>JAUMJL010000484.1:0-1378502 GCA_033558185.1 Dromococcyx pavoninus
GGTGAGGTGGGTGTGACGTGGCGTGGCGTGGGGCGGGGCGGAGCGGTGCAGCCGAGGGTACCGGTTACCGGTTAGCAGGGGTGGTCGCTGGAGGAGGGGGAGGAGAAGGAGAGAGGGGGCGCCCGCGTTCCCTCCCGGGTTCTTCCCCTCCAGCCCCGGAGCGATGATGTCCGCGGCAGCCGCAGAGCTGGAGTCATCACTGGAGCTGAGCCTGACGGGCAGCGGCGCGCTGCCCCCCGCCCGCTCGCGTATCTTCAAGATCATCGTGATCGGTGACTCCAACGTGGGCAAGACCTGCCTCACCTACCGGTTCTGCGCCGGCCGCTTCCCTCAGCGCACCGAGGCCACCATCGGCGTCGACTTCCGCGAGAGAGCCGTCACTATCGACGGCGAGCGCATCAAGGTACCGGCGGCACCGGCATCGCCACCGCCTCGGTCCTGCCGGCACCGATGGTGTCCCTGTCCATGGCAGGGGGGTTGGAACTGGATGGGCTTTAAAGTCCCTTCCAACCCAAACAATTCAATGATTCTAAGACTCTTTTGGGGGCTTTAGAAAGCGAGCATCCTTTATTCCAGCGCTGGACGCCTGAGGGAATGATTTCCATCAGTCATGGATAATGAGACAAGAGCTGGGGACAGAAAATTACCGAGGGCTAATTTCAATGTAATTATGAATTTGGAGTATTGTGTCCAGTTCTGGAATCCCCCACATAAGAAGGATGTGGGCTTGTTGGAACAGGTCCAGAGGAGGCTACAAAGACAATCCGAGGACTGGAGCACCTCTGCTATGAGGAGAGACTGAGAGAGTTGGGGTTGTTCAGCCCAGAGAAGAGAAGTCTCCAGGGAGACCTTATAGTGGCCTTCAAGTACCTGAAGGAAAGCTAGGGAGGGACTTTTTACAAGGGGAGGTAGTGATAGGATGAGGGGAAGTGGCTTTAAACTGGAAGGGGAAGGATTCAGATTAGACATTAGGAAGAAATTCTTCATGAAGAGAGTGGTGAGGCACTGGCCCGAGGCACAGGTTGCCCAGGGAAGTTGTGTATGCCCCCTCCCTGGAGGTGTTCAAGGCCAGGTTGGATGGGGCCTGGTCTGGTGGGAGGTGTCCCTGCCCATGGCAGGGGGATTGGAACTGAGTGGGCTTTAAGGTGCCTTCAAACCCAAACCATTCTATGATTCTAAGACTCATTTTGGAGTAGTAGAAAGCAGCATCCTGCATGACGGAATGATTTCCATCAATCATGCATAACAAGACAAGAGCTGGGGACAGAATGTTTTTCCCAATCATGTGCATGTGTGTAAATTTTCGCAGAAATCTTATGCATGTTCTGTTACTTCCCAAGGACTACTTTTAATGTTATTATGAACCTCACAACATCCAAATCTCTGCTGATTGGAGCTTTGGAGCCAGCTCTGTCTGACCTTGCATTTTAGATAGGGAAAGGCTGCAACAGAGGTGATTAGAGAAGGAGACACACCTGTTCAGCACAGACCATACTTAATGCAAGACATTATAATTTTTCTTTGAACAGTGTCTGGAAAAACACTATTTGAAAAAAACATGCTATAAACCCCCCATGCTGTCAGGGGAACATTCTGTCTAAATTCCAAAAAATACATACAGTTACTTAGATGAAACTTAACTCTGCTTTAGCTTAAATCAAAATATTCCACTTCTTGTAATAGTAACTACTCCTTGTATCACTAGCCCTGAGGTGGGAGAGGGGGGAGTGTGGACATCACCAAGGCCCTGGCCTAGCTGCTGGCAGGAGGGAGCATCCTATAGCTGGTGCAGGGATCCAGGATGATGGATGACAGCTGGGTCCATGAGCCTCTGGCAGCCCTTGAACAGCTTACCTGCAAAGGCCTGGGGTGCACAGGGCTGGACATGGCAGCCTTCCCTGCTGCCATGCTGCTTGCAGGTGGATTGCTGCATGGTGGGACTCTTGTCACACCACCATACTCTAGAAGCACAAGCATGGTCAGGTTTGGACGGGATGTCTAGAGGTCATCTAATCCAACCCCCCTGGTAAAGCAGGTTCACCTACAGCAGGTTGCACGGGAATGTGTTGAGTATCTCCAGAGAAGGAGACTCCGTAACATCCTTGGGCAGCCTGTTCCAGTGCTCTCTCTCACCCTCACAGTAAAGAAGTTCTTGCTCACGTTCACGTGGAACTCCCTGTTCTCCAGTTTGTGCTCACTGCCCCTTGTCCTGAGAACAGTCTGGCCCCATCCTCTTGACACCCACCCTTTATATATAAGCATTGATAATGTCCTCTCTCAGTCTTCTCCAGGCTAAACAGACTGATCTCACTCAGTCTTTCCACATAGGAGAGATGCTCCAGTCTCCTGGTCATCTTTGTGTCCACCAGCTGAACTCTCTCCAGTAGCTCCTTGTCTTTCTTGAGCTCGGGAGCCCAGAACTGGACAGAGGACTCCAGATGTGGCCTCACTAGCACAGAGTAGAGCAGGAGGAGAACCTTCCTCAACCTGCTGACCCTGCAGAAGCTCAATGTGCTTGTATCACAGCTGGCAGGCTCGGCTGTATCAGCTCTGCAGCTTTGTTTGAAATGTTTTGCCTTGTTTCTATTGGAAGTGTGATTACTATGTAGATTTCTATGATGATGGAAAGTTCCTACTGTAGGCTAAACTTTTGCACAGCTTTTAGCAGGTGTTAATAATTTCCAATTAAAATGGGCTTCTAGAGAGTTCTCATATTTACCAATATTTTAGTGTTGGCTGTTGTTGAAATTCTGTGTTCATCAAGGACCACACTTAATTAGCTTAACCTTCCCAGTCCACAAAGCTATGCAGATGCCACTGTTACGAGCATTTTACTTGAAAAATGTCCTGTTAAGGAATTGAATGTTGTTCAGGAGTGGACTGCTGCATCAGTGTGACCAATGTGTTGCAGCTTTTGTTTATTTTTGTAGGATTCTGTTAAGATTCATGTTTGGACAGTTGTGGTACAGAACTGAACAGTGACAGGCTGGATACCTAGCTCACATTTGACCATTGCTTTTTACCCTTATTATAGGTTTAGCTACAGATTAATCTTACAAAACTAAATTTAGGGAAAAAAAGGTTGGGGAATAAAGTGCTCTTTCTTTGCACTGTAAAGCATGTTTTAAAAGTATATATACTGTACCTAGTCTACCCAAGTACTTAAATGATAGTGGTGATCCTAACAGGTATTTGGAGATTAGACTACTAGTTGCTTACAAATGCAGTTTGTTTACTAGGAGTAACATGGTTTTAAACAGAATCCCCTTCTTCTGTGTTACAGTTTGTTTCTGTGGGCAAGGTTTAATGATGTGTAGAAAAAGGGAGTAACAGTAGTCTTGGAATTGTACTTTTGCATTTATTATCCTCAGGCTTGGTAATTGCAGCTTACGGTTGTGTAGCTGAAAGTTTTTTCTTGCTTACTTACTGGCTAAAGAAATGGTGGAGGTCACGTAAGTTGATTTGCTCTCCATTTCTTGTGTTTTTTTTTCACCTCATATCCTTCTTTCCAACCGAAAAAGAAAAATGGGAGTCTTTGTTAGTGTTTTTCTTTACAAAGCCACTGAATAACAGTTCTTTGGCTGACAGCTGAGATTCTGTACTCCCTGGCTGCTGCAGTCCCTGACAGAGTAGAGAACCTCCTAGTGCAGAGGTGTCAAACTCACAGCTCCCACTGTTCTCCTGCTCCTGCACGTCACACATTGCACACGTGCCCAGCGCTGGCAGGAGCACGGGGCAAGGAGCTCGGTGCTGCTGCAGGGTAGAAACAAGGTGTTGGGCTGGAAAAACAAGGTAGAGTCCTGGATTCAGCCTGCAGGCTGTGAGTTTGACACCCCTGTCCTAAGGGATATGTTGTCAGCACCATCCTATTAACTGGCATTCTCACTGCCTCTGAATTATGCTCGGCCTTTGTTGGAGAGAAGTGAAGAACAACATAACCTAATCCACAGTGCTGAGATGCTTCGCATAGGTTATTGTGCCATTTTGGTCCATATGTGGTGGTAGGTTGTTTTGCTGCATTCTTGACAATATTAGCTGTTCCATAGACCAGTTGTGGTTGAGGGAGGTGGAGAACTGAAGGAGGTTCTTTTGCGACACGTTTTCCCAGGAAGTTCTATTTCAGCTTTAAAAGGAATAAACTTTATTGTTATGGCCAGGACTCTGGCTCTTAGGGGAGTGCATCATCAAGTGTGCACCAATTTTTGTGTCTTGTCACCTCCTGTCATTCATCTTCACCTTTCTTGCTTGTAGCAGTGAGCTCCAGCAATGCCTGTTGAACCGGTAAAGAGAGAAGCTCAGATGCTGTTCTTGCTGTGCCTCGAAGGGCTTGCTGAGCAGAGGAGTTTTTCCTCTTGCATTGAAGGAGATTGTAAAAGAGCGTCTTCTCTTTTTCTCCCCTCCCTTCCCCCAGCCAGCTGGATGGTCGTTCTTGTGCAGCTACAGTAGTGAGCATTTCCCTTGCAGCTGGAAAAATGCTGTGTCATTGGCAGGAACACAAGCACAGTTCTTCTCAATGGGGGTCTCCCACACAGGAATTGTGTAGAATTCCAAGACAGAGGGATGAGTGTATTCCTTGGTAGCTTGTACAGAAGGGTAACAGGTTCGTGAGAAACACTGGTGCCTGGTTATAATGAATAAATTAACATTTTCAGCTAACGAGTTTTTTCCATTCTAAATTTTTCTGTTTCTAAATTGATCTAAGCATTGAAAATCGAAGAAAACAATGATGTCACTCTTTACTGACTGACATTACAAGAGCAGGGGATTCAAATTAAATTCAAAGAAGAAAGTCCAAACATCATGTTCTACACCTTTGAGCTCTTCAGGTCTTTTTCCCTACATCTTGTTAAAGGAGGCAGCGTTTGCTATTATATCTTTATTAAAGGCCAGTTATGCTTTTGCCAGTGTGTTATAAACCATGCATGGTAAAGGAGTCCTTGTTTAGAAAAGGGCCTTTCTGCATCCACAAAAAGGAGTCAGAAGGTGAGAGGTGAAGGTGATAGCTGAGTTGATACATTTAGGTACCATTTATCTTTCCTAGGGAGTGTGACAAAGTGATTCTGTCCACAGTTCTATTAGCTGGTTTATGCTGTTAAACCAAATTTTCAAATCACACATTTTAAAGGGTTATTATAAAAAATGTGCTTCCTTTAAGATGGATATTATCTAACTAATAATGAAACAGTAATCTTAATGTTAATTCGTCAGTGCACTTCTATTAACATGAACATTTTCAGTGTTGTTTTTCAGTAGAGCAAATATTTTAGAGGGGACCCGAAATGGAATGGTCTCCTCAAGTTCACCCAGTAAGAGGAAAAAAGAAACTTCTAAAGTGTAAAATTTTTAATGTGGGAGAAGGATTTTCCTCTCAGTGCAAATGATTCCATGCCAAACATTTTTAATTTGAGATCAAAGCCTTCAGTCTTGAAAGCTGCATGAATAAAATTTAGGAGGAACTGTAATTGAAGCTTAATTTGGATGATATGCACACCTTTCCCCTTCTCTACCCACGGATGGCAATGCGCTTGCCGATCTGTGCTTGACTGATTTCAATTCTCTGAGTGAGGAGGGTAGGGAAGTGTAAGCCCACAGCTGCCTGTGAAAATGAGCTCCTTTAAATTAGTTTGATGTGGCAGTTTCCAAGATGATAAATAGTGATTCCTTGACGTTATGTTGTCTGAGCGTGAGGATTACGTCAGTCCGTGCTTCTGTCTTCTCTCTTCAATTTGTCGAATTCCGAATTAATGAAAATTTTCTGTGAGTCTCCTGACTTCATAATGTTTTATAAGTGTGTAGAACTAGAAGTGTGTCTCTCACCTGGGTAGATGAATTAATCTTACCCAAACTTAGGTGCCTCTCTTTAGTCTGCTTGTCTGTCTCCATTAACAAACCACGGAGATGCAGTCAGCTGTGTTTGGAGTGTAGTACCATCGTCAAAAAGCGGGCACTTGCTCTAAAAGGAGGTGGATTGCAACCAATGACCATTTTCTGTGGTCAGAGGGAGCCCTGTGGACTCGGGTGAATTGCCTTGCTTTTCTTAATAATTTATGATCTTTGTAGGTCTGTGGAGCTGCAGATAACTCATGTAAATTCTCAGTTCCCCCGATCAAACCGGTAACCGCCATTTCTGCCTGCTCCAGTCCGAGAATGGGTGACCAGGGTTGAACATAGTATTGCAGAGAAAGTCACACCACCCTGAAACATCACTGACTCTTTTTTTCTTCACTCTATCACACTACTGATTCGTAATGTCAATTCAATGTGATTGACTTGTGTATCTAGATCGTCATCCTTTTTAATAATCTCCAAACTGTTGAATCCTGCACTTACATGAAACATCTTTATTATTAGTCACTGTTATCAAGACTTTGCATCTGCTTCTATTCAGTTTCCCCCTATTTCCACTGTTCCGGCTTTCAACAACAAGTTTTATGCGATGCTATAATCCTCCTCTCGATCAGTGATGCATCTTAGCTTCTGGGCATCAGCAAGTTTCCTTGGCACTTGCATTTCCGTTTTTTGATGTCAAAGTCACTGGTAAGAGTGGTAAACAAGGCAACTTTCAAGACACTTGCAATTTCTAAAGAAGCTTTACTGAAATATTTGGATCAAAGGAATGCAGAACTATGCTAATGGGAGAACACTTTCTTAAGGGGAAGATACCAGCTCTACCTTTCATGGCAACAGATTGAATTTTACATTTACCTTCATCATTTACAGAACATTTAATATTCCTTGAATTCTGAATCTGGAAATAAACTCTCTCCTTTCATTCCTAGGGAGGAAACGTTTCTTTCTGACATTTCCTGCTCGAAAGCGAAAAGCTGAAGTATCAAAGTGCCTCAGCTGTCAGGACCGGCTGTGCAGGGTGGAGGGGAAGCTGGAACTCAGCTTTGACCCCAGAAATCTAACGTTGTCTCTCAGTGTTAACATCATCACTTGGGAGGGTGTGACAGAACCACACACTGGTTTATTGCTTACAGTGTGCAGCTAATCCAGCGTGGGTGGACTGCTCTGTATTGCAGTTCTGTGTCTCCTGGAGAGCCAGTTTGTTGAAATTGCTGTGTCCAATAAGTGTCCAATTCTGTAGCACGCTCTGCGCATCTGAGGACTCCAGGCTTCCGTTATGTCAGGGTGATTGATGCATTTAATGTTTTTTTATTAGCAGTTGCTTACTTCTGCTTCAAGGTGTGTTTTGTTTTGTTGTGATCTGGACCTGAAACGTTTGAAAGCATTTCAGTTCTTCTGAATGTTCTTTTGTCCATTAACTGCTTAGGCTTCAACCAAATGGATTCTATCTGTTTGGGATAGAGTGATGCCTGTCAAGAGACAATAATATTATTGTATGGTCCTAGTTTAAGCATTAATTGAGCTTAAGTTAGAAGTTCATCACAGGAGGGTTTGGTTCCAATAGTTACAGAGCAGAGAAAGATTTCTTTGTCCTGTTTTCGTGGATGTTATTCCTGCATTATTTGATTTCTTCCTGCTTTTATATAGTACCACAATAGGCAGTTAATTTCGTGCTGAGAGCAAAACTTTGGGGAAGATGATATTATTTTTGGCAATGTAAAGTCATGTCAGGTGAGAGTTTGTGGTGTGAAATATGTGTTATTTTTTTTCAAATTAAAGTGCTGTTGCCAAGACTTCGGTATTTTTGCTGTAAAAATCTCACAAAATACATGCTCCAGTAAACTTTCAGAAATCCGTATCTGTGATCAAGTTGCATCTTAATTTCTTCCTGACTTCAACTGTGAGAGGTCTTCAAAGCAAAATTTCTGAAATTGTGTAAAAGCAACACTTTTCCTCAGCGTGAACTTTTCAGTATGATTAATTCAGAAAAGTGGATTTCTGTGATCGTGTGCCTTCCCCAGCTATGGGTAACTTGTGTTACTCTCCAATATGAGCAGTAAACCAGTTTTTTTCTCTCATTCTTTCCCTTTTCAGATCCAGCTATGGGATACGGCGGGCCAGGAGCGCTTCAGGAAGAGCATGGTGCAGCACTATTACAGGAATGTACATGCTGTTGTGTTTGTATATGATATGACAAACATTGCCAGTTTTCACAGTCTGCCATCATGGATAGAGGAATGCAAACAACACCTTCTTGCCAGTGATATACCACGGATTCTTGTTGGGAATAAATGTGACCTGAGGAGTGCTATACAGGTACCTACGGACTTGGCCCAGAAGTTTGCTGATACTCACAGTATGCCGTTGTTTGAAACCTCTGCCAAAAACCCCAATGACAATGACCATGTGGAGGCCATATTTATGACACTGGCTCACAAGCTTAAAAGTCACAAGCCATTAATGCTTAGCCAACCCCCAGAGCGATACGAAATACATATAAAGCCTGAAACAAAACCTACCATGACCTGCTGGTGTTAAAGCATAACATTATCAGCTGTCACCTTGTCTTGTTTGCAAATGCTTCAAAATTATGATCTTGGCAAAGTTCCAGGTTATGGGAGCAATTATAGGGAATCTCTTTGGCACTTTAATGTGGTTTGTTTTTTTTTTTCCCTGGTGTAGATGTGCCCATCTCACGTTATTGCACTTTGTACTCTCTGAATTACTGAAGTTTCACTATAAGTGTACAAGAAAGTAAACTTTCAAGTGAAGTTTTGACAAAGCAATTCGACTTGAGCTCTTGCTGCCTGAGATTGTTTTCGCCACTTGTGGTAAGGTTATAAATAGCAAACCAGTTTGCTAACACTGTCGGTTGCTACTTGCATTGGAGTTAATGTAGGACAAAAGGTGTTTTGTGACAGCCATATGATTTGATTTTTGGGTCAGCACATGGGGAGGTTTTTGATATTTGAAGGAATGTTTGGTGACTGCTAGCAAACTGCTAATCAAATAACTTTTTATTTTAAAAACAAAACCCAGGTCAGACAAAGTTTGGGCTGTCAGTGTAGGTGCAAACTGCTAGCTTTTGGCCTGTCATTCTACTGTAAACTTTGTTTCTTCATGGCAATGGTAAGAACTTGTCCCTGCCTGTAGACTGTTATTTGATACTTAAAACTTCATTAATTTTTCATAATTGGCATGTAAAACTAAACTACGCTTCCTTCTTATGGAAAGTGCCGTAGCACAGGATTCGAGGTAAATTTGGGACTACAACTGTCCTTAATTTCTCTGACCTTCCTAAAACTTCAATTTCTAAAGATGCTGTATTTGAGTGTCCCAAGATAAGTAAGAAAACTTACATAAATCAAATATTGAGGGAAGCTGGCAAAAGCATGCTGGGTTTCAAAGATAGGCATTTCAGAGGATTTTGGTGATGATTAATATTTTTCAAATATCTTGAAAAAGCTTTTTATGACCAACTTGATAACTTATTTTAGGGATGGAAACGCTTAGGGCAGAATGTCAGGATTATAGGACTTGATTAAAACACTGCTGAATACAAAATAAATTATATCTTGGAATATGGGGGACATCTGCCAAATAGATCTCCTGTTACAGACTTTTGAGCTAGAACCTGCTTGTGTTATGTTATGGCTGTGTGTTCCTTCCTGGAATTGCTAATGGTGGGTCAAATGAGTGAGATTTCTCCTCTAGAACCCTCTTCTGTGTTTGCATAATTGCAACCGTGTTACTTGAGTTCTGTCTGAAGGTCAAGTTTCATAGTAAAAATGGTGCTAGGATGCACATAGTTGCATAAAGTGAAACGTGAGCTCTAGAATGCAATCTACGACTCCATTCCTATTCCACGCCAAACGGTGTTTTGTGACGTAGTTTCTTCGAGGAATTGAAGTAAAAATGAAGGGTTTGCCACATGTAGTGTGTGATGCTGACTGGAAACTGAAGGAAAGAAACACTTTAGAAGCTGCCACCCTAGTGATTGCATTAGAAATTAATTGTTGAAACAAGATAACTAATACTATTTGAACTATTACAATTAATGCCGTGTAATTCTATTACAAGTATTACTGACAAAAGAGAAATGCATTGACTTTTTCCTAGATTTAGAAAGAGGATTCAATTTGGTCTAATACGATTAAAATGCTTTAAAAGAATCTAAACAAAAGGTAATTTTTTTTCCTGTTATAAAGCTGCTACAGTTGTGACAGTAATTTTGTTCAGGAAACATTTGTAAAAGGGAATTTTTGTATTCACTCTGACCTTATGTAACTCGAATTTTGGTTTACAGTCCTTTCAGGAACAATCAGCTTTTTAACACTAGTGTCCTTAATGTTTTTTGAAAAAAGGATTGATCTTAAATTTAAGTGTATACTATTGTAAATAAATGTGCTTTACAGTCCTCTTGGACAATTTGTTTTTCACTCACATCCTCAATCCTTTTTCTCAAAAGGATCCATCTTAACTATGTGTATGTCAGCAAATGTTCTTATTTGTTTGTTTGTTTGTTTGTTTTAATAAAAAAAACCAGTATGAAGAATTCCAAAGTCAGTCAGGTTGGGGGCTGAGGTAAGGAAGTTATATAGCTGCAGTGTTACTGTTAAATTTGGTATCAGACATCCTTATTTGAGTTATTCACAACCTGTAAATAAGGGCCCTCATGTCATTAAACTTGTGTGGAAACGATGTTTAAATATGTAATTTTGTCTTCAGCACAAAGCATGTTTTAATGGCTCTGCCGTGAGGGCAGTGTGGCCATTAACGCAGGATTCAGTGTGCTTCCTGGCTTTCAGTGGTAACATTCTGCCCATAAAATTGATGTCAAAAGTACTGAATAGTTTGTATATGTATTTTCACTTTACCAAATTGTACAGCTGGGTTATTTTGTATGTGTTTTGGGGGAGGATAAGACACAATTCCAGAAACCTAATAAACCGGCTTTGCCACGAACTATTGTCACTTGTTTTCAGTAATTATGTTAAGAAAGATGAGATCATTTCTTATGGTAAAATCCATTAAAAAGCTATAAGGGAGGAAAAAAGCGTTTCTAGTTTCTGTATGTGTGGGTGACAGTTTTGTGAAAGCCTGTCACAATACTTGGACTAGTCAGTGCTTCCTTGCGTGGCTCTGAGTTGTTTTGGAGCAGCTGAATCTGATGATTCAGAGGCACGTTCAGAATTTATTTCAGACTCCAGAAGAATGGGAAGTGATACAACAGTAAATACAGACCCTTGTATGTCAGGACCCTAAAGAAGTCTTCTCCACTCTTCTCTAGGTCTCAAACCCATGTTCAGAAATAAAAGCTCTTTAACTTCACCTACAGGTGGGACTTCTTTATGTCAAAAGAGTCTTGCAGGTTGCCATATGTGTATGCATGCACAGCAAGGCTTCAATTCCAATCAGGTTGGATTTTGGTAAATAGCATAGCCATTTCCCCATAAATAAATTCTCAAATCATTTGTGTTTTATACCATTTCACTACTGTCCTATTTATGCTCCTTTTATAGTCCCACACTTCCTAGTTCATTGAAAACGAAAAGGTAAAACACATCTTAGAGATGTTTTGAATCTATAAATACAATTGGAGTCATCACTGCTCACACAGGCTGTTAGTGCTACTGAATGATTGAGAGAATGTGTGTATTGAACGTGTATACCTTGTGCTTTTGGAGCCTGGGGCTGACCAGAAGGGGCCTTGCTGGTGCACAGTGTGATGCAGTTGTGAGCCCTCGTCCTAGACTGACATAAGCTACTGCATCAAACTTCTTAGGAAGGAAGCGAATTTCAGCCTAGCAAGGCTGACGTACAAACTCTAGATGTGTCCTCGTGTTCATGCTTATATTTGCTGTGCATTAGGGTATTCTTGGAGTATTCTTTATGTCTCATCTCATGTCTTCTTCAGGACACTATAGCTAAGAAGCATCACAATACATTGTTTTTTTTTATATGTACTGTAATCTCCACAAAGCAAAACATTGCTGGTCCAATAAAAGGTCTAAAGTACATAGTCATTAAGGAATTTTAAAGAGGAAGTAGCTCCACCTTTGTAATTTTTTCCAGCTTTGTAAACTAATAATTTTACAAGACAGCTTTGCAGATATGGTGAGAATAGATAAAGACCCCTAATGAAAGTAACTGTCTTTGAGTTTAATCTTACTTCATCTCTAAAATATGACATAATGATCTAAAAATCAGGTAGGCTCTGACTTTGATGGAATGGATTAACATTGGAGTCCATGCAAGGATTAAGGAAGAGGCAGCCCTGCCTCTGACCTTTGCCACCTTCATTGGTGACTCACAGGGGCTTTCCCACCTGGAATAAGCAAAAAACTGAACAGGAGAAAAACCACCTGTACTTGTTGTCCCTCGAACACTGCAGCTTTGCATAAAGCCACAGCTGCTCAGTGTAGTGCTCGCCTATGGCTTTGGGCACTCTTGGCCCAAAACCTGCTGGTTTTCCTTTGTCTCCTGTGCTCCTCTCTTTGGTAGCTGGTCATAAATCTTGTTACCTGATTGATCCTGTACGACACCACATTTAACCCTGCATGAACATTTGCCTTTACTGATCATCCACTGACTTCCTGCTTTTATACAATTCATTGGAAGTCATGTTCCATGTCCCCTCCTGGTGAATGTTTTCACTTCCACCAGCATACATACTTCTAATGGATTTTTTTTTTCCAGAGTCCTGCTTTCAAGGCCATTGTCTGGTGTTTCTTAACATCACAATTCCCAGATGAAGAAATAGAGACACAGATTTTAAAGTAATAGTAATGTTACTTCTTAACTGGCAGTCTGATTTATATGCAAATCAACAAAATTCGACATATAATCTTAAATCTAAAGTTGCAGAGAGCGTTAGAAATTGGCATTATTCTAGGAAAAAAAAAAAGCTGGTTTGAGTTTGAGGGAGGATTTTTCCCCTCTACTGGAGGCCCAAAGGACGCCTCTTATTCATCCAGCTGAATGGCTTTGCTATCTGGGGCTGTGAAGTGACATTGAGAGGGAAAGAGTTGCTGCTGGTTTCCAGTGAGGTCCTGAGACTTGCTGGGCCCTACACAGCCTCCCAGCTGCAACATCAGTGTCACAGAGGCTGACATCTATTGAAGCCCTTGCTGAAGGCAGCTCCTTGTATTTCAGAAAGGTATTTTCAGAGCCCAAAGGAGGGCATGTAAAAGCTGCTGGCCATCCAGGGACACTCACTGAGCTCATAATCCCGCTCCATGTATCTACATGTATTGTTTTCTGCCTTTGCTGAATCACCTCTGGTTAATGAAAATCTTGAATAATAGATCATTTAAAATGAATGAAAAGCAAATTTCCCAGCAATGCCAATGATCATGTCAAGAAACTCCTAATCCTCTCCCTGTCCTGCTCTTCTTTCCCTTAAATACAGCTTGGAGTAGATGGAAAGTGAGTGAGGCCTGGGCTCTGAGGTACAGGGGTGATCATTGACCAGAGGTGTGGCACGTGGTTGCAATGGAGAGCAGGAATGTCAGATACAGCCTCAGGGTGAGCAGGCTGAGGGGTGCAGACGCTGTTTGACCCTGTCAGTACCAGCAGACACGGTTCAGGCTTGGGCTGTGCTCCCCTCAGCTCAGAGAGTGACCCAGCAGGCAGACACACAGCCTTCAACTAATGTGCTCCCCTCTCCCTCCTTGAGGTTTTTCATTGTTTTTTTGAGGGGTAGCAGAACTTGCAACTCGCTTTCCTACCAGGTGTATGACAACTGGTAGTGCCAGTATCAAATATTCAGAAAGAAATAGCCTTTTTTCTCTTCTCCAAAATTAATTATAATGACTGGCTTTGAAATAAATGGGCCATCTTAAAAAAAAAAAAGGTGAGAGGGTGCATATTTTGAATCCCTGTCTGCTTGCATCTTATTTTGAAACCTGTAGGGTGCACTTGAATCTCATGGTCTGTATTTCCATTAAGAGGTAGAATTTGAAAACAGACTGTGCTTGCACATTTCAAAACAACAACACCCCCCCCCCCAAAATCTTCACATATTTACTTGCTCCCAGAGAATGAGGGAAAAACAACTATATTTGACAACACTGAAGAGCTCAAGGATCCTCTCTCTTCTTTTGTCTGCCCATCATAATCTGCCTTCCTGTGCAGTCAATTCACGTCAGGTCCTGGTTTAGAACAAGAAACCATCTTTATAGCACTGCAAGCTGAAAGCAGCAGCCCTGCCTCTGTGTTTGAGAGTAAAACAGGTAGATCTTCATTTTGGAAGATAACAGTGGGGTTTTTTTCTTTCTACCAATAGAAATATTTTTCAATATGTGTATACAGAGTGTCCAATTTAAAGAAATGATAAGCTTATAAGCTCCTTTTTAAATAGACCTTCTGTTTCAGATGTTGTCAAACCCCTGAAAAACAAAGAGAGGTGTCTCATGGATATAGATACAAGTGCACAAAGTCACAATGGTAAAATCAAAATAATGTGGAGCCTGTGTGATTACTACCTGTATTTTTCCTACACACTTACAAAGAGGTATTAAATAAAAGGGAAGAGGCAAGTGATGTGAATGTGAGCATATGAAAGGAGTCATGAGACCATGACCTTATCTCAGTACTTCCTTTTTTAATATATTTTTCACTGTTTGCATTGTCTCTTTGAGAAGGTCACAGGCAGAAAAAAGGCTCTGTTATGAGGCAATATGGTAAACTCCCTCTTAATATTTTTAGTTATTTACTTTTAAAAACATCATACTGTGCATCTAAATCACATGTTGGAAAGCAGAGGCTGTGTTTCAAGACCATTATTCCAAGTGCCCTACCTGACTATTTGTTGTCCCTGTGCATGCAGAAGCCTGGAGCTGGAGAGGCTTTCCTTCAGCTCTCGTTTTCCTCCCTCCTTATTCTGCCACAGGATGTTGGTAATGTGAGGGCTGCTGTGCACGTTTGAACCCCCCATCTTCAGCCTTCATCAAGAGAAAAAACTTGGCTGAAACTTAGTGCTACTGAACAAAGCTGGCAGAAGAGAAAGTCAAGCACAATTATGTTGTCTTTTACACACCACAGTTAAACTGGAAGTCCTGGCCATGGGTTGGTGGGACCACTAGGATTTTATGAAGGTTTAAGGAAAAATCTATACACATTACTGGAAGATAATTTCTTTTCACCTGTGACTAAATGGGTCGGAGAGGGGCTCCAAGCAGCTGGTGGTGGAATAGGGGAACATGTGTTATGGGCTGACCCTGCTCTTCCACTTGTTCCTAAGCATTTGAGGGGTTATGCCTGTGCTTTCCAGCTCCTGCCCACCCAGGGGATGCCCCTCAGCCCTGTCTCACGTGTCTGTGCCCCCTGGCAAGGCACGGGTCCTTCCCCACAGTGGGGCAGGTGGTCTCTGCTTTTGGGCTGCTGAAGAAAGGTGGAGGTATTGGATGGTGTTCTTGGCTGCTCTTAGGTGAAAGCCCAGTCACCCTGACACCACAAACACTCAGCCCTCTGCGAGAAAACACCAACTGCTCAGGAGGGGCTGAGGAGGTGGTGTTCTTCTTGTCCTTTGTAGTCCTCTGGTGCTTTGCTTATTCCAAGAAGGGTACACAATAAGAAAAAAGGTTAAATTGACCTTAAAATACATGCAACAGCTTTTCCATTTAGTTCAAGGTATTTTTAACCCACTCACAAATCAGAGGCAATGAAGGGCTCCTGGCTTCAGCAACTAGAGATTCAGCTGCAGATAAAAAATTGCTAATCAGAGGGACTTTTCAAGTTCCTGTATGTGATTATTCATCCTTATGACGACCATGAAGTACTGACTTCAATACCAAGCTGATATCTGAGTCCCGGTGATGCCACTGTTAAAAAGCACAATGCTGGCAGCCCTTGCGATCGGCTTCCAAACCTTGCAATAGTTGTGCTTTCTAGAATTGCAACTGAAGCTAAATAACTCATTTCAAAAGTTTCAGCTTTCATTACATAGTTGTTTTTACCTCTTTATTTTGCAGGGTGATAGATGATGATACATAAATACATATAAGATGTATTTTTAACATGTATAAAATGATGACCAGAAAATGTGCATATTCACATATATATATTTGGGGGGCACGATAACCATACATCCTTGGGCATCATAATGCAACAACCTTCTGGGAGGGGAGGGTATACAAGTACAAGTTTTTGTTATGGCCATGAGGTGGCTGTGTTACATAACACCCGTGGGACTGCAATGCTAGCATCTGCTTTAAAGTTCCAGCTCTCAGGCTTTAGGGGTGAGGGGCTGTTTGATGTAGCAAAGACTTGGGTCAAACAGGGTTGCCAGGCTGCCTGCACAAGGCAAAATAAATGACACAGAAGCAACTCCTGCCACCTTTCCTGCCCTGCTGCTCTGGGCACCTCCAAAGGGCTCCTAAACTCCCCAAGGTGCAGCTTGCTCTGCAAAGCCTGGCTGGGGATTCTCTGTGTTCAGGGAGCTCTTGAATCTGCATTAAGGCTGACAAAGTCATGGTGTCGTTTGCAAAATGTGCTGCATGCAGTGAGCCCCTGTGGGATGGTCAGCGAGAGCTGCAGGATGGGACAGTTTGTGTTGGGTGGGAGTAACCACAGTGCTCAGAACCCAGGGAGAGCTGAGCCTCGGAGCCCTGTGGCTCTATCACCGTTTTGAGTAGGGCTGGGGCAAAGAACTTGGCAAGAGTAAGAATCCCAGCTGTAATCCTAAATCAGTCTCATGGTTGTGTTGCTCTAAAAGCTGGTCAAATAAAACTCTCAGAGTTTAAGGTTCCTGCAAGAAGCTTTCCTTTTGGGTGCCTCAGTGAAAGCAGGGGATACGTTCACCCCCTGAGTTGGTGAAAGGTACAGATTTATAGAACTAGGCTTGTGTTTATTCAGCATATTTCCTCAAACTCATTTACATATTCATATTGCTTCTTGGCACTCATGCATATTATAACATCCTTCCACTTGTGTAGTCGCTGGTGGTCGCTACTTCATCCTTTTCCTCTTCCTCAGGTCAATTGTCAGCCAAGGAGGAAGGCTTGCCTCTCTCCTCTTCATCACTTCTGGCTGTTTTACTCCCCAAGTTGTCATTCTGGCACCAGTTTCTGTTTAATCTTCTTTCCAAGGTTTCTGCCATCTACTGGCTACAAATGAGCATTCATTACTTTTGGCAAACCAGTTCTTGTTACCTGGCACAATGTGCAGGCATCAGCCCTCCTATCTAATGCAATATGCAAGCACTGCAAAGTGCAATTACATAAAGATTATGTCTGCTAAGTTAATAAGTTTTGCTTCAATTTAAACAATTCAACAATTTCAACACTTTTATGCTGTATCTTTAACATGCACCAGTTCTTGGGTTGGGGCAAGGGTTTAACGATATTTGCAGGTACTGGTTGAATATAAACACTGTATATGCAGTAACCAACACTGATTAAAAAAAATGTCATAAGCATATTCAAAAAATATGTAGTAGACAGAAGCCAGATGATACAGCATTAAATATAAACTGAAGATGTTGGGTTTTTATAATTAAGACTATATATGTGTGTCATGTAGTTTAAAGAGAATACAGAATAATTCTGGCAGTAGCAAAGCTGTAACTACAAAAAAAAAAGATATCATTGCAACAACTCAGACAGGTATTAAAGAATGTGTAAGTGAAACTATGCAGTTAGAGAGTGTTTTAATTAGCTTGACCTGAAGAGGGACAGGACAAAGCAGTTCCTGTCTTTACAGAAAAGCTGCTTGGGAAGGTGGGGAAGTGCTTGCTTTGACAGATTTTTTTTCCCCTCCTCAAGTCAGAGTTAAGTCCAGGGGTATTTCCCAATGCCTATACACTATTAGTGCTGGAGAATGATTGAATAGCTCAAGTTGGAAGGAACTTGTAAGGATCCATAAATCATGCAGACTGACTCCAAAAAGCGTATGCTGTGCTCTGCTGGGTTTTCTGCTGACCATCAGAAAAAAAAAGAAAAGAAAACCTTCCTCCTTTTAGCTGCAGGCCAATACCACTTTCTGTTTTCAGACTATATATGTATCTTGATTGATTACTACTACTCCCAGCTTTTCCCACCTCTTTTAAGGCTCTCCCCTGTCCTAGCAGCTAGAAGTATGTTTGCATGTGTCCCAGATTGCTGAGTGAAAAGGAAGCAGCCTGCCAGGGAGGCTGATGCAAAGAAAGTTATGTGAGAGCCACTGAGACTGCACAAAGGCTCTGGGGAGAAAGTTTTGATTTATCAAGCCAGATAATTCTTCCACTATCAACTGGTACCCTTGTGTATCAAATGGCTTATGTATTTTCTTTAAAGAACAAGAACTATGTATTCCAGGAACCATACCCCACTCAAAATATTTTAGGCCAGTTAATCACAGAATCATAAAATGGTTTGGGTTGGAAGAGTCCTTAAAGATCATCCAGTTGCGACACCCCTCCCCGCCCCCCCCCCCAGTATGGGCAGAGACACCTCCCACTGGATCAGGTTGCTCAAATCCTAGGGATGGGGCATCCACAACTTCTCTGGGCAACCTATGCCAGTGCCTCACCACTCTTAGAGTGAAAAAATTCCTTCCTAATCTAAATCTCCCCTCTTTCAGCTTAAAACCATTGCCCCTCATCTTATCCCTGCACTCCCTGATAAACAGCCCGTCCCCAGCTTTCCTGTAGGCCCTCTTTAAGTACTGGAAAGCTACTCTAAGTCTCCCCAGAGCTTTCACTTCTCCAGGCTGAACAAGTGAACAAGCCCAACTGTCTCAGTCTGTCCACATATGGCAGGTGCTCCAGCCCTGTGATCATCTTTGTGGACCTTCTCTGGACACTTGGACAGATCCATGTCCCTCCTGTGCTGAGGACTCCAGAACTGAATGCAGTGCTCCAGGTGAGGTCTTAGGAAAGCAGATTAGAGGAGCAGAATCCTCTCCCTCACCCTGCTGGTTGCACTTGTTTTGATACAGCCCAGGATATGGCTGGCTTTCTGGGCTGCAAGCACACATTAATCTACATATAGTGAAGTTTGACTTCAAGATTTAAGTACTTCATGCAACACCAGGCAGGTCTATGGACCACAAAGAGCTGTCATTCTTTTCTCAATACCCTGCCTTCTCACTGCCTTTTGCCAGTAAAAGGGAAAGAGGTTTGTGTCCTGCAAAGCCAAATGCATTCCACTGCCCTGACCCTGAGCCCCGACAGCACAGCAGCACGGAGTGGAGGGAACTGCACCAGCCACATGGATCTGGAGCTCGTGGACTATCTTGGGGGTGAGGAGCAGTGAGACTAAACTCACATACAGAGTCTAGTCATGCCACATCACTCTGAAAGCATTCGCATTACTCAGCGCGGCAGAGAAAAAATCAGTGTCGCTCCTGTCAGGGAATACGATGTGAAGTGTTGGATTACCAGACTGGAAGTGAAGTTACAAAGAATCCTGGACAAGCCAGTTGGCAAAAATGTACCTGAAATTGTTCTCTGATCCTCACTGTGATGAAGATCCCCTCCTCCCCCAGGCCCTTTCTGTGGAGGAAACGGCTTCAGCAAATACTTTGCCCTTAGTTGAATGTTAACTTGCAGAACCAGCTTCCCTGATTAACCTTCTGATTACGCCCTCTGATTAACTCTGGCCTGCTATTGATGGGGCACTGCTAATGGCGAGGCTGGCAGCCTTCAGGTTTGCAGCCCAGGGGCTCTGTGTGCCTCGCTGCGTGTCAGGGAACGGGGTAACATTTTGCTAAGCTTATTCAAGATAGAAAAGGATTTATGGATGTAAATGTCTCATCTTTAACTAATACAAATAACAGTAACACAAGGTGAGCATGAAGTCCTTGTTTGTAAAATTTTGCCATGCAGGACCACTTAACCAGGGTCTGTAACCCATGTCAAAAGCAAGGTGCTTACATCCTGCTTGCAGGCTGCTCAGAGGCAGAAGTTTCTAATATGCCCAAGAAAGGAGCTGAATGTTTGGCCTCAAGGAGTTCTGAGGCATCTTTGCATCTATCATCACTCTTCAAAATGCCATGCTATTTGTATTTGTTAGCAGTGGAAGCATAAGGTGCAGGACCCATGTGTTGTGCAGGGTGTTTTGCTGCACAACAAACTCTGATCCCAGGTGGAACTGGAATTTTTAGCTTTTCCCCTGGGTTTTGCTTGTGTTATTCTGCAGAGTGCCTGCTGAGGTGCACCTGCTGCTACACCCAGCCCTCGATACAAACACCACCCTGACACATGCAACTGTACTCCAGCAGTTATGGCCCTTTGTCCATCACCACAAAGAGGAAGGATCAGGGATCCTGGGATCTTGCCAATGAGGAAAATTCCGGGGGGAACAATTGTCTCCATTCTACTGGAGGTGCTATGGATGTGGTTTGCATAATAAATGAAAAATCCATCTGACTCCAATCAGGGAAAGTTGGGGGTGTTGCAACATATGAAATGTCCCTGGAGATACCAGCAGGCCCTGGGAAGGCACTGTAACCAGCATGTGGAACAGGCTACTAAATATAGCACTGGAAGCTGCCATCAGGAATGTATTTTCTGCATTGCTAACCAATTAGATGGAGTGACATTAAATTGTTAGACAGTTTCCACCAATTTCCATATTGCAGCTGTTTCTTTCCAAGAAACTCTCCTTTTGTAGAAAGAATTGTTGAAATTGTTTAAGCAATTTTAGGCATTGGTATTGCAATAGTGATGCTGGGAAGGACCACAAGCTGATTTGGATAAAGAGATATGACTGTCAACGGTTTTGTAGCTGCACCTGCATCAATTATATACATTTTTATTTAGCAGTAGCATAGAGAATACTTCTCTTTTACACACTCATATTTCTATGTCGTAGAATCATAGAATGGTTTGGGTTGGAAGGGACCTTAAAGATCATCCAGTTGCAACCCCCCTGCCACGGGCAGGGACACCTCCCACCAGAGCAGGGCAGATCTATGCAGATAAGAGAGGATGGCAGCAGACTTTTGCAGCAACCACTTCATCTCTGGCCTTCAGCCGCAACGTGTCAGCGAGCTGAGCAGCTGCAAGGGCTGCCTCACGTCTCTGCTGGGCGGTGATGTGGGAAGCTCAGTCACAGGCAGCTCCTTCACAGGCAGCTCCTTCACAGGCAGCTCCTGAGCCACAGCTCAACGTAAACAAACAGGCGGAATCACCAATGGCTCTTCCTTGGCTTCGATTGGATTTCTGTACCCACAGTCTGATAACAACCCCTTAAGTAGGATTAAACTACAGGATGAAATGGCTTAAAATGAATGCATCATAGTAGTGCAAGTAAAACCCAGTGTTCCTGCTTTTTCTGCCTACCTTTCAACTGCAAACATAAAGCCACAAAGCAGCTCCAAGAACAGAGATTGTCTTCTCTGGGTCAGTGCTTTTTTTTGGTACAAAGATGTCTAAACTCAGCATATGGCAGTGAAGGCTGTGTGCTGGATTGGTTTTATAAGGATGAACTGAATTTTCCTGGTTTGATATCCGGGTTAGGTTCAGTGATCTAAACTGGAAGGGGAAAGATTTAGGTTAGACATTAGGAAGAAATTCTTCACAACAAGAGTGGTGAGGCACTGGCACAGGTTGCCCAGGGAAGCTGTGGCTGCCCCATCCCTGGAGGTGTTCAAGGCCACATTGGATGGGACCTTGAACAGCCTGGTCTGGTGGGAGATGTCTCTGCCCATGGCAGGGGGATTGGAACTGGGTGATCTTCAAGGCCCCTTCCAACCCAAACCATTCTGTGATTCTATGATTCTATTGTTTAGAAGCTGCATACCCTCCAATGGACACATGACAACACCAACTGTGTTTTGGTTGTGTAGGCAAATACATAAAAGGTGTGCAGAGCCAAATCCAGAATGAATTTTACTGCTGTGACATGTAGGCAAACTTCCAGTTGCCTAAGAAGGACCTGCAGCCCTGAGTGAAGCTGCTGGTCTGCACACTGAGAGATCAGGGCAGTTTCCCTGACGCACAAGGAGTGATATGTGATCAGAGAAGGGCTCCGAAGGGAGTTGGGACATTAGGGCTGCTCTTAATGCTTTAAGCAATCTTAATGCTTAAAGTCAGTAATGGAGGCTCCTGGTAAGCACCTTTCGTACAAAGGGATGCCAGAGTCCCCTAAGACTTCCTCAATAAGCAGCTTAGGATGTTCTTGTGTTTGAGATTACAGCAAAAGGTGTAAAACATCTGCAAATATAAATGTTCCAAAATTTGAAAATGTTCAGTTGGTTTTACAAATAGTTTAATAAGTACTAACTGTCTCTGTCTCTTGACTTTGCCAGCCCCAAGAGGCTGGGGAGAAAGGACTTGCTAACTTGCATATGCTAGGATTAATTGCATGCTGTATTGCTGGGGGTTTATGATGTAGCTGTGGCAAGCTGTGCCAGAAACAAAGGCATTTTAAGTTCACATGATAAGTACGAAGTGAGAGGACTGAGTGCAGTGAGAGGATGAGGGGTAACAATTTAAAGCTGAAAGAGAGGACATTTAGATTAGATACTAGGAAGAAGTTTTTTACTGTGAGGGTGGTGAGGCACTGGCACAGGTTGCCCAGTGAAGTCATTGGTGGCCTATCCCTGAAGGTGTTCAAGGCCAGGTTGGATGGGACTTTGAGCACCTTGATTTAGAGGAAATTGTCCCTGCCCATGGCAGGGGGGTTGGATCTGGATGAGCTTTAAGATCCCTTCCAACCCAAACCATTCTACAATTCTGTGACTGGTATTCTGGCTGCACATTTCTTTCATCAGGTGAAGGCCTTCATTTAGGTGTCTGAGCCTCTTTACCAGTGTTATGGAAAAGACTTCAGCCTCTAAGAAAAAAAACCCTCAAGAACAATTTAATTCTCTCTGCTCTTACAAATGTGAAAGGCACCTTATATGCTGTAACAAGACAAATCTTATCCGAGATCATTCCTGAAGTTAAATGCCTCATTGTGGGCATGACTTACCCTACTACTCTCAGCCCTTTCTCAGTATGGGAACTGACTTTCCAAGCCCTCTTCAAACAAATGTGCTGTGTTAATTTACTCTGTGTATTAAGTAATCAACCACTCCGTGCTCAAGGTCTGCAGGCAAGACATTTGCTCAGCAGGCACCTCTAAGCCTATCTGAAAGTGAACCATAAAGTACATCCAAGAGTTTTATGCACCTCAAGAGTTTCAGGAAGTTGACTGGAAGGTGTAGCTCCTTGGAGCAGAGGAACAAGAAGTCCTCTAGAAAATATCCAACAGAGTACTTTGGTCTAGATTTGTAATAAATTTTAGCAGAATGGGCCCAAAACTAAGAATTTTTTTTAAACTTTCAGTCTCCAAAGTAAAAAAATAAAAACCTGGACTGATTTCACATTACATAAGTTACTCTGTAAGAAGAGCTACTGCAATTATTCCTGCCATACTCTAGCATTACACTTTAGGACTAAAATTATTTGTACCTACACACATACACCCCACAGAATGCACATTTTCACAGAGGTACCTCGGTGGCATTCGCAAGGCTTTGTATCATAAACTTCACCTGCCCCGCCAAGAGGTAGAGGGAATGCACTCTGAAGCTCATTAATGAAGTGGATTCTTTGTTGTCCTTCGCCCACTATCATATCACCCAAAGAATTCAGTGGGTGAGAGGGAGAAATAGCAGTTGGTGGGGGAAAATATTCCACAACAGTTTATTTTAAAAATTATCTGTATTTAATAAATGAATGCCTGAGGCTAGCACTGCTAGACAAATTACATGATGAATTCTAGTGGAATAAAACATGACTTAAGTACAAAAGCTGGAAGGAAAATACGCTCATTTTCCAGAGGCAATGAAGTACTTTAAATATACAGTCTGAACATCCAAACCCATCTGCAGATCTTCACCTTTGCACTGTCATCTTTGCCAAACATCGGGCATCCAATAATTCTCTCTTTCTGTGTGTATTTTTAAAAAGGCCAAGGAAAAGCGCACAACCACCTTAAAGATGAACTTGTTACATCTGTCTCACCACATCTTTAGAAGAGCAGCTTTAAAGTGTTCAGCTGCTTTTTCAAGCCATTCTGATATATGGTGGAGGTTTGGATGTGTCTTCCTCTGTGTCTAAGTCCTGGGCTGGAAATCGATCTGGAAAGTGAAAAATTTTGTCCCCAGGACCTGTGTGGTGAAGGAAAGAAGAAGCCATTAAACCTGGTATAGATGCTTGCACAAAATCCTGAGTTCCTTTTGGCTCCGGGTATTCGGGTAATGAGGTTTTTGGTCTGGGATGTAAAGCTTATTCAGGATGTTCCTTCCATGTCTCTGGTGAATATCCAAATAAATGGATGGGAAGAGTTACTCACTTTGTACAGCGCAAACCATTTCCACAGCCTGATTTTGATCCTCACTAGGTTGCAACCATTCCTATGAATGAAACAATGCCATCAGAAAACTCGTCTGTGAGCTTGTTCAACAAGACATACCTGAACCTACTGAAAAAGTCTGTGTAGTCCTCTCCCCCTAACAAGTTTTAGCTTGAAAGTTTAAAGAACCTCACGTTACAGACTTGGTGTCTTTAGTCAAGAACAGCTGCCTTGTAGTCCATATCCATTAATTCCCTATCACATGTGATGGTCAGTTGTATGCACTTCAATATAGCATCAGAATTACTCCAGTAGAGAAGCAGCTGGTATTTACTGAGCTCACTTAGCAGAGACACACAGTATATATCTTGTAAATTGAGGTAACATCCTCATAAATTAGCAGTAAAATGTGGTCTGTTTTAATCCTATGGATTTCACATACAGTACAGAGGATATTTTTATTATTGGATTTGTAGTTCTATGGACAAGACATCCTTGTGCTTAAGTACAAGTAAGTCTTTGTACCAGGAACAACTGTTGATTCAAGGGTGAGAGAAGGAACATTTCTGAAAAGGAGAGCAGGAATTCATAGGAAATGGGACCACAGTGGCTTCAGCACTAATGCCTTGGGAAATGAAGATAAGTTACACTAGGTCTTACAAAACACTGTAAGTAAGAGGGAAGCAGTAAAAGGAAAAATACTAAAAGTATAAAACCCTTCTAATATCCACTTAATTTCTTAGAATTAGTCCTCGTAGAGCTCAGGCTAGGTTTATAGAGGAAAAAGACATCTTTTCCCTGGTTTCTTCCCCACCTACCAATATTCAGTACGAACAAATGGGTGCCCTGGACTCCACACTCACCATCCCCGTTACGCTGTCGTAGCATGAGCAGCGTGGAAGACTCCGGCATCCCAGGTAAGCCATTGCCAGCACAACAAAAGTGCTGCACATGGATGCAGCTAACATGGCTACATTAGCACCCTTGACTACTTTATTAAGTACGAACCTCTGCAAGCAGAAAAGGAAATGTTAATGCCACATTCAAAAAGTGAAGTTCTCCACCAAAAACATTGTAATTACCACAAGAATGCTGTGATTGCAGCACAGCAGCTTGGTACAGAGTCAGTGTTGTTTAAAGATTTTCTTCTTGTGCCATGACGAGCAAGCCAAGAGTGAATCTCAAATATGAAAAGAGCAGTATTTAAGGCTTCTGAAAGATGCCATCAGGGAGTGCAGTGATAGGAGGAGGGGTAACGGTTTTAAGCTGAAAGAGGGGAGATTTAGGTTAGATATTAGAAGGAAATTTTTTGCTGTGAGGGTGGTGAGGCACTGCCCAGTGGATGCCCCATCCCTGAAAGTGTTCTTGCCCAGGTTGGATGAAGCTTTGAGCAACCTGATCCAGTGGGAAGTGTCCGTGCCCATGGCAGTGGGGCTGGTACTGGATGATCTTTAAGGTTGCTTTCAACCCAAACCATTCTATGGTTCTGTGCAATGGCACCAGGTTTGGAAACAGCTTTAACAATGGGTAGAAATCCAAAGAATTGCTGCTCACTGAAGATGAGAAATGTCTTCTCACTATACTGCACCTTAGCAGTTTGTCACTTTGATTCATCCTGCAATAACCTAATGAACAGCTTCAGCTACCCAGAACGCTTTCACCCGCCCAAGGACTGCCAGGTTTGGGTTACGAAAGAGCTAACTCACCCCTTCTTTTCAGCTTCAGTGTGGGGGAAATAAAACTTGAAATAATACCCAGTTTTAACCAGCTGACCTGTAACTGCAGTTAGGTTATCACCTGAGGTACAGGCTGGAAAGGATTCGAGCCTAGAAATTGCTGTCTCCAAGCGGGCCAGGGCTTGGAACAGTAACTGCCGCTTTTCATGAGTAGCACCATGTTTTTCCTAGAATAAGCCAAACAATCTTGAACTCAGCAACAACACTGTAGTGTGTTGAGCCACATACCCAGTGTGCACACCTCCAAGGATGAGCTGCTGCTCCCAAGCAGCTTTTCAGACAGATACCCAGGTGAGATGGGTGTTAGTTCACGCAGCCACCGATACTCGCCATGCTGCAGCAGCAGCCAACGGCAGGAGCCCTGTGTAGGTTTGTGTGACTTTCAGTACTTGACCTGATACTTCACTGGAGTCTCACACAATCCTTTTTAAACAAGTGCCCTGCTGCAGGCACCACTTCAAACTCTCATTTCACAGAATCATAGAATTGCTTTGTTGGAAAAGACCTTTGAGATCATTGTGTCCAGCCACACCTGTCCACTACTAAACCATATCCCAGAGCACTTCATCCATTCATCTTTTAAACACCTCCAGGGATGGGGACTCAACCACCTCCCTGGGCAGCTGTGCCAGTGCCTGACAGCCCTTTCAGTGAAGAAATTTTTCCTGATGTCTAATCTGAACCTTCCCTCATGCAACTTGAGGCCATCTCCTCTTGTCCTATCACCTGTCACTTAGGAGAACAGACCTACAGCCACCTCGCTATAACATCCTTTCAGGCAGTTGCAGACAGTGATGAGGTCTCCCCTCAGCCTCCTCTTCTGCAGGCTAAACAACCCCAGTTCTCTCAACCACTTCTCATAAGACTTATTCTCCAGTCCCTTCATCAGCTTTGTTGCCCTTCTATGGGCACTCTCCAGCACCTCCATGTCCTTCTTGTAGTGAGGGGCCCAAAACTGAACCCAGGATTTGAGGTGTGGCCTCACCAGTGCAGAGTACATGAGCACAATATCTTGCATGGTCCTGCTGGCCACACTGTTCCTGATACAGGCCAAGACACCAAGATTTCGGCACGCTTTGTGTGGTTCCATGCCCAGTAATGTTTGCAGATTAGGACAGTCATGTTCCCCAGTAATAGCATGACATTGATACTTACTGTATGGATAACATGGATGGGGGCAGGGCTCAGCTCCTCCTCTTCACCATAGCTCAGCGTGAGGGAGCTATAAACTATGATGATGAGGATGCCAACACAAGAGATTATGGATGCAACTATCAGCACATTCACCTACACATAGAGGTTAAAGAAGAATGGGAGCAGGAATTAAAACTATCCTCTGACAAATCAACACAACTAATACAGACAAAATGTACTCACAAGCATTGTAGGTACTAGCCCTTGACCTCCTGTAACACTAAGAAGTACCAACAGTAGCAACAGTCACTTGGAAGCCAAACACAGGGCAGTAAAGGTTTCCATGATACCGAATTTCTGAGATACAATTGAGTCTCAAATCTTAACTACAGGTGCTTTGCTCTTGGAGATCTCTTACTATATCCCCCCTTGGAGTTTACATGGCTGGAGAGACCTGCCTAGGAGATGAAAGTTAATTAACATGTTTTCTGTTTTTCCTTCATAACAGGAAGCAAACCAAAAGATATGCTTTCAAATGCAAGCGTTTTTACAACTTTTTGCTTGTTCTTAGAGCCAGTGCTCATGTACTGTAACAGAAAGCAAGGTAACACTGCCTGTTCCTTGTGCTTAGGAGTAGCTTTTATAAAGATAACTCAAGGAAATAAGCTCTCAGTCCTGCAGAAGGACCAGCTTGCTCATTCCCAACCAAAACCATTTTTGATTGCCCTGACAACAATTTGCCCCCACCCTGTACACCTCCCCCCCCCCCCCACTGCCCTCAGGCTTACGAGAACTGGATTCTTCCTCTGAGAGGAAAATAAAGCCAAGACTCCTGGGACTCCCATCACCTGCAGACCAGAAAAAGGCTGGTAACTGGAAAACAAGTATCAGATTCAGAAGATAAACTAGTACGGAGCAGATGAAAGGCCCTCATTTTGAAGGCTTGGATCAGAGTAACTGTTGGGTCAGAAACCGAAAGAGAAATGCTGATTTCTTCTGTTTTAGTTCCTGGGGGCAGGATACTACGTGAAATGCATCTTGCCTACTCTCTACCCCCATAGCAGCAATCCTCTGACTGGCTTTACAGCTCTGGCCAAATAATAAAACTGATTAAATAACTCTGATTAAAGTGCTAAAAACGTGCACTGCTTTTCCGGGTCCTCACGACTCTTGTGGATGGGAGGCAGTTATTACTGAAAAGAGTTGGGCAGTCTTGGGATGAAAGACAGCACCTTGGTACAACTCTGACAGAGAGCATCTCACCAGGGTACAAACAGAAACATCGGGGCAATGATCACCTGGGAGTGAAAGCACCTGCTGTCAGCTGGGGGTAGCCCTGCTCCTCGTTTTGGTACAAAGAATTGGTGGCACAGTACTGTGGGACAGCAATCATCACCAGGCAATTCATCTAAGTGACTTGAGGATGAAGCAGCTCTTAACACCCTGAAGAATTGTTCCCATCCTCACCTTTGCTGGTCTCTCCATGTCCCCTGATTCTGCAAAAGACCCTGTCAGCTGCCACTATGCCCCATCTTCTACATCATCCAGTAGAAATGTATTTCATTTAGCTTCTACAGAGGGAATTCTGTTTGCACTGTCCTGTCTGTACCATAATAAGGAAACTTTTACTATCTGGGTTCAAAACAGGAAACCAGGGAAGGGCTAGCAAGGAGTCCTGGTCTTCTTCTCACCCCAAATTTGAGGACTAATAGGTAGCAGCAGGAAAAATTCCAAACCACAAAACAAAGCATAGAAAAGAATGTAACTTTACCATCCCAGCCCAAATTGGAGCTCTGGTTTTGCTGAGCTGAGACTCCATTCTGAAAATGCCATCTATGAACCCGCTGACAACGCACACCGTGCTGAAGGCTATCTGGAACAGACCCAGCACCACCACGTTCCTCTGGTTGAAGATGAAGTATCGATAGCGATCCATTCTGCTTTGATTCGCACATAAATCCCCTCACAGATAGAGACTGGAAAGCAGTGTTGTGGCCCTCCAGGGAAGGGGAGAAGACCTTTTCCTAGGTGGGAGAAAGAAGGCACAGGAGCATCAGCACTCAGTGTGCACCACCTGACAAGGGCTGGAGGGCAGGGAGCTGTGGTAGGGCCGGATGCTCCCTATGCAGTACAGAGTTCATCTCTTTCTGATCGGCAGCACTGAAGGTGAGCAAAGGTGAGTGGTCCTTGGAGAAACCCCTCCTGCTGGGCAGGTGCCCGGGGCACCATTCCTGATGCTTCTGGGCAGCATTGTGAGATCTTTGCTTCAGACCCTGCCGCTGTGTCCTTTGGGGTTTCCTACCCAGAAAGGTGCTGTGGCTCGCTTGGATTTGCTCCTTTAGAAGAGAAACCCTGCACCTCACTACGAAGCCGCTCCCCTTGGCAGTGACCGAGGCACCAGCCTCTGCCCATCGTTCCTTCCCTTTACGAAGCCGGGACGCTGCTACAGCCGGTGGATGCACCGAGGTAACCGGCCACGGTCCCATCCTGCCCCGTCCTGTCCCCCAGACCCCGCCGTCCCCTCACCTGCAGCCAGCTCTGCACTCACCGGCGCCGCTCCCCGGCTCCGGGCGGGGCAGGGAAAGGGAAAGCTCCGGCTCCGCCTTCCACAGGGGAAAAAAAAGTTCTGAGTCAGTGCGAAAAGAAAGCGAAGGGGTTGGGAAAGGTTGTGCCGGGAAGGCACCCGCCTTCCCCGCCCTGGAAAGGAACCACGAGAGTCCACCCGTGCTCCGGGAGAGAACGCAAATGCATAGCAAGCGCTCATCCTGACACAACAAGCATTTACCGAACAGATGCGTTGTCCTCTATAATCATTTGTTTGCAGTCTTCCCCTAACTAAAATGCAAGGTCAGACAGAACTGTCTTCAAAGCTCCAATCAGCAGAGATTTGGCTGTTGTGAAGTTCATAATGCCATTAAAACTAGTCCTTTAAAAGTAACAGAATATGCATAAGATTTCTGGGAAAATTCATACACATACACGTAAGTGGAAAATAGATTCTGTCCCCAGCATCTGTCTCGTTACGCATGGTTGATGGAAATCATTCCCTCATGTGTCCAGCACTGAATTAAAGGATGCTGCTTTCTACAACTCCAAAATAAGACTTAAAAGAGTTTATTTACCAGCATTTTTGGTATCGATCCCTTCAGCTTCAGTGGGCAATGCTGAAGCCAAACAAGCCCCTTCTCCAGCCTTGTGGAGAAGGGAAAGCTCTCATCATTCCAGCTTCAGGTGCAGTGGGCAATGCCCATTCCAGGAAGGCACAGCGGGCAATGCCGAGACCAAACACTTCCCCCCTCTACCGTTGCAAAGAGGGGAGAGCACAACAACCACTCCCCAACCCCCCAACCAGTCATCTTTTGGCTTCAGCTCAGTGAGCAATGCTGAGGTCCGACAAGTCCCTCCTCCTCCACCCTAGCAGAGAGCGGAGAGCTCAGCACTCTCCCATCTACCCCAGCACAAGAGGCCATGAGCTTTCACAGCCAGAGACTTTATTCTTTTTATAGCAATAAATCTGAATGAATTAAAAAAAAATCTCAGAACTATGAATACATATCAGAATTTCAAGCAGTGTTTCATGTATGTACTTCTTTGCTATAGTATTATTTTATAGGGAATACTGCTGAGATAAATTTATTTGCTAGCCTAAGACTTTGGAAGATAACTCTTTCTTTGGAAACGTGTGCACATGAAATAGAGGTACCAATGGAAAGACCTTCTTACCCATGTTTGTATTTTCACACATAACACAGCTGTGGTGTCTACTCAGAAAGCAAAAATAGTTGGTGGTCAAACAGAGCACAAACAGGAGGAAAAAATCAAGTAAGATCACCGAAGCGCTGCCCCTTTTCTCACCACTCACCCAGCTGGATGTTAATGAGGAAACTGAGCAGCAGGTTACCTGGTGGGAAGGCACCACTGCTGCTTGCTGTCACTCCCTCCTATCGCCTCTGAGTCAGCAATGGCAAGACAAAAACATACCAATGTGCACGCTCATATGTTTTAAAATACAACAGTTAAAGACAGTTGGGCATACCAGAACACAACTGAAGCCTGTGTTATGTCTATGGAGAAGACAGAAGCGAAAAACAAAAGCAGCAGAAGTGCCAGAAAAAACACAAGGCAGTGGTGCCAGGAGTGTTCTGCTCTTCGTTCACTATCAATATAAAGTGGCCTGGAAGCACGTTACCTGTGTGCCAAATCCTGCTCTCATACATCAGCAATAACCGTTAGCTGCAAAGCAACCACAAACACATCAGGAAGGGGGAGAGATCAGAGGGGGCCCAAGCCCTGACACACAAAAGACAAAGGAGAGACAACGGTTCTGTTGAATATTTTAATATCTGCATTGCCTTCATAGCGCAATTAAAGCAATCTTTAAAATTCACTTATTACAAATGTTTGTCAAGTCTATTTTTCCCCAGAAACATTTTTCTTACTTCCTTGCACATACACCCAAACACACTATAAAAACCTCATTCATAACATCAAAGGAAGGGCAATCATCATTCATGTAAACATCTTTCTTAGAGTTATCCATTTTTTAAAAGTCATGAATAAACCTACAGATGTTCAGTAAGGCTCATAGTTCGAGTACAAATGTCATAAAACACCTATCAAGTACTGTATACAAGTTAAATACTCCGGGGTTAACTGTTAACATACATGTGAGCTTACCCCAAGGATTATTCTTTAGCACTTAGTTCTTCAGAACAGAGACACCCAGTAATTATGGGCTGAAGAGTATTAAAATAGCAGAAGGCCCAGCAGAAACTGTTAAGTAATACACAATTTTATAATGGATCTTAGCTCGAGAGTTAAATTCAGTACAGTTAAAGTAGGAAAAGTTTTCTAGGAGGAAATCTGCAGAAAGGAGGGATGGGGCCGTTTGTACAATGTCACAGAGGGACAAGCTGAGAGGTATGTCCTGAAGATGTGACTGGCCTTGCTACTGCAATTATTTATGACAGCCATGTGTAGCACTGCATAAATACTTTCCTAAATAGCAGAAACGACCATTTGTAATTGCAAATATCACTTGTTACATCTCCCCTTTTAAAAAAAAAAAAAGTGATCTACTTATTGGTAATCAATTACACTTGCGTCTTACAAAAGGACATCCTTTTAAATTTGGTTTAGATCTTATTAGAACTTTTTTTTTTAAATATTCATTCTACCATGAAAATATTTCATACAAACATCATTTTACATACAAATAGGTTAAAACTTGTGAAGAGGGTCTTCCCACACTCATGATTTTATGGCTTGAACATTTAATTGCTTAGAATTTTTGTATATATAGTTCTGGAAAAAAAAATAAAGTCGTTCCAGTAAAACTGGTAGAGAAAGAGGACAGGAGCTTCAATTGCTTGAAGACAGAAAAGTGTCAAGAGGAGGGTCCATTGAACAGACAGTGACCTTAGTGTTCAAAACCTCTGATCTGGGGCAAGTAAACATGCACTCAATCTTGCACCTTTATATTTAAAAAAAAAATCCCTTATAAGACTTCTTAGAAATGCTTTGTCCAAAAATATAGTTCTTATGTTTCCAGTACACAAAGCAAAAGGAGCAAGGCCTCCCCAGGGCGCAGGTGAGCGTGAAACCCCCTTGCACCCACAGGTAAAGCTGCTCCCACGCCTGCGTTCCTCGCCCCAAATGCTCTCAGCGTACAAAAGCGTGGTGTAAGTGAGGAAGAGGCGTCTAATGCAGCACCCCAGCATATAAGGAGACACTTCAGCAATATTGTTTTCAAAGCGATTGGGTTGGGTTTTTTTAAGTGCTTGGAGGTGAATTCCTCAGGCACCAACAGGTCCAGCAATTCTGCTGTGCCGGAGGAAAACAAAGCAGCAGATAACCGGCTCTGTACAACTCGTTACCTCATCGCAACGGCAGCGTCCCCCAAAAGGCTACTGAAGCGAGCGAAAGGATAGAAACTGCAGAGGTTTCTGGGACTGATGCGACCTTGTACAGGTCCTGTACAGCTCCTGCCGCAACCCAAGTGGTGAGCACCAGTTTCGACTGAAGGAAAAGGGCAGCAAACCGGGAAGGGAAGGGAGAAGTGGCAATTTCCACCACTCCTCCGATTCTCAAACCAGACGGGACACGTTCGCTACTCTGCACCTCTCAGAGGGTGAGAAACCCGCGACGGCGCTCCCATCTGTGCCAGCAACGTACAGTGACAGCCCTGGGAAAGAAACCACAGCCACTGCCAACCCGTGCAACACAAAGCTCTGCATCCAGAAAGGCTGAACTAGGGAGGAGGGGCTACCTGCGCGCTCCCGAAACACGCAGCCTCCCAAGGCCTCCCAACCCGCCTCCCAAAGGTCTTGAAACCTGCATGAGCAGCTCAGGAGCAGCATCTGGGAAAAATCAAAGGCCATCCTAGTGGGTATTGCTGCAACTGGGGAAAAAGTCAAAAAGCTCTCACTCTGTTCACCAAAGAGTCACATCCATGCATCTCCTTTGACTTTTTCAGCAGTTAAGACTCATATGTATTTATTTAGACTTTTTTAAATTTTTAACAAAAAAAAGTGCCTTTATGGATTTGTGAAGGAAAATCTACTTTAGTAGCTGCCAAAAAGTCAAATTATAGCACGAGACTCAATTTGAGGCACCCCTCCTAGGCTTAAGCCCTTTTCCCTCTTATCCAGAAGAGTGACCCAGCAGCAGGTAGCTTTCAGCTGTAACTTCTCATGCTCTCATCTCCGAGATGAACCACTTCTCCAGAAAACTAAGCTTGTGTATTCTTGCTGACAAAACAGTGCTGCCGTAGCAGGCAGATCCACTTAAGTTTTATTTTGTTTTAAAAAAAGAGATGATCAGCAGCCTGATCATAGGCTACATAGGCTGATACAGGCTACCTACATAACCTACATAGGCTGATATAGGCTCCTCGTCAAGGAGCTCAGGTAACAACCCTCCCATCACAGATGAGCCACGTGCAGCACTGCAGACCAAAGGCAGACGTCAGAAACTGAGCCACACCTGAAAAAAGCAGCAATTTCAGGTTCTCTTATGGCATTCTCTTATCACAATGAATACTCCAAGAGCCAGCTGCTTACCCAGGGCTCAGCCGACAGGCATCAGCTCTTCTTCCAGTTTCTGTGCCAACAGGACAGCTCTTTGGACAGACTCTGAGAAGCAGAGCTTCTTTAGTTATTACATATTCATCAATAGTCACCTGCCTTCAACACTTAAATGGATTGCTCTGCAAAATGACTGCTTCCAAATTAAAACCACGGTTTGCTGTGGGTCTTGTGTTACTACTGACAAATAGTTTGCTAAGCTGGTCTCGCTACCTAATGAGCCCCAGAAGCTGAGCTGCAATACGTTGACCAAGTTAAGGCATTATTTGGAGTTATGTAACTAACCTGTGTTTGAACCTGTGGTTGCCAACGCACACCTCTCAAAAACCTCTGAAGGACACACAGAGCCCTGAGCCCTTTTGCTACCCATTTGGTAAAAAACACCCCAACCATCTCTACTCTAACAGACCACAAAGAAAAAGAAAATAAAGAATTAAAAGGCTTGGTCATGAACCAAGCCAAAGCAGCTTTATAATCACAAGTCTTACAGAAGGTTGGTCACTGAAGAAGGGATTTTTAGGCAGACCAATAGATCTAACAAAGCAGGGAGAAAAAGGACAGTGGAGCTCACAAAGGCTGTGGCATACTACCAGGCTACAAGCATAAGCAAGAGCAAGAGTATTTGCATGGCTGTCACTGAATTAACGTCTTTTGAGAACACAGAGAATACCTCAGTGCTTTTCCCCCCTATTTTAGGATGCCTGATGTGCAAAGAGCACTTATCTTGTATTTATTTCAAAAATCAAGCAATATGAAGACTGACAAATCTATTAAAGCATAAGCAACTCCACACACAGAGGAGATAGCAGAGGAATTGGAGACTGCTCAGGAATGAAGCCAAAGGAGCTCTAGAGATCAGAACATTTGAAGCATGATTTTCTAGCGGGCACAACGAGGCCAGCAGCCCAAAGCAGGTTATCAAGACCATGCAAGGAGTTACTCTCTGTTCACAGCGGGGTTCAGTCTTCCCTCACCTCTTCCCTGCACTTAAACACAGGCCTCAGCTTTGCAAACTTCACAGTCCTGGCAGAACAGTCCACGAGATGCACACAACAGCTTCCTACCACGCTTTTCTGCAAGTGGCTGAAACAGCAGTGATGTAAAAGAACGACCTGTGGGCAGGCAGGGAAAGATCAAGAAGTGCATATTTCTTTTTGAGGTTCATTTGCTAAAGCTGCACTGCCCATCAGCCTTTGACAACTCTCCATCACCTGTGAGGATCAGTGCTGCCTCTGCACACTCAGCAGAGTCCCTGAGCTATCACCTCTGCCAGCCACCTGCCTTGGACGAGAAGCAGAGCTGAGCCCTGAAGTCTCCAGCACGAGGAGATGGGTGGTGTCCACGCTCACATTCAGACCACTGCTGGAAGAGTGTCAGAAAGCCCTGAGCCTACTCGCCCCACCCCAGCACAGAGCAGCTTTTGTGCAAGCTTAAATGGTGAGGTGCTGGAAAAGGTTTGTGATCAGTCACAGGGACTACAGAGAGCCCCAACTTAAAGAGGTTCTTCTTAATAATCCCAAACTGTGTACAGGTACCACAGCAAGGATTTTCAGACTGCACAAAAGAGCAACCTCATCCTTCCACTTGCAGGTACCAGCCCAACACATTCTGTGTCCATGTCTGGCTCCCCAGACAGCCAGACACCTCCAACCATTCGAGCAACCAACCAAAATGTGTTGCAATACAAAGGTAGGTCTGATTTCTAAATCGTTTATGTTACATATATACAAACTTTTTTAAACTACAAACATTTAAAGAAAATGTTACAAATGCATTTGATTTTTTCCTAAGCTGCTAAACTCAAAAGAGAGCATCAGAGCCCCAGAAGGACTCCAGTATCCAAACCAAGATGATACATTATTTCTCTCTTATACAGCATTAGGCAAGGCCAGTACAGTATCTGAAAAAATGCACAATCTCCCTACCCCTGAAAAACCCCAGAATACAGCCCTGCAGATGAATATTCACAAGCCCCACTGTTGGCTGCAACAAAGCTATGGATTGACTGCTGTTTCTGAATATGAGCAGTGAGTGACGTTTTTACATTCATTGTTTGTCTTTCAAAAACAATCTTTTCATATCTTTTTTTTAAAACCCTTATTTTGTTATCTCATACTATATTAGTTTACTGTTTCTTAAACCAGTACTACTAAAAGATGTCGACAAGGCTATATTCTTTGTCAACTGAACACATACAAAAGATACAGCTCTCCTTAACCAAGGACTACAGCTTGCCCTCAAATACATACACCTCCTTTAAGAGAACTCACCTGAGATGCAAGCATCTCCTTGCTAGAATTTCCACCTTGAGAACCGGACGCTTCAACAGGTGAAATACACAAACCAACTCATGGACACTAATGCAAGTAATGTGCTTGCCTTCCACAACATCTACTTCTGAAAGTCCTTCAAAAAGTGAATGTTTTCTCCTTTCAGAAAATCTTCATGCAAAGAACAGCTTCATTTGCGTGTCATAATCATAAATTAAATAAAATAAGCCAGCCGTAAAGGCCAGATAAATATTAGGTTTGGACACGTTGCTATACTATTTAGAGAGCCACAGAGACCAACACACAGCACTCTCACATACACACACAAGCCTTTCCACTAGTTAGAAAGGATTTTCTTCTGCAGAAGAGGAGTTTTAGAAAGAACAACGTTCAGACAAGAGGAAAGGGGAGTTAAAACCCAGCCTCCTATATGCTAATAAATAAACTGCTCTATTGCAAGGTTCAGATCAAAGGTTCAAAAAGGCAAAATTATGCTACTATTAGAGAATATCAAAATATTACTGTTATCATCACAAGTGGCATATATGCAAAATGCAGTTGCACAATAATGCCTAGGCAGATAAGAGAGCAACACTAAGTCTGCCGACTAAAAGTGAACGATATACCCATTTTAGTTTTCTGTCTAGTCTTTTGGCATCTTTGCATATGGTGCAAAAGCAGAAGCTACCAAAGAATACCACGTCTTGTATAGAATATTAAATAATTTCTCCAGATAAGACTGGTGCAACGCTAGCTAATGTTAAATCTGCTATGAGTAACACAGTCAAACCTAGTCAGTATGCAAGAAACTTATCTCTTAACACAGAATGCAAAGTTATGATGCAACAGCATGAACAATCCCTGCTTGTCCAGTTTTCAGTATAAAGGTAGTGCATAGATCCAAGTTTCTGTTTCAGTTTGCTGAACGGAGAAGGAGCTCCCATTTCACTTTTGCTGGGCAGCCTGGAAAGCTTTCAGTTCCAGCTGGTACCACTCCGGTGCTTCTGGCCCGTTCTGCCCAACGGGGTTGTGATCGTATCCGTAAGCTACTGTCAATTCTTCATCCTTCTCCACAGCCCTGATGGTACGGATACACTTGATAGGCCCAAAACGAGGATGAACAAACCTAGACAAAGCACAGAACACCTTTGCTAGGCTTAGCTCTCAATTCACAGACTCTGTTAGTCCCTTTTATAGTTTCAGGAGTCACTCAGACCAACATCACGATTTGCTACAGGATGAGAAGATTGCTTTGAGTAACTGTAAAGATTCACATAAAAAAGCCAAAAATATTGATATTTTAAAGCAGCTTAGTGTAGTTCTATTATTTGAAGTTTTTCAACAGTCTGCAACATTGCTTTTTTGTAATAAATAAATAAAATTCATCACTTCTACATGCTCTGGGCTTGCAGAGATAAACATTCCCATGACAGGAAAATAGTACAGATTATGACAGACTGCAGAGCATGGAAAACTGGTCATCTTAAATTTCCTCAGTACAGGTTACCTACCAAACAATCACAACATACATTCCCACAGAAGAGGGAACCAGCTTATTTAATGAAGGAGAACTATTTTCTACATATATGCCTTCACAGGTCTGTTATTTTATACATTAGTATGAAAATATTTCCACCCTTGAGCGTATGTACCCACCAAAAGTTTCAACTGCAGAGCAGCAAGATGCTTATTTTTTGAATTTCAGAAGTGACAGCACATTTGATGGTGCTGGTAAAGCATCTGTAGTTCAGCAAATATTATGCAGTCCCAGTCAAGCCAGGATTTAGAAAGCTGTGTTTATGGATTTTAGAATCAAGAGGTAGCTTCTACAATTCATGACAAAATTAATAGAGTTGCAAACTTCAAGATACTCCATGGTGAAAGTCCCAAGAGACACACCAAGCACCTGCAAGGCCAGTTTCCAGGTCAGCAGGAACTCTTTCAGTGCCTGGAGCCCTTATTCCCAGCCCCACTAGCAGCTGCTCCTTATTCAGCTGCCCAGAAACACCATGTGAGCCCAGACTGCCAGGCTGCAGCCTGACCCTGAAACACAGGACTCTACTTACGGGTCATAGATGCAGTTAGGGGTGAAAGAATGGTTGGCCTTATGCCCCAGCGAAGCACAGTACTTGGCGGCGTGGTTATAGGGCTCTGGCACGTCTATGACTGTTTCGTCATCCAGGGATATTGTATTTCCATTGAGGGCCCAGTCTCTGCTGTCTACCTGGTTTGCAAGGCAAAAATGCAGTGTGTGCATGTGGGAAAGGGTCAACTCTGCCAGCAGTTTGAAAGTAAACATTCAAACACATGCAACTAAAGTTTTTCCTGCAAGGCATTAAAAAAAACAACCAACAACTTTTTTTAAAATATACATAGGTGAACATGCACTTTTTTCAGTTTAACTCCCTATCAAACCTTAAGGGTGGGAAGGGGGTGGGTATAAAATCCTACTATAAGAAGATTTCAGAAGGAGCGATGAAAATTCAGACTGACTTTTTTCTCTCCTTTACCTCCTGGTGTGTAATTCGCACTCCGTTGTAAAAGGACATGACTGTACTGGCTTCTGCTGCTACTTTTGAAAACAATCCTTCTCCAGCACTGGAAATGAGAGAGACATCAACATACACCCTACAAGGGGGAAAAGGGCATGGAATTAGTAATTTCCTAGTTTTCATTTTCAAGAAGTATTATCACAACATTACTGGTGTAAAGGCTCATAATTCAATATAATAATAAAACTAATAATTCAAAATGTCCAAATGCAACCCCTTCTCCTCCTTCCTCTCCTCCATATATTCTCTCTATTCTGGCAAAATGGAGATTTGGTAGGAAGCAGGGACTGACTTTATCTACTAGTTTGAATTTTTTTTTAAAGTGCCAATCTTGATGGCTTCAACTCAGGAAAACCCTCAATAATCTACGAGAATCCCAGAGGTCCCCACTAAGATGAGGCTGCTGGTGTGTACATCCACAGATTAATACTCCACTGAGAAAGAATTTTGAAGGTGAAGCCCTACATCTTCAAGCACCCGATGTAAATTAATGCTAACATTTTACTAATCACTTATTTAGATTTTTTAGACTCTTAGAAAAGGACTACAATTGAGATATCTACAGAGCAAAGCCTCTTAAAAGTGTAAGTAAGAAGTGCAATCGTGGAATAGCCACAGAAGAGGTACTACTGACTATGATAGGACAACATGTTAAGGATAACAATAAGAAACGTGTTGTGACATTACAGGGTTGTCACAAACAGTATCTCTAGTTTGATGACTTACTCTTGCCACTTTGCTAGATATGTAGGCAGAGGAGAAAAACTTCATACAACACATGCCATCCAGCAAGAGACACTGAATGTAGCACACTGCAGCCTGAAGCTAGTTACACATCTAGGAAACAGGGAACAGCACACTTTTTGCTCAGGATGTTGTAGGTGTGGTCTATTAGAGGAGTTCTGGCCTTGACTGAACGTCATTGAAGTGCTAGGAAATCACCCTCATTTAATCTCTTAGGAAGTATTGCTGTGTTCTATCCAACAGAGCGCAATTTTACTGTGCGAGTCAGGAAGAAATTCAATCAGTCAAAAGTTGACTGATGTGCAGTAATGGTTTCCATTTCATAAAGCCTTATACATGTATTTTAAATGAGAAAAGGTTTGCAAAATTAGGCCCTAAATATGTAACAGCAAAGAAATATGGACAATATTGAAAGAAGGGAGAAGGAAAAAAACCTACCTCTCTGACTCGTATGGATCAGGAAGGAGTGCATTTGTAGAAATGCAGGATGAAGTAGATTTGTCAAAACTGTATATTGGGCCTAAAAACAGAGAAATCAACAAAGGAAATAAACCAACTGGCAGTGCTGAAAGCATACAACCCTTAATTTAATCAAGACATTCAAAAATTGAATTTTGATGACTGCAAGAAATGTTATGCTTCCAAAAAAGGTATTAAACGGAACAGCACCCATAAAAGGTCTTCAGTGAGATACTATTTTCTTGATTACTTCCCCCCTCAACATACTAGAGCAGCAGTACTACCACAAAAAGGGCATATATGCATTCTTCAAACTACCAACTTTTAAAGAAGGACTGGGCAGCCTTTCAAAACTACCCTCGCAGAGTTTACAATTAAAATTAAAAAGAAAAGCAAAATCTAAAACTATTTATTCAGTAACATTAGTTAGAAAAAAATCTTGGTATATTTCAAATATGAAATGCTTTTTAGTCCATATCCTGAAGAAATTAGCCAGATGATAATGCTCAGTGATGACAAAGTATACTTGCTAGAGTCATTTATGTTCTGCCATTAGTAAGCAATTCAGTGGTACATCTGTAATTATATCCTTACATCCCTCTACGTTCAATTGCCAGAGGACTACCTGGGAGACAGGCTAAGATACAGGTGGAAATAAGATGGGGAAAATCCCAATATTACAAAGTTCGATAAAAGGTCCTGGTGTTCAAGATCTATTCTGGCCGAAGGCAGCTTCCTCCAGAGTGTAACTCAATCCTACTCACAAAGCACAAGTACACTCTCTCAGAAGCTGCCTTTTAAGTTAAATTTTGATTTACTATCACAACTGAGAGATTTAAAAATAAAAAGTCACGTGCATTTGCTTCTTAACACCTTTTCACTGAGTTTTATGTTCTTATTTCAAATTGAGTGAGACAATCTGCTGCCCAAACAGAGAATGTGTTAACGTAGTCCCCGTTTATTACTCATGGCCCTCTCCATGGCTTAAACCCCTCACCTCTAAAACACCACAGACCCCTCAGAGGCAACAAAACTACTCCAGAACTATAGGACTGAGCCACCACTGCCCTGGAGAGGGAGCACCAGCTACACAGGCTGAAGGTACAACCCCACCCTCATCATTTCGTAGCCACTTTGTATCAGCAGGGCTGGACAGACTGAAGGCTGCTGGTGAATCAGACCGTTAAACAACTGAATCTAGTTCACTAATTCCAGTCCCTGTGCTCTTTCAGGCCTGAAATGCAGATGCCAGAATACTCACAGTGTTAACGTTCACTCACGCAAACCCCAGTGACATGAGCTACAACCGAACCACGGCCTCTCTCTCCACTTCTAATTGTATTACTAACAAAAAGCTTGTAACTGTGCCAGCATCACCACAGTTAAGCAGGTTTCTGAGCTGGCACAGATGGAATGGTGTGTGTGACGAGCAGGACTGTGCCCATGAGCATCTGAGAGAAAGGTTATGAAACGCAGTCCAGCAGCACCGCCGCTTGGGTCACTGCTTGTTTGTTCCTGGGACAAAGAAATCTCTCCATGTGCCTTTCTGTCCAGCTTTGAGTTAGAAAAGGGGCTTCTCACTAATAGACCTCTTATCTCATTGCAGCCAGACTTTAAAGTCGCCAATGGGGAACATTATAGAAACCAAGCTGTTTGCAGTTTCTGTGTTAGCTTAACTTACTGCCTGGTACAACTTCAAACTGCGGTTTTCCATCCTCTACAGATGTCAGAGTGGCCAGTTTTGCTTCTATCATTTCTCCATCTATGAACCTTCCGGAATATGCAGTCTTTCCATCAGGGTACACATAGGCTATTTTCTCTCCAGTCATTTCCCCTTCTTCATTCACTTCTCCCACAAGGCTGCCTCCATCCTGAAAACCCAGGCAAGAGAGAAAAGGCAGAACATTTAGTTATAGCTCATTATCTTCAGTCAATGAAAGAGATTTTTTCCAACTTCTCAGAGAAGCAATCTAAGATACAGTAAGCTCAAATGTGAGATCATGAAAACCAGTGAGAAACAGACACATGAAGAGGACGGGTGAAGTCATTTCAGTCAGGAAAAAAGTGATAAAAGAAATGAACAAGGTTTTCTTAATTGTTTGAAATAAGCAAACTCCAAGGTCTTTCCTTCTGTGTGGCACAAATACTGAACTTCAACTGGCAAAATTTTTATGTGAACAGTCTGCAAAACAAGACCCAGAATCACAGAAAGGTTTGTGTTGGAAGGGACATCAAAGAACATGCAGTTCCAACCCCTGTGCCATGGGCAGGGACACCTCCCACTGGATCAGGTTGGTCAAAGCCTCATGCAACCTCCAGCCATGAGGCATCCAAAACTTCTCTGAGCAACCTGTGCCAGTGCCTCACCACCCTTCACAGTAAAAAACATCTTCCTAATATCTAACCTAAATCTCCCCTCTTTCAGCATAAAACCATTACCCCTCATCCTACCACTACACTCCGTGATAAAGAGCCCCTACTCAGCTTTCCTGTAGGCCCTCTTTAAGAAGCCACACACAAACTGTGCCTGAGTTTTCTTAATATGATACTTTGCTGAAGGAAGGAAAAAATTGCTGCCTTGCTCACGACTAAATCATGGTACAAAACACTTGAGCCTATTAAAAAAAGAAGAAAAGTATTTGCTGGACAACTGGAGAGTTTCTCTGTCCCAGCATCCCCCTACAATGTCTGGTGATAATTGATGAGAACACCTGTTTGCAAAAAGCCATCATCAGCAATACTTCTCTCCAAGACTTACACATTTTAGCCCTGGGCTTTTCCATCTGTGATTTGCTCTTAACTCCAGCTAGTTCTATTTACAGAATTGCAGAATGAGATGCAGAGATTAGCACAGGTCTAACAACTTCAGGTCTTTATTTCAAAACGATAAGGAAACCACCTCCAATTAACGCCCTGGAGCAAAACCAGCAGGTGTGATGTGGAAACAGACTGAATTAGATCAAGAGTGCTGCTCACAGAGATTACTTCAGTGGCACCGTTGTGTTCAACTCCAAGGATGAAAGAGCTTCAAACAAACTGTACTAAGGAACGGTGAACCTTAACTCTGGGTAAAAATCTGTGCACACAGAATCATTGAATAGTTTGGGTTGGAAGGGACCTTAAAGATCATCCAGATCCAACCCCCCTGCCATGGGCAGGGACACCTTCCACTGGACAAGGTTGCTCAAAGCCTTATCCACCCTGGCCTTGAACACCTCCAGGGATGGGGCATCCACAGCTTCTCTGGGCAATCTGTACCACTGTCTCACCACACTCACATTAAAAAAATTCTTCCTAATATCTGATCTAAATCAATGAATCTAAATAAAGCATCACGCATAGAGCTTCTCATAAACAACTGCTTCCATGGCAAAGATATTTTTGAAACACCTTGCATCCTTTAGCCAGGCAAGATGATAAACAACGTCTCAGTATCCACATTTCCAGAAGATACAGCAACCCTTTCATCTGGAAGGTGAAACAGGAGACATGACCTGAAGGGTCAGCTGTGTGTATTTTATACACTGGTAGTGAAAAACTGCTACTTGTCTGGCAGCACACACCAAGCATTTGTTGATTTTGACATGTGCTTAACAGCAATAGTGAAAACCATTAAATAAAACGAACATCCAGTGGTGAGCATTCAAAATTAACCTGCAACTAAAGTATGTGCAATACCTACCACAGAAATAGATGAGGTTTTGACCAGCAGCTTAATTACACCCAGAGGATTCCCCCTCCTTAGCGCAAGGACTAAAAGGTTCAACTCTGGAGTGCTGTGTAAGGCTGAATAGGAATTAAAATTTAAAGAATTTACATCAAAAAATCCTAAAAAACAGTACAACCATTATTGTCCTAACTAGTATGGTTACAAAAGCACACCAAAAATGTCTCCAGAGTTTTCCAGAGCAACATCCGAGTGTTCACAAATAATCAGAAAGACAGAATTCTGGCTTGTTTAATGAGCAAAGCACTTGCCCACACTCCAGTCAGAGGCACAGCTCTCACACCAGTTACATCTGATTTGTTGGGCGAAGCCAGACCTCACAACCTACCCCGCAGAACTGGACAAAGCCTCCCTTCCTAGTTAAATCAGAGCAGCAGGTTGCAATAGCTTGCATGGCTCCATGCTCCTCATCTGCAATCAACACCACAAAGTGGGAAAATCACCATGCCAGCCTTCCCAAGGAGGCACATATAAAGGCACTTCCAAAGGGCTGGGTTCCCTGCAAGATGAAAACAGCGTAGGCATTGCACACCCTTGCTGAATCCTGCCTATTGGGCAAGCGTTCAACAGTGAAAAGGTTTAACTCTACATTGGATTATCCCAAATCAGAACACACAGCTCTTTCTCCCAGATTTTTGTGTGCTGGGTTGTGGCAGGTATTTGTTTCGGCTGGGGAGAAAAGACAGACAGATAATGGTACTGTTCTGGAAGAGAGAGAGCGGGTGACCAGGCTTACCGGGTAGTAAATCCAACAAACTCCATGCCTAATGTTGTCTTTATACTGCCCTTTGAATATCAGCCGCCCGTCACTGTCGTACTCCTGGGCTGGTCCATTCAGCTCTCCATCCACGTATGTGCCATGAAGGACCACTCCATCCTCATACGTGTAGATTCCCTGGCCTTGCAGAGCATCATCAACATAGTACCCCTCCAGGGTGCTGGAAAAGAAAAAGGAAACAGCAGTGGGAGACTAGTCACCTCCTTAGGAGGTGAACCCAAAGCCTCAACATGAGGCACAGCACAACCCTGCTCCTCTGCTCATCATTCCAAATATTACTGGTATAGAGAGGTTGAGGGGAAAACCTTTAAGTCAGTCAGGTCCTAAGAAGAGATAACTGTTGATGCCTGGTTTGCTATGGCTGGGTACCCTAAAATCCTCCCCAAAACGCACATCACAACGACAATCACAGCTTTTCTTCATTTTCTTGGTGGTCTCTGTGAGAGCCCAGGCTGTCGCGAGGCAGAGAGATGCACAGGTGGACTGAAAGTCACACTGAAAAGCCTTGGTGGCATCTACCAGGGCTCCCTCCCTGGGACACCACTTCCAGACTCTCTCCTCCATCCCCCTGCAGGGCATCACTGTCCCCTTTATCTAGAACTCTGGTGTTGTTTGCTGTTTTCAACCAAATTTGAGGAAGACAAGGGGAAGTGGAATAGAAAGGTAAACCCAACTCCTCTGGAAAGCCAAGGAGAAAACCTGAAGCTTTTTTCTATGGACCTCCAGAGGCACAGAACAGCTTATGCTGGCCTTTCACCAGGATGCAATTCACCTAAATTACACTGCTGAGCTTTTCTTTTTATAGGCTGGGGTAGCAAATTACAGCAGTGAATGGACGCTCACGGTCAAAGAGGAAAGTACTGCTCAAACAGGCTACTCTCACATTAGGATTTTCTACCTCCTATGTTTGGATCTTCACTGACACCTCTCTGGGGAGATGCAACTGAACTGCTGCATGGATGGACCGCAGCAGGGCATGACCTGCAACCTGCTACCAGTTCAGTGTTAGCTCCCTAGGAACACACATAGCACAATCTGTATCGGATTTGCTAAAAGCACTGTCATTTTTCATGCCTTTCTCTAAAATGGAACACAGACTGTCAAACAGAACTAGTGCTGTACTTGGATTTGAACAAAGAAAAACTTCACTTCAGTTTTGTCTTGCACACCATTTAGAAGGGGCACAATAATATCTTGCAAGCTGCTTTACTTTCTTCCTTATAAAAGCCTTCTGAGAGAAACCATGAAGCATAAGAACAGAACTGTAAAAGAGGGTCTACTCATTTCTTTCTTCCTCAGGTTAGGATTAGCATAAGAAAATACAAACTCTTTAGCTTTTACTCCCGCATATTTATCTAACAACCACCTGCTGTACACATACTTTCACTGTGTAATTCTTTCTGATGCAAACTTCTAAGGCGTAAGCCCAAACAGTGTCTAGGAGCATGACTCTACATGATTTACAAAACTTTACAAAATATATTTCCAAGAGTGGCTGAAGAAATGTCTTCTCAGAATCAACTTTCTGGTTTCAAAAGTTTCACTCTGTTTTTACATAACTCTGGCAAGTTGGCTAAAGGAAAATACACTACAGTAAAAGAAGGTACATTATCCATGACAGTGTGTTTAGAAACAAGGCTCCAGTTTTCATTTTTCACAGTTCCTTTCACAGCAATGCTGGGTTAAGCAGCTCCTTTCCTCACACCGTGCTTTGTCCCACAGCAATGCTCATGCAGCCTCAATGCAAACCAGAGGCAGAGCAGGAAGGGGCAGGAAAGCTGTTTCATTTTTCAGTCAGATTAATTTCTTGATCCGGGTTGCTACAGAGCTGCACAGACAGCTACGGCACCCACGGCACAGGGAGGGAGCAAAGCAGATGTGGGAACCACCAGAAATCTGTGCACTTACTCAACTATAAATGACACCACTTTCTCCTCCATCGCTGATCACCAGATTTGGATCTCATGGTAGCTGAGTCCACACGTAGGGATTACTCTTTAAAAGATGCCCCCAGTTTATGCAATGAAACAGACCAAAACCACCTTCTTGTTACCTTTAACGATGTTAGTTGAAGTTAACAAGTTGCTAAATTACAACAGTGGTTCAGCAGTGGAAAAAGTATCTTGTACTATAACTCTACTCTCTAGGTTTGCTTTCATTGTACTAAGCTCCAAACAACGTCCAAAAGATCCACCTCTTTCTACTCTCATATGATCTAAGGAAGATACCTAAAGAAAGACTTCGTTTTCTCTCAACCTTGCTTGAAAAGTCAGGTTCTCTAAAACTTTTAGACTTTTCACAGTTCTTAAGTTATTTCCACCTGCTCCTCCCTTCTCACTTCCTCTTTTTTAACGTCTCAAGGTATGGTGTCTGCAGCCAGACACAATACTTACAACTAAGACCTGGTGAGGAGGAATAAATAGCTTTTGTGTCTTGCATAAGCAAAACCTTGTTAATACAAACCCTGAGCTACCCTATATTTCTCCAGTTTTCTTTTCAGGTTACCATATTTATGATAATGTAAAGTTTTGCTAAACTGAAGCTCTGTCGGATGTACTCTCTTCCCATTACCCACCGGCCTCTAGGATACCCACTAGCAAAAAAAAACAAACCAGTGACAAGAGTTGCAGGAGGAGAAATACTTATTGCAGTATCCTTCCAGGTATTAAGCTACATCAATAGACTCTGATCCATTCTTCTCTCACTCCCTGATCTCCCACCTTTCCTTCTGGATGGAAACACTGAAAACTTTTTGTTAAAAATAATACTGTTCTCTACTGTGTTCTGAGAGCTGTCACGTGACAAGACTTTCTAGTTAAGACAGAACAGCAGCTGCAGCTCTGTGCCAAACTCTGCCCTCCTGCTCGCAGTTATTGCATAAAGTGTTTTGTAAAGTGCACTCCAGCAAGTGTTAGCACCAATGGAAGCTCGAGCACACAATCCAAAACAGGGAGTATGCCAGAGGTGAAAGTTTTTCCTCTGAAAGGACAGATTGGGTTTTGTTCCATTTTTGAAGGGGAAGGAAAAAACACGCCAGGTTTTCACTCCCTTAAATAACCAGCAGGAAGGGACAGCTATTCCAGTAAAGGGAAAGGTTTTCACTGAGGCAAACAAGCAGCCAGATCTAATTTCCCAAAACTCAAAGAATGACAATGCTTACACAGCTGCCACCCCAGTGTCTGGTAGGACCCAACTACTACTGAACAACAGACTTACAGCAGTTCAGCTGTCAGCCTTTACCAGCAGCCTGGGAGGGCAACAGATGCAGGAATGCTGAATCCAGCCAACCTACTGCACCAAAGCACACAATACTGTAAGGGGAGAGGTGTTTTGAGACATTTTGGAGGTTCATTTCTCTTCTTCATAAACACTCAGCTGTGCCCATGGCACAGTTAATGGGAACAGCACGTCCTGTTTTATGCCAGGTCATTCTTCCTGCAAGACATCATGACACCTGAACGATCCACTTCAGAGAACAACTTACTCTCATTAGCTGGGCACAGCTAGGTAAATTGCAACACCTTTAGTAACTAGAGTCACTGCTTGGTTAAGACTGCTTTAGCTAAGTTAAAATAAGCTTAGGGCAGTTTATAAAAATATCCCATTTTTCAAAACCACATTACAGATTATTTTTGTGTATTTTCATACTGCTAGTTCCTGAAGCCACACAGAAGCCAACTGTTCCAGTTTTTTAAGGGTTATGAAAATCAAAAAAAAAAAAAAGAGCTGGCAACATTGGAGCAGTACAGAAAAGGCTCAGCAGCAATCTGAGTTTTCCCACAGAGCACTGCCTGTACCCTGGATTACTTGGAGGAGCAGCCCTATAACCAAAATACTGGGTCAGTTTCTCTGACTGTACAATCAGTAACTGCTCTGCTGAGATCATCAACAAGCACAGAAGCATTATGTACACGTGTCCATAGAGACACTGTCTGCCAACTTAAAAAAAAAGAGGCTACTTTAGAGAGGTCAGCTGCTAGGCAGTACTGATTTTCAGTTACTCACACAAGCTTTAATAAGCCCATTACCAACAACAGTGGGGATTTTTCCTCATCCAGGCTTGGAGGCCTGATCAGTTTCTGCATAACTGAATAAATATATTATCTTTCTCATAAAAAACCCCTCACAATCCCCAGTATGAAGCAATTGCAAAGGCAAGTACAGACAAGGAGCTGACTCACTGAGGCAGCACAATACCTCCACTCCTGCTCAAGAAGTTCACTGAGCAGGAGGAGAGTAGACCCGGCACGACTGTCAGTTTAACAGCTGCTATTCATAGTGCCACTGACAGCTGCAAAACCAGGAAGAATTGTGTCATTTTATACATCTGCTGTTCCTTTGCAGGAAGTTCTGAGCAACTGCAGAGAAAAATGCTGCAGTTGGGGGAAGACATACGAGGTGTTCATATTGAAGGACAGAGAAGAAAACACATGCATAGGCACAGACTGCCCCAACTCCACTGTCACAATTCCAGTGAAGAGAGAGGAAATTATAGGGGCCTTTCAGAAATATATCAAGCCACAAGCAACTTGCAGAGGATTAGGTGGAGTTGGGAACAAACCTGTATTTAACTCAGGCCTTTACCACTAAACAATTTCCAAGACCAAGCAGAGGAGAAGCTTCTCTGTCAAGGTCCTATATCTGTGCGTGAGGTCTGGCACAAGGACCACCCAGGCCCACTGCAGTCTCTGAAGAGGGCTATAAGACAAACAAAGAATTCCACCTGCAGTTGTGGACTTGAACTTCACAGTTCAAGTCATTGTCAGCGTGGTTTCCAATAGCTCTGACCATCTCCCCATTCTTACGGTCTCTAATTAGTTCGTAACTTTACAGTGCTACAAGTGCTTACATTGCTGCATTCTCCCACTGGGAAACAACTCAGGCATCACATTACATGCAGAGCCCACAAAGGCACAGCTACAGCGGTAGTAGAGGAAATTTTCCAGCTTCAGTTTTTCATGAGAAAGCTTATCCAGAAACTCAACAGCATACAATCAATGTAAATTAAGTTTGTATCACTGCAAGGAGGAGGGATAATACAGAAGAAAAACTGAAGAGTCATTGTCTACCTTCCATCAAAAAAGAAGAACTTGCCACGGCCATTCTTCTCTCCATGCACAAAGTTCCCCTCAAATCTGTCTGTCGATGAATAGGTGACTGTACAGAATCCATGTGGCAACCCATCATCATCTAGATGCCCTGAAACAGAATCCAGACAAAGAACAAAAAAGGACACATTAAACTCTATATAAAATTGCAAACCTGTTCTGAGTACGTCGAGATTTGAAATGCAGAGGCTCCCCAGAATAAAACAGTAACCCACGTACAAACATTTCTGTTAGGAACAGTGATAAGAGACTCAGAACAACTTAATTCTGTACTTGTGTAACACACTTTACTTAAAATACAAAATTGAAAGGGTCAAGATTAAAGAAAAGGGATAAGAGACAGGAGTGAGAAGAATAAGCAAAAAGACATATTTTTGAAAGAAACAAGGTTAATACTATTCTAACTTGTATTAATATAAGTCTTACAAATATAATTTTTTATCTAAAAATGTACTTACTGGTGAGAGCAGAACAGATTTAGACTTTAATCCATCAAGTAAGAAAAGGTTTGTTATTTTCTTTTGATAAATACATGTCTTAGAACAATGTGGGTGTGCCACCTCATAGCTATATCCACAGGAATGTAAAGAAATAAAAGCATGTAATATCTCTAATACTATGCTCTTGCAACATGTCAGTTAACTTTCTATTTCATGTTTTAAATGCTGCTCTCCAGAGCCTTTCTGTTGTGTCCCCATTACACACCCCTCCCCATTCCCTTTCCTAGCCACATCAGTTTTCCCCATCACAGATGCTGAACACGTGGAAAGCTAGGGGGGATTTGGATCCTCACACATTTGGATCTTCATCTGCATGGGTCCTCATCTGCACGCATCTGTATTTTACAGAATACAGCTGGCCAACTCTGATCAGTCAAAGCATAATAAGGCTCCAATTGCATTTCCATCTGCCACTTAAAAGCCAAAAGAAAATGGAAGTGTGTTTTAAATCACTAGTATTGTCTAGTTTACCTGTGTGAATCTGGGGTGTTTAGGCCCTGCATTAGCAGAACATTGCTCTGAAAGCAGAACAAAGATGCTCATGTTCTGGATGCTGCAAGCATCCTATCATTGATACTTTGACAGGTATAAATTTTGCATGTAAAGAGACCACTAAATAAAAGCTAGTTTATATCTACATCCTTCCATGTTTCTAAGTAATAACTGACCTCTGATTCCCCTGAGTCTGTTGGTGAGGGATACAAAGTCTATCAAAACTGAGAGACAGGACACTCTACAGGCCTTGGGTCAAGCTCTTCCTGGGCCAAATTTGCCCTGAACTGAAAAGGTTCAACACACATATGGAAAGGTAGAAACAAACTCCAATGTGAGGGGAAGCAATTACAGCTCAGGCTGATGCAGGCAACTTCAGTATTACCAAACCTCGAGCCCTATGCCCAGAGAGGAAACAAGCTGTGCAGACAGCAGTGGGAAAACCTAGCCAGCCATATGGCTTCAGAAGGGTACCTGTTCATGCCCTGATAGCAACAGGTCCAGGGGTTCTGTGGGGACAGGGGGACCCAGCGCACACACATGCCTAAACGTGGTTCTCACATCACCATAAGCTACTGCTTCCTTGGGCTGTTCCACAGCCCCTTAGGGACATCACAGACAGGTCATGGTAAGGATGTGGGGCAGCACCTGGTTAGGAAGTTCTCTCCTGTGAGGCACATGACCTGCCCCAGACTTTTAATACTGGAATGATTGGCAGAAGAATGCTATACAGCACAGGCTACTTTGTTAGGATATATTTCCAAACTTTTGAATATCTCAAAGTAAAAAGAAGATAGAGACAAAGATAGAGGAAAATATAAAAAATGCCGAATGAATGCTCCTCAAAGTAATCAAGTAAGGTTGTGCAGGTGCACAATCTCCTGCACGTGTTACATCCAGTATGAAATGCACCCAGAAAGAAGAAGAAAATAATGGTGAGATATCCAAATCCATTCAAGAGGCAAGATTCCCTCATTCTCCCTTCCCAATTATGATCCCCAAAGTTTCTCTTGCATCTGCTCTGGCACTTTCTTAGCACCCTCTGTAAGCAGTGCTAGCCACTACGTTGGCAGGAAATTCTACCCTTCATTGTTCTGTTGCCGGATCGGGAAGTTGACCCCACACTCACCCACCACAGCAGAGTGAGGAGGCTGGGAGCCAACCTACCCCTCTCGGGGGTAGCAACCCATCTTGTTTCCAGGTCAGCCACCCTACAAAACATCCCTGTGCTCTTAAGTTTCCAGTCCAAGTGAGACTGAAAACGGTTAAAAGTTTCAAAAGTTAATAAAACCAATCCAACGCTTCTTACTGCCCAAGCTGAGAGAAGTAACAGAGTAGAAAGAGAGAGCAACAATTTAGTGGAGACAGCTAAATAACTAAAGGCTTTTAATAACTTTGAAGATAAACCCTTTAGAACAGAAAGGGCAGCATGCTGCTCTCTCCAAATGGCAAAAAGGCTTTTCTCTCTCCCATTCAGTTAGAACACTTCTTTTGGAGAAGGGAAAAGTTTTTGCAATTGTGCCAATTTAACTAAAATGTCAGTGAAATTTCTGATGCGAACAGCTGTTTTAGAACAACAAATATGACAATTTTTATGGGTTTTATTAAAGGCTTCAGTTTTATCAATACGGGAAGGGTACACCAGCGTAAGCTAACAAACCCTAAACAACACACTACCAGTTCTCCCCTCACTATGGGAGCAAACCTTCAAAAAACACTTGGATTAAAAAAATATAGTGACAATATTGAAATATTACACTATTAAAAAAACCCAACACAACAAAAAACTTGCAACTTTGCTCTCTGTAACTATTCAAGATTTTGCTAGAATGCAAAGCCCAACACAAAAGCTGCCATGCTTGTACACAGCACGTACGTCAGGACTTTTGCACAGTAGGATACAGACTATCTCAGAGATTTAAATGGTCAGCTTTGATCCGATAGCCTCTATACAGTCTTAATCTCAACCACAGTACAAAGAATTCAATTCTTCTAATATGGTAGAGATTTTCCCCTACTGAAAAAAAAAAATAACGTTCCCCATCTCAACAAAACAAGAGACATTCAGTGTTTCTTAGTCAATAGGGGGGGAAAAAAGCAATTTTAAGTTTAATTACATAGATGTAACTTTTCCTACATGGGCAAGGCCTTAGGCTCTAATGAAGTCAATGGAAAAATCCTCATTATTTCCGTGGGAGCAGAGTGTCCCACTTCCCTTTCTCACCTCTCTCCTCCATTTGTGAAAACAAACCCAAAATGTCTACACGTATTTTATAACCTCACTTCTGTTACTTCTTTCAGGGTCTCTCAAGATCTCCTCTTAAGCCTAGACCGTGAACTTCTCAAGAGCAGTAATTACACTAATAGGGGCTAGTTCACAATGCTGCATGACGGGGCCACTTACTGAAAATACGGATGTATACAAACCAAAGATAAAAGCCCTTTACTGTCAATATTACTGTTACTTACCAGAAGACATACTGTGTGCATCATCAATAAAAGATTCTGGCCAAAAAAATGCCAGATGGAATAGCAACAGTAACACATATACATCCTCCCCACACCCTTTACCTGAGATACAAGGATCAAAACTATGACTCTCTGCCCAAGACATAATTGTAATCCATAGACTCGAGGAGCGGGAAGGAAAGGCAGGGGAAAAGACACGTCTATTAGGGCACAGTTCACCCAAAGCACCCTTTGTGTGAAGAATCACTCCCCTAAACAACTGTGTTTTTACAGAACTGAGCTTCTCATTGGCTCTGTGACCACATACTTCAACGATAAATCGAGATCCTAGCAGCAGCTGCTTCGCTTGCATCTGTTGTTAAACTAAGCTGCCGTGCTCAATGTCTTCCTTGGGAAATGTGCTTTGAGGCCCAAGCCTCCTGCCACAAGATACCAAAAGCCCACCACCGAACAGCCAGAATTACTGGCATCTCATCGTAAACAGCTCCTTACTTTGTGTGCCTAATCCCAACAGCTTAAACCCCAGGATTTCTCCTTCTGGCAGGACTATGCCATGGAGCAGGTGATTCCATGTACAGCAGGCACACTTTGCTCATGAGCTGTGGGTTGCAAACCCGCACGGCGCTCCCAGATGCCTCAATGGATGACAGCATGTTGTCGAGTTGCACCGCTGCATGCCAAGCTTTCCATTAGCAATGCCTTTCAGAAGCGGGTGCCTCTGGTTTAAAACTCCTAAAGGGTTAGTTCCCCACTCACAAGAGGCCAGCACAAATGGGGTGCATTTTTCCCTGAGATAGGCCTTCTCGCCTGGATGCAGATGAATCCAACGCCAGCTCTGCCAACTGTCTATGAAAGCACAGTAACCTCCTCCAGCTCCTGTATTCTGTCCCCTTTCCCACTTCCACTGACACAACTTCAGCCCCCAAGGGCAACTGCCCCTCGCCTCCAGAGCGCTTCCCAAGGACAGGCATCCCCCGATATGCCAGTAATCTCCAATGCAGCACGCTCAGCTCCAGGAGATCGTCTGGGTCAGAAGGGACCTTGAAGATCACCCAGCTCCAACCTTCCTGCCATGGACAGGAACACCTCCCACCAGACCAGGCTGCTCAAGGCCCCATCCAACCTGGCCTTGAATACCTCCAGGGAGGGGGCATCCACAACTTCCCGGGGCAACCCGTGCCAGTGCCTCACCACCCTCATCGTGAAGAATTTCTTCCTAATGTCTAATCTAAAACTTCCCCCTTCCAGTTTAAAGACATTCACTCTCCTCCTATCAGTACTTGCCCTTGTGAAAAGTCCCTCCCCAGCTTTCCTGTAGCCCCTTCAGGTACTGGAAGGCTGCTCCAAGGTCTCCCCCAGAGCCTTCTCTTCTCCGGGCTGAACAAGCCCAACTCTCTCAGCCTCTCCTCATAGCAGAGGTGCTCCATCCCTCTGATCATCTTTGTAGCCTCCTCTGGACCCGTTCCAACAGTTCCACATTCGTCTTATGCTGGGGGTTACAGAACTGGACACAGGACTCCAGGTGGGGTCTCACCAAACCATGATTCTATAATTCCACGATTCTATCATTCCATGACTCGATGACTCCACGATCATTCCTGCCGCATCTCTGCCACCGCGGCAAAAGACGCGGCTCCCCGGGGCGCCGTGCGCAGCACCAGTACCGGCAGCCCGAGGCGCGCTCGCAGCCGAAGCTGCTGCTCAGCCGATCCCAGCAGAGGCAGCAGCGCGGTACCGGTACCGGTATCGGTGCCCCCTCGCCACGTGCGCTGTTGCATAAGCGCGGTGATGTCATGCACTGCCGCCGGCACCGGGCAGCCCCTCTCGCCCACCCCAAACCCTACCGGCGCCGCTCGGCGCCTGCCTCTGCCCCCTAGAGAACCCGCTCTCATCGCCCCGGGGCGGGATACGGTACCTTCCACGGTCTCCTCCAGCGTCTCCTCGTCGCTGTCCATGGCGATGGCGGCGGCTCCGGCCGGGGGCGCAGCCGCGGTGAGAACGCGGGGCACGCGCACCGCCCCGTGGCCCCGCCCCCTTATGGGCGAGACCGAGACTCGGACTGACACGGGCGCGCGCACCGCAAGGACCACCCCCGGAGGGAGGGGCAGCTCCGCCCGTAGCCCCGCCCCCTGGCGGGCCCGACCGAGACCCGGATTGACCGGGGAGCACGCGAACCGCCCCCTCGCCCCGCCCCGGAGAGAGGGCCGCCCCTCGCCCCGCCCTGTTGTAGGCGGGGCCAAATACAGGACTGACGGGGAGTGCGGGTCCCGCCCCGCCTCCTCCTCCCGCCCCGCCGGTATCCCCGCCCCTTGCGGGAGTGGCCCAGAGCCAAACTGACAGGGGTAAAGGGAACGCGTGGGGACATCCTTTACATTGGCTAATGCGCTCCCTGGCAATGGCGCCGAGTTTGACAGTATTCCAGAAGCATTTGGCCAACGCCTTCAGACGCACGGTGCGAATTTTGGGGTTGTCGTGTGCAGCGACAGGAGCTGGACTTGGTTGGAAAAGACCTATGAGATCATCGAGTCCAGCCGTACCTGTCCAATACTAAACCCTATCCCTGAGTACCTCATCCACCTGTCTTTAAAGACCTCCGGGGATGGGGACTCAACCCCCTCCCTGGGCAGCTGTGCCAGTGCCTGACAGCCCTTACAGTGAAGAAAATTTTTTTCCTGATGTCTGATCTGAAACTCCCCTGGCACAACGTGAGGCCATCTTGTACAGGGCTGGCATAGCAGCCTCAGGCTGCAGCTCTGCGTTCTCGTTCCTCCGGTTTGCCTCATAAAAGCAGTCCTAACGAGAGCCATAGCACTGCTTCTCTCTTCTGCTTCTCTTTGCTCTTGTTCAGCCTGGAGAAGAGAAGACTCCAGGGAGACCTTAGAGCAGCCTTCCAGTATTTAAAGGGGGCCTACAGGAAAGCTGGGGAGGGGCTGTTTATTCAGAGTGCAGTGACAGGACGAGGGGTAACAATATGAAGTTGAAAAAGGGAAGGTTTAGATTAGATATTACGAAGAATTTTTTTTTTCCCATGAGGGTGGTGAGGCACTGGCACAGGTTGCCCAGAGAAGTCATGGCTGCCCCATCCTTGGAGGGATTTGAAGCAGGTTGGATGGGGTCTTTAGCAGCCTGGTCTGGTGGGAGGTGTCCCTGCCCATGGCAGGGGGGTTGAAACTGGATGATTTTTAAAGTCCCTTCCAACCGAAACCATTCTATGATTCTGTTACTCTTATCTGCTACTCCTGACATTGAGTGATCTCACTGCCAAAAGACACAGGCTCTTGTGTATTTCAGTTTTGCAGGAAGGGTGATGACCCCAAGCAATGGGTGCAACTCTTGCCCAGGCGAGCTGGGCACAGTGCTCTGTCACCACGTCCCTCAGGGTGTTACAAGGATCTCACCCTCCACCACAGCTAGACAATACACAGCAATCACCTTACAGGAAAGTCAGTGTTTCCAGATGGCTGTCTTGGAAGTGCAGGAGGTATCTCCTTCATCCTACTGGAGATAAACCTGTCAGGCAGAGGCTGGAGCACATTCTCTGCAAGGTGAGACTTAGGGAAGAGGGCTTGTTAAACCTGAAGAGGAGATGGCTTGGGGGGAACCCTGTAGCAGCCCACCAGCACTTACCACCAGTGGCAGCGGCCCACCAGCACTACTGAGGAAACAGCTCTTCCCAGTTGTGGGAGGATTAGAGGCAATGGGCATTACTGAAAGCAGGAGAGGTTCAGATGTGACTAAGGAGAAACCTGCTCCCTGTGAGGACAGCTGAGCAGTGTAGTGGGCTGCCCAGAGAGATTGTTCAGTCTCCATCCTTGGAGACATTTAAAGACTGACCAGATAAAGCCCTGAACAGCCTGATCTGACCTCAGACCTGATCTTGCTGTGAGCAGCAGGTTGAAGCAGAGACATCCCAGAGTTCCTCCCTTCCCACCTGAAGGTCTCAGTCAGTCTGCACTGAGCCAGTCATGTGCTGCCAGGCAGTACTGTTAAAGTCAGGGACAACATCACACAAAGTAAACAGGACAGATGCAGCTTAGTGAGACGAAATAATTAGATATGTCTGCAGAAAGTGTTTGGAGATCTTTAAACAGGAGAATAATGAGGTTAGTATTTGACCTAATTGACATGAGAACTTATAAAATATTACTCTCAAGAGCTTTAGAGAGGATTTGAGACGTACAGAAAATTTGAGCAGAACAGAAGGTCTTGCTTCTGTAACACAGGTAGTTGAATTAACTAAAGGACAGCCAGTTTTTCTGATTTGTGGTTTAAAGTCCATATATCAAAACCAGTTCTGACCTCACCCCACCAAAAAGGAAACTGAGGCAAGAGAACAAGGCATAGTTGTTTTGCTTAGATCTGCACATTCAGTATGCTTAAGCACAGTAATACTGTGCTTGAGCACAACAAGAACCCCTACCCAACTTTTCTATTTTGTTTCACTGTGACTCTTTGAAGAGATTATTTGATTCTCAGCATATTCATAGTGTTGGAGTTGCCAAAGGTGATGTGCTTAAGCTATTAGCATATCTGGCGAGCAGAAGGGAGCCGAGGCTATGGGGCTGCTATGCAGTAAGTACCCTTTTTGCGAAGGGATAACAAGTGTTCACAGAAACACAACAGAAAGCAAGAAATTTGACACTGCTGTGAACTACACACACAAATAAGAAAGTGCTGACAACAGGACCTTTAACTATAGCAGTGTGGTGGGTACTCACCTGCAGAAGCTCGGCAGCATGCGGGACAGCAGCATTCATACTCAAAGCACACCCTCTTGCCATATCTTTTGCCCAAAATCACACAATAAAAATGCAAAGGTTACAAGTTCTCCAAATATAAGAAATACCCCTTCATCTGCAATGTGCCCTGCTGCATGTACAAGTTCTTCTCCTGCCTTTAACTGCTTAACCACGTAGTCTTTCTCCAGAGGGCCAATGCCTTGCTGTATATGCTGCCTGTTGCCCTGTTTGTTCCACATACAGCCTCAGGCTTGCTTATTCTCCACTGTATACAAGGGTAACATATAGGAGAGCTTCTGCTCTTGCCCCTCCATGGTACCCAGCTTCCTCACAAATTAATTAACTTACTTTTGCAGCTCAGTGATGGCACTAGGCATGTTAGCTAACCGAGAGACTCAGGCTGGAACTACTGGGGTGTCTGGTAAATATCAAGTACTAGATTGTTGTTGAGTTCTTAGCATTACACAACATTTCATATGCTCAGAGCATAATTTCCACTAACCTGAAATACAGCTGTAAGAATAACAGAGCAACACTAAATGAAAATGATGATAAACACATGCTTATAATATTTCATGGTGGCTATTAAGAAGTGGGGAGACATGTAACATCAAACTAGCAAATACTCAACTCGGTTCCATTATCCACATCCAGGCTGCTGCCTGAGAGCTCAGCCATCTGTTGAGCTATTCCCAAGTGTCCCTTGTGGAGCGGAAAACAAGTGGCAATCAGCTGTGAACAGTTTGGTTCAGTCGATGTGCCCACTACAGGAGCAATACCAAGCAAATGCTTAGTAGGCTGCCGTGTTGAAGGGTCTCATTAGTTGACTTTTTCACTTGCTTTGGCAGACTGCAGAGGCACCTCTAGGCTGCTGTTCAGCTTGCTTAACTGTCTAAACAGAGAAGCAGGCATGTTGGGATTCACAGTGTGTCTTCACATCATTAAACATTGTCCAAGTTCGTTCCACCTGCTAGGAAGTGGTTGTCTCTTTTATTTTCTTCTAAGCAGGCCCAATGCTGCCTTGACCTCCTTAAATGCTAACTCTGCATCCAACAGTTTAATCTTATTATTGTTTATGCAATCCCTTGCCTTACTTATTATTTAATGACAATATCTGGGAACTAAAAGAACAAACCCTAAATCTCCCTGCACTACTTTAACTGTGGTAAGAGTTCTTTGGAAACAAGTATATGATCATATAACGAAAGAGAGCAGCAAAACACACAGAATAATGTGGTGAGGTTGGACATGTCACCTCTGTTCCTTTACTTCCTTTGCATTTCTCTTTGAAAGAGCAGCAACATTTAATATAAGTTTGTAAGACTCCTAATTGAAACAACAAAAAGTATTACAGTGGCTCCTAGCTATGCTTCTGAGGTCACGGAATTAACATAGGAACTGGCAGCATCAAGACATTGTCACCCATAGGGAGCAGATGATGAGGTGAGGAGAAGGGACTGTTCCGCAAAGGGGTCTTGGAGCTGCTTGCTGAGAGCAGCAGAAGGAATCCAGACATTTGGTCTCTCTAAGGAAGTGGGTTTGGTTTATTTAAAATATCTGCTCATGCCCTACATTCTGCCTTCCTGCTCCTTCCTTACAGCTTTCCTCCTCTTTATCTTCTTGTGGTTCTTTTCCCTTCCCTCAGCATTGAGCCCTGCCAGCTCTTGCCCAGCCTGCCTGTGTGCCCTGCTCCGCTGCCCTTTTTGTCTCAAGCAGTCTTTTCAGAGCCCAGGTACAGCCTGCCACCTCATAACAAATCGGTTTTGTCATCTCTAAGTAGGACAAGCTTTATTAAGAAGGAAAGTGGAATGACTGCTTCCTAAAACTGCTTCAGCTGCTAAAATAATAAATAACCCTTTCAACAGTCCAGGCTGTTCCTTATTTAATGTGTAATTCTATGTGTTTACAAGATACTCTGTTTTGTGGAGGACAGTCCTTGAAGGCTTAAATTGAGGCACAGTGTGTTGTTCGGTGATCCCTGAACTGTGAACAATGTTCCTGCAGACATTGGCAATGCTTCTAACACATGAAATCTTTTGCATCTCTGTAACAAAGCAGCAATACGATTCATTAACCCAATTTACATTCAAACCACTCTTGTTTTATTCTTACTGCTGAAGTTGGTTATCATTGCTCGTTTGTCAGATGAGACAAAGCAGCTGTGGTGATGTTTCTGGCCCAGGGTTGTAACAGCTTGGGTATCTGCTGAGGGGTTCCAGCATTACGAATCTGCTAAAGTTGCAATGTCACAACATGTAGAGGCAGCTATTTGTGTCCCATTTGTCTAGCAGGCTCCCAAGTTCGGGGCTATCTTGGATGGTCAGGCCTTCAGGGATGTCTGAGTGTACACCTTGGGGTGAAGGGTTTTCCTGGATGGCTGGACAATTTTCATTTTGGCTCATCAGTAGAGGAAGCCTTGAGTAACATATAAAGTTTCCTTGGTGTGTGCATTTCTTACTGTCCCCTTACCTAACATTTGAAATTTCCTCTTGTGCCTAAAATTGGAGAGTTTAGTCATATTTCCCAGTCTTTTGAATATACACATTATCTAGAAGCTATTCTGTTTTCTAAATTAAATTCCACCCTAATCAAGTGGCTGAAGAGGCTTCTGCATCCGCCAGATGATGTACCCAAACCACAGCACATTGTCAATAATGACATTCAGGCTGTACTGAGTGGAAACATGCAGTACTCTTTCACAGGCCAGAGAGTTTAGACTAGATGAGAGAAAAACAAGGAATAAGGTAGATGGAAGCACAGGAAGGAGCTTCATACACAGTCTGGGGAAACATAATGGAGAGTTCTCTCCCAAAGGCAGGGAAGGGATGTGTCTTTCTGTCCACACAGTATCACTTTACTAAAGTTCACTGATGGGTTTATGCATCTGATTTACACTGCAGCAGTGTCCCACATCAAGGCTTTTGAGAGAGGCAAAGAAAAAGGCAATGGGGAAGCACATGAACCTGAAATTTTTATAACAAGCTTGTTTGAATCCAGTCTCCTCATCAGCCAGATAATTAGTGGCTGGCTCCACATAGTGGTTTCTCATGTAATTCCACTGAGTAGGAGGTTGGTATTTGTTATTTTATGTCCCAAAATAGCATTACATTAGTTTTTCATTGAGGTGCCATTTGCACCTGATCAGCCTTGCAGCCTTTACCTTTGCAAGTCTCTGAACAGTGGTGAAAGCTGGCTGGAGTCCTTCTGGTCACTGCGAGTCCCATTCACAGCTGGACAAATGAGGGGTGAGAAAGATGGTTGTATTCTTATGCACAACCCTGGATGTGAGATCAGGTGCCTGCAGAGACAGGGATAGCATATCTGTTGGTGAGTTTGCCCTCTGCTAACTGAAGGGCATAATTAATTTCTGCTTAAAAAAATAGCAGTGAGCTAAATGTATGGAAATATTATACCAAATCAAGTCAGTGTTTGGCACAAAAGAAATAACAATGCACATCCTGCAACCTTGGTTTAGAGGTCTTATGGCAGACAAGTTTTTGACCTAAGGTAATGGAAAAATACTCTGCCAGTACATGCCCCCCTCTGGAGCCTTTTTCCTGGTAGGGAAAATCTCACAAAACTTTAAAAACCTCTTTTCTGCTGAAGCTGTCTTGTTTTCCTCAACTCTCAGCTGTTTGGCAGTGATCTGAGACGTGCAAATTTATCGCTCATGCTCCTTCAGTCCTACAAGCATGACATTATACCAAGCATTTCTGTGTGTTTCAAAGAGAGAATACAGACTGATGAGATGTAGCCGTTTGCCTGACCTTTTAGGGTGCTACAATGTCAAAGACACTCCTGTGAAAAGCCTTTCAGAAGGCAACATACCTACCGATTCATTCAACTCATCTTTAAAAAACATCCCATTTTTAAAGCAGAAGACTAAAAGAAGAAGGAAAAGGCATGTGCCCATTTTTATTCCCAGCTTCCAGGCTTGCAGGTGACCCTCTTTCTCTTGTTCTTCACAGCACTTGCCTGTTGCTCAGCCAAACCCTAAGTTACTGACCGTGCAGCTCCTTATGCACTTTGCTAGAGTTGAGTCCCAGAGCTTTGGAGGAAGCTCAGATTCTCAGATCTTGCTGTTTGTTTGTTTCTACAAGGCCCAGCCAATATTTATTGGCCCATCTGAAAGTGAGGATTAATTGTCAGCACTGACTGAGGATTTTTAAAGCTATGACAAGGCTGCTAAAAGTATCTTCTTTCATAAGAAGTTGTAGTGAATGAGATGTTTTACTATAAAGAGTTTGTTAATGCATGTGCTGTGTGCACAGCGCTGTGATTTTGGTTCCCTTTGTTAAGCTGTGACCCCCCGTGTTACTCAGAGGCTTTGATTTCAGTTGCGTAAGCATCTATGAGAGCCTGAGAGGAAGCCAAGCTGATCCACACAAATAATGCTGGACTTGCATACTGTAAAAAGAATGACTAAGCTCTAATCAGAAACTTTCTGACTCTTGTTTACAACAAGATGAGTTCCTGTCTGCTTCCAATTTTGCAATCTATTCTCTCTGCGGGATGTGCGGGGTTAATGTGTAGCTTTCCATTAATACATGATTCAATAACTGGTACAAATCATCATTTCTGGGAAGCTTGTGCCCTTCTGGGACAAGCCAGTGCAAATGAGGACTCTGCTGCTCTTTTGAAGGAGCTAGCCCATGCAATTCCAGCTGCTGATTCTTCAGCTGATGCCATAGGCAGTGTCTCTTCCTGCACTGAATGTCCTGCTGTTCCTGGTGAGCTCTGTCTCACAATGCTGCAAGTCTGTAGGTTTAAGCAGTGAGTGGACTCCTCCTTGGCCTTTCTCTGCATGGACCAATTCTAAAAATAAACAAGGCAATGCACAGGTGTTTGAGAGGGCAGTGGGAGAAAGAGGAGAGAAGAACATGTTTCAGCAACACACACCTTTGTTGGTATCACGTGTTAGTGGGGACTGGTGTTGCCCTCCCGTCGCTCACGCTCTGAGGTAGGCAAAGTCTTTGAGCCAGTGACTTCACACCAGCTGGTCTAGGGGAGAGTTTTCCCCCACTGTCTTCTCCTCCAATATACACAACCCTTTTGAAATTCTCAGGGCTGTCCTGACATTGTGCAAACCCACAGTTAGTATTAGATCACCTGTGCCCACATCTGCAGGAAATTAGAGCTACTGCTGTGAAACAGCTGTGCATACTACCTGCTTTCAAACATCACTGACAGCACTTGTTACTTTTCTCCTAATGGTGATGCTTCCAAATGTTTGCTGCCAATGAAGTAGTGAATGCTTTATGCATCCATCTAGTGCTGATAGGAGGGGTACATTCTGATCAGGTGGTGCAGGCAGGCATGCAATTCTGTCAGTAAAGCCACTAAAATAAGCTCTCTACTCAGAGCACCCATATCTTGTTAGCAAGGACTTCCACACATCCACCTGCATGGAGACAGGGCTCCAAATAACTCAAAATGCGGGCTAACTCTCAATTAAAAACTTAGATGATGAGTCTCTTTCTTCCTCTGAAATGCCAGCTTGGCAATATCCCTGGACCTGGGGGCGCACAAAATGCTCCTTGGATAAAAGGTCTATTCTTGGCTGTTTGTCAGACCCCTCCCAGGGAGTCTGCTACAACTCATTTCAGGCAACACTTAATAATATTTTGCCCTGACTCAGGTCTACTTACTGTCATTGACTTCTGCTTGTACAGGAGTAAATCACTTCTAGGTACTTCTGGAAAGCCTATGCTTAACCCTCCTGTAAGCCTGACAAGCCTTGAACTTGACACGCTTCTCAGTGGCTGTAAAGTTACTCTCTTTCTCTCTCTCCATACCTCACACATGCCGTAGACGTTAAGATGCAGGATCCCATCCTCATGCGTGCTGGGAAGCTATATTAATGTTTGTGAAGCATTAAGATCCTCAGTTATACGAATCTGAAATGTAGCTTGGAGCTTCTTCAGCTGCAGATGTATCAAAAGAGTGCAGAAGGACGGGTCAGCAGATGCACACTGGTGCTGAGCTTTCACTTGCTGCCTCTTTTGGCTCGGTCAGTGCCATTCCATCAGTTGCCTTTACTGCAAGCTAAGCCAAGAGCTGCACTCATATATACACCATTCAGAAAGTTTTCAGCCAGCCTTGGTAATTCTGCTGGCCAGTGCTCCAGGGAAAACTGGCAGCGTAACTCGTCAGATGAACTGAGTCATTCTCCATGTACTTCCTAGAAGGATTATGACCGAGGGTAATTGGTTGTAATGAACAGGCACCCATCTTTTCCAAAAGATTAACTTCCATTGCACAGGGTGAGGTAATCTGCACAGGTTTATATCATACTTCCAGCTTATGCCCAGCTCCATTTTAAGATGGATTTCCTTCCTCAAAAACCTCATAAAATACCTGACACTTGTCTTTATTTCTAAAGCCCCAGTGGTTTTGTTAGACAGATGCATGGCTGCAGCAAAAGATTATTTTACGTATAAAATGCAAAGCAAGAGCCTTGAGAGCCCTTGGAGCAGGGAGAGGGCTCTTGGCAATGAAGGAAGCTGTTCAGGGGGTGTAGGTAAGAGTCCTATGTACTATCAGAAAGATTACTGCATAAATATGGGAGAACTGCAAGCCCTGACCGTGCAGGAGGGGTAAATTAATGCAAACCTTAGCTAGTTCTGGTCATCCTTCTTGCTGAGCACTGCCATGATCCGTGTAAGAGCAAATGTTCTATCATACTCCTGTCATGAGTGGGAGCTTCTGCTAACACAAAACTGGAAAGCTGGCGTCACTTCTGGAGCTCCTGATCTCCTGTCGGGGTGCTGAAAGCCAGCAGCTACCACACATTCACATACTGCTGTTTCTCCTCCAGTGTCCCACAGAGAGAAGGCTGGAGCAGAACTCTTGGTGTACATTTGGAATCCTACAAGGCATTCACAGCAGTCTTGCTGCAGAGGAAGGGGCAGGAGTAAGAAACAACCAGTGCACAGAGAGGCTGCAGAGATAATGCACAGATGTTTGGTGCTGCTGAAGGCAATTACTGATGGCTGCAGATCTGTGAGCCCAAGGAGATTATCAAATTATACTTGGACCTACATCCTCTTCTCTAATCAAGGCTCTGCTGGCAGGTCCAATTACAAACCCTCTTTGTCACAGGTTAATAACTATGCTGTGAGCACTCAGTCTGTGACAGCACTCTGCGGTAAAAAAAGTCTTGGAGCATTTTGTTCTTAAAGCAAGTGTTACTTCTTTTCTTGAAGTACAGAGATTGCAAATAGTAAGAAAAACAATTCTAAAAAATGATGATGCACTCTGAAGCTCACTACGCTCATGAAATGGAAATCTCACCTGCTTTATGACAATTATTTAGGATTTTTGCATTTTTAATTTAAAAATGCTATTTATTACTCACCATTCTCTTGCTGTGTATTTCAGTGTTACTATAATACCTGCTTCCCTATTATCACGATGGTCTGAGAGTAAAGTCAGACTAAGAACTAAAGAGTTAATGGATAAGATTTCACATGTTGTCATTTCTGTAGAGTCTAGTTTTGAAAAAGGTCTACATATTTATTAGGCAGACTGACTTTCAAATCCCAAGTAAGGTGACCCATCTTGCCCCTTAGCTTCCCTCTTGTTTCCTGGCTGGTTTGTGATTTCAGTCACACGAGCCCTGGCAGGCAGAGGACGGAAGTTGCTCACCAGCAAGTGGTTATGATTATTTCAGCAACCTGTTTTCCTCAGTTGTTCGAGGCTACCACTTTTCCATCCTAAGAGATTAAAGCATGGAAGGTGACACAAGGCATTTCTGCAGCCATGCAGACACACACATGCACATAAAAGTGCACTTCTTTGCAGTAAGGATCAGGACTAAAGTATTTAAAGGATCAACCTAATAAGCTTTGGAGAGTCACAAAGTTATGGTGTCTGTAGAATATGCTTATTTTTACACTCCTAGGAAGATCTATAGCAATTACAGAGAGAGATTTGTATTCCAACTGGAGAAAACAGACGTCAGTTTGTGCTATAGCTCAGTATTTACCTGAAATATTTAGTAGGAATAAAATAACATGAGTGTTTTTCACTGAATTTGATAGTAGCAGTGGCATCTAATTAGTTGCCGTCACCAGAGGGCATTGGAGGACAAGCTGATGTTTAAAGCAAGGGGCCCTATCCCTTCAGTCAAACTACTGAGTGTTAATGAAGCCAGTGGGCCTGAAACTTCCCTCTTCATACAAACCCAGAAAGTCTGGCACAAGCAAACAGGGAATAAAGCCCAGAGTTTGCCCCGTGCAAAGCTGCAGGCTGAAGGTCCATCTCCTTGCTTGTCCCCTGCAGAGATATTGTGCTTCTGAGGCCACGCCTGGGCGTGAAGCCGGAATGTGGCTAAAAGGTGCCTCAGAGACTGTCATGCTGGGATGGGTCTTGAGGTGCCAACAGCTCACCAACAAAAAAATGCCAGGTGCCAGAGCCAGGTGTCTTGTAACACACCTGTGGCATCCATGGGGGACTGCAAGGCTCCTGTTGTTTCCTTCTAATTCCCGGTGTGCTTCATGAAATTCATTTCTAAGTTAAATACAAGCACAGAGGTATAGAGCAAGAGAGGATTTTCTTAGACTGCCTCACTTGACTGAAGGGTACCTCTTCAGGTTAGCAAGGGAATAAAAGCAACCTGTGCCTCGAAAGAGTGTGAAAAGGACTTACTTTGTCTTGGTCCCAAAATGGCAAATATATTTCAGTTAGCAGAAAGAGATACCATCCACTAGAATCAAACAACGAGACTTTCTATGCATTGTGAACACTTTGCTTTTAAATAGGAGGGAGCAGGCCAAGTGGCCCTGGTCTCTTATCATCCTAAAATAGTGATGCTCATTTATAAACTATGACTGTGGCAAATTCATGCCCCATGTCAGATCCACAAGGCTATGAGATCATTGACTTCAATTAGAGAGTGAATATTGCTGTGCAACTGTCAAAGGTCTTTAAGTTTAAGGCAGAGGTTCTTGTGCTTTTCAAGCAGAGCTCCCTCAACTCCCTAATAATAATGTTCCAGGTTGTATCAGGCAATGGTTTCATTTGGATCATATTCTACTACTTGGTTTTTCCTTTAGGCATATATTTTTATTCCAGTTCTTGTTTCACTTCATTCCTGCAATACACTAGGCAACTGCAACAGTCAAGTGAAAGAAGGAAAGCAATGGGGTGCATTAATTTTTTTGCTGTTCTAGATGTAAGGCCTTGTCAACTATACAAAATACAATAATCAATGTATGGACCTTTTCAGCACATCACATAGTCCAAAGGTACCACATATACATTGCCAAAAATGTTAACTCTTTCATTTCTCTTTAAAAGCCAGGTGATCTCCAAAAAAATGAGTATGGACAGTTGTTGACATTGTTGTGGATCACAGGAAAGAAAAAGAACTGCCTTAAAGCCCTTATAGAGAATGCTTCCAAAGCAATGTATGTGTTGGAATACCTGGGTATTTTGCACTGTTTTGAACATTTTAACTTGTGTCTTTTTAGCAAGAAAACTGTTCCAAGAAAGCCCAGATTTTTATTATTTTGAATCTCAATTTTTGCATTTTAAAACAAGTTAAAATAAAGTTCATCTCCAAGTGGAAGTGGTGTTTTAATTTAAAAACAGAAAAATGCATGGAATTAATCTTTTTTGCCCATTAAAGAGTTGATCTCCTTCCGTTCCCCTTTGGGGAAATGTGGGATTTCAAGTGACATGTAAAAAAGAACTGAAATCTTAAAATAATACTAAATTATCAAATGCTGAAAATGAAATTATGATTAAGAAATAAAACCACCATAATGCCCATAGGAAATGAAAATCAGATACGTTTCTAAAATGACCTGCAATGCTTTTGTTTACTTTTGATTTAGAATAAATCTTGAATGATACTGAAAAAAAACCCACAGTTTGAAACGTATTCCAGTATTTTCTGCCCATAGTCATGCTATGCTTATTTCAGGCCGTGAGTATTTTATACCATCATACCCACGTGTGGTAATGCTCACATAGCTCTAACCACCAGGGAAACTAAGCACAATTTATATGTTGATGCACTTGGAAGCTGAGATAGTGGAAATGCTACTTCCCTACTTGCAAGGGCAGATTTTGACAAGTAGGCATTCCCCTACCATTTCATTTATTCCTCTGTTTATTTTCTCCAGTCATTTTTCTTCTAGATCACCTGAGCAAGTCTTCCTAAAGGAACAGTACCAGTCCTGCCCCTTGGTCGTCCCCTAGGGCAATGCTTTTCTGCTACCCTCAGCTCCTCAGGACTTACGAAGTACAACTTTAAGCTGAAAGAGAGGAGATTTAGATTAGATATTAGGAAGAAATTGTTTACTGTGAGGGTGGTGAGGCACTGGCCCAGGTTGCCCTGAGAGGCTGTGGCTGCCCCATCCCTGGAGGTGTTCAAGGCCAGGTTGGATGAGGCTTTGAGCAACCTGATCTGGTGTCCCTGCCCGTGGCAGGGATGGTTGGAACTGGATGGGCTTTAAGGTCCCTTCCAACCAAAAGTGTTCTATGGTTCTGTGATCTGCACCAACTCCTGTATGCTGATGCTTTTCCACAGCTGCAGCAGAGGACCCACAGCCTCTCATCTCCTCTTTGCTCCTTTCTTATTTTGAGATGCAGGTGAGGGAAATTCCAACCTTTTCCTTGCAAGTGAAAAGGAAAACCACTGTGCATTTTTATTGTCTTTGTGGGCACTTAAATAACTCATGGAAGCAGCAAACGAGTCTGGTGAGGTGGGTGACACTATGTGGCTTGACCACTTGAGCTGTTCCTGGTCAGAAATAGCAACTAATGCACAGGACACTCTTGTGGTGCTCCCACTAGTCCCCAGGGAAGACAATATTTTTCTGGCAAGTGGGGCAGCCAGGATTGTAGCAGAAAATGATATCAAATGGGCTTGGGGCTACAAGTCTGGGGCCTGACACACTTTCAGTTCTTTCCTGCTTGAAGCTTTCAATAACACATGTTGACAAATAAGGTGCTATTGCTCTGAAGTTGTCACGGTGCCTGTGTCACGGGCAAGTGCTGCATTGCATAAGGCACCAGAAAGCAAAGGAGACCAAGGACAGGAGCAGTTTGCACATCCTATTGATTAAACAAAGAAGAGCCAGTCTGCTGAAATCCGAGGTCGTATTAGAAATAGGCAGAAATGGGACATGTTATATTTCATATCAATACCACACATAATGTGCAGTTTCCCACAAGCACCTCCTTCCTCCTTAGGAAAATAACAAATGGATTTTGGGAGCTGAAGGGGCTTTTTCTGTCTGAGAGGTGTGAGAGGGCTATTGGAATCGAAGGAAATCAGATTGCCATGCACAGCAGGGAGGAGTGCTACACACTCATGTCAGAGGCCCCAGATCTCAATGGAAGATATTTATAACTCTGCCTCTGAAGAAGATGAAAGTAGTTCTTATGCTAAGAAAGGGAATAAAAAGCATTACCTAAAAATAAACGTCCAAAGTCAATGCCACCTATTTCTACATTCCCTATTTCGAAGCTGGCTAAATGAACTATATTGAGAAACATTTGGGTTGTTCAGAGAGTAATAAGGCCATTCTGGAACTGGAATGGCTTTTACTCTCAAACCCTGCTAATTTATCAGCAGTTTTCTGTACTCTGCAATATCGTCTCTCACTGAGTTGAGAAAGGCAATTCGGTCAGCACAAGTTTGTTAGGTGACAGTGACCAGGGTAAGATGAGCAATGAAAACACACATTAATTGCACTCCCACATTCTTTGGTTTAACTCCTGCAAGGCTCTGCGTGAGCATTACCAGGTTATGCTTTGAACTGACATTCCTTCCCTACTTCTGTTTCCAGCAGAAAACCTGGAGCGATTTGCAAACTGAAGAACAGCTGGTCTAGGTTAAGCAAGCCTGATTTGGAACTTGTTTTATTTCTCTGAGGAACAGCTGGTCCTCTTCCTTCTCTACTGGTGCAGTCCTATAGGAATGCAAACTGTCCCCTCCTTGCAGGTTTGCCTCTCTGTTGCAGCTTTCATTTCTACAAAGGCCTTCATTCTAAAAAACCTTTCAAAAGCCTCTCCTTAATAACCCCTGCTGTGGGAAAACTGGATTTTAAAGTGGATTCAGAATCTCCATCTAAAAGCTTTTAGGCTGAGACTTTCATTTGCTTCTACTCAGCATGAAGATAAGTGAGCGGATGCAGAGCAGGGACTGTGCCTTGGAGCTGCAGGCAGAAACCATCTCCGCATTCAAGTCCAACAGATCAGAAATGTACAAACGGTAACTAAACGTACACTCTAAATGGTGCAGTGGCAAACCAGCAAACCAAGCCAGTATGTTTGTATCCACTAGAAAGTCAGCCAGGTTGGTCAGTCAGAAGAAGAACTGAGTGAGGAAAAAAAAAAAACAAAACTCTATCTTCTCTCACTCTTTTGTACACTGGAGATGGCTTTTATGATATTAGGGTATTAGGATAGTATTAGAAATTAGGAAGAAATTTTTCACCATGAGGGTGGTGAGGCCCTGGCACAGATTGCCCAGGGAAGCGTGGGTGCCCCCTCCCTGGAGGTGTTCAAGGCGAGGCTGGATGAGGCTTTGAGCAACCCGATCCAACGGGAGGTATCCCTAGCAGTGCCAGGGGGTTTGGAACTGGATGATCTTTAAGGTCCCTTCTGACCCAAATCATTCTATGATTCTATGATTGTGTAATTCTATGCTGCTCTGGAGCTTGGGCCCTGATTCATTCTTGTTCTGTACTCCTTGTTGCGGTGACACTATGTGACAGTCACCAGCTGAAAAAAACCCATCTATCTTGCTTTCCAGCTACATGCAGGCAGCCTTAGCTCACAAAGAGGTAATTTCTTAAAGCAGAGGCTTCTACTCAGGAAATGTAAAGAGTTCCTCTGGCTGAGACAGCTGAGGGCACACACCAGTAGTTCTGGCAAACCCCAGCAGAGGGCAATGGCAGATGTACATATGCATCTGTCACTGCAGGGCAACCCTGCAATATGTAATAAAACAAAATTCTCCCCTGCCTGTCAGATCTTGTCACAAGCTTGCGAGTCAGTCCCTGCTAAGAAATGGAAAAAACCTATCGAGAGCTGAATCAAGGCCCAGTAGAAGATCTGACAGCACATACCTTGCCAGCAGCATGAACAAAGCTTTCCAGACCTGTCCTGAGTGACAAAAGTCTACCAAGTAAGGAGAGGTCTCAACAGGATTTTCATTGTAAGATCAGAAAACACGTGTCGTCTGGCTTTCCTGCAGTGGTGTTTTAGACAAAACAGATCAGTGAAGCTATATTTCCGGTTTGCTTTTGTGGATATGCCAAAGAAGAAAGACCGAGCTGGAAGTGGTTAGCGGGGAAGAGGAAAGAGCAAACAGATAAGGTGGAGACTCAGACATCAGGAAAAACCCTGGCTGCTTTCTCTCTATTCATGGAAACATATTAATTTTGAAATCTTAAAGCTAACCTTAATGTCCTTTTGAAAGGAATAGAGAGCGATACAGAGCAGGAATGTTAAATGTATCCATACCTAAAAACAAGACCCACAATCTGAGGCAGTTAAGCTGGACTCTCTTACATTGAATTTTTGCACTTCTGGGTATAAAACCTTGGATGTCTCAATTTGGAGCTGAAAAATAGAAACATCCAGAACCAGCAACCACTTTAAAAACATGGATAAGATTGTGTGTCATGTGTGCTGAAATGCAGTGACCATTCATTAATTATGCAGATATGCCACAAAAGCTTGGAAGGATATCTATTTAGACCAAGGAAGAATGTGAAGAAGTGTTTACAAATCCTTTCACAGTCACAACCATAAATAACAAGTAAACAGCAGCAGGAGCAACTGCTGCTGTAATATTGCTATCATTTGGTGTGTGTGCATCAGCAGGCGCTGCCAGGGGAAGTGACTGTCGGAGGAGAGAGAAATATGTTGCCAAGCAACGCCAGACCCTGGCCGGGGGAACCCCTCCCTTGCCCAGGAGCAGACAAACCTTCCCAGGCCTCCCAGCTTTAACATACAACCACTCTGAAAGCCAAGCCAGCATCCATCAGTGGAGGGCGGGCATGGGCGGAGTGAGTGAGCCGGAGAGGGGATGAGAGCACATCCTCCAACTGGAAAGGAGAGGCTGGGGAGACCAAAAGAAGAAATGGCAAACCCACCAGGGAGGGATACAGAAAGGAGCTGAGGGGGTAGACAGAAGCCAAGCCAGGATGGAGTGGCTGACCCGGGAGTGTGGCTGATCTGACAGCACTTGCATCAAACCCTGGTCCAGTGTGGAAGGGCTGGACCTGACAGGGGCTGTCCCAGCTGGAGAGAGAGCTGGAGGATCATGGTAGAAGGAAGATACTCTCCAGGTTTTTTTTTCTTTTCAAAACATGCCCGTGTAAATATTACACACAATATCAGCTGTTTACATTATTTTTTTGTGAGGCAGCTGGCATCTAGATCCCTGCATTCTCTGTGACCTGCCAGACGTGAGGAGGGTGCACAGTCTGGAATTTAAGGGTGACAGCCAGGTACCTGCTCTCATTCCTGTCACTGCCATTAACCTTCTCTGCTAGCACAGTCAAGTCACAGAAGACTGTCAAACGGATCTCAGGGAATTTGGCATCTCACCTGATAGAAATCTGGAGGCAGATGAATGCATAACTACAGCAGGCACCTTGGAAAAACTGTCAGGTTTTAAATTATGACAATAACCGGGGCTGCTACATTGCCCTGGTAGCTGGGGTCAAACAGGCATCACTCTGACACCAAGAGCCAACATTTACCAATAGCGTCTCTAAAAGGTTGAAGATGCAGGCAGAAGACCTAGCTAGGCTGGAGAACCTGGCTTGCCAGCTGAAAAAATGCTAGGGTCTGCCTTGTTGCCTAAAGGCACTGGATAAAGCTGAACCTGAGGCTGAACCTGAGCACAATTTACCTCCTACTTCTTAAGCATAGCTGATTTCCACAAAGATGAAATTAACACTTCCTTCTGTATGGATGAAAAGACTCCCTCGAGCTGAAGTGGTTCAGTAATTAATATAGCTCTTTGTCCAAGGTTAGCAAGTGCTATGTTGTCACAAATCTACCAGGTGTTGTGAAGGGAGACAAGATGGAGAACCAACACATCTTCGAATCTCTTGCTGAATCTTCATTAGTCCATTGCATTCCAGGTATCAGAGCAGTTGCACTGGCCTGGGTATCTGCTTCCAGTTGGTCAATAGCAACAGGAAAATCTTTAAACCTCCTTTTGATCCAGACATAAGTCGTGCAGGATCTGCATCTCGCAGACCACCGCTCAGTTCTCCCAGGACTACCTGCTGCAAACCAGAGATACTGTGCACAGAGCCAGCGGGACTGTGCGGGCTGGAAGTATTCTAACGTCTGGAAGCACCGCTGCCTCCCAGCTCCCATCACTTATTAATGAGTTGTTATTCATTGCTGAAATGCTGCCAATTTGTATTATACAGGCAGTCAGGCAAGGTGATCGTCTTGGTCCACAGCAGCTTTAGCTGTGAGTGAGGTGCGGAGCATAAGCTGCCTTGATTTCCATGGGGTGAAGAATCTGGCAGAGTTGCTTCTAAATGTCAGGAAGAATCACGTGCCCTGACAAAAGAAATCTGACTTTGCCTGACTCTCTCCTCAGACATTATGTGACTGTAAGGCCCACCAAGTCCTGCCTCCAGGCTGGTAGCTTTTGCAGCACACATTAAATCTCTCACAAGGAAAATCAAAGGAAAGAATGGGAAACAGCTTTGTGTACTGCATTTCCCTCCCCCCCCCCCCTTCTGTTGAAAGGGAGAGGCAGGGTTTGCAGAGTTCTCTCCTTGTGCTAGGCTGTACCTCTTCTCTGGAGATTTAACACTTGTTCCGGAAACATTCAGGTTAGGGGGAGGTCTGAGGCATGGGATTTGAGCAATATTCAGCCTGTACCCAGCTGTATGCCCCAGGTATTCCCTGATCACCATATACACACAGCTTTTTTACATAGCAGTGCAGATGTACTTGTGTGTGCACCATTTTTCAGAGCAGGTTATGATAATCTCTCCCAAGCCGTTGTGCTTCTGAGCTCTTTAGAATTGAGAACAAGTGATGATATTCTAAGAAAAAGATATGGTTTTTAGTAGAAAAACACTGTTTAAAAAAAAAAGAGCCCCACACTGTAATTACATGAAGGTGCATAATAATCTAAACTCCTCTTTTGCTACTACTTTGAAAGCTGCTATGATTAAAATGGGATAAGATTGGCACAGTTTATATTTTATAAAGATATATAAAAATATAGTATTCTCTATTGCAATCCAAAATCGCATCCCAGATATGTTCCTGCAATGTCCAAAGTGAAAAATATTAGTAATACCCAAAGGCCATAAGGAAATCCACAAGGCTTGTGGGCTTGCAGGCATGTGGGAATTTATGTGCATATAGCATCTCACATTAGCACTGATGTGAGTTCATGTATATCAATCTTTTGTATACCAAGATAAGAATACCATGAACCAATTCTTTCCTGACTTATATCCAGTATTGATGGAGGTGACATGAGGCTGCAGAAGGTGCAGATCGGAGAAGAACCTGAACCTCTGGCTACTGCTCTATTTAATCCTTTTAAATCTGCTCTGACACCACCATCAAAGCAACCAGTGTCCAGACGATAGGTATAGGAAATGCGGATGTGTTTTATCATTTGGTAGCACTGTCACAAAGGGAACTCTGAACAGGCAGGCCTTTAAATGAAGTGCATGAAATCGACTGTTCTTCCTTCCTCTGAGGCCCCATGTGGGTTACAACTGGTATTTAGGAGGTAGAAATAGGAACATTTGAGGGAATAAATGCATTTTCTTCATCTTTCACCTGTTTCATAGTTCTGATAAAAGTAAAGTCTGAGTGTGACCTAGAGCTACACAGGCCCATGTTCTCTGTAATATATTGTTGAAAAGCAGAGTAAATTAATAAACTGCAGAGCACATTACTGTAACTGCTGTAGCTAAACTGCTTTTGATACATGAGCTAGCCTCATACATTCTAATAGTCTTGATTTACCCTATAAATGTTTAGAGTGAAATATATGAGAGTTCAGATATGTTTTCCCTTCCAGCCAAAGGAACCTCTCTGTTCTTCAGAGCCTGTCTTCTAGAAGATATTTGAAAATAAAAGATGCTGCACGGCCACTTTTGCCTGGCCTTTAAAGAGTTACACCCCAGCATAGACTGAACACTGCACTTCTCAAAGATCTTTTCAGCTCTTGCAGGGACAAAACCAGAGGAGCTTTGACAGTGTAAGTCCATTAAAAGAGCTTATTTGATCAATCTGTTTTCACACTTAAAATGCTTTTGGTCTCACTACCCCAACCATCTGCTCTCTGGTGACAGCAGTTCTGCCACCCTGCTGGGATTTGCCTTTGCTGAGGCTCAACAGGAGCTTCTCTACAGAGAGAGGAACCAGCCTCTTTGAGAAGGTCTGCCAGGGACGCACAGGTCAGCAAGAGGCAGGACCACTCGTTTACCTTAAATCCTGGGGCTGCGCAGACACACAGCTCTGAAACACAGCTGCTGCATGAAACTTTTAATAAGTCCCATCCCTATCCAACGCCTCAGTTTCCACTGCTGTGAATCATGGTTAGAGAAAGTTGTTTTCTCTGTAGGGCACACTTAAAAAGTACAGTGCAGCAAAGAAACACCACTGCTTCTCAATGGTAAAGACTTAAGTCTGGTAAGATACCACCAGTATCTCTGGTCATTCACATGACATTTTGCTGCTCAGAGCCTCTGTTCTTGCTTTGGAGACAGCTTTGGGCAGCTGCAGAAAACATATGCATTTGCAACAGCAGAGAGAAGCAAAGCACATATGAAATACATGCAAGTGAAGGAAATGCAAAATCAAATTACATTCACCAGGAGCAAACCAAGAAACCAGCCACAGATAAGGTGTCAAAAGTTCCTGACATAACTGGAGAAATCTGTTGGTTGATCCTGGCATCTATTTATACATTGGGCTTTATACACATCATGAAACTCTGGGTATCTGAGATACTGCTATATTTCCATAATCATAAATAAACCCAGTCTTGTTTTGTATATGATCCAACATTCTATTCTGGGTTACACAGGGAGGAAGCATTGGCTGTGTACTACGTATGACTAAAAATCTATAGGCAACTACAAACTCTCTGCTATCAGTGGAAAGTGGACAGATTTTAAAGCAAATTCTGGCTCAGCCATAATGGGCATGTAACATAGTATTTCTGTGGATTTAACCCTCTCCTCTGCCCTAAACTGTATCCCTGCCCACTTTAAATTCAATCTTTCTTGGATTTTACACATCCATTGCCATCTTGAAATCCAATCTTTGCATAAAGTCCAAACCCCCTCCTGTTCCTAATTTCCGTGTCATCTGGGGGTAAAATTTTTAGCCCTTGTGGCTTTAACTTTTCAAATGACAGGCTCCATCAGAATTTTCCTTCACTTCTCTATATTAGCAAGGTGACAATGCTTTGAACGCCTCTGAGCCAGCCCCTAAAATCACAGAGAGACTTTGTGGTCAGAAAAGCCAACCCACACCACAACAAGAACTGCAAGTAAAGCACATAAATCAGCAATTAAAGAGTTCCTAAGCACAAACATCCAGCTATTCTTATTATAGTATATCTACTCTTCCAATCTTTGAAAGAACAATATATTGAATTAATACCCAAGAAATAAAATTTGGCAAGGTAAAATAACTGATTTAAAGTTCTTTTTTACATTAGCCTTTAAAATGAGAAAGTCTGGCTACAGTCAATGAAATATTCCACTTTAACATCAGCTGGAGACAAAGTGGATAGATAATCCTGCAGTCGTGACAAACGTTACACTGGCTTTGTTCCAGTGGTCTTATGGGATCATAAAGGCTAAAGACACTAAGCTTCCCCTTAGTTAGGGCTAGCTGATGAAACTATGTTCCTTGAGAGAATCTCTCCCAGGTTTAGGACTAGGCATAAGCTATAGAAAGTGTACTTCAGGCAGTAAAATGAGGGGAGATCTTTCTTTCTTTCTAGTTGTAAACTGGCTGTCACGTCACCTGTCAGAGCCTGGGTTGTACCTGTTTGGCAAAACCTGTAAATCAAGCGTAGGGGCTGTGCAAAGCTCTGCTCCCTCCTCGTGTCTCCGGCAGGTGCCGGAGACACGAGGAGGGAGCAGAGCTTTGCACAGCCCCTACGCTTTCGAGTGGTGCTTCTGGTGACGGATGCGGCCCTCACCGCACCGGGGCCTGCACAAACACAGACCAAAACGTGCTCGCCCCCAGAGAAGTTGCAAATGAAATCTGAGACATAAAAGAACAGCTGAAGCCACAGAGGCAGCAATGGCTGCTTTTGTTCTGTCTGCACTTTCAGACAGGCAGGAAGCAGGCAGGGCTGGCTGGCTGCATTTGTGCTTTTTCAGGAAAGAATAATGGCCATAATTTTGCACTCCTGTTTTAAAAACATAGGCTGCTTTATTGCCAGGGCAGACCTTTGCTGCAAGGCTAAAAAGCCCTGTAATTCTCCCACCTGTTGTCCTTCTTTATTGCTCGCTCAGGCTCTCTCTGCTCCACACACACCCCCTGCTCGCTCGCGGAAGCTGCTGGGAACATGGCTGGTGGTTCGATTCTCCTTGCGGCTGTCTCTCTTCTTTCCGCCTTCCAGCAATGTAAGCTCTGTGGGGTTGTGTGGCTGGGGAGGCTTCCACCGCCTCTGAAGTACTGGAAATCATTTTATGATAAACTGGCTGCTCTGCAACTTTAATTTCTGAGAACTGCTAAGATTTTTCTCCCCCGAGCATTGTTTACATGCTCTGTAGTCTGGGAGGGAGCTGGCTCAGTGGGACAGATTACTCTGCCCTGCGGGAGAAACGAATGTGTTTTCAATTCTATTTTGTTTGCTGACTTTTTGGAATCATGCTATTGTAAGAGCTTGTAACTAGCTGTAAAGTTACCTCAGACCCGCATCATGTCTTGGTTTCGGTTCTTATTTAGGCACCTATACAACTGAAAACTCAGAAGTGAGAGTGAATTTGTGAAATCAAATACACCAATGCTGGGCTGAAAGCACTCTAAAAACTGTTTCCTGCAATAGAGATATTTACTAAGTATTTAAAATGAAAGAAGAAAGCAGACCTTTATACACTAAGTATTTAAAATGAAAGAAGAAAGCAGACCTTTATACTAGGCAGCAATAATATGGGATATTCCATATCATGTTCATCATTATATTTCTTTAAGATTGAAATGGATTCATTCTATCCCCTGTTGATATGCCTCTGAGAATCAGGGAGAGAAACTGGTAAGTCTGAGATGCTTTTTGCTGTGGATCAGTCTGAAATTGCAGGAGCACTTTTAGTGCTTGTCATTATTTGCTTTGAAACATGTTGATTCATACAGTTGTGTTTACACCAGGAACCAAGATGCATTTTAAAGGCATTTGTGCTATACCAGTATGAGATTAAGAGGACGTTAAAAATAATTACTCTTCCTTTTTTCAAGTATCTATAGCACTACCAACTTCTGGAGCAACATATCTATGTGGCTTGATTGTTTGTTTATTTGTTCTCAAAGCCTCATCTACTGAAATAACATTTGTACCCGGCAGACAAAAAAAATCTTGAGAATGTGACCCTTCCAGGTTAAAAAAGCCCAACACAGTAGACAGCAAATAAAAAGCACCTAAAATTTACCTTCTCTTTTTCTGTCATTAGATCAGCAGCAACATACTCTGATGATCTTCATAGAATATTTCTATCTAATGGAGAAATTATATTTACCATAAACTTCTGTGAAAGTTCAACTTGCCTGCCTTGATTTTTAACATAAAAGTGGGAAGAATTAAAATCAACACAATATCTGGAAAAGCACTGCAATTTGAAGCTGGGGAGGGGTTATTTATCAGGGAGTACAGTGGTAGGAAGAGGGGTAATGTGGTTTTAAGCTAAAAGAGGGGAGATTTAGATTAAAAGAAATTCTTCATGTTGTGGGTGGCTCGGGTTGCCCAGGGAAGCCACGAATGCCCCCTCCTTGGAGGTGTTCAAGGCTGGTTTGGATGAGGCCTTGAGCAACCTGATCCAGTGAAAGGTGTCCCTGCCTGAAGCAGGGGGGTTGGAACTGGATGATCTATAAGGTCCCTTCCAACACAAACCATTCTAGGATTCTATGGAAACTCAAGGAATTGTACAGATACTTAAACTGTGAAGGGAGGGGGAAAATACCTATGTTTAAAGGAAAATAACTATGTTCTTCCTTGTGATGGTTGATTCATATTAGTTAATTTAGTTAAAAATCACAGAATAGAAAAGATAACCTGGGTTTTAGTCTAGACTGGCTGTCTGTGTAAGAATCTGATTTGGTGATCTGACTTAAATCATCACAGCTTGTCTTACTTTCAGCATGCTTTATAGCATGGCTAAACCAACATGAATTAATTCATGGGAGTTAAAATGAGTGTTGTGAAAGTGGCACCATAAGCATGTGTTATAACCAGCTTATGAGAGGGAAGTATATCAGTGTGTGACCAGCACCTGCGAGCAAAATACAACATACACAGCACTTGATGCTCTGTTTGCTCTTCTCTTTCTTCTGCTGAGTCTCTGGTCCTGAGTTACGAACGTGCTAATAGGCAATGCAACCTCCCTGAAGCAGTGCTGGAAGTCAGGTTTCACTTAGCAGTCATCAGAGGTACAAGATTCCGTGTCTCAGACCCATGAGTTACTCGAAGAATCAGGTCAGTCGAAGATTAAACTGTGCAAGAAATGCTCTAGGGTAGAAAGAAAGAACAGAAACAATGCAGGAAGTGTTTTCCAGTCATGAATGCAGTTTTAAGCAGCTAAGATTTGCCTCAGAGATTAGTGTTCTGTAGATTGATGGGAAAACAAGGGAATTCAATGAAAGGATAGAATGAATCCCAGTCATTGATACAGGAGAGAACAGGGAGAACAGGAGTCCCCCTACTCCTCTGTTTTGAAGCATGTCTCTGAACTAGCACCTTTAAAAAGCACTCTTAGTAATTCCAGGACCCAGCCAGGCATTATTAAAAAACATTTGAATATTTTTTTAAAGGCTGTTAGGCCTGGCCATGCAAATTAACAGGCACTCTCATGTATTGCAATACAGGTAGCAACTTCTCTACATGCTTTTTAACATGTATAAAGAGTTTGAGAGTGATGTTCCGTGAAAGCCTGCTTTGTCCCATATTTTCACAGTTAAGATATTACCTCAGTAACCATAAATGTTACCTGAAGATAAAAAAAAAAGCAAACAAAGGCAAATCAAGCGTACTTTGTAACTGCCTCAGTTATGTAATTTAGCCTGCTAAAATTGAACAACTTGACACAGGGGGAAGAAAAGGCTATGAAAATCTTTACTTACTCCTGCTGCAATGCTTTCTGGAGTCCTCACGGCAGCACCTACAGTGGGTGGGGCAGAAGAGCTCTCCCATTGCTTCTGTATTTACTTTAAACCCTAATCACAAAACTTTAATTTGGAGTTTCAGCACTGCTTTCCTTTCACCAGAAAGGAACTAAAAGGCCAGTCCTATGCAGTTAACAAAAAAATGCAGCAATTATTCCTCTCCTGAGCTCTTTTTGAGTCCCTGGTTGGCATCTGTCTTGTTCTGCATTCTGGGCTCACCTTTTCTTTTTCAGGTGACAGACATGGATCTAGTTCATCCATTATGTGGTTTTCATTGGTGTATAGAAGCCCACTTGTCCCTAGTTAAAGCAAAGTTCCCATCAATCACAGTGGAAACCACTAAAGAAGTGGCTTTTACGACGCTCAGCAATACAATTGTACTATCACAACCTGCTTCTGCACAACATTCGCCAGAGCTTCTGCAAATCTCTACCTCTCAAACTAGAGTCTTGCTGACCAAGCAATACCAAGGGCAAATCGTGTTACAGCTGGGGCCAGGGTTATACCATGGCCTTGATGATTTTCTTTGCTGAATTGTAGTGCACAAACAAGAACAATTTGGCCCCTACAGTGCTTTGATCTTCTTATTTCCCCCAGTACATTTATTTTGACCGACATCCATTCAAGGGGTTGTTTTTTTTTCCAGCTGGTATGGATGCAGTGATCTGCCTTGGCTTACCTTAGTTCCTCAGCAGAAAAATAAAATGGTCCTAGACTGGTTGTGAGCACAGAAAGGCTCAGTGTGGTCTGAAAATGAGGAACACATTGCTGGCTAAAAATGCCATTGCACAAAGCACTATGGCTCACCTACCACTTCGGCTGGTAAGCCAGGCAGCGTTTGCCCACGTGTAGTATTTGTTGTAAAAAGAAATGCACATTTTGAGAGCAACAGAAGTTAAAAAGCAACTTTTCAGTTACATTTTACAGGAAAATATTTCTCAGAGGTAATTCTTCTGCTTTCACAAGTTTCAGGCTCCCTGAAGCGCGTTCGCTACACCCTCTCCCCTCTACCTCCCCTTCTGAAAGGGCTGCAAGGTGGCAGATAATGGATGAATCACCAGGCATGACAAGAGCTGTGTGGGTGGGAGTGGAGATCTTGTTAGATGCAAATACAGTGAAAGGTTCTGTAAACCTGCCTGAGATGCTCTGACTGGTCTTTGGAAAGAAAATTTAGGAGGTCACTTGAAAAAAAAACCCATAATTACTTATATGGGGAGAAGACAGATGGAAAAATGCTTTTTTGGGAAAAGGCTTTCACCACAAGGGTAAAGCATAAAAGAACAGAGAAACACCACTAATATCTCTAGCTGTATTTTAATGGCACTGCTCCCAAAAGGGAGTAGAGAAGTTATGCTCTAGGCTTCCCCTTTAGATTAGTCTTTTTAGTGGACTCAGTTGGGTGCCTGGTTTATGGATCCAGGTAGAGTTTGGGTACAAAGTAGTGAGTTTCTCAGACAGGGTGGCTGTGACACAGGCCAAAGAATAACTTCAAGTACCCAGCAAGCTGTAAAGTCGGAGACATGCTTTATCCCACACAGAAAACTGCTGCCTTTTGTCCTTGCGAGCCTCTGTTCAGCTTTTAGGGGGAGATTTCTGCAGTGAGGACATCAGTAAAATGAGATATACAAATACACATTAGAAGTGATCCTACAAATAGGACACCACCAAGATTGCGCAGGGAAGCTGTGGATGCCCCCTCCCTGGAAGTGTTCAAGGCCAGGTCGGATGGGGATCTCGAGCAGCCTGGTCTAGTGGAAGATGTCCCTGCCCATGGCAGGGGTTTGGAACTGGAAGATCTTTAGATGCCTTCCAACCCAAACCATTCCATGATTCTGTGAAATACAGGTCAGAAGTGCAGAGATAATGTTTGATTGGTTTGGGGCTTTTTTGGTAAGTAACTGATATGTAGTCACTGTACAGTAAGTAATCTACCTTTGTCATGGCACTACATCAGTTCTAAAAGATGCTTTTCCCACTACAAGTAAGTACAATCAGCTCCAATCAGTGGAGATGGAAATAGCCTACATCCTCCAACAGGTAGCTCTCAGAGATCTCCAGCAGGTGAAGCAGACAGCTGCAGATCTCTGCTCTTTCCAACATGTTGAATTTCGATGGGAAGCATGTGCTATAAAATATGGTAAAAAATTTTTAAAGGGTGGCTACCATTTTTTTTGTTTCCAAAGACTGTAATGCTGCCCCATACTCCAAAGCATCATTAGCTCTCAGCATCACTACATCAAAATGACTGTATGCTAGTCAAACGAGTAGGGAAGTGACTTCCATCAGGGCAGCTTGGTTTCTGGGATACTGCTAAGGCAGCACACTGCTGCTGTAGTGTGACTACACTGCTCCTGTGCTCTGCAGGTCTAGGAGTCAGATGAGGCAGAAGGATATTTAAGTCCTAGCTAGTGTAGCAAATGCAAAAAGAGAATGAATGTACTCCTGAAATAGCAGCTTTTTCCCCCTCCTCATCAATAAGTCACTCAGATAAGATCTAAACTTTTGTAGGGAAAAAACCTATTATAGTTTATCTAATATTGGTCTCTTTCCATCAAACAAAATAGAAAGAGCTGAAGAACAATGATCTTTAAAATAAAGATTGCTGACATGTTAGGGGTGAAACTGAGCCAAGGAACTGTGTAATTCATGAGCCCTTACTTTTTTGCTTACAGTTCATTTTGCTCGGCTGGTGGGGAAATCAAGAATGAAGCACAAGGTCATGCCACCAGCTGTCAGTGGAGCTCCAGAATTTGACAGAACTTTTCGTGCACAGTAAGTCGAGATCAATAAGATGGTGGCAAGGAGTAATCATTCAGTTCATAAGAACTGAATGTAATCATTCAGTTCATAAGAACTTAAAAAGAAAGAAAAGAAAAAGAATGAACAGATCACTTTCAAATGGTTCAGTTATTATTTTCATGGTAATAGGATAAGCTCATCTCATTTAGAACAGTCATTGCTCAAGTTCTGATCAAAGTAGGCAATCAGATTACCCAAACCTAAGTAGGGTCTGAGAGCTCATTGACTGTAATTTAGGGAACTCAGATGTTTTGGATCTAGCAAGCTGCCAGTTCTTGGTCTGTGGCTAACACCAAACACAGGGAAGATGAGCACAGAAAACCTCTGTCTTCACCATGGATAATGGTGGAAGAGCCTGCCCAAGAAGACAGTGTTTTCCTAAAGGGCTTCAGTTTGTCATTAGCTAATGACCCTGTGCAAAAGTATTTATATTTATTTAAAACAATTCCATCTGCTGTAACTGCAGGTGTAGTGGAGAACAATAATGACACATGGAATACGTTAGGGAACACAGTAGATAGGAGCAGATGTTAGATATAGAAGGTCGCCTAATTCATTAAGAAATTCATTCAGAACGAGCAAATTCATTAAGAAATTCATTCAGAACGGGGTGGGTGCTGCTCTCTTCTCGCAAGTGATGAGTGGCAGGACGAGAAGAAACGGCCACAAGTTGTGCCAGGGCAGGTTTAGACTGGACATTAGGAAGAATTTCTTCACTGAGAGAGTGGTCAGGGATTGGAACAGATTGCCCAGGGAGGTGGTGGAGTCTCCATCCCTGGAGGTGTTTGAAAGATGGGTAGATGAGTTTCTTAGGGATCTGGTTTAGTAGGGAGACAGGCACGGTTGGACTCGATGATCTCAGAGGTCTCTTCCAACCTTACGATTCTATGATTCTAAGAAAAGATATCGCAACAAAATATTGGTGGGAAAACTGATGATGTCCACAGATAAAGATGTTATAGTCCTCACCATAAGAAGACCTATTGTGTGCTGTCTGTGCCTCTCAGCACTCCAAAAATGCAGTAGGGCCTCGGCAGAGCAATCCACACTGCCTACACACAGATTCCTCTTGCAGTCCTGGGCATGCTCACCCACAGACTTACACACTGAGTATGGAGATAGGTGATTAATATCACATCCATGTGCTGGAACTCCTGCCTCTCTCTGCTGCACAGGCACTTGAGTTAGGATTATTTGCCCTATTTATTCCTATGTAGCTGGGATCCATATCCTTGTCTAAGTTTAAATACTAGGCAAATATTTGAAATATTTTGTATTTGAGGTTACAAAGAAGAATTTTTTTTAAGAGGGCCTAATTCTGGCTTGACTGTGCTCCCACTGGATTTGATAGCATTAAGATAGCATTAACTTTAGTGGCTACTAAATGAGGCTGAGGCCAAAACCAGTTCTCCTTGAAAATCCCATCCATAGTTGTTTTCCTTTCTAGACTAACGTTTTTTCAAATTATTTTGCAGACAAAACTGTGTAGAGTTTTACCCAATGTTTCTGACTGTCCTCTGGACTGCAGGATGTTTTTTTAATCAAGGTAAACACTTCTTTCTTCTGTCTTGGACTGAGAAGCTTTACCTAACTTTTTAAATCCTTTAGTTCTTCCAAGAGGTAAATGACTGTAGACATATTTTCCCCCTCTTTTAACTGCATTACCTTAGCAGAACCTTCCTAGAAGAATGCTCAATGACACTGAAATCCCCACATAGTCATGCTATTTCACATAGCCCCACCGGCTTTCACTTCTCTCTGCAAACCAAGAAGCCACTATGTGGCACCTTTATCAGGAATTCAATGGCTTTGCAGGGTGAATCATTCAGAGGGCAGCTCCCAGCTGCTTCCCAACAACTGTTATCTGCACAGTACGGGACAATTCTCACAGGACATCAAGCATAGCTATGATCCCTGGGGAGGAGGCAGCCTGAAAAGACCCAGGTCAGAGAACTCAGTGCCTAGAGCTGGACTCCTGGCTGACGGAGATGGAGCTCAAGCCTGCAGACCTTTGGGTTTTGTTATGCACCCCAGATGAGTGACACCACCACTGGGCTATGACTCGTTTCTTCTGGGACATGGAGAACAGCCATAACAGCAGCATCTCCAGCCACAGATACTGTGCTTCAGGCATGCAGCGGGGGCTCGGGAAAATCTATTATGTGCTCTCAGCCACTTAGCAGGGGGCATTTTTTGGCCAAATGTTCTGAATGCAGACACCACAAAACTTTCATACCTCTCACTCTATCTGTGATGTCTCCTAGCAGTGATGGGTGAATTTTCATGGCGCTAGAACTTGTGACAGTACTTTTGTTTTGCGAGCCTCTTACAGGCAAGAGTTCCATCTTCACTTCAAATCCAATGTAGCACCACTCAAGTCAGCGAATTAGGCACGAGACAGTCCATGTGCTCACAGACACCTGCATTAAGGGAAATGGCAGCTGCTGACCAGCACCACAGACCTGTCCTGTCATACATAATCCTTCTTTTCTTACGCTAACCTTCTCTTTAAGTAATTTTTTTGCCTGTGCATCTCCCACAGGTATGTTTACACAAGTTAATCCAGAACAAGCTGTTCTCTGTAATACTCACTCTCCTGGTTTGAAAGAGCACAAAATTATCCAGCTTATTCCTGGGTAATATGACTGATCTACCCAACCTGCTCCATCTATCAAATGGAGGTGACTTTATACTCTTCCTACAGAGAGGTCAGAAAGCTCACCTCACTACAGCTTTCTCTCACGTCCTTGGATAAAAGCTGCTATATAAATGCAAAGTAGGTTATTAACAACATAAATAAGGATCTCTTTCCAAAATAAACACTCCTCTTTAGCATAAACTGGCATAACAATATAAAATGACAGCGCTGGGTCAAGCCACAGAACTCCAGCTGCTATCCCGTCTCTGGAATGACCACCAAACTGAGGGAGCTGCAGATTCCTGTCAGTTCCTGAGATCTCCTTTTCAGGGAATGCTTTTAGTTGTTTTTTTTGGACAGTCCTATGTCCACCCCGATCCATAAACCCATATCAGGAGCCTCCTTTAGTGAGTGTTTAAGAATACTTACATCTCTTTTGAATGTTTCTTTCCCAAATTAACTTTCCTGAGTATGGATAGCTATGCAAATCCTCAGAACTATACAACTAGAAAACATAACAATAGTGTCTAAATGTTTATGATCCTCATTTTTTAGTTTTCTAACTGTCCCCCTCCCCTTAATCTTTTCTTTCTTAGAGTTAGCTTCCTTGCTGGGCGTGTTGTATGTGTTTGCCCGCTACAAGTACTTCCATGGCTACGTACAGTCTGTGAAAGGAAGGTAAGGAGTTACCAACTGAATGCAGGTTAAGAGCTCCAGGCTGTGGTCTGAAGCTGGGCTGTGAGCCAAGGGCTGGCAGTGAAGAGTGACTATAATTGAATGCAACACGTGTAAAGTGTCAGCAAGAGGTCTGAAGCGGAAACCCTCAGGGAGAAGGGCTGGCTCCTACAGCAGAAGCCTGGGTTAAGATGAGCACGTGCTACAGGAAAGGTTTGATGCTCACCTTGTGGGTGCTTGCTTTGTACCGAGTGTATTGGCAACCACGCTAGAAGAGGTCTGAGAAGAGCAGCACAATTTTGCAGCTCAGGACTGCTGTGGGATGGGAGATTGCTCAGGCAAGGCTTGCACAGTGCCTGCCTGTCTGCTTTTTCCTCAGTTTGTCACATTAGACCTTTACTCCAGCCATAAAAAATGCACTAAAGGAAGGGAGCAAATCTGGCCTTGTAGGCTGATGAACTTTCACCAAACAGATAAGAGAACAAAGCTTCAGATAAGCATATGTTAATGAAGGTTAAGTACACAGCATCTGGCAACATGAGTCCTGCTTCAACAAACACCACCCTGGCAAAACACCCCTCTGCTATAGACACACAGTTTATTTCTTATTTCACTGTAGCCACTGCACTGCCTTCTGTGTCCTGACCTAAGGCTCCTCTTCCAGCACACATATCAGTCATAAAAAGCAAATAACACAATATATGCTTATGATTAAACTAAAAGAGTTGGTCTGTATATTTCTAGAGGAGAATACAAAGCAATCAGACTATTTTGTAGTGAATAATCCTGAAGCAGCAAAGGACTGTGCTACAGGGCTATTTTCTATAACCTATATACTGACATTACCAGTCTCCACTAATCGTTTACCTTCTTTGGAAGAGCGGTTGCTTAAGAGAAGAGAGAGGCTACGTATTCCAGAGCAAATGTATAGAGATAATTTTATATTTCCCAATAAGAGATCCAATAATTCAAGTGATGAAATGACCACCAACTGGAAGACTAGCAATATTAAGAAAGCTTGGGGAGCAAAATTCTAAATGAATGAACAAGCAGAGCATAAAGGTCTTGTCTTTAATCAACAAACCAAAACATTCTTTTGCTCAAGCAACCTTTCCCACGTTTTACTTCAGTAGCCTTAGACCAATAGTTTCAGCTTCTCAAGCAAGCCTAATAGCAGTGGCTGGCTTCTCTGTTAGACAGAGCTTTACATTCTGGTAAGACTGTAGTTTCTTTGCATTGAACAGAGGGTGCTGAGAGTCAGGCTGGCAGCCCTAGACAGTGGTTTTGCTGACAAGGTCTGGCTGGTGCTCACCTCCAGCAGGCACCTCAGCCAGAAACAGGTCAACACAAGTCAGGCATGCAGAACCTGGCCCCAAAACATACAACAAGCCTCCAGCAGCCCAGGCAGTGTGAAGGTAATTAGTCTTCACACTGATTCTCAACTGTAATCACTGGCTACAGCTGTACTAGTTATAAAGACAAACCAGGTCCATGTGCCCAAAGAGCTGGTGATGACCAATACTAGTGTCCTTCACTACATGAACCGCAGTTCAGGTTTGCCAAGGTTGGATTTTTTTCAGAACACTACAGGAAAACGCACCTCCTACTCAGTTTCTGTGCTGTAGAGGCCCTTGCAAGTGAGCTGTATCCTCTGCCCTTCCCTCCAGCAGGCTCTGGCAGGTTCTTAAAGGGCTAAGCTAGAGACTTTATCATGTGCTCCTGAAACTGAGAAAATCTCATGCTTCACAACTTTAAATCCGTGTCTAGATGTGGCATGCCCAGAAGGGCTACTTGTGCCAAGTCTTTAGGGACCAGGGAAATTCTCAGGCTCCCTACGGTCCTGGTGGTGCCCAAGCACCTCACCTCCTCAGCCACTGTGGGTACAGGGATAGCTAGCTATAAATGGAAGGCTGACAAGCTCCTCAGACCTCTCTCCAACACATACACGATGGAATTATCCAAAGAGACCTTTTGTTTGCAGAGATCAACTCAGCAGCAACTCCCAGAATATGCATATCAGACACCAGAGTCAGCACCAAGGCAACTGAGACCAGCCCCAGGAGAGTGCACATGGGGGGTGAAGCTCCCTCTTCACTTGTGTCCAGAAAGCCAGCTCTGTGCCCAGAGCTGAAGGCCCCTCCCAACCTCTTCAGCAGGAGCTTTAATTTTGTACAAATACAATAACCTGATCCTCTCCCATCCCCATCAAATACCCCAATTGCTGATTTTTTAGCATTAACACGCTCTATTTCACTTCCAAAAATCCACCTCCGAGTCAGGGTGGTAACCAGTATCAGACCTCCCCGTTCAGTGGAGAGTGCAGGACCAACAGATGTGGGTGTAAGATATGAACACCTCTCCTTCAGTCCCTAAGGTTTCTCTTCCACACTCCTACACTTGGAGATGTAGTTGTCCTCAAGCTTACCTGTGGCTTTACCTACAGGTCTTTGTCTCATGGGAAGAGTTAGCTTCACCCTGTAACAAGTTACTAACTTCCACAAGAATAATCAGAAACACTGAGGGCAAGTTATACCATTGAGAAGATATTAGGAATCTCTCTTCTCCCTAGCAAAAGGGAATGCAGGAATGTTTTACTATCAAAACACCCCAAGGTAGTGTTGCAGAGGGGATCACTTCTAATCCTACACAGTCTTTCATAACTGGTGTGGTCGAGCAGTTCCACTGCAAACACACCACATACACCTCGTAATAGTATTTTTCTGTTTTCTGCTTCTAGGTTAACAGGGTTTTATTTGAATGTGATAATTTTAATCTGCTTGGTAACCCTGGGTGCGGTTGGGATCATTAACAGCTTTCTGGATGAGTACCTGGACTTCAGCGTTATGAAGAAACTACATAAGTTGTTCTGAAGTTTTTAATAATACATAAATAAATAATGTGAAATCTTTCCCTGAACACCAAAAAGATTATAAGATGCATGTGAAAAAAGCATCAGAACTCTTTAATAACAGCTTGTTGCAATGTAAAATGCATGTTTTTCCTGAACTGCTTACTCTTTCTCCTTTCCCTACACTCTTGAAAAGAGTCAGTCAGACAGAATGTCAGGTCTCATCAGCATTTGCAATTAAATATTCTGTTTTCCTGTACAGTATTGTAAACCCTAAACAAATCACATAAACCCACACCCATTAATTCACTAAATAATTTAGTTGCAACTGGCACTGCAAGCATCAGCCCATCTTACCCGATGTCCTTCAGTTTTGCCAGTGCCTCTGTAGCCTTCCTTCAACTCCTCTTCCTTTCCCCCAGCAGTGCCATCCATTCTGACCAAACATAAAAATATGCTTCGACGCAAGGTCCCAGTTTTCCCAGTATATCCAATTCCACTCAGGAGGCTGTTTAACTGTGCATAGAAACACTGCTTGCTTCAGGAATACATTTAAAGCTGCACTTGGCGCTCCGTTTCAGTGAAGGCCTTTGGATTTTATACACACAAATGCAGTTCAACACATGCTGAAATGCTCCCCTCACAGAAATGGGACCCTCCTGTAGGCAGGTCCCAGTCCTCACACGTAGCCCCTGGAAGATGTGAGAGGGAGAGCCAGCCCAGGCAAAAAGAAGGCACAGATGCTCGCCTAACAATCGGGTCCACTGCATTGTCTCCCACCAAGACACAGATGCCTGGGGTGTGGGCAACACCAGACGAACGTCCCAGCATGGCCACAGCTCTGGAAATGAGAAAATAACAATGAAAAGCAAACAGACTATGAAAACATAGTCTGTTTGCTAAAAGGGAGGAAAAGTCATGGCTTATCACTGTCAACTCAAAATATGACGATGATCAATTTAAACTATGTAGAAGAACAGAGAAGCAAGGCCATGCCTGTTTTCGTAACTCCTGATAATTCAAATTATTCAGGCATGCTGAATATACTCACAGAATCATAGAATGCAGCCAACCCCACGCAGAAGCAGGGACATTTTTAACTATATCAGGTTGCTCAGAGGCCCATCCAAGTGTTTCCAGGGATGGGGCCTCCACTACCTCTCTGGGCAACCTGTGCCAGTGTTTCACCACCCTCATTGTGAAACAGTTCTTCCTCATATCCTGTCTAAGTCTACCCTTCCTTAGTTTAAAACCATTACTACTTGTCCCGTCATAACAGGCCTTACTCAAGTGTGCTGTCCCCCTTTTTCCTATAGGTCCTTGTCATGCCTCTGTACACATGATTTGCCCCAAAATACTGCACGTTTGTAGTGGTGTTCAGTCAGGTCTATGTCATGAACAAGCTTACAGTCTTCCTAAAAGTGTACTGAGGTTGATAACCTGACCACAAAATAATTGAGTGTTGGATGATGCTCATAATAATCTTTCATATGAAAAACATGGACACGTGCAGAAGTTAGTTTGTGATTAAAAGACAGTTTTGTGCCTGCAAGTGGCAAAGGCTGAAATGCCATTTGAAACAATAAAATGAAACAAGTACAAAGGTGGAAGACTTTGGTCTGATAACAGCTGCCAAGGGGAAAAGGACAGATCATGATGGTGAAAGGCTTGAGCTGACACAGCTGTGAGAAGGGTAACTCTCTGGCATTGCCTCCAGGGAAAAAGTACAACAGGGCCAGGTTTAACAACCGCAGAAACCACTGGGAGTTCTTCCACTAACCTTCCTTCTATGGGCTGAAGACAGAAACTCCACCTACCCACTTGCCAGTGACGCCTTCAGACAGTCACGGGCAGCAGAAAGTGCTGCCACCAGAATCAAAACCAAGACAAAGGTCCAAACTACGTAACAGGCTTGAAATCCACACTAGAGGAGGCCCAAATGTTGCTAATTGTGTGCAGCAAAAAAGTCTTTGCCTCTGAAATGATTCCATTCCAAGCTTACCCATTGTAGTGGTCTCATCGTAATTTCTCATACTACATCTTCTCTTCTCTCTTCCATTCCATTCCATAGAAAGGAATAAACTGCTGTCACTGAGGGACAATTTCACATGCCAAAAACTGCAGGTGCGAAGCTGCATAGCATCATCCAGCAGCACAAAGTGAGAATGCTAGGGGATAAACATGAACCTAATATTTTAGGAGCTGCACCAGCTAACGAGAAGGCAGAAGCAGGCCTGGAGTTGAGGATGCCACCTGTCTTCTGAGTCACTGCTTCTTCTCCAGTAAGCTAGGACAGAATTGTCTGTGATCAAAAAGTGTTAAAGACTGACTCACCTATAATTCAGAGCAAAATACACCTATAGCAGATGGATGCTGTCAGTGTCAGTATTTAGTTTAACTCTAGGGAGAGCCACACTGTTTCCTGCCTGCTGATCGAGGAGTCAAGTGTTAGGCTGCACTACGCTGTGCGTAGATGTAGATTTTCCTCTGTTGGTCACGATCAAAACCGACGATGGTCCCTGGTGCAGCTTTTAGTACCTAGGAACCTCTTGCTGAAAGCATCTTTTCTCAGCAAGCCCTCTGCTAGCACATGTTGAGAAGTAACTCCGGCAAGGTGCTCTGACAGGGGCCAATCTCCTCCTCTGCGCCCCCATTATCCATATTCAGAAATGTAAGGACTGGCATTGAGGTGAGAAAGGGAACCTCACTTTAAAGGTTGTAGGCCAAGCCAAACCATGCTGACATCTTGAACAGCAAGCAGTGCAAACAGAGGTCCAGTGTCTGATCTCTCCTGACTCCCCAGCAGGCTGGAACTAGGAAGGAATCAGTGTCAAGCCTTGAAGGCTACCTGGCAAGTTTATCTTGAACAAGTTATATAAACTCAGCAAGTCTACATGCCAAAAGCCTTTTGAGAACTCAGTTCTCACTGTAGTACTAGGTGATTGGGAACTACTCTATGAATGCACCTTCACACTTCCCAGTTTCCCCATCTCTTCTTCACAACTTCTATGTCCAACCCCACATCTCCATTCTTCTGTTCCACCTCGCCTCCTCAGATCTCAGCCACAGGACTCTGACATCCTGGGCTCTCCTCCTTGTGTTCTTCCTCAAAAGCACTTCCCTGCTTTTGCTCCCTACATGGAATAAACACAAAAATTTGGAGCTGCAACATCTAGTGGGCTGAATAATGGACCAGCTCCTCTCTATCAGCTGCCTGAATGCAGCCCTCACCTCAGGGCACACACAGGTTTTTATAGGTTTGGGCACCCAAAACAAGGCAGACACCTGCCAAAGCGCTCCCCACAGCAACCTGGGGCCCTGCTGATGTATCAGGAGATGCTCAGGTGTGCCTGCTGGGGCTTACCAGGATACAGGAGCTTTACCAGCTGCTGAACAAGCCTGGGGCAAGAGGGGCAGCTTGGTGCCACCTATACCCTGCCTGTAATGCCCTGATGATGGACGAGGGCAGCTCCACAGGGCTGAAACCAGGCCAGCTTCCCTCCTCCTCCACCTGGAAGATGATTCACTGAGGAGGTGCAGGAGTAGGGTGAGAGATAATCCTATAAACAAGCCTTCTATATGACTCAGATAAGCATCTTTTATTTGTGGGGTGTTTTTTTGTTTTTGTTTTGTTTTGTTTTCTTTAAAAGTGGCATGTTAACATCAGGTCTTTTTCTACATTTTCAGAGCTCTGTACATGTCTTAAAAGGAAATAAGCAATGCTTAATGTACAAAGTAAAAACAGAAAACTAGAAAAATCTGAATAAAATGGAGCAAGTTGCTGTCAGGAATACAGTACAAATTAGTAAATAGACATCATCTGAAGTGCAATATCACTGCAGTAAGGATGAGTTAAGGAATGAAATAAAAATACTCTATTTTAAACAAACAGTATATATATATTTTTATATGTATATATTTTACAGATAGTAGACCCAGTGATATCTGTAGGATTGTAAAAACATATTTACAAATAATTTTTAACATTACATATACATCAGCACCATAGTAAGAAAAGAAAAAAACAACCCAAGTCTATTAAAAACTACCTCTCTAGTACTTGGTCCCAGAACGGAGTATTTGGAGGAAGCTTTATGAAGACAACAGAGACTCGGCTTTCTGCACCGTTTATTCACCAAAGCCTGTATCTCCCCCACGCACACGGATTTGCACCTGGCTGCCACGTGGTGGTTGTGTATTTCCAAACCCTCATTTCCCAGCTCTGTGTTGTCAGGTGACCCCTGGCCGCTCTCATCCGAGGAGATGCTGTGCCGTCCCCAGCAGAGTGCGCTCCTGCCTCAGCGCACCTCTGCCGAACCGGGCAGGGCAGGTATGGGTTGCACCAGCTTGTTGCTGCCTTGCGCACACGCTGGCGCAGACACACACGCGCGACGCCCTCGTCCCTTCAGAGTACCATTTCCCACTGTTTGTCCACCCCTTCTGCTCGGGCTACTCCAACCTAGAGGCCCTCACCCACGATGGCTGGTGCTCTCTTTCACTGAACCAGGGCCCAACGAGGCTCCTCCTGAAGCAGAGGACAGACAAACCTCTATCATCTTCAGTAGGAACTAAAATAGGTCCTTGCACTGTGTTTTAGCAAGAAAGAGATGTAACTAAAGCATTTTAAAAAGATTTAGCAGTCAGGGCAAGCTGGATTGATAGCTCACCTAAAAAGGTGATGGGTTTCAGCAGACAGCTTATCTCAGGCACAGACTGCAGCCTTTCAGAATGGTTGGCATCTCAGTATTGTGCAAGACAAATCACAACTTCATTACAGTGCAGCTCAGGACTGGTCCACACAGTAGAGATGGTGATTGGTCAGTATTACCTAAAAGCTTATTTGGGCAGACCCCAATGTTTGTAATAACTACGTCAATTATTTTACCCATTCACAAATGATCTTTACAGCAGTCCTTCTTTGGTTCCTGATCTTCAAATATCACAATGACTTTTATTCCAGCAAACCAGAGAGATTAGATCAAACATCTGTTTAAAAGTGAAGATCAGGTTGCGTATGACACCACATTGAGCACCCAGTCACTCCAGGGTGACCCTACTTTGCACTTCTCAAGAGGAGAGGAGAAACTCGTTCTGTGTTCATTCGAACCCTCCATGTAGTTTTTCTCATGCCTGTTTTCTCCTTCCCTGCCCGCTCCTTCGTGGCAGTTGTTGCTCATCTGAGGAGAAGCGCAGCCAGCTCACCTTGCTTTACCCTGAAGGACAGGAAGGGAAGGAGGGGAGAAAGGAAGGAGAAGGACCCACTTAGGACCTATGCTGATGTCTCTTGGCACCTCTTAGCCCTTCAACCCCATTCATAGCTTCTGTTCTGCACACCAGGCAGCAGATACGTGCCAAAGTGCTCTGAAAAGGAAGCACTATTGCAAGTCCCAAGGGGACTAAACAGCTCATTAAGTTAACTCACCCACCTAAGCCATCTCCAGCAGCAGTCCCACAATCAAACTGTCCTCATTGCATTGCCAGACTTATGGTCTCCTTCACTTCTATTGAATTTTGATCACTCTGCAGTGAAAATGGTGACCTCCTTGTGCCTGTTTACGTTTGTAATATGTGTGCTGCATGTTCCCTGCTGACAGACCAGAGCCGGCCCTGCAGGCCTGGCCATGGCTCACTGAGACTTTCTTATGCCCAGAACCAAGCCCATTCCTGACCAGGGCCTGTGCAATCGCCCGTGGACATCTTCAGGCTTTGCTCCTGTCTGTTTTCATCTGCTCCCCTGAAAGTTGCAGTGTTTACAGTTACATGAGGTGGGAGATATCGGGACCAACCCATAGCGCTGTGCAATGAAGCCTTGTTTCAGTGAGGAAAGACCAAATTTTCCTGACTGGAAGCATCACCTGGCTTTTCCAGTTTCCCCATCCTGCCCCACTCACACACAGAGTGGGTGCTGCTGCCACGCAACGAAGATTGCTTGGTGGAAGTCTTGGGATGCCGATGTTTTCATCGTCCCCTGAATCTTCCAAAGTTGGCTACAGATCAGCTCAGTTTGCACGATTAAAAACAAAAGGAAACAAAACAACCCCAAACCAATTCAAACAAATAAACCAACAATCCAAGGATGGGGAGAACATACAACTCTCTCTTTTCTTTTTGCAAATGTAACAACCATAGTTCCAAACTATACAAGCCCACTCATTGGGGGTTTCCAAACAACTCATCAAGTTCTTGTATCCACTCATCCCCTGGTCCGCTCTTAATGATGGAGTCGACAAGGTCTGCGCCCTCTGCTAAACTGGAGAATGACCCCCCTGCTCCTTCATTACTGTAGTTGTAAGATATGTCCTGAGTGGGATTCCTCTCGTAGGCCTGGCCTTGGCTGCTCTGAGCAAAGTTACCACCTGGCATTTGCTGCGTCGGAGGCTGACTAAAGCCAGATATCGTGGGGACCCCTTGGCTTATTGCAGACATTACCATCGACCTGGCTTGGCTGGTTCCTTGTTGCCCAGGTAGTGGTTGCAGCAACTGCCTTCCAATCGCTGGGTTCAGGGCTCTTACTGTGCCACTCGTGTCCACAACTGTCTGGTTAAGCCCCTGTGGGAAATGTTGCTTGGACAGCCGTGGCTGCCCAGACTGCATTGGGTACGTTGTGCCGTTATTGAAGGGCCCCATTTCACTGCTAGTCCTTCCAGCTATACCTTGTAAGCCTCGCTGCTGCCAGTTCTGGGTTCCTTGAGGGACAGCCCCCATCAGGTTTTGAAGTCGTGGTGCTTGTGGCCTGGATAAGACCTGGCCCACAGGTCCTTTCATCTGCTGCTGATGCTGGGGAAGAGCAGAGTTTACCAGCATGTTCTGACCAAAATTGCCGACCATTCCCACCGCTTGTCCAGAGGCAGGCTGCCTCGTTCCCTGGCCTGCGCTATGTGCCATGTTCATGCCACTTTGGTTTGGGTGCTGCAACATTTGGCTCATCCCTGTGCTCATACTGTACATTCCCGGCTGGCTGGAAGAGGCGTTGCTGTAAGGAGCCATGCCCATGTCTGACTGGCCTGCGGTCGTGGGCAGCGTGCTCGGGTTCTGGGAGGGAACCATTGCCATCATGCTCGCGTTCTGGGCCATCATTCGGGATGTCCTCATGCTCTGGAGCGCTGCTTGGTTTCTCACAGCTGCTATATCCTGGGGAGAACCTGGACCAAAAAGGGAGAAAGGTAAGAGAAGAACACAACCCTGTAAATGTTAATTAACACATCTTTGCTTAAGAGAGAATCCGTAGGACTCTTCTGCATCACAGTAGAATTTCAGATTGCTGTGCTTTCAGAGTGAATAAATGATTGTTTCACATGAAGGTTAGCAAGGTTATCCATCCTTGGGAGATGTGTTTGCTACCTACAGTTAGCTGCATTTCAGAGATTATGCGTTCCCCACCTCAGCCTGGTTGCAGCCTCTGTCCTGACCTGCCAAGTCCCTTCTGCTGGAAAGTGAGAGTCAACACAGCTCAAGTGCTACCCTGAACAGGAGTCACTGATCATGTTATGTATTCAATTGGTGAAGCAGGATGCTGTTCAGCAGAGAATACCAGTAGAGCAGAGGAGCAGCCTAATTTTCCCTAAGGCCTAAAATGAGGTTTGCAAGGTTAAAAGGCTGATGATTTACTAAGTAATTCTCAATTATGACAGTTCTGGGATGTCTACCCGAAGGGATCCATGGCTTCAGATTCTTGAAAAATGAAAGGAACGTGATTCCATGCGTGATGCATGATTACAGCCATGGTTGCCTCCCTGATAATAACTGACTCAGGTAACTAAGCTACACAGCCACAGGAGAGGCAGAGCTAAAATAGGCCTGCCTATCTCTTACTTCACTGGGACTAGAAATGAAATTTTTACAAAATGACTTGGGAATCCAAGTCCCCTTTCAAAAGCAAATGCGAGTCTTTCTGTGTGTATTTTTTTTCCTCAGGATGAGTGACAATGGGCACCTTCCTCATAAAACTTCAAAGTTGCATATGCACTGTGATTCAATAACCCTTATCTTCTTCGTATAAGCTTAATTCAGCTTCTAGCAAGCAAATGAGAAAGCTTCCACCGGCCTTCTTCAATGGCAACAAAGCAGCTGAACTTCAGTTTACCACTTGAAGCTCCTTTTTAAATATCTCCATTGTCTTTCAAAAGTAAGCCTTGAAAATGGAAATGTCAGGCTCAGAAGGCAAATCAATTTTTTAATAGCTCAGGAGGCATAAATGAATGGATTTTCTATATCATTTTTACTGATTAAGTCTATGGAAAGAAGAAAAATTGTTTTTGTGGACATTTAAAGCAGGCAGAGTGTATTAGTGAATCGATATTATAAGCACATTTTATTCCACCTTAGGCCAGTGATGGGAAACCAGAAAATTCTAACCTTGTTAAATTCCACACCGTGGCAGATTAACTGAGCCACACTTGTGTCTTCATTTCAGGGAGGGTAAGGGGGAAGTTATCGATTTCTGGGAAGCCAATATTCTTCTGTATTTACTATCTTTGTTAAAAAACAATTACCACAACTCTGATTATTACATGGGTTCATTGCGGCTTTGAGTCACTCCCACACTGAATTAAATGAAATACTCTGCAGGTGAAACTCCAAGAGTGTGAGGCACACAATTACTCCCAGCTCTAACATTTTTAATGCAAGGTGTAAATGTAAAATGGTTGCTGTCCAACAAAATCTGAATATTCTTATATCAGCCCCTATGCACTGAACCCCAGCAGTCTACCTGAACATCCGTAGAGAATAAAGAATACAGGGCCCTGTTATTTACAGTGGCTGGGTGTCCACGATGGATGTGAATAAAGGAAGTGTCAGCCCTGTAGTTTTACACACATGATGCAGAGGATGGATTCATTTCTTTTTTGCAGCAGCAGGATAACCTTCTTGAGGATGCTTTTAGCTCAGCTCTCTACCATGTAGGTAAACAAAACACTTTGTAGAATGAAGGGAGACCATCTGGATCTCACTTGCACAGGGTAAATGTAGTGGCAGCTTCTACTCTATCTATGCTATCAATTAAACTGTTTTCTTAATGGCTGGCAGTAGCTGTTCTCAAATTTTCTTAGTTTAGTTTACCTCTTTCTTCCTTGATGAGAAGCTGTCTCTTTTTTCTGTGATTCCAGCAAGTGCTTAAGTGTATAGACAATGACAAAACTGAATGCATCTTTGGCTGTTTTTTAATTGAAAACAGCAGTTAAAAATCTCCAAAGGAGTCATTACTAGAAAATGGTTCATGAAAAAAGTTCACTTTTGTGAACTACCATGCTTGGCATAAGAGGCAAGAGTTTAGACAAGAAATAGTTAAAAGATAGATGCAACAGATTTTAAGATTTTGGGCCACCTTCTGGTCTCACTTACACACAATCTACTGCACTTGATTACATTCTTGTGACTAAATAGGAAAAATGGTGAAACATTTATATTTAAATTAGCCCATTTATGAAAATTAATTCCTTCCTCTGTCACATTAACCTCAACTCCCTTCTGCATTTCTTTTAAATAATACATGTGAAGGCAGGGTTTCAAAAAAGCATTAATGTAGAAAGATTTTACATGTGTGTCTCATGGCAGTGCACACACAAATATTTTGATTTTGCAAATCAATTATTAGAAAAAATTTATTTTCATGTAGAATTTATGCTGATAGAGATAAGACCCAGAGGGTGCTGGAGCACTGGAACAGCTCCCCAGGGAAGCAGTAATGGCACCAAGCATGACAATATTCCAGAAGCATTTGTCCATGGTATGAATGTTGGGGTTGTCCTGTGCAGGGACAGGAGTTGGACTCAGTGATACTTTTGGGTCCCTTCCAACTCAGGACATTCAATGAGGAATAAGCAGGCGATTAGGGAAGGAGTCACCCTGATACAGAGCAGCAGAAGATCTCGCTGCCTGTTCACTTCCAGGGTATGAGAACTGCAATGTGCTTGGCTCCCTTGTTTTCCCTTGACACCATCATGAATATATACAGCACAAGTGCATGTTTGTTTCATGTCTATTTAGCATCCATGATTAGTGAAGACGTTCAGCTGATGCTTCGCACATAAAAAGCTCAAAATTAATTTCTTTTCCTAAGCCAAGATGATTATCTTACAATCTTCATTGATCTGTAAGGACGCTGAAATAATACTTGCTTTTTTGAGAACATTAAAAGATCTCCATTTTCATCTCAGAGATTTCACTGTTTCCCACACTTGACATTTATCAGACACTTCTCCAGACAAAGACAACCTCTCTGAAATTCCCTGGTCATCAAGTCAGATAAAGTGGGGAATGAAGAGGAGTAAAATCAAGATACAGTGAGACACACTAGCTGAAAAAAAGGCATAATGAGAGTGGAGACAAACAAGATAAATCCATAGAATCCAGGCGTCAAAGAGGCAAAACAAATGTCAAATAGAAAAAGCAGCTTCTGTTAAGGGGAGCAAAAAGGAAATTAAAAACTTAACTAAATATGCAAACCTGGGCATTCCTCTTTGGTAAAATAGAAAGCATGTGCAAGTGTGGAACAGCCTGACTTTCTGTTCCAGCACACTGCTTAAACCCTGGTCTTTACAAAATGCATGAACTTTCACATGCCTGTTATGGGGGCATAGTTGGCTCAATACAGAAAAAGAATTTGACTTTTACCTTGGAACTGATTGACCTGTTGCACCGGATACGGGCTCCGCTGTTGCTGCAGATGCTGCCGAGGCAAATGTGACTGCTGCTGCAACTGCTGAAAATGAATGAGGGAAAGAAAGCAGAAGAAAAAAAAAAGTGGTTAATTAATCAGTGAGCAGAGAAAGGGGCTGGTGGCAAAAGTACTGCAGCAGAACTGCAGCATTTCTTATCTAGCAAGCTGTTCTGGAGAGACAAGAAGAGTCATTTGGAGAGTCTTCCTGAGAGCACTCGGGCTACTCAACAGAGAGACTTTTTGGTTGAAAAAGGAGCAAGCCCTGAGGCTAACATCGTGTCTCCTTACTTGCGACCACTTCATCTTGACCTCCGCGGTGTGAAATTAACTATCTTCAGGCTGAAGGGAGAGGTAAGGGATATGAGATAACTTGGCTTACCTAGGTCTAAGGGCAATTCTAGCCACACACCCTTTCCTTCCCCCAGCCCTGCCAAGATCTAAAGATGTGTGTTCCTGGCACAAGACCTCCCTCCACCTCTGTGCTGCAAGCACCATTCTCTAAGCCAGAACAGGAACGGCTACTGAGGCACATTTCCTCTTGTGCTTCAGTGAATGACATTTGGGGAGCAGGTGACTGCAAATTATCAAAAATGTAAAGAGAACCTTGTTACACCCAAAACACCCAAAAGTCAGGAGCCTGAGGACTGTGACCTCATCGTTTTCATCTGTGCCAGCACATTTGCTAGTCATGGGCTTAGGGGTTTTCAACACTTTTAGGCTTGCCTTCAGCAGCCCAGTCAGTGACTGGCTCTTGGGTTTATGCATTTGAACTGGTTTAATCCACGGTGGGGGAACATTACTGCATCCTCACTCATCTGCACTTGTTCACCTCTGAACCTACTCATGCATCTTTACCCTGAGTTTTTCCAGGAGCATCATCCTGTTCATTGGGTGTGAATCTTTCTGCTTCTCAGGAGGACCATGAGAAGAAGGAAAGGCTATCAGTGTTACTGTGGTTGTACAACATACACAAGTTATAACTCAAATTAAAGTGGATCGTAGCTCTTAAACTGTTTTTCTCCAGGTGAAGCCAAGCTTAAACCGATCAGAACTTTTTCTGGGTAGCATTAGGAGACTGCAAGTTTAAACTTTGGTATGAGCTTACAGGAACTGAACAGTGTGACTTTCCACTGACTTTCTCCTGAGTTGCTTTTAAACTACAGCCGAGTTAAACATGCATAAAACATCACCATTCAGACAGGGCAATTTAACACCTGTGTTGCAAAGCCCAAGAGCGAGAGAAGCCAGATGAGGCTCCAGTGCAGCAGTCCCACACTGCCACTGCAAGAGGTGGTTTTATTCTTCTTCCACTTCAGCTTGTGGTTCCCCCCTTGAGGCTGCCTCTCCCTTGTGTGAACATAATTGCTCATACTGGTATGTGATAAACCAGATTAAGGAATTGGAATTGATCTGGGCAAATACTATTTTTTTAATTTGCTAGGTTACTTTTAACCAACGTCAACTCCTTCTCCCAGGTGACTGCATGGCTGTACTTAGCTTTTGTCAGTGTAAGGCTCTAGTCAGACATAGGGGAGAGGACCAGCAACTCTAAGTGTAGCAGAGTCCACTTCTGCCTGAATAAACGCACCATGAGACACCAGGTTAACAACTAACTTTTCCTGTGTCCAAAATCCACATGACTCTCAAGCCCACTGCTGGTAACATAGGTAATATTTGTCAAGCTGATGGTAGGACTGAGACAGACCTTTTCTGGTGATAACCATTGCTGAAATACCATGATATGAGCCACAGAGAAAGAATTACCCAACATAGAAGGGAGGGCTCTAGTGCTAATGCTTTCATCCCAACATGTACTGCAGTGCCTGAGACAAATGAATACTGTACCTGCTCTGCTAGGATCTGCTGCTGCTGCCTTTGCTCTCTTAGAAACTGCTGTTTCTGCTGCTCTATCACGTGGAGTTGGGCTCTCTGCTCAATCAACATCTGCTTCATGAGAGCTGCTTGAGGTTGGTTTCCTAGGAAGGGACCCCCAGAGCTCGTGCCTGTAACCACGCTGCTGGAGCCTGGTGGGACAGAAGGCTGCATAGTCCCTGTGGTCCGAGACAATCCCACTTGATGCTGCTCCTGCACAAAGAGAGAGATCGATCTCATTACTTGACATGCTCCATGGGCAAGGGAAATAATGACTAATTAATAAGAAGCACTGAGCCTGTAGGTGAACTTGAAGAAAGCAAGAGTCCTCAGAAAGATGCCTGTGGCTTGTGACCAAGCCATGAGCTGCTTACCACAAAGAGCAGGCAGCAGGTTCCTCTTCTCTCCTGGAGTTCAAAGCCCCCACAGGTAAAGCAAGAGCATTTTACAATTCATTAACAATAAAATAATAAAGTTGTGTACTAGGTTTATTTTCATTCAGGATATGTAACTTCAGAGTAATGTTTTTCCAAACTTATCCTCCCTCATCATGGAGACACGTTTTCTCTCTTTTCCCCATATCGGCAGTTTCACAGAGTCCTCTAGACTGCGGAGCTGAAGTTTTAGGTGCACACAAAAAATAGCTGGAGCTGGTAGCACTAATTGCCCTGTATCGCACCGGAATCTCAGGATGTAACCAAATAATGTAAAGGACGCAGGGTACATGATACCATGGACACCTTTCTCCTGTACCCACCTTGCTTTCTCTTTATGCTTGTAATGCAATTTGCTGCCTTTTAGTGCTGGGAAAATTAAGTGACAGAAAGCCAGGGGATAAATGACCTGGAGCACAGCATTCAGTTCTGGAGTCCTCAGCAGAGAAAGGACATCTGTAAGAGTGAATTCAGAGGAGGCCACAAAGATGATTGTGAAGAGGGCTGGAGCACCTCCTCTATGAGGACAGGCTGAGAGAGTTGGGGTTGTTCAGCCTGGAGAAGAGAAGGCTCCAGGGAGACCTTATAGTGGCCTTCCAGTACCTGAAGGGGCTACAGGAAAGCTGGGGAGAGGTTCTTTGTCAGGGAGTACAGTGATAGGATGATAGGTAATGGCTTTAAGCTGAAAGAAGGGAGATTTAGATTAGATATTCGAAAGAAGTTTGTTACTGTGAGGCACTGGCACAGGTTGCCCAGGGAAGCTGCGGATGCCCCATCCCTGGAGGTGTTCAAGGCCAGGCTGGATGGGGCCTTGAGGAGCCTGCTCTGGTGGGAGGTGTCCCTGCTCATGGCAGAGGGGTTGGAACTACATGGTCTTTAAGGTACCTTCCGAACCAAACCATTCTGTGGTTCTAGGATAAATTCCAGGGCTTCCTGTCCCCGCCGGGGGCTGAGAGGGGCCCGGGTTTTCCCCAGTCCCCGTGTGGATGCCATCTCCCACGGCCCCGCAGTGCCGCCCCCCGCCGCCAGGTGTCGCTGCCTCCCGCGGCAGCGCGCTCGCCCCGGCGCGGGGAATGGCGGGAGGGGGTTTGGAGATCAGGTGTTGTGGGGAGCGGCTGAGGACACGGGAGTTGGTCAGTCTGCAGAAAGGGAGGCTGAGGGGAGGCCTTACTGCCCTCTACGGCTGTGTGAAAGGAGGGTGCTGGTCTCTTCTCCGAAGTGACAGGCGATCAGATGAGATGAAACAGCCATGAGTTGCACCAGGGGAGGTTCAGATTAAACATCAGGAAAAATTTCTTCACCAAAAGGGTGGTCAAGGCACTGGCACAGCTGCCCACGGAGCTGTTTGAGTCACCATCCCTGGAGGTGTTTAAAAAAAACAGTAGATGAGGTGCTCAGGGATATGGTTGAGTAGTACCAAGGTATGGTTGGACTCAATGGCTTTCATTTAGAAGGGGGAAGATTTAGATTACACATTAGGAAGAAATTCTTCACGGTGAGGGTAGTGAGGCACTGGCACAGATTGCCCAGGGAAGCTGTGGATGCCCCCTTCCTGGAAATGTTCCAGGCTAGGTTGGATGGGGCCTTAAACAGCCTGGAATATGTTCCTGCCCATGGCAAGGGGGCTGTAACTGGATGGGCTTTAAGGTCCCTTCCAACCCAACCCATTCTATGATTCTGTGACTCAATGATCTCAAACGTCTTTCCCAACCAAGAGATTCTATGATTCTATGACCCTCAGTGTGTTCAGCAGCGGGGCAGGATGAAGCTTTCCCTTTGCCAGGGAAAAAGCAGCTCGGGACCAACCAGTGGCTCCCATCTGCACTACAGAGGGAGACTTACTTAAAACCAAATGGCCAGCTAGAGCCCTATTTAAAAATCAAAACAAAACAAACTTCAGGGGTTTGATTAAGAAGTGGCAGGTGTAGCACTGTTTCCCAGTCCTTATCTCAGATATTCACAGAAGGATTTGGAAGGGACCCGCCAGGATCGTTGAGTCCAACTCTTGTCCCTGCATAGGACAACCCCAACATTCACGCGATGTGTCTGAGGGCGTTGTCCAAACACTTCTTCAATATTGAAAGTCCTAATGCTTCCCTGGGGAGCTGTTCCAGTGGTCACCCTCTGAGTGAAGAATCTTTTCCTAATATCCAGCCTAAACTCCTCCTGGCACATCTTCCTGCCATTCCCCTTGGTCCTATCATCGGTCACCAGGGAGAAGAGATCAGCGCCTGCTTTCTTCTCCTTCCCTTGTGAGGAAGCAGCAAACTGTGATGAGGTCCTCCTTCAGTCTCCATTTGTCAGATGTATTCCCTGCTGTAAAAGAGCTTAAGGATTGTCTCTTCTCTCCCTCTCCCTTCCACATGATGAGGGCCTCACATCCTGTACCCAGCACTTCATCGGTGCCCAGCTCTCTGCACCGCAGCCTGGGATGCACGGGGTCTGCCTGATGAGGGTGGTGGGCTCAGGCTGGCTTCCCCTGTGACAGAAAACTGTGCAAGAGTTGCTTTGCAGAGAAGGACCACCTTTCCTCAAGTACTAGGAAAACCACTAGCACATAGTGGCTTGTGGGGTACCGGTGCTCTTCACCCCTGTGGGGATACGTAAAGTCAGAGGAAGCACTGCAGAATGCTGCTTGCTTGGCAGGACTGACCTTAACACTTGCTCATTAGGGCCTCTTTAACTGTTTTATAGAGATGGAAAGGACCTAACATCACTTTTGGATCCTTTGTGTAAAGCATGCCAGGGTGAGGTTTAGAGTCATCTGCTTCATTGATGGTTTGACTTACATCAAATGACTGTGTGATAGGGAACTTATAGAACAGAAATCTTATGACACCCACCCCAACCCAGTCAATGAAAGAGTTAAAATCAATGCTTGAGTGTAGCTTGGGAAATTAGGATCAGTCTTTCTGGATGAAGGTCAGGTTTTCAAGGACTCTTCTGGGGAAGAAACAAGAAAATACAATTTGCCCACACCTCTGCTTCACACCGATATTCCCTGATGGGCTCTCTGCTGAAAGGCAGTTCTCTGGTATTTAGGTTCTTTCTCTCTTCAACATATGCCCTGATTTGAAAGTTCTCTTCCCACTCCTCTTTCCACTTCTCCCCCGGTCCTGTCTTACGCTGCACTTTACAACCCGGTCAAGTGTCATCCCTGCAGCAAGGGCGAGGGCTGTGGTAGCTGCTGGGGCTTCCCTGAGCTGGGATCAGGGAGTCACTCCTGCCACTGATCCCTCTGCTTCTCTTGCACCCAGCCCTTTCACACACCCCTGTCGCTGAGAGCTCCTGCTTTCTTTGCCTGGGGGACCCACAGGCACCAGCTGTCTGCAGCAGAGATGAGGGTAAAGGCTTTTTCCTACCACCCCCTTGGCCCTCCCCGTTTTCTGATGAAGTCATCAAGCTACAGATTGCATAACTGATGCACAGGACTATCTTGTGTTATACTGGGAGACGGGCCAACTGCTTCCATTTATAGACAAAAGCAATGCCACACTGCCAAATAATGGAGCCTTTGCTGCAGCCGCTACAAGGAAAAAGAAAAGAGGGGGGAAAAGAACCCGGGAGCCAAAGTGCATGTGGCGAAGTGACATCACTCAGAGCTTCCTCCGACGAGCCTCAGTGCACAGCTGCCTTTGGGGCTGCAGCCCAAGTCCTCACTGAATTTCTTTCAAAACAATCTTATTACACAACTACTGTCCTGGCTCTTATGTGCACACGGGTACGGCTGAGGGACACATTCACCCCACGGTAATGCCGCAGAAGGCACCCTGTTCTTTATCCTATTGCATTATAAGTTAATTTGGAGTTTCAAAAGGAAGAAAGCTTTGAAAGGAGCCCCACCAGCTGACGTGATCCCTGTGTGCTGCGCAGCAGCTGGAGGAAATACGAAGATTAGCACAAAGGTGTTACTTCCAGTGTTGTGTGTTTAGTCATTCCGAGGTACAAGAGTTTACCTACTCATAGTGAAAACTTCCTGTTTCCAGTTTTAATAATGGGTTTAAAGACAGACCTTCTTCATCAAGCCAAAACACCACCCTCCTGCCGTGAATGTTTCTTCTCCTCTCCATTTTTTCTGGCAAAATCTCTTCCCAACCGATGATGAAAGGCCCCACTGACATCACCAGGAGCAGTACTGGGTTGTGCTGCCCGACAGCAGGAGCACAGCCCAGGCAAAAGGTCTCTGCAGGCAGAAAAATGCTGTTTAGCACCTGAGAGCAGAGGTGTTTACCACAAGCACCTCTGCAGCCAGGTACTGCTGCTGTTAACCTCTAAGGGAGAAGGTGTACTGCCCTGACCCATCCTGGCAGCAGCGCGGGGGTCACACGTGCTTGCAGGTTGCTTCAGCTGCTCAGCCACAGTAGTGCTCACCCAGCTTCCTTCCACTGTTCCCTCTGCAGGTCCAGCACAGAGATGAAACCTGGAAGTGGGGGAGGCTGTGCCTGTGTGTGGATGAGACCTGGTGATGAAAGAAGCAACAGTGGGCTCTACACGGCTGCCTCTTACAAACCGTGCCTGCTCCAGGTCCAGATGCAATCTCACCACAGGAACTGAGCACCAGGCAAGCAACTTGGGCCCTAGCACAGCACTTGCACAGTTATAGAGCTTCAAACCCAAACCAATGCAAACTTCACTGACAATGCTCTTTGCTCCTGCACTGCCTGCTGCCCTCCCTCATGCTCCTATTGCACCCTGAGCCTTCCTGCCCCTGCTCCTCTCTTCATTCCCTGCTGTCCCTTTCTACACCCTCTGCTCTGTATCCGTGTTTTCCTGTCTCCACCAGCAGGCACTGCTGCCTCCTTACTCTGCATATCTCCTCCACAGCTGACAGAGCTGGTATCCAGCAGCCCATGCCCACAGCCTGACTCACTCTGTGTCTCAGGCTGCCACTGCTCCGGAGGGATCCTTGGGGATCCACAGCAGCAAGGGGACAACCCAGCTCCTTTTCGCAGGGCCGTGTGCTGGTGTGTGTGGGCACATGCATACAGGGGTGTCCTGCATGGATGTAGGCATATAGTCCCTGAAAAAGTGACAAGATGTCTTGGAATGGGAAACTCATGCTGTATTCTCAGCCTGTCTCCCATCACCCTGTTACATCTGGGAAGATGGTACAGTGTGATTTCTGATCTTCACTCTGGCTATTTTCAACAACACCCCAAGCCACTGTGTGTTACTCACGGGCTGAAATGTGATAATGGAGGTTCATGCAGGGTTACATGCCACTCCAGCTGGGAACAGTGCTCCTCCACGAGGCCCTCCCTGAGGGGCAGGCGAAGCCAAGAGGCCAGTTACACAAACGTGGATGGTGCCAGCATTCCCTGACTCCACTGTACCACAGAGAGAGTTCAAACAAACGTGCTGCCCCTGGCTAAGGCTCCCAGGGACCCCGCCAGGCCCCCCTCCTGCCTCTGTAGCCAAAGCCCCCAGCTTTTAAAGCAGCCAAAGGACAGAATTAAGTGCTCAGCCCCTGGGAGCAAAACCAGGAATTGAAAGATCCAAGCTGTCATTCACAGAGCCAAAAAAAGAGCCATAATTTCCAAATGGTCAGCATAACATGTCTGGATTGGTTTGCATAGTTGCAGAGCACCCAGTAAGGTGAACTTTTGTAGGGATCTGGCTGCTTAGTTAACACCTACATGGGAGTTGCTCTGTGTTGATAATCTGATCCTTTCGTTTAAGTGATAGGAGGATAAATCCTGTATCTTCCTAGTGTATTTCTGAGGATCTGCTGGAGCGAGGGGATCCTCCACAGGAGTTCAGGGGTGATGCCTGTGCATAAATGTACAGGTATGCACAGTAAACGTAAGACAAAGGAAAAGTAAAAAGAGAAAACAAAGGGGAGTGGAAAAGGTATTTTCCTCTTTGTTTCCAATCTTACATGCCTCTTCCTTATCATGCAGTGATTTATCCCTTCCATATGTCATTCAATCTCCCAACTAGAGCTATAAGCAATCACACAATTTTCTTTTAGAACAAGTAGAACACCTACCAGCTGATGCCCCGAGAGCGGGGCAGCTGGGTGAGAGTAAGCTCAGGCAGCGACCAGCTAAGCCGACTCGTGGGCCCTTGGACATGGTGAGCTGGCTCTGCTCCTGCTGAAGGGCAGGGGGCAGAGCGGGACCTCTGGGAAAAGGGGGCTGTTTCAGGCAGAAATCACGGGAGGATGGGTATTCCATGTCTGGGAACAAAGCACTTCCCAAAAAGCTGAGGGAAGAAGCAGAGACTTGAAAGCAAGGTGTAAATGTGCAAAGCAGACAACCAGACAAGAGCTTGCTGTGCTGTTCTGTGGTCTGTGAACTAATGCAATCCTTGAATATACAAAGAGCAGAAGAGCAAACAGAAGCCAGGAGGTGGCTTACCCTGCACACTGCATTAGAGGAATGATACTAGGAAAATGCATACAATCGGATGTCTACATTTTAGAGTCAGAGCAGAAAAAGAAGACACAAAAAATTATTTGAGGCACAAAGTGTCTGCCAGTGAGTGAGTTAAAGAGCTCAATCCATTTAGCTTACCACAAAGAAAACCGAGAGATGCTTTGGCCGTGGCGTATAAAAATACCTTCACGAGGGAAGAAATCCTTTAAAGAGTTCTTTTATCCAGTGAAGAAGGCAAAACCAGATACAAGGGCTGGAAGCTGAGGACAGATTCAAATCAGAAAGAAGAATCAAATTTTTACACTATGATTTCATTACCCATCAGAAATGGCAGATCTCCACGTTTTGATGTCTTCACGGATGACAGCCTTTCTGGATAAACACAACTGAGTCGTGCAATTGAATGGCCTGTGATGTACAAGATAGAACAGCACTGTCTGCCCTTGCCTCTGCACAGCTCTGAGCTGCTGCTCCCTGGCATCTGCAGAGGCAACTGGCCCTCCTGCACCACGTTGGTCCTAGGCTGACAGGCACTACTCCTTTGTTTCGGGGCTCTTAGGTACTGCGTGCGTGTATGTTCAAAAAGGAGGTCTCCAACCTAGTGCTGGATCAAAAATATTACTCCATTTCCATACACTATGTCACAGTAAAACATCGTCTCTACCTTGTGTTTTCAGAGCAGCCTGAAAGTACTTTTGTAGGTTCCCCCAGAAATATTCTGTTAAATTCCTTGTAACGTTGTTACTTATTGTGTCTGTCAGGGATCTTAATCCCTCTCTCTAAATCATGCTGCCCAGAGCAAAGCCACCTTTTGCAGAATGGTATCATCTGACAGACCAAGGGAATTACAAATCCATTCATTTCAAACTACTGTGTTTTTTTTCCTTGAAAAAGCCAGCGTACAGGACGAAGGGCTGGAATTTGCCGGTTTACAATTCCGACTCCAGCAGCAGCCTCTGCAGAGCAGATTGCTTCACCTATTTCCTCTGTCATCCAGTCTCAGGGAGGGGCTACAAACCACTCCTCTCTCCCCGGGCCCCTGGTTGCCATGGTCTTTCGTATAGTATCTGAGTGAACAAGATCCCTCTGACGTTTGACACCAGACCTCTGCATGCAGCCAATTTGTTTTCCTTTCACCTCCCTTCGCCTGCATCTCTCCTCCCCGTGTTTTTGATAGTTTGTTCTTTCCACAGAACAAACAGGATCTGTCAGGCTATTACTTCTGTCTATTTTTGTTTGTTCATCGGAGGGACTAATTGCTTCACTTCTGGTGAGAAAGTAGATAACAAAGGGTTCTAAAATAAGCAATGTTTTTCTAATACAGTTTAAGAGCTAAAGACAGTCAGAAATTAATCTCAAAGACCACAAGGTGGAAAAAAATCATCATTTTACCGGGTGGCCCCTGAAACCCTGCATCCCCACGCATCCACTTCTGCTTCAGCACAGTGGTTTGACTCCACAAGTGCTTCTGGGACTCAGAAACACAGGTTTCAACAGAATTCTATTGAACTTCAACCAGGATGATTAAAACAGACTCATTTCCTCTTTCACAAATAACAGTTCTGGTGTTTTCTCCCCTACCCCAAGAAAAAAAACCCTTTGCAGAGGAAATCACTCCTGTTTTTCAGTTTTGTTTATCCACAGTTTCACCAGCTAGTTCCAAGGTGCAGGGCATAGTTATATAAGAAGAACTATTCATTTATCTCAAAAAAATAGTTTCCTTGTAATTGCAATTTTTATTGGTCTTACTGGTCTTATTATTTTTAGGAGAAAAAACAGATCAGCTCAAATTAAACCCCAAATGGCCTCTTGACATACATCTCTTTTAAAAGGCAGAAATTAGTATACAAATATAGAAATATTTGTGAAGTGTAAAACGATGAGCTCTTCTTATTTTCTTTAATGAATTACAAGCCCTGGCTCAAGAAGAGCTTCTTGCAAGGCTATGGTGATCACCTACGGGATGTGAACCTCGTGGTCCTATCCATATCCCCATGGATATACCCATCTATGCTGCGTATGGCAGTTGCTAGTGACTGTGCTACCAGCCAGCCTGGAGGAGCAGAGATCTGAGATCGGAGCACTCACAGAGCTTTTTGCAGCTCTGGCAGGTCTGTGAGGCAGCTGGGATGCTCCCACCCAGCCCCTTCAATGGGAACGAATCCATCCGCTCCGCAATCTCTGCAATCTCACCTGCTGTTTGCACCAGTGTTCATGCTCCAGTGAAACGGTCTTTTACATAATTTCCTTGCAGAAGTGAACTAATGGGGTTAATCAAGCCATTAACTTGACCCGCAGAGGGAATGGCTGCACAGACAAGTTTCTGTGAGGCAAGCCAGGGTGTGGTTTTACAGCGCATCAGTTACTCAGAGGTTACTCCCACGCACAGCTCCTGTCCCAAAGGAGTATGGAGCAGCTCTCCTTTCTCTCAAGAACAGCCACCTGGCATTAGTGTCCTGGGGCAAGAAGGCTGAGGGGGCTGCTGATGGGCTACAAAGTCAGACCCTAAGTGGCCTCTTGGCATCTCTGCAGCTGTGCTCCTCAGTGCCAGCCCACAGCCCCGATCTCTGAGCTCCGGCCCCTGAGCAGAGCTGGCGGCACGGGTAGAAGGAGAGTGAGGATTTGAAGAAACACCAAGTGCCCAACCATATATTTTGTGCAGGCTGTAATTACTCCCCCTCAAAGACTACTGTAAGAAGCTGTGCCATCATGGCATTTCACCACTTTGAAAGCAAGCAGCAACCTTCAGGAGCAAAAGGCAGGAGGCCAGAGTTGAAAAAGCCAGCCCACACAATAGCTTTTCCACACCCTGTCCCTGCTGCCTTCTACCACAGGCATAGCTGAGGACTTCCAAAAGTACAAATCAGGCCACTGAAGAGAAGAAACGCCTGCCCTCTCAGTGCCAGCTTGGCCTGTCTTGTCAAGTTTCTCAGGGCTCACGGAGGTGGACTGGGAGCAACGCTGAGTGAGAAGTGAGCTCATGGAGGTAACTGGACCCTGAAGCTGGTACCTATTAGAAATTCTCCTCTGCTAAAGGTTTTAGCTCTCTTTAATCAATGTCCCATTTGAGTCCATCTTGGAGCAGGAGGGAGGAAAGAGAATGGGAAGAGTAAGGATAGTCACGGCTGGAGAGCCCCTGGGAAGGGGGAGAGAAGAAAAATGGAAGATGAAAGCAGGCCAATGGTTTAAACAAACAGTTGCACAGGGCCAATGAAAAGGGGGAATGGAGGGAGGGAAAATGACATTTTTATAGAAAAACTTTATAGAAAAATAAATGCTATAAGAGAAAGAAAAGCTTCTAGAGCACACACAGAGGGAAAAATACAGGGCCCGCAAAAAGCAAAAGTAGAGGATAAGATGCTCTAATGAAGCTCTCTGGCAGCAAACAGCAATCAGTTACCAGGCAGCCCCTTTCCTTCTAATGGCCCGAGCCCGTACCTCATTATCACCTTGTACCCGGTGGATTGGCCGGTTGTTGAGGTATTTCAGGGAGCCTGGCTCTAGCTCATGCCTGGCAGAAGCTGCCTGAAATCTCCTGCGGACAATTGTTTTTTTTTACTCTAAGTGAAATTTTGTTAAATTTCTCCTTGCTTGTTTTGTTTGAGCATAAACAAAAGGTATTTTTCACGCTTAAGGGCATTTTTCAGATCCTACTCTCTGTGCTGTGATAAACGAAATCCCTTTCATTTTTAGAAATTCAGACTTGGCACTTGCGTTGCTCCTCAGCAAGCAGCATGTAATTTGCCAAGCCTGAAAGAATCCTGGCTGAGAAATAAACACAGTGGGCCATATGCTCTCCTTCCCATCCGCAGAAGGCACCTTACTTCAAAAATTGGGAAGAAGCTGCAGTTGCCCCACGTCGTTGCTTCTGCCAAAGCAAAACAAAATCCATAGAAAAATTTAGAGCAAAGTTTTGGGGCTCTCTGCAAAGTAGCTCTCTTTCTGCATGCCTCCAGAAACCAACCCTGCACTGCTGCTGACCCCGTTGCTGGCTTCTGGCCTGGCAGAAATATGGTGAGGGGCCATCCCTGGTGCTCACTTTACTAAGCTGCATTATCTTTATTGGTATTTCCTGGCACCATGCTTTGCACGTGAAAAACCTACAGAGCACAACTGTTCCTTTAATACTACTCTTTTCTAGCTCATACACATCGTGCCCTCATGGTAGGAAGATCACACACCAGAAGGACTTGGGTGAAGTGAGGACTTCTTTCTGCTTCGTGCAGATGATGTGTGACACATTGGTGCTTTTGAGGAATGGTGATCTGCACAAATTCATGCATAAATTCTATGATCTTCCCCTGTCTGACACCAGCTTCGAAGAGTCGGAATAACTCCCTTGGTTTCAGTTACAGGCTCTTGCCCATTGCAGCCTCTCTGCAGGTGGAATGTCAGTCTAAAATCGAGAGCCAAGTGTCTCCAAAAGGTAGTTGGAAAGCCCAAGGGAAATGTTTCTTGCTGCAGCTGCCCAGCAAAGCACATTACCTTTGCTGTGGTTTCCAATAAGCTGAGGTGGCTGGGATGGCACACCAGCTCTATGAATTCACAAGATGGGTCTTTTAACACCCCTGAATCAAGGCTACCCAGATCACCAAGTTTCAGTGCTTGAAACTATCTTGATTTATCTTCCACCTTGGATGTGGTCTTTGGGCTTCCATTAGCCACCTGGCCTTTGTTTTGAAAATCAATCTTATTAGACATAGTGAAATCTGAGAAAAACTATGCTGGTTCAGGCTATGCCTAGATTATCTCTAACCTTGACGTGCTCTTCACTGCATGGCTCCTCCCTTCTCTCTGAGGTCCCCTTTCTTTATACAGCTACGGAAAACTCTTTTGCAAGCGATAACTTAGCTCATCTTTTGGCAGTACTGACTTTATCCCTAGACTTCCAGGTCTCTAAGGCACAGCTTCCTTTGCTGATCAAGCCCTTATTCATGCCTTCTAAGACTTCCCTCAGTACCTCTTCTAAAACAATTATTTATCTCTTAAGCTTTAATCTCCCTACCCCTTTTTTTTTAACTTCCTCCACACCACAAATACTTTTTTGCCTCCTTCTGTCTTGCCATCTTCCCAATGCACACTCATCTTTGCCAGCTTAAGTACTCCCCACAGCTGCAATCCCAGCTTCCTTTGGCAGCCTTTGACTTGCTCTTCAAGCCCTGCCTTCTCCTGCCTTCACTGGAGATGGGTCTTTGCACAGGATTGTGTTGATCTCTCCATGAGAGACTTAAAGCAAGACATGATCTACCTCTCTCCCTGTTTGCTTTTCTTCACCTCCTGCCCATCTCACTCCTTTTGGCCACAGAGGCAGTGGCCTCATCCTTGGTTCCCAGCCCTTCTGCTTGTCTTGACGTCCTCACTGTGTCCTATCACCTCATCTCTTTTGTCCCCATCTGCCTCCTCCTTCCCCACATGTCACTCTCCTCTCGCTCCTTCCCCTTGCAGCACAAGTATGCTTTATCTTCATGCTTTTAAAAGAAAAAAAATTCCAAACAGCCCTTGACTCCAACAGCCTCTCCAGCTCTCACTCCCTCTTCTCTTCCCACTGTCATCTCTAAGCTTATTGAGTGCGCTGCCTATGATTTATATGATTTTGACTGAATTTAGTCTCTGTCTTCAACATAGATTCTTTTCCAAACAGAATTTCACTTCTCGCCCGTCGCAGAAACCAATATCACAGAGTTTCTAATATCCTTTCCCTGGCTGCAGCTCTGCACTGTTATGCCAGGCTAGCTGCCATAGCCTGTCAGCTCCTTCTGGTGTTGCTGACCACAGTCCACTGGAAGTCTTGTCCTCCTTTCCCAGTGCTCCTATTTGATTCCAAAACCTTCAGTTGCTTGCTCTGTTATTCAGACTAGTTCGTCAGTATTCACCCTCCCACCCGCTGCTGTTCTGTGGGCCTCTGTCCTCATCCCTCTCCTCCTTTCCCTCTTGCCTGTATCTCTGAGCAAGCTCACTCCGTACACGTTCAAGGACCTTGTCTACACCAGCAACTTGCAGACCTACCTTGTCTGTCCCTGGCCAGTTCCCATCTGTTCCAGCTAAATTCACGCCCTACCTTTGGGATCATCTTGTGGATATCTGTCAGCTCAAGTTTAAAGGAGGCTCTCATCCTACTCCCTAGGTCTCCTCTCCTTCCTGTTTCTTCAGTCCCCTAGGACAATAACATCACTTCCCTGTCACTCAGCCTGGTTGTCATCTTTGTCTCAAACCTCCCTACAGAGTCCCATAGCCAGGCTCTCACTGCCTCACACCCTGACCGTTGCAATCTACGCTGTTCACAGACAGCCAGAGCGCTGCTGCCCAGGTTATTTTCTCTGTGTGTCATCTTGACTGTGCCATCTGTGTCACTGCAGCCCTCTCTTGGCTTCTCCTTCTTTTGGATTTCAGCCCCCTCCCTTGTTCTCAATTCCAGCTGCAGTATATGCTACCTCATGCATCATCTCTCATTCACTGCTGTCACCGCATCATAGTCTGCTCTTTTCCACAAGTTACATTTTAGCCAGAAGTGCCTTCACACTTTCCTCCCTGCTGGATTTAATTTCTGGGAGTCGATTCTCAACGTCAAACAAATCTGACCTTGAACTCTGCCCCCAGTATAGTTACATTTGTAGACGTTTGTAGAAAATCCTGTCTCCATGATGTCCAGCAGTTTCCTTGTACTCCTGGTGTATTTGTCTCCCTGTGTTATCTCTTATCTTACACTTCGTTTGGAAATACATTTACATCCTGCATCTGCAGGGAGCCAAGCACAATGGGACTCCTGAAATGTGACTAAGACTCAGAGCTGCTACCTGCCATAGCACAAGCAGTTACAAACAGCTAAATATGCTGGTTTATATTCTGTTGATGCAAGAACACCAACTTTTCAATGCGCCTTTGCTCCATTTCTTCTTTTAAAGGACATAATATTGGGATGAGATGTTGTAGCTGAAAAAGCCAGGAAACACTAAGTTACAGTTCCCACGGCAATTGCAACTCAGCCTCACACAGCAAGGCACAAAGGTTATCACCACATACAATAACAGAGGATGCTGAACACATGCAAAGCAACCAAATTACTGTCATGGCAGATAACCACGTATTCAAACTTCTGTGCAGGTGAAATCTATACTGGGCTTTCAGCGTTTAATTCCAGCAACGTGAAGTCCAACACCCTATAAATAAAAGTAAAAATTATGTCGTATAGCAAGTAACCAGTCCCAGCAGTAGCTTGTAGCTCTCTTTGCAGAAACAGAGCTAATGGCAACAAGAAATATTTCTATTCCTTTATGAGCTCTGTTAGCTGTCAACTGAGAGAGGGATCTGCCGATCAGAGAAATCTGGGAAGACATCAGTGTGTCAGAACAAGTGAAAAGACTTGACACAGAGGGCACATTTTTGTTGAGCAATTTGCATTAGCACTTCTGGACAAATTCTACATTTCACATGCAATTCACAAACCAACAGCAGCACAACTAATTGGTGCAGTTGCCACTCAACTGCAGTGCCTTGTTTGAGCTATCACTGATGTGAACGAAGACTACAGATTTTTATTATTTTTTTTTTAAATGCAGCAATTATTTTGCAGGCTTTCAGTTGGGTTTCCCCTGCCCCCACTTTCATCCTTATAATTTCATTATCTCAATAACTCAAAAAGGACCTGGAATAAAAAAAATGCAAACCTCAGAAAAGTCCTGTTGAAGTTATTCAGGAAAAAAACAATCCTGTTTGCAAAGAATGACACCCTTCATTAATATGTTTGCCCTGCCATCACCATGAATTTGACTGTGCCCCAGAGTGCCAACGCAAAGCTACATGCTGACCTGAAAAAATAACAATAAGCAGCAGTCACATGGTGACTCTGAAAATCCCAGCCACCAAACCAAGGCTGTGCGTTGCACATATCTAAAATGCCGATGGGATAACAGACCCTCTCTGCTTCCTCTTAGGTGGTATTAGAAGTTACTTAGCTGAAAACAGGGCAGATCTCTCACATCCATCATTCTTTGTCCTTAGTAAAATAGAGTCTCCTGAGAAAAGGAAAGAACTTCTATAACTGCAGCTTTCTATTACCACTGCTCAAAACACCCAGGCAGCTGCAGCTCCTCTGAAGGAAGGTTTAGGACTCCTTTTCGTAAGTTGGATGGCTATTTTTAGGCCATATTTCCTTTAGGCCCCTAGAGTGCAAAATCCAAAGGAGCTAATGGGATTGGCAGGTGCATAGATTACTGGTGACCTCCTCTAGCCCAGTGTTCACATTTCCTTACTACGTTTTTTTTCACAATGTACAGTGAAAAGGGAAACAACCTACAATTAAAGATCTTCCTAGCTAGGCTCAATATTTTTTATACTCAAATGCTCAATGAAAGAACAATGCACAATAGCTAAATATGGAACAGCATTAGAAGAGCTATGCAGATGCACCTATATCTAAATAAATAAAATATCTAATATATATCTAAAGAAATCTAATCTAAATATCTAAATAATATCCAATAATCTAAATATCTAAATAAATCTAGTCTAAATAAATAAAATATCTAATCTAATCTGAAGACCTGGATTTTTAATGGAGCATTTTTGTTGCATCTTTACAGACAAATCAGTATCTGTAATGTACATTCCTTCTTTCTCCAATCTTTCTGCAGCTAGAAGAATCCCATCCCCTATCTTGCTTCTCTTGAGATCTCCTTGGCCTCATGCTTCTAAGTGTCTAACCTCACCGCTGTAGTAGTCACTAGCAGGAGCCACACCTTATCCAAGGCTCCCAGCTGTGCTCTCCTCAGAAAGAGCAAGAGAAGCTACAGTTAAGCTACTGTAACTTCCAATCCTGATCATGAGTGGGTTGGAATCCTGGATGTGAATGTATTTTCATTTTCTGTGGTGAAGCACAAACCATGCTGTCAGGCAAACACCTGTAACACATCTTTTGTGGTTTAAATAACTCAGCTTGGGCTTCCTTCTGCCACACCCTGGTTTATAGGCACAGCAGTCGCATTTCAGTGACTAAATCTGGATTTGTAGGGTCAATTGTTTTGAGAATGACTGCACAGTCTTCTTGGAAAACGATGCTAGCTATACCCCTGCTCCCCAGGCTGATTCAGCGGGATTCAGGGAAGCTGGGGCCGGCTGGTAGCTCTGTGTGCATCCTGTCCTGAATGTGGGGTGCCCAGCGTTGCCTCTGCAGGGCTGCTCCAGAGGGCACTTCAATCCAGCAGGGCTCTCCTCTCTTGGCCCCCTTCTGAACATCCCTCCATTATTTACCCAGTGAGTCATGAAAAAAGAGAACCCCTGAAATCTCCAGGGATACCGGTTGCCTCCTTGCTTCCGGCTAGATTATCCTCTGCCTGTACTCAAAAACAAGAGAGCTGATACCCTGCACAAAGAAAAGCAAACGTTGCCTCTGTGAAACCACAGGCTGTCCAGTGGAGCAGAGCTCAAATTTACCAACACATGGTATGGCCCCACAGCTGCAATTCTACAAAAACTGCAGAAGATATCTTTGGGCCTCTTAATATCTTATATAATAACATATGGAGGGACCGGGGAGTTTGCAGCTTCCCACCTGCTTAAGTATAATTCACTACAAAACATCAAACATATGCATTCAGCCCTTTGTAGACATATCATTACCTTATGTGTTCATGTAATGCACATCTGTAGCACATTGGCAGTACACCTAGTTAATGTGTGGGAGACTCCCAGGTTCAAAGCCTCCAGTGTTTCTTTTGTTCTCTAATGAATCCTCCCTTTGTTTAGCTCCCCCTCCCCTTAGCTTGTAGCTGTAACTCTGTCATTAGCATCTTTAAAATCTTTTCCTCCGAAACTACCCACAACGCTGCAATAAGCTGGGAACAGACTAGGAAGCACCTAAATGAATCACGATTCTTAGTTAAGACAAGTTTAACAGGTCTGGGTCACTGTTTTCAGCAGCACTCTTGCTTAATTAGCAAACTCTGTAATCAAATATTCCCCTAAAAAGCAGGTGAGGCGAGATTCCTGTGCTATATTCCAGCTGGTAAGCTAAGTTCATAACGTTTAAAATAAAAGATGCATTCATGCCTATTAGGAGTGCCACGATTTTTGTAAGTCTCCAGACCCACGTCTGCTTCTCTGTCTCCAAAAAAGGAAAGCATTCAGGCACCTCCACAGCAGCCCGCTGAAAATGCTGAGCTGAAGCTTTTGTGTGGAGTAATTTTGTTGAATTCTCACTGGATTTCAAACTAATGACCCAAACCTGATTTTCTAGATATAAAAACACACATGTAGCACCGAGATATCATCTGCAACACAGACTGGCAACTGTGCTATCCACCACTGTCCCTCCTAGTGCTGGTATCTTCCTGGGCTTCACCAAAATGGACCTGCTACCTACTAGCTCTGGGAAACGAGTAGCAGAAGATGCTGATAAGGAAATGTTAGCACAGATCAGGCATAAAGACAGAAACATTTTTTTCATATTCCAACAGCCATTTGTGTGTGAATTAAATGCAGTTGGTGGTTTTGCCTTTAGAAAAATGCCAAGCTAATATTCACTGAGTTACTGTGCTTTCAGTGGGCTGACTTCAGTTCCTTCCAAAGTTGTCAGACCTCTTCTCCAAGACAGTTTAGAGACTGCTAGAGACAGCCAATGGTCAGGGTGTGATCTGGGGTATTTCCTCTGCGAGAAACCCAGCAGCAAGGCAGGAAAGCCACACCACTGACAAAAGCATCAGGACCCCCGAGTGCTGTGCTGCTTATACCTCACTGACATCTCCAGCAAGGTAACCACAGTGCTCATGCTTCCACACTCTGCTACCTGAATAACTGTGCACCCTAGTAAGACAGGTCAGCTTTATAAAAAGGTTTGTGATTCTTAGCCAGCACAGCGAGACGCACTTAACTTCATCAGACAACTCCAAACTGTAGTAGAATCAGCAGATTTCAGTGTTGCTATATCACTGCAAAAAAATGATCTCCCTAACAAACACAACACATTAGCAACGTGCATTGTTACCTTATACTCATCAGTTAGCATTATTATCTTTATTTAACTCTAAGTAGCATGTTTTCTTTGCTGGCTTCCTTCCAAAGTCATCTATTACTCTGAGCTGCTGTAGTAGTATGTGTTCTCACTGCTTATGTTGAAATATTTCACTCTTAAAAAACATAAAACACACCACCACCTGAAGAACTGTGCAGCGAGGATGCCCAAGAAAAAGTCAGTCATAAATAAACCCCATCTTTCCTCTCTCTGATTTTTCAGAAACAATCCAGCAGCAAACTCCAGCTCTTTTGGCTAGACTAAAATCAGCCAAGACAAAAGCCAAAGCAGAGCCTCAAGCCTTCTAAAGCTTCTGAGGGAAGTGGTAAAGAGAGCTCCTGTGTGCCCCTGCCTTCCTGTTGTTCCTTCTGACAGCACAGTGGGACCATCTGTCCTGTAGCTCTCTGCAGTGACTGTTAGGTGCAGAGACAGCCTTAGTTAAAGGTCACCTGGTAGCAGCCCCCCTTCCAAAAACCAAACAGCAAACTCACACAGATCAACAGTCAAATGCAGCTGCAGATGAGGAAGGGCCTGCTGTATCTTCAGCAGGTGCTGGGCACAGACACGTCTGCTTACAAGAGGAAAAGATTTACAACGGTGAAAGCAAAGTACACAACCTGAAAAAATAATTAGCTTTTTCCCTCCCCCCAAAACATTTTCTTATGGCCTAAAAATACATCCTGTGTCTTACATGAAATGAAGAGGAGCACATTGATTGGTAACAGCCACATCATAAAAAAATCAACTCCAGAAATTCAGGAAGCAAAAATATTCCTGTTCACAAGCTGGTACTCTGAGAAATTACTCTGAATTTGTGGCACCAGTTTGGCACTGGTGCCAGGAAGAGAAGCAAGCCAGTGTTGTGTGTCTCATTTATATGTTTTTACTGTTATTTTCCCTCCCTAATTTTAGACTGCTGCAAAATTAATTTTCTCTTCTTTCTTAAAGGCTGTGGCCATGCTGGCTGCTACAAGTGAAAAGCTACGTTTTTCTGAAGTCAAAGCCATTGCCTACAGGATGAAAACCTTCATCCACAACAGACTCAGTGGTCAAAGCTGAGTGCAGTGGTGCAACATAGGCCATACGGTCTTTTTCTACAGGAATACAAACAAGATTAGCGTAGAGAGAGGTCCAAAGATTATTTAAATGCCAAAACAAACGTAATTGCCTAATTAATTGAACTAGGCCCCGCCTCCTGGAGAATAACTCAGCCTGTTCAGCACTGGAAAAAACTCATGTTGACACTGCCCTTGTTTGTTTGGCTGCATGTCAGCCCGAGAGGGTATATTTAGCTTTAGCGCACTCGCAGGATTGCATCTTGCAGCTCAACAGGAAATCTCTGGAGTCAAAGCTAAAGATATCACTGCACGCTCGGAAATTTACGGCCAGCTGTAAAAGTAAAGCTGTGGTGGTCAGAGTGCTCAACAGCCGTCTTTCAAATGAGCGAGAAGGCCGAATTAAACACTTCACTGTACTGAGTACATGGTAGGCAGGGTACACCCGCCAAGCTAAAAATAGCAATAGAGGAGGCTCTTCTCTTGCTGGGATAATACTGAATTGATACATCCCATTTCATTCCTAAGCTTGTGCTCACATGGAGGTGGGAGAGGGAGAAATCAGAGGATGGAGAGCTGGGGTTGCTCAGGAGCTTAGAGATCTCCTCCTCGCTTTCAGAAATTTTAACAGTTGTCAGATCCATTTCAAAAGAGAACATGCATCCAACACAGGTCTTCTGTTCCATTAAAAAAATCTAGACATGGATTGTGTCACCAATTCCAGGAGAAGTGAACAGACAGAGAACCCTTTACTGTCAGTCTTGTCTGTCCCTGATGCTTGTGCCATTTTGTCTGATGCTATCGTGGCTCCTGAGCACGCCTCTCCAGCGCTGGGCGAGCACGGGCACCACAGCTGCAGCCTCACCTCATGCCACAATCTCAGAGAAACACGTTACTCAGGGGAAGAATTTACTGAGGTGACTTCTGTGCTAAAAGTTGAAATGGTCAAATATCAATCTGAGTGTGGAAACTCACAGCTTTGAGGTCGCTCTCAGGAAGCCAGAGGTGATATCCCGGTGGACAGGTCCACTTGGCTGGCACCTGAAGGGGCCAGTGGTACTGTGAGATGATGCCAGCCATATGCCTGAACAATTCATGCCATCTTTCTTGGTTCAGCCACCCAGAAAGTGGAATAAAGCAATCACCACTGCAGAAAGCCAGGAAAGACAAGGCCTTGGGGCAAACCACGACTCGCGGGGCACTGCTCTGTATTGTCTTGTTTGCATTGCGCTTTGTAAAGCACCGGACAGCAGTATTTCAGCGAAGATCCGTGGTACACTAAAGGATCAGGCCCTTCTACTTCACCATAGTTAAGGCACAAATATGACCCAGGACCATCCCCTACTGAGATAATAAAAAGACAGGATGTAAAAACAGCTCTTGTTTTCTGTTAATGAGTGCTTTCTTTCTCTATCTTATCATTTGCTCTGGAATGATGGCTAGTTGACTGTTTGCATTTCAGCTCAGCTTTAGGAATGCTTTATACAGTCCAAGTAACCCAAGGAAGCTGGTGCACACCTCTCTTTGCTCAGTGACAGGACAGCAATGTATGTTTATGAAGTAAAATCAAAAAGGAGTAAACGTAAACAAGCCGTCCACTCTTTGAAGAGCTCCTTGGGGTACAAAGCATTCTCTCAATAGCTGTGTAAGGAAGTACTGCGGCCTTACAGTCTTCCATGCTGTTCATACTAAAAAAAGCAACTTTGTTAGTTAATCTAAATAAGATTAACCTGTTTTCTTTCAAGCAAAAAGCCACAGGTGCCACCCTGCCTACCGCTGACTGGTCTCTCAAGAATAGAGTAATTTCTTTGCCTCCAGACAGGTCATTAACTGGTGGAGAGGGGGTAGGTAGGTGGACATAGTCTTAGGAATTGTACAGAATTTTTTGTTAACCCTGTATGGGAGAAGGCTATAGTTGTGAGGCTGAGGTTTTGGCAGCTTGATGCATTCACAGTCCAGATTTTGGGCAAATGATTCCACTGCCTCATGCCTCCAGCATCTCCACCCCTACGGCCAGAACTATGACAGTTTCTCTGATTTCACCAGACTGCCCTGACCCCAGCAAGGCAGCTGGGACCCAGGGAGCTACAGTGCCAGCATGCTCTAGTTACATCCTCTGAGTATACATTTTCTCTAAAAAGCCCAGAATTATATTCCTTGTCTGCATGCAAAGGAATAGGCAAACCAATAGGCAAAAATCTTACTCAGAACAGAACAAGGGAGAAATCTCTCTCATTCATCTCCCGCTTCCTTTGTGCAATGTTACTAAAAACATAGGTTAAGGAGCAGGCAGAAGAATGAGAGCAGGCTTCTTGGATTTGCTGTGACCCAGACAGTGCCAGCTTTTCTGGATCCTGAGACAAGCCTCTCCTCATTTCCAGAGCTGGGTAAGACTGAGCAGCAGAGCCCTGTGAATCTGCCACGGCTGTCGAGAGCTGACAGCTGCGCGCTCCCCCTTCAGCAAGCTGCTTCCTCTTTGTCAGGTGTAATTTGAGTGCTACACACCACCAGGCACCCATTCGACCCCTCGCTGCAGGCACCTTTGCACTGCCAGAGCCAGGCTCAGTCGCTGTCGAAGACTTAAGGGACGACAGGAGCCGAGGCTGTCTGTGGTCAGCTGCCTTCGGCTGCTCCTGGAGCAGCACTGACGAGGCGCAGTGCCTCTTGCTGAATCCACTAAAGGGAATAAAGTTCAGCAGTAAACAAGAGACCCCTCAGCAGGGAGAAATCCTGCAGAGGGGAAGAACTTGAGAAGGTGTGGAGCTCTTCTGTGCCAAGGCACTGGTCCAGCCGCCTGAGCGCAGGGCCAGGGTGAAAGGCTGCTCAGCAGCCCGCTCTGCTGGGGCAGCTCTTCAGGATGTGTGACAGCTCCGCAGAGCCGCACGCCGTGATCCCAAAAACTTGCCATGCCAAGTCATGACCTGATTGGCAGGCGATGGGAGTCAAGCCACAGTCCCCTGAGTGTGCACTAGATGCTTAGACTGCAAAACCACTGCTTTGGTTAAGCCGTCTACACTTTCGATTATGTGATGTACTTTGAGCTAAAAAGGCTGTCCTTGGATAGCCCCGGCATTTTAGAGCTTTACTGTCAGGAGTGCTCTCCAAGGGCACTGTTGAGAGCAATGTCATGTATGAACAACAGAATCACAGAAGGCAGAGATGGAGAAGATCACTCAGCCCATCTCTCAGCCTGTACAGGGTTGCTCCCATGAGAACTTTTTAGCCCAACACAGAGGAATTACTGTAATGAGAGAATCTCACAGCACATCAGTGCTCCTTAACAAACAATACAAAGTCTGGGAAGAGGAGGTGATCAAGAACTTTGTGATATATGCCCGTTAGCAGTCGGGTCCTTCTAGAAATGGCCTGTAGAGTGTTCTTGTTAAAAGCCAATTGGATGAGTGACATTTAAAAAAAAAAGAAAAAAAGATACGTGTGTCACTTTTCACCAGCTTCCCCCTGGCTCAGTTCCGACAATTACAGCATAACTACCAGGGTTAAGTTGAAGCCTTCCACAATGTCAGAATATAAGAGAGAGGGACACTGTCAGCTTCTTTGGGCACTGAAATCTCATTTACGAGAAGAGAAGGCATCCTCTTGTCAGCTCTTTCTTTCACATTTGAAAGAAATAAGTCAAAGCAGTTAAAAGGAAAACTGTGGCAGATGTTTTTCACAGTAGGCTTTACCTGTGGTCTTTCGTTCACATGGCTCCTGTGAGAGAAGCCTACTCAGTAGCTCTCTGGGATAAAACTGTTTTGCCCTATGACAAACGGGGAATGATGCCTTCCCTGAAAACCTCCTCCTGATGAGTTCCATTAGAAGTTTCCCAAGCAAGTTTCCAGCAGAGCCATCACCACTCCACTGACACGCCTGCCAGATCCATGCCCAATGACAACACGTAACTGTGGGTACAGACTGAACTGGCAGCATCACCACCCTTGAAATCAATCCCTGCATGTGCAGCAGGGTACTGTTCCCTGAAGTGCTCCTTGGGAGCTTACCTTTAACAAAGGTGCCTACTCACAGGCATGAGATACCTCTGAGTTTCATTCATCTCTGAAGTCATGTTGAGGCGTGGCAAACATCTCTCAACGGGAAAGTGAAGGATAAGTAAGAAAGTGGTCTGAAATCTTCTTCAGCCTGGGAGTGAAATGCCCTCCCTGTGCTATTGAAGAGGGTAAAAAAGTAGTTTAGGCTTCTAAAAACTTGTAAGGTACCAAGCAGCACTGAGCTGTAAGTACCCACTGGAAGATAAGGCATCGTGGCAGCCACTGCTTCTGCAAGAGACTTGTGAAAAGACAGGATGCTCCTGGTGTCTGGAGTGCTGCAAATCTCAGTACTGCAGCTTCCTCATGTTTCAAAATAGGGAACTGGTCTCTCCTTCCTCCACCAGACAGTTAAGGTGGTAACATAACACACATATAGTTGGTTCTGCTGCGCACTTAAAACTTTACATCCATAGAGTACAGAAACTTGCTTAAAAGAATAGAAGAGCCGAAGTGACACATTCAGTCACCTGACTCTAGGAATCGAAGTCTCTGGACAAACGTCAACAGATAAAATTCCAAGGTGTGACAACATTACCACTCTGCTTATATATGGCCAAGTTCAGCAAGGGATAAACAGAAGAGGCAGTTTTTTTGTGAAGAAGTCTAGGAAGGCAGAAACTTAAAGCAAAATGATATAGAAAGCTATTAAATTTATTTCTAGCATTGCCAAAGTAACTAAATGTTATGATGGCATAATGTTTAGAAAGAGAACATAGATTTTGCCATTTGTTTAATACCATTTCTTAATACCATTTTCCCCTCAGTTTTTAAGTTGTTATTCTGGAGCACAACAAGTCAAGAAGTCCAAGATGCAGCCCTTTGCTTGCCCAGAACACACTATCAGATCTGAACATGTTTATACAAAGGGGATAACATTTCCAGTGTGCTCAGACACACGTGCAAAGTACTATTACTTCTTCCACATACGTTTCATCACTTTCAGAGCAAAATTTGTTCTTGGATGCTTGTACAAAGACCATGCCAAAAGCAATGGATGTGTACATACACTTTCAAAAAATAGCCTTTGGCTTCCTGAAGGGAAAGGTTTTGTTGTTTGGTTTGCAGCAAAGGCCTCTTTCCAAGGGCACAGGGAACCACCCTTCTGCAAAACAACAAATTACGAGTGTTTCCCTCAACCTCACACATGTTCTGTGCAAACTTAAGAGGATTCATTTGGGAAAGCAGGGAGGGACTACACCAAGCTCTGGAGGAAGGTTTTATTTCTTTTTCTCACGTTTCTCATTGTTAAATGAGCTGCCTCACCTCTAGGCCACAGTATGTAGAATCATAGAGTCACTGATGTTGGAAAAGACCTGTAAGATCATGTAGAACAGCTTTAATTGCTGTCCACATGCGTCTCTGCTTGTGAGGTTCACATGGCTATCTCATTCCATGAAGCAACTCCCAGACTTCTTAGGCTGGTGTGGGACCTTAGTGGATGTGGCAGTAAGCAGTAACCCTCCACACAGAACGGTGCTTGGGAGGAATTTTACTGCTGTGTCCGCTTCCAGTGCAAAGAAATGGAAGAGGCAGCCAGCTGAAGGAGGAGGGAAGAACAAATTTCTACCTTCTGGGGCAGCAAAGCCACAGTAACCTTCTGTTCAAATCTTCTACAAGATGCTTCTTTATGCTGACTGCTTTCCATCCCTCTCAACAGCTCCCTGTTTATGGCATGGTCCATTTTTGCTGTCCCTTACTTTCTGCATAAAGCACTCCAGGAGTCTCAGCTGCAACACGTTCCTTTTTTTCAACAGAAACATCTGTTTTCAGGGACTTGACACACAGCCATACACGTGGCCTTCTCCTTCACACCAGCTCTGAACTGGCATCTTATCCATTGACCCGAATGAAATCTGTTCTGTCCGAATGACTCAGGACAAAAGTCAACAAACTTGGATACCAAAGATCTCAACCAGAATGAAGATGGCAAATGACCAATAACACACAACTACTGCTGTCACAGAAAAAGTCCTGTCTTTGACCAAATGGCATCTCAGAAAAATCTCTACTCACGTCATTTTTATACGCTGTCAGAATTACTTCAGTATTTTACTGTACAAAACACAGTTTTCCAGAAGAGGCCAGAATTTCAGAATTTGGGGTGCTGGGAAGGACAGGTCAGCTCAAAGTCCTGTTCCAGGGCTGGGGTCATCTGTGACCTGCTTGTTTTGAAATAAAAGCCTCATTCATTCATGTTTGTGCACATCCTTTATCACTGGGTGCAGTGTTAAGGCCCTTAAATACGTACACATGTCAGAGGACAGACCTGTGCAGCACTGTGGTCAGGTCAAGGTTACTGAAAGGTTCATCAGCCAGAGTGGTTATGAAAAACAAGCACTAGGATTTATTTACAGATCCACGTACCCACCAGTTGGATTTTATTTTCACCCGCAGCAGCATTTTCCATCTATATAGCCTTTGAAATACAGATCTGTAACTTTATTTTGGGGACAGTCTTCAAAATCATTTGTTACCAAATGCCATGCTTGAGTTCATTCCAACTACTGCTCCCTCACTGTGCTGAAATAATGAATAATAAATAATAGTGGCAGCAGCAGCAATAGCAGTAGATGCAGAGAGAGACACATCTAAATCCAATCCATACTACAAAAGGAAACAAGTTGTATCTAATTCTCTCCTCTTTTAATGTATTTTCCCATTTCTTAGCATGGATTCTGCTGTTGTTACTGCCCACTTTATCTTCTGCCTCCCCTGCTTCTTTCTACCAAGGAATGTGGAGGCCTCTAAGAGGTGGAGGATTTCACGAGACCAACCCTCTGCTTATTTTAGGTACTGCCTGTGACTGGAATTTGTAATTAAATCCTAACAGCTGGGTAAGAAGAAGGTGTCCCTACCAGCCTTTTGCTCTTACTTTTCCGTCGATCTTATGCATTTTGGGCCCATTGTGGATAGGCATAATAAATGTCTATTCAGATAAATGTTAGTCAGCATACCTACCCCACTGGACACCAGTTTAGTTTATTATTCTTCCCTCTATCACCTCAGACACTGCTGAACTGGAAAGCACAAGTAAAACAGCGCCTGAGGGATGAACACACACGATGCCATCGGATTCCTTCTCCCATGAGCACAGGGTCTGTTCTCCAAAGTGCCCGGCCTGCTGACAAGTAGCTTTTCCTTGGCTAATCACACATGAAACCACCGAGGCTGCATTGTGGTCTCTTCTGGCTGATTCATCCCTCACACCATGATAGGACCAAACGTCTCCTACCAAGCTAATAAAACCCCCTGTGTATGTGCACGTTAGAGCTCCAAGAGAGAATTACAGCCCACAGAGGCAAGACACAGTGCTTAATAGGTCTGAAAACATTGTTGGAAGAGCAAGGTAAAGAATAAGAAAGAGTTATCTATATCAGAGGCTGCTATAGCCCTGAAAACCAGCCATCTATCTGCATGCCCCCCTCTCCAAATTTGACTTAAAAAGTGAGTTTTGAGAGAATGGCTCAGCAGGAGCTTTTAGTGACTGAAATGTTAAAACTGTGCCTTCCTACGAGATGCAGGAACAGTCCTGTGTGATCTGTACGCCAGGCTGATTACTGGATCTTTGTTCCCTGAAACAGCCACGGTAAGGAGTGCTACAAAGCTCACATCTTGGACAAAAATGGGAAATGATTCACTCTGACCACTAAACGGACACTTCTTGTGGCACTAAAAAGGCAATGTGCTAGGAAAACAGTGACATTATTTCTAAACCATAGCCTCACAAAGTGCTTTCACAGATGGGCACAACTTGAACACAGAGTTTTACTTAAAAACTGGAACTGGGTAAAAAGTTTCTTTTGAGTCTTCTTTTCCCTGGAAAATTACCATTTCAACTGCATAACATTCATGACAACAGGTTCCTGTTTTCAGGGGGAAAATTAATAAGTTTTGCCAAATACTAGGGAAAAAAGTGCTTAGAAAACAGAACACTTAGGCAAATCTTCCAATTTTCAGCAAAACACTTTCACATCTTTTAAGAAGAGTCACTAGTTTCTACAGAAGAAAAAACCTACACTCTAACCAGCAGTTCTCAACACCAATTTTTGTCCAGTGACACGCCCTTAAAGGCAACCTTCTGACCAGAGTCAGATGGATGGCTTTGTTGATGGCTCAGCTTTTAACTTGATAGATCAGGGAGTGCAGTGATAGGACGATAATCTGAAAGAGGGGAGATTTTGATTAGATATCAGGAAGACATTTTTTCCTGTGAGGGCTGGTGAGGCACTGGCACAGGTTGCCCAGAGAAGTTGCAGATGCCTCATCCCTGGAGGTGTTCAAGGCCAGGTTGGCCGGGGCTTTGAGCAACCCAGTCCAGTGGGAGGTGTCCCTGCCCTTGGCAGCGGGGGTGGAACTCGATGATCTTTATAGTCCCTTCAACGCAAACCATTCTAAGGTCCCTTCCAAGCCAAACTATTTGATTCTATGATCCAAAGATCCCCCAAAACAACAAAACAAAATACCCCTGTGCAAAGTAAACAACACAGGCTGACCACTTCTAAAAGGTACACCTTTCCCAAAGCTGATTCAGTCTGCGACAGAAGCGTATCTGTTCTGTAACTATGAATTCTGTAAGTTGGCCTGGTTATTGTAATGCTCACTGTATAAGTGAGGAGACGTCAGCTCATTCAAGGCTACCAAAAAAACAAACAAGGAAGGAAATAAGTAGTCATAACAAGCCATTTGCTCATAATCATGGATCTGTGGAGAGATGAAACTTGCACTATTAGCACTGAAGATTCTACTGCCTGCCTTTCAGCCAGCTAACAACTGGTTTGTAAAGGACTCCACACAAATCAGGTGAGAACAAGAATAAATACTAAGGAAGTTCAGAAAGGGACACTAGGAAAGAGAAAACGACTTTCTGGGGAAAATAAAGACTGGGAGGGACATCTACTTGGATGTCCTGAAAAGTCTGCCTAAGGTACCATCTGCTGGACAGGTAGATGCGCCTATACACCACTGATTTAAAATGTTTTATCCATAGGGTCTTTTCCTACTGTTAAAATAAAGAAAACTTTGTTTGCCACCATAATTTGTACAAACTCAGTCCAGTCCAGTTGACCACAAGATCGTATATAGCCTACAGCCCAGCATAAGACTAGGAAGGTGTCAGGCACGAGTCTGGATGCTCATGCCTTGCGAGACAGACTTAAGGGAGTCCAGGAAGGGAACAGAGGAGTTAATCAGCTCTGTTGCTGTGTCAAGTCTTGCTTGAGATTGGGAAACTTCAAAGCTTCCAAAGAATTTCATGACAGTCTTCAATTTAATAAATGTACAGGATTTGTCTGAAAGACCTGGAGGGAAAGGAGACACCAGCTGCCTTCTGGGGCACATCAAGGGACCAGAGCCCTCCCTACCTGTGCTATCGCGTGTGGCTTTCTTTGCACATTAGGAAGGCTCACAGAGGTGCTTCCTTTTCTAGACACAGAACAGCATTTCTTGTGAACTGTGTTTTTTATGACACTGGTCTGAAATCAAGCTATAGTATGGATAATTTACCCTTTGAGGCCAATCGAGCAAGACAATGAAAACATGTCACGCTGCCCCTTGCTTTCCCACAAGAACTTTTGTCTATAGACACACGCATGTGTAAAAATAAAGCAACAAAAATGCTCCTAAACTTGAATTTTCAAACCACTGAGCTAGGGGACTTGTTCAAGGGCACTCTGTTTATCAGATTTAGATTCCTGACAGGAAAAATACTGTAGCTTTTTTTTTGTTATTTAAAAAAGAAAGAAAAAAGTAATGTGCTCGTGCAGTAGAAATTATACAGACAGTCCTTCAGAGCAGGCAGTGAGAGACCTGGCGGTTCTCTCTGGCTGTGTAGCTCAGTGTGACTAACACGACCAAATGTCAACACATGCTACTTAAACCCTCGCCTGGACTAATCTAGCAGTAACTGTCCCCAGTGACAGGGAGTTTCTTAAATCAAAGTTCCAAGCAGCAACTTGATGGATGCGTTGCTCTAAGCGGTGTGGAGCACAGCCACGCTGGGCGAGCTGATAAACAGCCACGCGGCGCTGATTAGATCTACCCACTCCTCTCCCTCTCAGGACGCAGTGGCACAGTCAAGGTTCACAGCCCAGGAACTTGCTGCAGAGCCTAAGCCTGTACTGGCACTAGCTTCCTCCTGCCTGAAGCGAAGGGCTGTAAAAATCACTTTGCCTCTTCATTTGCAGTCAGGCTCTGCTTTCCACGGCTAAACACCTACATCCCTGCCTCCTGGCTTTCCACAACAGGACATCTAAAATTGACAGGCATCTCTGCAAGCGGCTCTGAGGGGAGCAGTGCTCAGCTGCCACTAGCTACAATAGCCTGGGAGATTTTGTCGGGGGGCTGGTGGCAGACCTCTATATAACTGGAAGTGAATGGGGCTTCTGTGTGCCTTTCATGCCATTGTGTACCACTGAAGTGCAGGACAATGAGAATGAAAACATTTTGCCTGTTGTTGACATCTAACTGCCTCCTGGAGGATACAGTCTCCACCAGACAGATGGCTAATTTCTTTACCCTAACCTCCTCCTACAGCACTCCAGTGTTAGTATGATGTTCTGCCCCTGGAGTGAAGCCCTAATTGCTGTCAAACGTTCAGAGACAAAAGTGGTGTCTACATATCATTCATGCAAGTGTTGTTACCAGGGTGTGAATTAAACAGTAGAAGCCACTTGTCAATTGTCTCCAACGTGAGCCGTTTTGCTCAAATGCTGGCTCACATTTTAAAGGATCAAGGTTGGCAATTTTTTATTTCAGTGCAGGCAGGGACCGCATGAACCAGAAGATGCAACATCTTTCACTGAAGGACCCTCAGCTGCTCTGCCTCCATTAGGCTCACAAAGGATGCGGGGTGCTCTTTCCCTGATCATTCAGAAATCCTCCCACTGAAGAAAAAGGTTCATTTTCCTTTGTCCTCAGCAGCTAAAGCCAAGTGGCTGTTCAGCATGAAACGGGCACATAGCACAGAGCCAAGACACAGAGTTCTTCATTTGTCTCATTCACGCCTAAGACATATTTTGGGACCGACAAACTTCTTGCTTCCTGGAGGTGCTGCTGCCATTGAACCGACAGGTAATACTAATGGCCAGACAGTGACAGTCAGCTATTGGTAGGCTGATTGGATGCACATTCATCTTCAAATTATGTTGTGTGACAGCACAGGCTGCTGAACACCATTTTAACATGCAGAGTAACTCCTCAGGAGGCTCTTCATTATGCATTCAGTGGGCTATTTTCAGACTAAACAGCATGTCAGTGGCTGTGTTTATCCCCTTCCACCTGGGCAGAGGAAACAGTTCAATGTCCCTCCAGGGAATTAATATATATTAGAACCCACACGTCGATTCTCCTCAACAGACAGAAATGGCCAGATGTATTACACGTTTCCAGAAAATACTGAGGTCCTGACAATGAGAGATTGCCAGGGGGAAAAAATGTGTTTGAGCAAAGATCCTCAGTTAAAAGGAAGCCAGATTCCCCAGGAACAGCATGCACTGCTCCCCGCTCTCCCTCCATGCAGGGGTGCACACGCATGAATGTGCCCACGGACGTGCGTGGTCTCTGGCACAACCACTCCTGACAGCGCATCGAGAGCCACGCTTTTCCTGTGTCTAAAAAGGTGTCGGGACACACAGTGCCCAGATGTCCTGCAGCCTCGCACACTGCCCCAGCGCGCCCCGAGGTGAACCACACCTGTGTCCGCCCTGGGATGCTGCCAGCCACTCCAGGGCTGAGCAGGCAGCATCTGCAGTGAGGCTCAGGGGGGCCTTCCCTCTCTCTCTCTGTCTCCTTCCCACTGTGATTTACTTGCACTTGCTGTGAATACTTCATCTCGTGCCCTTTAACAAATTCTGCTGGTGGCTTCCTGGGAATGGATTCATGCCCATGCCTGTAACTCCACAGCAGTGACTGAAGAATACAAAAATCAGTATTCTTCCTCTTCTCTTTTTCTTCCCTTAATCCACACAGCTTTGACAAAAAATGGTACCTGCAAAAAGACACTCTCCCCAAGCCTCAGGTAGCACTTTTCCTGGACTTAGCAAGGACAAAAAGCAATAAAAATATTACAGGGCTGCCTGTGATTTTCTTGCTAACAGAACATGGGGACCTGGCTGGAGATGGTGAGGGACATGGATGCCAGAGACAGGATGGAGAGGAGTGGGAGGTGGGCAAGTGAGGCCTCGTGGCAGGAGAGCGGTGCCAGGGACAGGCTCCCTCCTTGGAGAGCTCACGGCCCGGCACACACCTGGAGCTACAGAGAGATACTGGAGTCCCGAAGGCAAGATCCCACGTCTCAGCCCTCCTCAGTCCAACCATGTTAGGCTCCTAGCAGGGATTCAAGCCAGGACACCGACTCTGCCATCTATTTATTCTCAGACTTTAAAGCAGCTGCACAACAGTACCGAGCCTTATCAAGTTTGGCAGAGTCTGGGCTCACAGCAGTGTGATCCAAAGGGAACCACTGTTAATTAAACACCTCTAATTAAACACAAAGACACGACCTGTGGTTCTGGAGGTCCCTGAGCTGCAGACTGCTGAAATCTCGGGAATTATCTTGGGGGAAAGCTCCATAGCCCTGTCCTGCACTCACACTCCTCCCAAGGCACTGGTTCACAACCGCCATCCAGGATGGGATACCAGCTCTATGGACTCAGGCTGGTTACCACTGGGTTGTTAATGCCCCCTCCTTCTGCATTTCCAGCAGCAAGGGAGGAAGTTACATGTGTTCAGTGAGCAGTCCTGACCCCGGAGATCGCAAGGTCAGCAGTCTCCCTCTCCACCAGTAAAACCTAAACAGAATTTGAAGTGAAAGACTATTTATTAAAATTGACATTTCTATGGTGCCTGCCCAGCTGATTAGAAGTAACAGCTGTGAAGCCGGCAGTGAAGTGGCCCGATATCCCAGAAGCTGCAAAAGCACTTTATATCCTGCTTCATTACTGATTTAACAGCCATAGGAAAAGATTTAGAGCCAAGTTTCTGCAGCCCGCAAGGGGCACGCTGCTCTGCGTAACCACCTGCAGTGCCAGCTGCCCAGCCCCGGCCAAAGGGAGCTTTGTCACCAGTGTCCTGGGCTGAGACAGATGCTGGGGTTGCTCATGTGCAGGGTCCAGCCATGGTCTGCTGGCAGCTGCAGAAGGTGGAAGTGATCCCCGGCTGCTCCAGGCCAGGCAGCAGAGGATGGAGGTGCCGCTGGCAGCAGGGCTGCTCCTCCTAACAGTGACAGTAAAGCTTATTTGGCATGGCTTTCTGTGGCAGAGGAATATTGAATTCATTATACTGTAGGGAAAAACCGAGAGGTTAAAATAAAATGGCAGCAGGTGCATCTAATAAGATTACAAGGTCCCCCTGGGATTTACTGGGAGAGCAGTTTCACTGTGTATTTTAAACCAGACTATACTGTTGAAATCAACAGGATTTTAGTTGCAAAAGGCAAGCTAATTGGGAATTCAATTCGTGATTATTCAGGTGTAAGGCATAACACAGTCAGAGATGCGCTCAAATAAAACCTGCTTGATCTAAACTAGGAAGAACAAAGCAGATGTACCTCATGAGTACAAATGTATGAGACCCGAGTATGGAGATACAGGTGGAAGTATACCTTACAGAGCTTTCTGTACCGTCATTAAAAAGACATTCCGGTGAAAACAGAATGAAATATATTGTGCTAAAACACCATTTAGATTCTGAGGCTTTCTGCTTGAATACCTCACACAGCCTCAGAGGAGGGGCTAGAAGTGCCAGTATATCACCCTGAACTAACCAAGCTGTTCTCAGATTTGTAGCTTACAGATGACCTTATAAAATGAACTGAAACAAATCTTATGCTTTATTTTAATACATCTGTAAAAAAATTAGAGACAAACTGTAATTCTGCTGTGCTGCATCTAAACAGTACCTGTACAGCCACCTTTCAGACGTGCCCATAAGGCAGAACTGACAGCGTGAACAGAGGAGATGCTCCAAAGAACCTACATGACCCTTCAAATAAATCTCTGCATTCCTATTTGAGCCAATCAATCTGGCTCTCCAAGTGTCAGCTGGTAACACACACATCTGACAGCATGCAAGCGGTGCAGTCACAGGGTAAGCTGTATTCACAGCTGGAAACTTAGCTTAGCAATTGCTTACATTTAAGTAAAAGATAACCGTGGATTATGCATTTCACACAACAGAGGTTGAAAATAAGACTGGGGCTTGGGTTAATGCCAGCATGTTTCTGTCTGACCCCAAGCACATATAGCGTTGCCTTTAGTGATGTTTCCTCACAGTTCCACCTTCTGTGCTGTTCAAGCAAAAGAAGGGAGAGCCCCCACTGCAACTGGGACTCACCTGCACAGCTTGTAAATCCAAAAGACCCAGCGTTTGTTATCAAAAATCCTATCCTATTCTCTGTGGCAGCTTCCAGCTTCTGCCTGGGAGCATATGCTTGCTCACCTTTATATCATTACATCAGCTTGCATGTTGACAACTGCTATTAATGTCTACACAGATATCTAAGCACCCTATGGGATCCTACCAGCCCTGCAAATCTTTACCTATAAGGCTTAGGAACAGAAAGCATCCTTTATGTTTCACTTGAAAAGAGGGCAGAAAGGTAGACATTTCAGCTGAGTAGAAACAAATGTGTTTCTCACACAAGCTCCAGCTGGGCCATCCCAAAAGGCCTGCAATATCAGCAGCTGACTGGTAACAGAAATCCTAAAAGGCAATGGATAAGGAAGGCTATTCTCAAGGTACTGAAGACCCAGCTTCCCAAGGGGCTTAAAGAGATGTGCCCATTTCTGATCTGGTCCTAGAAATGGGCAAGGAGCTACTGAAACACAGCTGGCACTGGTGCAGGTTTTACTCACTTCTGAGTATGGCACACGCATCCTGTCCTCTCTGCCAGCTAGAAGGCACCTATCTCCAAATCCAGCTGCTCTGACTGAAAATCCCCCTCTCCCCATGTGGTCCCTGTGCTGTTTTCCATTGCCTTCTAATGAGGAGTGACAACTCACTCAAAATCTAGTGCAGAAACTTGTGCAAGTGATTTCTTCTCTGCTGCAGTCCGAATTACAGGGATTAAATAGTACAAACAGCAAGTATTTCCTAACCTGCTCCTTATAATTGAAGCAGGTTAGGGAGTATTCACAACAGCAGCACCACTGGCACACTTGAGGAGAGGAGCAATGAACTCTTTCAGCAACCACAGCATAGTCACTGGCAGCCTGAGATCCCACCTGCACCCTTCCCCAAAGCCAGACCAAATCATACGAACCTGGATGTCTATACATTTATGATGTATAAAAGGGAGAGCTTGGCTTAATTTTAGATCTTGGGTAGAAGAAAAGGAGTGCAAATGAGAAGAACTTGCATATTTTTAGCAGTCTGGAGCATCTTTGACAGAGAAGAGAAACAACCACCACCTTCTGCTCTGAGTCATTTCTTTGGCATGAGCAGCACTGGAAAACCTGCAAGTCTAGACCTTGACTACATGTACCCCCTGGAAGTGATCTTATTTCTGGTACCTCAGAAATGGCACGGCTCACACAAGATTATCCATCATAAGTGATGTGTGTGCAATGTTGCATTAACCTTTTCAGTGCCACCCATCAATCACACCTACAATGCTGCTGTTATCTACTAATACTTCATTGATATCTCTCTACCCAGCAGGTCGAGGGAGGTGATTCTCCCCCTCTACTCTGCTCTCATGAGACCAAACCTGGAGTCCCGTGTCCAGTTCTGGAATCCTCAACATATGAAGGATACGGAACTGTTGGAATGGATCCAGAGGAGGGCTAGAAAGATGACCCAAGAGAGTTTGGGTGCTTCAGCCTGGAGAAGAGAAGGCTCTGGGGAGACCTTCCAGTACTTGAAGGGGCTACAGGAAAGCTGGGGAGGGGCTCTTTATCAGGGAAAGCAGTGATAGGACCAGGGGGGGATGGTTTTAAATTGAAAGAGGGGAGATTTAGATTAGGAAGAAATTTTTTCCTGTGAGGTTGATGAGTCACTGGCACAGGTTGCCCAGAGAAGCTGTGGATGCCCCCTCCCTGGAGGTGATAAAGGCCAGGTTGGATGGGGCCTTGAGCAGCCTGGTCTGGTGGGAGGTGTCCCTGCCCATGGCAGGGGGGTTGGGACTAGATGGTTTTTAGGGTCCTTTCCAACCTAAACCATTCTATGATTCTACCTGCACATTACCTAATGCATCCCTCACAGAAATGCTGATGAGCAAACTAGATCCCTACTAAGTTCTAGAGGAAGATACAAAGAAGATTATTTTAAAATCAAGCAGTTAATGAAACAACTTTACCATGATTCAGTACCACCTCAAGGGGCTAGACCATTAACAGAAAGATAACCACACATTTGACTGCAAAGATGCAGATTCTTTACTTTCAAACAAGGTTTCCCAGAGTTGCATTCACAAAGAACTACAGGTTTAGGCCTCTAGGAGGTACCAGGAACCCTAACTTGAGCAACCAGGGTCTCAAGCAAGAATCTGGTCCAGTTTTCTCGGCCATCCTAGGAAGCAGCATCCCTGTATTCAGCAGGGATGGTAATAAATGAGAAACGAAACACTCAGCAGCTGGTCCTGGATTTGCTGATTGGAACTGTCAGGAGGAAGATCTGGGCCCTTTCTCCAGGCCATTGTCCTTTCCCCTCAAATGGGGACTCCCGTGGTGCTTGACCCTCTGGCTTTGCCTCCAGAGAAATGAGAACAACTCCCATGCCATCAGACAGAGCCGGTGAGGGATGCCAGTGACTAAACAGCACAATAGGGCACACAGTGAGGCGTTTTGAGGGGCTGCATCAGGGAGGGGGACGTCTCACCTTCCCCTTCTCGGGTGGAGGCTGCTTGTCCCTGCCAGCCTTCAAGATCAATGAATGACTTTCCAGTGTGGAAGTGCAGCTCTTAAGATGACAGTATTCACTGAATGACACAAGGGCTTCGACACCTCCTCTGGCAAGTGCTTCAGTGCGGGAAATCATCTCTCCTCTATCACTCCACACTGGAACTGCCATTTTTCCACCTAGTCAGCAGCTTCCTTAGAAAAGAGACCTGCTGTGAAATAGGGTGCAGATGCAGATATTTTAATTCCATTTTATGATTCTTAACATCTTAACCTCAAATGTGGGGTGCTTTTTAACTCTGGTTCATTTTTAAACAGCAGGAAATGTACATAAATATGTTTTTCAAAAGTAGTAAGAACAGAAAGGGTAAAAAATAGGCAATTGGAATAGGAAACTGAATGTTGTACGTACTTATCACGCAGAGCTGATTAGCACGAACTAAAGGCTTTAAGAAAGCAAGAAGTATGGTATTAGAGAGAGCAGGATGCCATCGCTAACACAAAGGTCTTTATCCCTAGCACTTCATGTCCCTTCTTCCTGACCCTTGGTCCTTTATGTCTTTGTGTCCTAGTTTCTCTAAAAAGAGAAATCACAACTGCTTCCTTCCTAATAATTAGGAGGACAACCCCTGTCACTAACTGTTGCTGTCAGCACACCTAGCACTGACCACAGTGAGGGATCTGGGCCAGGAGGGCTCCCCAACTTGGCCCTATGGGTAGGAAGCACTCTGAAATCCTTGTGCTTCCTTGCAGCAAGCAAACTCATTCATCCTGCAGTTTGACAAGCTGATGGATGAAGCTGGGGCTGAGTCCATCCCCCTGTACTTCCACAGTGGGCTACCTGTGTGGTAGAGAGCTTCACTGCTGGAAAAGCCTCTCTTGCACGGCTGCAGTCCATTAAGGCCAACTGCAATCTGTGCCAGTTCACCCTAATGCGCTGGGCTGTGAGCTATGGCAGCTCAGGAGCTGATTCAGAAATGATTAAGCTGCTCTCACTGCAGGGGCGACTACTTCAAGAGCAGGGGTGGATGACAGCTGGGCACAGCATCTTTCTCCACTGCTGCACGTTAACTCATAAACATCTGTGGGGCCAAGGCTCTGAGAGGGAAGGAGGGTCACCAAGGGACTCCATGCGTCACGATCTGTTCTAACACAGACCCCGTGAGGTACATACGTGTGTGTGGCACATACATGTGCCTGACTGTGTGCCATCTCTTGGCAGTTTTGCTCCCATATGTTTTACCCCTTTACTCTGCTTTTGTGAGATCTCACCTGGAGTACAGGAGGTCTGGAGTCTTCAGCACCGGAAGGATATGGATCTGTTAAAGTGAGTCCACAAGAGTGCCATGAAGATGATCCAAGGGCTGGAGCACCTCTGCTATGAGAACAGACTGAGAGAGTTGGGGTTGTTCAGCCCAGAGAAGAGAAAGCTCCAAGGAGACCTTAGAGCAGCCTTCCAGTATCTGAAGGGGCTGTGGGAAAGCTGGAGAGGGGCTCTTTATCAGGGAGTACAGGAATAGGACAATGGGCAGTGGTTTTAAGCTGAAAGAGGGGAGATTTATATTAGATATTAGGAAGAATTAGGAAGGGTGGTGAGGCACTGGCACAAGTTGCCCAGAGAAGTCACAGATGTCTCATCCCTGGAGGTGTTCAAGGCCAGCTTGGATGGGGCTTTGAGAATCCAGTGCAAGCTGTCCCTGCTCATGGCAGGGGGGTTGGACCTGGATAATCTTCAAGGTCCCTTCCCACTCAAACCATTCCATGATTTTAGGATTCTATGATCCCATTCCTAGTCATATACAGGGCTTGTAGCCCATAAACTATTTTTTCCTTACTGTTGCAAATGCTTGTGGGTTCACTGCAACTTCTTTGAGAGAGGGAGGAGTGCCTACAGAGCATGGAAAGGGCAATCTGAAGTTTGCAGCATGCTGCTGGCTCCAGTTGCCATGCCCAGAACCCGACACTTTGGTACGTAGGAGCCAGCAGGAGGAGAGGGCACGGTGGGCACACATTTATCCTCTCTTCTCAGGTCAGAGGCTTTGCTGGAAATGGTGAAAGCAACTTGTCTGGGAGACTCCAGCTGCAAGTGAGCCACACTGGCTGCACTTCTTTGTTTCTCAGTCTTTCTCTTAGGGTTGAGCACAGAGGGAGGCTGAAGGGCGTGCTCAGCAGCTGGGCTCCATGCCCACAAAGAAAGAACGGAAGGAGATGTCTGAAACACTGGCAGAGCTGCTTGTTTGCAACAAGGAAAAGAAGTAATGTTGAATCTGGCGCTGCACTGGAAATGGAAGTGGGCTTCCTCTGTGGAGACCAGTGAAACAAGTGGTCCCACAGAATTAAATGGTGCATTTCGTAACCCCCACATATAACCCAGGTTGCAGAGGCTGCTCCAGCCAGGCTCTGAGAGAGAAGAGCTCTGCCCAGTGGCACAGCAGGAACACAAGTCAGGCCTTGAAGCTCCTGCTCTGGTGCTCCATGTCCCCTGCCTCTAACCTCCTTGTTCCTATGTACTGATTTTACATTATATATAATTTCAATATTTATTCTTGGTTGTGGCTATGCCCCGTAAACTACTCAGACCACTGGGGTTCAACAAACGGTTAAGAAAAGATCACTTTGATAGCAGTAGTTACAGATACATATTAAATACAGTAATTACTGCACCCCACTGCTTCTACCACGAAAGCAAAGGGGTGAATTAAGAAGTGCCCTCTTCGTTTGGTTTGTGGCTGGTGGCTGCTCCTGTGGTGCTGCTTTGGAACCCCGTTATTTTATTATCACCATCTTTATGACTGCCCAGGGAAAGAGCAAATGCAGCTTCCCGGAGCAGCTGTCCTCCTGCTCTGCTGCAGCTGGCAAGCTGACACCAGACCCCGATGCTATGCTTTTTACGGCCATTCCACTTCTAATCGGAGCGACAAGGAGCATGCAGAGTCATGCACCCACCCAAGGAGGTATTAGCTAATTGAAAATGTGCCGCCAGTGCACTAAATGCCAGTCACTTAAATCAATCTCTTGCTTCTTCCTCTCACCTCCATCTCATTCTCTCCACCTTCTCTGCACTTCCATCGTTCCCTCCCCCTCTTCTCAGCCATCCTTTCCCAAAATTCCCAGTCTGACTCCTAATCCCTCCAGGGCGATTAAAGCAGGACCAACAACAAAGGGAAGGCAACAGGAAACCCTATTATTTATCCTCTGCAGCACACTCTCCCCTTGGGCTGGCAGCACCCACCCAGGACGGTGCTGACCCCCAGGCCTGGGGCTGAGGGTCCCCACAAGCTGGGGTACCTGGGGGCTGCACAGTTGCAGCCGGTACCTTTCCCCCTCCCTGCACCTAAGAGGCACTCGTCTTTCTCAGAGCAATTACTGAGAATGATTTATGTGGCCAGTCAAGAGGGCCTGCCAGGGTTCTTATTTCATCTCTGAAAAAAAGGAACTCTGCTGGAATTTTATCAGGGAGCTTGGATTAAATTGACAGCTGCCTTTTGTTTTGTTTTTAAAGACCTTCCCTTCAGAGCGAGGCATTCTGCCTGGATCTGGGGGGAAAATCCAACACCAGGCAAAGGGTACAAGCCCCTCCTGTAAGAGAAAAAGCCATTTTCTTCTCCCCATATACATTTTAAGTAAGGCCGTTTTTAAGGAGCTGATATCTGAGAATGATCCCCACTCACACCAACTCGAAACAGCATTTTATTTCACTTCACTGAAGCCACCAAGGCAACAGCTTTTCCTCCTCAGTCCAAGTGTCTGTTAGGCTGTCAGAGGGAAGCAATGGAGTCTCCATCTCAACAAGAATACAGACACCGAATTCCATTTAAAGCACTGCCAGCCCCCCTGCACGCCAAGAAAACACACCGAGGAACACAGCAGCACGGGGAGAGATGAGTGTGGGTGCACTGGGAGATGCAGATGCTGGAAGGCAGGAGTGTGCAGGGAGGCTGACTCAGAGACCAGCAGGCAGACACGCCGGGACACAGCGGAACACAGCCTGTACAGAGCACACAGGCTAACACAAGCCGAAGCGAGGCGCACGCGAGAGACACGCCAACAGGCATGCAACTACAGACAAAACTGAACAGCACAAAAACGTGCCGAGAAAGACAGACACAAACACAGAAAGCAGAGACAGACACACAGGCAGAGTGATTAAAACTTCAGGCTCTGCAGACAGGGAGAGGTATTAACGAGTATTTAACGAAGTCAGCTGCCTCTCACCTTCCTTTGCTCAGTGGCTGGTTCTTGCACACCCTTACTTGAAAGCATTTGTTCTCTACATAACACAGTTTGGGCTTTGTATATATATTTGTGAAGCAAAGTCTAACATGAGGACATAAAATTATTAACGATGCCAGCAGAGATTACAGCGTCAATGCTGAGAGGTCCAGATCTGCAAGTATTGCCTTAAAAACAATTCTGGTTTTGATACAAAGCAGCAGAATTTCTCTGTACCACACGGTGGGAGGGGGGAGGAGACGAGTATGTTAATTTTGTATTTTAAAAAGTGAAAAAGATTACAAAATAGAGATGAGCAACCCAAAACCAACACTACAAAGGTGACAGAAAGAGGATGCAAGGCGGTACAGTTCACACAAAGGAGAGGCGTGTCTCACCGCAAAGGACTCTATCAATCTGAAATCTAGGCATTTCCCAGACACAAGTTTAAATTATTTTCAACAAATTCACCTACTCAGATGCCTGCTCTAGCTTCTGGAGGTTTTTTTCTACTGACATTTTCATATTTTCAGACGATTCTCTGCCTGCCATTTCATCATGAAGAGCTAAAAAAGCTACCAACTACATAATAAAAACCAACTACATAATAAAAACACTAACACCAACTACATGTCTGTGCTGCTACGTGCACCAAGACTTTAGACAGGAGACAAAGAAAAAACAGTTTTCCCTCCTAGTTTCTGCTCTTGACACCTTAGGTGTTGCCATCAGCAATAGCAACCCCAATCTATTTCAGAAGAAAAGACATTCTGAAGCTAAAGAGAATCCCTTTGAGATGCAAAACCTTTACGATCCATTTGTTCCTTGCTACTCTGCCCACCCAAATTGCTGTGCACCCTCGGGGCACAAGAGTCAGCAGCATGGCCCAGCTAGCTAGGTAGAGACTGGTCCAAGACATCCTTCCTTTCAGAGATCTTTTTTGCTCTTCAGCTTCTACCAGAGATCACCAGACTGCTATAGCCACGTGCTGCAATGCAAACTGTCTTGCTAGGTCGACTTGCCTGGGCACCTGCCTGTTTAGGGACACTCAGGAACACGTGGGAAAACTAAAATTGTATTCCAGTGCTTATACAGCAAAGCACGTTAAAACCCCTGTGAACACTCTTATGTGCAAAGAAAGTGGCCATGGATCAGAAATTCTCCATGGTGGGCCCAGGATGAATCACAGCACTTAATATTCAGTCCAAAAATTCTGCAATTGGTGTTTCTACTTCATGTACTACAAAGTGGCCACATTTTCTTGCTTACTGCTTCCTGTTTCCCATCACTACTTTTCTCCTTAGTGGGCATGTTTCTAGAACTTCCAGTTCCTGTGTCCTTGCTTCACTTTCCCATTAATAGATTTTCTGCCTGTCCCTGGGCAAACCTGTCGCTGGTGAAGTGATATGGAAGAAAGACCAAGAAAGTAAAAGAGGATACAGCCTCTCTGCAAAGTGGCAATATGCTTTTATCAAGTCCCTGACTCAGATGCATTGACTTCTCTAGCTTCCCAATGGCATGGTAACGAATGGTGCAGCTGCAGCTGCATGGGACATGGGACGAGGTGCTGATGCATCTTCTTCAGCTGCTGCTGGGGGAGAAATAAAGGCTAACAGAGTCAGGACATTCTTTGCACTCATAGAGGGCAGAGGAAAATAAAATCAGTGTAAGAAGCCAGTGAAAGTCGACTGCTGTGAATCTGTCCCTTATCGCACTCTCAATAACAATGTTTAGAATCAGAGAAGCATTAAGGTGGGAAAGATCTCTAAGATCATCAAGTTCAACCATTAGACTAACACCACCGTGCCTACTAAACCATGGCCCCAAGTTCATTGTTTTAACACTTCCAGGGACAGAGACTCCACTACTTCCGTGGGCAGCCTGCTTGAATGCTTGACCACTCTGTCAGTAAAGAAACTTTTCCTAATATCCAATCTAAACCTCCTCTGATGCAACTTGAGGTCATTTCCTCTCATCCTAATAGGTTTACCACACGAGGCCCTTTGGTTGGCCATGTGAGATGCTGGGAGCACTGTTATCCCGGTCAGAGCAGAACACTGAGCAGTGGTGCCCAAATCCTGGCTCTGCTCTCAAAGCTAACACAAGAGCAGCCCCATCTCAGAGCCTGTAATTAAACACCTGAGGAAAAGAGGTGGATTTTCACAAGCTTTTAGCATCTCTGACTGATAAAGATATTGCTGCTTCCAGGAGTCGCATCTCTGACAAATCAGGCTACTTACATATAGACAGCTCTCTAAAGTCAGAGGCCTGTGTCTGAAAACATGAGTATCAGTCATCTGCTGCAGAACGGCTGCCAGCTAAGCCTGCAGCTGGCAGGGACACTCGATTCTCTTCTTGAAGTCAGGGGTGAATGGTTTAGCATTCAAAGACCAAGATAGCATCTTCATCACCAATCTCTTAAAGCTCTCACAAAGACCAGTTACTCCTCCCTGCCTTTGGTTACACAAGTTGTATAAAAGGAAGAGAGCTGGATAGTCTCTGTTAAACAAAGATGGTTATGTTAATTTTATGCTAATTAGGTGCATCCATACAGCCCTGCTGCAGAATTAGTTCCCTCTGCCCAGAACATCTCCACACCACAGGAAGGATGACAGGGGGAGGTGACAAGGGGAGCACAGCGAGGATGATGAGTATGCAGGGAGCCCAGCGTCATTGAGAGAAAGAATGAACCCCTGGTACCTTCAGTGGGCTTTGCTCCTTTTGTGGCTCAGTCCCCTCCCAGTGCAATCCTCTGCAAGGCTGCCAAGCTCTCAGCCCCAGAAATAGCATGTCAGGCAGCTGAGAAAACCAGAGGGGAGGGGGAAATGCAGATAAAAATAGAGAGAAAAGTTGATTGCATTGTTACTGCTTCAATTAAGCTCAGATACTTCAGCCTGATGAGTCAACAGCAATGACAAGAGGGCACAGAAAACAAGGGAGATTGCAATGCAAAACCAGATTACCAGTCCCATTAATGTGGAAGGCACTGAACTCCCAAACCAGTCACTTTGATAGGAAAAGCAGGAACAGTTCTGACATTGTCCCCCCTGAGCAAGTCTGACAACAGCAGCAGAAACAACAAAAAGGCACAGAGTTAATAATGACAGAGCAGCAAGAGCCGATGGCTCTGTAAAAGAGCGGCCCTCAACAGCCCAGCATGCAGCAGTGGGGCAGTAAAAGCCGGGCACTAGAGGCCAGCTCAGCTTGTTCAAATGAAGCCATTGTATTCTTCAGGGGCTTAAATCACACTTGTGATCCTTTGTGTGTTTCTTCAGCAGAGGCAGAGACAAGGAAGTAACAGATGGGTATAATTACAAGGACCAAGGCACAGTCCCCGCTCCACCACCCCGTGTGGTGCACGTTTTCGCTACAGGAACAGACTGCCCTGCACCCTCCGTGAGCAGGGGTGATCCTACCCTCTCCCCACAGCATTGCTGCTGCTGGGAGCTGACCAAGCAGGGATTTTGGTCAAGGCAGAAGCACGAACACAACATGTGCTGAGTGAAGGGGAGAAGCAGCAGAGCTCTGGGATGAGAGATTTCCATGGGAGGGCACTGTGGTTGGGTAGGAGCAGCCATCAGTCTGGACTGGCATGGGGTTGAGGAAGGAAACAGGGAGGGGAAGGGGACTGGAAGGCAGGCAAAATCTCTTGAATAACCTTTGGACTAAGAAATTACTGTTGTGGTTGTCTCTGTTGCCCACTACATAAAGACATCTCTGAAAAGAAAGGAAGAGAAGCAGTTGGTCCCAACTTCAAAGTCTGTCTCTCAGCCTTGCCACACCACACCCCGGGAAATGTTCACCTCTCTCTGTGAAGTGGTTTACAACACATATAACTTCAGCATTTATTGCACTGTCTCCCAGTGCTCCTCCTGTGACCATCCCCATCAAAGGGATGCTGAGGAAGTCACGTATGGGACTGCTTATGACCTGCAGCAATCCCATAAAGCTCTGCTCCACAGCCTGGTCTGCCCAGGTTATCCCACCCCACCACATCCCAACACAGGTGTTCACTCCTGTCCTGTCAGCGTAATGTAACATTCTCTTAAATGTCAAGGTTTTCTCCACCCAGTACCCCATCTCTGACAGCAGCCAGCCACGAGTTCTTAGGCAAAGTGTAAAAGGAATGAAGACGAATCTGCAGCAATCCTTCTCCTGGGATCCCTCCCAGCTTCCAGCAATCAGAAGATTAAGAGCATCCTGTGCTGGAGACTGCCTTGATCCAGCATAACTCGTTTTCAACTGCAAACCTCACCTTCATGCATTTATCCAATTCCTTTTACATGTAGTCTTCACAACAGCATGCAGCAGGGAATTCTGCATACTAAGTAGATGTTGTGCAGAAAACAAAACAAAACAAAACCAAAACATCCTTTTGCTTTAAACCTGCTGCCCTCTCCTGTGTTGCTGGAATGCTCCAGAGACACTACAAACCTCATGCTCTTTTTCCTTGACAGTGGGAAGACCTCACTTTTAGGGCAGTTCCCTGGGTACCTGGCTGCCTCCTGAAGTTCTGCCCACGTCTCATTTGCTGAACAGCTTTTCAAATATTTCCCACCTGTCTGTAACCACCGCCTGTGGTAGGGATATACAATTTTAAGTGTATGCTATTCTTACGTTAAAAAGGTCCCTTTTGACCCTAAAGGGCCATTAATTTGCGCAGTTTAGGTTTGCTGTGCCCACTGGTGTTTGAGAAAACAAAGTGCCAAGCACCTCCTCTGGCTGCCTTTGGCTCCTTCATCCAGGAGAGGAGATGCCCAGCCAGCGTGGGGTTGATTGGGGTGGCATTTGGCAGGAATCTGGAAAGGGGCTCCCAGGTTTAGCGTGGCACAGCCTTTCCACCACCAACCACCTCCACCCCAAAACACAGACAGAGCACACCAGCTGAAACACTGACAGTTTAACACTAGACTTAGCTGAGCTGGGCTAGATGCTGGTGGAGGAGAAAGGAAACGCTGAGCCTGGGTGCTTCACAAGCACACCTGGGAATTGCACTTTACCTTCTCAGCTAGGGCAGTGGCTGAGTGAAGGGGAGCTGCTGAAAGGAAAATTAGTACACCTGGAAACACACGATAGCACCTCAGGTGAAAAACTACATACCCCACTGCACGGTGGGGATACGGTTATCCACTTCAGAGACATCAATCTGCCAGAGAGGAAAAGGGCTGGCACAGGATGAGAGCGAGTAACATTCGAAAGTCCTTAGATCCTGTGTTTGCACACGCACAGGGCCAGATCCAAGGTTCACAGTCTTTCTGGTAGCTATTCATCAAAACATTTGCATTGCCAATTTGGAAAACATTCGTTAAAATCTGTGTTTAGTTTGCAAGGCTCACGCCAGACTGTCCAAATAAATGACCCACCAAATTAATCTTTTTTCCTAATGTTATCTCCTGATATTTAGGATGACTTCATGCCAGATATCTCTTTAGCAGGGTGAGAGTCGGGCTGGAGGAGGAGCAGAGAGGGGGCTGCTCAGAAGAGCCCAGCCCATATTCATTCTCTTTCACTCCCCTGTGAGTCCTTTTCCATCACACTACTGAGCAAGACACAATTAGTGAAAAGGGACCGTTTTTCCTCCAGGAACCAAGGTCCCAAAAAGGTACAGCTTCAACATCATTAGCAGTTCATCTTCTTAAACCTCCGGGCAGCCCCTAGGCAGATCCCCTCATGCACACCCCACACCCCTCCCCCTTTTTGGTGTCTGCTTATCAAACTAATGAAGCACATCTAGACTGAAAGGTCTTGGGGTAGAAGACAGCAGCTTAACCATGATTCAGTACATGTCCTTTCCCCTCCTCCTCTTTATCAAATAAAGCAAGCAGAATTTCCTACACTTAAATGGAAGGGAGGAGGAAGGAAGGAGTTTAAGGGGAGGGAGACGTTTGTCTAGTAATTCCCTGCAGAAGGAGATGTCTGTTTACTTTCTTTGACTGAGCACTTGCATATTAAAAAGGCTCGGCTCCTTGGCGGACAGGATTTATCAGTGCCACATTTTCTACTTGATAGGGCAGAGCTGGCAATGCCTGCTCCATGTAGTCAGGGAATAAAACAACTTCTTGTGACCTTCCCCTTGCCCTTCTCCAAGTCCACTCCATGCAGTGGAGCCAGCGGAGGACGCAAAGGGAGCTGAGAGCCATGCAGTGGGGAAGGATGCTTCGCGTGCCATAGTCCACAAAGAAGAACACCACTGCAAAAGCAATGAAAGCACAACAAGGCTCCATTAGCTTTTTTCCATCCAGTGATATCCGGCAAGGCAATTTCCAGCTTTAGGTAAAAACACATAAACATCTTTCATCATGTCACTGACCTAAATATAGGTGATTACTTCAAGGCAAGTGGAAAAAAAAGAAAGAGGAGGAAAAAAGAGCCCTATTCTTATACCTTTAAAAGCTATGAAGCCCTACAAGCAGACTGCAGTATAGAGGAGCAATAGATAACCAGTCAGATGTGAAGAAAGGGAGAGAAATGCATGTTCTCGAATGATTGTCCTGATGGACCATTATCCTGTGCCCAGCATTCATCCACCAGGCTACACAAGTCTCTGTGCGTGCCCCCACGCTCGGCTGGTTCCTGGGCTGCCTCCTCCTAGCACGGCACTGGCACCCTTCTCCCTGCTGCCAGGGCAGCACAGCTTAGCAAGCAGGACTTTTGTTTTGGCAGAAAGCCTCCAGACTTCAGATTCACATTAACCCCATCTTAGCCAGGACATTCCACTGCCCTAAAAGGTCAGGCCATGTTTTTCAAAGGGACATAAAGCTGCTCTCGGACCTTAGGGCACACTTTTATACATGTCAAACCTGCACAGGAGCCTGAATCATGCCAGTCTTCAGTAGCACTTGAGCATGTTTTCTCCTGGGTCACCTTAACATCAAAATAAGGCTGAGTTGCACTCCTCTAGTCAAGGGTAAGTTCTTTTGCTCACAGTAGCTGTGTAGGTTCATAGCAGCAGTCCCCAACACTGACGTGCCGGGGACCCCACCACTACCTAACAAGCTAGAGGGTCCCTGTATAGAAACACTCACCCTGCCAAGCACGGGGACATGTAGGCAAGTTCCTCCCACTAACACAATCCAAATATTAAATATCAGTGACAAGTCTTGGCCGTCCATTTAATGTAGATCCTATAATTCAGAACCACAGAATCACACGTTTAACCCTCACTGGTAAGTGCTGGGGACAGAATTTGGTACTTAACTGCCCCCACCTCAGTTTACTCCTGCACATAAACAGTACATTACCAGTGTCTACAGAAAAACAACCACCTTGGGATGGTGTGTGAACTAAGTCATAAGGGTTTGCAAAGACATCTGTGCATAGTGGTGGTAACTCGCTGCTCATTTTAAATCACATAACATACACTTAAATACTATCTGGTTGGAAAAGACCTCCGAGATCATTGAGTCCAACCGTACCTGTGCCCTTACTAAACCATGTCCCTGAGAAACTCCTCTGCACATTTTTTTAACACTTCCAGGGATGGGGACTCAACCACCTCCCTGGGCAGCTGTGCCAGTGCCTGACCAAACTTTCAGTGAAGAAATTTTCCCTGATGTCCAGTCTGAACCTCCCCTGGCACAACTTGGAGCCATTTCCTCTCGTCCTGTCACTTGTTGCAAGAGACCAACACCCCGTTGCTACAACCTCCTTTCAGGTAGTTGTAGACAGTGAAGAGGTCTCCCCTCATACTTGTTGTCACGGTTTCAACTCAGTCTTCATTTTGCTGGGTCAGTGGGAGCTTTGCCCAAGAAAGGACTTTGGGAGTAAGAAAGCCATTGTTTATACAGTAAAAAAATTATCCTTGTCAAATAAACTGTATATTCTTTTAAAGAGTTTAGTAGGCATACCTCATTCTCACAAGTACTTGTTGCTGTACAGTATCTTCCCAAGTGCTGTGCAACTGCTTGCTGCTACGCAGCTTGACTTACAAGGCGTTTGGAGTTTAGGCTGGCAAAGACTGTCTTCATTTAGAACCAAACAGAAACTCCCTTTTGCTCCCTAAAACTAGACTGCCCTGCACTGGCAGCACTACAGCAGTCAGGTGGAAAGGGACCTGGGGGTACTGATTGACAGGAGGCTAAACATGAGCCAGCAGTGTGCCCAGGTGGCCAAGAAGGCCAATGGCATCCTGGCATGTACCAGGAATAGTGTGGCCAGCAGGACGAGGGAAGTGATCCTTCCCCTGTACTTGGCATTGGTGAGGCCACACCTTGAGTATTGTGTTCAGTTCTGTGCCCCTCAGTTCAAGAAAGATATTGAGGTGCTGGAGAGGGTCCAGAGAAGAGCAACAAAACTGGTGAAGGGACTTGAGCACAAGTCCTATGAAGAGAGGCTGAGGGAGCTGGGGTTGTTTAGCCTGGAGAAGAGGAGGCTCAGGGGTGACCTCATCGCTCTCTACAACTATCTGAAAGGAGGTTGTAGACAGGTGGGGGTCGGACTCTTCTCCCAGGCGACCAGCAACAGAACAAGAGGGCACGAGCTTAGACTCTGCCAGGGAAGGTTGAGGCTGGATATCAGAAAAAAGTTCTTCACGGAGCGAGTGATCAGGCATTGGAATGGCCTGCCCAGAGAGGGGTGGTTTTTAAAATAAGACTGGATGTGGCACTTAGTGCCATGATCTAGTCATGGTGATAGTGTTGGATTAAGGGTTGGACTTGATCATCTTGGAGGTCTCTTCCAACCCAGATAATTCTATGTTTCTACGAAAAGAAAAGCCCAATCAATTTACTGTATCTGCTTTGAAATCTTACTGTATTGGAAAGACTTAACAAGCCCAAAGTAAGTTTTGTCTCTTGAAAGGCAGGAGCCAGATGAAAAAAGCCCAAATTACCACGCATGTATCAACCTCATCAGAGACCAACCATGCAGACTACAATGTTGACTGAATCTCAAGGAACACAGAGGAACGTTATGTTAAACAAATCTGAAAGATCATAACAAATAACATTTTCTCTCCCATTAACATGAGTTAAGAGTAATTTTCACGAATGCAGGTGAGATCAATGTTGATTTGAGTGTTAACAAACCAAACCAAATCAAACTAAAACAAACCAAAACAAACCAAAACAAACCAAAACAAAACTGGAAGCGAACTGCTCAGGGAAGACCTCCCTAGCAGGTGTGAGGTTTGCAGGGGACCAGCCCTGACAGCACTTAATGGAAATCTGCCTGCAGGCATCAACATCTCCACTGGAGAATGACACCCGCACGCTCAATCCTGTTTGCAGACCTTCAGGTCAGTCAGTTTAGCGAGGCTGCAGGCCTGGGCTGCACTCTTGTGCCTTCCTCTCTTGACTGTTTGCTACGCAGAAATAAGCAGTGACCAAAAATAGCAGCACAACAAAACCAACAGACAGCAAATCACCCATAGTAACTGCACACATCTTTCTCCTCGGGAGACTGGTTCAAACATGGGTTGTGCCACGAGTTACACTGAAGCCTTGTTCTGGTGTTGTTTCATCCAAAAGACTGCAGAACTAATCCTGGCTGGGACTGCCATCCTTCTGAGAGCCCTGGCCACAAGCAGGTGTAGGTGTCTCTTACTGCCCTGACCCCCACCCCAGGGATCCCAGAGCCAGTGAGGAGACCAAGAGGTAGCCTGCAGTTCAGCTGCCCACAGCCACTCTTGCCCCCCCGTTTCCTAAGCACTGCATACAAGAATGGAAACACGTTAAATGGCTTTCTGGAACTTTACAATATCACTACAGATTATAAAATACACTATGTGATATGTGCAGGAAAGTCCTGGGAATCATTCGGTCTCTTCCACAGAGCACCCAGACTTAGTGAAGTGTCTCTCAACTATGATGTCCTCTTTCTGATGCCACTTTCAACCATCTTTTCAATTGAGAGACAAAGGTTGCGAACAGTGTTGAAACCCTGCATTCCTTGTCTCACAAAATACCTGCTTAAACTGTCTGAGGAAACAAAAAAAACCACTCTCAACTCCATAAAAAAAATTTGCTTTACATTTTTCCCCTCAGAAATGCGCAAATGTTCTTGCACTACAGGCTACTTGTCATGCTTTACAACATGATCTTTGGCACAGAGGAATCCACACAGTAGCATGTTTGTAAAACTCGCTGCCAGTCTGATATGCCTCAGAAGACTTCTCCAACACTGTCAATCCTGTGCACATACCCAACTGACCTGAACGTAAAGACTACTAAAAAAAGCCTGGAGCCCTCTATGATGGGTGCCTGCAGAGCTGGTAGGTTCTGTGCTTCCTGGCTTTCAAGCCAGTGTGGGGAGTTGCTCAGTGTACATGACCAGGCGAGTGAACATGTGGTAGGGTAGAGAAACCCACTGCATGAGGGATTTGCTTCTGAGGGCACCAACTGGATTACTATTCCTCTCTCATGTTTCACTATGGCTCTTCTTTCTACAAAGTGTACGTGAAGCTGCAGACTAATCCCTAATGTCTGTGTCCTTTAAAACCTTTAATCAACCGCGCCATTGGTTGAAGAGAAGAACTGAAGACAGCACCAGGCCAGTGCCTTGTCCACAGTGTTAAACTTGCAGAGAATTATTCTGGTTTAACACATCGAGCATATTTACATTCTGCTCTCCATTATCATGCTGCTTAGCCTCTATCATTTTACCTTGAGATAAAAACTCACTCCTCCTTACACAAAAGACCTACCATTATTACTGAATGTATCTTACCACTGTTAACACCAAGAAGATGTGCAATCTGAAGTTAAGCTTGCTGGGTCAAAACCAGGGAAACTAGTGGAAACCTTGTCATCAAAACTGCCCTGGGGAAACAATGCAGCTCTTCAGGATATGCGCGTGAAAAAACGTAAACACACACAAGCACACACACACACACACACACAGAGGGACTGCATACGTGATTTGACTATGACTGTCCTGATACACAAACTTATTTGTACGATGAAAACACCCAGAGGCACCAAGAACACAAGCATGTCTTTTCTTTGAATGCCCTTGTTGTTTGTTGCCACCATTAGGTTCCTTGTGCCCGGTGATGGTGTTTAGCTTCTCTGAGGCCTGGCTGAGCTGTGAGCAAAGACGAATTCAGTGATTAGGGCCAAGAGCCAGCCTGCCCCATGGCTTCCTTTGCTCCCACTGGTAGCTTGGGGCACTGGCAGGAAACCTTCAGCAGAAGCAGCTAAAGCTGCACAGCTGGGAACCTGCAAGTGGCAAGATGTAGAGGGTCTGGGAGCTGGATGGGCACAATGAACTAAAGGAATGGAAAACCTGCATAGATATAGCCTTAAAACACATCTCAAGAATATTAAGGGTGGAAAATTCCATGAATTAGAGATTCATCCAGTTTCAGTAGCCAACAGATACAAGTCTGCTCTTCAAAATGAGAATCTGAAAGTCAGGTTCCATTTTTGCCCCTTTAACTTTGGACTGGTAGATGGACTGCAGTACCCAGCTGAGTGAGATGGACATCTTTCTGAGCGTGTTGCTTTTTTTGTTAGCTTGTGTGCATTATCACATTGTAATCAGCCCAATAGCCCATCTCTTATCTAAAATGTAAATACTAATTTGAGGGCTCAGGGAGAAGAGCTATTTTATTTCAAGTTAAAAAAAAAAGAGGAGGAGGAGGTCTGGCATCATAACAGTAATTTATGATTTTACTGGTGTATTATCATTGGGTAATAGGAGCAACTTGAAACCACCAATTATCTCATATGAGGGGTATCACCTTTTCTATTTTGAATGACTCCATCGATAAATGCAGGTTCTGCTTGCTAACACTCCGTCACTTAATCAGTGGCCTTACAGCAGGAGAGGGGAGTGCATGAGAAGGAGAGAAAAACAAACCCACAAACACACAAACACTTGATGTGAGCTAAGCCTTTGGCTCGGCAACAGAGAGAGGGGAGGGGGCCGAGGGGGCTGGGAAGAATCGCCCGGAGCAGTCGGCAGGTCACACACACAGAGTGTGCAACAGCAAACTCAGTTTACAAAGAGACATCTGTTCCATTACTTCGATGCATTGTGGCTAATTACATCCTGGCCCGTCTGTGAAATGACAGCCACTTATTCTCCAGTGAACTGTAAAATCTGTACATGTTCGATGTGGGCAGTGGGGAGTAAGAGGAGTGCAGGGGAGTAGGGGAGGGGGGGAGGATGGAGAGGGGAGAATGGGAGAACGAAGCACCAGGACAACGCGCTGCGTCTCTCTTACCTCTCTCTTACCAACGCGCTGCGTCTCTCTTACCAGTTCGGTGTCAGCTGGGAGAGGGCAAGAGAAAGCAAGGCACTGTGGAAGAAAGGCCCTAACAAAGCACTGCCATTTTGACGCAGGGCTGCAATGCCTGCTCTAACCTGAAGCTCCTCACTCCTCATCTTTGCCCTCGCAGGCGAAGCGAGACAGTGCCAGCAGCAGCAATTACACCAGACGTGCATCTGTCTGCTTTACTTGCAGATTTCTGCAGTATTTCTGCCGTTGCTGTTGATACCTTCCTTATCTGAGGGTCTTACAGCTTTGTTAGAGGCTATTCTTCTACAAACCAATTCAGTTTTGGACTCAGATAAATTAAAACCAAGGATTTCTCATCTCCCACCACCTCCCACAGATTTTTAGAAAACTGAAGGAAGCTACAAGAAAATAAATCTTGCCTCAAATTTTCTTCATAATAAAAAGGGCCCTGCATTCCAACTGCAAGCTACTGAGTAAGATAGCACAAGGCAAATCATATTTCCAGACCTAGGTATGGCAATCAGTGCTGCACTGGTTAACAAGGATCAAATCCTGATCCTAATAGCTCTGTAGAGAAAACCGCAAACTTTTCAGTAAATCTGGGTTAAACATCAAATGAGCCAAAGGCTACAAGGGTTTGAAAGTAACTTTTGTTAGGGGAACTGTGGCTTTGCTTGATGCTAGCGCAGAGCTCTCACAGCAGTGGCTCTGCTGATCCCATGTCCAGCCACAATACTTGCTGCACAGAATTCATGTTTTGGTGGCTCAAACTGTTTAAGGTAGCACTTAAAAAAAATAGCTATGTAGTTAAGAGAGGGGGCGTAGACTGGAAACAAAGACTGGCTGTTCAATGCCTACCAACCAGCTCTGTGACACTGCTTTTGTTCCAGGATTTCTGGTTGAAAATATCACTTTTCCATTAGTGTAATCACAGCCCAGGCATTTGGGCAGAATTTGCTCAGTGTGATGAGCCGCTCACTCTCAAAAGGTAAGCAAAACTAAGCGTACAAGGAAGAAAGGTAAGGAGGATTGCTGATACCAACTACAAGCCGAAGCTGTAGAGATCTAATGATCACAAACAGCATCACAAACATCAAACTAAAGAAATCGAGGACGCTTTGGGATGGAATTTCTTCTTGCATTTGGCTATGGGCTAAAGGGACATCTTAATCCATCGGAATCCCTGACTGTACCATATCCTGCAGGTGTTGTGGCCATTCAAGAGGGTCAGATCTAGAGAGGAAGAAAAATACAACTAATCTATGTTCACTTACATGATACACAAACAGATGCAGAAAAAGGGAAGCACTTTAGGCAGCTGGTTTGTGTTCACAGCTTAAAGCAAAACCACCTGAGGCTGAAGCATCAGGAAAAGTAATGCGAGCATGATGTTTTTGCTCCTACTTTAAAACTGGTCTCTGTAACTGTTGCCAAACCAATGTAACAGGGAAAGAAAGGATTGGAACCTAGTGTTCCTGCCAGATTGGGAGTAAAAGCAACTGGAAAATTTAATGGATTTTTCATTAAAATGTTCACCACTTCGTCCAACTTTTGGTCTGCATTCTGTGGTTTCTGTTTTAACCCTCCTCTCCTGATAAAGGCTTCAACACTTCGTAAGAGCAGAATGAATATTTACAATCACCTCACTTGTGAAACGCAGGTCACAGACTCACGGCCAGTAACCTATGCACGAAGTTTGTAATGTCTTGTTGTGGTCAAGTAGGGATCCTCCAGCGCAGCCTCGCAGAGAGCCCTGTGCTCTGCTTGTGGCAGCTCCACAAGGCCTTCTGCTGGGACATGAGGACGCTGTGTCCGAAAAACTGAAAAGTGGTATCTCCAGGCCAAGCCACCTCTCCTACGTGGAGGTAGCAGCACTGTAGCTCTTTGTGAAGTAGAGAGGTGACTTTGTAAAAGACAGGGTGACTGGAGAAGGTTTTGAGGGTTTTCTCCATAGGTAGATGCAGAAACCCCTATACACTTTTGAATTCTGGTAGTTTGCAAAACTCAGAGGTAAACCATAGCCCTTTCAAAACACCTGCTTTAACAGATTTAAAGCAAGGAGCTCAGTATCACTGTAGCTGACACAACCTGAAAAGCTATTGAAAGGTGCCTGGGCAACTGAACAGTGTCAGTCTAAACTCAGAATGGATGATACATCCATTCTACCAATTTCACTGCACAACAGGCAATCGGAGAAGGCAAACCAAAGGGAAGGAGAGGGCTGAGTGAGCTGAATTCAATCTTGCAGTGGGTTCCTCTGCTGGAACAGCTGGCGCTTAGTCTATGGATAAATACAGGATTTGATTTTCCGTGGACATCAGGCTGCCTTTCCTCACAAGTGCTAAACCCAGCCTCACAAAAGAAAAGATTAACAGTAAAAGAAGCTCACAGTGTACAACTCTACAAAGAGCTTACAGGAAGGATTTGTAGTAAATTAATATCTCCAGAAACCATATAGTTCACAGAAGCTCACCACTTTTTGGTGTCAACTGTGATTTAGTTGGCTAACACATTAGGTGTAAGATCCAGCAACCTCAGTTATGCTCTTCATTCCCTGCCTCTGCAGAGGGACCTCCTTCCAACACTGCCTTAATGATGAACTTAGTTTCAGCCATGTTTTTATTGTATGTATTGACCCACCACTTCTGATCATTCATCCGGGCGTCATGGTCTGCACAGCATCTTAGCCTGCTCTTGTGTCTGAAGCCTAAATGTTTTACAGTAGGTTATCACAAGTTCAACTTAATGAAAATCAAGAAAGCATATCAGGTGCAGGCCCAGGGTTGATGCTGAGTTAACTCTGATCTGAAAAGAATAAAAGATATATTCCCTCTTTTCTATTTCATTTTTCACTTGCCTACCACATTGTGTATGGACACCCAAGGTGAGTTTATCCTCGTCTCCAGCAAAAGCTATGACAACTGGAGAAGAGCAAATAGGTGACATCACAGGAGTCAAAAGTGAAAAATGAAGCAATGGGAGAAGGCAAGGTTTTTAATCATTCTATTTAAAATGCTGCTTCTCCTGAGTTTGTGTAGTGCGAATTCTTGTTCATATCTATTTCAATAAGGAATGAAAAATTTGTAACAAAGGACATCTGTTCTGTAAATGCAAAGCTTCCAGCTCTTCAATAAAGATGAAACGAATGTCTTTGAGACTTTCAGGAGTTTCTCTGTCAGAAAGCAGAGATATGCTTGAGGCCTATACAGCAAAGTGAAATCTACCTGCTCTCTTTCAGAATCTGTCCCTTCTGCCCCTACTACTGCCTGATGTGAAAGCCTTTTTTAAGCCATTTTCTCCAATTGTAAAATAAAGGTGAGCAGCACAGGGTTTCAAAGATATGAGTCTATGCTTCTTCTTCGGTAAATTCTTCAAAGGCAAGGGAGGTATGACTCTGCAAAAGCTGAAAGCATTCCCAGTCAGCAGCTGGAAAGAGCAAAGTGCTAAATTCCTCCCCTGAGAACCCTCCCTGTTCACAGAGAGATGCCACCGTTACAAGCCTTCCTGATTATATTCCTCCCAGATTTCCTGAGCTGATGACGCTTTTCCCTAAAGTAGGGTAGATGCATGCACTGTTTTTTCTTTGGGGAGAGGACCACAAGCTAACTGCTACTTAATACCTGGTTACAGTCTTGCTACCAAGGTGATTAGACAACAAGGCATTAAGAAACCACATCAAAAGAATAAACCAATGTTTTTGCCTTAACAGAAAGACTGGAGGGGGATATTTGTGTTCAAATTTGAAGGCTGACACAAGCAGCGTTTGAACTAGCTTTAAAACATTAGTCCCTCACCTATTGGTGTTACTTTAGTAGAGAACTGGTTACCTTGGGCCTCTGAAAGTCCAGTATAAAAAGTATAGAGAAGAAAAGAAAACTTTGGGAATATCTATAAACTAACAAGCGAACAGGGAAAAGTTTTAGTTAAATGAATGCCATGTTAACTAAGGAAAAACCTGGAAGAGACATTAGGAATGTGTGTGCACATACACAAATTGTACAGGGCTGCTGCATGATTAACTGCTTGGATCTCTGCAATCAAATGCCAGGTATTCTGTGCACAAATGCTACCTGTAATTAAATCTGAATATGAACTGCTTTTGAAAACGTAGAGCAAGGCAGATTCCATGTACTTTACAGACACATGCCGAAGCGACAAGTTCCAGATGCTTCAGAAAAGCCATCCCATGAAACAAATGAAACGCAGACAGAAGCCATAGCAAAAACACCACTTCAAATGTGAGCCTGAGCAGGGGAGGAGGAGAGGAGGGAAAGAGAGGGGCTATATTTTGACAGAGGACAGGCTCAGCCTTCCTTTTCATAAGTACCCATAAAAACAAACCATAAGTGTAACACGTCACACATATCTGACCTGTGCCTGCAGCCACATGGCATGAAGTGATGCCATTTGGCCAGTGGAAAGGCAGAGCAGGGGTGTTAAGTGGTCATAGAATCACTGAGGTTGGAAAAGATGTCTAAAATCATCAGGTCCAACCATCAGTCCAACACCACTAACGGGAAGAACTTCCCCATTGGAAAGGTCAATTCTGGGATATCTGAAGATGCACGGGGAGGAAGAGGCAGAAGAGACTGCCTCCCAGTCCTTGGCCACTGACCTTGGTGCTTAGGCTCCCAGAGCGTAACACTCAATTACTGAAACAGTTGCTGGCAGAATAAAAATCGTGAGTTTAAGTCACTCTGTGAGATTGGTTTACAGTAGCTGCAAGTCCTGCTTCCTGGACATGCAGCAAATATACAGCTGGAACCTGAGTGTGCGGGGGGTGCTCATGGGCTCATTCCATAAGTACATGGGTCCCAGTACACCAGCCCTCATGGCCAGTCACAATTAGTGGCACTTGCTTGCAAGAGACCCGAGTCATTAGCTGGCATAGAAAGTTAATCACCTGTTCATCATTACAAAAGGCACAGTCCCTTCAGGAGAAAGGTCGGTGGCTTGGACCACTCAGAGGACAATGTCTGTTCTCTGAATGGTGCCCTATGAATAAATCAATGTCCAAATCCCAGGGCTTCTAAACCACTACAAACACAAACACTCAGAAAGTAGATACACTAAAAAATTATTTGGAATAAAAATGTCACACCCTGAGCCCCAGCTTTTGGATGCCATCTCTCCGGTTAACCCCCCCCCCCCCCCCGCCCAGGCTATCCTGTCTGCCTCACAGAGTATGTTTTGTTGTTCCCACAGTACATTATTTGTTGAAATAAATATGGAAATAAGGCTGAGCAAGACAGCCAAGACAGCCAGACTGAAATAAATTCATCATTCACGGGCTCTCAAGGGAAGAGAACCGCGCATTTTTTCTAAATGATTATTTCTGAAGCACTGAAGGAATGGCTATATCACTAATGAGGCCAGTGCTCCATGACTGCTGATTATAAATGACCTAAAAAGAGACAAGGGGATGGTGTATGTGTGTATAGCGGGGGATGGGGAAAGAGATGAATTGTTCTTCCTTAGGATCTGGAATTGTCTCCCCAGGCTCCTCAAAAATCTGAGAGCATTTGTGGTTCACCACAAAGGCAGGCCTGGCATATTTACAGCCACACGGGAAGTTTCGGCTGCAGTGTTGGGCTATTCTAACAAGTAGGCATACAATTCCTCTCCTCCCTTGATAGGTCAGCATCTATTCAGTGCAGTAATAATTAAAAAGGAAAACGAGATCTCTCAGTCACCCCTGGGTCTAAATTATGGGTCCTGCAGGTTGATACAGCCAGATTCAAGGCAAGAGGAAGCTAAAGTGAGAAATAAGATCACATATGTCTTCTCTCACTAGCCAATTCCCAAGGATACAAGCAACTCACGACAAATGACTCAAATACACTTGCAAAAATCTTACTCACATGTTTTGCTGGCTACCTTCCCCCACACCTTCAGGGTGAATGATTACAGAAGCCTTACACATGCAGCAGCCCTATAGCAGGGCTGGTCGTGGAACAGGACAGGACGGCCACATGTAAAGGTGAGTTCAGAGAATAATATAGCAATTTGGCTATATTTAGCTGCAGTTTTCAGATTCCTATCAGCATTATTTATATCACATGATACATAGAAGTGACAGCATCCAGAAGTAAAAGAAAATTGAAGGGACAACCCCTAATACATAACGTGACCTGTTACCCAAATCTGAGGGTACTGAGAAGATGGGATTTACTTATTTATTTAACAGTTTGGGATACTACCCAGGACACCCTGAAGAGCAGAGATCTGAAAACAAGCTTCTGCAGAAGCTCAGACAAAGGAGCCCTGACAGATATTAGATGGATTACAGTCATGCACCACTGCCAGAGGTTTCCTAATATGTTCTGAAGACTCCCTTTTTGCAGGCAGCAATGTCCTCTTGCAAAAGCTGATGAGGTTTGGGAGATGCAGCTTTGCTTCCATCAAAACCATTCCAACTTGCAAATGGACACAGCACAGAAATTCAGGCCGCAGATCCTAAGATCCTACTGTTGCCTACAGTCTCTCTTTCAACTGACTAGCGTGGCTCATAGAATCCTAGAATGGATTGGGTCACAAGGGACCTTAAAGACTGTCCAGTTCCAGCCCTCCTGTGTCAGGCAGGGACACCTCCCACCAGACCAGGCTGCTCAAAGTCCCATCCAACCTGGCCTTGAACACCTCCAGGGAGGGAGCATCCACAGCTTCCCTGGGCAACCTGTGGCAGTGTTAACTCATCACAGAAGAGTTACTGTAGGTTTAGTGGCAAACTCCAGATGATTTTCTCCCCCTCTCAGGAAAGACCCTTTCCATAGAGCCTGGGATCACTCACTGGTGTCCTCACAGGTACCCAGCTTTACAAAGTGCCCCTAAAACGACTGCTAAATCTAGGGGTGGGGAAGAAAATTTTAACTAAGTTTCCCTCTTTCTCCCAGGTCATTTGTCACAACCCTTTACAGCTAATAACCTCTCTGTAAAATTTATAAGCCAAGTTAGAGAATTACAGACTAGGGAAATAATTCACTAATAGCCTATATAAGGTGGTTTAGAAATAACGTAAGAAAGAACTCCAATATATTAAATGCCACAGGTTTAAGAAGCTGTAGTTGCCACTCTTTTTAACCCTATCGAGTTCAGCAAGTATACATCTATCCAAGATACATTTGAGCCTAGGCACCACTGCAACTCTTCTCTTGGAAACCTCCCTGCTGGGAGCTGAGGCCACAGGTCAGCTGCACATAACCCATGCTGGAACCTGTTTCCTTCTCCTCCCTCAGGGCTTACTGATGGGGTTCCCTTTCCTCTCCTCAGGTAAGCACATCTACAGACAAATGAAGTACCTGATTTGCTTTTCCAAAAGCCTTGGATTAGTTCACCACAGAAAGTAAATCTGACAAACAAGTGAAGACGATCCACTGGGTTACACTGACTCAGTCTTTCTTGGAGCAGGGAGCATAAAGAAATCAGGCCAGGTGCTGCATCAGTATCATGTCTGAAGTACTGTGATGAATCTGACCCCAGACTGAAGCTTTAAGAGTATAGTGGCATGTCAATGTAAATAGCTAGAACTAGTGTCACGTCAAGTGGTAACAAGGCCACTGCTGTTTTTACAAGTGTCGTGCACTTAGCAGATAAAAATGAGCATCCTATCAAAGCCCACCACAAGTCGCCCTTATCACCAGGGAGAAGAAACAATGCCCCTGCACGATCGCTGTTACTCGGTGCCACTGATAGCAAGTCCAATTTCTTGCAAGCTGTCCATTAGTATGATGAAGAGGCTAATAACCACCACACATGGGTTTTTATCTTTTCTTTTTCTTGTTGTTGGTCCACTGGCAACTGCTAATAGCTTTCCAGGGCTCCTTTAAATAAACAGAACTAATTACTCTGCACAATGACACCGTGGCTTACAGACAACTAATTATGTCATGGAGGGGTTTCTTAAAGTGCACGTTTATTTGCACAGGGCCACGTCTAACATGCAGCAAATTTATTCAGCCTTTATGCTATCAGCTGGTACCACTGAATACACAGCAGATCCAGATTGCAGAACTTTAGCAGGCAAGATCTCCCAGGAGGCTGAAAAACAACACATGGAGTACACATATTACAGAACATGTGTAGCCGTGTCGCTCCTAGCCTCCTGCGCACTTAACGTAGTACCATGGCACAGACTGAAACTGTTGTGTAAATAAAGCTCTGCTTTTCTTTGCTCGCATTTGCTGTATGATGAAGAGACAATCACCACTTGCTATGCCTTATGCCCCAACTGTACGCCTTGCTGGAGGAATAATGGAAATCCTTGTCAAAAAAAAGCACAGAACTGAGCAGATGGGCAACATAAAAGACAAGATACACTGGGAAACTGTTCTACCAGTAAGAGAAGAAGAAAGCGAGAAGTTAAGTGACTCACTTTATGTCATGCAGCCAGCTGTGTTAGAGGCTGGAAACAAACTTAGGATTTCCTGAGACCCCCTCCCTTTTTATACTGGAGACAGTGTCAAACCAAAAGTACTCGGGTTTTTTTTAAACAGACTTTGCAGACAGATATCTAACTGACAAGATAAGTTCATACCAAATTATTCAAACTGGATGCAATTGAATGCCTTTTTGAGCTCCTGCAAATCTAAAAGGACTTTGTTCTTTAAAGCGAGATGCAGGGTGAGAGAATTTTAAGGTGTGCAGCCTCCCCTTCTCCTCTTCCCGCCTGCATAAAAAGCAAATGAAAGCATTTGATTTGCAAGCATTTCTGGACAGCTGTGTCGTACGAACAGTAGCTCCTTCTCCTCAGAGACAATATCCTGAAAGGATGTAGCAAGGACACCTCTCCACACACTCATAACGATCCTTAGCATTAACAAGAGTCATATGCATAAAAAGCAGCATATATATTGTTAAGCGTGTCTGAGTGGCAGATGAACTGATAGAAGAGAGCAGAATATCTTATTTGGAGCTATTAACTGACTGTCTGGTGAAAATACCTGTGTAGAAATATACGTCCAATTATACACGTATTCAACTCTCATTCACATATCAAGAGTCCCTACGACCTCTACAAAGAAAATGGTGCTTTAACTTGCCACCTAAAGCATTTGAGTCAACAGGTTTCATGAGAAAATGGTAGCCTTTACCATTAAGGTTACCTTTACCATATAAAGGGGCTTCGAAAATCTCATTTAAGATATGGGCCACTATTTTCTGCAATTCTCTAACACTTTGCATTCCCCCTCTAAAGAAGAGGATGATTTTTACAAACTGTAAAACTGTAGCAGAAGCAGAAGACAGGTAGTTTTCTCAGGGACCAGGCTGACTTTGATGAGCAACATCACAATGAAAACTACAGCGCTTGGTCTCCCACTATGATTTTGGGTCATTTCAGTCACATCCTTTCCCGTAGCAGAGATAATACACTCTCAGGGAGCTCCTCCCTTCTAAAAATCGAATCATTAGAGGATGAGAAGATATGCACAGAAAACTCTGACATGGAAATTGAGGTAAAAAATGGCATGAATAAGACAAAGAAAAAGGGTGCATCACGTCCTTGGACCCTCTGCATGCCCCTGCAGTGGAGAGCCATGGAGAGGGCACCTCCTGCCGTGACTTATGTGAGTGAAGTGGAAGCCTTGAGAGCAACAGCTGAGCAGTGCTGCAGCAGGGCTTGTACTTATTAACTAGGCAGAAGGTGGCCAAGGAAACCTGTTGAGAATCCTATAATGTTAGGCATAAGGAGGTCAGGGGAGGTCCTCATTAAGAGTATCATTACCTTTCTTGATTTCATACTACCTAACTTTAGGTCAGTGCCAACTGACAAGAAGAAAAGAACACAATCAGCACAAACAGTTTATTTCTCTTAAGACTGGGCAAACAAATTGATTAAAACAAGGAAAAACATACCAATCCTGAAAAAGAGCTTCTGCTCAGAACCATATTCTCTTCCTTTATGCCTCTGATATTCAGATCAATTTAAAAGAAACTATATGAACCTCCACAGCAAGCATCCCCATGACCTAGTTATCGTTTCCCATGGGAAACCCTGAGGTTTCTTATAAGCATTTTTCTTACTCTTATGCTAGGGAGACTAAAAGACAATTACAGAGCAGCCAATCCTGGATGTTTAAAATGCAGGAAGCAAATCCCTGAAATCATGGCACTGGCCTTCATATTCCTTCTTAGTATCATTAAGTTTCATGGGTTTCTCCATTTGCTTACCGTTGCAGGTACCTGGTTCAAGGTTTCCTTTGCTAGATGATGCTTTTTACAAAACACAAAACCTAAGACTCTTGTATAAGCTGGGACTCCAGGATCTGAGGCCTTCCAAAGATGACACACCAGTGCTAAACATGCTAAAATGTGAGATGGAAAACCTGGATTGCCTCCTGTAGCTCAAAGCACAGTGCTCACTCGATCAACCTTTCTGAACCTCAAGAAGAGGCAGAAGCCATGTGGGAGTTTTGCAGGTAGGTCTCTTCACTTGAAGCCATGTTGCTTGAGTTCCCAAGGCCAACGGCCACACACAGAAAAAAACCAGAGGGGAATTAACAATTTCATACAGTCTGGCATTATGCTCCTGCTCTTAATTTTACTCTGTTGGCAGCAAGAAGATATACAACCTTCTCAGCCTTTCCTGTTAAGGTTATTGGAGTAGGAAGACAGGTAACATGTTGATTTTTAGTCATCTTAACTGAATATAGGATTGATGTGCACTTTTTTCCTCTAAGAATGCAGATGTAGAGAGCACAAAAAGGCATGTTTTGTTCTGTCAAAGTGGTATGGAACAGGAATGGAAAACCTCTGCTTTCTGATGTTACAGGATGAGACACGTTGCAGGCTGAAAGGATGACAGGCTCCTGGTGCCTCCACACATGCAGTTGCCCCTGAGTAGTGGCAGAGGTCCATGCTGTGATCACTAGGCAGCCCCGAATCACATCAAACCTGCCAAAGAACCCCATACCTGCAGCCGAGCAGTGATTTCCTTCTAGCTTTAAGGCTCGTATCTTCAAATTTATTGCCCAAACAGGAGTCCAAAGATGGACAACACATGAACGCCTCCCTCTGGGAGGAGAAAAGCATTTGTTCCAGTAGCCTGATTGTGTCTGAACCGCAGGTCATCACCTGTGTGCAGCTACAGCAGGGAAACTAAATTCCCATAGGATGCAGTTCCACATGGGTGATTGATATATGTTGTGACTATTGACAGGCAGCCTGAAACTTTGGTATTTGTTCCACATTTTAATTCCTCAAATTCCAGTACTTTAGGATTCAGACCTCAGAAGCTGTGAGTTCTGGGGATAGCGTGCAACTTACGGTGGGGCTCTGCACCTTTCCTCTCCTCTCCCACTTTTCCCAAATGCTTGCTGTTGGATACAGGAGAAAGTAGAGGTCACAGGAAGAGTAAAGACACATAATCTAATTTTCATTTTGTCCATTATTCATGCACAATTTCACCTAGCCCTTTAATGAGGTGAACTCTAAAGCAATCTCTCAGCTGTTGGGGGAAAATTCACACCAATTCCTATTGCTGCTCCGCTCTCCTGTTCGGGTTGAACAGAGCAGCATCTCCTCCTCACACAGAAAGATGGAATCCATGCATCCAGGAAAATCTATACTCTTCTGGAAGTCTTCTCAAAAGTTTTTTGCTAAATTTAAGCATCCAGCTGAAGCTGTTGCTGCTTTGTTTGTGGGTGGCTGGTTTTGGGGGTGTGTAAGGATCTGTGCAAACCCAATAGGAAACTGTATTTTAACACATTTTTTAATTAAGTTGACAATAATGCTACACATTATCCTAACTTACCAATTAGAAAGCTCAGAAGTTCCCTTTGTCTATGCTCTCTGCTATTTAGCAGTCTCCCAGCTAGTCAGGATGAAATCTGCTCTTTCCTAAAGCAATATAATTCTGGAAATGAAAAAGATGTGTGGTCATCATAGATAAGGTCAAGCAGACTGTAGGCATGAAGCCTTGGACATTCACGGATGAGGCAGGAAAAGGCATCTTCTTTCTCAGCCAGGGTTTGATGAGTACTGAATTCTCATCACTTTGGAAGATGATGATGTCTGCTCCTCAGCTCCTTTATCTATCTCCTCTTTGTTTAATTCCTTGCAAAAATTACCTAGTGTGTGGAGGGGAAGAAACTTCTCCATGGTTCAAGAATGGTCCAAAGCAGCTGTAGTGGGAGTGAGGGATGAAGAATGCAAGAGGGATTGTAGCAAGGCACACTTCTGAGTAACCATCTATCTGCTCAACAAGAGGGGAACTGTGTCCCGCTCTTCATCACTGTGAAAACAGTGGAGAGCCCAGCAACTCCATTGACAAGAACACTTCAGTATTTCATAAGTTTTCAGTGTGAGTTGTGCAGAGTCTCCTCTCCATTCATGTGCTTTTGTCAGACAGAGGAACAGAGCAAAGGTTTATCCCGGGCTGAGAGGCAAGAGGCCCAAGGAACATTCATATCTCTCTGACTAACCTAGAAGGGAACAAAGGGGCCTTCCAAACTGAAAAGGTGATATGCCTGAGAAACACTCCCACTCTCTCTCTTCCTGAAGACGCTCAAGGGCATCATTCAGCAGAAAGTAACATTTAGCAGTAGAGTCCTTCACCCTCTCAGTGTTTCAAATGAGCAGTGGGATGATAAAGAAAGAGGAGTGCATATGAACAAAAGTAGGATAAGATTTGAGTATGTCAAAACTGAGTTGCTGACAAACACTTGACTTATTTCAGAGAGATCCAGAGCAGTTCTGCTCTGTGACAGACAAGGCATTTGCCACTCGGGAGCCGACTTTCTCTACTCCAGTGACTCGAGAGTGCTCATCTGTTCTAAGGAAAAAAGTGTGTTTTGCAGTTGGCTCCACAAAATTACACCCCTATTTCCAAAAGCATCTAGGGTTCTCTAGTAAGACCACCTATTTAAGAAAAAGTGTTATGAGGCCCAGTCTCTAAAACCCCAGAACTTCAGGGATTTCCCAATATGCCAGTGCTTACATCAAGTCCTGATGCAGGCTATGGAGAGGTAGCCTGGGGAGAAAAAGCACCTTTAGCACAACTCTGACTGAAACAAGGTGACAAACAGGTCAAACAGAGTAAAATATTTATTACATTTTCTTTTCACATGCTGAATTTGGGTCTGATAATCTTAAGGGCTAACAGTCAGTGTCTATGAAACCACAAATATGGGAAGGATAGCTGGGATTATATTTATCTGTCAGTGTTTCTGATGAGATTGACTAAGTCTGGGAAGATGTGTGGGCATTCTTCTGAGAGCAAAGTAATAGAGATGCAGATAGACATATTTAAAAGCGAAATGAGAATTAGAGATCCAACCTGCACTCATTCTCTGTGGGACTTGGGGACATCACTGTGCTTTTGAAAACTTCCCTTTGCACTTAAAGAACAGACATATAGACCAAGATACCACGCCTGCACTCAAAAGTATGGAACAAGAACAGATGTACTGGCTCAATTCTTACAACTCTGTTGAATTCATTTTTAGCGCTCAAAGCAGAATAGCATTAAGTTCAGGAAAGACCTTTTTGACATGAAAATGGATAAACAATTCCATATAATAATTAAAAGAGTCTTCATAGCGTCATTACTAAGTAAGCTGTTAACATTACAAACAACTTTATCGTGTGCTGAGCTAAACCATATTTCACAAAGCACAAACCTGAGCAGAGGCCACAGTTGCAAGGTGAGTATTATGCAGTGTTTTCTGTTCACATACTTGATCTGAAAGTAGCAGAACAGAGCTAAAATCTTGGCTGTTGTGTCTGACTTTTGCCATATGTATGTGTTTAGTAAATTATATACCACAAGCAACCCCTGGGTGTGCAATCCCATTCTTACAGTGATGCTCAACAGCATGAAATAATCCTCTTCAATTACACAAAAGAAGTTCTCAATCTTTGAATTTTAAACTAGTAGTGATCCATCACTCGCAATAAAAAAACAATGTAGCTACTCTGTTAAGACTGGATTTAAAATATTCTCAGTGGCTGTTTGCCTCTGTGTGTGCAGAAATTACTAATTCTGTGTTCCAGCTTCCAGAGACACTGTCAAAAACAAGAGGGGATTGTATAAGTGGACTGATTTGGTTAGAGTCCTGCTTGGCCTACTAGACATTCACAAGCATATCCACCCAAGCATATTGAGGGAGCTGGTGGAGGTCCTTGCCAAACCCCTTTCCCTCATCTACCAACAGTCCTGGTAGACTGGGGAAGTGTCACTTCACTGGAGAGTGGCAAATATTACACCCATTTACAAGAAGGGTCGGAGGGAGGGTCCGAGGAACTCCAGGTGTGTCAGTCTGACCTTGGTACCAGGGAAGGTCATGGAGCAGATCACATTGAGTGCTATCACACAGCACATGCAGGACAATCAGGTGATCAGGCCCAGTCAACATGGGTTATGAAAGGCAGGTCCTGCCAGACCAACCTGATCTCCTTCTATGGCAAGGTTACCCGGTTAATGGACGAGGGAAAGGCTGTGGATGTGGTGTACCTGGACTTTTGTAAAGCCTTTGACACCGTTTCTCCCAGCATTCTGCTTGAGAAACCGGCTGCCATTGGCCTGGATGGGCACAGCCTCTGCTGGCTTAAAAACTGGCTGGATGGCCGGGCCCAGAGGGTGGTGGTAAATGGAGTTAAATCCAGTTGGAAACCAGTCACAAGTGGTGTTCCCCAGGGCTCAGTGCTGGGTCCAGCCCTGTTCAATATCTTTATTCATGATCTGGATGAAGGGATCGAGTTCACCCTTAGCAAGTTTGCAGATGACACCAAGCTGGGTGGCAGTGTTGATCTGCTTGAAGGAAGGGAGGCTCTGCAGAGGGATCTGGACAGGCTGGATCGATGGGCTGAGACCAGCGGGATGAGGTTTAACAAGGCCAAGTGCCGAGTCCTGCACTTGGGACAAAACAACCCCGTGCAGCGTTACAGGCTTGGGGAAGAATGGCTGGAGAGCTGTCTGGAGGAGAAGGAACTGGGTGTGTTGGTTGACAGCGGCTGAACATGAGCCAGCAGTGGCCCAGGTGGCCAAGAGGGCCAATGGCATCTCGGCCTGTATCAGAAACAGTGTGGCCAGCAGGACAAGGGAGGTGATTGCACCCCTGTACTGGGCACTGGTGAGGCCACACCTCGAGTACTGTGTTCAGTTCTGGGCCCCTCAGTACAAGAAGGACATTGAGGTGTTGGAGCATGTCCAGAGAAGGACAATGAGGCTGGTGAAGGGGCTGGAGAACAAGTCCTTCACAAGAACAAAAAGTCCCTTCACAAGAGCAAGTTGTGTCTGAGGGAACTGGGGTTGTTCAGCCTAGAGAAGAGGCTGAGGGGAGACCTTATCACTGTCTACAACTGCCTGAAAGGAGGTTGCAGCGAGGTGGGTGCTGGCCTCTTCTCTCAAGTGACAGGTGATAGGACAAGAGGCAATGGTCTCAAGTTATGCCAGAGGAGGTTCAGATTAGACATCAGGAAAAAGTTTTTCACTGGAAGGGTGGCCAGGCACAGGTGCCCAGGGAGATGGTTGAGTCCTCATTCCTGGAGGTGTTTAAAAGGTGGGAAGATGAGTTTCTTAGGGATGTGGTTTAGCAAGGGGACAGGTACAGCTGGACTCGATCTCAGAGGTCTTTTCCAACCAGATGATTTTATGATTCTATTTCCTGGTTAAGCACTTTAGTGAATTTCATCTTTTTCTCCATCGTGTATTATTGTAAGCAAGATAATATATCTCTGCTTGCAGAGGAAAAAGCAGCAGCAGCAGCACATGCAACAGGAAAGCAAAGACAGATATGCACAGAGGCCAATTAAAAAAATACTTTTTTTTTAATAACACTACCAGTTGAATGCAAAATGGAAAGAGAAACAACAAGAAATATCCAAGTTGTTTCTAAAAGAAGTTTCTAAGGGAATCCAAGTTTCTAAAGGAAGAAATAAGCCCAAAATTCCTTCAAAAAGCTTGTATTAAAAAATCTGACGTTTGCCTTTTAAATAGATAAAGTAGTTCAACTTTGGAGTGACTGAGCTACTTCAGATTTGTCATAACCTTAACTGGGTACAGACACTATGATGATCAGCTCATTAGAAGTCATTTGACATGAAACAGAAAAAAAAAGGGACAGTTCCCCATTCCTGACTAATAACATTCCAATACAAAACACGTACATATGTTTTTAAGAACAACCACAAATTCTTTAAAACCTTGTTCTACCTTCTGCAATTGAGCCATGAGATTTCCTTCCAAAATAAGCCTGAAGACACTTTTTTAAAAAATCATATGCCACTCTTAGACTAAGATTTGTGCTTTTCTCCTGTTCCCAAATTCTTCCCTTTTGAGAAAATAAAACTAAATATAAAAAGAAATTTAATGAGTATGATCAAAATGTTTCAGTGCTGATCATCTTTTTTGTTGACATTGGTTACAGCAGGGATCATTTTGTAATTTTAAAAATCAAGCCTAACTGAATGCAGCTAAGACATGCAAAACAGCACCTAAAAATGATGGTCCTACCCTATTAATTTCTGTTTCTGTCCTCCAAGAATTCCTGTTGGTATCGTGTATTGGAAGACATGACCTACTTTCTTTCAGAAAATACCCGTAAGGAAGATCTCATTGCTATATATTTAAAAAACAGAAGAAAGGGGGGGAAATCACAAACTGTAGGGCAGAGAGTTGGGCTTGGATGAGGTAAAGGCAGTTTGCTAGAGAATGTAAAAATTTTTGGGTGCCATTGCTGTCTGATCACAGCTTTTGTTTTTTAACAAGGGCACAGCGTTTATGTAAGAAGGGATTCACTCACTTGATGCCAAGCCATGCTTGCGTGCTACTGGGAAGTGAAATAGTTACATCACGTGTACTCGCCTTTCTCTCTGGAAGAAAAATGTGCCTATGTGCTGTGCCTGTCCACCTGAAAACACCCCACAAAACTCCTCCACAGAGTCTGGCAAGCCTGGGTGCCAGGGTTGCAGCTCAGGGCACCAGCCCAGCGGGCCAGAGCATCATCTGCGCTGGGACTCGCAGGAACTACGGCTCCACTCACAGGTGCTGGGCCTCGCCTGTGTCATTGAAGGATGTCAAACCCCCATGCTGCAGAGGTAACTCTTGTACAAGCCTAAGGTTAGTTTGCTGGAGGTTACTTCCTAGGGTCCTCATGTGAAAATGCCCTGAAAATGCCCCTTAGGTACCAACTGCTGCAACCTCTGCCCCAATCATTGGTTGTATCCTGCTCTGAGTACCCGCACTTATTCCCCAACTTCACACAGCTTTGAAGAAGCATATGACCAAGTAGCTTATGGCCTGTTTCTGCAGTAAGACATTAACTTCTCTGAACTAATTATCAGAAACTTCTCCACAAATCCATACAAACACTGAAGCTTCACTAAGCATACTCTGTTTCCTGGCCAGACTACATTGGTCTAATTTTCCTGCACAGGAGGAGGTAGAATCTTGCTGCTACGAAAGCTGCAAGCCCCAAATGCAACATGGCTAAGAACTGAACTGTCCTGTTTGCAGAGCTAAAGCAAGCTCCACATGCTAATTCTCTGCTAAGCCAAAGCATGGGGCTTTGATTTCCTAACCTCAGGATGTTATCTGGCTCCAGTATAGGATTACCATTAGCTCTGTGCTTCTGTCCTTACAGTAGGGTCACTGTCATGCCATATGCCACTTGGCCAACCTTTATTCTTTCTAGATTACTATTTTTTTTAACTCACAGTGTTCATCTGGAAGAGCCTGGATTCCCTTGGCTTTCAAAATCTGCTTTGCATTGCTAATGCATGGGGCTGTAGGCAAAGTTGCATTAGAGAGTCAGGGAGAGACAGTAAAAACCTGTTAAGATACAAAATGTCTTCAGGGTCTTCTTCTCTTAAATATTAACAAAAAAACAGAGAAGGTTTACTCAGTTTCCTTTTACCAAACAAAAGATCTAATTCTTCTCTAAAATGGCTTCTGTATGACTTTGTTAACTTCAATGAATACTCCTGGCTTGCACCAGTGTAACTAGAGAGAATCCAACCTAGAAAGAGGTCACGCTCCACGTGGAAGTCATAGCAGGGTGAGGAGTCACAGCATCAGCACACACAAGGCAACCTGATGTTTGATACAGCAGGAGAAACCTCCTGCAAAATTCATGGATAATTAATTCTCTGTTTCCCCTCTCTGGTACTGTAGTAAGATAAAGGGCCATCATTCTCCAAATTGGCACTCCCTCAGCAGAACAACAGAAGAAAGAAATTAGGGAATTTGTAGGGAGAATTGAAATGGCTGTTCCAGGACTGATGGCCAGACTTCTGGGACATTAAGAGAATTTTATACTCATACAGTACCTTTCATCCCAAAGGAACTCAAACACCTCTCTCAATGGTATACTGATCTGGCATGGAGACTACATCCATTGAAAAGAAGCAGAGAAAACCATGTCCATTCACATGATGGTGTACCAGCAAGGGGCAGCCCTGGTGCTGCAAGGAGGACAGACGAGCACCTACAGGAGATCTGGGTCTGTGTCCCAAGGGTTTAACCAGCCTAGGCCTGACTGTCTAACCACAGGCTTGTCAATCCCAGGAGAAGAGAGATGTGATGTCTTCTCTGTCATGGGGGACTGCTGAAATGGTCAGTGAGGACTGACAGTGTTCCTCCCCATGCCTAGACAAGAAATCCAACTCAAGCTGCTCATCAGATGCTACTCAATCCCTACATTGAGGACAGAGCACAAGAACCTAAAGCAGAACAGCATCTCCTGTGCTCCTCCCAGTATTCCTGTTTCCCCTTTCAGTGGACATAATGCTGAGAGAGCCTACTATGCTCTACAGGAGGGGGGAATGAAAAGAACAAGGGGTTTTTTGGCAAAAGGTAAGAAAGCAAAAAAGTGTGAAAGCAAGAGTTGAAAGGAGAAGAGGTAAAGATAGCAAGAGGATGCAGGGAAGAAGGACATAACCAAAGCCTAGGGAAGCCACCAGAAAAGGAAAGAGAAAAGACAGTTATGGCTTGCTTCAGTGGGGAAGAACATCAAGTCAAGCCATGTGTATAAGAAGCAAATGAAAACACTCCACAGCCATTCAGAAATGTAAGCAAGAACTGCAGAATTGTATTGAAGCTGCAAGGAAGACCCAGGACACATTCCTGTTGTACCTGAAGGCAACAGGAATTTTCCTACCAGCTTAGGAATTAGGCAAGTCACAGCAGAGATTAGACTCACGATGAAGACACCAAAGCAAAGAGCCCATCTCTCATTGAAACCCACCATGGTTCCCTTCCTCACTTCCACAACTCATCTTGCACTTGTCTTTACCAGTTAAAAAGTTCAGCATGGACTGCAGATAGAAGAGCAGCACCAGTTGCATCCCTACCAGAGTATCTGGTGAAATAAAGCTGCTCTCACAGCCCTGACTCAAACTGATCAGCTCAAAAGCATCATCGGAGAGCTTGTGCAAACACAGTTTTCAAACAAATTCCATTACACTCAGGAGCAAAGATACAGTAAGTACAATCTGCTGTTGTTCCACCTAAGGTAAACCTTCACCCAGAGTAAATCTTAACCTAAGCATTATGTGCTTGAAAACAATCTTAATGGTTCATCTTCCCATGCCTCCTATATTTTCCTATCCCCTCTCTCCCAGTCTGGGGCATCCAGGTGTGGGCGTGATCTTGTCCATGCTGGGACAGAAAGAAACAGATGACAGAAGAAGAGACTACAGGTTGACCTTACTGCCAGATAAAATCCATTATGCATGATTAAAACTTAACAAAATGCAATCACATTAAAAATTACTATCATGAAGTGCACTATGATTTACTGACTAAATGAATGAGAAATTTATCTGAATAAAATAGTCCTAGCCCTACTGCATTGGCAATGCATGATAAATTGCTGATTGTGAGAAGATCATTGCTTGCTATTGGATGGGATACATACATTGATTTTTCCTAACAACGCTAATTAGCATAATGGCATCTCCACATATATTACATAAAGCTTCCTCTTAGCAAGCAAAAATTATTTCAAGCGCCCAGGTCCCAAAATGCAAAGAATAACAATGGAAAGGAAGGATTTACAAGCTGCCTCCTTGTCCTTTATTATGCAGATCAAAGGTCCAACCCACTGGATCTTACTCAATCTTGAAGAGATGGGAACAACATTCAAGCAAGCGCAGGCATTGGGCAGTGAAGCTGTGATCACAGTGGGTTGTTTTTTGTGGAGTGGTGATCTAATTTTGTGAGGCCAAAAACCACCTTCGAGAAAAAGGACTCTAATCCTAAAAAACTAGGAAAAAATATTTCTCCAGTCTCATTAAGATGCACTGAGGGCAGACTATGCAAACCGTACACAAGTGCTCCCATTGACTGGGGCTGTGTAGGTGAGACAGTACTCACTGAGTTAAAAAGGCAAAGCACAGACTATTAACAGAAAAAATAAAAGTAGTGGAACAGGTAAGGAAAAAGGAGGAGAGACCATGTGATTCTTGATTAATGAAAATCAATCACAATAACCAACGTTTTCTTCTTTGAATGAAAGAAAAATTAAAATTGTGAAAGACCCCCTTAAAAACAAACCAGTGCCCCACCGTTCAGTGTCCTCAGTAGTACATGGATTTCAGACTTACTCATGAGGATTTTCCAAGAGCCCATGCTTTTTCCAGAGGAATGTGCTTCTCAGGAGCATGAGGAAAACAGCTCATTTACCTACATTAATGTTTTGGGGATTTTTGCACAGTACACTGTACCTAGGGCAGAGGACCTGAGCAGAAGCAGACACCTAAGCTGCCTTTGGTGACAGCAGTGATGCCACAGTGCACCCTGAGGAGCACCCAGTCCATGCTGGCCTCCCCAGAGCTGCTGTTCGCTATAGCAGTCACAATGCTGGGTGCTCTGCTGAGGTTGCAGCCCTGACATTTCCACTCTGCTTCAACCTACATCGCACAGAGCCAGAGCCTGTGAACCCCCTCTGATATGAGGCTTTGTGGGGTGGCCAGGGGGCAGAGTGGGTCTGCAAGATGCTCAGGACAGGTGAGTGGACAATAACCCAGGAGGCGTTTGGGTTCTGCTGGTCTCTATTCAGCTTCCCCTGCCCAACTGCAGTGGGAAACATCTCAGACCAACGTGTACACGTGTGCGTGGGCACACAGACACGGTGAGAGGCACAGAAGAGTCGGGAGGCCCAAGCGGTGCAGCTTTACTCTAAGGCAGTAGAGCTTAGGGGCCTCTCTCTTTCCACAAGCCCCTTTCTTCTCAAGGGCTGCACTAGTAGCCTTTTCCCCCCCGTATTGTGGTTTAACTGGAGCCTTTTCCACTGCTTCATTAGCATTAAAATCATAGCTGGCAGTGCACCTGGTGTGCCGGCCATCCCTAGCCAAAACAGCCTCCCTCAAGCTGTGAGTGCGGCTGCAGGTGACACCTGTGTCCCTTTCAGCAGGGCTCTTGGACAACAGCCCACTCTTTATGTAACTGGAGTCGAGGATTTTTTTTTTTTGGTAGTGGTTTTTGCTCTTATCTGTGGCCTGGGAAGGACTGAGGATGTAATCCTCGTGCTGTCTGCTCCCCAGGTGCAGGAACCGGACAACTGCAAATGGAAACTTCCGCAGTGGCAGGCACAGCCAGTGACTTTTCTTGGGTCATGGTTTGAAATCTCTGACATCTCCCAACTGCAACTCAGAGCTTTATCTGCTTCAGGCACATAAGATTTTTGGCACTGTCCCATACGTTAAACCCACCATGATCTTAGACATTAGGAAGAAATTTTGAGGGTGGTGAGACACTGGCATGGGTTGTCCAGGGAAGCTGTGGATGCACCCTCCCTGGAGGCGTTCAAGGCCAGGTTGGATGGAGTCTTGAACAGCCTGGTCTTGTGGGAAGTGTCCCTGCCCATGGCAGGGGGGTTGAAATTGTATGATCATTAAGGTCCTTTCCAATCCAAACAATTTTATGATTCTATGATCTCCTTTACTGCATAGAATAAGGTTGGTGGATGTGAGCAGGAACTTGGTGAAGCCACTGGTATCTCCCAGAATCACAGAAGTGTTTCTTCTTAATCCTGGACTAGCAACCTCCATGTGATACAACTGCCTCAGAGCAGCCACATACATTAAATTTTACTATACATCTGTGAGCATTGTGTAGTTTAAGATGTACACAGTAATATTCCAGAAATGTCTTAAATTTCTATAAATATTTTTATTCTTTGCATCTTTCTGTGGAAATAGTGAAGCCATCTGCAAATGATGAGACCAGTTTCACATGACATGAAGGGCAAGAAAAGATATCATTAATACAGTTTAAAAGTCACCCCAAAAATCACTTGCTTTTCTATCTATAAGAATGCAAGGACTTGCACGGCTAATTTACTGCCTTCTCTTGCCAGAGACAAATCCTCAAGGTGTGGGAAACTAAATGACACTGGCAATTTAACAACAGAAAACTCCTGCATTTTTAGTTTTGTTTTAGCAGTCTGTGAAAAGGGTACACTACAAACAATCTTGATCCAGTGAAGCTGCTCCACAGTTCAGAACATGGTGGAGATGGATTAGTGGGCAGACTGAAGGTGAAGCAGTCAAATTTATCACATAGACGGTGCCACCACATTAGTGAGATTATAGCTCAGATGCCCCAGCCCTTCATCTGTCTCATGACTGGTTAAGAAAACATTTAATATGACAACAAATATTTCATACTATTTCCATCTGCCAGAGGTATACAGACCACAGAAAGCTGGGGTGTCTACAGTGATTTCCTGCATGCTGTGACAACACTAAAAAAACAGCCCTGTGCTATTAAATGGATAAGAATGGGAGGCAGAGAAATAAAAGCTGGAAGAGGGGAAACAGAGGGTAAACTTGAGCAGAGAGCTTAGAGCAAGAAAAAGAAAAATGGCTTGTGGAGTTGCAGAGGAGAGAAAAGGAACAGACAAACAATATAGGGCAGATTTAAAAGAAAAACAAAAACCCTAACCTGCTGCACTCAGAGGGAGAGAAGGACACATGGGAAAAATAATTCCTTGGAAAGTGCATGTTGGGTAATCCCAGGAATTTTGCTTTCTCCAGGCAATACTCTCTACAAAAAATAATATAAAATGCAGATTCGTTTGAGGATGTTAACTCTCAAGCCTGTAAGGAACATCATGTTGGAGAAGAAGGAGTCATCTTCTCAGGGCAGACCTTGAATTCTAGGCTGACTCTTTCAAACTATTTTTTCTTCTGTTTTTTAAAGACAATGCCTTTCCCTTGTCTTTCTGGAAACAACATAAGGAAACAAAAGACAGCTTACAGGTACATCTCTCTTTTTCAAAGAAAGGAGACTTTAGCTGCCAGCAAAGAACCTGGCAGAACAGGTTCTAAAGAAGGATGCTAGCATGAACAGCCAAAGACTGAATTTCTGGAGTGAGGAATAGACTTTAATATTGCACAAGTGTGAAATAAAAGTGAAATACACATAGAGAAAACATTAAGACATAATTTTGTGACGGTGCCACTGGACTTGGGCGTGCTTTCTTATGAGATACTTGACCCTGTCTAGACAGCTCCCACTCTTACTGTAGAGCGAGAACAGGCTAACAAGCTCCCACTGGGTGTAAATGAGGAAGCCACCTGTTTGGAAGATGTGTTGACACAGAATGGGTGGTTTCCTCCCAACGTGTAGGATATACTTGCAGGCTAATGCATACAAAACATTCTTCACACCGAAAAGGGGCTAAATGAAGGTGAGAGGACTCAAAAATATGCGTATGCATGCACTACAAAAGAAAGAAGAATGCAGGAACCGACAAACCGGTTTCTCTCCTTAGTAACAAAGTTGGCTGTCTCAGACTTAATGCTAAGCTGCTGAACAAAAACACAAAAAGGGCAAGTTTCCCACTGCCCATGAGGAATCAAATCTTTGCTGAGAGAGCAGAAGCCACATTCTTTAGCAAATTAGATGCATCAGCTGGGATTTGGCAGAACCTCCTGAATGCAGGACTTTAAATCTGCACTTAACCATTTACTGGGACGGTCTTTCAAGAGGTATTAAGCGTCGCCACTATAGACACATGCACATCACAGACATTAGGAAAACTTTCTGGAGGGAACACGCATGCTGATAGCGCAATGATTCTAGGTAGCACTGGACTTGAATACTCAAAACTGTTGTGGAAAGCACTGGAATAAGGATCCATATAGATAAAATAAAAGATGAATACGAATTTAGAAGTGTAAGGTACACCTCACTGTTGAGCTGGAACATCAGAGCCAACTGGGTAGCATAGACTGCCATCAAAGAGCACTCCTTCACACAAACACAGGTTAGGCAGAGACAGAGAGCAGAAGTTGAGCTCAAGCCTTTGAACGCACACTGATACTGGTCCTGGCATTGCAGTCTTGTGCTGTTCTGGGATCAGGTGGCCAAACCTTCCACTGGTGGCTCAGAAACAAGTTGTAAGTCACACAACTTTAGAGAATGGATGGAAAAGCTCCTGGCAATACATGTCCAAAAAGTTATGTCAACCACAAAGGAGTAAGTGCACACAAATTTCAAGAGAGCTGTTGGGCTCCAGGTATAACTCCACAAAGCACAATGATTGTATCTACTCAAAAGCTCAGAACACTCCTGAGCTACAAGCCATGAACTGCAGTAAACAAAGGTGAGTGAAAATGAGCCACTAAAGTTGGGACTATTACTTTTCCTCTGAAAATGTCTTATTTGACCCTAAATTCCTTGTCAGAACATTAGTCAGTACTTACTGATGTTCTCCTTAAGCAAAACCGCTGAGCTATATTCATGTTCTTGGGATAAACAAGCAAGCTCTTTCAGTGTCACTGAAATGCTGTTGAGTGGGGATAGACATTTAAGCAACATGAGGATTACAACAGGCTGGGGGGATTCCCTTTCTGGCAGTGCTCAGCCTCCCATAAGGTGTTTGTATGCTTTAGCTTCTCTCCTTGTGTCCTTCCTCTGCTGCCATTTCTTGCATCTTGTGGAATAGCACAGATGGTTATGGACAACTGCAACTGTGGCATTTCTGACTATTTGAGCTCTTCACATCACTACCCAAAATGAAGCTGTGACTGGGTGCAATCTTCAATAAGCTGCAAGATCCCTGAAGTGGGCACTGACTCTTCCGACATGCAGCTACCTCACCTTGCACAAAGGTCCAGATTGAGCAATATCATGGCAGAAATACTAAAATTTTCTTCCCTTGTAACATTTTTTTGACAGTTTGATCAAATGGACACGACTGCTTTCAGGAGCAATTGAAAAGGATTGACACTTATTTCCCCACCTCTCCTCCCGCTTACAAAGGAACCCATTTCCCCGTTACACCCATAACTGGTGGTGGGTACGGTGGGAGAGGAACCCAGCCTGGTTTCTACGTGCACCAAAGCTCAGCCTCAGAAATGTGGCAGCCCTTCTGGCCTGGCCCCCCAAAAGCCAGTGCCTTTCCCAGTTACCCTGCAAACAGGAAACAGGAGCTGGTACTGGAGACAGCATGGAGTGCTGCCCACATTCCCACTTCCCAGCAAACAGCCCTCCGGGGGAAAGGCAGATCCCATACTGACTTCCCAAAATTTACCCCCAGGTGGTGGCTCTTCTTCTGTTTCCCTGAGTACAGAGCTATGTGCAGGAAAACAATACGAAGATTGAGGGGAAAAAGAGAGGAAAAGGATGGAGATGGCTTTTAAAATAACCACAAACAGTTCAAAATAGGTTTTTTAATTACAGGATACACTAATAACCTTTACCCTTATTATTTGATAAGCAGTTTTGCTTGCTGCAAGGTCCTTAACAGATAGAAGTCAGAGCAGAAAAAGAATGTAGGGAAAGGAAAGAACACTGTGTGATCACCATAGAGCAGAAATTGCTTGAAACGTACTTAACCGAGTTAAGCAGCAGAGTCATTTCATCCCTCCCACAGTAAAGGGAGCACAGGGGAGGGTACTGCTTATTCAATAATAATTCTTGTTGCAAGAATACTTCTGTATGTAAAACAAAGCTGTTCTTCAAATACTAATAAAAAAAATTACAAGTTTGCTTGGACTTAAATCTCAGTTTGTATAAGCCCCTGTCATGGGAGAGAGATTAAAAAACAGATGGAAAGAGAGTTAATTTTTAATCCAGTCTCCAGTTGTCTTTACAAAGGTTGGGAAAAACAATGAGACCACACTTAAATTGGAGAATAAACTGCCAGACTACCTGGAAGAGTCTTCCCTAGCAAAGGGATTTGCTAACAGTTTGTTCCCTGCAGAACAGAACAGTCAAAAGGCAATTTTAGATCTAACGTTGGCAGTGATACACAAAATGACACTCAGGCTTAGGAGCGCTGCTAAGGGTGGAATGCAGCCTGCAGGGAGGCAGTCTGGTTCATCTCTTACAATCAGGAGAGCAAGCAGTAAGGGTCCAGCTCTTGTTAATCTAAAATACATTCTTATATGCCTGATGAACACTAATAATTTATTCATAAACAGACCTCTAAAAATTACAGGAAAAAAATGACACTTTAAATGGTGGTTCTGTGACACACAGTAGGTCTGAATAACTTCAGGTCCAAAACACAACACCCAGTGCTTGCAGAAGGCCACTATGAAATGGCCCCTCTCCTGGTCCACAGCACAGGCACACACCGCATAACGCATGTCTGCTGTTCCATAGAATTATCTGGGTTGGAAGAGACCTCCAAGATCATCAAGTTTCTTATGGATGACTGACCTGGAAGGTGTCTGCTGCAGAACTGCCCACAGCACAGGAAATGGGTGGGCAGCTGCCAAGCCTTCCCCGGCCTTTCCAGCAAAGTCTCTTCTCTTCCATATTTATTTGCAAGGCTTGCTTTACTGACTTTACCAGCAAGCAAAAGTTGACCACCAGCCTCCGTGTGAGTTGAAGTGAGACCTGGAAGGTCAGGAGGAGAAGGAAGAAGAGATCTTCCTTGTGCCTCCAAAAAGAGAGATGAAATAGAGACCTCTGTAGCCCTGGATCTGTACTGCTAAATCCAGTCAGGAGCTGGCAATGATTTACTAGCTGCAAAGTCTAGCAAACCCACTCCACTCAGAAAATGCACTCACAGCCTCCTTGTTGGAGGCAAGCGAAGTAATTTTGGTACACGTTAAGCAATTACTTCACCCACATCCTCGGTACAGACAGTAACCTGGGAACAATGTAATTTGTTTCTGTGAAGTGCCTTTTCTAAAAGAACTATATGACACATTAGAAATACAAACATAACCAAAGAGAAGCCTCCAAGAAAAGTTTGGAGTTGCACCATAACCTTAATCACCCACTGGGCACCAAAATGGGGGTAAGGACAGTCCCCAGTATTACATTATCTTGCAATGCTATGGTAGGATTTATAATTTGACATGTTCCCCTTTCATATTCTAGAGTCAAGAGGGTAAGGGAGAATTCAATGCTTGACTTTAAAAATAAACTTTGGTCTCAAACAGGTAAAGAGCAGCTGGAATCCTGTTGGTTCAGAAAATAGGAAAACAACTACCACTATCAGTCTCAATATACATTGGTTTTATGAACTTATGATTTTAAAGCAATTTTAGAATTTCTGAATATTTATGACCAGCAGTGTTATGGGGCAGAAGTTGACTTGTTTGAGACATTCAGACTTTTATATTCATAAATTTAAACCTAGGAACATAGATTCCTCTAAAATTAAGGTCTACTGTTTCTGAAATGCTGACAAGCAAACTGGCAAACTTGGGAATTTTGGAAAGAACATGAAAACACAGAGGCAAGAAGTATTTTAAATGTCTTAAAAAAAAAAAAAGGTAAAGTCAAGGACAGTCACAGTCTTAGAGAAATTACACAAGGACTAATTTAAAACTCCAGAATACTATCTGAGTGCAAGCTGTGATCAAACCTGCATCCTGGTTGGGCCATGCAAGATCACAGACTGAAGAGAAAGGGATCAGACCCAGTCACGTCAAAATGCTCAGACAAGTGCTCTGCGAGCTGTAGGCACTAAACAGTAAAGAGACAAAGCACATTCCCAAGGGTGAGAACCTTTATCTTAGTATCTGGATTAAGTCTTCTCTAAAAGATAAATTCAGAGAATAACAGAATTGAACCCATGAGCTGAACCCACTCTCTGCATCAAAACACAGCAGGTACCATTGTAGGTACATGCTTTCCTGGATCCACAGAGTAAAGGTGTCAGTGGATGACTGTAGCTCTGCCACATGAATATGCTCCTTCTCAGAGGCAACCACGTGGGTGCAGGAAGCAGGACAGGAAGAAGGGCTTTTGATTTTCCAGAGAGCACTACAACACAACAAGCCAAGAAAAAGGCTACGTGGATATCTGAGTTACCATCTAGCACTGAAAGCATTGGCCTTTTCATGCTAAATTAGTTATGCTGATGTTCAGAGGGCAGCAAACTAGTCTGCCAAAGAGCACAGTGTTGGGGAGAGCGTGGCATTAACATCCCAGCACGTTCAGCAGTGCTGTGTCATCAGTTTATGATAGATCAGTCCATAAAAGCAGATGGAAAAAACACAGTTTTACACTATCTGTATATTAAGAGTATATACAAGAAACAAGAAGAGATAGACAGGCTCATGAACAATAAGAAATGGATTATGGCTGGTATCACTGAAAGCATTTGGAATGCGTCATGAGACTTAAAACTAAAATTGAAGGTGGTAACTTGTACTTTAAGGAGAAAATGTACAAAAAATTGCAGAAAAGGGTAACATTTTATGTAAAAATATGCTTCTACTGGCTATAGGCATTGCATAATCAGAGCACTTTGCAATTGCAGTTCTAACTAATAAAACTAAAGGAGAGTTGGCTGGCTCATGTTGTATTGACAGACTAACAGGTCTGGCTGAACAACGGGACAAACTGCTCTTTCCATAGCAATCTAGACGATGTAGGAAGAAAAAGTATGCTATCGTGGTGACTTCAAAATAGGGAACATTTAATATACATTTCGTGCAGCCAGTAATACAAATTTTCTGCTTCTAAAAGTAATGTAGGACAATTTATATATGGATGAGAATAACTCACACTCGCGTCTTCCAGAAAACTAGTAAAAAGGAAATTGCACACCAGTGTATTTTAACAAATCTTGGACAAGTGGAGAAGCTTCTAAGAACCAAAGATTTACCACTACAACTGTGGTATTTCAAAAAGAGGAAAAGACTGGTTATTGTGACACACTCTCCAGCAAAACAATGGAACAATTGGTTTCAGCTCTCTACCAGTGATGACTCAGAGGATAAAACAGGAATATCGGTCAGCATGGTTTCAGGAACGTAGGTTTCACTAAAGATATCTATGGCTTTCTTAAGATAAGATGATTGGTTCAGTTGGGGTGTGGGAGCAGTGCTCTTATACCTTGATTTTGCAAGGCGTGGACTAGAGAAAAAAACCCTAGTAATGCAGAAAAAACATTTATCACGTGGAAAAAACCGAAGTATACATTTGGTTAAAAAGCACATTCACACAGGTCACAAAATGAGGAAATACCAACAAGTCAAAATTTGTTTTTTAGGATTATGCCATGGAGATCTGATCTTTGCCAAGTGCTGTCCAATATTTGTTTCTAGTGATTTATGCTAACATGACCTCCATCTCAACACAATTGGAAGATGATTTAGATTAGACATTAGGAAGAAATTCTTCATGATGAGACACTGGCATGGGTTGCTCAGGGAAGCTGTGGATGCCCCGTCCCTGGAAGTGTTCAAAGCCAGGTTGGATGGGGCCTTGATCAGCCTGATTCAGTGGGAGGTGTCCCTGCCCAAGGCAGGGGGGTTGGAACTGGATGATCTTTAAGGCTCCTTCCAACCCAAACCATTCTATGATTCTGTGATAGCAGGAACAGTAAGAAGGCCAGAATAGTGTCTACAAATTGCCTGGTGAGGTGGTCAGAATCCATCCGAGCACACTTCCATTACTCATCTGTCCTTAAGAGTCTATGGCAAACTGATTTCTGGGGAGCAGATGTTGGCATTTGTAAGAGGCAGGCTCTGCATCGAACTACAGGGCAAACCTTTTGTGGAAAAGAGTGGCTATGAGTCAAACATAGCATAGATGGGCATTCACTTCTTCTCTATAGGTTGTTCAGCAAGTGATCCTCACAGTCTCAGTCATTATTTCCATTCCAGCTTGTTTCCCCTAAAATCTGGTCATACAGTTGTGTTTCTGCTACACTTTCATGCAGTGAATACAAATGTGTAGACTTTCTTCTTTACTTTCAGGTAGGCTTTTAAAATAGACCAAATCCCAGAACATCAACAATCTTTTTCTCACTATCCCAAAGATAACCTTCAAAAAAGTATAAAATCTCTTTTACAATTCCAGTGAGAAATACACCTTTTCACTTAGGAAGGTCAAAGACAATTATATTTTGGAAATGTTCTCTGGACACAGATCTCCCTTTATCCTTCACATGCAAAACCAGACCAAGTAGATAACGTGTATTGAATTTATAAGATCAAAACAAAAGAAGAGAGAATTTGAAGATATTCTTCTACTGTGGTGGCATTTCTCCTCTTCATTCACCTGTCCAATTTCAAATAACTAATGGTTTCAACAGTAAATACAGTTGCAGCATCCTCACAGGCCAATGCAGACAAAGAGCTGCAGTCTAGTTTTATTTTTCTTACACCCACAGAGAATTCTGTTTTGTTTTGACCTCTCATTACTCTCCCTCACTCACTTGGCTCCAAACACCAAATTCTGTCGTAGTCATTCAACATCTAGTCTGTTGGGCTGCTTTTTTTTCTTTCCATTACATGTATATATTGAACAGCTGGAACCAAGGAATTAATGATTCTGAAATTCTCCACTTTTGCCCAACTTGAAATTACTTTTTGGGTTAAAAAAAAGAAAAAAGAAAGAAAAAGTGCCTCCCATAAAACATTACATATATTTCGAAAAAACAGAATGGAAAATTTTTAGGTTAAACAAAGCTCTAATTTTGGGGAGAGGAAGTTGACTTAGGCTTGCTTCCTTTTATTTCTTCAATCACATAAAAAGCCTAAACAAAGCCCCTGTTGCCTCTTGGTGTAAAACCAACTTCTTTTATTATCAGATAGGAACCAGAATAGCACAGGACCACTAGCCATCAAATAACTGCCAAATCACCAGCCCCAGTGAAAACCTGTACCTGCTGTTTTAGCCTATAGCTGCAGACAAGCAAGAATGAAAGAACCACTCAGCAAAAGCAAGAGGCTAAAGGGCAATAACTGTTAGAGGAAGTTCAGAGAAGGGTTGTGAAGATGATCAGAGGGCTGGAGCACTTCTATGAGGTGCTACGAGGACATGCTGAGAGGAGGACATGCTTGTTCAGCCTACAAAAGAGAAAGCTCTGAGGAGACCTTATAGCAGCCTTCCAGTACTTAGAGAGGGCCTCCAGGAAAGCTGGGGAGGGGCTCCTTCATCAGGGAGTGCAGAGATAGGATGAGAGGTGATGGTTTTAAGCTGAAAGAGGGGAGATTTAGATGAGCTATTAGGAAGAAGTTTTTTACTATGAGGGTGGCGAGGCACTGGACGAGGTTGCCCAGAGAAGCTGTGGATGCCCCATCCCTGGAGATGTTCAAGACCAGGTTGGATAGGGCTCTGAACAACCCAATCTAGTGGAATGTGCCCCTGCCTGTGGCCCGGGGGCTGGATCTCAATGATCTTTAAGGTGCCTTCTGACCCAAACCATTCTATGATTCTATTCCATGATTCAATACTTGCCACATACTCACAAATTAACAACTTGGTTTAGAGCAGATCAGGGTACGTGGGGTATGGCAGAGAAGAGGGATTTCTGAGTACAAGCCTGACCAGTTAGGCATGGGGGAACATGAGCACAGGAGGACAGAGCCTTCCAGAAAGCTGGTGGGTCAGGATCTGACCATGGTTTTTGCTGAATATGGACAGGTCATAATCTGACTATGGTTTTAACAGTCAGTTCCACAAAAAGCAGTCTGAATTACCTGCAGGATAACCCTGAAAAAATCCTCAACTCAAAAATCCAAACCAGTATCTTCTTTGTTGTAAACCAGGCAAATACCCCATCCAATGCTCTTGGAAGAGAACAAGCTATAGTAAGAAATAGAGGACATAAAGGTTCAGGGCGTATGGGTCGCTCAGCATTAGCGTAGCAGTGGTTACAACCAGTCCTGGATCCACACAGTGAAGCAAAGGACAAAGTACTAACACATCTAACAGGAAGAGTTTCAACATCAGCAGTGTATAAAGCCTTCAGAGAAATCCCACTTCTGTTGGATACTAATTTTGCTCTACAAGCTTCTAATTTAGCATTTTCCCTTTCCAACTACTCACACGGATATTGAGCTGCACAGCTTCCTCTCTCGCTGTTCACCTTTCTTTACAAGAGTATGCAGTGAGGCTCAGCAAGCCCAGGACACAAGCCCAGAGCACCGACACGTTAATAGGACAGTCGTAGGCAATTGGCCTCCACAGAGCATTTGCAAGGTCCCAGCCAGACTGAAAAAATGGTGTCTCTCCAAGGCACACTCAGTAACTGAAGTAATGAATGCGTGTATAAATTCTGCTTATTGGCAACAGAAAGACCTTTGGCCCAAATGGACATAGGTTTAATTAGCATACCTAGTGCATGCATGTCATACTTGAATTTTACAGCAGTACCCAGAAAATAAGACCAGGCATTTTTATAAATGTCTCATGTTCCCTAAATCATCTTTTGGTTCCTGAACATGCTCTTGTAATAGTCACCTGGCAGACATATATAGTCAGTGCTAATCATGAGATGCAATAGGTAGAATTTTTTTTCCCTTTCATTAAATCCTCATGATTATTTAACAAACATACTTCTACAATTCGGTATCAAAGACCACAATTATAAACTGACTTCACATTCAGAAATGTGTTTCAAATTGAAGAGTGCAATCTCCTTATTTCCCATGCATGATCTGGCAAGTCCGACCACCCTCATCCTGCAGTAAGCAGGAGAATCAGATAGTCTGCATCAGTCTGGATTTAACTCAGCAATATCAACATATCATTTCTACCACCTCTGCAAAAACAATCCGTTTCCACCAAACGCATCTCACAATAATATGCTTTCCAATTTTTCATGGAAAAATGCTTTTCAGAGAGGCAGGAAGGGAAGGAATGAAGAAATATATTACAGCTAGAAACCTACTATTTCAGACTTTCTCAGCAAACAAAATCCCCTTGGTGCAGGCAAGTGGGCTACACACATAGTGAAGGGCCTTTCCATACCTACAAACAAGCAAGAGGTCCCTCATTCCCATTGGGCCATTAAATGTGAACTGCATGTATTATGTAACAAAGAACAGCTTTGCCTTAAGTTTCTTCTTTATAAGATATAGAAATGACTTAATATCTGGACTTGTTCTCAAAAGAATGTCTAGTTGTACCCAAATATCTAGTTTTTCCAACACTAAAAGAAAAGGAACTGAGCAAGGTTAGATATATGAAATCTTGGCTTCCCATTCACACTGGAGAACTGCAGCAAGATATTTATACAAATTTCTCAACTTATGAATTGGAGGAGATGACATTAACTCTTTCTTGCAGGCAGTTCATCCTTTCTGCTGTTTGATGCATCTTTGAGATCAACAGATTTTAAAAAAACAAAGACAAGAAATGATAAAACATTAGACAGTCTGACTAAACATCTTCTGCCTCTTGGTGACAACCTGACAAATCTGTAGCTCAGATGACAGTCCGGGTTTTATGTTTTTCTAGATAAGTCTTCCCAAAAAGAAGAGGCTTTAGACCAACTATTTCTACTGTAACAGGCAAGCAGAATACAATACCGATATGAACTTGTACATCCTGAACCAAAACTAGGAGGCAAGCGAACATTTCTTTTGTTTTGCAATTAACCTTAAATAATGCGTCATGGGCTCTGACCTGGTAAAGGTCCTACTCTTCCTATTGGTAGAGCCCGAAACTCCACAAGCTGAAGAAATGACAAATTTTGCTGTATTTCTTCATGCATTACAGTGTGAGTCACAGTTAAACCATGCTCAGAAGGAAGTACTCCTTGTATACGGTGTGGAAATAGCTAATTTGGTAAAAAGATGTTGCACTAAAACTACCAACCAACAATCCTGTTAGTGTACTATTATATCAGAATTCCTGTTGTGTTTTGGTGGCACATAACTTCTGTGAAGGCAACACCTACTTTGTGAACTGATTATTAATTTTAATATTTTTTAAAACCCTTAAAACAACATTCAGACAATTTATTCTTGAGCCTTTCCATGACATCAGCGTGCAGATATTTACAGAGGCGCAACTAAGAATACCAAGCTGATGCAGGAAGTGACAGGGCATTACTATAACAATTATTCAAATTGGCTATTAATTCATTCCAAAGCATTCCCCAAGGCTGGCAGTTGCCACTCCAGAGGTCAGTATGGAATATATGCGAGAAAATGATGCCAAGTCACTCAAGCCAACGTGGCTTTAGCTGCTTGCTGAAAGACTACAGATTCACAACAACAAAATACTTGAGGTTGCTAAAGACTGCTTGAAAGTTCCAGAATAAACCATCTCATTTCATGCACAGTTCAAGCACCACTAAAAGTATTCAGTTGTGCTTACTCCTTCCAGTGGAAACCAAAGGCACTCAGCACCCAAAATGTCCTTCCTTTGTTCCCTAAGCCAAAATGCCAAATATGCTGTTTAAAGCAGGCTGGATCTCTGCCCCAAGAAGAACAGGCCAACCACTCCATCTTCTTGTTGTAATGCTAGCTACACTGTGGAAACTAAGCAATACAGAGTTTTGGGAGCCAAAACCATCAAGCCTTACATTATGAAAAAAAAACCCTCAGCCCTCCAAGAAGGTATGACTGCTGACCCAAAACTTCACAGAGTTGCCCTAATCACTCATCAGTAAAAGCACAGGGAAAGAGCGCTTCAGAAAAGCAGTCATTTAACAACATTTTTAAAGCATAACACAACATAATTTCAGTAATTTCTTAAAATAATCAAGCTCCAGTACCACATGACAAATCCAAGAAGTGTCTGTAATGATGTTCCATACTTTCTAGAAGAAAGAGGAGCAGACCATACGAAGAGTTACTAAGCCTTTGTATCAGCCTCTTTTTAGTTGCCCACATATTGTGCACTTGCGCCTACCTGACCAAGGGAAGGAAGTGTTGCATATGCCATGGGCTGATTCATCATTCCTTTCTGCTTCATGATGAGCATGCGTTTCTGTTCCTCACTCAGGTGTGCCATCTGAGCTTGCATCTGCGGCTGCTGGGACTGCTGCTGCTGGATGTATGGCATCATGGGGTTCTTGCTGGGATTTGCCATTGGTGGGGTCATCCTCTGACTCAGCTCAGCATTGAAGTGGGTCAGAGGCTTGGTGTTGCCGTAAGAAAGCATAGTGGGCTGTTTGCTTAACGAGTTTGTGCCCAGGTTATTTGGCTGCTGACTGATGATATTCATGTGATTTTGAGGGAGGTAGTTATTAATTGTGGTCTTCTGTGGATTGTTTGCCATAGGAGGCACTATCGGGTTTTGGTTGTTAAAGGCTTGGGGATACATCATTGGACTATTTGGTTTGTCTGTACTGAACGGTCCTCCGTATGGACTAGATGGAGGGCCTACAGGTGACCAACTTGAGGGTTGATTTGGATGCTGCTGCTGCTTCTGCTGCATGAGCTTAGCTCTTTGCTGCTGCTGGGCTGCCATTTGCTTGAGCTGTTCAGCTGGAGACAAGTCAGCGCTTGGCATGTTCACAGGCCCAGGTCCTGATCCTGCTACAGTTGCTGCTGCTGGATTCATAAGATAGCCATTTCCAGACCTCGTCTGTGTCTGGCCTGGAGTGTGGGCCTGACTGGGAGTCTGAGGTGACTGAACAACACAGTTTGCTGGTGAGCCAGCAGGGACTGGAGCTGGCGGGGCGCTGGACACAGAAGTTATGCTAGAGGCTGTAGAGACATTTGAAAATGGAGGACCAGAGGAAGAAGGCCTCACCTGGGGAGACCCTAACGGGACGTGAGCAAATGGAGAATGAGATGGATCGCTTTTCACGCTTGAACTCTCTTGACTCTCTGTGGCAGGCCTGGAAAATTCTGGCTCCTTCTTCTCTTCGAAGTCTTCATTGAACAGGTCTTGTATATCATCTTCTGGAACGGTGTTTGCTAGTTCGTCTATTAGCTCCTGCCACTCTTGATCATTCAGGTTAATGTCTGAGAAAAGCTTGTTCTGATTTGAAAGAGATGTTTCAGAAGTGTCTATGCAGCTGGGATCATCCAAAGGCTCTTGCTTTAGCTCCTTGTTCTGCAGGATATTAAAACTATTGTCTAGTTCGTTGCAACCATTAACAGGGAGCTTTATCTCAGAAAGACCACCATTTTTACCCAAGTCTTCTAGACTACTACCATGAGTTCCACTGTTCTGCAGAGGTAGGGGAGCTTTCATGTCAAGCTGGTGAAGAGGAGAAGCAGCTGGCAAAGATAAATTATTGGGCAAGCTGTTGATTGCCTCGATGCCTGGCACGTCCTTCCGTATCCGCTTGCTGGTCGGAGAAAAGCTCCCATCGCAAACTCCATTCTGCTGTTCTCCATTGAGAGGTGAACGTGCGCCTTCCAACTTCCTTTTGACTGTCTCTTGAAGCTTAAAGAAAAACAAAAGAAAAAAAATGAATCATTTGCAGAGGCAAAAAAAGTGCTGATGAGCCACGTGACAGATATTGTTACTAGTAGGCTTGGTGAAGAATAAGTTTTCAAAACTCTGATCATGAAGTTTCTGTCATTTCACTCCTATGCCTTGATGAAATTGAGAAGAGAGTCTAAAACAACAATAAAAACCTGCATCCAAGTCTGCCCCTGAGTAGGAGAGCACAGGCCCATGGCTGTAAAATACATCTGTTCTCTCCAAGCTACCAGAATTTTATGGATCAAGTTGATTAATTCAACTATTTGATGCCTAAGAGTGAGGAGTCCTAAATTAGATCACAAAAATGGAATCACTAAAATTTAATATTTACTCTGAAAATCTTTTTGTTTGAAGTTTCTAGAAGCTTCTTGAAAAGTACCTACAACACATTAGATTGACTACTTGCATTGAAACATGTGTTGTTGACACAAAGACTTTCTGAGAAAATTCATTAACGTAGTTTCATTTGATTAGCCCTCTGGTCTTGGTTACTGAACATATTGAGAATCAGTTTTAAATGAGGAAAAAATATACCCACTGTAAAAAATAGAAGGCACTTTGCATGATGTTAACTCAATCAAATCACCAAAAAATTAGGAAATAACCTATGTACTAGGAGCTAACATAAAAGATAAATAACTAATAGAAAGGACAGCAACACAAGTCTCCAGGAAAACAATCAAATTAGCTACAAGAATATTCTAAAAAAAACCCCAAACTATTAATATGAGCTATAATTTAGGTTAAAAGAAGCATAGCAAAGCATGTAACAACTTATAGTCCTCTTCTATGACAACAAATGTTAAGTCCTCTGCTTATGCACCAGACTAAAAAAAGCACTCCTCTTCAGCTGAGGCAAAAAACAATAGTGGGGAGGGGAGGAAGCAAAGAGGTCACAGCTCTAGCAAACGCCTTCAGGACACACTTGCGTCCCTGATGCTAGAACAATAGAAGTCAAAATACTGAAAGATTTTATCAATTTTGAAGTATTTTTACTAGTATGAAAATCCCAGACACTCAGCTCCCACCCCTTCCCTAATCTAGAGGTCTTCAACCTTCTTTCTTCCCACAGCCCAGACCCCATTTATTTCTCCTATCCCAGAGGGCTAGTTCTCCTTTCATCTCATGTGTGAGACAGGCAAGCAAATCCGTATCTCATCCTCATTTTAGAGGGAGAGGTTCTGAGAGGGCTGCGCCCTTCTCTTGCCCTTCAGGCCTGGGTGGCTTCTTCACCATGCAACGCAGAAGGACACAGCTGAAGCACACGTTGCTGCAGTCCCAGCAGAACATGCATAGGACACTAAGCTGCATGCTGGTCCTCTGCAGAGACGTGAACTTTATAACAAAGCAGAAAGGCAAGTCTGGGAGTCCTTAAACAAACCAACAACTGCTTGATTTTGGGTTCTGTAGTACTGCATAGAGAACAGCTGCTCTGCAACCACAGCTGCTGCCACGTGGACCACTGTCCTGTTGGGCTCCTCGTCTGGTGCAAGATGCCTGTGCAGCTCCACAGGAGCTGTCCTTACCCTGAGTCTTTCCCTGGTTTCTAGGTGTCAGGGAACAGCAAAGCCAGAGGTTTGCACTAAGTTGTTGTCTCTGTGCTGCAGGCTACGATGGGGAACCCGCCTGTGGCAAGGCAGGGGTCAGGAAGGCTGTCAGCATGTTTTGGGCTTTCCCACTGCATATTTGGAGTCCCTGTTGCTGGGCTCCCACTCCCTACTCCTCACCTGACCATAGCAGCTCTTACCCCTGATTAGCTCTGCAGGTGCTCAGGAATGGGGTCCTGCACATGGTGGCAGATGTAAGCAGGAGCGCACACAGCACTGGTGCTCTCTCAGTTAAAGTTCTGCACGGTAGCGTTGTTCAGCTATGGTCTGCACGAGCACATTGAGCTGCAGAACACAGCGCCTCACAGCAGAAGCATCACATTTCCATGTCCCTATGCTACAGCAGCAGCAAGATCTAGTAGGAAGTTCTTGTCCAGGGGTGGTAATTGCCTCATCTGTGCCAGTTAACAGTGATGTGGACGGTAAGTCAACACCCAGGGCTAGTGTGAAGGAGGAAAATCAGATCCCACAAGGAGGTTTATGATATGGCTTCTCACCTCCGCTGTTTCCTTCCCTTAAAAACCTAAGTTAAGCTGAACACCATCGTATGGCATCACAGCTCCCTGCTGTTTTTTGACCGGTGTAACTGGCATGTGGCAGAAGACCACAGCTGAGCCACTGTGCTTGTTTCACTGATCTTTATATAACCCTGGTTCAGACCCCAAAGGATGATATGGATGTGGTAATGGCACCACTTCACAAGCACAGCAAGCACAATCTCTTTCAAGCTTCCTTTCTTCGGAGCAAGAAAGAGTAAGCACAATCTGGCCCCAAATGCAGGTGGTCAGTAACACGTTTGACATAATGGTTTGAAATAAAACAATTAAATGTTGCCCCTAATGGGCCAGTCTCACAATTTAAAGCTCAAATCACCCATTTCATCTCCTAAGCTGCCTCACTACAAAGTTATTATCCCTCTTTGCCTTCCACATCAGTAAAAACAGTCACTGAATAGCAAGCGACTCAAGACCAAGTCCAATGGACACGAACACGCTAAAACAGGATTCGAAGAAATGACCAAAACTTGTGATGGCCCTTTGCCCTGAGTTCATATTGGCCAAATGTTGGGCTAAAGTAAGAAGTCATACCAAAGGATCATGAAGAAAAGTTCATAAGGAAGAGATATGAAAAAAATCAATTTGTCTTAATGACAAGTCAGGGGTTAGTGAGTGCAATTATAGAATCACAAAATCATAGAATGGTTTGGGTTGGAAGGGACCTTAAAGATCATCCAGTTCCAACCCTCCTGTCATGGGCAGGGACACCTTCACTGGATCAGGTTGCTCAAGGCCTCATCCAACCTGGCCTTGAACACCTCCAGGGATGGGGCATCCACAACTTCCCAGGGCAACCTGTGCCAGTGCCTCACCACCCTCACTGTGAAGAATTTTTTCCTAATACCTAATCCAAAACTCCCACCTTCCAATTTAAAGCCATTTCCCCTCATCCTATCACTCCTTGCCCTTCTAAAAGTCCCTCCCCAGGTTTTCTGTGGGCCTTCTTCAGGTGCTGGAAGGCCACTATGAGGTCCCCCTAGAGCCTTCTCTTCTCCAGGCTGAACAAGCCCAACTCTCTCAGCCTGTCCTATAGCAGAGGTGCTCCAGCCCTCTGATCATCTTTGTAGCCCTGAGAAATACAAGAGAGCTATCTCCATACATTCACAACAATCTAAAGGTATCCCTTATGGAATATCAGCAGGAGTGATACGCTTTCACATCATTTCACATCTTCAGGTTTCTCATTGTTTACTAATTTATCCTCATCCATCACCTTATTTGTACATGAATGTTTACCAAAAGAATTAAAATTATCTAGTGGCAAATAACCAGCCCTAAAAATATCAGCTCCTAAAGTTTCATCATGTGCTGAAAGTTGCAAGTTTCCCTGTAGAAACATACAGTGACGTCACTGAAAGTAAAAGCAGGCCCACTGTATAAATATTAATAATTGTGTTTAACGTGCATTGCAACAAAAAGCAGCTTTAACATAGAAACTATTTTCCATCAAATATCAAATATACAGAAATTGTGCCTTGTTGCAAATGAAAACAAAACAAAGCCTTTTCTAAGTTTTATTTTCTGCATGATTCACCTTCAAAAGTTTTACAATTTGGGGAGTGAGCAGACACTAAAAAAAAAACCTAATCTTTTTATTCTCTTTGTTTGCTCGTTGAAAAACTGTAGGTAGAAAGAAACAAAACATAAAAGGTTTATTTGAAGGTAATGTGCTGGATACAACCTTTACAGGTGGGGAAGCACATTGGTAATGGCATTTTGGAGAAGTAGGAACCATGACAATAGAAGCATCTCTCTTTTTTGGGCTACAACACAGAAATGTTCTTATCAAATTACTCCAATACAAACATTCATTTTCATATCTTGATTTCATTCCAAATCATCTTATCAGCTATTAGATGGCATGGATATCATATATGGACCATGTACTGGCAAACAGCCTACCACCAGGACTACACAAATTCCAGCACTTCCCCTTCCCTCTGTAAAAGCAGTGCCTGAAGTAAAATATTCTCCTGTAAAGCATATTCCCTCTCCTTCTAAGTAGTAGTTTATAGTTCACGCATGTGATTTGCAATATGCTTCATGAAGATATTAGTAGAAGCTTAGAGATTTATGTCTGGGAGTAGAAGACTCAATGAATAAAATAAAAATAAAAGAAAGATATTAAAATAAAACAAAAATATTGAAATAAAATAAAACCCTTGCCACCTTCATAGGCATTTAGCTTTATCTACAGAAAATATTTGGCTGATGGATCTGCATTTCACAGCAGGATTCTATCCCAAAGCAGAAGAGAGTGAGCAGGACTCGCTATCTTTACATGCCTTTGGAGAAACTCTAGCTGCAGAGCAAGAAAAGGTCAAACTTTTGTGAGTTGACTTTTTAAATTACTTTTGTCTGGGGGAGAGGCAGGAGAAGGGTCAGAGACTGTGCACACAAACACACACAGACCCAAATGGTCTAATCTAACCTACCCTGAAATTTTTTGTAGAGCTGCTCGGACATGCCATAAAAGACCCGATACATAAACAAGAGAGTGTTGAGGCTGTCAGCAGGGCTTTCATCTGCGGGGAGAAGCTGCTCCACTTCATCCCACCAGCAGCAATTCATTTTTCAAAAGAAATGAGACTGAGGTGCTGTTGTTATAGCAACAGCCGAGCCACTCGCCGGCCCATCCTCCACCGTCGCGCTGCCTTCGGTGGGCGGCTGTGCCAGTCATCCGCAGGGAGTGACCAGGGCTGTGGCGGTGGCTCTGTTCTTTCACTGCTCTCTAAAGCAAAAATAAAGGGAGGGCGGGCGGGGGGGGGGAACTGAGAGGCTAAATTCTCTTTTTGCCTGTAGAAATTGAGCATGATTTACAGGGTGTAACACAGGTCCACTTCTCGTTCTTGGCCAGAAGGACCGTCAGTCCACAGACAAAGAGGCTGGGGTTACTTTTGCAGATACCTCAATACACCAGCTACACAGAAGATTTCCTCTTGTTAAGGCAACTCCAGTCACTTCAATATGAGGAAAGGGCAACAACTGTGAGAAGTGTGGCACACTCATTCCTCAGCTGTGCTGGGACACACCTTTCTCCATAGCTATCTTTGCTCCCCATGGGAAAGCAGAGAAACCGGCCAAAGCCAAAAGTCCATCATCCTTAGAGAACACACAGGCTTACAAAAAGCAAGGGTTACCACATCCCCCACAGTGATCTTCTGTGACTCTTTCTGTTAAAATTAAAAATCTATCTTTTCCATTCCTCACAGTCTGGCCCATCAGCCATCCGTGCTTAAATGGGCCTCAGCTCCTTTAGAATCATAGAAACATCTGGCTGGAAAAGACCTCTGGGATCATCAAGTCCAATCGTACCTGTCCCCTTACTAAACCATGTCCCTAAGAAACTCATCTACCTGCCTTTTAAACACCTCCAGAGACGACGACTCAATCACATCCCTGGGCAGCTGTGCCAGTGCCTGACCACCCTTTCAGTGAAGAAATTTTTCCTGATGTCTAAATCTGAACCTCCCCTGGTGCAACTTAAGGCCGTTTCCTCTCATCCTATTGTCTATCACTTGTGTGAAGAGGCCAGCACCCACCGGGCTACAACCTCCCTTCAGGTAGTTGTAGACAGTGATGAGGTCTCCTCTCAGCCTTCTCTTCTCTGAACTAAATGACAGTGACTCAGTCTTGGCCCTTCCTGCAGGACTTCTCTCCCTCACATCAGTCTGCCTGATTTAGCACTTCTTCTTCCAGGGGTACCTGAACTTGCCTCACCTTTCTTCTTCCTTCTTCTCCCACAACTTCTCCAGATAGATCTTGACACACAAACACTCCCCACCTCTGACAGGGAGTGCTCACCAAGAGCTCCACTAAACGCTGTCCCAATTCAGCCAGCTCCAGCCTGCACCCTGAAGACTGAGCCAAGTTAGCTCCTTAACTTCTTGTGCTGCACTTAAATCCTATCAATAACTCAGCAAGAGTCCCAGGGGTTGCTCTGAAGTGACACTAAGCAACTGGATTTGATGTGACAGCTCTTCTAAGCAAAGACATAAGGAACATAACCATCTCATTCTGAGACCAATAAGGAATAATTCGTATTGCTACTTTCATGCCAGTAACTCAGCTTCAACGTTTAAAAGGATTCCTTGTTTCTTGCATATCCTTCCTCACTGTACCAGTTCCAAGACTGCTATTAAAAAGTCAACAGCACCAAAAGGCGCCAGTGCCTGAGGTACAACCACATCTTGTGACTTGTACCTCACAGATTCTTAATGATACTTGCTGCAGGTGTCACACAGAGAGCTGAACTCAGAAAAGTGGCCAAGCAAAGCAGAGATGGGTTACAAACCAGTGCTTCCAGCTAATAAAAGTATTTCATGTATCAAACCACTCCCCTACTACTAGAATTTCCTCACACTGAAAGCACAGCACCGATGCCTGCTAACTCACAGGATGAAGCCTGACGCAGCAAATTGATTTTGGATCGCAATTGCTCACTTAAAGCACATGCTGTGCTCTTCCATGCTGGGCCTGCCTGCCCAGTTCTTGTTGGCCAGGGCAATGTTTCAAATATGCAGGAAATTCACATTGTGAAATCTGTTTGAAGCTGGTAAAATCTCGATCTGTCAACCTAGCCAGTAACCTGTTCAACTCTGCAGGCTCACAGAGTAACCTCTGCCTCGTGAAGAAGCTCAAACCTTTGCCTGTTACTCAGGCTGCTAAGGGCTGCTGGGGACTCTGTCATTGCCCTTGTCAGTCCTCAAAAGAACAAACCAACTCCCATTAACGATAAGAAATAAAAGATGCTCAGGGCACAAGCTAAATCTGAGAGAGCTAACAGTGAGGAAAACGATTTGCTGCTTCGTGTTTTAGCCAGGCTGGTCAGACAGGAAGGGCTGCTCTCAGGCAGTAAGAGTAGAGGGTACTGGCTGTCCGGATGCAAAGCAGGCAGCCCACCGGAGCTGCCTGCCCCAGCCAGCTGTCAGGTTTCCAGCCACTAGCAGGACCTGGATTACACTGGGAGGTCAAGTAGAGGACAGGGAAGCAGGGTACCAAAAAAGGCACTGGATGAGAGCAAATCAGCAACGGCAGTGGTGAAGTCAAACCAGGCAAACGCCATGAACTCCGCTTGCCCTCAGTCAGCCCTGTGAGAATGCTGATGTGTGCTAAAACAGCTCCAGAAAAGCAAGAACTAGCATGAGTTTTCACTAGAGCTTTCAGAGGGATGAGCAAGGGAAGGGAAGCAGCCACAGTTCTATAAAGAGAGAGGGAGAAAGAGAGCGAAAGCTTCTCCCGTGGTTCGACTCTGCCTGATCATGTGTATTTTCATCCCAGACTGAAGAAATTTTGTCCTTCCATTGCTCAGGCCGTGTGATCAGAGCTAGCTCTTATGCAGCTCTGTGTTAATTTCATCAAAATAAAAAGGAAAAGCATGTATATCTTTACGGATGTTTATTGAAGCCTTTTAAACCTCTCCATTGCATTGCTGTCAGAAAGACGTTTTCTGCTGTAGAAATAAAGACTGTAAGGAACACTAGCTAGGGAGGGGTGCAGGAGTGAAGAAATACATATGAACTCCACTAACTATGCTACTCAAATTGTATGTGTCTAGAAGTGGCTGGGGGACAAAAGTGTGATCCTTCTGAAGCGTAAGTGCATATATCACATACCAGTTCCAGTTCGCCTTTAGAATATTTTTCTTGGATAACTTCTGTCTCTCCCTCCATACATCTCATCTCCAACTTACATTTGAATGCAAAGACACTGAATGACACGCTTCTGAGGAGATTTGGCACGCAAGGTCCCTGGGGAACCTCTTGAGCCAAACACAGACAATGGATACTATTAATTTTCTGAGTGAAAAATTATTGGTAAGTTTAACTGGACTTTAGAGCACAAATTATTTCATGGATGAAACGCTGTCATCATCCTCAAACAGCCTTCCTGCTTAAGCGTGTGATCTACACAGCTTCCTCCTCTTCAGGTCCATCCAATTTAATCCCTCTTCAGCCCAATAGGGTAAACACTGGCAAAGCAGTAACCTCATCACTTGAGGGAGTGGCAGCATTCCTCTGTTTGTGAAAAAGTCTTAATGAAGGTGCTAAGAGCCTGAGAGCTAAACTATTTATCTGGCAGTGCCTACTCCCATCTCTCACCTTGAACAGCCAAGTTACACTCTCCCTGCAATTGTCCTCGCAGACAGCAGGAGCTACAATTTCAAAGCGGTTATGAGGATTTAGTCAGGCTGCCTCTAATTGACTTGTCTGGGAGTTGTGCTGATAAATCTTCACCCTTTGAAAACATTCCCAATCTGCTTTGTATCTGGACAGGAGAGAAGCTAATGATAAAAACCAGACACTGCAGATTATTAAAGCTGTACCTCCTGAAGAACTCCTGCAAATTAGGGCAGAAAAGAAATGCAGGAACCTCTTGTGTTTTAAACTAAGAAGCAGCAAAGCAACATATCTAGTGTTGTTGCAAGGGTACCACAGTTACTCATTCACTACTCATTAGCTCTTCAAACTGCATATGCATCACTAGAAACAGTCTCCTGGGGAAATCTTGCCCCCATTCACCCTTGGATGGGCACAAGCCATAGCAAGGTAGTGAAGTGTCCTGGTGGTGCCCTGCATGCCTTAGTGAAGGGGTATTTAGGACAGGAAGGCATTCTTGTGCTCTGCAAATGAGCAGCAGCTCTCTGACACAACCTCTGTTTTCCTGGTAGGATAAGAGTTCTGTTAATGACTTCAGAGTGGACAGTCTAAAATCTTGTCTAACTGCAGTAAGGGAAAAGCCCTTTGCATAGTTAGTGCAAGCAAATTACCTTCCAGTTGCACACAGTGTATTGCCATGGCACATAATGTAATACTCCAGAATATTCTTGGAGAAACTCTGAAGAAGGGAACTGGAAGAGGCAAGGGATGGTGGAGACATGATGGTACTCCCCTGATGACACTGTTGGTTTCCATGGACTGGGAGCTCCGTTCATCCACTTACTACCAAAGCCTGTCTAGTGCATGATCTCTAAAAGAACAACAGCAAGCTGTCAAGAAGGCTGAACTGGGGAATGGTATGGTTGTCTCCCATTTATTTCACTGCTGTTAACCCCCAACAAACACCACTTCACGTCAACATGACTACTTATTCCACAGTTGTGTGAATAAGCATCTTCCAGTTCCTCAAATCAATGTGGGCTAAGTAATTTCAGGGATACGTCCACACAACTAAGTTGAAGTTAATGCTTTTCAAAGCAAGGTGTTTGATATAATCAGAAAAGGAAGGAAATAAGAGCCAGGTAGCACCTACACTGTACTTGTTCAAGCCCACATATTTCAGTCACAGTCACCCTCTTGGGGTTAACACCATAAATGGAATTTCTGTTTGAAAATAATTTCAAGAACAGAATTAACAGACTTCCACAACTAACGAATACAAAAAAAGAAAAATCTTGTGAATCAACAAGACAATTTATACTGCGCTGCAAACAAAATGGTGACTTTATCCCAGAGCTTGTCTCCATAAAGCCCTCCTCCTCTTCTCCCCCTGTCCCCTGTGCCTGGCTCTGCAGCTTGTCTGAGGACACAGGTGACCTGAAGATTTCTTTGCAAGGACAAACACTTTTAGAGGAGTCTAGGTTATCTAACAACAGGTTAAACAATTAACAGTGCAGTAGGCATTACAAACGAGATCCAAGCATGGGGGAAGGAGGGAGGAAATTAATCTTTTTGCATGTTAATGAATTAACAGTCGTGTTTTTTCAAAGTGCTAATTCTCATTACGCTTCTGAGCAATGTCTTTTAGGGAAAGGAAAAAAAATAAACATGGGACAGATGAGTTTGGAAGTAGAAATATGCTAGGCTATAGAACATAAAACCCATAACTACTAACTGAAAATTCTAATATAGAAAAGATGTCAGAAACATCTGAAATGGATCTGGCTTGTTCCTTCATCCAGGTCCCTTACAATACAATCAGCTTGATCCATCTCTAGGAAAGAAGAGCAGCGCTAGAACTGCTTCTTTGCCTTGCCTTTGCATATCTATTTAAAAGAAAGCATGCAGCAGCAGTTTTGTAAGACTCCTCTATATAGCCCAGTCACGAGAGGTGTCGAATCCCTCAGCTCACATTAACTTCACCAGTAGTTATATCTCCATTGGTAAGATCATTTCTTCTGCACCAAAATTTGTTCAGAGATGGACACTACGTGTGATGGAACAACTTTTCTTGACATTCCTTTTTTGCTTTCAATACGAGTTGTAGTCAGCTCAGTAAAAAAAAAATTAAAAATGTAGGAATACTGAAGATCTGTGAAGACTCAAGAAGTCAAAGGATTGTACAGAACACCCTAGACATTTTCTGAATTATTCTGAGCACAGTTTGAGAATTATTTGACACCGACTAAAGGCCAGGCATAACCGAATAGCTGTTTAGCCCTAAATTTGGCCAAGCAAACCATAGAAATTTTACTTCTTTGTTGCCTCTGAACCTTCACCTCAAGCTGACCTTGGCATACAACAACACGTGTATGCTTATCGTGCACAACACAATCCCTGCATTTTTCACACACGTGCACACGTAGTTGCTGCCCATCCTACTCACAGGGGTTTACATATTCAGCAATTTAGACATAGTGAGCATATTTTAGTAGTTAATCCAAATTAAATTTAGACTTCAAGTCCCTTTCACCCCGGAGAGTTTGTGCCTTTAACAGCATCAAATAAACACATGACAACAAAAGAGCCATTGTTATCATAGATGCTGTGTATAAGATTGATTCACTAAGAACACTACAGTTTTCCCCTAAACCCCTTGGTGATATGAAGCACAAGACTTTATACTTAGCTGTTAGATAAGTCATCCAGATGCACCATAAGCCAGCTGTGCATTCATATAATGGGCTTCCAGTAATCTTATTTTCCTTCTTAAAAGACTTCCCACTTTTTTCTCCTGTTCTAGGAGCAATGAGCCAGCAAGTAGTAAGACACTTTTAATGTGTTAGTCTGGAGATAAATTACTGCTGGGCTGCTGACAGGATTATGCGAGTTTTGGTGTCAGAGAAAAACAGAGGTGGGTTGAGTCTAAAAAGAAAAAAAAAAACATTTGTGTGTCCAAAAAATACAAACCATCACTTAACACTTAAATGGTGTCTGTCATTCAGATTCAAATATATATTAAACGTCTGCATTTCACTTCAGAAAACAAAGCAGGAAGCTTGCCTGAAGCTGTATATGAAGTCAGTGGCAGGGTTAGAGTTGGACTCAAATTTCCCAAATCCTGTGCCCAGCCAACGGGAGTATAAAATACCTTATAACCTCAGATCAATCCGTGCTATTGCTTCTCTTTCTTTCCCTATTCAGGAAAAAGAAAGGGGTGCAAAAAAAAGCTATGAACAGGACAGAAAGAGCCTGGAAACTCCTACAGGCACCATAAGAAAGTTGCAGGCAAGAACGTGTTGATTCATTCCAGCCTTGAGGATGCGATTCATATCGCCTGTATCAGGAATGAGATAAACCATTCTCCAGAAGTGTCATCTTCTTTTCACTGACCTTAAAGGGAACCTCGGTAAGTAGCTCAAAACCAGGCATCCACAGTCAGATGCCAGCATCTGGACCCTCCCCAAGCCACCAACACTATATGCTCAGTCACTAATTACATGCTACTGCTGTTTACATCTGCATTTAATAAAGATTTCTGTCTGCGTGGGCCATGTCCTTCCCCAGTTTCATTTCCAGAGATTTCAGTTTTGTCCCACTAAACTTTTAGAAAAAAAGCCTGAAATCTACATAGTTTGGCTTATAATTATGATATTACATTTGCTCTTGGAAAGAAGCTTCGTTTCTTATAGCACCAAGGGAAAGAAGGTTGCACAGCTTCAAGTTCTTGCTTAGTTACCTTCATGCTTAACCACTTCTGGATTATTTAAAAGAGGCGAGAGTATAAGGGGAAAAGTAGCTGGAGGGGCCATGAGTTTAAATCATAGATAAATAGTAGTGTTATAACCACGATGGTCTAAGCAAAATCCATAAAGAGAAAAAAAAGAAAAGTGGATTTAATTAGATGCACAGATAGGAGGGAAATATAGACAAGCTTTGGGGTAAGAAAGCACTTCTCCCTTCTTAAACAACAGTGGCAGTAACCTTAGTAACAACTTTAACAATGCGCAAGCATGCTTAAGAAATGATGGAAAATCATGTCGATACCGGCCATATAGGATTGTGTGCAAATCTGCTGTGTGATAAAGATTCCCACAGTATGAAAGTTTGTTTTTAAAGGAAATTACACGGGCAGCAGGGTAGAGGTTTTTCCTAGGGCTATTTTCAATACTCTTTTATTTTTCTTCCTTTCTTCTAAGCTTTTCAAAACTGTCAAATGAAAAAAAAAAGCCTGGCAATTAGCATATTTCAGAATTACATTAAGTGCCCAGCTTTAAAATGCACAGCTGCCCCGGGAATGACTTTTTTCAATGCCAGGTGGAAAACACAAGGCCAAGAACTAGCCTTGAATATTGTGGCTGTACAATTCATAGGAGACCATGGTCTCAGTATGTCTGGGGATGTAAGTCACTGCTCTCCTTTTTGTTTTTTTTCTGAAACCAAAGCTGTCTGGTATTGCCAAACTCCAAATTCAGAGCCACAATAATCTTATTAGAAGCATCTGACACCACAAACATGGAGGATTTTCCTGTCTCATCAGTAAAGTAGTGCCAGCCTTCTCCTCTCTCTGCTAATGAGAAAGGACTGCAATGCCTGAAAATAGAGCAGGTATTTTTCACCCCAAGTACTCCCTGTGTCTCTGTACAGCAGCGTGAACTAGCCAAGGATGTTCTCTCCACACAGGGCCTGGAAATGTCACCAGACAGTGAACTACTAAATGGGTACTGGGTGAAAGGCTCCCTAAAGAGCTGTGGGGGGAACGCAGCAGGGCACAGGACCCTTCTTGGGAACACCGTCTTTCCAAGCAGCCACTGTCTAGCGGAGGTTCAAACCACAAGAACTCGGACTAAACCACAGAACCATAGAGATCTCCTTCTCAATCACAGCACAGCAGGGCTGCAGGCAGCCTTTGAGCTCTGGCATTCTCCAATGTCTCTTAGTAAAGGCACACAAGCAGAAGCCCCATAGTATGAAGCCGTTGTCCTGTGAGGGCCCAAAAGCTACAACCAGTCCTTGCCTCCTCCACTTCCCCACAGCTCTGCCGGATCCCTGAAGATCTCACCTGGGTGGCAGCAGTCATCAGAGAAGGCTCTGACAAGCAAGTGGCAAGATATCAACAGTGGCAGCAGCTCTATGCAGTGACAGGAGACTCTGGGGAGCCAGGTTTGAAACATGCATCACTTGCTCCCTCCCTGCAAATTCCCATTGTTTTGTCTCTCCTGCCACTGTTTCCCATATTTTCACAGTTCACATCTTACAGCCTCACACATCAGTTATGTGCTTGCAGAAGGCAAAGTGGCTCTAGAGCATTACCCTTCCTTCTGCCAATTACAAAGCTCTTGCTCCCACCCTCAGTGCATGTTGATAATCTGTGATAACCCTTCTCCCCATCTATCCGACTGCTTTCTTCCCAGTTCTGTTGGTTCTTACAGGTCTTGGAAAAAGCCATGACAGTAACTGACCTCAGCAGTTTCCTCAAAAAGTCAGTTGGAGCTGGGCATCAATCTCCTTCCTGCAACTCTCAAACTCACATAAAAACATGAAAGGAAACTACGCCTAAGGTTACTCCAGGAATTCCAGCTACTGTCCATGAGAGGAATTTGCATAATTTGCCCCTATCTGCAGTCCAAGCAGCAAGTTTCTGCTGCAACTGTTTCTTGGCTTTCCTCATTTTCACCCCACACTGCAAGAACAAAAAGAATCCTTCTTCATGTATGCAGAGGGATGCACAAGCAAACTCTTTACAGATGGGCTCAGCAAGGGGTTCTTTACACTGTGATGGCTGGAAGACGGGAAGATGTGCCAGGGAAGCCTGACTCTGGGCCTGTTCTGTTCCGTACACTCTGCTTAATGACTTCTGTTGTGGAGGGGACACTGGGCTAAATGTCCCTTCTGAGATGACCCAGTACAATTGTTCTTATACCCACAGCGCCTGCAGAAGAAAAGCTACTTAGAAGCTTTTTACTAAAACGTAACAAACAGAATCCTCTCTCTACCACTTTTTGAAAGTTCTAGTTCTGAAGTACTTTGGTAATAACAACATGATTTTATAAAGCTGCAGCTATACAAAGCAAAGTGGTACAAACTCATGGCCAGTGAGCCCTAAGCAAAGAGGAGTCAGTGCAGGAATAACCACCTTAAGCACTTGCTTAACTGCTTTTTGAACATGGACCTAACGACAGACGATGGTCATCCTATTAAAAGATAAACAAATGACTACACTTTGTCCTCTTCCCCGGTCATCCCCACCTCCTCCCAAAACTTCCATCTCCAACATAACTGACCTACCTATCTGATTTTGGATTCCTAAAGACTATTACTACAGTTCAGTATTTAAAAGGAAGAACTACAATAACCATCACATAAAACACTGAGGAGGCATAAGATAGTGATTTTAGCTGTTAGTTTTCCCAGAGAATCTCAATATTCTTTATAAGAAGAACCCTTGCTACTAATATCCAGAGCACACAATATAAATTAAAGATATTATTTCATACACAGAGTGGGTATCACAACGAAAGGCCATGGAAAGTGAAAGACTCCAGTGGGAGGAGCAAACAAGGGAGCCTTGAGGCCAAAATCTTCAGCCTGTTGAGGCCCCCGGTATAAATGACAATGGTGTGTACAAAAAAATAGGCTCTGCTAGAGAACGTATCAGCCACATCATAGATAAAAAGTCATGGTACTGATAGAGTCACTTAAGGAAATCTGAATTGTCATAATACTCCAAGTCTATTTTCCCTGCTTCACATGCATAATGGGATCCTCCCAGAAAATGTAATCTAATTGAACTTATTTAAATAATCATCTCATTAAATTTTTCAAAATATAGAAGAATAAATATATATAAATCCTAGATAAGCAAAGAGACTGTTTATTCTTTTTCTTAGCTTTCCTTAGCTTTCCCATATGATCCTGAGACCCAAATAATCTCTATGTAAACCCTGAACATAAAAAGATACAAAATTAATTTTTTAATAGGGAAGAAAAAAAAAACAACCTCCTTGGTAGAACTTGAACTCCATTCCTCAGAATGATTAGTTTGGCCACTGGAGGGCTCCAATATTGTTCCATAAAAGCAAAAGAAAGTTTACTACGAAGGATAAACACATAACAAATAGCCTGGGCAATAAAGTTCAAACATAATACGCAATCTGAACTAAGATCTATAGGCTTGCAAGCATTTTGTAAGAGTCAGAGCTAATTTAACTGTTGTTTTGCTCTTGTAGCACAAAATGAGTAGAAAAAGAATTATCTTCTTACAGTTTGGCCATAAACATCCCCTCAAATAGAGCACCTATTAAAATGATTTTTGTATGCAATAGTAGAATGACTAGATGTCTGCAGAAAAGCAAACCCTGTAGGTTTCATTGGTACACATCAGTAAAACACTTCTACACAAAATCCCAGTGCTGCGGAGTACAACAGAAGTACATTCTCTGGCCCTCTCATGACTCCAGCCTTCCCAATGAAAGTTTGCCAAGATAAATCACGCAACTCAGCAACTGGGAGCACAGGGAGGAGACTCTGCTTAAAAAAGTCCTTGATTGTTTTGTTTTTTTCTGGATAAGCCATCGTTGGGAGTTGCCTTTTATTTTTTAAGAGGATTTATATGTTCAGGTATAGAAAGTCAAGGAATAACTGGCCCTAAAACTAATGAACATTTCTTCAACAACAGGGCAGCAAGATTTTATCAGAAAAATGCCTGTGGTCCTGCAGAAGCTGGTAGGGGCACTGATGTCAGCTGATAAGCTAACGACTGCAGCTTATCAGCTGATAAGCTAATGACTGCAATGCTCCAGTTAAGGATAAAACAAAAGCTATTTCAGTATAGGAGCATGAGAAAAAGTATTTCAGACATCATTCTAGCTACAGGCTTACAGAAGGGAGCAAAATGGCACACACACACCCCCGACACTCCCCAAATCAGCCGGTTGGGGATGGGAGGAATTTATCCTGGGCTGACATCCTGAATGCTGGAAGTTTTACATTGAGTCAAATTTTACAGCTGAGTTAAGCACTCCTAAAAATAAAGCAGGTTTATCAGAAACACTGAAAGATGCTAGCGGGTACTAAGATAAGCCCAACTGAGCACTGTTCTTGTTTGTTGAACTGTACTGTATCGAGCTGATGCACAAAACATCGTGGTTTGCTGGCACTTTGTGTCCCACACACTATTTTTTCTGCTTCTTCAATGCAAAGGGAAAAAGAAAAAAGAAAAAAACCCCTCCTTGCTTAAAATATCCCTGCTGCTCTCCTGTAGACCCTTCCTCCAGCACATCACATGTTAATGCCAATCTGCTGGGAGACTGCAATTCGAACATAATGAGATATTAATGAGCTTTGCACATGTCCCCAGTCGCAACAGTTCTCGCCTCCCCCCCCACCTCATTTTTCACAAACCCACAGAGATGCTTTGCTTGTTTTCCTGACACTGCATTTGTGTCTTCCCCATCCTGCTCCCTCCCAGCAAGCCCTGCTGCACCGTTCCCCTTAAGCTGCCAGCTCTAAAGAGCACCAAATGGGCTGGCACTCTCTTGTTTCCTGGCCTAATGGATGCTTGTTTAAACACTGGAGCTGTTTGCATTGCTGCGGCTCACTGCATGTTAAACACAGTCCTCTGAAACCCTACGCCAATCCAATAAAGGTATCAGCAGTCGGCGTGGGGAGGCAATTACTATAAAGTCCCAAGTGTGCCTTCTAAGCTCAAGGAAGGAAAATTTGATCGAACAGCTAAAAGCAAAATCTGATTCGGTTCAGCATCACGTGGAGGACACAAGGTTTAACTGCAGCCAGACCTATGGAGGGCAGGAGGAAATCAATGGACCAGCTGGGGAGAGCAACTGCACATTGTTAAGAGGCCTCTAAGCTGGCCTGTTAGCAATGCTCTCCACTGCCTTCACAGAGCAGCCACCCTCCCCCTTCATCTATAAGCCGAGGTGTGCTCCCTTTCCTTTTTTTTTCTTAATGATATGCTGCCAATTTCTTTTCACCCTTCATCAATTCTTGAAACAATTCTTCTTCTGGTAAAGGTCCTTCCCCTGTACAAAGTCATTGTCATATCAAAGGGAAGTGTTACAAAGGAACACCTGTGACAGAAGGTTGATGGTAACCAAAAAAAGATCCGTGTTTCATCGAGAGATGAAAAAAATCCAAATCTTAGACTAATGATAGGCAATATTTCAATGGACCAGCTCTTCACCTGGCTGAGGGCAGAAAATCAAGGGAGGAAGGAGCTGTATTTCAATTCATTCAATCCATAGAAACAAAGCTGCTTTAAAATGTTCTACTTCCTTTACTTTTAGGTGAGAGATAAGGAGATGGGGGAGTGAGAGAATGTTTCCATTTCATACTTTTTTTTCCTAAGATTTAAACAGACTCTATAAGATGGCCTCACTCTGAGGGCAGCTTTGCAAATGATGTAGAAAGTTCTTTGAGTGCTTGCCATGGCCACAGCTACCCTCAGGAACCCAAAAAAAGCAGATTTGCCACACCAGGTCAGGTCAGCGAGCCAGCAGGCTTGGCATTGTGCCCCTAACAGTGTCCCACACCTTGGGCTGCTGAAGGGACTAAAACCCTCCTCTCCCTTCCACACTGCAGGGAAGGGATTGTGCATACAGCTGGGAATTAGGGGCAGATCTCTTTGAGAACCTGCCCTCCTCAGAGCCGAGTTCCCAATCCTGTGGGCCAGGTTTGTCCCATGGGAGGATGCGGCTGGCAGTGCACAACTGGCAATGTGCCCACGTCCAGAGCTACCCATCACCGCCCCAGTCAGGGCTGGCATCTGGCTAATGGGCTTAAGGATCAAGCTGCCCCTTCAAAGCAAAGTTATCACAGGTCAGAAATCTGGTGTGATCCTAAGAAGTGCAGGCTGAAAAGTAGAGGGCTGCGCCAATTAACTGATTATTGAAGGATAAATGTCACTGGGCTGCTGTCACTCCTGTCTGGAGACACCACAGCTCACAGCACTGAAACAAGGAGGGCAGAGAAGAGCAGCACTGCCTGGTTTTAAAAAGGGCTCTGTGCTTGGGGAGACTGTTTCTTTAGGTGTTTTTTACAATTTAAGAGAACACAACTTGTGGGGAGAGGATGGAGTTAATCCCAAGATCTCGGATTCTTCACTCCAGAGTTACTCTGCAAGCTGCAAAACCTCTGTGGACTCAAAACAGACTCAAAACTCAGAGCAGGCAACAGGATGCCACTGGTGGCCTGAGCATAGTTAGTTAAAGAGGGTCTGCCTGATGAGTGTTTTGACAGAAATTAGGGGCTTTCAACCAAGGGGGGAGAAGTGTTGGGAAAGATCTGTTTTAGTAAAAAAAAAAAAAATTACAATACCACAAAAAAGCACAGTAACCTTCCTATTTCCAGTTTTATAGCAACATACAAACAAACAGCACTTGTTGTTGGTGGGATTCCTTGCCAAGGCTCCGGCGGGAGGGGAGGATGAGCTGGAGACATAATGTCTAGGTAAAGGGGGAATCCTTCCACACACTGCCTTTCGGTTAGGGCTATGAATCTGGAGACTTAATTTCCACACTTTGCAGCAAGAGTCGCTGCTAAGAAGACAGGGCGAAGAGCACCGTCCTCCTGGGTGGAGCAAAGCAGCAGCCAGAGCTAACCAGTACCAAAACATACAAGAACCAGCCTGTCTTGAAAGCATCAGACCCAGAGATCCCCAAGAGGCTCTTGACACATTTCAACTCCTTCCCTCTCTTGAAGCTGAGTATACAGCTTCTGTGAGGGCTTGAAAAACCCACCACCTACCCACCAGTTGTAAGTGGAATGATTTCCTGATGAGACTGGGGAAGGATGTGGCTCTCGAAATCATCAGCTTCTGCAGAATCTAGCCTTTAATTTGAACAAAACAACACAACAACAAAAAAATCCAGCCCTTGTGACTGCACAGATAACTTTCCAAATATGACCCGCTGCTGTGCTGTGCTTCTGAGGCGGCAGACAGGCTTCTCCTGTTGTTTCAAGAAGCCACACAGTGAAATCAATAAGACTCATTAATGATAATCAGTGCCCTATGGGCAGCAGCAAAACTGACAAGAATCCTGCCAATTCTGTCCTTCTGGTGTTACTTGGGAAAACTCTGACTGACAGGAAAGGTAGATTTCTCACTTGCTTGCATTCAGAAGCAAGTTGCAGACAGAGTCCTGTGGGAAGTACTCGGGGATTCAGCCTCCGTATCCCACCAGGAGTATCAGCATTTCCTCCTGTCAGAGAAAGGTTTTGCGCTCTCACCTGTACCTGGGATGAGGCTCTTTTCTTTCTTCTTTTACATACTGACATGCTGCTCATCCCTGAACACCACAACAGGCTTTCCTGCCTCCTGGCCACCCCAAGCTGATGAGCTGACAAGCTTCAAGTCCTGACACAAGTCATACCCTCACCTTTGAGATGCATGGGGAGGTACACTGTGAAAGACAGACCAGGCTTTTAAGTAACACAAGGTGTGCTAGATGTTATTTTCACTCTCTTAACTCTGCCACAATAAAAGACCTGCCACCCACTGTATTCCCATCTGCAGGTGGTAAACCACTAAGGACATATTTCAGAACTCAAGGAAGGGACCCAATAACTCCTTCAGCTTCTTCAAGGTCGCCCCAGCTCTCCGCTTGCTTCAGGGACTTCTAGTTTTCACTGACTGCCTACAGACCAGAATCTCCTTGGGCACCAAGCTAGCCCTGGACCCAGCTACACATGCTCTCAGACATGGACCAGCATAAGCCACAGCACAGATATGTAGACAGGGCCGCTGAAGATGAACTTCCATGAGATTTTCATTTCAGGATGAAATTATTAATAATTTTTAAGATTCAGTTACTCAGACACATACTTTGCACACTTATTTAAAACATATTTCATTATTTGATTTAAAACCGTACCTGTGAGGGGACCAATTGCTTTCCAGCTTTGAGATCTGACTCAAGCAGCCAGGCAAAAAACACAGTAAGGTTTAAAGCAGCAAGAATTTCCTCCTTCCCACCCCCTTTGAATAAAATTGCCATGATAACATAGCTATATATTCACAGTTTCAGTGGATCATCCTGAGAATACAATAGTCTTCTCCAGAACCTAGGCCTACCCAATGGAGGTAAGTTTCCTATTAATCAATATTGTGAAAGAAAATTGTATAAATTGACATCTATACATCCAATATCTGTAATCTGCTCAGATAAAAAACCCGAACACTTACAACTCACACTTTCAAGGGAAATAAATTGAAAGATTGACAGAGCCTACATTTGTCAGGAGAAAAACCTAGGGGTGGCAGAAAATCCCCTAAGTGTTTCTCAAGCATAGTACCATCTCATCAGATGGTGCACAGGGTGATGCTGAGGTAAAGGAAATGGAGAAAATGCCATTTCCTGCTTCATTTCCTCTAGGGAGACTCTGGAGCAAGGTTTCATCAGATTAGAAATCCAAACAACCACATGTAGACTAAATGTTTTGTTTGCAGTTCCAGGCCTCCAAGGGAAGTACCTTGCTGCAAGCAGCAGTGGGTTAGCTCTGCCTCCACAACCCAGTGACAGAAAGTGGAAGAGAAGCAAGAGAAATTGGTGATGTGAAGAGTAAAGAGTGGTGCTTGTCACCTCTAATCTTGGTTTCTAGGTCCTGAGTAGGGCAAGTACAGGCTGCACTACAGACTACAAGGTTACTGACCTGGGGGGGGAATTTCAGCTTGTCAGTTACAGAAGCAAGAAAGGGGAAAAAAAAAACCAAACAAACCAAAACCCAAGCACCTGTCTTTTCAATTCCAGAACAGCTCAAACACTAAGGGTGCCTCGATTACACATATAAAGGAGCCAGGTTTTGAAAAACGCCATGTATCAGCTCTCTAAACATCAGACCTTTGCACATAAACAAACCCCAAAAGTAAAGACATTTTTGGAAATGTTTTCTGTTCCTGCCAGATCACATGAACACTCGCTGCCTTGAAATCAGCAATGTTAGACTGGCATTTACCGTCACTAACCACACAGATCTACCATATAAACAGCTAAAGAGTCATCAGTTGCACTTTATTTCAAAGAAGGTATCCAATGCCAATGTTGTTATATGCCCAAGCATTAATAAATCTACATCAGAAGCTGCTGATTACATTTGGCTTTGATTGGGCTTTTTAAGAAGCCTGATGAAGAATGAAGGCAAATGAGACGTATTCATATTGGAAAGCACTTGGCAGAACACCCCAATAGTGGCCTACAGTGCAGAGTTTGGAAAGCACGCAAGGGACTGAGGGGCTTCAGGACACAGACACACAAAGGAGGCAAGTTCGGTTTCAAACAGCTGAAAACATTCCCACTTTTGATCATCTGTCGTGTCCCACACTGCAGCCTTTGGTGTCGCAGCTCAACCACCTCCAAAGATCCCCACAACTCATAGCACAGCATTTAAAACAAATTGAAAACTGTGCTAGGTTTACCTTACAATGACCCACTGAAATCTTTGTGAAGTTGGTTCAGGGCCTGACTGGCAAGGCTGTCAGGTGCCTCAGGGACAGCTCTGTCAGGCATTTCAAAACAAGAGGCCTTTGCTTCTCTAGCACAGTCCTCAGCCTCATTTCCAAAGGGGATTCTTGTACTTCCCAAATAAAGCGTGGGTGAGAGAGCCAAAGTCTCTCACCCGGAGTCACGCTAAAGACTCGGGAGGGCCCGTGTGTGGCATAAGGACTGGATCTGGCCTGCAAAGCGGTTCCTTCTTGGTCCCCACATCAGCAAGGCAAACAAATTATATATTTGAGCATACTCCTGGTGTCTCAAGCACTGGCAGCTGATTGAAAGAATTGACAGATATGAAAATGATTGTGGTTGATGAGGGCGCTAGGCATTTTTCTAACAACTAAATGGAACTGCTGCCCTCTTTGGCCTGAGACACCAGGGTCTGTCAATCCTGCAATGTAGATTGAAGGTCATCTAGTAGCACATACTTTTTCTTTTTTCTTTTCTCTATTGTACATTTAGATAATCAGTGGAATGGTTATTAATGTTGAACATAGTATCAATACTGCTGAACTGCTTGGAGTAAAGTAATTCCAGTTAACTGGCAGTGGTTACTGGGGACCAAAACTCAGGTGCCAACCTGGAACTCAGCTCTCAAAAGTGTTTTTCAGAGGCCACATTATTCACAGACAACTAATACGGATGCTCACAGGAAACCTCACTCAGCTTTGATGCAGGTACCCAAGCCCCTCCAAGTTACTTAGATTCCAGCTTATGCGGCCTTGGACATGCTGCCAGGGTGCTCTTTTTATATAGGAAACACCATCACACACCTCTTTGGTTTTAGCAGCTTCCTCCCTCTCTCTCAGTGCACAGTGAAGCACATGGATGTGTGAGGAAGTTCACTACACATTTCAGATCTCTACTTCTTAACCTGATTTGCATCTGTTCACTTGTACTTTTGCCTTGCATCTGTTTGGCACAAAAATGTATCGTAGAAAGCTTCAAAAAACAAAAAAGCCTCAAATCTCCAGGCAGATATAATGCTCTTATTGGCACATTTCTGTTAGTAGCTACGTTGATGGTTCTGCCTGTGGAGGTGACAGGTTTTGCATTGTGTGTATGTGTTGTGTTGTCTGCCATTCTTCTTTGGAAGAAAGCACGCAGATTATAGCAGCAGCAGTGTCGCACAGATTGAAGGGAACAGTATAAATCTGTTCAAGACCTTCCCTCGAAGCCCTTCCAATAAAAGTTGAGGGATTATTTTTTTGCCATTTGAACAAGCGATTGCTCTAAAGTAGAACTCCCAGAATTGAAATATTCCTGTGCTGAATATAATTCTAGATTTTGATCTACACATCAAATAAATCCTCTACCTAGGTAACAGCTCCAAGTCAAAATCAAGACACACATCATGGGTAGGCCAAGCAGGCAGCCTTTTGGGAGGCCTGATTTTGGCAACTATTCCTATGGGAGCTCCTGCCTACCCACTCCAGAACGACCTCAGGAAGTTGACATAATCTGCAAGTAACACACGGTGGTGAAGACTCGGATCCACCAGGAACCAGTTGTCTTGTGTCAGCTGTGACCACAAGCCAGCTGTGAATACCACAAAATTAGAGAAAACTTGAGTTGTACTATGTGGGTAGACCCCCTGCCTGCCTCATTTTGATTACTTGCTCTTCTGGGACTTTATCTTCATTCTGGTTTACAAAGCATCCCCTGCTGGTGGGCTGGCATAAAGAGAGCCAGTAGCAAAGAAGCCTTCTATTGTCTTAGTCAGAAAAGTCTCCTCAGAAGAATAAGTGACAAGAAGGATGAGGAAGCCCCAGGGAGCAAAAGTACACAAAGACTGTGCTGGTGCTAGCCCTGCTTCTCTAGTGCCTATTGATGTGTATTTCTGAAACGTGTCAGAAATAACAGAAATGTCACCCAGCTTTGATTTTAAAAAGAAGAGAAAGGAGAATGTCCTTTTCTTCTCTCCCCCAGTTGGTCGCAAGGCCAGCCCCCCAGCCAGCCTGGCTGCCCCCTTGCAGGCTGGCTCTTTGGCAGCTGGGGCTCTGCCAAAGGGGCACTGGCCTGGCCCGGAGAAGTCAGTGCCCTGCACTGCTCTGCTTGCATTGCTGGTGGTTTACCCCACCACATATCACACACTCCTTGAGGTTTACAGGCTGAGCAGCCTGTGCCTATTAACTATTTACTTCATCTAAATTGCCCAATCAAAATTTGCATCTCATTGATGAATTATAGTAACAAGTGGCTCTTGACTTTTCAAACCTGTCTGCATCCTGAGGTCCATCCTGGGTGTGCTGGAGAAACAGAGCCTTGGTTTACTACACTAGGGTCTGGGGAGATAAGATGATAAAAATCACTTTCATCATTTTGGTCTCTGATGGAGAGACTTAACACCCTAAATAGACTGAAGTTTACAGCACTACCACTCACAGGAGGAGGGAGGTAGATGGAACACTGTTCTCTCCAGTGCTTCTCTGCTCCTCCTTTCCACTCACCTACACTTCTCCAGGGAGCTGGAGGACAGAAAGTCTCAAGGGATCTAGTTTCCATTTGGCCATTTCTGCCAGGCCAGGCTCTGAGGTGCCAGCAGTAACCTTGCATTGAAGTAGCAATACACTAAAGAGACAATGAACAGCATTAACACAGTTCAACTTGAACCTGATACTGCGTGTAGAAGTAAGGAGAGTTTATTTCTTTCAAAAAAAAAAAAAAATCACAACTTTCTCAGTTAAAACTACCTCTTATGCAGAGATGCAACAGAAGCCTTTAAAGAGCAGAGAAAGGATGCAGAGAGACGGACAGTAGGTAAAAATGTTCTGTTTATGAAACTCTCTGCCCAGTCTGCCTCAACAAGTCAATGTTCCTCAACATCAACCAGCCCAATGCAAATTTAACACCAAAGAAATTATCTGCATTGCCATTTACTTAATGTCCTGGGCAAAGTATTAGTAAAAAAAATTGTTTTAAGAAGGTATTTTAAATCATCCATTTCAGTCCCTTCTCTTCCAAAAGCTTTGGTCCTCTGTGAAAGATTTTCCCTGCAGAAAGACAAGACGCTCAGTCTCCTTTCTTCCTAGCCAAATAGTCTATTAATCCTTACTAGTTTATTATTTTAACTCATAACAATCAGATTGTTATACAATTCTTAATTGCAGCAAGAATTACCTAGAGACTAATGCTTAAATATCACTGACAGAAAGGGGTTTTTTAATGTGTTAGATTACACTTAAAGAAACAAACACACCAAAGTTGTTCTAGGCAAAATATTCATTGTACTTTCCCAGATGATGCCACTTTTGTTCTGGCACATTGTCAATAATGTAAAACCAGGATTATAAAGGTCTTGGTTCTGCTTTTTCATTGTCTTAGAATAGGTAAGCACAGAACCGGAACGCCAACATTTGGCCCGTAATTAATAAATTCAGCTCAACAAATTCTTTCCTTCCCTGTGATAAGTATTGTTTGAGCCAACAGTCCAAAATCCCAGTGAAAGCTGGGACAAGCGAGGTTTATTTGTTCGACTCTCAGATAGCAATGTTACTCAAGCAAGTTTCTGGAAACAGAAGGACCTGCAGTGTTTCAGCAAATGAGGGAGCTTTTCATCCTTTACATAGGAAATGAGCACCCTTCTCAGGGGAGGGCTGCCATGATATTTTTAAAACAAAGCCAAGAAACATAGCACATAAGCAAAATACCACCACGTGATCTTGAATTATTTTACCCATCCCCAGCCATCAGTGTTGTTTATTATTGTAGCAGTAATTTTCTAGTAAGATGCTAAAATGTCTTTGAACATGGTCTAAATTAAAAATGTTTTCAATTATTATTATTTCCAAGTAGAGCCTCTCTCTGTTGGGATTTTGCAAATGCCACTTGTGTAAATTTCTGCTCATCAGGTGAGCAGTCTCAACAGAATCCTTGCACCATGCTAATAGGAGAAAATTGTTAGAGTCCCATGGGAGTAGGAAAACAGTTTACCTTAGATACATGAATTTATATTGTTATATTATAAAAGCTTTGCAGAAAGAATTTCTACCAGGTGTCAAGCTTCTGTACTGCGCAATCTATCATCAAATCTCAAAGATATCTGGCCACTTAGTTTATTTTCCTTTTAAAAAGGAAGAGAAATAAAAGCAAATTTAAGATTTACATTACTATTTGCGAAAGTCAAAAATAATGTCTCTTCCAGCAAGTTATATCATATTTACTTTTTAGTGTAACAAGCTGACAAATTAAATATTTTGCAGAAAACTTTTTTCCCCACTTTAGGACAGCTTCACTCAATATTAAAAAAAAAAAGAGGGCAGATGCTGCTCATTTTGAATTACTTTGTTTCTTTAAGGAATCTTTTCCTAGGTGCAGACTGAATCTGGACTTTCAAATTCCTTTGTTTGACCAGACAGCAAGGTTTCCCTTGGCTCTGCTTTATTTCCCCCAGCACAGATCCTCTCCCAGTTCCCCATGTAGCTGCAACTTTGCACAGCAAAACACTCCTTGCTCCTCTCCACCCAGCACCCTCTGTCACAGTACACCCCATAGTATGCCTGGGGGTTTCCCTCTTACTCCCTCAAATGCCACTCCAGTGTGCTATCAGGAGAAACGTGCACTTCTTTAGTTTCAAAGAAATCCCTCTGGAATCTGACCTTCCACACATGCCCTTGTGCCTCCCCACACCTGTGCTCCTGTGCTAGGCTTCTGCATGTCTTGTTGCTTCAGTATGAAATGACCCTTGAAATCAAGTGAGATCCCTTCAGGAGGTATCTCTATCGGTGCTCTAGGCTTGAGGACTTCACAGACAGCTAACTTACAGAGGAGGTACCAAGGGCCCAGGTCTTCAGGACGTAGTGACCAAGAAGCACCTCAAGATCCAGCTGGTGCAAACGTCGGAACACCCTCCTGCAGCAGAGTGTTTACAGCAAGGCAGTTTTCTCAGAGTAACTTTAATGGGAACTCAGCCCTGCGTTGCATTTGAGGACTTTCTTAAAGATGCCAGCTGTCCTTCACAGGATATAAGTTAGAATGCACTCCTCACCCTCAGCAACATTAAGCAAGTTGCACCACCTGAATAAGAAATGTGTAGCCCTTCACACAGCACAGTTTGAGGATAGGTCACTTTTTTTTTTTACACTGCTTCAACTAAAACTCTCTCCCTACCTGTGACTCCCACTGCATAAGTTAATTTCCGTGCACACACAGTGCAAGCTGACAGCAACTCCACTGAACGAGGGAAAGAAGCCTAAAGAAAATCAAACACACACCACCCAGCCACCACTGCCCCTAAATCCTCAATGTTTCCTGATCTCTAAACATTTTCCTCTCTGGACATAAGATCCTTTGCTGTTCAGGCACAACACACACATCACAGGTGTGTCTCTACCACCACACCTCAGGTGCAACAGCTTTGTTACTCTCTGGAGCAGAGCACGCCCAGCTCTGCAAAACACGTCCTGATTCTGTGATAAGGACAAAAATTTCCTTACAGCCTGGCAATTGTTGTAAGGAGCTGGCAGTTATCTCTTAAGGCACGGAGGCCAAATCGTGTACTTTTTCATTGTTTTTTGGATGTAAAACTTGCTAACTTAGCAGTTTTACTTTTCTATTGCAATCCTCTAGCAGTTACCCAATCACAAACATAGCAGCAAAAGCGGATCCAAATTAAAATCTAACACATAATTTGGGGTATAATAGAAAAGTGAATTGCAAGTTGGGGGGGGGGGGGGAGGAGGGAAGAAGATAAAAAGGAACAGCACCGGCTGACATTGATTCATTTCAGCTGGTAAGAAGTTACGAGCTGGGAACTGCACGGCTACTATCACTGGTTTTGTCAGAGAATCCTCAAGTTTCAGCGAACCCATTTCAACTCCCGCTGCTGTTACAAAAGCATCATAAAAATAGCAGCAAAACTGTGCTGTTTGAAGCAGGCAGTGCAGAAAAATATCCTTCACAAAAGCAAAATTTGCAGCATGCTGTAATTAAGCTCACATCCTGACAGCGGGAGCATGAAGTTTTATTCTAAATATAGCAGAAGTCTCTCCAATGTACAACCTCCTCTTTAATGCAAGATTTACAAAATTAGTCATTACATGCCAGCACCCTCCTAGGAATTCTTAAAAAAATATTTTGGGTTCTAATGCAAGGAGCTTTACAGCAGGGATTCAATGTAATCTTTAGTGTCAAGAAACAAATAATTTTGGTTTGTTTACTTATTGCCTGCACAGTGCTTGGAGTAGGACAGGCACTACACACAGGCAGGAAGATGCAGCCTCTGCCAGGCCTGATGGGTTGAGCAGGCAGCAGCACATACAGAACAGAAAAGGTAGACAAATCTTTGACTTGTCCCCTAACATGGATCTTTTCCCAGCTCTCAGCACCTTTTCCACATGCCATTTTTACTTTGAGCTGGGAAGGCAGTAAAGACTCCATCAGCTTTGCGTTGTCTTTGTTTAATTTGGTCTAAAGCAGAGATTTAATCCAGCTCAGGCTAGCTCATACTAAAATGCATCTTGGCTGGCTGGCATGAATGAGACCAGAACCAAGTTTAAACTGAGTTTGGTAACCATGTTTTTAAATAGATAATCTTAAAATAGATCACATCCAAATCATGATCCTAACAGCATTAGTTGAAGGCACAAAGAAACTGTCCTGTAACTCCAGAGAAATGAGATTCTGGCCTGTTTCATCTTTGTGTTTCTGGTTCATGTTGCAGGTCTCATCCACATCCTGCACCCCCTTTGCAGTGCAAAGTGAAGAGGAAGGAAGTCCCTGGGTCACCGTCCATTGCAATGCCTGAGTTGCAGAGCTCCTCTTGGGAGTGGCTTCGCTCTTGGTGAGAGCCTCTGGAGAAAGGGTCTTGGCTCTGAGGTAGCACAACACCAGGCAGGACGAGCATTTCCGACAAGGTGTGCACTGCAGCTGTTTCAGAGAGCTGCAGTGGCTCCAAAGCAGCTGGGTAAACTCCCATAAAAATAGCAACAGGCTCCCAGTAAAATCAAGTTTTGATTTGAGTCCAGCCTATCCCATCTCTGCACTCTGCAAACTGAGCCCAGCCGCTGGCAACGTGTGGCTCTGGGGCTTGTACCCAATTTCATTGACTTGTGCAGCACCTGTGCAAGTTTGGTAGGAGCAGAACCCAGCATCTGATTTCCACGCCTGCTGGCTAACCATGCCATGCTGAACCTACAGGAACATGGGGACACCTTGGTGATACTGGCAAGTGCTGATATACTCAGGTACTTACAAGAGAAACCTTGTTCCCCAGTCTACGCTGCCCCAGATGAGCCCAACATTGGACCTTTTTCTGCCCTCTCCTACCCAGCATTTAATCTGAGTAAAATGCAAGCCTGCTGCAGTGCACAGTGTTTGACAGTGATCAACACACTGCACAGTGGCTACATCATTTAGCTTCCTGAAGGTGCGCATGGCAATTATGACACAAAACACAGCATCTGTGAGTCCCTCTGACCCCCACGCTGTCTCAGGGACAGCTGAAACTCAGGATCCTCCACGCCTATGGCTGCTGCTCTGCTTGGAAGTCTTAGTATGCACAACAAACCCCACTCCAACTGCACAGTCCAAAACTCCCATGGAAAAGTGAACAATGTCATAGCCTGTATCAATTCCCTTTAAAAACAAAATTCCAAGTCCTGTATTTTGTAAGAGGTTCCGGACTGTGCCTGGGAGCGGTGAACACGTAAAAGCGAGCAAATCCGCCATTTACCCAAAGTTGTTTTCCTTGTGGGTTTTTTCAGTACTATGCATGCATGCCTTCGATGTTTACTGTCAGCAATTTTCAACATGCTGACATGGCTAAAAGTGACCACAAAGCCAATGCAAGCAGGCAAAGAGAAGAAACAGAAGGAGAAATGTCAGGAGGTGCAGACTCAAACTTTGCACTTCTGCAGCAATAACTAAGGCAAGGTAACCCAGCTATCACAGGAAAAAACGTGATTAGAACAACTGGGAGCAGCCTCACCTTTTTCCTCTTCTTTCGTTAACCAACAGAGCTTTGTTCCTGATGTTGCTATTTTTGTGGCTGACGCATGCAAAGAGAGAAGGAGAGCGTCTTTCACACTACAAGTGTTATATTTCCCTGCTATTGGCTCGTTCAGGGTGGCTGGGTTGTTTTTCCAGCAGCTTCATGGACTTCTCCTCCGCAGTTTAACTCAAAGAGCAATTTTTGTGTTGTATTTGCTTATTTCTGAGCAGCAGTTAAAAGCTAGATGAACAATGCAGTGCCTGAAAACATCCTGGGAATGATTAATAGAGACTTTAGAAACATCACCACAAAGTTTAAGTTCCTAGCTTGCTTTGCCTTTGAGATACAGGAATGTAAACTAATACCTGCAGATATATGAATTCTAAAATACTCTGTGCAAAAGCAAAAGTATTAATGAACCAGGACAGGCATAAAAAGCACCTCTTAACCTGAGATTACAGAAAACCAATTTGCTCCTAGTTTTACAAAGCAAAACTTGTCAAGCCCTCCTCTCTCAGTTGCCCTTCTGTCTAGAATAAGCAGCTGGAACAAGCAGAACAAAGCCACACGGCCCGTTGTTTCCTGTAACTCCCAAGCTGGTGCAGAGCCATTTTTTTACAAAATGGAAAGAACCAAACAAAGATTTTCTTACCACTCCACTGGAAAAACTCCATCTCTGTGGAAAAGCTTTACTATAGTAACTTGTAACAATACACATGAAAAGAACACGTAGCAGAAGTTTCCATTTCTCCTTAAGTTTAGTATTTCTCCCTTTTTACATTTCAGTTATAATACAGCTGACAGATGCAAAGTACCACAAATTCAAAGAAAACCTATGAAACAAGCTGTTGATTATACTCTGAAACCTGGTTCAGAATTAAATAAACTTCCCTGATTTTCCTTATTTGGGTGGCATTTCCAATGTTAATAGGCATATATACATTAGAACAAAAAGTCCTGGGGTCACTATATCCAAGATTAATGTACATACCACATAGCATCCAAATAATGAGCACTGAAAAAGCATTGGCACCTGAACATGTCTCTAAAGAGCTGCAACCAATTACAGATTTAATCTATAAATAATGGCAATGAAAGCTTAAGTGTCAGCATTTTTGCAGGAGAGATCCAGCCCTTTGCAGAAGAAGAGAGTAAGGAGGAGGACGATGACAGAAGCACATTCCTCTGTATACCAGTGCTTTCACAGAGAGCACTCCGACAGAGTTCTCCTCATCCAAAGCTCACCCCTGTGCACGCCTCACTGAGCAGAGAGCTGAATTACACATCCAGCTATGCTGAAGCATTTGATGTCATGGAGCTGCTGGATGCCTGCATCGTGGTGGTCATAACTTGTACGGGCGAGGAAAGAGCGCAATGGTACAGATCACACCACCTCCCCGTCCTGCGAGGCTGTTTGTCGAGAATCAATAGCTTCCTCGGCCAGGGTCTGAAGTCCCAGCCTACAGGATCAATTCGGAGGCGTGATTTGATAGTCATGCTGCTGTGAACTCCTTGCAAATCCCAGCGGTGATTTAAGAGCTGTGCTAAGAGCAGAGCCGTGAACTCTGCTGACTGGAGGCAAGATCCGAGTTTCCTGGAGTGACATTCAGCCCGGGTCTCTTCCTGGGCTGTGCACAACCACCACTATCTGCTCACAAATGCCAGACTCGGAGTGAAACAAGGGAAGCATGGCCACCCCGCATAGCCTGGACTCAGGCAGCTGGCCTGCATAAGTATTCCCCAATCCAGACCAGTTCTGGGCTGCCTCTGGGCAAGGACCATGCGCCCTGGTGGCATAACCCTCAGCAGGGGCTACACAACTCCCTCCAGCTCTCCCCTGCATCAGCTTGTGGCCTCCTTGCAGGCACTGACTGTTCATTCGCACACACAGAAATTCCAATGCGAAACGACACCAGAAATTCCAATGCGAAATAAAGATGACAAGAGGTGACCTTTAAAACGTACCTGGGACCTAATAAAATAGCCAGTAAGAAGAATGTTTAGAGGAAGAAGAACCAAAGTTGTTCTATAGGCACTTTCCTCTTTGTAACTCAAAGAAGATCCCCACAATCCCCCACAACAGGAATTTCTGATTTCTTCAGTTTCATAGAATCACTTGGTTGGAAATGACCACTGAGACCATTGAATCCAACCATATCTGTCCTCCACCGAGCACCTCGTCTACAGGTCTCTTTCAAACAGCTCCAGGTACAGCAATTCAGCCACCTCCCTGGGCAGCCATTCCAGTGTCTGAGAACCCTTTCAGTGAAGAAATTTTTCGTAATATCTAGCCTAAACCACGCTTGGTGCAACTTGAGGCTATTTCCTCTCATCCTATCACTTGTTACTTGGGAAGGGAGACCAGCACCCACCTCACTACAGCCTCCTTTGAGGGAGTTGTAGACAGTGATAGGGCCTCCCCCTCAGGCTCCTTTTCTCCAGACTAAATATCCCCAGTTCCCTCTTACAAAATTTGTGCTCCAGATCCTTCACCAGCTTCGTTGCCCTTCTCTGGACACGTCTAGCTGAAAATATTAACAAGAGCCTTTTTTTAGTCTAACACAGAAGTAATTGTCAGGGTTTGATGGACACAAATGGCCTTCGATGGCCCTGATCAGCCCTATCTGAGCCCCATGGCCCTGGGTCCCAACACCAGTCCCCTGGGGCCACCAGCCCCTGCCCCAGTGATGCTGCAGCAGGGCTGGTCTCCAGCTCACCAGAGCCCTGCCTGGCCACCCATCGCCCGGTGTCTTGGCTTGTCCGGCCACATGTGGGCCTGTCCATGTCCTGTCCTGTCCCCAGGGAGGTGCCCAACGTCCTCGGGGCTGCTCTGCTCCTGGCTGAGAGTGGAACAGACCCGGCCACCCAGACATGCCCTGACAGACCACCACAGGCAGCACTCAGCTCCAGGAAAACCTCAGCACCCCAACAGAAGCGCTGGAAGATTAGAAACAAGCTTAATCAATTTATTAAAATACATTTTTCAAGGCCAGTAACTGCATGAAATTTGTCAGGTTTAGATTTTTTCCTCTCACAGCTGTTTTCAGTCCAAGATACCAGAAAGACAGCCATAAAAACAATCGACCCTGTCCGTTTTCCTTTGTCCAAATCCCAAGAATTGCAGATTTGGACCAGCTTCAATGCAAGTACATATCACAGCTGAAAATCATCATTTTTATTAATGTTCTCTGTCATTTTGGAAGTTAGAATTATTTATGTAGCAAAATATACCCAGAAGCCCTAATAAAATATATTGTGAATCTTTTAGTTTGCTGTGGATGCAGACCTTTTTTAAAGAGAAAGAAAGATGATAAATTATGGATTTACAAGGAGCTCTTAACACCATTTAACTTCAGGTACTGGTTCAGCAAGGTGTAATGAATACAGCTCCCTGTACAGCGGATAGGGAGAGGTGAGCTCTCCAGAAAGCCACTCAGATACTCTAACTTGGTTCCTGCTCCAAATACGCCTTTGGAGGAACCACTGCTCTTAAATTTGACACCTCAGTCGCGGTGCAAATATCCACCTTTCTTTACAGAATCTGAAACTTGCCTCTGCCCAACAGAAGAGGTTTACACTGGTCATCTTCATGGGATCTGTGTCCACCCACCCACAACGAAAATGAGCGTGTAAAGCTCTAGCACAGGAACAGGGAGAACCTGGCATTTCCTTGACTGAGTTCCCAGCAGCTGTCAGAGTAGGTCAATACCACACGTGTGCTGCACGGCACGTCCCTTGCAATCCAGTGGACAATCTTGTATAGTCTTTCAGAAGTGGCTCTTAACGCTAAACCTGGCGTCATTTCACTGGAGATCTAGGGGAGATGAGGTGTTTTCCTTTGCAAGTCTGCCAGGGGCACACATAAAACCAACCAGGATCTACCAAGTTTTGATTGATCAGCACAGCTAGAAAGCAGTTACGTTCTTTACTGCTGTCATTCCCGTTCCATTTTCTAAAACTAAAAGTACGATCAAAATGCCACATCAGCTGCAGTGGTGAGCCATTAACTAACCGTGGGTTGGTTTTTTTTGCTCAGCCTCTTTCATATCCCTTTCTAAATTGCAGTAAAAACATTCCCCCAAACTGAAACCAGACAGGGCAACACAATTACGATACGATTCGCAAAATATAATCATTTGCATATCCGTGACTGACACAGAAGATCATTAATTAGGCATTCCGAGTGTAAGTATATATGTATAAATTAGCATCTATTCATCATTTAAACTGTAATTTTTTTTTATATCTGAATATTAACTATGTAGGAAAATTACTAAGTTTTCTACGGAAGGGCATCTGACAAGAAATTTTATCAGCAACGATAAAATGAGAATTACAAAAATAATCAAAATACTAGAGTGAACAGTAAAGAATCCGAACTCAGTAGCACCTATCACTGCTCTGCTCCACATCACCTGTTGCAAGTGTTCTGATACCTCTGTCACCACAATTCTTTATGGTAGGACCATTTCAGGAATACTATCTTTGACTGAACTTAAAAGGCAATGTAAAAACCTCCAGGATAATGCACATTTGATATCCAAGCAATTCCTATACCTCTTTAATATTAAAGACAACGTGGACTGAGAGCAGAACTTTTAAGTACCTAGCAGAGCTCCTGAAGACATATATCTCACACCAGCACAGACTAATTCTTACTGGGAAAAATAATTGGAAGGAAACAGGAGTTCTAAGTTTTTTTAAACGCTGGATGTAACCTCTTTGCCAGGAAGTATAAGACACTTCAAAGACTGTACTTTCGCAAATGAAACAAATCTGGTGATTTTGGAAGTGCGAGATGACAACTTGGAAAATTACCAGAGCTCTCAGCTCTTGAGCAGAAGTAAACAAGACAGGAATTCTGGAAGAATTATAGGCAAGACAGAAACTAATGAGAATATAATTGCCAATAATGTTATTAGCAAAGTCTTCTTGAAGCTACAAAATGCACAAAGGATAGATAAAAAAAGATAGAAAGGGAGTCCTCAGGTGGCACAAGTGGAAGCAGCTGCTTTGCTATGCTGATTTACCCTTTCCAAGCATCTGGCCTGTACTTCTAAGAGCACCAATGCCTACAATCAACCAGTGAAATGGAAAACCAACAGAAACAGCATCCTCCAAAGGCTGGATATTTATCCAGTAGATAATGGAGATGAACTTCATAAAACGGAAGTTCTTATGGGACTACCTATGTGTGACAGAACTAGTAAGACACAGAAAATGGCAAGTACACCAGCAAAACAATAAACTGTAGAATCTGTTTGCTGATTTTATTTTCCCCCTTAAGAAATAGGGAATGTTGACTGTTCCTTGTCCATCAAAGCTGGGGCTTTTACATGCAACAGTTTGGCAGCTGCTGTCCCAGCATCTTCTGCATTGCTAGAGATGGAAAGTCCACAACTCCAGTATACAATTTTAGTTCTGTGTGATAACATTGTTAGTAATACAGCTGTGTGACTGATACCTAAGTTATTTCAGTTGAACAATAAAATCCCAGTTGCTGGGGAATAAGAAAAAAATAAGAAATTTAAGGAAAATCAGATTTTTTTTTAAAAAGTCACAGGTTCCTTTGTGGCTCAAGTTCTCTGAATTTAGCTAAATTTAGATTGAGGAGCAGCAAGAACAAAGAACGCACTCTCATAAGCCATTCTTATTCCTCCCACTCTTTGGCTTCATCAATATGCAAACCCACTGACCTTACCCAGAATCTCTGTCTTACCCTATTATTATAATATCAGCTTATGTGTATCTTTGAAATATCCATGTATAGAACCTATTACAAGACTGAAAACTCATTGAATCATGTACACACACACACACACAAAAGAAGCAAAACCGGTACCAGAGTGTTTTTAGTGGTCCGGGCTCTTTGACTTGGAAAAAAAAAACTGAAAGAAGAAAACTCTGGCTTAATTTTCTGCCTTTCTGGAAATCTAAATCTGTCTATCATATAGCATCTCTGCATTTTGGGGTTGTTTTTAGCTTCAGACTCTAGGTCTGATCTAGAGAGTCGTAGAGCACTGACAGCTCCCACTAAACACACGCACGAATGACTCCAGCTTTGCCAGAACTAAGCAGGGGGTGGGTACAACTTTCTAAAGGTTCTTCAGAACAAACAGAAAAAACTTGCAGTTTTCTGCATGCCAGCTTTCAAGCTCATGCCTGCTGAGCATGATCGCTAAAATTACAGGGCTCATGAGGGCAAGGAGAACATGGGTCATAGCTATGCCCTGGATCAAGCAAAGCTGCACTGAACAGTTGGATGAAGGTGAAAGAGGATCGTAGATGAGACAACAACATACAGGCGAGCACAGGACATTTCTCCTTGTGCCAAGGCAAGAATTGTAACCACCAAAGCTAAGAAGATCAATTTAAGTGACATAGAGTCCTTAGTGAAGAACATCCATCCACCAATCCAGACTAATGCCTTCCATACAACAAGCTGTAGGAACCACACAAACAAAATGGAAAATTCACATAGTAGCTAAACAAAAATTGATGAAGTAAACAGGCATAACTTGGCACACGTGGGTCTTTTCAAACGTCATGATTAAATACGAACAGGACAAGGAAGGGTAGTAGACAGGATCCAGTGTTCAAGCAGCCTCAGAGAAGTGAAAGATTCCCATTTCAGCAGTTAATGAAAGAGCAAAAGCAAGCCCAGGTCAGGGTCTTGTAGATTTTATCACAAGGATGGTTCTTCTGTGCCTAAGAAGCTGCTAATGATCTGGTTGAAGGGGCGTGAATCCCTGAAGGAAGGATCCTTCAAAGATAGAGCAAAAATCTTTGATTTAGGCTTTAAATTAAATAAAGTGGCTTCAGATAGTTTGGGACAAATTCAGCTCTCAAAGCTAAACATAATTCAAGCATTCATCCCAAACTCTTGTAACATCCACTGGCTATAGAAAGGGACTGATTTATTAAAAAAGATTGCTCTGGCAAGAGGATGAGGAACAAATGAAAACAAAAAAAACCCCTCTATCATTTCCATGGAAGAATGACTGCCTTTGATATGCTAGGCAGAAGCTTTTCTGAGAGGACAATTAGACTGCCTTGCACTTCATGCTGCTGCAGGAAGCCTCCTTCTGGAGCCTGGGACAGATGTTCCTCTGGGACACAGCAGTTGTCTCAATGGCATACCACAGCCCAGGCCTCGCTCACACCTTCTTCCTGAGGTGGACTAGGGGAAGGGTTTCCAGAAAGCCCACAGTGCATGGACTCTGCTGGAGGACATCATCCTGAAAATGAAACCAAACTGAAAGGGGGGAAAAAAAAATACCAGAACCACCTACAAGGGTCCAGGAGCACCAGAGGTTTAATCGGAGTCTGAAAAAAACCCTTAGCTGTTAGTTTCTTGCTGCTTCTTGCCACCAGTTATCCTTTTGTGCGCCTCAAAAATCTGAATTTACCAGAATTCTGCTCTAGCTAGAGCAACACTAGTTATACAACTTGATCTTAATTGAAATATTTGGTGCCTGCTGATATGTTCAAACAAATTCACCAGATTTTGATTATGCACTGGCAATTAAAGCCATTAAGTCAGTAGACAGACAGCAGGTTATTTCATTGCTATTTGACAAAGCCAGCCGTCGTTCTTTCCCCCTGTCTATGTGACAGCACTGTAATTAGCAGTAATCAAATACTATTTGTGCTAGGTGTTGCGAGTTTGCTTCCCTAGCTAGCAAGATACCTCTGCCAATTGCAGAACACAGAATTCTACCTCTGGTCAGATGATACAGAAGATATAAAGAGGAGAAGAAAACAATGAAACATGAGGAATGAAGGATGACTGCTCATTTCAAGCTGGAGGAGTTCTTGAAAACAAGATTAGGAACATTTTTTATTTCTGCAAGTTATATATTTAAAAGAAATCAAGGTAAATTACAAAAGCCTGATAAAGTAATATTGTGAAATATAATAATAATTACATTTGTGTTTAGCATTTATGTATTCCCTGCCTGAGAAATGCATACAGCCTCCATTAGCATTAATGGGCGTTCTACTCATGTATCAAGCAGAGACTGGGGCCTAATAGTGCATTACATCTTCAAAGTGCTGTACAAACATTAACTAATTAATCCTCATAACCACCCTGCATGGTAGGTAAGTGATACATGAAATGTATATCTGAGCAAGCCCAAGAGCAAGACAGCACCATCAACACAGACCAGAAATTCATCACATTTATACCGCTTCCGAATTCAGATGTATTTTACAAGAGCAAGAGAGGGACCCATGGTGATCCAAGTTCACTGAAGCCAGCAAGAAAAGAAGCACATTACACCTCCCTCTTTCTTCCCTCTCTGGGCTCTGGTGGGCTGCGCACATCTTGACGAGCAGGAAATATTAATGCCCACTGCTTCCTGTTTGGATTTCTACCGGGGGGTGGGGGGAGAGAGCTCTTGAATCCTGGGAAGGAGAAAGGAAAAGATCCACAGGAACCTCAGCACTGCAGACTTCTTCGTCAGTGCTAATCCCTTTAATATCTTGATCTTTCCCCCTTTCTGCTTCTATTCTTCCTGGCAGGCTTTCTGCTTTCAAAACCTTCTGACAAAGTCTGTATACCAAAGTTGCAACAGGACCATAGGAGGAGGAACTCAGCCCACGATTTGGATATGCTAATTATACCACCTGACCGGTTTCTCTTTAAATAGTAATCTAGCAATGAACACGTTTCATCTTTCCCTGATGAAAAGATACAGTCTTCTGAACACCTATTTTGCAACAGGCCATAGGGAGGAACTTTGTTGGTATAATTTTATAAACAGCCAAGTATTTTAATACCAAACATAAAGGTCCCCAAACATATATGCTCAGAGAGCGTTTTATAAAGATAGCAAGACAACACAGTACTACATTGTGAGAGAGGGGTGCTCTTGGGGGAGAAAAGGGAGGAAATAGGAGAAACATTAAATCAGAAAGGAAAAAGGAAAAGCAGACCAGATACTTAATAAAAACATTACTCTGCACTATTTCCACCACTACTCTGCTTTCTGAAGCTTACTCAGCCTCGTAGATGCCACAGTGAAAGGGTGAAGTAGCAGGTACCCTGGCAAATAAACACAAAAAAATATTAAAGGTATTCAAGTTTCTCCCAAAGCTTCAGACAAGGCCGTAGCTGAAATCCATAGGTCTCTGACAATCTGGTCTTCTCCATGGAGAAAGGCCAGACTCAGCCTTCCTCTCTGCATGCATAATCCCAGCTTTGCCAGCAGCCACAGGCACTTTTCCATGGTTGCTACTTGCCTGCAGAGGGATGTGTGCCATTTACAAGCCCCAAAGCAGACGTGTGCACAGGAAGAAGCATGAGCACAAACAAAACCACACATTCAAGAGAGAAAGATGCTTTTAAAAGTGTGTCTTACTGCCTTCTGGTGTCGTGTCAAATGCAAGAACAGCCGGTATGAAATGAGAGAAACTTTCTTGAAGAACACTTAAGAGTTTTGCTTAAAAGTAGCCCACACAACATAAATTACAGTTCATAAGCCAAATCTTCAGCTAAAGGTGGTGCTCAAAACCAGTTCACCACAACTACTTTAGCATGCAGCATTCAGGGCTTGGATGGCAATGGGAGCTATAGATGGCTCAGCTGGTGTGTTTGGCCTTTAAAGATAGAAACACATTTGAAACAGTCTGTTTTCATTTGCTACAGACTGTTCACAAAGTTTACAAACACATATCCTAAATACATATGTACTTACTTATATCAATCCAGAAAAAACAATGACATTTCAATAACGCTATATATAAATCGCCTCAGGAAATGAACTTTCACACGCCCTAGAGTTTCCTGATCAATGTTTCAACAAAATGTACCATGGTATAGAAAGGAAACGGCAGTGACAACTGTGAAGCTCTGATGCTTGGGAAGCAAAAGAGATCTGAAATTTGGCTAGGACAATTAAAAATTGAATTGTTTGTAAAAATCAGTTAAAGACTTTCAAAATTGGATGTTCACAACCCAATACGGGTTACAATTGGCCTTCTAAGTCCACTGTGGTATCAAATGCAGGCTTTGCCCTGAATGAGTGCCTCTACATTTTTATATCAAGTGATAGAGCAGCACTGCTTCTAACATAAGGCAACCACATGTCTGCAGAAGGGAACAATATATTTTTTTCTGCAATAGGACTGAGAATTTGTACATTATTTTTATCTCCTTTTCTTCTAAGGAAGGAAAGGTTTCTCCAAAATCCTGTCTTGGTGAGAAATCAATCCATAAGCAAGAACATTAGGCAGCCTTATAACTGTGGAAACTTTCTTGCTTGTTGAAAAATCTGCTGTGAGCTCTGCCCTTACAGGTCTCACAGCTTTTGGGGCATGTCTATGCCACCAGCTACCTTTGCGTTTCCCACCTCAATCCTGACCAGGCGCTCCAGACTCCCCTTCCCTTCCTTGAGCAAATGGAAGCCCTGAAATTGTCCCCACACACAACACAAACTTCATGCTGCCCCATCTTCCCAAAATGAAGAGAACTAAAGGAAATTTCTTTCATGCCTTTCCTAATCCTGCTGCTTGATAGGGAGAGAGAGAACAGCACAGAGAAATGACATTGTGAGAAACTGGTCTCATTTCAAAAGGGCCCTCCCTCTTCTCTAGTAAATATTCATCAAATGTTGTGACCATTTAATTTCTATCCTCTCTCTCCCCCTCAGTAAATGACTGTATAATTTCCAAAGATGCTGAGGAAATATTCCCTGATCAGCTGAAATTTATTGTAGACAAATGCAAGGTAATGCACATAAAAAAGCATCAGCTGATGGATGTTATCTTAACTACAACTGCTCTAGAAAATTCTTCAGCATTGCTGTAGGCAGTTAAGTGAAAACACCTGCTCTGTACAGAAGGACAAAGAAGTGGCAAAGGAAAAAAGACAACACAGTGGGAGAATGTGTTAATACAGGGAAAGAAAAAAACCCAAAACCATATGTAAAGCCTTTTTGCACACTCAAGCTCAAGTATTTGCTACCTCATTTCAGAAAAAGGATACAGGAAAATAAAACATTACAACCATGGGGAAGTTCCCATTTGAGGAAGGATTTAAAAGATTATAACTATTAGGTTTAGAGAGAACTCAGGTCAGGATTGACATAATAATAATAATGTCAAATAATACATGCTTTAAGGAAGGTCCCAGAAAGGTGACTTAACTCCCTTTTTCCTTAAACAGAAGAAAACGAGGACTCAGTCATTCAATGGAAAACACATTTAAGGTGCAGTATAATTAAAAATAATGCTCAATGCTTTGTTGAGACAAAGGTCTTAAATATTTCACAAAATAAAACACGTTCACAGCTAAGGAGATTTATAGTTTTGCTACAAGTCTGTATGTGCTATCAGTCTTCCCGCTTCAGCCAAATGATAACTCTGATAACCAGGTAGGGGGAAAAATTATTCCTTGGAGACCTCACTATATCATCTCTCAGGACTTCCAAACCACTTATACAAGGCTGAGCACCCAGTTCCTTCCAAAATCTATGGGAGCTAGGTGCCCGGATCCCAGAGTGGTGTTGAGAACCCCAGCATCCCCTCAAAGACACAAACCTACACCTTCAAACATCTAAAACTATGCCCACGTGGGGCATGGTAAGCAACACCTGAGCCAGGGAGGCCCCGACTAACTGTGGAAGTAGGAGACCCCAGCTCAGCATGGACTCTACAGACAGTGATACTGACTGGCAGGGTGCCTCTGTGCAGCACGGTGGCAGGGCAGGGAGGATGAGTCTCTGTCCTCCCAAGCCACTGTACACTGTAGACTTGCCTGGATCACCTTGGCAAATCCCATGCCCTGTTTCTGGTCACTGCTGGGTTGGCTGGAAAACCAGAGGCTCCAGTGCAACACTGAGGTCAGCCCCCTCCTTTAGTATGTCACACAGCTACTGTTCGGAATGAGTCTGCACCATCCACGTCTCCGGGCTGATGAGCAACATGATGAGCTTCCATTTCAAAGCTGAGATTGAGTTGAATCAGATATGATTCTGGTTTGATTTTCAAACAGGCCTAATTCTGCTCTCACTTTGACTTTTTCGCTAATGCAAATGAATTAACTCCAGCTATATGCTAATGCAGCTAAGAATACAATTCAGAAATTACAGAAGGCTATTTTGGGGATTTTCTTTTATTTCATGAAAGACCCTTAACTCTCCTAGTCTTTCAAAGTAAGCCAAAGCATTCAGATGTTGCTGGTACAAACTGCATCATGCAAGACGCAGAAATAAAGAGTAAAACAAGTGCCATAATTTAACATTCAGGAGAGGCGGCTCAGCACTGCAAAGCCCCTATGTATTGTTGCAAAGGAACAAAAGTTCAGAAATGACTCCTCTTTCCAAAGAAGTAAAGGAACCCCCTACTGTTTTTTTGTTTTGTCTTTGTTTTTTAAATTACAGTCTCGTGGTTCATGCAATTACAAGAATGTATAAATGGAGCTGCTTGGCCTGAGGAATTTCTCATAACACAAAGCAATCCGAAACACTATGCTACTTGCTTGTTTGTTTGCTTTTAACATTACTGATCGCTTCCCACCACAAATCCTTTCTATCCTTTGCCTAATTACTCACTGCCATAGTTTACCAGCTCCCCTCTGCCTGACTTCAGCATTTCCAGGGCCTGAGTTGATCACAGTAAGGCAGGAGGGTCCCATTCTGCAAAGTGCCCAGCACAGTCAGAAACCAGGATTCCATTCTCCAGCAGTCAGAGCTGTTACAGCCAAGCCAAGCCAAGCCAAGCACATTGCAGGTCTGCTCTCCTAGCCTGTGTTTTATCGTCAACCACCCCCCACCTCCCCTTTCATTTCATAAAGGATTCCAGAAAGATGGCAGTCAAAATGCAAATCTCTATGGAAAGAAGCCAACTTATCCTCCCCTGTGGGCAGAGAGGCAACTAGCCCTGTAAAAAGGATAACAGGCCTGGGCTTTCTGCTTTCAGTGCCCAAGAATGCAGAAGGAAGGAAAACTCGTAACATGTCCCTTTGTGTGGCATTTGTCTCATCACGAGCACCCAAGCTGCCTGGAGCACGGCCCTCCCCTACAGTCCAAAGACAATCTGAAAGGATTTGTGCAGGTTCTCTGAGGACAAGGCCGACCAGCGCATCCCAAATTCTCTTTGAAACCCAAGACCACGCTGCAGGGACAGAAGCTTCTGTTACTCTGGGCACAGGTGGTGGCACAAAGCAGAAGCTCCGCTTCTCCAGCCCGACAACATTCTGCCCCGTGTGACTGGGGTCACTGTGTATTTCTCTGCTTTGTGCTGGGAGTGAGAGCAGACCTCATTGTTCTCGGGGATTTACATGCCAGAGAATCGTGTGCGCCCTTCTCTTTCCCTCCCTCCCTTTCTGTCACTTGCGTGTGCACACATGGAGCAGCCATCCGCTCCTCCTTTACATTTATCCCAGGCGGTTGCCCCCAGCTCCGGGAGCACATCTGCACCGCCAGCCACACCTGCGCATTACGCTAAACTCCAGTGTGACTCACAGCAGAGAAAGTTGCAGTTCAAGGGGTGGGAGGTGAAGAGATGTGTGAAAAAAAAAATCTGGCAAACTAATGGGATTAACAGCAGCAATGCTGTATAAATCATGATATTGCAGGTGTCTTTTAGCTACTCACACCAGCTAAAAGCAATAAAACAGAGCATAAACAAGATACCTCCCCCATCAGGAGTTACATTAAGACAAGAACTGGCTGATGCTGGGGCTGCGTCAGGAATTGCATTACTTTAATGCAGAGTTGCAAAATTTTACTCATCCACTCAAGGCAATTTTGATGGACAAGCGAAATAAATAGATTTTTCATTAAAAGGCTGACAAATAAATCTTCCCGCAGTCGTATTACCTTTCGTAGCAGTTTTGTTGCTCTGAATGCCAGGAATATAGAACAGGTATTTAAATGCATTTGTCCATATTCATATAGAATTGCCTTTTTGCATAACAATGAAGGTTTTGTCTCAGCCATACTGGTGTGAATCCCAACTCAAACCTACTGATGATTCCTATTTAGGAGGAGTAAGCTTATTCCAAGGACATGCAATGGGATAGTGTCAGTTGGTCCACTAACACCTCTTAGTACGTCCTGATTTTATCTGCTTTTTTGCTGGAAACAAAATGAATAAAACAATGACAACAAAAAAGGAACCACTATCAAAGAAAAACAAGAGGCTATGATCTCGCTTCTCTGTTTTTTGGATACATGTGGAATTCATGGGGATCACTGTAGTTCAACAGGAACTTTACAAGGAGAGCTCATGATTTACATCAGTGTATTGGGCATTTCCAGCAAAATCTGTCCTAACCATGGAATTTCTTTCCTGGTCATGCTGTAGAACAAAAATATTTCTGAAAGACTCCCCAGCTTTCTGTACCTTCCTGTTTGTGAACAGCTAAAACTCTGTCAGAGCTGAAGCGCAGTAAATTGCTGCTTTGGAGACCTGTGACATTCGTCTGCCCCCACTTATGCACATTAATATCGACTGTAACTCAGGTGTAGTCAAATTCCAAAGGCTTACATGCTTTTAGAATCTGAAACGTAGTTCTTCATTTGAAAAAGAAAATCCATCTGTTCAGTTTAGGGATTTCTACACTCCTGACATCTTTTGCCTATCCTGCTTCCTAAACACAATTAGGCAAAATAAAAATCTGCTTCAGTGGTTAACTACCATCAAAAGATTGCTTGTTCAGACAATAAAGGATGCAAAGGGGATTTAAACACAAAACAAGCACAGTCCCTCTGTTGCTGGTGGCATGGAAGAGAGAATGCAGATAGCGAAGCTACTGCCTAAACACGGCGTGTAATAGATTCCCTATAACCATCCCTGCACACTCACACGAAAGCGTCTGCCAACAGAGCTAGTGCAGGCACCAGCCAAGGACTATTTTAAAAGTGTAGCTCACTGAGCACTTCCTCAAACCAAGATGCAAAGCCCGGAAAAGGACTTCCTGGCTGGCACGACTACAAGTACGCTCTGGCTTTCTGCTGGTTTAACAGCATCGCCCAGAGCAACGCCCCAGACTGAAGCAACACACCAGTGGGAGCATGACCTGTGTCTCTCTGAAGCTGCCTTCCCAGCTGGCTGAGAACTTGCAGGTCCCCCTGTCGGGTGTCCTGCTGCCACCTTCCATCCCAACGCCACTCAGCAAAGACGGCCCCGGCTGCTCGGAAGCTCTCCACACCCCAGTGTTATTTGCAGCCAGTTCTCTTGGCCAGCCTGCGTGGCCAAATTTAACCTACTTTCATTGCATGCTCTGAAAAGGAGCAAAAATAAGACACAATTGTGCTGCCTCCATTTCTTAGAGCATAGTGTCAGACACTGAACTTCAGGAGAACTCCCCTGGGACTGTTCAAACTAGGGAAAAAATGCTGTTTCCAGTGAACTGCCTTAACTCGATTGATTATCCCACTTTACTGCCAATATAGACACATTTTAGCCCCTCTCACACAGTACTAGCAGGCCAAATAAATGTTACAGACTGTCACGCCATTGCCAACATGACTTTACTACACAGGCCTTGAATAAGCTGGAGATAAAAGGATCTCTAGAATCAAGCCAAAAGCTATTTGTAGGCACAAAAACTGTCTTTAATGTCACCATTTATTGCTCATTTACATGTATCATACAAACATCCAGCCTCTTCCATGGAATGCTAAGGATACAAATTTCAATGCTTAACTGCAGGTGTGTTAAAAACATGTTAAAAATGTCTCTTTTCCATTGCCCTTCTTCTCTTGCTTTAAAAGAAGGTGGTGATTGCGAGGATTCATACATATGTTGATAGATCATATTCGTTGAGTTGCATGCCAAGACATTCTACGCAAAACTCTGCATCACTTTAATTTCCTACAGTTTTAACTGTACCTACTTTGGACAAAGTCAACCAATACTTTCTCTTCCTGTATTAAACTGCTTTTTCTTGGAAGACCCCTAGTTTATATGATGGACCCAGACACGTAACAACAGACAACTTCAGGAAAGAAATCAGCAGTCACCAACCCAAACTGAATAGACATTACTTCTGGGAAGGAAAACTCAAGTAAAATACAAATGTAAAAATGCTTTCAAAGCTATGGAGGTGCTTGGACATGGCTAAAGCCTGCAGGCTGGAGGCAAGCCTCAATGATGCAGCCAGCTCAGAGAAGGCAGGTGCAAACCCAAGATGCTGGAGGAAGAGGAGGCAGAGGGGGCAGGAGGAGCCAGGCCATGCTGGAGATGCAGAACAGAAATGCAGACCTGGGACCCCCGTGGATTGCTTCCACTAATGATGGGGCTCTAGGACTTCTTCTCAGCCAGTACTAGCTGCCTGCCTGGGCAGAGGGAGAAGCTCACTGAGCAGGTAAATGAGTAACAATCTGCATCCTCATCTCTCGTTCCTCTTCCTCCTGCATACAGGGTAATGTTTGCTGCACTGCTTCTTTTTGAGACAGTGTTTGCACATCCATACCACTATAAGAATTGAAAACCTTATGTGTTTATAAAGATGCTCCTTGCATTAGTTTGCTCTGTCCCTCTGATCTCTGTTCTTATGAAGATCACAGCTGCAATATAAAATACATGATTTTCAACTGTTCAGCAGGATTATTCTGCCAGCACTGGCAGCAAATACGTTAAGAGAGACTGAAAGAATGAAAAAAAGCCTTCTCTTCCTCAGTCCTGCAGATGCGGCAAAGGAAGAAAAACTGCTTAATGCTCCCTTCTTCCTCCTCTCTCCCAACATCTACCTTTCTTTCTCTGCAATTCACACAATGTTCACATTCCAGTAACAAAGGTCACACACTTCTTCATAGCAAGCACTGGCCCAGGAACTGATATGGACTTAAGTGATGAGCACCCTCAACAGTCTTTTGAGTGATGAGCCTATTTCTCAAGAAAAAAATCAGCCAGTGAGGAAGCCAGTGCTGCTGGATCTATGCTCATGCAGTAGTGCTGCTGCAAACTCTAAAGCTGAGGCCACGGAAGGATTATCCACATGCAGTGCCACCCAAAGGAAGTCAAGCTGCAATTGGCACCAATGCAGTAAGTCAGTCCTAGGGCCTCTGAACCCTAAAGCATAACAACTCAGAGACTGAAAGAACTCTGGAATAGTTACTCAGAAGACCTGTAAGACTGATACAATTTCTATCAAGTGTCGTGAACCATCCTGCAAGACATGGCCACATCAAGTCATTGACACTGGGCAACAACTGAGTTGTTGCAGTGGTTAGTGTCATCCAAAGCAGCTGTATTTGTTATTAAGTTCAGGAAACCACAGAAAAACCATAGGCTTCTGTAAAACTGCTCAGGACTTAAGAATATTCTGCATCTCTTTTACATACTGACTGATAATATACGTATGCTCGTGCACGTGAAAGGTTTCAGAGAGACTTTACAGAAAGTAAAAGCCTAGTATTGTTTGTTCAAAAGGCTCAACATTCTGCAGAAAGCAGAAATTATTAAAACATTTCTGAAGTGGGAAACTTCATTGCTGATAGAAAATTTTCTAAGATGACTGCTCTGTCTCTCTCAAGTGTGAACACCCGTATGTCCATACATCACCGTACTAGAGCTGTTTCGCAGGTGAAGGTTACCTGGCTGGTTTACGTGTGCTCTCCACTTCCTTTCCCCATGTCAGCAGTGGTGTTCACGTAGTTGCACAATGGGCTGCACCAGAGTGTTCCTCGATTTGAACTTGCTCTGCCCCAGGTTGGACGTGGCTCTGAGCAACCTGAGCTACTTAAAGATGTCCCTGCTCCTGTGGGGGTGGGGGGGAGGGGTGGACTAATGACCTGTAAAGGTCCCTTCCCACCCAAAGCATTCTATGATTCTGTGATTCAAACAGGTTTTCAGTTGAACCACTCCTCGCTCAGCTCTTGTGAATGTCACTGCTGGCACATGATAAGCAGTGGGAACATGGAGCAAAGGGCAAGATGCATCTAGAGCTTGTCCGTCTCACTTCACCAAAACCTCACGCTGGACATAAGTGACTGGAATAACCTTGGCCTTAGGGTACTCTTTGCCTCAGTACTTTAAGTATTAAACAACTCATTTCCACCATTAGCTTTATTTAGAAACCACACTGCTCGATGCTGAAAGAGGAACCTCATCATCATGCCCACACCGAGTTTTGTTCCGCGGTATTATTTAAAGACAAAATGTACAAACCGACAGCTCAGCTGTATATCAAGTGACAAGCTGGGTTCCTGAAATCTTCTTTGTTTGGGTTTTTTTAAATAGGCAGCAGGCATCCACAGAGCCTCCCTGAGTGCACTCAAACGTGTACAAGCGCCTCAACAGCCAGGGCCAGTTTCTTTTCTTGCCTTCACTTCCACAAACAGTCTCACTGGTGTCAGTGGAATTATTTGTTCAGCTGCAGGGAACACACTTTGATAACAAATGTGTCCTTCAGGGTCAAAAGCCCCAAACTAAAATGTAAAACCCGAAGGGCTGTTAGGAAATACTCCCTCTGTATAAGGCTCTGGCACACAGCAGAAACACGGAGAGTTGACATGATGATGTCTGCCCCCGGTTAGAGAGGCATTTTCCAAGGCAAACACTCCCTCAATTCCTGTGTGGATCAAGACTATTCCTGACTGAGATTTCAGTTCAGGAGCACCTGATAAGTTTCAGGTGTTTTCCTATTCAGTACAGCAAACTCACTACATGGTTAAATGAACACATGCACAGAGGCAGAGGACTGACCAGATTATAGCAAACGAATTAATACATCCTTTCATCTTCAAGAAATGACCTTGATCAAGGTCAAAAATAATGGAAACACCGAGAGAAAAAACGCACTGCCAATGCTCCTGTGGTGCCAGTTCTGTGAATAAGGGGCTTCAGTGTTCACTGCTGTCATTTCTGTAGCTGTTATGAATGCAGAAAAACCTCACTTATAAATAAAAAGTCCAAGGATGCCATAAACAAGCCTCGAGCCTCCACAGAGTTCCAACAATTAAATACTGCCCTAACTTTAAAGGCAGTAATTGGCAACCAGTTATTTAAAATTAATCTTTAGGTACTGCTTTAACAAAAGTGTTTTTTCCTGTGAAAATGAAGAACTCCATCCAAGTCAAACACTTGTTAAGAGATCTTGCGACCCTCCACTGCAGTGCTGAAAACTGCATTAGCAGAGATATAGGTTGGCTTCCTCCCCCTTTTCTGCTCATTACCATCAGTTTTGAGAACTGATTAGCTGTGGTTGTTATTCATTAGTCACATCTCTAAAATCTGAATTATAAACACCTCTGTGAGGTCTTATTCTAATCAACCTATTTTGAGTCTTGCAATTAATACTAACACCAGAAAAATATTGAACAGTGTACATTGAAACACCATCTTACCACAAAAATCCAGGCTTAGATTTACATGAAAAGGAAGACTATAGGAAGATCGACAAACTCCGCCATCCCCACCCTACATTCCTCTCCTATGTACACTGCAGCCAGTTCAGGTGGTTAATACAGGCAAGTTAATGGGTACATGGCAAACACGAAGCAGCCATCAATGATTTTCTTGATGGGGTCAGATGCTACACAGCTGATAGATCTCGGGGAGGGGGGGGGGGCAAGAACATGCAGGCATGACAGACTAAGTGACTGCCATTGGCTGTGTGCTTGCTCTGAATACTCAGCTATGGACAATAATCAATTACTTGGGGCTGCTAATGATACTGATCAAATGCACTTAGCACTCAGCATCCTGACGCTTAGAAAATACACAGGCTACCCACAGGCAAGATGAAATACGAGACTGGTACCAGCAAAATCCTCAAAATCAACAAGAAAAGCACCTTGTTCCTTCTTTGCCCCCTGCCTGAAAATACAAAAAATATTTGCTTACGAGTGAACACCATCTTTTCCATAAGACAATAAAATTTAGAGATGCTGTGGCCCCCTGTGAAAGGCTGGGGCCAGCAGTTCACATGGAGGGACTGTACCAGTGCTTGAAGGAAACAAAATGTGTATTACCACCATACCTACTGGCTTCCAGAAGTCTCTGTAACAGGCTGCCTGGCTCCCAACATTTCTCCTCAGGCTTGAGCTATGAGCCAGGGTGGTTTGGCTTCCTTATCATTATCATCAGCTGAAGATGCTGATCTCTTCCCAGCTTTTCCAAACAGGGAAAGTAAAAAAAAAAAAAAAAAAAAGCTACTGGTTTCAGAGATGAAAGATCAGACATCCTAAACCACAACTTCTTCTTTTAAGGTTTGAGATGGGGGTGGTATTTTGGGTTTAGAATTTTTTTAAAATTATTAAGGCCTTGGTCATGTACAAAAAAGTCTACTGTTTTAGCTGCATAGGTTATTTATTCCCTGTTCCTATCCAGAAAAAAGATTCACTACACAGTGATATAAGGCACTGTCATATATAACTGAGATTATACCCTTCACTTTAGGGGATTATACCCTTCCTTTAAAGAGTTAAAAATAAAAGCATTACTCCAACTGACAGAGGAAATCACTTCTCTAATCAGTAAGAAAAGCAGTAAGTTAGACCAGACCTAGTGTCCTACCAGGTTCTCTGCTCTCAGCTCCCAGAATCTGGCTTCTGGGCGTCTGAAACCAACTTTTCATGTCTTCCCTCTGCTGTTATGGCAGACAGTCCCATAGCAACACTTTGACTAATCACAGGGATCAGCAGAGAAGATGGAACATGCTCAAAAATGCCTTTACAAGTACGCTGCTTTTAATCACCAGAAGAAAAATAAATTTTGAAGTAATTACCGAACAGAACTGTCTGAGGAGAATTTGTAACAGTTAGTCCTGCTGATAACTGTATGTTCCCTGGCAGCCCTTTCTCTGAATGCAGGAAATTACTGCAGAAAATGTCTCACTTTTCAAATAATAATGATAAACTGGCAAATGAACATACTGCTGATCTGCACCACCAAGTTGTTTTTGCAAACCGTGTGCCAAGATTAGTGCTCATCTCTTCTGGGGTTACCTCATCAGTAAGCGTCAGCTTAGGACATGAGGAAATATATACATTACCTGCTGGAACAGCAGGGGGGAGCGTCAACAGGCAGAATGCAGTAACTATTTGGATTTTTACCTAAAATTGGCTTATTGTGTCAAATGAAAAGAAGAATCCTCACCACAATGCACAGTGAGTATTCATTAAACTGTTAAGAAGGAAGATTGTACTAAGAGCCCTGCTTAGTTAGTAATTATTCATTACTGAAAGATGTAGCTCTAAGTATGCCAGCAATGATGGTTAATCCCTTCTTTCCTTCATTTGTTCCTGCAGAAAGTGCCACAGGAATCCTTCACAACTGCTCGTTTTCTCAGTTCTAGGGCTCAAGGCACCCCAGAAGGGCAACAGTTTCTCCTATCTCCAGATGCACCCGCTTTCCAGTAAGTGCTGATGGAGGCTGAGAAGTTCATCACAAAGCAAGGCTGCAAGGGGCAAATACAACTTTGCACAAAATGACCCCGTGCAACATCAGGTCCAGCACAGATGCCTACAAATCAAACTGTTACATCCTCCCTTCCCATTACTCCCTAGAAGGATTACAGCAAACTGAGTTCATAAGCCCTAAAAACAGCTGGCAAAGGGGAGGTTTTCTTGCTGTCTTCAATGAATGGCAGGATGCAGCCTCTCTCTTGTGGACCACATAGCAGTAGGCAGAGGGGCAAGACATGAACTTCAACACAGGAAACTGCATGAAAGATTTTCAATGTGAGTGGAGTCACACACTGAAGGAGACTGCCCAGAGAAACTTCAGGTTGCCCATCCTTGGAGACATTCAAAGCCCAACTGAACATGGTCCTCAGCAACCTGATGCAGCTGACCCTGCTTTGAGCAAGAGCTGGGCTGGATGACCTCCAGAGCTTCAAACACATTATCCTTATACCACAATACCAGTTTTAAGAGAAAGACCTACATAGCTCTGGGGTTTTCTTCTCCACTCCTGCTGCTTAGCCCTGGGATACAGTAGAATAGAAGGGCACTGGAAGGTGAGGGTTGAGAAACAGGCACTCACATTACTGATATTCAATTAATTATTTCAGTTGTGAACACTGAAAGCGCACAGGTATCTTTTTTCTTCTATATCTGTGCTGCCCAGGTGTGGATACCTTCAGGTGTTACCGTGGATCGAGCTATGTGGCTGAGGCTTACAAGCTCTTCCACAACAAGCACGAGCTTGTTGCCAGCGTGAAGGATGTTAGGTACTCTTTACTAGCATAGAATGCACTCCAACATATGCTGTCAAAAACTCACATTCAAGAAAAACAAAACAACTTCTGCTCAATTAAAGTACATCAAAAGCCAGAAAACTGAGAAGCAAACCCTATCCTCCCTGTGAGCAGGCATTAAACCAACAATGTTTGTATTCTGTACGCTGGAATGATACCCCAGTGAGCTTGTTGGCCACAAACTTAGAACACACCAGAGAGGTCACTACTTTAATGCAACTTGCTAATGCCACACATTCAATTATCCTTGTTCTTACAGTTTGTTCCATCCAAGGGCTGCTTTGAGGCAATTACTACTAACTTGTTACTGCATTTCATTAAACAATTCAACTCTCAAAAAACGCAATAAACTAATTCTTTCCTGTATCATACTCGGTCCTCTCATTCTGCCGGCTACTCCACATACCCAGCTAAAACACAATACCAGAAACATCAGTGATTTCTCTACAGTATTAGGCATCAGATGCCTAAGATGCATACGTAAGTGCTTGAAACGCCACAAAGAGATTATCCTTGATAAATTGGTATTTTGAGCACACATTTCAGAAATAAAATTATTTCTACCATTTAAGTCTTCCAGAATAGTAAATTCACTGTGTCAATTCAATTCTCCTTTCCCTCATTCATCTGAATGTTCAAATACTGCTCTCAGACACGTGCCTCTCCTGCCTTTCTCTGGGACTAGAAAACTAGTTTTGCATATTGAATCGTTGTTTATTTTCCATGGATGTCTCTGGGTTCCTTTGACAGCTTTATCTTACTGATGAGGATAAATGTTCTTTCAAAAGCCACTGCCAGACTGCCCTCATTCTCAGATGTCAAAGGATGCGGTTGGCAGAATCTGTCAAAAATAACTCACATGGTCTGAGGGATCTGAAAATTACAATTGATAGTTTTGAAAATAGAACTGATACATGGTACCTTTGGGTAGGTCCACTTCAGCACCAGCACCCAATCCCTTCTTGCCTTTTCATTTCTCTTGGTCGCCATGGGAATTACTCATTTGAAAGACAAATTAGAAAGAAGCGGTGATATGACTTCAGTGTTTCTGAAAGCGAGATTGCTTTTTCTCTTACAATTCTGCAGGTACTCTCATCTAGAAACTTTTTGAAGCACAAAGGAAACAAACTAAAGGAAGTAATTTAAACTTAAACCAGAATCCTGTAATGGTTTTGGGCTTCTGTAGTGACTGTTTTTGCTGGCATACACATCTGACTCTGGAAGCTAATGCTGGTTTTCCAAAGCTAAATGCAGGAATTATTAGCTGAGAAGGATTAGCAGAGCAAACTAGATTGATGCCAGAAGTTCCAATAGGTACAGCATGCATCCCCTGAGCCAGTGAGGGCCTGTGCAGCAGAAGGCTTCTCCCATTCCCTCCATCAACTTTGTGGAGAGCCAGTGATTGTCTCCAGGAGGCACCATACCTAGACCAACGCTCTCCTCCCCACCAGCGGCTGCACCAATAATTCACACATTCCCTCTGCCAGTATCAAGAAGCTTTCAGAGCAGCACCTTGGCTTCAGACTCAGCTCTCTGGGCTTCCAATAGGACACAGGGGAGGTGTTTAAAAGAGAGGCCGATGAGCCTCTTGGGGACATAGTTTAGTAGTGGGCAGGTATGGTTGGACTCAATGATCTCAAAGGTCTTTTCCAACCAGATGATTCTATGATTTGATGTTTTAACTTCAAAAGGGCCCTTACAGAAAGGAAAAGGGTTCTTCTCAATCCAAGCTACTACAAGTATATGAGATAAATAGCACAGCTTGATAGTGAGCTCTCTAGAAAGTTCTTTCACTGATGCTCCAGACCTGAAGCATATTGACCTTGGTGGCTGAGTGTCAGGCTTTCAGCTGGGTAACACGAGCTGATGGCAGTCAAGGAACACAATGCTAGGCAGCGTGTGTTACCCAGGTGACTGCTGCTTGCTAAATGTAAGCCAATGTGTTTAAATTCTTTATATCCATCAAAACAAGATGGCACTTTGGGTCACAGTTTATCCCAATAAGTACGAGCTGTTCAGCTCTTACCATCCACCAAAGCCAGTGTGTATGCACATGCATGCACACACACAATGCAGAGTAGCTAAGCCTTGCTGCAACATTTTATCTTCACAAATGAGAAGATCAAGTGGCTATGGCACTTCAGATTTATCCAGTGCCTTCTTTCCAGTGAAGACAAATACAATACTCATATCAAACCTGAGCCACTGTGAACTGCATACTGACTGACAGCAGTACATTCAGCCTGTGTGTTCTCCCAAGACAGTCTCACCGAGCTTTTTTTTTTGAAAGGAATTAAATAAAATGATACAAAATATCTTTTCTTAGCCTTTTTCCAAAACTGCCCTGTTATACAGACAGATCCACTTAGCCTGGTATCCTTTCTTTGATAGAATCCACCAATGGGTGCTTAAAGACTGCAAGAAGTAAGGCAAATACAAATGATGTCTTCCCCTTGTATACCCTACCCAGTTTCCTAAGGTTTGCCAGTGGCTCAGACACCCTTGGGTCTGAAAAAGGCATCCAGACCATGATAGCTAGACATGGTCTCTCCTTCCAAGAATTTGCCCAACTTCTCTTTTGATCCTATTTAGACTTTTGCCTGTTATTCCAGCCTATGATGAAGTTTCACAGCTTCATTACCTGCCCTGCTCCTCTCAATTGCACCAACTGCCTAGGATTCCTGCAGTTCCCACATCTGTCTTTTGCACCCATTTGTGATTTTAGCACAGCTGTCACACCTCTTCAGCCTGCTCTTGCCTAGCCTAAACAGAGCTCAGCAGTATTCCATCAATGGGAATCTTCAGGCAGCAGCATTTGTATCTCCAAGCACCCCCCCTTTTACATTTTAATGGCAATTTTACTAAGTGTTTTTTCAAAAAGTAAAGGTGTTCATGTGAACACTTGTGAGCTGCTGCTTGCAATGGGCCTGGAGATTTGGCATAACTGGGTGTCACTTCTGAAGTGAAGATGAAAACTTCCTACACTTAAAAGTTACATCCTTTGCTGAGGTTCATCTCAAATAGAGTAGTACGGTACCTGCAGGGATGCGCTGCCTATAGGAATAATAGACTAGCTTGGGCTGGAAGGGACCTTAAAGGTGGACCCAATTCCACCCCGCCCGCCATAGGAGGGACACTCCTTGCCCTTGTCAAAAGTCCCTCCCCAGCTTTCCTGTAGCCCCTTCAGGTACTGGAAGGATGCTATAAGATCACCCCATAGCCTTCTCTTCCCCAGGCTGAATGAACAAGCTCAACTCTGTCAGTCTGTCCTCATAGCAGAGGTGTTCCAGCTCTCTGATACAGAGCCTTCCCTCATAACCCAGTTAAGCAGAAACACCAAAGCAATCAAAACCCTAAACTGAGAAGGTGTTTCTTTTCTTGCACGGCCAGGAGTGCTTTAAAGGGTGTTTTAGACAGGGCCAGCATTGCTGAACCACACATTGCCCTGCCTAGGCTGGTCTCTGGCTGCTCCAAGACTCAGGAGCCCCACAGCAGCTAAGACACATGCTAGGGCAGTCCTGTGCTGCCCGAGCCTGTGCAGTGGCCATAGTGGCCAGTTCATTAAGCAAAGTCTGCACGGGTCGTTACTAAGATGGGACCAGCCAAGATCTAAGCCTATTCCAGGTTTGTTTCTTCTGAATTGTTGCCCAAGTCAGAAGTCTGACCGGATGCTTTGCCCACCTCACTGCAGCACGTCTAGATAAGAGAGTGCAGACAGCACAAAACACACCTGTCTGCATTTCCCAAGGAGTCTGTTAAAGAGACACTAAGCTGTCCTTGCAAATGAGCAATTACTGTTTGCTATTGGTGATACCTTGTGACCTTTGTTTGCAGCAGGTTACTTGGCATGGCTGCAACTTATTTTTCGAGAGGCCATTTTGGGATGCAGCCTGATCTTTAGAAGGTCCTGTAATTTCAATAATAAAATTAAAACCAGAATTTAGCACTTGTGGGACTAAAGGAAATGAAATGTGTGGCTAAGTAGTGCCTGCTCGCTTTTTTCTTTATGACATGTCTCAATCTGCTAAATAAAAATCACACAATTCTTCATGATCGAGAATGCAAATCATAAAACTAGTTCCTTAATGAGACAACAAGCATAAAGCTGGGAGGCTTAAAGGGATATGACTAAAAAGAAAAAATTAACTGTTCTAAAAAAACTATCTGAATGGACTGTTCTCATCCTCAGTTCTATTTTCTGTTGTGCCTAGTGGATCTGGACTGGTGTACTTGAACAAGCTAGAATCCATAGCAAAGATGTTAACAAGATTATTAAAAAATAGGCAGCTCCTTAAAAACTACACAGAGACCATGTTTTGGTACCAGACAGGGTTTGGATTCTTTTGAGAGATCTGAGAATACTCACTTGCTAGGACCTCACACTTCCACTGGTAAAAAAAAAAAAGGGAGGAAAGCCCCTCCTGCCTTACAGGCTTCTGCAAAATCTTCCCATGAATGATATATAAATACATTCAATGGAGATCACAGCCTTAAAAGACAGCTTTTAATGCATGGGGTTTATATGGAGTGCAGATACTATATAAATGCCAATTCAGTTGCAGACACAGCCACAGCCCTGAAAACCGATGCTCACAGGAAATCAGAATACACCTGCCCCAAACTCAGGTTTGCCATCAGAGTCCAAACTTTAATGCAGAGAGTCAAAATTGCTTCTTAATTCTAAAACTCATATTAGTTGGAATTTAACCACCAATTTGTAATCCCTTGTGTCCTTCCAATGAAAATGAGTGAGGAATAAAACCAAAATCTGCTGTAGACCTTTGTGTAGAAAAAATTGGAAATGGTTGCTGTACAAACACAAATTATATTACTAATGTGATCTGGCAGTTTTATTTGGGTCCCATAGCTGCAGCTTAATCATATCTTTGACACAACTAAATTGCTAGGATACATCGGGACCTGTAGCTAATAACATTGCTTCAAAAATAAACAAACTCCTGTTTTTCTAAAGTGATTATTAGGAACTCCCATATATTTTAGATGAACTGCATCTGCTCAGCTACCCTGCTCTAAGGCATCATCACAAGCAACTGGCCTGTTTTGTGTCATTGTGGTGGGAAGAGATCAGACAATATTTTGAGGCAGGCATTCTCGCTGCTGCTCGCATATGCTCTTCTCTTGGTTTATTTAACATTTAACACTGAAGTAGCAGAGAGGGGGAAGATTTTGTTCTTATTTGTAACAAGAGGAAACAAGATAGTGTAGATAGTAAAATCACAACTGATAGTGAGGACACAGGGTGGATAAAAAGTAGGTTTAATCACTGTACCTAGCTTCCAAACTGATGTGATGCCACAGAAACTCTCAACCTCCGACTCCACCACTCAGTCCTGAAAAACACTGCATCCAGCCATGGCCAGGCTCAGCAAGGGACCAGCTGGCTGACATCCCCTCTGGAACCATCTGGTCTGCAAAATGCCTTTTATTTGAGAGCTCACTAACCTTTTTCAGTTAAACCACTTGTGCTTAGGAAATACCAAATACCTAACTCAGTTCACTAAACCCAGCTGATTTGTGCCCAAAGTGGACAAAGGAGCTCTCACCTGAGAGCACAGACTGGCTGGGGAACTCATCTCCTGCAAGGGTCAGTTAGAGCTTCAGGGTAAACTCTTAATAAGTCATTACAGCTCCCTGAAGATCCTACTCCTACCTTAAGCTTGCATATGCTGGCTCTAAACATGGCTCAGAACTTCTTGCAAAGGCTGAAGGGAGAAGTCATTCTGCTATCACGTGGATTGGAAAATGTTTAAGACTGGGATATTTTGGATAAAGAAGACACGAGCCATTAGCCAACCTTCTTCCCCTTTCGCTTTTCCGAATTTGCGCTAGAGACATCCAGAATTGTATGCATGAAATATAAGATAGCATGAAACCAGCCTGCTCGGTCCATCTCAGTACACTGGACACCCACGGGATATGACAAGAGCGGATGGTGGTTTGGCTCTTTGTTCTGGAAATGTAAGCAGTTCTTTTTCAGGCCTTTGCTGATACTTTACCCTTACAACAACCTTGCCTCCACCACTAAGACTACACAACACACCTGAAGCTGCAAGCTCTATATTAACCATTTTCTAGACGGGTACAGTGAAGTTTCACTTCACCTTATACACTTCTGGGTGGCACACAGATAAAAGGATCTTTCTAACTACCCACCCTGCAAAATCACGCTGGACACTGAGGATCAACTCCTGACATCAAAACAGTTCCACAACTAACTTAGGTGGGAACAGGGTTTTCCCCTGAGTTTACTCAGTTTACTTCTTTCTTTCTTAAATTATGACCTGTTCTAAAAGACTTATTATGTCAAACTTGCATTTCTGTTGCATCTATTCTAGTGACAATTATTCTTAATTTCAGGTGATACCTCTTTTGTACTTGCAAATTTTTAATTAAAAATACTTATTAATTAACAGGAGTCAACTTGATCCAGTCAAGGTCAGTATAAGCCTGGAACCTCCTCCCCATTTTTAGTGCCTATTCAGACAAGCATCAGCCTCCACACGTGCGTCAAAAAGAGCTCATTTCAATGCATTTCAGACAACACAGGTACTTCACAATGGGTTTATGGTTGTGTTCTTTTCTTTATTAACCATCGCACGTAAAGTAAAAGCACAAAGGCAGTTCTCAAAGAGAAAAATCCCAGAATGCTTTGGGAAAAATATCTAAACAACTACTCTGCTGTTCTCTAATGTGTTACTAAAGACACCATCATCCCTCATCCCTCCAGAAGTGTTCTTAATTAAATAAGAATCTATTAAAAAATACAGTGCCCCTCAGCGTAAACTCCCACCCCCACCCTTCTCTTTCAATTTTGAAAGTGATCTATCTTGCCTTCTCCCTGCCTAGGAGCTCATTAGAAACAGCCCCTTCTGCACATATGCATCACCTAACACAGATTTGGAGGGAGACAGACAGAAGAAAGGGAGAGAAAGAAATTAGAAAGTGAATGAAAATAGTAGGCCTGTGAGACAAGAAAGCAACTGCAGACAAAGAACACCCGGTACTCACAAGGGAACAGTGATGGCTGGGAGAGGAATGCTGGTACTATGGGATTAAAACAGAAGCTATTGCTGCAGAGATGGAGTGTTGCTCTAACTAAATTCAATTATCAACAATAACCAAGGCAAATCAGACAGATCTATCATATCGCTTTCTCTGGGTTGCAAAAGGTTGCCAATAAACTTCAAATGGAACTGCCAAGCACAGGCAGTGATCCTGGCACACACACAGCCCCCTCCTGTCCACCACTGCCTACAGGATGCCCTCTTTCCTCAGCCCCTACTTCTAACACTGCCCAGCTCACCTCTTGTCTGAAAAATCCAAACTTGTTAAACCAAAAAGAACAACCATCAGATCCCTCTCTGAGAGTTACAGAGATGACAAAACCAGCAGCCCAAGAGTGGCCAGTTTTTCCATCTCTTTTCTGTAACAGAGCTTTATGTGAGGAATTAACTCTTAACAGTTCATCTTAAAACCACTTTTCCTGCCTTGAGCCAGAGCCCTCAAGGAGCAGTATGGCATTTGTTGATGGCAAATGACTCCAAGCAAGAAGTTCCCTTTGAGCTTTACTCTATGGCAAAAGTAATAATAAATTAAAAATAAGAAATTAACAAGTATTTCCTTCAACCAGAAAGGATAAGGACGAGGAAAAAAAGCATCATAAGAGTCCTGCCATGAAGACATATTCAAAATGCAGTAAATCTGCTTGCCTAATGCTAGGAGGGGCTGAATTCACACCTGAACTTCAGCTACTGCTTAAACTACCCACAAACAACCTGAACTCGAGACTTAATGGGGATCTTTCACATAACTCCCCAGACGCCTAAAAAGTGACTTTAGCCTCGAGATGGTCTCTGCTTGTCCTGCTCTGATCTCTGAACATAAACTTGCACCTACTAATACTTGAGCTGCAAAATTACAGGAGCCACACGCCTTTATTGCACTTTTTAAAAATAAAAAGTTGTTCCTGCAATGGATTTTAAATAACTTCATACAGTTGCTTGGCACAGCTGCCTGGCAGTCCCTTCAGGACTGTGGTGGGAAGATCCTTCCATCTCTGACCCTTGGAAAGCTGTGCTAGAAGGGATCTAGGAGAAGGGATCCAATGTGAGGCCCATAACTTAGAGCGATTGCAGGGCTGTTTGTTTTGGAATGTTTTGCTAGGTTCCCTCCTCCACACGATGGATCTGACCTTCACCTAAACTACAATGGAATTTGCTTCAACCCCAATTTTAATTAAATAAATACTAGGCATCCATCTCCAAGACCAGTGCTTTCAGAAGATGATGTAGTGTTTCATTCAGGGAGACTCCTAGGAATTCCTTTGCTTGTGCATGCAGAAACAAAGAGCTGCAGCCTGACAAAATGTCTTATTGATCTGAAAAAAAAGAATATCCAGAAAAGACTTTGTCTTCCCCCAATAAATAAATAAAGATCAGTTCACCTTGTCTTTTTTTCTGAAGCTGAAGAGTAACCCCCTTGCTGAAACTCCAAGACATTTTTCATCTGAATGGCTTTTTTTCCAGTATGCTGTCCTGTGAGAGTTTCGTTCTCTGTGATTGCTAAGCTCATACTTGTGAGAGAGGACACACAGCAAAAGCTGTAAACCAGACTGAGGTAACCACAGTCACACTGAGTAGCAAGCTTGATTAGATTTTTAATAATGCCAACATACTAAGCAGAACTGTGACAAGAAGAACAGCCTTGCAGAAGCCAAGGAGGTAGCTACAATTTTAATAAATCCTTTGCCAATCTGGAAAGTGGGAGGGTGAGAGAGCAGTGATCTCAGTATGTAAAACTGAGGCAGTAGCTTAGAAATTATACCTGGTATGTTACTGGACTACTGCTGGGAAGCCACATGGAAAGACAGCTTCATATTCTAAAACTGAAATATTCAGAACTATGTTTCTTCCTGAAAACTATTTTAAAAATTGTAGTAAAAAAAAAAATTTGAAATCTCAGACAATTTTAGGAAGCAACCCCCAACTGCAAATAAATCTATAGGATCTAAGACTACAGAATACTCCAAGCTTTGAGGTTGTACATCAGAAGCTTACTCGCAGTCTTCTAGCCTCTGCCAGGCTGCACTCAACCCACGACATCGCTGGCAGCAATCTGTTTACAAACCATCTTGGCAGCTGCTGAGCCCAAGTGCCCGGCTCAGCTGGGGGTTGAAGAGAAGGGACTGCCTTGTTTGTGCTGCAGTGGGAGGCACTCCAGGTGCCCTCTCCCTATTGCCTGTCCCTGACTCTTCCTCCTCCCCATGCGGACTCTCAGGCTTCCTGGCACGTCAATGTCTCATCAAATAATACCTTGCCATGTGCTCTGCTCGGTCTCTGACCATGCTTACACCTGGATCTGAGGAACCGTGCACCTTTTGATTTCTCTTGATCTTGGCCCACACTGACTGCTTACTTTTTGTTCTGTTCTGGGTACAAATGGATCCAAACGAAGCAAACTCATTTGTGATTAAGTAATGCAGCCCTGTGCCAAGCAACTACAAAGCCAATCTCCTTGTAGAAATAAAACTGCAGGATCAGAAGCTCTGTCAGTAAAGCAGAATATTTTATTTAGCTCTTAGTAATAAAGAGGCGTGAGGAAAAGGAAAGAATGTTAGAAAGTATTAAGAGTCCTTAAAAGCAACTAATTAATACGATTTTGCCAATGCCTACATCCAGGTCACAAGAAAAATACCATTTTACTTTACCAGCTGCTTAAAATGAAGGAGACATCATTTTCAATGGAGAATCTTACAATTGTCTTCAACAGAAAAACAAAAAAAAAAATAAAGAAGGAAAAAAAGGCCTTCAAAGACAAGTTTTGCCCTTTAACATGCAGACCTGTTCCTGCATTGATATAATTTTTAGCTGAACAGCACCTAGGTACAAATTGCATCAGGACCTTGAAAGTCTCAGTGGATGCTCCATGTACGGGAGTCTGAGTATGAGATGTTGTTCATACTGTCTTTCATGCGTATAAACCTTGCCTTTCACATGAAGAAAGGTATCTAACAGTTATTGGAGTAATTGGAATCCAATTACTGCCCCAAGACAGAATGTCTCCTCCTCCTCAGAAATATATCTGGGTATTTGCATACATTTCAAAATGAGGATAACGGAAATTGTCTTGTCCAGGTACAGAACAATCCTGCTTCTAACCTGGCTTGTTAATGAACACAAGCAGTGACATCGTCCCCAGATAGCCAAGGGGTGCATTGTGGTTACTGCTTGAAGCGACACAAAAGGAAAATACGATGGCAGTGCAGGGGCTACATGCACCCAGCCTCCCTCAGCAGGCAAAGGAGGAACGCCTGCTCACTGTCTGGGTGTGCACGAAGCTGAATATTCATCTGTAAGATAGTTACTGGAACCTTGACTATTTAAATTACTTGGTTTCATGTTATAGTGAAGATCAATCGACAGAAATACTTGGTACTCTCTACTTAAATTGCAGCAGTAAATATTTTTAAGAGTACTGTTGTCAAATATGAAGAGGTTCATCTCTCCAGACTGTATATCATGCTAGCTTGTTACCTATCATTTCATTATGAGTTTCCATAACAAACTGGGAACTGCCTCTCTCCTGCGCTCCAGAATTTGTTTCAGTAAAAAAATCCTGTCTTTCTAATCTTCCCACACAAGAAACAACTGCTTTATTTCTGCTGAAAGCAAGCTAACTCTATATACCTGCCCTGCCTGTCTGTGCGGATGAGTTCGGTGGCTACAGAGATCCAACTTTCTTGTATTTCACTACTTTAAACAAAATGTAAAAAACATGAATCACAGCACATCTTTCAAATAAACTCCTATTGCCTTTCTCCAGTAGAGAATGAAAAGTAATGATAGATTTAAAATAAAAATTACTAATTTCTTAATGAAAAAAATAATGAAACCAAACTGATTTCCAACCAAGTCCAAGAAAGGATGAAAGAACAATAACTGAAAAACACACTGATGTGCTATGGATGTGATTACAATTTCCCTTTCAAAACTCTATTCCATAAGTCACAATTGTCTTTGAAAGTGGTTTGCTGACAGTCTCCCATATGCAAGTTGTCTAAAAACTGGGCACAGTTTGTTCGGTGAAGTGCTAAACCTCAGCATTTTGCAACCCTCAAGTTTATCTAACAATTATATTTGTTACCAAAAAAAGCTGCTGTTTTGCTGAAACATATTTATACTCATTTCAGCTATTTCTGAGACTGTACACAAGAACAGAATGCCCTGGCATATACAGTAACTAAAAGTGAAGGACAGCTCTGTTTTGTGGTTGTTACATGTGCTGCTGACAAAGGAGATGCTGTTTGGTAACTAAATACATAAAAATTGATACTGGCTTTTATTTCTGGTTTCTGATTTAACTTTTGTTTCAGAACATTACTGCTTTGGCTTACACACTTTGTCTTCCAGTAAGTTGCACCACGTACTTACAAACACAGAAGGAGTCTCCAGCTTTTCCAAGCAGTTAAATGGTGATCAGAAAATCATCCTTTATCATAACTGCAGGTCTGAACCTGAGGAGTGACATACAGGCTGTAGAAAGAAGGCATCTAAGGGTAAGAAAGGGAACTGTTGCATAGATTGCAGATAGATTTCTTGCCTGTTTAATTACTTTTTGTGGTTTGCACTGGCAGAAGAGACGCTAACTGAAATTATTACAGGTTCTGAGTGTGCAGGCCTCCATAAACATGCACATGTCCAAGCAGTGACACAAACTCCAATCACATCACAAGGACTGACTGGTTTGTGAAGTTTTGCATTAGGTGTTGCCTACTTGCAGCACAAAGGTCCAGACCTGCACAGATGCCGACCTGGCAGTGCTGCAGAAGAGTTGAGCCCCATATACCTCTGCTTCAGTGACAGGACAAAAAAAAGATGCAGATTTTACAACTTCCAAACGCAGCTCCTCATTCTTTTCCTCCAAACCTCTTCCTACACCTTTAGCTCTTTCCAAGATGTTTACCCATCTCCCCCACCCCCAAGACCTTGCCTGCAGCACAGCAATACACGAATTTGCCTGGCAACCTGACATAAATATCCAACCAACCAGCAAACAAAGCCTAGCATGCTCTTAGCTACAGTGTTTCTGTGCACAGCCTTCAACAAATCAGAGCTATCCACACCAGACCAGGAATTAACTGAATTTTCTTTAGCTTGATTTATAATCTAAAGTTTGAGGAGCAAGGTGGACATTCGTCTGCCTTTTTTTTATTTTGTTGTATGCAATGCACAGATGTCTATGACATCTCTCTCCATCTTTGTTCAGAGAATACAAAGCAGTATCTTCCTGCTCATTTTTAGACTAGTTAGATAAATAACTCCACCAGGATAAGATGAGATAAAGCACAAGGAAGGGCAGGGTGTGAATGACCAGAGATTCACTGTAAAACATACAGAAATGACCTATGTTTGACTCAGCCTGGGACCCTATGAGTGACCACCACCCCGGTTTTCTTCACCAAACCCACCCCAAGACCCGAGCTGTGCCCTGTGCTGAGGGCATTCCCCCAGGGAATGGGGGCAGAGCTCTGGCACTGAATGGGAACATTTCAGAAGAAGCTGATTGCAAAAGGGATTGGTGTGGGGCAGGAATCTCTGCAAAACATCACAGACAGTCTTCACAGAGCCCTAAGCTAACGGGGCAGGAGAGAAGACTCTGTGCCCTGAGGGACTCCCTGCATCCAAGCTAGCGGCCTTTCACAGCAGCACTACATCCAAGTCCATCCCTCCTCTGAGGACACACGATACACAATGACCATTTCAGGGGTCAGCATGTCCTCTGGACTTCCAGGCAACAAATTCAAGATAAGTACATAGCAAGAAATCTCCATCTCGTGTCTTTCAACTTATAAACACAGAAAAAATAAATAAGCCTATATGAACAATGAGCAGAGTTGAAGGGAAGGTGTGACATTAATAGTTTCACTGTAATTAAACTGTTGCATTCCATACTGCCCCACAAAACAGATTACTTGAGACTGGTAAACACACACAGGACCAAGTCAAGTCAGAAAGAGGATTTCAATCCATCCTTATTTGCCACTGCAACTGCACCAGCTTGCACAAAAGTCTGAGTCACCGTTGAGCACCTGGGAGTCCATCCCACTGCTGCTGCCCTTTATACATGTGATGAAGAACCCAAGTAAGAGAAAACCCTGTAAAAGAAGTAGGCAAGGAAGGCTGACATGAAGTGCCACGCTTTAACACATCATAGAAGTCTTTTTTTTTACCCTTTGTTTAAAATAAAATGTTGCTAATGTGAATAATTTTCAATAATAATGCAGTGTGATAATACAAGAACCTGGTTTGTGTGGGATGGAGGTAAATTTAAATGACATGCCTCATAAAAAAGGAACACACGGACAGGCTGTTCCACATGTACTGTACTGCATGGTGGCATGGCTAGAGTGAGAAATGAATGGAAAGCCTTAACCCCTAATGTGCTGTTGTTTCTCAGTCCTCTTCCCAACTACATGGCTAGCAAGAGTGCACAGCAAGAGAGTAAGCTTAAGAGAGAGGGGGACAACTTGAAAGTAAAAGCATTTCTTACTCTGAGACCCATATGGATACAGCAGACTGGGAAATCCAAAGGACAAAGGTAGCTTTGCCTTTCCCTCACTACTTAGCTGCAACTTGCAGGGTCAGGCCCTTCAATTCGTGGCTGGTACCCCACAACACATTTGGCTGGCTGGCTGCACCCGATCGTTGCTACAGCACGGTTTAACATCCACAAACTGCTCCCACCCAGGGGGTTTCCCTACATCCTCAGCTGGTATCAAGGCAAATGCCGCGTCCTTTGGATTCTGGACATCGGGGCTGATGTCCCTGGCTGTGTGGCACACACAGCTGCTGGCTCCCTTCAGAGGCAAGAAGTGAGAGGTTTCTCTCTCCCTTTCAAAGTCCCTGGATTCCCTGACATGGCTTGCTAGCTTATGCAGAGGACCGGAGACAGAACTAAGCCCATTAAGATACCACCTGTATCACCTTTACCCTCCTCAGAGTAAAGGGCAACGGGAAGCAAAGGCTTTCTTCTTGTGGACTTCCACCTCGATTAAAGTTCACTCTGTCAGGTGCACAGAACATCACTGCCTTCCTTGATGTTTAATTTTTTTTTTCTGTGTCAGTACAACTTCCTAGAGCGAAATTGTCTCAATTCTGATTACTCCACAAACTAACTGGCAGTACACCCTTTGGGTAAGACTCTCTGATACTCAGATACTTTTCCTATCTGAAAAAAATGAGAGTAAGGCTTGTTGGCCACATCAAATGCCTTCATGCTTTGCCTTTCATTGCAGAAAACAATGGGAGCAGTCAGGCTTCAGAAGAGCCGGTAAAGCTTCAACAAAATAGAGAGATAAGCAAAAGCAGACACTCATCCACCACCCCCATGTCTAGAAGCAGATGAACATAAACAGACCTCAGCTTTTACAATCCTCCTCTGTCCTCTAAAGCTTCATTTTATACAGTATAGTGTTGCATACAATAGGACTTCTACTACTTGTGAAGCCACATGGTGAATATTTGGGAAAATATGGATTCTTATTTTCATAACAAAAGGAATATAAACTTCTTCCCTGTTTTTATTTTGCTTTCAAAAACTTTGCATTGAGAGAGATCCTTGAGTATTTGAGAGGAGGCCTGAAGTACAAAGGGGTGTAACTTGCTTTATTCTTCTAAGAGAGGAAAAGGTAATCCAAACAAACCATGTGCATTCTGCCTTGTTGGCCAGGTATGGAGAAATCACATGTCAAACACCTGAATTATACAGCAGGTCTTCTGAAACCTGATGTGCAAGATAGTTTGTCTGAATATGCTCATTTTACAGCTTCACTGCATAATTTCAAGAAATTAATGCTTCAGGCAGTTACCCAACAATGATAATTGCCAAGACCCCCATAATTAAAATCATGTTGTGCAACTGGATAAAAGAAACCCCTATTTCGACCAGACCCCACATAAGTGGAAAGCTCACAATCACCCTGCAGCCACGCACTATGTGCCTGAGCTCAGGGCTTTTCTTTATCACTGCCAGTTCCTCTGAACTAAGATGCAACTACACGGTCCTGAGCACGGGCACCATAATGCAAACCAGAGGCAACATCTCCACTGAGGATCTGAATGGGAACACACAACAGATAAAAGAGTGAAATCAACAAGCTTTAATCCAGACCTCTAAACAGCTATTTCAAAGTGTGCTTGAACATATTCAATTAAATTTAAAATGTTCATTAACATCATGACAAAGAGAAGGATGTGAATGTCATTCTGCTAATTGTGGTATCTCTCTCACTCTACAGTCAAAAGCTTGTTACTCCGAATACCTCAGGAATGCATCGTTTGTTCAAGCTATTGGCATTTCATACTATGGCAGGTACTACTCAGTATTATCTTGGTCACTACTGCAAGGATATATATCGGTATCTTTTGTGTATATGCCTGGTCTCTTTCCCCAGAGATAAACAGAAAAAGTAGCACAGTTTAAAGCAAATGCGTGACACAAATTTTCAAAGTGGCAACAGTGACAGTAGCAGCAGCACTGGCAGCAGGTTAGCATTTGGCTAATTGGGCCATTCAGGTTAATGAGCTCCACAATTGTGAGGACTCCCTGAAAAAAAAATTCTTTAACATAAGCATTGTGTTTCTAGTTGAATCCTATTTGTATCAAAGAGGAATGAGGAGGACACAAATCAGGGACTAAAAAGAGCCCCTCCTGCACCCCTTACATGCTCCCCAAGAAAGAAGGACTCTCCCAGACTCCACATATTTGAGATGCCAAACTGGAACGCCAAAACAAGAGCCTTACTGATAACAAATTGTGCAGATTCTCCAGCTCCTTCCCTTCCAGTGGAATAATTAACAATGCTGGCAAGTACATTATCATAAACTTCAGCATTAACACCCCCACTGCAAAGAACAAAGGCGGTTCACATCCCTCCCTGAGCTCCTGCTGCAGACTGGGTGCCGATTCTGACAAGTTGCTCTGCGCCAATTTAGATTCTGTTCACATTTGGAAGATTATGCTCATAACTGTGAGCTAGAGAGCACTTTTTAAACAATGCCGGAAAGCACAGAAAACTGCTCTCTGAAAACCTGCAAGCCAGCCTAGATCACCTCCTGATTACACTGTTGATTTAGCTGCACTTATGCAGAACTCAAACAAATAGTTTATAACAATCATACATAGCATCCTTTAGCTCAAAGGATCCTGCAGCGCTACTAGACTGAGGCTGGATCTTGCACGCTTGCTACCAGGCACCCTCTCCCTCCATAGGCCTGCGGGTTGGAAGAAGCCAGATACTTGCAAAAGTCGGTCCCAAGCACTTCTGTGAAGAATTTTTTTCTATACTAACTCTCATACACAGTCAGCAGCTGACAACATACAGCAACGTGGCAGCACTGGGCAAAACTGAAGTCCTGGTGAATGTGAAGTGGCAGAGATTCACTCTGCACTAGACAGAGGCAACTGGGAGGACCAGTTATGTGCTGCCTGCGTTAGTTGACCAACTGAGCCTGCTCATCACTTCATTTATTAGTAAAGCCTACAACTTGAAAATCTAGCGAGGATCAGAGTTGTTTTGGAGGTTTATTTTGACACATAAGAAACAAGGGCACATTTCTACTCATGTCTGGTAGCTATACAGCTTTCATTTGGATATAACAGCATCAATACAATCCATCTCCAGGTCATTATGAGATAATGAAACACACTCAGCAAGATGTGTGCTACACTACTGTCAAGACTGCAAATGCTGTGAAGTGTTGCAGCTTGGAAAGGACACACAAGCAGAGGAGTCTGTTATTTCTGATTTGTGGTCCTGAGAGCAGACCTCAAGTTACTACATTTCTTTAAATTTATAAATTCCAACTGGTCTGAGAGCCCTAACACAAGCATCAAGCTTTTGCATGCATTGTACTCCTAACTCTGTGAAGGCAGAGGTTTAAACCAGAGGAATAATTTCTGTAAGGGGCCTTAGGAATGGGACTATTTTTTTCTCTCGCTGGTCTGCCCCATAGCCAGGACAAAGTCTCTAGTGGTGGGGTTGGCACTTGTTTTACTTCGGGGATAGTTGGACGTGGAAGGGGGAACAACTGCTTTGTGTTTGTAATGGATTCTACTGAGTGAGACTGGATTTCTAATGGAAAGCTAAGATATGTACAGCACCACAAAGATGTTTTTCAATGTGCTGAACAAGGAATAAAAAAAAGGTGCTTCACTAAAGATACTTTAAGTTCTTGTGGCTGTTAATTTATTCTGTAAAGTTCTCTTTCAAACAGCTGTCACAAACTCTGCAAGTGTGACAACAAATGCTGACATTTCTAGGAGGCAAGTGATGTCCAAGTGCAGCAACCTTATCCATGAGGCAACAAATCCAAGAAGATTGCCATGCACTGGGAAAATAGATGGCCCATAAAGAGGCAACTACATTGTAAAAATAAACCAAACAAGATTCCAACCAAATCAAACCAGGCCATCCTCTGTCCTCTTCTGCACCTTCCAGACACCTCTGGTCTCTAGTCTCCAGGATGAAATGTCACAGTGAGGGCTCTCACTTTTAACCTGTGATTAGTACCTACAGCTGCTCTATCAGCACACTCTGCTTTGAGAAACCCAACCCTCAAGAGTTCGGGATTCTTGTGTTTCTGTGTTTTACAGGAAAAAACCCATAGAGAGGAAACCTGTTTTTCACGTGACCTTTGTCAGCTAAAGATGCTGCACTACATTTGGACCTAAGTAATACCCATGGCTGCGACCTGCCCTGTTTACTTAATGTTAAGTATTAACAAGGCCTGGGCTATCTCAGCCACGGAGTATAGCACTATTTCACTAAGCAAGATCTATCTGCATAAGTGGCTTTATACAAACACCAGCCCAGCCTCTAGGAAGGACAATGCATCCCAGGAACAGGGAAACAAGGCCAAAAGTATTTCCATGCTGCTTAGAAGCACTGAGCAGTAAAACAAAGCCGGGGGAAGAAAACTCAGATGTTCGTCAGTCACAGAATGCTTATCTTCATCTTCAAGAAATACAGGAGATTTCACCTTTGGAGGCAACTTCTGAATTTCTCTCACAAATAAATAATAACTACTTCTCAGTAGACAAAGAAACAATGGTCCTCAGCCTCTAGTCCACAGGGATTAATCTTTTCAGTTTCTTATACACAGTGGAAATGTAAATTTTGTTATCTGCTGCCGTGGAGAGGGAAAGCCAGGGAAAGTTTATTGCAGCACATTCTCAGGATTCTAAACATACCGTATCACATACACACTGTAATGAGTTTTATTTTAACTGCTTTTGGAGATTGCGTTAGTGGACATTGAAATTGAATAACCAGCTCTGCTCACAGAATGAAAGAAACTATAATACTATGCATAAAAGGTCTGTCGTTATGTTACAGAAGGGCTTGGACATAACCCAGGCAAGAGCAGTGTGATGGACAGATATTCTCCTCTTTGGGTGTTTAACACCCCCCCCCAAACTAAACAAACCAACCCCCCCAAACACACACATCATGGAGCCATCGTGTGGCTCCATATTACCATTTTCTTGCATATCTGCCTCATCAGGGCTATACAAAGGTGCCATGGTTACAATCTGGCAAGTCACACAGCAGTACTGAGGTATCTTCCCCCACCCAACACTACGATATCCTCATGGACAGATGTTTGCCACTGGAATTTACATTTTCAGTCTCCTCCCATTTAAAATGGTCTATTTTTATCCTCCTGTCCCACCTATAACCTCACATTGATAGTTCTAGTCTGGAGTATTGATACATTAGGAAAACTATTCAGTTTGCTCTGAAGTAAAGAGAGAAGGTGATATTCCTCATAGCTTGAGGAAAGCAAGTCATATTTTCCACACTTGCCATACTTGATTGCTTGGATCTCAAATGCTGACCTGTCTCCCAACATTACTTGTGCCACCCCACATAAATAAGCTATCTATCCATTAAGAAAATCTACAGTGACCTCTGTTTCCACTACCTCTTTTTCGCCACTGCTTGCAAAAGGCAACTCAAGTTCACTTTTAGTGATGCCAGTAGAAATCACCTTTGCCATTTACTTCAGCAAGAGCAGAAAGAGATGTTGCACCAGAGGCCTGATCCTGGCTTGTCTACATACAGAGTTACTAAGCAATAAGCCTGTAGGTGAACCCAATAAAAGAAAAAAGACATAGTATTCTAGAACTTCCTTTTTTCCCCTCATAAGATCTACTACACATGAAACACTACTTTTACTGACTTCCTTGAGACTGCCTCATTCTCTGTGTTCATCCATGTTTAATATTTCACTAACAGACCTCTAAGCTAGTGCTTGACCTTGGCAGGTCCAAGAGGTTACTAGTTTTGCAGTTCAAAACAAAGCATCTAAGACACTGACAGTACTTGAAAACTTTCCTCACCAATGACAAGGAAGGGCAAAAGTCACATTAACAAATGCTTTCAACATCAAAAATGAAAGAGCTGTGCTGCTCTCTTGCTTGTACTTTGTCCTTACTTCTGAAGAAGATTTTCCATCTTTCTTAAAGATATAATGTGGGAAGCCATTGCTACAAAGAGTGCATTGTCACATGCAGACTCTACCTGCAACCAATTCATTACTAATAGATGAAGACAAGTATTAATTTCCAGCCCTTATGAGACTGTTCAGCTCCATTCTGTCCTTCAGTTTAATATTTGTATGCTGTTTACATTTGTTCAGTTAAACAAAATCCCTTAAACACTCAGACCTTAACCTATCTATGCACAAGAAAACAAAATGAAAGGTGCTATGGGGAAAAAGGTTTTATAAGATAAAAGACCACTAAGGGGCAACGCACGCCATCAGAATTTGATAAGAGCAAACAAACATTATTTTGGGGCAGAAGTCCCCAGAAATTTTTCAGGAATGTTTATGCAGAATCAATACTATAGCTTATGGCTACCTGACTACTGGTCATTGCCTGACAGATATTAAACGTAGTAGGAAGTTAGAAGCTAAGAGCTTTCTTAATTGATCTTAAAACATATAAAAAGAGGTATCAGCTACCCTTACACCACCAGCAAAACATTAACAACCTCTTCATATGTTACAGGTCCAGACAGCCCTTTAGGCAATGCTGCAGATCGCCTACAATATAGTCTTTTCCAGTAGCTCCCCACCCTCTATCGTGCCTTCTTCCTTCAGCAGGTCTCAACACACTCTTTTGGTAGGTGGAACTGGCAGGCCTGTATTCATCCACCCTTACCTTGCAAGCGCAAGAACTTTTGAACTTGGAGTTTTGTAATACCTAAGGAGATCTGAGCAGCCTGGCCTAGTGGGAGATTCCCTGCCCATGGCAGGGAGACTGGAACTGGATGATCTTTAAGATCCTTTCCAACCCAAACCATTCTATGATTCTATGATCTGAGTGACAGAACTTAAACAGGGACATTCATGTCTGAAGATATTTGTTTGCAGGGGAGCACAGCAGGGTTTTCTCATAATTTCCCATTCCTAGTTCCTCTTCCTTCTCTGGACCTCATTAGTACTTATCCGTACATGACGCACGTTATCCGTTCATTACTCATCTCTTGCACCATTTGTCACTGCGTTCTTCACTACCAAGATATGCTACGCTGGTTTTACTAATCCATGACACACTGCACTGCCTCCTCCACCCCTCTTTCTCCACAGCCTTCATCCCCTCCTGCTGGTTCACCACCAGCACGGAGCCCCTCATCCACCTGCGCTTTCACCCACCCACCCACTCACCAGACAGACAGGGCACGTCTTCCCAGTCTAGTACAACTCCGTATTGTTTTGGCACATCTGCTCCATTTACCCTCTACACTCTTCTTACACCCACCAAACAGCAAGGGACCATTCTCCCAGGGCATACAACCACAAAAGTGTGCTGGAGCATGCCCTGGAAATGCCCTTGGTCAGCAGCAGGGAAGGGTAAATGAGGGAAAAAAATGCTTTGGAGGCAAAAACATGCAAGAAAGGGAAAAACTAGAGCAAGTGAGAATGGGAGAACCGCTTATTATTACATTAGCAAACCTAAACTATTTATAAGCACTACATCTATCTATCACTTCAATTACATGTTTCTAAATGAGGCTGAAGCAAGATATCCATAATTATTACTGAAATGCCGTTTTTACATTAGCCCAACAGTTGTGTGTATGCTTTACAAAATGCAATAAGCAAACCACCAATTTATTATTTTCTGTAAATTACAGATAAATCAATCTAAATATCTCTTTTGCAATAGATTTGATTTTTAACCCAGAATTCCTATTTCCTTTGAACAACATGAGCTGCAGAAAGCATCCATGTCCCTTTTATCTCCTCTTTTAGGAAGCTTTCTTCTTCCCCCATTCTATTTAGTCTAAGTATGCTCAGAAGGAGAATTGACATTAACAAGGCTTGTTTAACTTGCTTGATAAGACCATGTTATTCTTTACTCATCTTCCTCCCTTTTCTTCCATTTGTGAAACTCTTTCTCACAGCCCCTGAACGCTACCTGCTCCACTCCTATTTTCTGTCACATTGCCCTTTGCCTCTTACTTCCTTTGCTGTGAGAAACACTGGAGATGATGTTTGCAGCCCAGGAATGCGCTTCCTTCCTTTGAAGAGAGCAGGAACAGAGGTTGGCCAGCCCCTGCACCTCACCTTCCCCAGAGCTGAACCTGCCTGCGCTGCCTGTTTGCAGGCTCACTCCAAGTCAGTGTGCACTGTGGTCTGGGGATCACAGGTATTGTACTCTTGAGCCCACCTATTACCCCATCTGTACATCCCTTATGCCCATGTATTTTTTATCCGGCTCATCCGTTCCCTCCTTGCTGGTAAGGCCAGCTTTCTTTCCAGGCATCCTTTTCTCTCTCATGATTGCTAGAAACACTTTTCCATTCCCACAAAAGCAACAGGGAGCTTTACAAATCACAGACTTTGTCTTCAAACTTCATGGAGAAGGAAACGGAGGCATGAAGAGGTGAAATACCTTGTCCAAAGTCAAGCAGATCTGAACACAGATCCTTCAAGGTGCTGAATGGTGGGGGCCTACAGGAAAGATAAGGAGGGACTCTTTGTCAGGGAGAGCAGGGATAGGATGAGGGGTAACCATTTTAAGCTGAAAGAGGGAAGATTTAGATTAGATATTGCAAAGAAATTTTTTTACTGTGAGGGCTGGTGAGGCAGAGAGCTCATGAAAGTCCCATCCCTGGAAGTGTCCAAAGCCAGGTTGGATGGGGCTTTGAGCAACCTGACCTGGTGGGAGGCGTCCCTGCCCATGGCAGGGGGGTTGGAACTGGATGATCTTTAAGGTCCCTTCCAACCCAAAGCATGCTGTGATCCCATGGTAAGTCTACCGAAAACTTTAACGTCTACCAGTAATCTAGCAGCCTGTGGCCTGCTGCTAACCTGTTAGCTTACCCAGCTCTGGTGCTGGATCTGGAAACAAGAAAACAAAAATCAGCCTTCATGATGGCTCCTCTCTCACAGCTTATTGCAACCTTCTTGGAAGAGTCACACAAACCAAGCAGCTCAAAGCAGCACTTTTTCATAAACTCAGAGGAAATGCTCTCTCCCCCGGCTGCTTCTCTTGCTTTCCCTCCGATCAGCTGGAATCCTCAGCTCCCTCGTACCCTGTTCAACATGCTCAAGCTTACAAAGGATCAACAAAGTGCATCCCAGCCACCACCTGAGCTTTTTGTTCTGCAGCAGTGGATTAGGCACAACAAAGAACAGAGGGCAAGGAAAGAAGCATCCCACACCACTCTGGCTCAGCTAGTCAGACTTCTGACAGGAGCTTCCTGCCCAAATCCCACGCTGGGGGAGGATGGGGGACTTGAGCTTGCATTCAGCAGTCACCAAACCATATTTTGTTCTCTACACCACTCAGAGAATTAACCAGTTCCTTATCCTTATTCTAGAAGGAATGCACCCTGGCAACCAAATGTGGGTGACATTCAAGGTAGGGTAGCTAGGCATTGAAAATTAAACATCTGAACACAAAAGCAAGAAACCTTCCACATCTCCCAAGAACAAGTGGTGTCTTCTACCAAAAATTATAACTTAATCCATCAATTGATAAATGTTCTATCTTCCCACTCCATAAAGTTGTATGTTTGGTTACAGCATAAGTCTTGCCTTCTTTTCCACTTCCATCCCTTGCTGTCTTCAACTTCAAAAAACATTCTCAAGATCTGCCTAAGCTTTTTGTCCTATTGCCAAGATCATGTTCAAATCCTTCTCACTCTGACTTGACCTTCAGGGACCTTATCTGGATTCTAAGGTTTGTTCCACTGCAACCACAACTCTTTTAAAATGCCTCTTGCATCCACTTTTAGCCATAAATGTTGCTTTAACTCTTACTGAGCTGCCAGGCTATACTGTTAAAGGGGTGCCTGTCCTAGGATTCTGTCCTCATTTCATATTTACCTACTGCCATTTCTGTCTACTTAATGGAACATCCCTCTTGCGCTTATAACAGCGGAACATTCCACTTGGTATCTTACAACTAGAAAAGTCTTTGCAAGTTAAGATGCCTGGTCACTCTTTTCCTGCCTTTGAAGTCATGCTAATACTCTGCTTTCTTGATTAGACTTCCACAGCTATCCATTCCCTCCTCACTTCTTGCCTACAAGGAAATACATAACACAACTCAAAACAAGGTATTATTAAAATTAAAGAGAAGTCAAAATAACAATGTCCTGTGCTTACACAAGTATTATGCACACATTTGCATGGTATTTGACTATATCCCACCCACACTTTTTGACTGACTTTGTAATTCCAGTCATCACTTTTCTGGGCCAGAAAACTTGTCACCTGGGGTTTATTCTGAGAATGTGATGCCAATCCTTGAACTATTACTAAGTTTTCAAAAGCATAGACTTGGAGGCAGATATAGATCTACATTTTCATAGTGCCATTATCCAATCAATTTAACCCATCATAAGATCATGTCTTTAAAGGTACGGCAAGAGTTTGGAATTTGTTTTTATCAAGTATTTTTTTTGGTGGATGAGCCCTACCACGTAGCTTACTATGTGGTTGTAGGAAAGTTGGTGCTGGTACAAGAAGACAGCAGGAACAAGCATCCAAAAGTAAGACCTCCACTATTGGCACCAGTACAGATTTGTACTAGAGAGCGAAACAGCAACTGCAGCCAAGGAACTTGCCTTGTAGTTAAGGACTTGTTGTAAAATTATACTGAAGAAGAGGACAGAAAGGTTTGCCTGCAAATGGGAAGGAAGGATAATCTAATTCTTACATAAATATTTTGAAAGAGAGACTTATTTTAAAGTCATTTTCAGTGTTAGTGCATCCTAGCTCTCTGCATGTCTACTTCAGCTGGGTCTTTCTGCACTGATTTGACTACGTAATCAAGGGTAGTCTTTGCTTAGTCTGAGATTACTGAAGAAGTGAGCTACACATCTCCAGGACAGGCATTTCCACGTTATTCCAGGAACATTTAGTACACAGCACAGTGCTGAGAGCACAGAATCCCCGTCCTATTGCACTGGCAGGTCCTATAGACGTTCAGTTTATGTAACTATATAAAAAAATCAAGCCATCAACAAACTTATTTTAAAATCAAAACTTGATCCTGTACAAGCTGGACATGGCAAAATAAATGGGAGAGTTCATAGGTCTGAACTAGAGGCCAAGTGTCTCAAACAGGACATCATTATCTATGCCACTAACTACAATTGTTAATTAGTTGTGATAGAAAATACACATAATTAACAACTACAGGACACACACAAAAGGGAAACTATTATATAATATTTGCATTAGGGCAAGCAGAGAGTATCTAGCAAAAGTACCTTGCCAAGGTTTTACCTCTCAATTCAGCCTTGGTAACTGTCAGGCCAGAGCTCCAGCACTGCACTGGGATTGGGGAGCTGTGCTGGTCTGTCTGAAGGAAGCATCACACTAGCATTTGGGTGGTTGGTACTTCAAGATCTCCCAGAAGATTTGCGTCACGAGGGCTTGAATAATTCCTTCACATGCAACATATCTCTATCTGCAATGAATGTTAGCATCAAGGCAGGCTGGACAAAAACTTACAATGCAACTTTGAAAATAAAATAAAAAATAAAAATTGTGATGGCTCACACAGAACAATGAGAAGTAGATGTTCACACTGAATAAAGCCCCTCGCTTCAGCTGGCTATGGCTAGAGAGAATCATGTGTTACTAGCAGGTGAAAGAAGCAAACATACACTTCTTCGCTGACTATAATTTAAGCCTTGGTCCAAACCATCCTTTTCCTTACCCAGGAGTGCAATTACTTCATCTCAGGTTGCATCTCTTAATAAAATACAGTTTTTAAGCAATGGTTCTTTTTTTTTTTTTTGCCTTTAGGGAATGCCTTGCAAGTCTTTTCATTAAAATGCTAATAGAACAATAAAGTTTAACACTGAATTTCCCCCATTTGAGTTTGAAAGCAAATGCTTTGGTCTCATTCCGATCAGAACACTGCCTATTTTTTTCATTAAAGTTTATTCTGATGTATTTATTATTGGGGAGCCTATGAGGAGCTGCATTATATTCAAGAATGAACTGAAACGAACTTTGAAGCAGGAAACAAAGCCTGTCTATGCAAGAGAGCAAACTGCATAAGGAATTATGAAATGAGGCTTACTGCATTTCTAAGTGGTTTGTCACTGTAAAGTAGCAGTATTTTGTTGTTCTTGGGGCTACCAACTGCACTTACCCTTTGGTCCACTTTATATAGTGTATTTATTAAATAACAAAGCATCAACATTTAGCTTGCTCATTCATGATATTTCCTAGACTGGCTCTCGATTAATTTACATACTAATGCAAGAGGACACATTCTGCAATACAAACAAGCCCTGTGTCATGTTGAGTTACATGTTCTCTGGCTTTTGCCAGTGTGTGGGAGGGTACAGACTCTCCACAAAGTCACTGCTACCCAAAAAACAGGGCAAAAATGCTTCCAGCTTCCATTATCCTTGTCACCCAATAACAACTGAGAATGAAAAAGATGCTTAGCTTAAAACCTGTCTGTTTCAAAATAGCTATTGATGATGTCCCTGCTCATTGCAAGGGGGCTGGACTGGATGACCTTTATAGGTCCATTCCAAACCAAACCATTCTATGATATTATAATCAGCACTGCCCACTGCTTCTTTCACTTCACTGCTGCAACGGCCCAAAGATACAATTTGCAGGCCAGCCATGCAGAGCCAAAGTACACAAAGAGATTTAAAGAAGATTCAATTCTCCAACACATATTCCCTTAGCTCCACTGAGCTTTCTTGGAGTGCTCTTTAAGAACATTGGGTTATACCCTCTCAATAACTAAACACTCAAAGAAACCACAATCCATGCACTTGCATGCGCACAGCCACATGATTTTCTCATGGTGATGCCCTCCCTTCTTTTCCTCTGCCGTTTCTCTCATTTCCTTTTTCTCACCATCCAGTCAGATTACAGACTCTGTAGAACAAAGCCCAAACTCTCTACCTGACACCCTCTGTAGTCCCCTCTATGAAGGAACCAGAATATATAGCAAAGTTAAGAGAAAAAAAGGTAATATAGCAGGCACACGCTCTCCATTTGGTATATGAAAAGGAATTCACATCCTCCCATGTCACCTGCCCTTATCTGAGAAATTTCTTTTCTTCTGGTTCTCATTATAGTTTTAATGAAGCAAGGAAAGTTTATTTAAAATCATTCTGCTATAAATGAGCTGACTTTAAAAAAAGTAATGCATTACTAGAGGTGAGCTTCTTAGCCAAAGCTCTCAAAGTGTGTTTTTACAGAACCCACAGGGAGCACAAAACCAGGGAGGCAGATCTCTGCTTCCAAGAGACACCTGAGCAGCACAGAAGAGTCAACAGGGCTGCCTCCCTTCTGCTGCAGTGGAGGAAGAGGAGTGCATGGTGCCACCCTGAGGGCCGTAGGCCTGCAAGAACAGTGCCAGGGCAGGAAAAAAGGACAGCACGGGGAGAAGAGAGCCATGCCACGTGGCTGCTCCTCCCAAACATGCAGGAACAACCACACACTGGAGCACTGGCCTTCTTGGCATCTTCTGTCCTGGTTGTTAATTCTTACCAGCCCTTATGTTCTCTTCAGCCTTCTTCATCAAAATTCCTACAGAGGTGGCCAAAATTCAAGTGCACGATACACCTTTCCCTTCTCTTACCCATTCAGGACACTGTCATTAACACAAGGATCCCCAAAGAGCCATGCTGCTCTTGGTGTGGTAGGGCTCTGGGTGCAGAGCCCAGATTCCAGAGTCCACCCTGCTTCCCAGGCAGAGACAGAAGGAATATTATGTTTCCCACTGATGCTGGAAAAAATAGCAAACATTCCCAAAGTGCTGAAAACTGGACCTGTGAGAGAATTGTACAACGTTTTCTCCCTTTCTCTGGGAAACTGCTTTTCCATTGCAAGCAAAGATTTCCAAAATTAAAGCACTAACTATAAAGGAAAGAAAAAATCCCAACCCTTTCCATCTCAATTACTACACAAACATCCCTTCAAAATGGCACATGAAAGGAAAATAAGCACAAGAAGAATTTGAATAATGCTTGTGTCTAAAGGTTACTATCTAAATAGCACATAACCCAGCACTAATGAATCACAAGGCTCATTCAGGTATAAATCTCTCCAGAATGCTGTCTGTTAACACCTGATGATGCTTCCATTTGTTTTTAATCCTCCGCACACACTTAAGGTCACTTAATATCAAAGCTCTAACACCACAACCCAAAATCAGCACAGGGGTTGCCTGATGTACAGAAGTTTCAAGGCATTGTGAATTGTTCTTCAACAACAAAAAAAAAAGACACCAAACCCCAAACCATTTAATAGTTTAACAAAATCTCAGCTGGCACCGACGAGACATAATCTTATAAGGGTCTTTTGTCTCTGCCTGAACTCTTTGGGTACATAGCACTCTTCGCTGTGATAATTGGTTTGGCTGTCCATTCCACCCATCAGGTGATAGAAAACTATCAATCAGACTAAACGCAATGTGAGAGAAGTCTCTTTAGCCAATTAGTTGGTAATGAGAACATTAGCCACAGTATCTCGTGCAGAGGGCACCTTAGCAATTCCAGCGAAGCCCACAAAGATGACAGTTCTATCTGTATGATTAATAGCGAGTGTATGACACTATAGGAATTCTACACAGTTGTGTAAAATCGGGGAGGAATGATCCACTTCTTGCTGTTAAATATTTTAAGAGCCACAGATTATTTTATATTACATTCTAATACATACCCTTATTTTGTGTCTTGAAATTAACTCGCCTGCACCAAAAATAATTTTTAACGAATTTGGAGTTCTCCAGAAAATAGGAATTGTACAAATTCAGGTAAAGAGGATCATCACTTACAGACTGATAGATTCCTCTTTATACACTGCATGTTTGAACACCAGGAGGGCTAAACTAAGTCAGCCCGTTTCTCCACTTTCACCTCAAGTATATCCTCTGACTCTGTAGACAGTGGCTTAACTTTCAATCTGGCAGGTCAGAAACCACCACCTGTGTAACGTGCAAGGCAAGAAGTCAATATTTGTTTTTCACAGAGAGATTTTTGGGACAGAGTACTTTCTGTGTGAATATACACACATACATGCAAATGTATATTCAAATGTGATTCGATCTCAATGGGATCACACCCCAAAGTCCTTCACATCAACCGTAAAGCAAGGGGAAATGTATACACTCAAATCAGCCAGCCTGTGGCACCAGCAAGGTGATCCTCAAATCCCCTCCTCGCTCAGGACTGTACCACCAGCCACAGGCACCACTGACCTGTGAGCTGTTTTTAAAACACCGAGAGCGTCACTGCCAAATGCCCACACCCTGAGCTGATGGACCAAAGGAGCTGATGCTAAATTAAATTTCAGTTGATTGACCAAACAATCTGATGCTAAGTTTCAAACTCCACATCTCTTTACAGCTGGATTTCACAACTGTTTATCTGCACTACAGTAAGATAAAACTACACTGGTAGCTGAACTGATTTAGTTACACCAGTGAAATATCTTTAAATTGGCACACTGCAAGGTTGTATTCCAGATTAGCCTAATTGGAGTTAATTGCCAAACCAACTTAAATAATTTGAGTTTCCTGTTACGCCAGAAGGGTGCTTGTAAGAGAAGTCTACAAGGGGGCAGCTATTGATACATCAATTTATTTACACTTGCCTAACGCAAACAAAGCCCGAGTGAGCTGTATAGAGGTGGAAAAAGAGGGGAAAGGCACAAGAGATTAGTGAACAGTGCAGTTATGGGAAGTGACAGGGTAATCAATAAACCACAGGTTCAGGGGGTGAATTGAACTGACAAAAGTCGGCCTTAGTTTGCATACCAAATTTTCATTTGTATAAATCCTCTGTGGAGAAGGAAGGAGCAGTGTAACCAATAGGATGATCTGAACTTATTTTTCTTCTCTAACTACTGTTCCAAACTGTTATTTCTTCCTTAGTCCTTCCTCTTATTGAAGCTTTGTTAAGCTTTAAACACATAGCAAATTTCAGCTGGAATGATTAAAAAGTGCTTAGATTCCATGGTGATAGGCACATTGGGAATACCACACAACACGACAGCCAAGACAGACAAATAGGTTTGCACACAGTGAATTTTGTAGAAGAGAATTAAAACAAATCTGCAAAAGTGGGGGGAAAACCAGACTTCATGGGAATTTCACAAAGGCAGTAACAGGCCTATTATGCAAACCCACACCTTTGGTGAGTGAACAAGCCAAAGCCAAGACGAGCTCAGCACCAGTGGTCTTGTTGCCAAGCTGCATGAGGAAAAGAGACACTCTTCATGGAAGAAGACTTTCCCAGCCTTGGCTACAGGCTCGGGTACCTGTTACGTCCTTCACAATTTGCTGAGGCTATGTAGGAGGGAAGAAACACACTTCTGAGTGAAGAGTCTCTGAGCAGAGGCACAAATAGAATTTACCCCGAGTTATTTAGTTGTTTTCTTGAAACGTATGGATCAGAACTATTTTTAAGCAAGTACACTTCCATGCTTTTATGTAAATTAGTTTTTTATGTAAGGGCATTTAATCTGGTAATATTGCAAAGGGAGTTGTTCAAAAATGGAAATTAAAATCGGATTGACAATTGTGGATTGACAACGTGTCATCTGTTAAATAAAGGTGACAGCTGTAACATTATATTTCTTTGTACAATGCAAAATTATTGACTGAAGCAAGCTCCTCAAAGTTTTATCATTCTTGTACAGTAGTCAGTGGGGTTAAAGAGGCAAGCACAGTATTAATTTGGCAAAGCACTAAACAAATTTGCCAGATACTCAGTAACAGACAGTTTCTGTAGGATTGAAAGGGCTAGTGCCGTGTCCAGCAGCAGCTGTGACGTGTCAAGGCAAGAGACATGAGTGATTCACATGGAACCTGACTGCAAGCAGAGTAATCTTTGGTTTAAAAGAACACACAGTGAAGCACTGCTGACCCCATGCTAAACTATTGCATCACATGGATTTGTTCAAATCTCAGTTTCCTCTTCCTTAGCAGACAGGACAAGAGTCTTTGCCCCCAAATCCTTGCCTTGACATCCTCACCAAACGTCACCCTGCCTTTGGTTTCCCACTGCAGGCAGAGAAGCAGAGCCACCATGGGGAAAGCTCAGCTCTCCTTCAGTCCAATCTACATGTTTTATTACATTATCTACAATCTTTATTACATTATCTACAACCAACATCATGCACTGTTATATATTGTGGGTTTCACCGTTTGCTCATCACCTTCTGGTGATAGCTGAAGTAAAGAGAGGTCTATGCTGATCCTGTTAGATTATCCAGAAACCCTGCATTGCTACTGCTCAGAACCATCAAGAAATGTTTTTTAACAATCATGATGTAGCTTAAGAGGATCAATTGTCGTTTATGAGTACAATCTTTCTAAAAAATCTCATTTCTTTAATGGGATGTTTGAGTTTCAGGCTTACTCTGCTCATCAAGTCCAACCACCAGTTCTGAGGGGTGATTCCCCCCCACCAACCACTATCTCTCCACAGATATTGTTTCTCTACTCAACATTTGTTTTGAGATTTGCAGCTGGGGAAACTTGGTGGCTTGGCACACAAACAATAATTGCTGAATGTGCTCCTCCTGATTACACTTAACAAGGAGGTTATGTGTTTTCCTTCGAGATCCAGAACTAACTGCAATCATCCCCATTACAGCTTAGTGGCAAGGCAACTACCATATGTATTCCTCACAAACAACAGCAGACTCAAGCCAGCCATAGGGCAAACACAAGTACTTTTCACTGGCACTTTGTCACTGGCACTGATGGTTTACAGATAAAATTTACTCCTTCACTGTCTCTAGAAAGCTTTGATCAAGCTACAAACATATTTAAACAGGGAGAAATTTAAATTCAAGAAAATTTCACAGGTTAACACTGAACATGAAGCTACGAAGCATATGCTTTAGCTTATCACTTGAATCACAAAAATCCTTTGCTCTATTTGCGAGCCACAACCTATTTCTTTTTACAAAATATGACTGCAAGGCGGCCAATTCCTATAGCTACTGACCTTGTGGCTGTTTGCTCATTGGGGCTGCAACAATCACACAAGTGCCTGCAGTGTGCTGAGTAATGTCCCCCTCCCCAAAATCTCATGAAGGAGAGCAGGGAAATAATAATTATGAGATGATAAATGTGCCATAATTAGTGATGGGAAGGCTGAAGCCCCACTCAGTGTTTCTTTGGTTGACGGAAAGATAAGCTTCACAATATATTCCAGTATTGGTGATTAGAAGAAGATTAACACCTATGAAGACCACAGCAAAATAACCTCACAGTGTTAACTCATTTCCTAATCACAGCTTGGAGCTCAAAGCACAAGGAAAAACATTTTTGCCTCTGTGTGTGTATAAATACAAAGCAGCATCATATTCTCTTTCTTTCCCCAGGTACTACCGCATTTATCTCCAGAACATGAATAGCTATTATGAATTATCTCCACCACCCTGTGATCTCCCTCTCCCTTCCCTGCTTCCCTCTGAAAGGGGGGGTGAGAGGAGAGGCAAAGAAAAGACAGCGCTGTTGGATTCCCTTTCTTCAGCTTTTACCAGCCTTTGGAGGTCAGGATGCTATTGGCTCCGCGCTGTGTGTGAGCTAGAGCTGTTCACTTAGCAACAGAAAGCAGAAGCAGCAGACAGCAAAACTATCTCTCTACGTGTGTGTGTGCCTGTGAGAGGGAGAAGGAGAGAGAGGGAAAGAATGGTTTAGACGCTGCACTCTGCTGCTGCGTGTGGAGGGTCCCCTCTACAGAGAGTTGTGCACCTCCAAGGATGGCAGCGAGAGGTGCCGGTGCTCTGCGTCCCACTGGCTCCCACCCACAGAAAGCAGCTTGAGTGCTCAACATATTGCATTTTTTAATATAGGAGCTTAATTAGAGCCTACTAACAACAACAACAACCTCTGTAAAGCCTGTATTTAATGCAAGTTGTAAAGAGTGCCTTCTGTTCCTGAAACAGTAAGGACATAAAATGTGATGTGTTATACAAAAAAAAAGATGAGAAAGGAATGAAGCCAGAGCTAAGGTTATGCAGAAAGGACGAATGAGTTGTTCACATTCATCTGCCTTTTATCCCACTGCCTATTAAGACAAAAAAAATCAAAACCTTACCAACGTCAATAAGATGCTGTCTGTAGTGTTATTCAGCCTCCAGAAGGATGAGCTTGTATCCCAGCTACTTCTAAACAAGTTTTTACTGAGAAGTGAAAGAAATAGCAGAGGAAGGTGTAAGACAGGAGATATATGTATTCCACAGATCTTAGTTCCTTTATGAAACACAAGAGATTTGTGTTGAGAGATTATTGAGTAGAGAGGTATTTTATGCTGCCATTCAGAGTGACATAGGAGATTTCATGCAGATGATTCCGTAGGGGATCATACGGCTGGCAACTCACCCATGGGACTAGCATCAGATATATGGCATCAGATATTTGGGTCCAGTCCTGTTTAATATCTTTATTGATGATCTGGATGAGGGGATTGAGTCCATCATCAGCGAGTTTGCAGACGATACCAAGCTGGGAGGAAGGGTTGATCTGTTAGAGGGTCGGATGGCCCTACAGAGGGACCTGGACAGACTGGAGAGATGGGCTGATTCCAATGGAATGATGTTTAATAAGTCCAAATGTCAGGTACTTCATTTTGGACACAACAATTCCATGCAGAGCTACAGACTGGGGATAGAGTGGCTGGAGAGTAGTCAGGCAGAAAAGGACCTGGGAGTGCTGGTTGACAGGAAGCTCAACATGAGCCAGCAGTGTGCCCAGGTGGCCAAGAAGGCCAATGGCATTCTGGCCTGCATCAGGAATAGTGTAGCGAGCGGGACCAGAGAAGTTATCATCCCCCTGTACTCGGCACTGGTCAGGCCTCATCTGGAATAGTGTGTACAGTTCTGGGCCCCCCAGTTTGGGAAAGATGTCAGGATGCTGGAATGTGTTCAGAGGAGGGCAACGAAGATGGTGAAGGGGCTGGAGCACAAGCCCTACGAGGAGCGACTGAGGGAGTTGGGGCTGTTTAGTCTGAAGAAGAGGAGGCTCAGGGGAGACCTCATTGCTCTCTACAACTACCTAAAAGGAGGTTGTAGACGGGCAGGGGTTGGTCTCTTCTCTCAGGTGACCAGTGACAGAACTAGAGGGCATGGACTCAAGCTTCGTTAGGGGAGGTTTAGACTTGATGTTAGGAAAAAGTTCTTCACTGAAAGGGTGATTGGCCATTGGAATGCGCTGCCCAGGGAGGTGGTGGAGTTGCCGACACTGGAGGTGTTTAAGGGGAGATTGGATGAGGCACTGAGTGCCATGGTTTAGATGATGGGTTGGTGTTGTGTTGGGTTATAGGTTGGACTTGATGAGCTCAGAGGTCCTTCCCAACCTTGTGATACTGTGATATTTTCCTTCCTGCCACTGCTATGGAAAATCTCTGAGCAAACACCAGAGAAATCATCATTTTCTTATATATAAGGCATGTCTCCAATCCCTCCCAAAAAAATTAATCATAGTGCCAATGTAACTGCCCCTGTTCTTTTTCTCTACATTTCTGTTCAACTTAAATTTTAAGACTTCATGTAACTTCCGCTGCTGATGGAGTGTATTGCTGCTAGTCTTTCCAACTTTGAACATCTAACCCTTCAAATCAAACTTACTTTACAAACCATCAAAGCCTACAGAAACACAGCAGCTACACAGCCACTTCAGTTCTTCACAGCTCTAAACAAATGGGATCAAAAAACCCAACCAGGACCCTCTTGCTGTTTAGACTAGGGGGCTTAAAAGTAACCAAATGTGTTGTTTTATCCTTTTCACCTCTTTTGTGTGACAATTCTATTACATTTTCCTTATATTCAGCAATACAATGGAAACGTAATAAAGGAAAGGAAACGGTATTTCCTTAGATTCGATATATCCAAAATGTATATGCAATTGTCAAAGAGGAACCTGTATTTTTCAAGAAACAGAACTACAGCATGGGCTGTAGGCCTAGTTCTCCTATTATTTCCTCCACAGAAGGGCTTCACCCTGCCAGTAAAACCTACAGCTTACAGGAACTGGGAAGGGGTGGAACAAGCTGGCTATCAAGAGTAGCCCATTGGTACTATGAGAAGCCATCCAGTGTAAACAAAAGAAGAGGAAAAAAACAAAACAGAGAAGACACGAGCTCTGTCCGAGCAGAACCAAAGAGCACCGCAAAAATCCAACAACTCAAAGATGAAAAAGAATTCAAACAGCTAGGACTCACAGCTACACAACACAGTGCCAAAACTGAAGTTTGCTGTTGTATAGTTTCAAGAGACCGGGGGGAAAAAGGCATTAGAGCTGATCTCCAGTGAAAAAGAATGTCTGCGAATGTAAGCTAAAAGATAGCACCTCAAACCTCCATCTAGATGATCAGTAAGTGTGGGGCACAGGCAGTACCTCTGGGGGCAAGTAGCAGCACCGGGGAGCATGGTCTCCTTGAGCAGCCCTGAGAAGACCCCTCAATGCAGGGGGCATGGCTGCCACTCACCGCACTGCAACACAGCAAATGCAGTGGGTCCTGGGAAACACCCACTTTCCTTTCTGCACCTCCCATAAGTGGGAATAAGCAGCAAAACGGTCGATTTTTAGGACGCTATGGCTAAAAATAGGAGACATCGCCCTCAAGGTGGAGCCTCCTTTGGCAGCCAAGGCACCGGCTCCACATCCAGCAGGCACAGGAGCCTTCCCACTCCGCTCCTTTTCTCAGCAATGGTCTGAGTGATGAAACAAAGCTGCGTGGGAGGAAGCTGCTTACCTTGCTGCGTAACCTGTTCCTGCGCAGAACCACCTCTGAAACCACAATTCACAGCTTTGTTTCTGTCAGTCTTGTAGAAGAGCAGAGTCAATGGCTGACACCAGGCAGCGGGGTTCTGCCAGCCTCAGCCCTGCCCACACATGGGCTCTGCCAGCCTCACCAGGCTGCTGGAACAGGGCAAGCAGGGACCTAGCCAACCTGCTGGGTCACCAGGGCCCTCACCCATGGCAGCTTCACACTTACCTCTTTAGGCTTTAAAACACTGCCAATAGGATTCACCAGCTGCTTGCTTGGTTTTGGATTTTTTTGTTTTGTATCCCAGGCACTATAGGAAGAGGTATGAACATTTGTTCTGAAGAGACAAACATAAGCGACCTTCTCACTTTGCTTCCTGTTGTTCCTAAAATTTACATATTTGTTTACATTAGATCCATCCTTCTTTTCACAGCTTTTTACAACTGAAAGAGCCTAACAGAAGTGAGGCCCTGGCATAGTCACCTTCCCTGTGCTTCTGTCAAACTCCTACCAAAGCCAGTGGGAATGTGAATGCTCCCTTACTGAAGATTGCTTAATTGTTCAGATTTTCTAACTGAAAGAGAAAAAATGCTGCTCTTCTTCACCACTAATATGTAAAGCATAATGTAGAAGTCAGGCACATTAACGCTAACCCTGGACATAGATGAAATGCAGGAAAATACACAACACATTGCAAAGAGTTTGATTATTAACCAGAAGATGCTTTGTGCATCTAAAATTTGAGTTCTGTTAGTTTGCCATCATATGGGCGTCACTTGCATTCAAGGGACACCAAAAGGCAGATCCTGTTCCCTAAGGATAGCTTCAAGGATTCCTAATGGGTTACATTCATAACTTTAAATGAAGTGATGGTCATTATCACCATCTTATGAATGTAAAGTCTGTCTGTGATACCAATGCTGTCAGCTAAAATGAAAGCCCAGACCCAATAATGCGTTGATGCTTCCAACAACCCATTTTCATCAGTCTGCACATAGTGATTCTAGTGGAGCAGAAAACAAAAAGAGATGTAATACCAGGGATCCAAGCTCAGCAGCACTGGGACCTCTGCCTCATCAGTATGCCTGAGGCCTTTTCCTCATCTTCTGTCTCTTTACAGCAGGAAGGAGTTGGAAGCAACCACTTACTTCAAAGACTCAGTGCCCACCTCACCACTCAGCACCAAGGACCAGGTAGCCAACAGCAACAGCCCTGCAGAAGGCAAGGACTCCGTTCTGCTGAAGGCATCATCTCACCTTTTTTTGGCCAAGTTCTGAACTCAGGAAGAGCTGAGAGCCAAAAGTGGCACCCTGCCTTGCAAGACATAGCATCTCTGAAAGCTGCCTGCTGCACAGCGCTTGGAGGAATTATGATACCAAACCTATTTGAGATGTAGTGGGTTATCCTCTCTCACTGGCCTCTGGCCTCCTCCTCATCCCCTGACAGCAGCAGTGCTGCAATTTTCAAAATAAAAAGTGCTTGGCATAAAAGCTCAGGGTGAATCACTACATACTCAAGTTGCTTTTCCCAGTACAGAGCCCTGTGCCCACAGGCAAAGCAATGCCAGAAGGACTGGACTACAACATTCATCCATCTTGCTCACACTCATGAAGAGTGGTTTAATTTGTTTGGTACCTACCACAAGCAGCGTGACCCCTATCCTTTCTGCATTCCAACATCCCTGAACACACTGAGATGGACTGGCTGAACAACCAGCAGTCTTCTTCCCCTTCCCTACCTGTCTGAAGCCACACAGAGAGACATCGAGCTCCGAGGAGAGGCAGAGCCCATTTGCTGGACCCAGGGACTGTGCTAACACAGCCAAGCAAGGCTCCAAGCAGGGATGCCCTCTTGCAATAGAAGCTGCAGAGATCCCAGCCTTATCCCACTGTGTCTGCACAGGCTCAGGGCTGCCGCACAAACTCCACATTATGCATACATAGTTTAAAAGCTCACACTAAGGACTGACTTGGCATGTCCAGCTCTGAATTGGCATGACCTGAGGAAGAACTGTGTTTGGTAACAGCCCATGTTTTAATTTGTACTTTAAGTTACTGGAATAAACAGGGAGGAAGGGAGTCATTAAGTGATCTCTTTTTTTTAAAAGAAGCCAACACAAACATCACATTTCCTATATGCTTCAGCAATTTCACTGTAGGAGACAAATCAATACTCTTCTCTTTGGAGTTAAAGATTCTCATTTGGTAAGGGACAGTAGGGGATTTGCCTTAAAAAAACCAATACATAACTCTTGAGAAGAAAAAAAGTCTTTCCTTTTGTCTTGTTTCTGTTTCACTGATAAAAACTAGGCACGCTAGAGGGAAGATTTTCATAAGCAAACTTGCTCCTTTCAACACATTGAAGGAAAAGCACAAATGTATGCTGAGAACAAGGAAAAAGCCTACAGGACAAAAACATTTCAGAAGTGGCCTGGATTTCTCTCTCAAAACCCAGCTATTAATATCTTCTTGTCCTTCCTGATCAGCCATGGAGCAACAGCTCAGGCCAACAGGACATCACAACAAAGCAACAACTGAAGTACATGTCCTCACTTCTCTTCGCATGTGGTTCAGTTTCAGTTGTGCTTTGGGAGGGGTGTTTGGGGGGAGGAGAGGTACCACTCTTCACCCAGTCCCTAGTGTGGTTCATGCCCATACCACGTTGCCAATACAATCTTTCTGCCTGTGATGAACACGATGGCTAGCTCTAAGATCCCACCTTTCCATGGTACTCATTTTAACATAACTGGTTTTGTAAACAAAACAGAAATGTTTACATAAAGATTTTCTCAGTGTAAATAAGCTAGAATTCCAAGCAGCCAGATGAATTCCCTATTGCTTCTAAAACTGATGTTAACCTGTATTTTTAATATTTTTTATATTTAAATATTATCATATTTTCTGCTTAACCAACAGTCTGCTTTTAAAATGTCAATACTGGTTTTGATAACAAAAATTAAGGCAACACGCAGAACAATGCTGTTTTGCTGACAGATAGACAGACAGCTGCTAAGTTAAAGACACATCACGATGTGATCTTGCTAATTGGCACACCCTGCATGCTATCACAGAAGAACTCTCAGTAAACATGACCTGGCAGTAAACAACTGTGCTCTGGCTCTTTGCTTTTGTAATGGACTTTCATATTTTTTCCAGGGTGGGGGTGGGGAGGTGGCTTTCCTCTGTCTGATTTTATCAGAGCAATTCTAGGCATTTCAGTGGGGTCACATGCTTCTTTCACAGGATGGACAACCAGACCATATACGGTCCAAATCATTTTATTGTTTGATCAGCTCTCACAGCACGTCTAGGGCAGAGGATCGAGAGGCATGCCCCCTTTTCTCCTACCGATGAGAACTGAGGCAGCTGACATAACTCTGCTAAATCAGACAACAATATGTAAAAAGCAGCACAACAATGAAAAACTCAACTACTCAACTCCTGGCCTTAAGTTTATTCTGATTACATCATTAATTACCTTAAAAAAAGAAAGTCTCACAAAATTATCATTAAAATGCATTTAAAAGCAATCCATGAACTATTTGGTAAAACTGCTGCTTTATGTCACTCGCATCACTGGTAACAGAACGCCAGCTGAGAATCTCACTGCTGGTGTCAAGTGGTTGCACCAAAAAACAGACTTCAGTTTCAAAGCCTCAGAGGAATGATGGCTCTTATCATGGAAAGAGAATTTCACAAGGCAGAAGAATAATGGTGAAATGCTCTGTGACTGGCAGAGTGAAATCCAGTCCCACAGACAGTCAGGAAGGCAGCAGCAGTAGGTGGTTATCAAGACAGTTTCATCAGACAGTCGAAGGCCATGCAAAGCTTTATAAATCAGTATGAAGAGTTTACAACTGACACACCATTGAACAGAGAACACTAAAGACTTTCCCTGTTCTGAAAAGCTGATTTTTGGCATCAGCCTTCCTGCAGGTTTTAGATTTTGCTTACAGGAGTTAAAGAGTGAAAGCAGATAGAATCAAATAACCCAGTCTCAAACTCAAGCAAGCACGAATATAAATCTGTCTCCATGACTGAGGGAAATTATATGTTGCTGATAATATTCCTCAGATAATAGAAGTCAGGGTATGAAACAGCCTAAGTACTGCAGGGGAACTAAAACAATAAATCAGGGAGCTAGACAAGTGTGACGTCCTCTACTACCTGCAAGACAATTTTGCCCACCTGAGGTTGGACCTCACTGCAGGGTTGTGCCCTGTGGTGAGAAACCAAGAGGGAAGATTTGACCACAGATGCAGGTACCCAGGTAGCTCTGCCTGGGATTCCGACACCCACAGTGGTAGCATGCAGACGAAAGGAGTGTCCCCAAAATCAGCCTCAAATGCAGCAGAATGACACCTGCAAACTACTACTAAAAGTTTAACTCCTATAAGGAGACAAACATCTTCCTGCAGACCCAAAATATGATTCTAGTGACAACTGCAACAATTCAATAGTTGACCTTCTACGTTTGGGAAGGCAAGAATTCAAAAGGGCACCCAAATAGCATTTTGAAGTACACATTTCACTAGTCTAAGTCTAATATTACTGAGCAGTAATTGAAACTGGAAAATCTAAAACAACTGTTCCTAGCAACGTACGCAGGAACAGCCATCTTCTATACTATGAAACAAAACAGAAAAAACACTGAACTACCTAACAATATCATTGTCACTGAAGAAGAAAATTTCCTCTCCAACATTTACTTTCAAATGGAGATAACACAGAGACACAAACAAGAAATCCACATGGATGAGGGATGCAGATACTAGCGATGGGCTCAAAGACCTCACATATATATCATCAGTTGAAAACTATGAAGTGGGGACAACTTTACTTTCCGGAAGAAATAAAATAAAGCAAGGGAAACAACCATTCAGAATAACAGTTACGTATGAATTTTAGCTATACAGATAAAAACTTCTGTTAATAAACCTCAGAGAAATTCACAGAATAGTTTTTTTACCTATAATTGAAAAAACTATTCCTCTACTTCAGCCAAAACACCAGGTTTTTCACAGCCCATACAATTTTTTTTTCTAGAGGAAAAAAAAAGAAAGGAGAGAGAGGAGAGAGAGATACAGTCAGTTCTCATTTTAATAACCTGATTCTTGGAAAAACTGACCCTCCAGAGAAGATAATTAGCAGCCAGGCTAGTAATTCTCTTTAGCCACAGAAGTACTGCTGTTAACCCTTTCTCTAAAACAGATCTAAACCACTGAGATAAAGGATAAGTATAACTGCAATGCAGGTCTTGCGTATGACATTCCCACAGACCAACATTTTCTTATCAAGTTTGACTGCATCAGAAAGATGATGTAACATAAGAGTTTAAGATGTCATCTACATGCAAGGAAGTCCAAATGAAGAAATTATTAAGGAGAAAAAGCACATAAAATAGATAAATGTTTGAAAGAAGGAATACTAAAAGTACAGTTTGCAAGCAAATCATGAGAGATATCCACCTTAACGTGCTAGTTACATGACACCAAGAAACAGAGACATCACAGTAGCAAATCTTAAATAAAACCATGAGAAATCTGAAAGAAAACCTGAAATGGGACTGAGAAGGCAATAAATGGCCAAAATTAAAAGAGGATTTATGGTGTCACAAGAAACAGTAATGTACTCAAGAGAATTATTGTGAACCAAGTGCCAAATAGAACAATTTAAAGAACAGAGAGACATAAGAGAACTGTTACCGTCGTACCCAAGAAGCAGAGATTTATAGGCAGCACAGACATCAGTGGAAGCATGTTTTGGCTATTATAAATCACTACATCTTCACCATTTAAAAAGCATTCCCAATTGCATAGAGATCTGAAACACTCTTTGGGCCAGAGGGAGCCACACTGATTTACATCTCTGAGGATAACGGTGTATGATGCTGCTGAACTGAGAGCAGTTTATGCCTGCAAAGAGCATGCTCCAGTGACTTTCGAGGAGCTCTGCTAAGTTAAGGCCACTTGAGGGGCCCTCTCCTCTCTCCACCCTCCCCACTTAGTTTGCACGTTTAGACTATGAGACTTCCTGAACGCTGCACAGTTCAGTGTCCCACAGGAGATCAGACAGACAGACTACTTGCTGGGAGAAGAAAGTCAACAAACTGATCTCCACCCTCCCTGTCTGGGTGGGTCCCCATCAGGGTCCAAATTTTGTCCAGTGAAATAAACACAGACTTCCAGCAAGAAAAATAATTCTCATTAGACCTGAAAGAAGCAACTAACAAATACACTAACAAAAGTAACAGTAACACAGTGATACATGCTCTTATCCAATGTAAATCCAACTAAAAGGATGGACCAGACCTGCTCCACAGCACACAGAGCGTCACCCCACAGCTTAAGTTCATATCCACTCTGGGACTTCAAACCAGGAACAGACACACTAACCCACAGCAAAGTTCAGGCATTCTGGCCCTACTTTTACTGACCCAAGTCGCTGTGTTATGCAGCAGATCTCATTAATGACTGCATGGTGGAACCATTTGCTATTAAGGGGCTACTTTAGACCCTGGCACTTGGTTAAACTTCAGTGACAATAATCTAAACTCATTCCACACAGGGATTTTTGCGGTTCATTAACCAGCCCTTTTTACTGGAACCCCTTTGAGAGCTACATGTCTCTTCTAGTGCTGTTTTGCTAGCAAAGAGCATCTTGTCTGGACCAAATCCAGAAAAAATGCATAGTAACTGAAAGCCATTGCCATCTGGTGACTGCTCAACATCCTATGTGGACGCTAGCCTGCATCCAGCATCAGGGCAACAGGTGTCCACATAATACCAGCCATCACAGTTGTCACTGGTTTGTAATCCCATTTGCAGACTTAACACTCGGGCAGAATACTGAAAGCCTGTCCTCCTTCAGCTGATCGCCCCGGCATGCTTGTGAGGAAACTTCCCTACTGCTCCTCGGCCTCATGCTGGCGAGTGGCTCTTGGTGAATTCTGTGCTGGATTTCATTCACTGATAATTTCCATTCTTGTTCATTTGAAAAGATGAAGCAAACAGCACTAACAAAAAGAAACGCCCTTGGAAATCCAGTGTTGTGCAAATACGCAGGGACTAAGATCTCTCTGTTCATCATTCAGACTCCAGAAGCTCCAATACATCTCAGAAAATGGGACTCCTTCCTGTAAGCAGTAGTGAAACCAGCTATTATTTATTCCCAGTAGAAAAAGCTTTTGCTACCTATAACTTTAGATAAAAGAAAAATAACAGACTCCTTCCCCTGGATTCAGTGAGTATCTAAGAAAAATAGTAATTTTCTTTGAAAAAGGCTGAACAAACCATAAAGTCTTCTTACTAACCTAAAAAAAAAAATACACATTTGACTAACAGACAGATGTCAAATCAGTTAAAATTTAAAACTACCCCAACAAAAATACACAGAATAAGGCAGGGCTGTGGATTTCACTAGTATCTGTGAATTCATAAAAGCAGCCAAGTTTACAAGCATAACAAATTACCAGGACTCAGATGAGCCACTGTAACTCTTTGGGTATTCCTAGATCATAGGAAATGTGAGGTAAAGGCTTATTAACTCACAACTTTCCCACTGAGGTATAAACTAACACACCGTGCCCGGTAATTTCTAAGAGCTTGCACATACTCATTTCGCTTCAGCTGGAGCCAGGTAGCTTGCGAAGCCATGGATTTCCCTCAGACAAAGGACTCCCTGAGATGAGTGCTACTAACTAACCTCATGTTCGGAGGCAAAAGCATCCTCCACAGGCAAATCCCTTATTGGTAGCCACCACCGTGTGGCATGGCATAGGAGCAAAGGCTGCCTGCACAGCTCCATGCCAGCCAACTCTGTTGTGGTCATTTGAATCCCCCCCATTCCACCCAAGAGGTGCCCCTGAACCTCTCACAGCCAGGTTGGTTGGAGCAGTCTTGCACAGAGACTGAGTTAATGCTGAGGAGGAGTTGAGAGGGATGTCCTTCAACAATTCTGCAGAAGTAAACGTCCTGTTTCTAGATGGCTCAGTTTGCTCCCTCGACCGTCTGCAGAGAACACGAGCAACAAAAAAACTACATTCCAAAACCTGCCCATTGAGCTCTTTATAACCAGCAAAATGAACTAGAGGTACTGCAGTCTCCTGCAGGCTTACATCATTAACCTGCTCCACTGTTAGCAAATTAGGAATATCCCTGGCAAGCTACCAAAGAGCCTCCTCTAAGCAAAGGATGGGCATCCCAGATTCACGCTCTTTTTGGCAAGTGATCCATACTATCTAAATATTTGCTGGCTACCGTGCCAATAACTCCCTCTTGCTCCTCAAGGCTAGTCGTATTCCTGGTTCTATATAAACTTGACAGATGTTTCCGTGTCCAGAAAAGCACAGCTGCTCTATATAATGATCAAAGCAAAGCTTAATTAATACAAAAGCACTGTGAAGCTTGCTGGAAGGATGAAATCAGGTTACTTTCCAAACACTAAGAGGAAATGGGCTTCAGAAATGCTTTGGTAAGGTCTAGAAAGCAGTATTATTAAAGTCAATCTAGAATGACCGAAGTTAGTAATTACATATTTTATCATAGAAGGTTTGCGTACAAACAGATAGGGCTTTGCCATCCTGCTGCTCCAGCTTTATGACAGAATTAATCCCTTTACATCATGAAAGTCAATTACACCAACACCCAACTACAGACATGGAATCGAGAATCTGGATTTTATTTTTTGTCGTGTGCTTAACGTTCATTATGTCAGTATGCACACATAGCCATGAACATTGACATTGCACTGAGATAGAACACGAACAGAACAGTGAGGATTTCATCATCTTTAACACAGTCCCTGTTATATATAACCTTGCAGCTTAAATATAAGTTTAAACCTGACTCTCTCGCACATATAAAGATATATACTTATTTATAGCTACAGCAACAGGGAGGCCGCTGAGAAAAGTAGAACATCTTTGGAAAAAGTGGGTGGTGATAATGCAGAACAGAATCCAGTTATTCAACTTTACTGGCATCACCGGTCTATGAAACCTGTGAACTTGAATCCCCTTTTTCTGCCTGGTGCAATGCTTTGAATCACCTAACATAACCCTGTCTCAGGGATTTCTTATCTGACCTATCCCCTCAATTGCACTTTAGGAGTTTGGCTGCATTCAGGCTATCAGAAAACTGTAGGAGGAGGAACGGAAATGGACACCTTCATGCTTTGTGTTCTCATATAAGCAAAAAAGCAACGGAGAGCAGGCAGGGCTGGGCACGGAGTTCAAAGTCACCCTGCCTCAGAAGATGTCTGAACTCTATGACCACTGAGACTCCTTCTTAGAGCTAAGGATGCCTTATAAAACACAGAACTGCCCTGCCTCCCCCACTCTTTAATATCAGTAGCTTAAATCTTGCTCTCGTTTCATAATTCAGGGGAAGGGAATAAGTTCATTATTGGGACAGTCGATCACTTGAAAGACTAGTGACTGCAAGTTTATTACTCTCTGCAAGGGAAGTAGTTGCCTGAGAATAGGACTTTCTGCTGGGCTGCAATGAGGAGCGCTGTGTTGTGGGTGCCAGCATGGCTGTATCAAGAGCAGAGCACACGGTCTAACAGAAATAAAGGTACACTTGACTGGAACTGTGTAAAACTGGATGGCATTGTGGTTTGTGACTTATTCAGCTCCATTCACGCCTTTTTTTTTCCCCCTCTAGCCTTTCATTTGTAAAGGTCTTCAGGCAAAATTCATGTGTTCTGCATTAAAAGATTTAGCAAAGAGTAATTCAAAATGTTTGTTATTCGCAGCTATATAATTTCTAAAAGTCAGTAACCCTTCATAGGTTGTGGTTTAACATGTAAATCATGTGTTTGTCATGGGTATTTTGCATATCATTTTTCTATATGTAACTGCACAGCCTATTTAGAGGCTCTTTTCATGTATCCTAACCCCTCTGTTGTTCCTCTCAGCTCTCAGTAACTGCAAGAAAAATAAAGCTGCATCTGTCTCCTCACAATGAAGGTGATGGGAAATTGGAAACATTGAAAGGCCCAGTCCTGACTCTCAACTTGCTGAACGCTGGAGGTGAAATCGCATTTCACTGCAGTCACCACAAGGTTTGCTGCTTTCTTCAGTAGCACCAGAATTTCACCCGTGTGCACGTTGTCTTGGCTTTATCCAGGCACTTACCTCATACAACCCATGCCACTTTTAACTACAGCTTTAAAATACTACAAGCTAATTTCAATATTTAACACTGCATTAGAAAATCTCAGTGACTCTTACGAACATGGCACAGGCCTCCTGTGCCTGCCTTATGTAGGCAGAGACTTTGTGAAGGCTGCTTATACTTGGCCAGGCTGTGCAAACCATTCAGCTGTTACAAAATTTTGCTGACCTCTTGTTTAAGTTAACTGCAGACTTACAGGGCGATTTGTAAAACATCACTGCTTCTAATTCGTTCAGTTTATAATCAAATAACTTGTTCGTGGCTCATCCAAATCAGTCAGGCATGAAATGTTTTCTGTGGGTAAGACAGATAAAACAGTTGTATTCACTCCTATTCCCTGACTTTAGGTGGGCTGTTGGGATTTTGCATGTTGAGTCAGACAGAGAGAGCACTTGAAGAATGGGGTTAAAACTAAGTCAGCCTTTCTGTTCTCTCTCAATGATTTTCAATCGATTCCAACCTCTGCTATTGTCAGCTCAGCACAGACCCACGTGAAGTTTCCTTTTCTCTGCCACCACCAAGGACTTTGCAGTGCTACAACCATCAGTCAGTTTTGTTCAGGCAAAAGAGACCCAACACTGCTGCTCCACTAACGTAGCAATGCTACTAGAAGTAAAATCCTGGTTGTATCATTGAAATGAATAGTTATGACTTGCTAGATGTGCTGGGAAAAGATCTGCTGAAACAGAGGGAATTAACCAGGTGGTTTCACCCTGGGAGCAGCTGTATTTCAGTCTGGAAACCTTGCATGTTGTACTGATGCTTTCATGGGGCCTTGCACGCATACAGAAGAAGAAAAATATCCTTAAACATAGACATGGTACAACAACAGTTGGGTTTCAATACAGCAAATACGGGAGGAGGTGTTCCCACATCCTCTGGATGAAGTGGGAGGCCACACATAAGCACACTACAGCTCTAGTGCAACATGCACACCTCCAGCTGAAATGTTTCATCAACAGTAGCAGACTGGCAGCATGACATATCATGTTATCTTGACTGTTGCTATAAAAACATATCAAGGGGATACATGAGTTATGTCCTACAGTCTGAAATCTCCGCGGGCCCAGTAACTAAGCAACATTTAAATCTTTGCGTTCCTCATTAGAGTAATGCAAACCCATTGAATTTGCTTGGACTGATGAGGGTCAGAATTTAACCCAGTATTTCTGAGTTGTCTTTCTTTTTCCTGTTTTGCTAGAAGTAACACATGATTATCCCACAGGGATAATCATGGTACCAACCGCCAAGTTATCATCCAAAGGAGCCCAGTATTAAAGGAGACCCAGCTTTTCATGCCTCCCACATATAAGGGATCTAACATAGCTGTGATCTTTACTTTGTATGTTAAAAAAAAAAAAAGCACCAAGAAATACTGTTTTTCATTCACATCTACACCATTACCCCATAAAATGGCCCTGGGTACATCACCTGTACCACCCTTTTGCTTCCTCTCTTTTCCCTATGCCCTATGCTGCTACACCTGCATGCCTTCCTCTAACCCCACCCAATCCACTAAACAACAAAAAGGGAATCAATTAAACCAAAGCAGAAATAGTGAAATGGAAGCAGCAACATGCTTGCTAGGCATCACCAGGTGTTTCACTAACACGCTCCAAACCTTGCCTTCAGTTTTTCTATTTGAATCCCATTCAACAAAGCATCCTTATTAGTATACAATCCAAACAAGTACTTAAATGCTGTCATTAATACAAATAGTTTAAGTACTTTGCTGAATGAAACTCTGTAAGCTCTTCAGGACAGAAAGAATACTTTGTTTTGGCTTATATATAATTGAAAAATCAGCTAGAAGAATGCTCTTCACGGCTGCATCAGTGGATTCCTGACAGCACACACAAAAAAAGGAAGTATTTCCTTGCTTCTTCTCAACTTTGTGCTTTGGATGTTAAAGAAGGAGCAGACAACAGAAATCACTTATAAATCTCATCAGACAGACCACTAAGCATATGTTCAGAGAAAATCCATGGAGCTGCCATTTCTGGAACAGAATTACAATTATTCAACGTCACAGTCTTCACTTGTACAGTCAGAAAAGTGCTGCTCAATCCATCCTGAAAGACATTAATATGATTTGTTGCTTGCCCAGAGCTTTGAGATGGAGTCTCCTCTTTATGCCAATGCTAAAATTAACAGAACCACTTTTTTCCCTGAGTCTCCAAGTGTTGTCCATGTCCTCCTACTGCAGGCGGACTACCTTCCCCATGACAACAGCTGAGTGCAACTTCCACCAGTGCCCATGAGCAGCACTCCTCCAGAAGGCAAAGGGGCCACCACTAAGAAACCACAGATGATCTGTGAGGGCTTCATGCACCCTGCAAGTGCTCCCAACCCTCGCTACCCTGAAAAGGGAGTGTGCTCAAGTCAGCATTTTTAGACTTAGGAATTGCATTTTTCCCTCCCATTCCTTTCAATAATTTAATTAAATCGTTGGTAAAACAATAACAAACAACGAAACACCCCCACCCTGTCATCTTCTATTTCCATGGCAGAAAGCACAGCACAAGGTTTGGATAGGCAGCCTCCCTGCTGGTCCTGAACTAAGGAAATGCATCAAGGCCATGAAGAATATGTGCATATTGTACAGTCTTAAGCACACACAGGACTCCAATCGTGGTGGCATGTTTTGTGTCATTTTAATGACGCACAGCCCTGCTGGCTTCCCCCCTCCACCCCCCCCCGCAAGCTTTATGTAGGAGGCATAATTATGTAATAAAATTCCCATTTCTGTAGCATTCGTCCTGTACCGACACAGAAATGCAGGCTTTATTATTCTTCCCAGCTGGTAGGCACTGAATTACTAGTGTTTTAACCCTCTTTGTACAAAACCCTCAGTTTGATTTCTGACTCGCAACAGCATCATTTCTGTTCTCTCCACTTGTGAGGTTGATTCTTGGCCTTTGAGATCATTTTTATCAGCTCATAAAACACCTGCTTGTTAAGGATCCAATCTATTTCCCAAGGAAACTTTTAGTCATTGTGGTTGAGTTCCTTCCAGGACTGGTATGCCTCAGCCTCAGGAGAGAGCTACTTGACCTGGTTTTACACTGAAGGATGGCACGCACTCTGCAAAAGGGCAAAGGTACAACTGAGCGGTATGTTGTGCTGCTCTGCTGACTACAAGGCCTTCGTAAAGGTGAGACCTTAGGTACGTGATTGATACTGAAAGGGTAACTTCCTTTGCCATCTTGGTTTCATTCCTTCAAAAAGCAGGGGCCATAGGCTTGCACGACACATCATCTTCCCTTGCTGCAAGGAGCCTGGTTGCTAGGCAGTCTTTGTTTCTGAATAGCAGGGCATGGGTTTGCTTTTCAGTACCCTGCTTGCTCTTATTCACGTGTGTGCAGTCATTTTGGAAGAGCTGTTAAGCAAAACATGAACTGAAATCTCACTGAGATAGGAGCTAGTGGCCAACACACCTTAATGGTGTCTTTTTGACCAAGTGGAATGCCCTCTTAATTGTAGAGGGGGCATCGGCACTCAGACAGCAAGATGGTGATCACCCAGAAAGAGAAGGCCTCTTACATTCCCAGATTTAAGCTCTTTCAGGCAGAACATCAAAGATACTTTACAGTGAAGGTTTCTGAGCCAGATGCTGCCAAGTTTATGTCTGAATGGGCAAACGTTTATAGTTAATTACCAAATAACCCCTCTTACGGTACTGGAACTCCCACTGATAATTTGGAAAGGGATCAGGTACCTGGAAGCCTCAAGCAAGATCACATCTCCCTCTAGTGCCTAGCACCAGAGACCAAAGCACACCCAGGACAGCTGGGCAAGGAGGTGCAGGGCTGCTCACACAGCTCCTCTCCCAACCCGCAGAACCCGCTGGTTTCAGCCCTGGTTATGCTGTCCTGAAGCCCAAATTCTTTCACACCTGGGAGAGTGAGCCACCAGCTGAGCCACATTACGTCTGACCACCATACTTCCAACTCTCCTCCCTACAGCGCAGGGACTCGCAGAGCCTCCCCTCCATCCTTCCTCATTGCAGTGATTCTACAAGCTCAGCTAGTAAGATGGGACAGGATTTGATCTCTCGATTAGGTACTTGTTAAGAGCCACCAGCAGGTGCATGTCTGGGAGCAGAACCCAAATTCTGTAGGCTTCAGAGCAGAATTATGTCCCAGTGTTGTGCATCTGTATGTCATTTCCACAATTGCGATTCACAGCAGATTTCTTTCTGGAGAACGTGGCTGTCACCACTTTAACAATACTCCTTCATCAGCCCTGACTGACCTTCATTCACAATCTCCCTGAGCAAGTATTTCCAGCTACCTGTCTGTGGGTCACTCAAACACCCAACAGCCTGATTCTGCGACAGAGATACCTCTCTACCCTCTTATTCACATGGAGCTGTGAACACGATACATAATCTTGCCAATAATCCACACTGAGTAAGGCCTGCTGAGTCACTACCCTCATTTTTCAGCAGGCATAAATTTTCACAGCCCACCACGAGCACAGTGTAAGCAGTTCCACAGCAACACAGCACAAAAGAAAAGCCTTGGCACAAAGGAAGGAGGGAGGCTTTATCATCTTGACCTGAATGCCTAAAAATAATAAGTTGAGGAAAAGACCACCTTCCCCCACTCCTAACCCCTGTACAACTGACTAATCTGGTCAGCCTTACTGCTTCCACCAGCTCTCCCTCAGAAGAAGATGGGGAAGATGATCCCTTGTTGGTTAGTGGTGTCCCAGGCCATTTGTGCTGCTTGTTAACAGAGCGGCCATCTCCTTATCCGGGATCAAGTTCCATAAACACACTTTTGCTTTCATCAGCAACCTCAGTTAAAGTTCCCCACAGCACAGAACTCCAAAGAAATTGTGCATTCTTAAATGAAGTTATCGACAGAGCTGTAAAATCTTCAGCTCACCTCTCCTTTCATTCATTTTTTTGCTATGTAAAGGTCTCTAAATGTGGAAGGAAGGAGAGGAAATAGAACATTTTTAAAAATTAGGAAGACAAATTCTGCATTTTCTCATTCCACAGCTTCCCCTATAAACACACTTAAATAAAAGGCAGAGGGTTTTTTTTCCTGAGCCATGCCACAAGAGATAGAGTGAGAAGAAGAAAAGATGATCTGACCTTTGCCTATAAACAGCTTGGTAGGGGTAGGGGGAGCTCAAGAAGGTTTTTCCTCCTGCGGAGCTTCAGGCAGCCACAGGAATGTATCTCTAGGAACAGGCTGGCTGCGTGAACTGGATAGAACAAGTTCAGAGCAGTGTTGCAGCTTGCTCTGACGCCATCTCAGAGGGGGAGAGGGAGGGAGAGTTTCAGCTAGGAGGAAAGCAGCTGCTGGGGGCCACCGCTTGCACCCTCCGCAACAGCAAGGCACAGCACAGCTTTGATGGAGTCTGCAGCAGGAAGAGGGGACGGCTGCCGAGAGCAGAACACGGGGGTGTTTGCTTCTGTAGCTGCTGCATCTCGAATCTGTGCACTGGAGCTGCGTCTGTTGCCAAGGCTTGGCTGTGGTCATGAAGAAGCTTGGGTAGGGCTGGGATCAGGCTGAGACATGAAGCTATGTCCCTCAGTAAGCAGGGTTGGGATAGCAACATTTCCACTTTCTAATGATAAGTCTCATGAACTTTGTATAACAGGAAGATCGGTGTGTGGGTGTATTAAGGTTGAAATTAACTTAAGTTTAATCACATACAGCAAATAGTTGGGTTTCTATCTACTTTAACAGAGTCTGTTTCCTCCAACAAAAGTACTTGCCCGAACTTGAACATTAATTCAGATTGGGTAGGATGTGAAACTAAAGCACAACTGTTGATCCTGAAGAACTGCAACAATGGGTATCCCCCTGTGGAACAAGAATATCTTGATCCAGTTTAGTTTAGCTTAACTAAACTGGATGACAGCACAAGTCACACTTCTGAGAGGTCCCCAAACCCATCAATTCCTTGGCATGGCTAAATTCTTATTAAGAGATGTAATTTCTATTATGTTCAGTTAATGATGTAGGATTTTTTTCTTTTTGATGTGTTAAAGAAAAAGGAGATTTTACTACCCTAATATTTTACCATAGAAGTCCAGATTTACTTTGTTGAGGGTTTTTTGGTGCGTAGTGGGGTTTTTTGGCTGAAGAACTGCCCATACTTGCGAGTGCAGTTTGACCTGCTAAAAGGATGCAGTTGTCACTGAGTTTGGTCAGGGCTAGGACCACTGGACCACTGACCCCCACAGCTCCATTCTGGGGTGTCCAGCCTCAGCACATGTTGGCCAGGCCAAAGCGAATGCCCATACTGCTGATGAGCAGTGTTTTATGGCATGGAGCTTCTAGTTTTACACTGCCATTACTTGACTAACTTCCACAGAGGTAGTGTTGTTATGACATAGAGAAAGCGCAAGGCAAATCAAATCCAACTGTTCATAGATGGAGCCCAGTGGAATGTTTTTTCCTCTCAGTTGCAACAGAGAAACTCTGAGAATCCCTGTACAACAGGCCCCAGCAGATATGGATTTAAACTGGTACTAATATCTTTCAACGTGGTCCAGATGTTTAACACCCCCTCCAGGAAGATAAATCTATATTCGTTCTACAGATCCCATTGATGATACGACCTGATGCACCAAGAATGCAAATCACATGCCCAAACCTATAAAAGTCAGTAGGGAGAAGGTAAGGAATATTGAGTCTCGCACAGAAGACACAAGAAGTTATCTGAACCTTACTCTGACAACCCTATGCATATTCCATATGGCGTAACAAAGCCACCACATTATTTACATTATTTTAGTGCTTCCCAATCTGCAAAGCAAATCTAGTAATTCAAATACTCTTTTCTTTCAATTTACAAATGTTAAAGATCTGGTTAAATAATGTGTCTGTAATTGTAAGCAACACTTACCTTTTTTCATTAAACAGGACTATAATCTAGGTTTTTATGTTGTAAGTATATTTGTGTGCAAATACATTTCTCCTGCAATGGTTAAACCACAGAAAGAAGAAGGGAACATGTGTAATTAGCACAAATGTAATCAGCATAAAATGATGGGAAAGGAAGACAAATGAAAATGCTTTAGAACGGCTCTTGGTAATGGCGTGCTATTTCAGATAAAGATTTTTCCATGCTTCCCTTCCAGGTTAGATTGTGATTTCTCTCTCAGTAAGTTTAGAAAGCTTGGGCCAAATTCTTCCTCAGCATAATTCCACTTGGATTGATTACATTAGGATGAATTTAGCCTAGTGCTTCAAAAATCATGCTTCATTTCTTTCTCAGATAAATCTGAATATAAATTATGAAACTGAAGAATGAGATAGAGCAGAGCTAAGTAACTTGAAAAACAATGCATCTCATCTTTTTGGCTTTCATCAGGCAAAACCCTAACACGAGTGGTACCTAATTAGAGGTAGGGCTTTTCTTCCCTTTTCAAGACCCATATTACCTGTTTCTTTTTGCTGTTTCACACCTGCTATTCTTACAATTAACATTTATAAGCACCATAATGGAAACATGCTAGAGATGAAAAAATTCTTATTCAGAATACCTTCTGGCTGTGTGTGGTACCACAATCAACCCCTACTGTAACTGCAGACTCGTTGCACAGAACTAGCACCAGCTATAACATAGTGACACTACGCTTACAAAACACTAACTAGCAGGCAAGTTGGGTCAAGTCCTGTCTCCAAAACAACTTTTACTACTTATAACTACTCTTTCTTTTTTGAAATACAGTTCACAAAATTTCATGTCAACTATGTCCTCCTAAAGACCATGGTTGTCAGCTTGTCTTATTTTTCATGCTCTAGGTTCACATTTTCTATAATAACCACTTATGTAGCTGGAGTTTGCCGTGTTACAGAACTGCAAAAATTTTAAAAGGTGTTTAAAAAAAAAAAAGACAAAAACAAACCCACACCAAATCCAGACAATCAATCAAAAGCAACACAACAAAAACCTCAAAACTTCTCATTAAAAATATTTAGACACTTCAAAAGAATTGTTCAACTGAGAGTCAAAAGGTGCCCCACCACCACTTTTAACTTCTTTTTAATTCTTGATGATGTACAGTCAGATAACAAACAAAGTTGAAATACATAAGATAACAGCTATTACATTTTTAAGTAAAAATGGTGAAATAAAAATCACTTCAGAAAAATTTTATTCCAAGTAATTTAAGGTTTTTTTCAGTGCTACATAATATTTTTCCCTTCCACTATGAAAAAACCCAAACATTCATATGTACAAAGTCACACATGAAAAAGCGATCTCTGCACGAATCAAGATGAAAACTGAACTGAGACCACAGGAGGTGAGGCAGCAACACGGGGTGCACACAGAGAAATGTAAGGGGTGATGCTTGTCCTCTGCTACAATCCATAACAGGTGGGTCCACAGCCTGAGGCCACATTTGGTGATTTGGACTGAGGTGGATAAAGCCACGTGTGTACACAAACTTCTGGCAGGGAGGAACCAGCTCTACACCAGTACACATTCCCTCAGAGGGGAAAGGCAAACCAGGGCAGGGGATGCAGTCCATAACACTGCTGCTCAGTAGATGTACACACCACATTCTGGCAAATCAAGATTTCATCACTGCTTAGTAAACCTGTATTTGCCATTTCACCTAGACAGAAGCCTAAAATATGGAAACTATATTTCATAGTCCCAGGGACGGGCAGCCTGTGCCCTTCCCACCTTAATAAACAGAGCATATCAGCATCAAAGGCCTTTCTGGAATGAGGCTGAAGTTGTTAAAACTATCACTAGCTCCTTCTATCCCATTGACATTTCCCACACTAACCTTCACCTAGTTTATTGCCAGGTGCCTTTCTGCAAAATGGGAAGTTTTGCTTTGAAGGCCCGCTCTCAGAAAACTAGAGAGGCAGTAAAGTTAAAACAGAAGCCATGGCAACAAAGGGATAAACTGAAGTGACTGCTCCCACAGGAAAAAAAAATAGCCTGAGAGTAGCTGTCCAATGAGGTTTGCTGCATGAGCATTAGGGACAGGCTGGGAAGCTGCAGAACATAAAGAATTCCTGCTGTGTTTCCCCCAACATGTCTCCTTTATATTCAAGAGTGTTCACTAAAACAGTTTCTGAATGCATTGGCTTTTCACATCTGGAAACACAGGTTCAATTGTGCGTTAGCCTGTAAGTCTCCATTTCTTCCCTAAAGGAAAAAGCATATCCATAGACAAGCAGGTATCCAGAGGAACCCTACAACAGTAAATAAGGCACCTTAATGTCTATCTGGAATCTTGCTATAGGTTTTCAGCACAAGATGTAAAAATCTCGTTCTTGGTCCAACTCTGCCAAGTGTGAGAATGTACAACCATAGAGAAGTAAGGATAAATATTAAGGAGACTTAAAGTCATGCTTAGGGCACAAAACCCTTTACCACCTCACAGCTACTGAAAAGAGGAGCTCCCACATTCTCTTGCCATCTCATGTCTCTCACTCCTCCCAGGCACAACTCATAAAGCTTTCTCTGTATTGTGCTGATTATTGCCATATCAGTCAATAAGCCATTTTAATTTGTCAAGAGGGTAGAAAGTTGGGGGGGTGGAGAAGCTACATAGATTCACAGTTGTTTAGGCACTTAAAAAAAATTATAGTCCCCTGAGATGCTCTAACAATTGACAAAATGGTGAGGAAGTAGAGACCAGCAGAAGCTGGAAATCATGGGGAGAGAAACTCGCACATAGAAAAACTCTGTATTTTCTTGCCAGGTTTTTCAGCACGTCATCTTTGAGCCTTTCGGAGAAGGCTTGAAATCAAGAGAAAAAAAAGCTGCTCGGGCTTTAACTGTGCAACTGTGGGTGCAGACCAAAACTAGGAATGGGCTCAACTATGGATTAAAACAAGTTAATAGACTGCAGATCCATCAATTGTTTCTAAACAAGAAGGTCTTTGGTTGCGGAAATCCCTTGACCACTGATTTTCAGAATCTGGAAGGATATAAAGCAGGATATAAGCAGGATCACTCTCTGTCCCTTTAGAATCTGCTAATGGCCACTACCAAAAATCAGAAAGCCCAATACACCTTGGCACAAAAGCATCCCAGAAGACCCTGTTTTTTAACTAGTTGTGTCCCACCCAGGAAGGCCAGCAGGCCTGCACTAGCCAGCTGAAGCTGTTTCCAGAACAAGGCTGTTTTCCAGGCATGACTTTTTCATGTAAAGGTGACTGTTTCACAATTAAACCTCTTGAAAAGGCTTTCACAAAACTATGCAGCAAATACTTGAACATGTTGTCAAATAGTTATTATATGGCTGGGTTTGCTTTATCTTTGGGCACCACCATCAAAGTCCTTACACTTCAGTGTTTGTTTCCCCACACTGAGGGTTCAGCTGGAATAAGAACTTTGGAAACTCCTCTTGGAAGGTTTCCCAGTTCTTATATGCAGGCTTGATTGATAAAACCAATGCTGTATCTCTTTAAAATGTTGGTAATCAGGCTGCTTAGCCCGTCTTGCAGATGTGCTGTCATCAAGGTGCTCTACCATTACCATTTTCCCAGGATGACAAACCAGCCTTTTCCCTGGGTAGGAACTTGCCATTTCTCTGCTTCCTATCTAAAACTGTTTTTAACTTGTAGTGCAACTACCAGACTCACCTCATGGTTACCAGCTTTCCCTGAGAGCCTCTTCTGAGAATCTTTAACAAAAACCTTTTAGCAGTGTAAACAAGTTACAGTGTATCTAACAGTTCTCCCATTATTCACGATTTTAACTTTTTCAAAGAATTCTAATATATTAGACAAAGTTTACGCTTACGCTTACCATTGCTGGTTTGTGCCTTTGGGTACTTTATAATGACACCTGTAATGACTTTCTCAACAATTTTCTTAGGTACTTATATGAAGGTGATGAGTTTATAACTCCCTTATCACCTTTCCCACCTCAATATGAAGAACACTGACAGTCTTCCAGATTATTCTTATTGTAGCTGTAATGATAAATGAAATCACATTTAAGTGTTTTTTTTTTCCTGGGAGGTAATTCAGCTAATACTAAGGAAATTAACTATTGAATTCATAGATTAATGAAGTCCAACTATTAAAAATATGAATACTCTCTACATTTTACATACATGCATACGTCAAGGTGCTTTATAAACAAAGCCAATATCTTTATCTCCATTTTGAAGACAAGGAAAATGAAGCACAGACCAGGGAATTATGGGGCAAAGATAGAAGCAGAGTTCAAGTCTCATACCTGTATCATTGCCTGCTAAATCATATGATCCAATGAAGTCCTGTTAAAATTAAAAAGTATCTCTACTCCTACCAACTCTTTTCCTTTCTCAAAAGTAATGCTAAGCTCAAGAGGTGTCCTTCAGTAAGGAAGTCCAGCATAAAAAATACTTTACATTCTAATTTTCTCTTCTTAATTTGTCTCTTGAGCCTTCTGAGCTATTCAGGCTCATCACCTCTCCAGTGGATTTCCTCATTTAATTCTGGAATAAATTACTTTTTTATATACGTGTGTGTATCTCCTTTTAACTTCCTTTTATCCATGTTGGTCTCTAGCTTTTCTACAAAAGCATACTCTTCACTCTACTTGCTTGACTTGTCCTGAGTTTGTTTCCCCTTTGCCAAGCTATTTCTCTAGCCTGCATAAATATTTGTTCCCTCTCATTTCGGCATGTTTTTAAAATTTTCTCTCCTTCTGCTCCTTTCTCTCCCATTTCACTATGAAGATAAGGGTAATCATTCTACATGGCGCTTTTACTCCTATAAATATCTAATCACACTCAGCAGTACCAAGCTGATGGACACAGAGGTACCCTGCAGCCATCAGTTCCATGGAATATGCAATTAGGGTTCTTTTTTTTTTTTTGTGAGCCAGATCCTCAAAATGATCTAAAACAGAGTTATTCAGTCCAGCCAAAGACTAAGAGAGATGCTGGTATTTCTCGTATTAAGTCAATGGATTACTCTATCTTTTTTCAGGCTCTTTCCAATTAGCTGCCTCAGTCTTCTATTCTGGTAACGGCAACCTGATATTCTCTAATTCCTTTTTTTTCTGAAACAAATCCTTCTTGATGCTAGACATCACATTAAGATTGATAACATCAGTGTACCTAGCATCTTTGATCTAAAATGATTCAACAGGGCTTTGGAAAGCCTACAGTTTCACTCACTGAAGTGGCTCATCCATGAACAGGAGGAGGCTATACAATAGCTGTTTATCACATGGAAACAGGGTGCATAATAGAATGAGTGGCAAATTGACAATGGAGTGAGAAGTTAGGTGAACAAAATGTAATCGTTGCACCTGGAAGTGGGTTGGACATTACTTGTTAACACCCATTTTCTAGGAAATGTGTCACGGGATAGCTACGAATAACATTTACAAATTATTGAGTAAACATTTTATCCAAAATACTCCAAGTGAAATTTCAACTCCTGCTTCAGTGCTGGTGTACCAGGGAAAAAGAGAAGGGAAGTTCTCCAACATAAAAGTTCCTGTGGTGTGGCAACAGTAAAAGCCAGCTCTGCAGCTCCTTCACAGTCCTCCTTCCTGTACCTTTCTTAAAAGCAGACATTCCATTTAATCTACAATTTTCCTTTATTCTTACTCATGAAATTAACAATACAAAACCTGGATATGGACTCAAAGCATTGAAGCTGTAGGTACTTCAGCGTTATGCTTTGCAAGAGTGTCATTTTTCAGTAAAATTGTCACTTATCTCTCTCTCCCTTACAATTAAGTCACATTAGCACCTCTACCAAACAGTGACCTGCCCAGCCTAACAATTTAGAGGTAAGATACAGTTTCCCAGTACAGTGTAACCAAATATCTTTCTGAAGATTGCTACCAGAAAACATTAAATGGTCCAACCACACTTCTAGAATGAAATATTGCATTAAAAATCAAGACAGCTTTCCCTCTTTAATACCTCAGAAAACCAACACCAACCCCACTCCAAAACGTTATTGTTTACGGTCCTGAGAGATTCCTTACCCGCTCCTAGAGCTATGCCCTGTATCATTTACAACCTGTTTACATTAGTAGGCAGATGGAGCCATTATTGCCCTTCTGGCTGATTTTGCTGGCTCTTTTAACTCTTCTTGAGATGCTGCGCTTGCTCTCTCTGCTTTGATCCATAGACTGACAGCACACTACTCTCTGCTGTAGCTTTACTATCTGTCCGGGAATTTTTATCCCAGCCGTTTCTCTACTTTATAGTCCTTCACACTGAAACACCTCTGCAAGGGAGCTCCTGGAATCTTTTATGCAATGTATTCCTTTTCCACGGGTAAAAGCAACCTGCATTTTCTAAAGTGTTTGTTATGTGCCACTATTACAATATTCACCACCCATACTGTGCCAATCCAGCCTGTTGCAATAGCATTAGTCTCCTGCTCCCTGACTCTCTTCTACTCAATCTTTAAAACCTACTAAAGAAGAAAGTTTTGGTTGTCACTTAATGAACATTGTTGAATGAACAATTTTCACTTGTTTATACTGCAAGACAGGATGGAAACATGCTGAGGAAGCCCAGAGTCTTCCACACTATGACTAGTGTTAGTCACAGCTATTGAATCTCAAGCTGTAAAAAATAGTTTTCAAATTTTAAGCTGAAAGAGGGGAGATTTAGATTAGATATTAGGAAGAAATTTTTTACTGTGAGGGTGGTGAGACACTGGCACATGTTGCCCAGAGAAGCTGTGGATGCCTCATCCCTGGAGGTGTTCAAGACTAGTTTGGATGAGGCTTTGAGCAACCTGATCCGGTGGGAAGCGTCCCCGCTCATGGCAGGGGGCGTTGGAACTGGATGATCTTTAAAGTACCTTCCAACTCAAGCCATTCTATGATTCTATGAATTAAGGATAAATTATATATATATATTGAAAAATAAACTACTCAATATTTTCTACCCATTTAAGTTATTGTTGCCAAAGTTTCTCTTCAGATATGAGGGAAATATGTCATCCCTTTAACTGGTCAGTGAGAAACCTACATTTTTTACTGGTAAGGGTCAAGATCCATGGCTTATCAAGAATACTAAAACCTGTTTCTAACTTACAATTAATACTACTTCTACCTTGTATTATTTCTCTTCTAACAGCTCCTACCTTAAAAATTAAACTAAGAAAAGCAGCAGTCAATCTTCGGAGACAAGACAAATGACACACATTTCAATAGGTTTAACAATAAACAGCCACCTCAACAAAGAGAAGCCTTCCCCCACCTCCCCACTAAAGCAGAATCAGACAAGAAACTAAAGTGAGACGCACTCCAATTAACGTGTTACAGCTCCTTTAGAGCAGAGACCAAGGGGGCTGCTGCTCAGGATGCTGGAGGATGCAGAGCAGTAATTGTCACTGAGGCACTTAACTCCCCACCGCCCGGCTCCCTCGCAGCCCGGTTTATCTCTCGCCAATTACTGCTGTCATTTGCATTTCAATGTGTGCCATCAGGAGTCCGGGCAGAGGCACCAGCCAACCCTTCCTTCAGGCAAGGCTGAAGCCACGCCGTGAGAGTGGGGTCCAGGAGCTCCCGGCAGCGCTTTGCCGGAAGGTGGGCTCGGGGACCCGGCTGCCACCCTCCGGGCCGGCAGCACCGCCAGGGGCTGGAAAGCCACCTCAGTGAAAGCCAAGAGCCTGCACGGGGCCACAGGAGATTCCAGGAGGAGTTCACACGCGAAAGACACGTCGGGTACAAAATGCACAAGTCATCTTCCTGATTCATCTCCCACTGATTGTTTTAACAGTACGAGACAGACATGGAGGTGTCGTGTCCAGAGAAGGGCAACGATGCTGATGAAGGGTCTGGAGTACAAACCTTATGAGAGATGGCTGAGGGAACTGGCTTTGTTTAGTCTGGAGAAGAGGAGGCTGAGGGGAGATCTTACTGCTCTCTACAATTCCCTGAAAGGAGGTTGTACTGAGGTAGGCGCTGCTCTCTTCTTCTAAGTAAGAAGTGACAGGATGAGAGGAAATGGCCCCAAGTTGTGCCGGGGAGGTTTAGATTGGCTATTAGAAAAAAATTCTTTACTGAAAGAGTGATGAAGCATTGGAACAGGCTGCCCAGGGAAGTGGTGGTGTCACCATCTCTGGAGGTGTTCAAAAAACATGTAGATGTGGCACTTCTGGACATGGTTTACTAGGTGTGGTGTTGTTGGGATGATGGTTGGACTTGAGCTTAGAGGTCTTTTCCATCCTTAATGATTCCATGATTTTCTACCCAAATTTCATTCATGCTGCAAAGCTGTATGACAGGCAGGAATTGCGTCCTACACTGCCATTATTCCTTAGCACTTGCACTAGTGTAGCACCTCCAAGCACTGGCTGTGCCTCGAGGCCAACGATGCTATGTACTGCACAGCAGCACAACAGACACAGCCAGTGTTTCACATTCTCTCTACAAGAATGGCACAGGAGGTTTACAGGTAAGAGTCAAAAAGTGCTCTCCAAAAGGAGAGTGACTTTGTCACTATGAAAGATATCTGCCTCAGGATGGCAATGAAAGGACTTTTCATTACCAACTTAACAAGTGAGAAACAGAGCCTACAATATGGGTCCAGTAGATGTAGGAGACAATCTTTAAGAAAAATGACAAGGCCAAGTCATGGACCTTAGCCATAAAACCAACTGTTGTGCCTGATGCAAATAGCAAAGGGAATGCCCAATGATGTTGTTCAAGGAATATGGGTATACATACATATCTATAAATTATTGAATTTATGCATCCCTGCTGCTGCATTCTGCATGAAAAGAGGCAAAAGCAGGGGAAAAAAATGTGTCACAATAATTTAGGAGTGGCTTTATGACAGCCTCAACAAAAGTTTGTGAGATGTCCAGAAACAAAATTAGTATCTTCAGCAAGATGAAAGCTATCAGCTCAGTTGTCCTAGAGAAGGAACTACAGGCTGTTGCTAAGCCATTTACATTAAAGAAGGTAGAATTAAACCCCAACACTTTAGCTTGCAAGAAAAGGAGATGGTGCATCACAAAGGAGCAGAGGTGAAGCTTATGTGGTATGGACAGTGGCTCAGATTTCTCTTTTTCCACATATGATTGGACTTATATGAGGTACAGAAGAAGATAAAGGACAACTGCACAGAAAGATTGAGTGGAATTAAGAGGTTTCTCGAAAGTACAAATTCAAAAAAAGCAGTCACAGAGAGAGGAAGAAAAAAAGGAGTGGAGAGAGTTGTGGGAGACAAAGGAATCCCTACCAAGGAACGGAAAGCGTACTGGACTAGTCAAGGAGCAACGAGGATGAAACAAGGGTTCTCAGCTTCTCAGCTAGGGAAAGGTCATGATACTCATTAGTGGTGTGCTATTACTTGACTGCACAGAGCTGGGAGTGGATGCAAGAGGGTCTAGGGTGAGACTGGGGAGGCTGGCAATCAGAGGGCAACTGCTGACGGCATACTTAGTGGAGAAGACGCTAAAACACAGCACTTACAGCTATTCTTACCTGTTGCTTTGCTTCCTAGACAGCACAGCTTAAGACAATATCGGGTAAATTCATCAGTACTTAATGGATTCCCTTCCTTAAAGGTTGAAGCCTGCCTATTTGCAAAGTATCACAACCGAAATTTACCACCCAGTTTTAGAGGGATTTCAGCTCTTTTAATGATCCATATACTTAATAGTATTTGGAGCTCAGGGATCAGTCTTCCTAGCTGACAGAAAAGAACTCCATTTGTCAGCCCACTCTGCAACATCTCGTCACATGAGGTGCAGCAGATACCCCTGAGGAGAGGGAAGAACCACTCTACCTAGATCTAAAGATGGCTCATGCAAATGAAATACAATTTCTTCTGATTTCTACAGCTAAAAAGAATCAGATGCACAAACTCATTTGTTTTATTTGCTGACAAAATGCATTTCTATGGATTTTCCCATGAGTGGGGAAAAAAAAAATCTGTGGGCAACTCAGACTGTCCACCCACTGCACAAATGGAGTGGGATACAAATAACAAGCAAGTGCAGAACAAATGCTACCTCCTACTTGAGAGTGTGCTGAGGAAAGGTTGTTTGTCACTGGTGAGCTGCAATCGTAGGGCTATAAACTATCCCTGGCATATCTGAGAAGCATTTACTCCATGCTAACCAAAGAAAATCAGAGACAAAATCAAAACAGAACAAAAATGACCCCACTACATGTATTTTCTTCTTAACTAGCCAAAAGAAAAACAACAGAGGACTAAGATTTGCTGTGATACCAAGATTGCTGCTCCCAATTGAGAAAAGCACATGCATGTAAAGCTTGCACACGCAAAGCTTACTTTTCCCTGCCATCAAGGCCTCTCTCCTTGGAGAACAAGAAAAGGATATTGAAATAAATAAGCCAAAGCAACTTCTAAAAAGTAAGTAGCCAGAGCATGAACTGCGGTTGATTGAAAGCCAACACAAGTAATTTACGCTTCTTTTTTTTTCTTTTTAAGTACTTTTAAACACTTCTTTTTAGCTGATTGTATATTTGAAACCCTCTCTATTAATTAGTTGATCAGTTACTGGCTCCCTATCTGCTAAACCAAGCCAACAAGCTGCTCTTTTCTCTTTTGTCTCTAAGCCAAAAGAAACTTTTATGAGGAATAAGTTCTCCCCTTCACCCTGCACTGAGTCACAACACAATGGTGATTTAAAAAACCTCCATTTATCACCAGGAACAAAAATGCTAAGCCAGACAGCAAATAAGGGTTCAAAACAGGGTCTCTGGAACAAAAACCACCCACTACCACAGTCCACACAACTCCTGACTCAGGGTTTCTGCCTCTGAACAGCACCACTGCACAGATAGTGCCATCCTTCTGTTTCACTTCATATTGGCTTGGCTGAGCTCGTGTTGTCCCACAATTCTGTATTATTAAAGTATGGTTTATCCTGCTACAAAACGTAAGTATTTTGTTTCTTGATTTACCAATTCAGTTGTCAGTTCTAATGAACTCAAAATCTGCATCACGAACTATGCATTTTCTCTGTTCTTTTAAAAGTGAACCGTGGTCTGATCCAGGCATCAAATCTGTTAAGTGGAGTAGTTGTTCCACAGAGGGAGTTTCTTAAGACAAGCTGCATGACAGCTAGGGAAGAAGAGCCTGCTGGAATCATCTGGTATAACTTCACTGACTGACATTTCTTCTCAGTGACACAGCAAGACAGTTGGGGCAATAGCTTGCTCCAAGACCAAGGATGGCTCCACGTGACTTTGCCCAACTGCTCCACTCCAAGCTGCTTCTGTTAACCCTGCTTTTAGCAAGCAGTCCAGCCAGCTCTCAGATTGCTAAATGATTTCAACCATGGAGGGCTCAGCTTCCCATCAGCAGAGAAGCTGAATTAGCACACATTTGTGGTAGCCTCTGTCACCTCTTACGGAGCTTTGACCAAAGCCTGCTGTTGCTCCCTGTTTTGGAGTCCTTACTATTCAAATCGAGTGATGTACGTGTTCCCATCCTACCCAGAGATGACTGCTCCCTTAAGAACATACAGTATCTACCCTGCATGTACCAGCAGGTATGAAACATGGTGCACATGTTCTTTTCTGGAAGGATGTTAGAACTTCTCCACATCAATGTAATTCGTTGTTTCAGTATTCATCGCCACCATCTTTGTGCGCACAACACCCCTTCATTCTGAATTCCCAGAGAATTACTCTATCTGAACAACAGAGAGCCTGATCAACAGGCAAAGCAATAGCTTGACTGGTTAGGTTATGAGAGCTGTATATTTCCTCCTAACTGAGACAGACTATAGCCTTGGCTGAGTGGCAGTAATCATTTGAACATTAAACTATAAAAAGCAAGACAAGTGCCACAGAAATCCAGGACCACTTTGAAGCAGGATGTACAATACAGCCAGTCCTTTCTGCCTGCCCCACATCCCCAAACAAATACAATGAGTCAGACAGCATGAGAAATCCAGCACTCAGATTAATATTGCATACTGTAGAAGTCTGTAATAAGAAAAGCACAGGCAGAATCACAACAAATCACTACTTTTTTTTTTAACCCAAGCAGGACAAAACACTCTTTTTGGGCTGTGATTTAGAGTTGCATCAGAGACGGAGCTCCTTCTCGTGCGTGCATGTGCACATATTGTCTAAAATAGATGAGAACATATACATTTCAGTTTCCCTCCCACTGGTCAATTTAATTAACAGCAATCATTAATTGCTATAGCAGGCAGAAGTAACTTGACTATAATTTACATCTTGACAGTAAGCAATCAGCCAGGTTTCCAGAGGCAGACAGCACTCTCCAATCTTAGAACTTAATTGAAGTTCAGGTGCTTGGCACCTGCTGAGTTATATTTCAATGACAGACTTGACCTGTTTTCCAGGATTTCCTGCCCCCCTCTCCCAGTCTGTCCCTTATTTTGTGGGTCATCAGCTTCTTCTGCTTGAAATTTCCCCCACTCTCACCCCCATTTCTGCTCTTCCACACCTACAACTCATTTCTCCTTTCCTACACCTACTGTTGAAATCCTTACAGCTCATCTTCAATGCAGTGTAGCTCAAGCTGTATTTAATATAGTTTGTGTGTGTATGATTGAGGTAGGACGCCAGCTTGAGCTAAGTGTTGCCTTTAGCCAAACTACCTGGACCAAAGCCGCAAGCTGAAGTGTCTGTTACAAACAGACTCAACATGACCCACATCAGACTGGACATTAGGAAGAATTTCTTCACTGAGAGAGTGGTCAGGGATTAGAACAGATTGCCCAGGGAAGTGGTGGAGTCTCCATCCCTGGAAGTGGTTAAAAGACGGGTAGATGAGTTTCTCAGGGATCTGGTTTAGTAGGGAGACAGGCACAGCTGGACTCGATCTCAGAGGTTCTCTTCCAACCCTATGCTATAAAGACGTGGCTGTTTAGTGTTATTACTCTGAATACTTCAACTGACCAATATTTTAGTGTACCACTGACAATAACTAGGGCACCTTTGGAGGGGTTAGCAACTAGGAATATAGGTATTGTGACCTCCACTGCAGTGAAACCAGTTTGAATATTGATCTCCGTTATTAAACCATTCTTTCACGCATTATTCCAGTTCTGCAGAAATTGGTTTAGAAGGAGGTGGAAGATGTGGATGCTCATGGAGCATATGAAGTGCATGGAGGCAAAACAGGCACTAAACACAAGTACCTGCTACACACTTCAACTCTCACTGCCAGTGTGCTCAGTTCAAGCAATACTTATTACACATAGCAGAAACATTTCTTCAATTCCAATAGTTAATGTGTACTTATAAACAAAGAAGAGATGCTGTAATAACTCCAAATCCCATAAGCAAAGAAGCACTACAATGTACACTGCAAACTCTATTAAAAGAAAATTAAGGATGTAAAGTCAGACCCTGGAAAAGGCTCAGTGTAATTTTTTGCCTGTACGTAAATACTTGGTCACCAAACCTGTGAAGCAGCAAGTGCACCAAGTACACCTTTTTAAAGCTTCTCCCCTCCTTTTTTATTGTTTTGTTTTCCCCAAATGTACAGAACAGCAGAGAATTCTGCCACTTTTCATCATCTAGTTCCTTGTCTAAGAAAAGTTATTTTTTCCTACCAAACAGAAGTCTATAAGAATTTCCAAATCAACCATATATGGTACACCAACTTGCTTTTATTATGAAAGAAAAATTCCAGCACTGATACTCTACTATAAAATACTTCAGTAATTTTCAAACCTAGGTACCTGAAGTTAGGCTTCCAGAAGTTCCCAGAAGTGTACTTACACAGAAGTTGTTGCCTGGAAAAAGTATCATGCACTGTTGGAGCAGGGAGAGGCAATGAAGTGCTACATCCTTTTCTTCTACCTTGACAAACAGTCCAGCCTCGCTACACTCATCCCAAATGCACTGCAAAGGGATTGTATTAGGTTTTGGTGGTGTTTGGTTTGGGTTTTGTTTGATCATTCTTTTCCCCATTATCACATTCACTCTTCTCAAGTACTCCCTTCTGTAGTAAATGGCTCTTCACATTCAAGGCTGTTCATAGCCTCTCTCTTCCTCCCAAATCACATTCAGACTTTCACCTCTGATCAGCCCATGGCAAACACTGACCCCTCTCCACTCCTTATACTGTCAAACAAATCTCTTCAAGCTCTTTCATATTCTTTGCTTCATGCCTGGTCAGAATCTCTGCATAAACTCTCATAATTCCCTAAATTCCTACAGTGTTGAGATGGAGAATGTACTGGGACCATTGCTTTTATGTTCAATATCCTGTCACTGCTGCTTTGCTGTCTGCCTGTTATCAATCTGTTGTCTCTTTTTACACCTGGAACACTACTGTCTTTCTGCACAGCACCTACGATAAGAGAGCCATGGGCTTTGGCCAAGCTTTTCATACCCTGGTAATACAAGAAAGCTAAAAGCAGAAGTAACAGGGAAAGTACAGAAAGGCTTAATAGATTTGACCACTTACAACCCTAACCTGTGGGAGCTCATAGTAGTTCCATTATCCTGTGATGGAATTAATAAAAATATCGTTGCACAAAATCTTCAGAAATGATCACTATCATCATCACCACCTCTACCACTTGGGCAGTGGCCTTTTAACCTTTCTTCCATTAATGCTAGAAAGAATAGGAAAAACTCTGCTGCTGAAATTCTTTACCCTGATCCCTGAGGGCAAGTGTTTTCTTATACTTCAGCATATTTATTATTTCTTCTAGTGTGCAAGGGTATTTCCAAACAGATAGAAAGGAAGAGTGGCTCTCCCTAGCAGGTGGTAATCCAAAAAGCACACAGAACCCAAGAAGTGATGGCCTACCAAAGGCCAAGCTTTAGTATGTGCTCTTGAAGAGCACAGAAATTGAGACACAGAATGTCTGTCAGTCCTGGGAATGGAGTCCCTAACGACTCCACCTTCACTGCAATCTTTACCCATGCTGGCTATATTAAAAGCCAGGAAAAATTGTGCTAGCCTATACCACAACTACAGCTTCTTGTTAACATGCGAGTAGTTTGGGTTTTCCTCTAGCTGGTCCAGAGCACGTGTTGATCAATAGGATCTCACACACGTAAAAGCACATGCTCTGATCCCCTTTGTTTTGTGGCACTGCTGCACTCAGACTGACAGCATGTCAATGTTGGCATCACTGGCAGAACAAAGGAGATAAAGGCTGACACAGGACAGGGAGACTTTGTTTGGGTCCTGAGGCAGTGATATTAAAAATATACAAATTAACAACAAAACAAAAATACTTTAAGAAAGGATGCACCTGGACCAGGAGTCTTTTTTAAAAAGGAGGCTCTGCTCATCTGGCACCTGTAAAACTGAGAGCTCACTATTCACAAAACCCATTTTTTTCTTACAGTTTTGGCAAGACAGCATGCATTTGGTGAACAGAGACAGATCCAGTGACTGATTTCCTATGGCTCTGCAGCTATAGCAATGCATGTATTGCCTTATCTCATTGTAAACAAGCTAAACTAGGCTGGGCTAAGTGTGCAGGAAAGTACCGTAACCATGAATGGATTTAAGGCTCTTGGCTCTAGACACAGTCACTTGGTTTAAGTGGCACTTGTCTTAATACTAAGGCTCATGCCAAGCAGCTGCAAATGGATGTGGCAGGCACAGTACACTCAGACTGAGTTTAATGCAGGAAATTGTGTAGGGTCCAATACAGCAACGTAGTAAATGATATCGGAGGCTAAAGATGTGTATTGGGGAATGAAATCTCTCATCTTCTTCCCCCATCCCCAACTCAAGAGTGCCCAAAATGGCCTTTGTAAAGCCTCATCTTCAAACACACTCTGATCTGCACTTATTTCTAGTACTGCCTAACATGCAAGGGGCATTTCCAGGGAGACAAAAGACAGTATCTCTATCCCAAGCAGCTCACAAATTAAGAATATGCAGAGAGGACTGATGTGCCACTTCAGCCTCTCCCTTTGCACAGCATCAGAGCCAAAACTTATGTCTACCCACCCAATTAAAGGAAGGATATTGCTGCATTTATTTGGGTGTTAGTACAGCAAGAGACAGCATCGTCAGCTGTACTGAAACCGCACAAGTGACTTTTGCAAATATCATTGTTCTTAGACATGGGATTTCATTACGGAAAGCCTGCCCACTGAGAAATATGTTGGAGATGGGTGGGGGACAGGAAAGAGGGAGAAAGGAGACTTTAAGCAGAGGAGAGGGAAAGAAACCCTCTGAGATCCAAAATAAATGATTCTTGATTCACAGGGAGGCAGGAAATACAGTTCACACCCAGAGACACTCCTCCATGGCAGACAGGCATCCTGATGATTGTTGGCTTTGTTGTTACAAGAGGAAACTCCCCACCCCGCTCGGCAGCGCTGGGTTCTCTGAGGCAGCCGCCGGAATTGTTCTTTTCTGTTTCCCTCGCAGGAGCTCTCAGGCAGTAACTGCTGGAACTTGCTGCAAAGCAGGGCAAGGGAGAAAAATCCCGAAGATGCTGCATCTTTCAACTCACTCCACAAATTTCTTCTTTAATTCAAAGGACTGACAGTGAACAAGATATTACAAATATATTTCCTGTGGGTTATCATAGCAAACAATATAGAACAAACTTAGCCTATGCCAACCATATGGCTTCTGCATTTTTACTAATAATGTAAACCAACCACAACATTGGTATTGCTTGTTTGTGCTGAAATTAATGTTAAAGTAGTTTCTTATTGATTATTTAGGTCTAGCATTTTATCAAAAACTGAGGATGGAATAATAATATTTTTTATTTAGTTACTTTTAACCTAGAGAGTGACTAAATGGTTTTCAAGAGCCTGGAGTTCAATTTTTAAGGAAAACTGGGATGTGAAAACGCCGTTTACTTTCAAAAGAGATAGCACTACATCGGCAACCAACTAAAATGCCTTTAAAAAGCCATGGGTTTATACCAAGCAATAGCTGCAGTCACTATTCTGAGCTAAAAAGCTGAGACAGAAGCAGCTGTCCTGCTGCAATCAACAGCAAACTTAATCAGGATCCATATCGGTTTGAAATATGTAATCTGTATTGTCCATTTCCCTCCTCTTTGCGTGTGCACAGATGGTCAAAACCTTGCAGCTAACCCTGAGCAATGGATAATGAGGTAATAACTCTGCCCAGCCTACAGCCTCTGCGGTTACTTCCAAATTAACATCCGAACTGCTTTATCAGATTCACAACACCAGAAACAAGAGTCTAGTTCACCAGCCAGACCATCTTGTTAGTCAGGAAATGGTTATAGCAGCTACATTTCTGCACCTATTTTTACTCTTTAAAGTTGTGTGCGGCTACTGTAAACATACACATCAAACTATCTCTGTGTTCCAGCTTCAAGAGAAAATGAACAACAACAAAAAACACTGGAAAAACAAAAACAACCCCTGTCTTATCCAGACTTTTCCTGAATACTAATGCTAAAACTATTACAAATGCTAATTTGGTACCAACAACCTATGATTAAAAAAACAATGAAGCACCTCAAGCACATGAATTAAGACATCATCTTAAAACACTCTTTTCATCTTAAGCTAGAAAACCCTTACATATACACACATCTGGGCCTTTTTTTGCTCTTGATGATCTCAAGGCTATATTAAAGATGTGAGTCTTTATGTAAGATAATCTAATGCATTTGGGGTCTGAATGAAAGCTAAAGACACCCCAGTACTTTGAAAAGAATCACAAAAAAAGCCAAAATCTCAGTTAAGATTTCTTTTTTTTATCAGTAAACACAAGCTGAAGGCAATCTCATGAATTACTGGGATGCCTATTGAGTTACTCAAGTACCACTACGTAACATTCAGCACTTGGTAAAGAGCATCACTACTTTACATAGCTTTCAGTCCACAAAGTAGTTAACAGCAGCAAGGATGCACTTTCACAACACTTCTACGGCAAGGATCTCCAAGTTTTAGTAACATTAATTTATCTTTACAGTTCTTGTTTTCTCTCTGTTTTAAAGTATAAGAAACCAAAACCAGGAGAGCTGATTTCACTCTCCACATTGCACTGCTCACCAAAGGCAAAGCTTGAAACAGTAACCTAGTACTCAATTCCTTTTCATGCACTCAAAGCATCACACACTACTCCCTCAACCACATATCAAAATTTTTTATTCTGATCTTGTATTTGTGCATAATGTTTAAACTACCTAATGTCTTCCATCAATAGAGTGAAAAAGCAGGTAACTCCCCCCAAATTATTGCAAACACACTGGCCATTACAAAGAAGAAAGAACAGATCGCTGATCCAGAGCCAACTGTTAAACTGCAGAACCTCCCTTTCTGACCCCTTTGGTTCCAGCTGAAATACTGAAACATTTGAGGGGGCAGGGGAGAAGACCTAACCTTGGTCAAGTGTGTGGCAAAAACTCAGTTACTAAAAAAGGAGAGAAAGCAGAAGGTCCTCCACTCTAATCCAGATCAAAACATTCTTTTATACAATGTGCCTTTGCCAGATCTTGTTTTTCTTTTTGCCAATTCATAACTCCCTACATCAATAGTATCCTTAATAGATTCAGAAGTCAGTATTAAACCCTCCATAAGGGCCTTTGGCAAAAAATAAAATCTCCTCCTACTATTAACGAAAACCCAGAGACATGTCAAATCAAAACATGTAATGCTGGGTTCTGGAGTGTGGAGAAGCTGAGGTCAGAAAGCACCAAGAATTTTTTTTGGGTTTTCCATTCGAAAGCTGTAGCCACATCAGATGGATCTTACTTCTCAACTGATAAAACGTTTACACTGCTTGGTTGATGTTTTCCAGTTCATAATTCTATGCAATTAACAATTCCAAGGAATTCCAGCCTCACTGTTGACCGTTAGGCTGGCATTGAAAACTGTTCTTGATTCTGCTTTCTTTATAGTGCTTTTGTGTTTATAATCTTGCGAAAGGCATCATGATTCCAAAGGTGATGATACAAAAACCCTCAACACTTAAACAAGTGCAAGATTAGAAGCATTCTTTCAAATGCCTGCCTCACTTTCAGATCTAGTTTTTCTAGCAGTATTAGCCTGGAAAAAGGTTGGCAAATCTTCCATCGGATCTCCCATAACTTGGCAAAGTACTATTTCCATTTCAGTTCAGACTAAACTACCAAGCCCCAAATCACCCCAAAGACACCCAACTAAATTCCCATGGACAGAAGTGTGGCAGAAAACACTTAACATTTGACTAGAATGAAAGTTTAATGATTTTTAACCTTCATTTTCATTATTCCCTTTGCAAAAAGACTTTGTCTCCAGTAGAGAACAAAGGTAAGGCAATAGCTAGTACAAGGCAGTGATACTGAGCAAAATTACACAGATTAACTAATTTTAGTGTCAGGAACTACTGTAAATCTCAGCAGTTTGAAAGGTCATGTCAGTTTGAAAGGAAAAGGGATAATAGTCAGAATCCAGTTGGAACTTCATGGAATATAGACTACAAACCCATTAGACAGAACTGTTCTGAAAAATAAACTATTTTACAGCAAGTCTAGTGGTTGTTTTCTATAAGGCACCTTGACATTAACATGCGATTTCACAGTTTAAATTTTTATATCCCTTTAACATTTCTATTAGCAATTACATCCCGAGATACAGTAGTGAATACAGCATATTTTCCTCAGTTAGTACTGAGGTTCTAGGGTCTGCATCAGCTGTCAGCTAGAAGCATTCACCTTTCCTCCCATTTCTTTTCCATTTCAGCCTAACCCCATCTTCATCTTGACTTTGAGGAAGTGGTAAAGACATAATAAAGACATATATTTGTATATGTTTTCTTCTTTAAAACTGTTCTTGCTTATATGTAGGCATAAACGCTAAAGAATCATCCCCAAACCATCTACAGCTTTTTGTGAAAGCTGCTTTTAAAGCTGCCTAGCTCTTTTCCACCTGATCCTATAAACACTGCTGGCAATTTTTCCCCCATGCCTCTAACATATTTTCACTTAGCACCAGTTTGATGTATAAGATCTGACAGCCAGGCAGTTATAGGCCACCTGCATCACTGTCGCCATGACAACAGTGAAAGACAATCCATGATCCCATGCCCTGGTCACACGTTTCAATACAGCTTATCTGTCCAAAGCCACTGAGTCTAATGGAAGAGAGTAATTACAATCTTCCACTCATTGTCAAAATTCTCACCATATAATGCTCTTCAAAATTATTTTATTCCTCTCACATGGCTGCTTTGCTAAAAAAAAGGAAAAAAACAACAACAAAAAACCCCCACAAACCCTGAAAGAAATCTTAAGTGGGTTTGGGAGGGATAGAGAAAGAAAAACAAGGCTGTGACTGATACAAAAATGTAGCAATGTGAGCAAAGTGTCTCTTTGCAGTGTTAAAGGACTAATCAGAAGCAGAGGAATGTACCAACTGCTAAGAAGGATAAACGAAAATTTCTCTTCTATTCGCAGAGCATCACTTAAGATCCTTTCAGCTTTGCACTGAAGGTGAAGAGAGGATATCGGCTGCCCTCTTTTCCCCTCCCCTTCCTGGAAAACTTCTTCCTATCAAAATGAATCAGCACCATACTGCACCGTGGAGCTGCAGCAGCTTCACTGAGCAGCATGGCTCTTCAGGTGATCTTGTCACTATAAACCTCGAGGGAACCCTGTCCCCGAGACAGCTGAGTAGCAGCTCCTCCTCTCCATGTCACCCTCTTTAACAAAGTTCCAGGCTATCCCTTTGGTTTTTATTTTTAAAGCAGCGGTGCAGGGAACAGCTTCAGAATTGTGTCCTTTCTGATCACCCTCCCTAAAGGATCTCTGTGTTCTCTGTTTCCAGCAGAAAATGTCAAAATGTTATTCCTTTGTCTATGGCCACGGCCATAATTAGGCTGGACTGACTGAGTGCTTTGTCCCAGCACAGGGGGTCAGGGAAAAATTAGACTTGGTTTGCACCCGTTAAAAGGGGATACGACTTCCCCATCTTACAGGGAACTGAGAGGACAGCCGCACTGAAGAGGAGAATACAACAATGACAAGAAGCAACGCTGGACAGCAAATACCCAGACCCTTTATCCTGCAGTAGATATGAATACAATACCTTCTGGCACAGAATTTAATACTGGAGGATCAGGTCACAACCATAATTGATGGGGGAAGGTTTGCTTTCTGCTTGAGAGTCTCTGTCCCAACCCTTCCTTACCTCCAAGCACCTTCATGCAAATCAGACAGAATGTCAAAGCTCCAATTCATTAGGCATGTAATACCTCTTGAATTAGTAAAATACGATAAATCAGAAACAGACAGACAAAAAGATACAGTAATTTATTAGAATGTTTCATCCATCCCTGTCCAAACCACACTAGCAAATAAAAATGTCAGATGACTGCCTATTTTAGAGGCATATTTTTAGTTGGGTGCTTTAGGCCACAGTGTCAGTGCCGGGGACTGAATGCTTCATTCACAGCACATTACTGGCGTTTGCCATACGCTGTTACCAAGGCTCAGCCGACACACAGTAACCCGACTGTACGCTCCGGCCCGAGAGCCCCATCTCTCAGCTCCCAAACCACAAGGTAAATAAAAAGTCAGTCTTTTTTGGTTTGTACTTACCAGAACACAAACAGGTCTGAGGACCCTCAGCCCTAGTGTAGCTCAAGCATGCGTCTGAACACTTGTGCCACCTCCAGCATTCATGGCAAAATTACTTTAAAGAGAAGCAACGCTGTGATTTAGTCAGTATTCTTTTTAACATATTGATCAAATAAAATGTTATAACCAACAAACGTAATGGATCTTTAGGCTTCTGTAGAGCTGTGCCTCCCTCCCAAAGCACGATACAAACATACTGTCTGCACCCATGATGCTGTCCAACCCAGAAACATCTGTGGCTGAGAACCAGGGAGCTACCACTGCCCGTGGAAGCTGCAGGGATACTGGCAGAGGGACAGCAGGCATGGCTTAGTACGGGGCACACTCCACAGGGACTGAGCATCACTGAGCCACCACTGCCCATAGAAGCTGCAGGGATACTGTTGAAGGGTCAGCATACATGGGCTGGCATGGGCCAGACCCCTCAGAGCCTGAGCATTCACCACTGCCCCTGGAAGCTGCAGGAATACTGTTGGTGGGGTAGCACGCATGGCCTGGCACTGGGCAGATCACACAGAGACTGAGCACCAGTGAGCCACCACTGCCCACAGAAGCTCCAGAGACACTGTCAGAGGGGCAGGACGCATGGGCTGGTACTGAATAGATGCCACAGAGGCTGAGCAATGGAATCTCTCCTGATGACAAAGTACACAAAGCTCCACTTCCACTGGCATTTTTAAGACAGGAGGAGAACGCAGATTTACCCCCAGCAAGGTGCTGGCCTGGGGCTCCCCATGCCCCTTTCCTCTGGCAGGGGTTCAGCCCATCACAAAGGGAAGGGTGCCACCTACAGCACTGCGAACAGCGCTTCCGCAGCCGCCATGGCTGCTCCCAGCCAGCTGCCTCACCTGGAAGCTTGGCCATTCTTCCACCACAGAGGCAGGCAGCACCTTCAAACTGTTATTTTACTTTCCAACTGCAGAGGTACAGTCTCCCAAAATAGCCTTCATTTCCTCAGTCCTGTACCTTTGCAGCATATTTCCTCTTCCACTACACTTGCAGGTCACTATCATCAAAACCACTGCACTAGCCCCCCCCCAGAAAGAGAAGTTACAGTGTCAAACATGCCTTACTTCAGAACTCCTTCAAAAAAGATTTAGTTTCTGTCCCTCACACTTATGCCCCTAATTCCTTTTTCTTTCCCTTCCACGGGAAGGATCGAGTAACACATTTTCACTCTTATAGAAGCCACATCTTTTGGAGTTCCTATGTGTGCAATATCTGACTGCTGATAAGGTATTAGAAGCCAGGTGTCACTTCCTGTTTTTAATCTCACTAAACAACTATTAATTTATACAGGAGATGCATAACCAATAACTGGAGTCTGAAAACCAACTCTCACTCTTATGGAAGTGTACCTGCTCTATCAGTCAATGCTAATCTGAGATAAATATCCCTCTGCAGAATACATGACACACTATCCAAAAGGAAGAGAACGAAGTTAAATTCATCTGACAGAACCCAGCTGCCATTGTTGATGAAACAGTTGGTAAACAAATGGATATCCATAGCCACCACAAAAACTAAAAGCATAATTGAGTAAACCAGAATAATAGTTCAGCCAAATATGAGGCTTAGGTTCTCCTCGTTTCTTCGTGCTCCAGTTTTTATTATGCAAGAATTTTTCTAATTATCAAAATTTGCAATGAAAACAGAGCTCTAGTCACAATGTTAAGGAAAAAATCAGAATTAATGACTGTTTAATAGCTTTTGGGCCACTGCTGACACGCGAGGCATCTCCAGGTGCTTGGGGACAGTCTGGAAAGCAGTTGCAGAGGGAGAGTCAAAGACCACCACCACACAGAACCTTCACCAGCACTGTTATACAACTAATCTGGAGTGGAAAAAAAAAATATGCTGGAAACAGGCCAGAGAAAGGTCACAAGTCTACCTTCACACTGATTTTTGGGAGGAACAGCAGCCAGGAAGCTCCTTCATCCACTTCCCTGTCTTCCACATATTCACTGCCCAAACATTGGGCTTCTGGATGGTGATGTGCCTTTTGCTCCCCAAGCCTCACTCACATCTACAGTTGCTGCGAGGATCTAACTCCTTATCAAGCGTGGCACGGGGAGGGGAGGGGGAGACGACAGTGTGATGCCCTGCTTTTGCTGGGATCCTGTGCACACAAAGGATCACTGAGGACTTTACAGCTCATGGGCAACGAGCCAGCTGGAAGACACCAGATGGAGAAGCAACTCCAGTGGCCTGACAGCAGAAACCAAGTACAGGGACACGAGGGCAGAAAAACAAACACCCAAGATCAGAACCCTGCTGTTCTGCTCCTCTCATGCCATTCCAAGGCATTCAGTCTGTTAATACTCTTTACTCCTGTGGCTAAGAGCCAACAGAGACTTTAAACCTACATGGAAACCCCTATGACCCAGTGAGTCTTCCAAGCCTTCAGAAGAGCAAAATCCTACCACTGAACGTGACATGGGCCAGACAGTCTCAGATAAGGTCTAACCTATCTGGACTTGTATACATTTACATACAATATTTATTTATGCTTATAGCTATTTTTATCTAAATAAAGATTATTAGAAGCCAAAATGTGATGAGTACAGAAGGCAGCAGAAAAAAAAAAACAACACAGAAATGTAAATGACATTCAGAAATGAGGGAAGCATCAGAGAAACACCAAAAACAGTGACCAGGGAGACCTGAGTAGCTATGCATCACATGCTTCCACATTTATCATGCGTCTCCTTCATAAGTACAGGTGCCTTCAGCAGGCAGTTCAAAATAGCTGAAGCTGTTGGCCAGTGCTGTAGCTGGCAGCAAGCTTTGCCAAACAAGGTGTTTCCAGACTGACATACAAGACACAGATGTATATGCACATTCACTACTTGCATACTGTGACTGCTTCTATACTGAGCTACCATGCTCACAAACTAAGTCATATGTTCAATTGGACTTTCATGTTCAACTGGACATGTCAGACATATCCAGCTTCATTGTTACTGCATGTATTAATAAGTATCTAACTGCATTCCTGTTCTGGTATTTACTTATTCTCTCAGGCTTAATTAATTCAGATTTATTTTCGTACAGATGCAGGATCCTGTGCTCATAACAACACTTGTCTGCAAGGTTTTACATCTACCCAAAGACATGCCTAATTTGACTTGTCTGAGAGCTATTGTTAAAAAAAAAAGAAAAAATATCAAAATATCCTAACTAAGTTTAAACCCTTATCCTGCAGGTTCCTGTGCATTTCAAAATATCACCTGAAGTCCAAGGGTGGTTTGAGGTTACTTGTTGGATGCAGTATGTAGTGCGTAAGATTTAGAGCAGCTGGGACTAATCCCACCAATACTTTCCAAGTTTATTTCACAACAAGCATGTGCTTTTCACAGTGTAGAGCTCCTGCTGAAACCAAGAAACTTAGCTACTTCAGTGAGAACTGTTGTAGTATGGCTTCATTTGTAGCTGACTAGTAGATACGGACTTAGAGGAATGAAATCCCCTTCCACTCCTCCTTTCTCAAATGCCTGAAAAGGATGATTTTTCTGATAGTAAGAGAAAAAAGTGTATTCATTAAACTACTGTTTTGCAGCACTTGTTACCCAGTCTGGTGAGCATCCAACCCACGTAACTTTGAATCAATGTTCAGTCTTTCCTCAGGAATAAACACACGAAATCCCCCAACAGATCTTCACCTTCCTGAAAAGCAAGTCACAGCATTCCTTCCCTATTCCCCTAAGGCAGACATCAGATTAATTCTAAGAAATACATGCAGCAGAGAAGAATTAATAAAAACATCTATTTTTCTAAGACACAACAATTAACAGATTTGCAAGATGAAAACAGAAACTGTCATGATAAGAATTCTCAGCAGTGACCATTCCTGTATGTCAACAAATAAACTAATATTAGTTGTAAAGAAACCCACAAATCACAATCAACTGCGTGTTCTAAATTGAAGCCTTACTAAAGGGAAACACCTACAACTGTGAACCTGGATGCCTTTGCTAATGAGCAATGAGAGGTATTAAATTACAGGCTGCCACAGACACCTCCCCCAAAAAAGCCCAGCTCTTTGGGAATGTGAAGACTTACGCAACAAACTACTAACTATGGAGAAACCAACAGAACTCTATCACTCAGTAATACTCCGAACTCATCTGAAAACATGCACCGTATTTCTATTCTTTAGTGAACTATAATTTGTAAAGCTATGACCATACATTTTCATAAATATATCTCTTTAATTTCTCTTTCCACCCTGGCTTAATGAACAATTAGACACTATTGACATTGGAGCCATTACCACCTTCTTCTCCTTCCCTTCTCATAACAGATTGCCCTCTTAGTGAGTTTTCATATTTCTCATTACAATTTATTATATTAAACCCTAAACCCGCCTACAGGTGTGAGAGTACTGAATTTAATCTGTCTCGAATGCATTGTAGGTCTCCATACAGTCTGTTCCAGGCCCTTGTTGGATCAGATCCTCAGACCAGATTATCTGGGAGTTACTCTGCCTACCGGTAGCTCAAGAAAATGTTAAGTTTAACAGAAGTTGAAAACTGCAGGAAAAGTGCTTTCTAGGAAATATTGCAATAATTTCTCACCAAGCTGGAGGGGGAGGAGGGAAATGAGGCCTTTTTTCCAGTGTTTCTCAGTTACAACAATTAAAGAAAAATAATTAAGATTAGAGCACAGGTTATTTACTTAAAGCATAATCAGAAGTGGGGGGGGAATCTATTCTGAATTTCATAGAAAGGCAAGATCTTCAAACCAGTTGTGAACGCCGGTCAGATTTGGGCTGAGCATTCCAGATATCATTAAATATAGAAATAAACTCTATGGGTATTTATTTATTAACAACTGTGAGGCGTGACAGACTGTTTCTACTCTTTTGCCACTCCATTAAGCATCCATTTTTACTCCTATAAGATAACCAATGATGACTCATTTTTTGAGACTTCATTACGTAGAGAAGTTTCATGCCATGTCGGTCGGCAAATAAATGGCCTAGAAGTATCTTGTCTACATTCTAACTCAAATGTAACTTGGAAAAGGACATCAGATCACATAAATGTTTCTACGTTAATCTGTTGCATGTCATCATTTTCCCATTTTTCCCACAGTCCAGTTTTAGAAATTCTATTTTTAGTCTATCAGAATTTGATCTTTTTCCATGGTCAGAAAGGAAAGGTTGGTCACAGCTGAGATTTGCTAATGCTTTCCTAATCACAGAATCTGAGGGAAAAAAATGTCTGCAAATATATTTTATCTCTCTGTACTCAATATCAAACTCTAAAGAGCAAGAGAGAAAGAGTTCTCCCTTACGTACATATCTACACATTAAAATGATCATAATATTTGAGCAATCTCCAGCTAAGCACTTTCCAATGTGATCTAACAGGTTACAGTTAGCAAATGACACTTCAATTTTTCCCAAGATACAAAGGCTGTCCTTTGTTACAGAAAGTAGTATTTACAGACTGTGCTAGAAGACCTCTATGGACTGCTCAACTGGCAACACTATCAATTGTTTTTTCATTATGTAAACATAGACTGATTTTAGCATTTTTGGCCACACAGCACATCATGCTATATATTATTACATAATCTTTAAACTAACTGTTCATTTCAGTCACTTCTAATAAACACAGTCTCAGATTTTGTTTCTTGTCTTTGTGTGCATCTCCATGCACTGTGATGACGTAAACTCATTAATCAAAACCACAGTGAACTACGCTTTGTATTCACTCTGATCAACATTACATCCCACGTGTGCAAGGTACTTCCCAAACACAGACTCCTTGTTCCAGGAGTTACTGGGAAAGGTTAAAGCCTTGTAACATACCCTTTGCTTTCTGCTCCAGCAAGATCTGTACAACCAGAAAATTAAAACTTTTGCCAAACTCTTTCTTTTAATCCCCACATAAACCCAGTTCCTGAAGGAATTTTACTGTCTAGCACCCTCATACTTCGCACCCATGTCCTTCTAAGGATAAAGAGCTATCACAATCCACAATCGGGTCTCCAGCAAATCCAACAGACATAACTCATTGGTGATGGAAACATGTCTCAATTGGTACTGATTTTATTGTAATTTATACAACTAAAAAACAGGGAGGAGACTAGATTAAAAGATGCATTCCAACAAGACAGGCTAACAGATACCAAACAGCAACTGAACAATATCATTTGGAAACTTAAACTCATCTCTACTACTACTCCAAACTTTCTTAATTACATTTGATTTTCTTCCACCCTTCAAGAACGTGAAAACTCACCATTTAACAGCCTAGGCACTGAAACCAAGACTCTGGAGATGCTATCAGCATTTCACAACCTTCAAGCCCATCTGCTAATTAACTCTAGATTAAACATTGTGGAATAAAATCTGGGGCATTAGTCTTGAATTTAAACACAAATATTTCCTTTGTCACAATGTCTGCATAACAAGGAAGAAAAAATGACAGTGCTTTTCAGAATCCTCTAAAGCAACTTGGCATTTCTAACATCTACTAAAATGGTAGACCAGTTTACAATTCACTTTCTAAAAAAACAGCTTCTGTGTTTTCCTTAAACACTTGGTCTGTCTTCATTGTTTTCAACACTTAAAATGACAAATTATTCTGAAATTGCAGTTGGCAAGTAAGAAAACTTCCCATTATGACATCTCATGAACCAGAGTTAACTTTGGTAAATAAGAGTAATCCATTTACCCCAGTTCATAGAACGGAGCACTCAATCGGCCTGTTTGCTCTAAAGGCCACAATGCACACCTTCACTGCCAGGTAGCGGAGCACGGACAAAGCCATATCCTCCTACGATTTCAAGCTAAAGGAAAAGGGACGAGGAAGGCCAGAGCTTTGTGTCTTTAGTTGAGAAAAAAAGTCCATTGAGTTCTCACTGAATTTTAGCCCAGTATGGTAAAAACTTAAAAGAAATTAAATGGATATAAACAAGTTTCATTATGATATTCACTGGTCATGAACACCTGTGGAAATTACACATTTGTGCGACATTATCATCCAAATTATACTATTAAACTACTCAAACCCTTCTCTATTCTGATACAAGATCAGTGTTAGAAACATAAAGGAAGATGTTTGAACTGATGAGCACAGCAAAGGAAGTGCAGACAGATAACAGACAAACTAAGTGACTTAGAACAAGAGGATGGAGTAAGTCTAGTGCTACATGGCAGAAGTCTAAAGCGCCAGCCCATTCCCACTTTGAAGGCAGAATGGCTGATATAAATCAAAGTAATTTAAATTGCTGATTTTAATCAGGATTTAAATTATCAGGCTGGAAGCTCTGATCTGAATAAATCAGTTTTGGAGCATTTTTGTTTTTCTAGGAAAGAGTTGATACTTACTGGTTGGTAACAATTAAAACATGTTACTTGGCAACTCTGTCTGTCCTTTGCATTAAATCTGATAATTTTTCTTGATATGTGGAAGGATCATACCACTGTATAAAGACTATATTTCTTGCAAGACAATTTCTTTCTCTTTTAGACTTCATGATTGCTAAAGCCCCACATTTAGATGCAAAGTGAAATTCTAATAAAGCACAACAAAACCTTAATTTTTAAAATTATTTTTAAAAAATACCTTTAGCATACCTGTTATGGAGGAATAAAAGTTTATAAAAATGGGGTTTCTCTGCATTTAGAAAAAATTAAAGTTAGTACATATCTTGTGTTTAGCCCTATGGGAAGCAGAAATCTCCTGCTTTCTCAACAGCCAGATTTCATCCTCAAATGAACTACTTGAACTGAGTAAACCAATGAAGACCCTTCAACAGTATCAGTACAGAAGGCTCCTATTGTCTTGGTTAGAATTTTGGGATACCCTGATTCCAGATTATTTCCTAAATGTTAAATTTTACTGGTTCGATTTAATTTAAAACATCTGTATAAATATGGTACTCAGTTTCTTTTTTATAGTTGGTTTATTTTAACAGGTGACAGTAAGTTTACACGTAAGCTATCTTATTTTCAGTTCTAAATTGTGTTTAAAAAACAATTTAAAATTAAATAATTGAGATCACAGATCTGTATCATTAAGAGCTGGGAAAGAATAAGAGTTTTGGGTTAGTGATTTTTATCCACTCTCATATGGGTAGTGGGGGTGTTTTAAATAATAAATAAAAATCACACACTAAACAAGGGTCTGAGCAGAGAAATGGGAAAGAACCCCTGTGACATACAATTCATGAAAGAATGCAGTTGACATATGAAACAAAACCCCTCATCCATCAGTTTATTGTGGTCAGTTTTGAATTATCCTTTTGGAATGTAGGCTGCAAGTAACCAGACGGACAACAGTATCACCTCAAAAACTGAGGGAGGAAGAATGCTTTATGGACCATAGGAAAAGGAGCATTAGGATAAGATATTCTAAATCTCAAGATCTTGTTCCACAATTTCTTGCCTTACTACTCTAATTCCTTCCAAGTAGGTGGGTTATATGAAAATCTAGACAGAAAGTGCTCACAAGGGGTAGCAATGCTGCAATTCGTGTTTCTTCACTGTGATAGGGACTACGCTACTGGAAATGTCAAGAAACCCTTCCAACAACTCCAGAGTCATCAACGGATACGGCTTAATTTTAGCCTCCCTGTCTCCTACAGTGTGCAAGGAACAGGAATCGCTCATGCCTGCAGAAAATAGATGGCAGATTTTTCCTTTATCTAATCTAATCTGTTTAACTAAATACAGTAGGAGTTCTCCAGGCAAAGACACAAAGTAATCACTACTATTGCCAGCATAATCCACCTTGTGTTTATTTCTTACGTCTTAGTGAATTCTTCACTCACTGCCTCTGCATGTCTGCTCTCTGGAGCAGAAGTGAGCAAACAGGGCATGGTACAGCATGGTCAGTAACACAGGCATATATAAAAGTGACCAAAGGTAAAGTACACAGTGAATCTGCAAACCTTTCTCACATATCGGTCTGTGCCAAAAATCCAGTACTTACAGGGGGCTACAGGAAAGCTGGGGAGGGGCTCTTTATCAGGGAGTGCAGGGATAGGATGAGGGGGAACAGTTTTAAGCTGAAAGAGGGAAGATTTAGATTAGATAATATGAAGAAAAGTTTTCCTGTGAGGGTGGTGAGGCCCTGGCATAGGTTGCCAGAGAAATCATGGATGACCTATCCCTGAGGTGTTCAAGGCCAGGTTGGATGGGGGCTTAAGCAACCTGATCCACTGGAAGGTGTCCCTGCCCATGGCAGGGGGGTTGGTACTGGATGATTTTTAAGGTTTCTTCCAACCCAAACCATTCTATGATCCTATGAAAATATAATAGGAAAAACAAATACCGAAATACTATGGGTTTTTTTTAAAGCTGTTGTCAAATCTTTCTCCCACTACACAAAGTGAGCAAGAGACACTGCATGAAGTGCACTAAAAGAAATCACTACAGGAAATTACTAAATGAAAAAAATAAAATAAAATCAGCATATGCCAAGTGGAACATGAAAGGGACACACATTTTGTACAGTATCTTTTTTAAAGCATTGCTCTCCTACCTCAAAACAGTTCACTGAACAGTTGAATTTTAACCCCAGAAGGAAATACTTTGGTTGTCATTAGGATTTAATAAATTTCAGTGTAACACCTGAAGCCGATCTCAGTTGTAGGGTCAGCAACAACACATACTATTTTACAAAATAATAATTTTAAAAAAGGAGACATTTTGAACATTAACCTCCAGTTTAAAAAGCTATGTATCACCAGCCATTTTAGAAAGGCTCTATAGAAATACACAAAATTTGAATGAAAAATCATCCCCCTTTTAGCGGGAAGGTGAAGTAGAAGGCTCTGGCAGGGCTGTCTGGAGCACTTCTCCAGCAGCTGTCCCACACACCGCCCTCAACATTGGGCTACCTCCCCTCAACATTGCTCCCTTCACACAGTGGCACCAGTGGCAGCGACCAGGCACCGAGAGAACTCCAGCCTAAAGCCAAACAGATCTGCCCAGCCCAGTGGCCATCAGAATGGGCTCTTGGATGACCATGCACACTCTGGCAGCTTCACGGGACTCCCTGCAGCCCTCCTTTCCTTCAGCTCAATTTCCAGCAGTGGGTAAGGATTAAACAAATATCCAAACTAAAGAACAAAAAGAGGCAATACAAAACCTTCTTTCAATTTAAAATTACCTCATTTTAGGTAAAACCCATCTCTTGCTTATGGGCTGCTGACCAGCACTTCAAGTAATGAATAATAACAAAGAGAGCACATCTCCTCCTGTCTCCTAAGCCTCCTCTCAGCCCTGCCCCAGCTTGGACAGCTGCCTATTTCTATGTCCATGATGGCGTGAGAGCTCAGGGCTTGTTACCAAGGTTTTCCTTTGCACACAGTAGTAATCCCAAGGATATTTTGTTTTTTTAATTGTGGGAATGAGGTCCAGATATTTTACAACAATAAATCTCTCACAAAGCGTAAGATGTTAACTTATTTACTTCTCTTAACTTTTATTTTAAGAACAAACATCATTTCAGCATTTACAATTGCTCTAGTTAATTCTTTAAAGTACCTAATGTGCTTGCTTATATGAATGTATTGAACTAGTGAGCGCTTTTAATATTAAGTATGGAAGAAAACACCTTTTTGATGCTTTTATTTGTCCTCCAGAAAAAAAAAACAACACTCTGAAATCACACAAGTGGATCAACCTAGTGATCAGCACATGCTGATCACAGACCAGCGGGATTCTCCCTCTCCATGTTTTCCTTCTCCAGCTTGACAAGCAAACTGGGATGCTCAGGTTCAAGAGAACACCAGGCAACAAACAGCCTTCTCACTGCTTTCTCCCTCGTGCTGCTGATCGCACGAAGGGGCAGATCAACGACCTTTTCCTGGCACCTCCTCTTTTGCTAGGCTAACACAGTGTAACTGTTCAAAATCCACAGAGCTCCACCACCTTGAGAGAAGGCAGTCAAACCAAGCACCCTGCTACTTTTGCCCATCAGGGCCCTCATGCCATGACAGGCTGTGTGGAATTAGCCCTTCCACGTCAGTGGCTATTTGCTACAAAAATTCAAGACACTTCCCGCCCCCCCCCCCCCCGCATCATGAAAACCTGCATCATGAAAATAGCTTCACATACCACTGCTGGGAAAGAGATTGCCACTTCTCCATTCCCACATTCTGCCCAAAGAGTTGACTATATTACAATCCAGTTTTCACAAAAGCAATAGGCTACCTTACAGAAGTTTCAGCGAGAAATAATAATGTCAACACTAAACAAATTTTTAAATATAGCCTAGTTCTGAAAGTTCATCTCCCATAAGCAACTGAGCCATTATTGAGATAAATCCATATGCCAGCAATAGGGGATACTGGACTGAAGCAGCCAGTAAAACCCTGTTGCAGAAACAGAGTTGTGTTGTGGTTTTCCACCCCCCCTTTACTTCCGTTGGAGGAATTAAACGAACTTAGCAGTGCCAGAATGAAAAGCCTTTGCAGAAAAATGATTTTGGAGGAAATGAAGACTTTTTCCAATCACATAATTCTTGATGTGTCAGAGCCCTCCAATTCTTCAAACTTCCACCTTACAAACGGAAATTAAAAGTATGGTCCCAGTTATCAAAACACACATTTACCATAAATAAATCCATTAGTCACTGCAAGGTTCTCTCTATATGAATTATATCGTCTTATGAGCAATTTTGATGTGAGGCTACTGAACTGTAAAGATTAGCTGTACGTCTCTTCCCTGATATTTAAAAAACTAATGCAACATCCTCTGCTACAAGGAATGAGAACTTTAGAGCAATGCGATATATTTATTATCATAAAGCACTCATGAAAGCATGTTTTCTTAATAAAAACTGAACCATCAGTGGGCATCACCTATGCTGAATGAAATCAATCACAGAGTGACCGCACAGAAATATAGACACATATATGAAATGCACGTATGAGTTTACTGTGAGGAATTAGAAATGCAGTATTTACGTGCTTTTACATCAGTTATGCCACCCAGACAAACAACATTCACAGGCAAACATGGAGTTCTGAAAACTTGGGTCTCTCTGCCTCAAAGGACAGACACAGGCCCCTGCCACTAGAAGGAAAAGAAGTGGTCTGGTTTGCACTCACAAATCCTTTATCCTCTTTCTTTCAGTCACAGCCCAGCTCACACACCTCAACAATGATTTTAATCTAATCTCTCCTAAACTTGCAATAGACTCATAGAATCATTAAGGTTGAAAAGACCTCTAAGATCATGTGGTTTTTAAGGTCTGTATTAGTTTTTAATAGCTTACAGTTTGTAGATCTCCCGCTTTCAGGGAGGGAGTGGGGGTTTCCCAGCAGAGACACAGATAGTTTTCAGAAATTTCCCATACACAAATTGCTTTTCTTAACCACCATTCACAGAGTATTGCACAATTCCACAAGTGCACAGACTATACGTGAAAAATGACAGCTCTGGATTTCTAAATTCTAGAGTTTACAAGTAAAAACTATACATAAGGGAGCATTGGAAAACAGAGCCAGGAAATGCTGCTATCTGACAGAAAAAGAGTTATGAACAAAATAGTCTTTATAAATGGCTCATATATAAGCAAAGAACCGGTATTTTTTATGTGTGCCGCTTGCCAAAACTCAGTTTAATACAAGAATTAGCATAATTCTTTATGCAAGTATTGGTTTCTGCTCGGCAGTAGTAACTTTCCAAGATATTCCCCCAGATTTGTTCTAAATATTACCACAAAGCTTCCATTTCTGCCCCCACAGATATCTTTTACTTTTTTCCTTACATGTTCTGTGTCTCCAAGATGAATTAAATGAAGTTAAATGACCCCTTTAATACCTCATTATACAAACAATTTCTTCACAACATAACAAAGAATAATAGACTGGCTTATATTGATGTTTACAGAACAGAAGTGATACAGAAAAACAAAGCTGTCAATAATAAGAGAGGAAAGGCACACTATTACTTAATATTAGGAAAAAACATGAGACGTTCTGTTCGGTTCTACAGTCCTAGGAGAAAGAAAAGGGTCTCTCTCACGGTCTGGTGCATCCTACACCCTAGGTGTGAAACTCAATGGATTTTCCTGTGCTCTTGCAACACTAAATGTCCATATCTTTACCGCAAGGCCAAACTCAAACTTCTTGTGATGAAAGCAGGTCAAATTACCTAAACTGAGTACAAATATGTTTTGGACAGGTAAAACATTGTGCTGCAAATATGCAGTCAGCTACATATGTCCTTCTGCCACCCCCTCAGATGAAAGAGAATGACCCTGTGATGAAAGGACCCTTACTGGAATTTCAGCATTATGAATACTTACTAATTTAGGAATGTTACCATCTCAGTATTATGACTGAAACACGAAATGTTGCAGGTAAAATTTAGTTCTGTCAACTACCCAAACAGTAAATTCTGTACAAGGCATGTTTTTGGATCATACAAATCCTATTACAAAGCACTCTGAGGAGTTTTTAAGATATTCTTATGGGAAAACGCAGTTCTTCTGTCTGAGATGATAATGGCCCAAGTTTTGCAGGTCCAAGTAGTTCTAATGAAACATTAATTTTCAAGCTCACCTGTTAAACAGTTTGTAACTCAATTAAGCACCCCAACGATCAGAAGTGCTAACCATCTGCTTCACACACTATGGCACAGCCAGGATTGCTCAGCCAACAAGAGGATATGATTGTAACAATGACTTATTGCATTATCAAGTCTGCAAACCCTTCTGAAAATCGTGGCTGTTTGGTGGTGATGTTTGACCTCAGGGATAGAAGCTCATTCCGTCCCTTCCAAAAATATTAGACACTACCACCCAAGGGAAAGGAAATCTCTCATCACTGCTTAGTAATGCAGCGCACTCCTCGGCATTTCTCTCTGTATCCACCAGAAAACAGGAATACAGCCAGCCACTAAACCACTGTACCTAAAATACCTAAAATACTTTCCACTTGTTCCACTGGTTTAAGGAATACGCATTGCCTTCTACCTGCAATGGCAACCGACTTTGTAAACTGGTTTATGTTAGCAGCGAGTGTACACACAGAGGAGGGTAAAAAATATCAAAACTTAGCTTTGTTTTACTAAAACAAGCTATTCCATCAGGAGAAAAACTCACACCACTTAACCAACTTCAGAAACATGTAAATAGAGTTTGAACATAAAGGACTTAAAATACACACCTGTCCATTACTAATATGTAAGAGGTCACTCGGGCAATGGTTTTCATGCAAACTGCTGAAGTCTGTTGGTGGCTTTCAAGGAATATGCAACAGGTAACTAAGAAAAGCAAATCTGCAGGCTTACATTTGCTGAATGATTGTCATATAAATTCATTATCCATGCCACTGCAAAGCGTTTAGAATTCCTCAAATCTGAACAAAAGAAAACCATCACCACCTAATTTAACAACAATGCAGGAAATCAGATAGCATGGCAGACAAATGTTTTGATGGACATAAGATCTGGAAAAGCAAGGCAAAAAAATGAATTTGCCCAATATTTGTGGCCAGCCATGAGTATGGCCCCAGCATCAAGCTCTGGCTACTCAAGCTAGCAGAAGCCAAGGCCATGACAAGCACCTGTGCTCCTGTTGGCTAGCTGTGGCCAGTGCTTGCTGAAGCCTGTGTACACAGGCAGCAGCAAAATTCCATGCTCCAGCCTGGTACAACAAGTCCGATGCTCTTTTACGTATTTCTGCCCTTCTATTACAGCTGATGTCTGCTTTGCTCCACTCTGTCTACCCCAGTATGGGTTCTGTCCATCTCCTGATCCACACTTTCTTCCTCTCCTCCCGTCTGCTTCCCAGGTCTCCATTTTGGATGTAGTGCCTCCTTGTTTCTTTTTCCAAACTGAAAGCAGCTTTTTCCAAACTGAAAGTGCAGAGAAGGCAAGATTTCTTATCTACGACTCTTAGGAGAAATGCGATAAAGGTCCTTGAAAGCTGGGAGGAGACACTAGGGGAAAGACTTACCATGTTCCTGTTAGTGTAGGCAGGAACATGCTCTAGGCCTGCATGGGCACCTTCCAGTCATCTATCTGGACTACAAGGAGATAAACGAAATCTTCAGCACATATTAACAAGCAAATACTAAGCACGCTGAAAGTATATTAATGGATGGGGGGGAGGATGCGCAGAGAGGGAAATAAAGTAGTTAGTCTCCCTCTCCTTTCTATTCCCATTCTTAGAATAATAGAATCTTCTGGTTGGAAAAGACCTTGGAGATCATCGAGTCCAACCGCACCCATCATCTGCTAAACCATGTCCTTCAAAAACTCATCTATCCTTTTTTAAACACCTCCAGGGATGGTGATTCAACCACTACCCTGGGCAGCTGTGCCAGTGCCTGACCACCCTTTCGGTAAAGAAATTCTTCCCAATATCCAGTCTGAACCTCCCCTGGCGCAACTTATGGCCATTTCCCCTTGTCCTATCACCTGTCACTTGTGGAAAGAGATCAACACTCGCTCTGCCACAGCCCCCTTTCAGGCAGCCGCAGACAGCAATAAGCTCTCCCCTCAGTCTCTTCTTCTCTTGCTGCTAGAGGGACCACAAGCAGCAGACTACAATGTGTAATTCAGATCTACTACAGCTTCTCATTGTGATGGTTTCAAGAACTTTCATAATTGAGCAGGGAAAATATTGCATATTCCCCTAATCTGATTCTCAGATTAAACAAGTGAACCACTTTAGGCAAATTTCTCTCCAAGTTTCCAAATAAGAAAAAAGAGCTTTAAAAACATAAGCAACTGCAAACAGAATAAACTGCAATAACATAGACATCTGACTCTATCTGCACCCAGGCTACTAATTTATCTGCACTAAGACAACTATACTTGGCATTCTACCTTTCTAAGCAGAAAGGAGTAAAACTAAATAACAATAACAAAAAAAAACACCCCACAAAATTCCAAATCAATTAAGCCAAGGGCAAAGGCAAGAAAAATACCCTACCCAAAGTGAATTCTTGCAAAAATCCTGTCAATGTGCATTATAAAATTAATAGAATATGGCTCTTGCATAATAAAAAAAACTGTATTTGATATCACACTAACAGAAGTTTTATACAGCTATAGGCATTTAGTTTCCTCGGTTCACAACAGGAAAGACATTTGATTCTCACCTTAAATATTGATTCTTAAAAAGAAGTGAATCTCTTATATTATGAAATATTTTATGAGTGTGTTTATGCTACGTTCTTCTACAGAACCCTGTATATATGACTTAACTGAAGTCAGTAAAAAAGAAAGGTTATCTTCTCACGTTTACAAACAGCTAAGGCTGTAGATTAAGAGCTCAGAAAAGCTCCTCCTAACTTTAAAAAAAAAAAAGAAAAAAGGCACATTCTTCTAAAAATGGAGAAAAAATATGAGGTAAAGTACTTTGGTAAAATTTGCTACACATTCTATTTTTATTTGAGACAACCAGCATGCTGCACTCCTGGCATTACCACTATGGGCAAGCTAGCCAGTCCAAATCTGTTTTGATAAACACTTTATATGACTTTATGACATATGTTCACCGTGTGTTCCCTATCCACAACAGCTCAGTCACAGATCTGGGAAGCAAATAATTTTGAAACCAGAAACAATGTCTTCACTACTGAAACTTGATCTATGGAACACACTGCGTCAGGAATACCAATATTGCTAATGCTACTGTTTACCTGTTGTGCTAACAGGTTGGATTCTAACAAGTGAGCCAATTCGGAAATAAAATATCTGAGACAGGACAAAAAAAGCAAACAAACAGAAGACCCCAAAGAAGCAAAAAAATCCCCACTGAACCTCCTATTGCTAACTTATTCAAAAAATAATTAAATCACCCAAGTTAATCAGCATTCTAAGTATAATTTCATGAAAAATCCATTCAGAGAATTATAATTTACATCATCTTGACTAATGTTCATATTAGAAAGCAAAGTTAGCAGAAGTTGCTCCATCTATGATTTTTTCCCCTGTACTACTTGAGTAGGAGTTACCATATTGCACAGATTTGGATTCAGATAATAAAACTACGTACAACAGAATTTACTTTGGACACAGCAGCTCACTTGAGTTTTACCTCAAATCCCATACGTAAGTCATGGTATCACATTCCATGAATGGTGGTATCTTTTACACAGACATTTCATAACTATTTTAGCTAGTTTGTTATTCTACATGGAACTGAGATTAACATAAACGCATCTGAGGAGCCTAGAAAGAAAATGTGATTAATGCACTGTAAAGATCAAGCAAAATCATATTTTTTCCTTGGTTAATCAGAGAGACATAAACCAAGTTTACCAATTTTCAGAAGGGAATTAGGAAACCAAAGAAATATGAACACAAGCACTTTTTCTTCTCCCCCTCACAAAGGACAGCAGGCACTTGGTACAGGTCCACAATGTGGCCAGCAGGGTGTCCTCTTTGGACTAGAATGGCATGAAAAGTTATTCTCCTCAGTCTTCTTTACACTTTGGTAACCACATCAGTATTTCCAAAGACACTTCCAATAACGCTGTCTGGCATTCCATAAGCCACTTAAGTATTTCCCTCCCAAATTAACTACAGCAATGCATTACAATTCCCAGACTTTCAACTGAGCAGAGAACAAGGACATAGTCCCAGGGGACAGGCAAAGCTTATTTCCAAAGCTTTGCAGATATGGTACCTTCTGCCTCCCCTTTCCTCTATTCCTTCAGTACCACACTGCACCAAAAGATAAACTCTGTTTCTCTCCTAGACAGGTAGTTTTCCTGCTAACTTAGAGCCACAGACAGGCTCACCAGCACGGGTCCAAGGGACTGCAACACAAAGTGAAGAGACCACCCACCCCATTTAATGGCAGCAAACTGCTAACTTGCTTCAGCTGCCTCAACTAACCCTAAGGCAGTAACAGGGAAGAGGCCATAAAGAGGTTAATCAGCTAGGTTTTCCAGAGGCTGTAATGCTTTCAGTACCTGCATAATAAAGTTCTTGTATTGCATGTCGTGTGCCATGAGAACACAGATACTTTATTTCAATAAACTACTTAAAAAGAGAGGTAAATGTGATGTGTTCTTAGCACTTGCTTTAAGTAGTGCTAAATTTTACGTTAGAAAGAAAAAGACAAGCTTACCATTCCTCAGGAATCACTTTTTCAAGATGTTCGTTATTTCAACACAAAAATGAAACCCACAAAATACCATGTTTCCTATTTTCAAATATCCATAAAGAAAGAGAGTCCATGCCAACTTCCCAGGTTCCCTCTCTGGCTGTAACTAGGCTGCCATGCACTTTATCACAGTAACAGGCGAGGGATAGGTGAAGCTTTTAACACCACTAGTCAAGATCAATTCTGGCTTTGCTGTTCCACATTCACAAATCTTCATTATCCCTACCCACTGCTGGCATTTCCCACAACAAAAACATTACAGAGAAGGGCAGTAAACCCTAGTGTGAACACAAAGTTTTTTGGTTTGTTCAGTTGTAAATGAAATGGAGGGGAGAAAGTAAATGTTTTTTTTTGTTGTTTTGCATGATATAGAATATGTGTTAAAACAGGTCAGAAAAAATAAGCCCCAGGCAAATGCTCTGGTGTGAAAAACCGTACAGCCAAATTCCGTCAGATGACTTTTCAAAACTGCAACAATCCAACTTTTAAATAATATTTCAGTCTACAAAATTGTTAGCACAAATTAGGCAAAAAAAACCCAAACAGATAGCACTGCAACCTCAGCATGGTATCTCCACTTTTACTGGAATGCAAAGACTGCAAGCTCAGCCTAGAAATCTGCTGTAATAGAAGGACCTACAGATTATTTTGAACCATTACCTCATATCCAGCCATGGATTACATGCCAGAACACTTCAGCCGATTTGAAGCTCAAACAATGTGGCTGCCGTGTGAGTCTGCAAAAGCCTTCAGAGCTGTGTTACTGGCCTCAATATCAACTAAAAATATGTATAATGAGTAGAGATAGTGGTTGCCAAAAACATAATTAAAAGTAAGTTATTTAATGTCAGTTGCAGTTTCCCTTACGCTGCCCAAGTTGTGTACTGGAATGCAATTCAGAGAAATCAGAACAGTCACCAGGCTCAGAGACAACAATGAACAGCACCAAAAATCACAGCTGAAATCCAACAGTCTTTTAAGTGGTCTAAAGTCAACTACTGCAACCTAAGGCAGTCGTACTTTGAAGTAATTTTCTCAACTACTAGAGAGTCTGTAACCACAATATTCTGCATAAACAGAAGTGGTAGGAACAGCTACGGTTTCTCTTTTGGCGAAGTGCTGGTCTATACTCCTTAACCTAGGGAAATATCCTAAATGATTCAAAAACTCCCAATAGAACTCTTTCAGTGTCTCATCTGCTATAACCGCCTCCCTTCCTCCTTTAGATCAAACACAATGGAGTACCAAAGCACCACAATGGGTCAGATATGAGCTAAAGGAAGGAGAAAGAGGCTGAAAATATAGAAAATGGGTCCTTATCAGTGGTTCTTGAACTTACATTCCCTTTCACCATCAAAACTATCACTAATCATAAACTCACTTTGTTTTGCAGTGCAGTTTAAAAAGCAGCGTATATGTGCGTGTACTGGTTTGTACAAACACACACACATAAGCATATTGGCTTCTTATTGTGATAACATCCAGGGTCAGGGCAAGGTTAAGGACTATTCTCTGCTCTTTATATAGCTATAGAATATCCAAAGACTTTCTGAACAGGTCCGAAATGTTCACAAGCAGCAGCACAAAAATCATGCAGAAAAGCCTCACCTTTGTTGCAGCACTTCACAGCTATTTGCCTGAATCTAAAGGCCAGAGGAAAAATGAAGTTTAATTGTTGTATTAAACCTGAAATGCTCCTGTAGGCAACGTTGGGAGGAGATTGAAGTGTGAAGGTGGGAGGCAGGGAAGAGGCACAGCCTTCAATCAGTTAAAATGCAGCCCCACCAAGCTTCAGTTGTTGAGAGCTCAGAGTCCTATATGAAAAGTGTACAGAAAGTGACCTTGATAAAAACCAAAAATGGGAAAGAAAATGCTTGAGCTGCTGTTCTTTCTACTTATTAGCTCAGTTATTCTGAAAGTCATAAATTCAAACCTTTTTTCTACTTCACATATGCTGTGGCTGTGCAGAACTGACAGCAATCAAACAGCAGCAGATCATCTATGCTACCAACAGCACTGCGGGATCAGCCTTAGCGCTTACACAAATGTACAGAAAATGCAAAGCTCCTATGGGCAGATACACTTCTCTCAGGTCAACTAAATATTAAAGTATTCCTATATCCTTGCCAATTTTAACTGTGTGTGGTGGTGAACAAAAGTAACAAGAAAGAGAGAAGTCTTGAAAGAAGGCAGCCCAACCCCTTTGTAAGAACAAAATTTCATCAACCCCTACCTTATTAACTAATGCAAGTTTAAAAAGACATTTTCTCTTAATCCCCATGAAACTGGATTGCAAGTATTCAAAAAGCAAACAGAAGCAGTCTGTGACAACTTTTGAGCTACAAACATTGTGAAACTGAAATGTGTGAGGGGGAACCAAAAGAGTACTCAAAGTTATATGTTTTTGTGATCCACCATCTTAGACAAACTAGGAAAATAAACACTTCAAATTACTAAGACTCCCAAATTCCCACTGAACATTCAAGTACATTGCTTATCTGAACAGCCTGTGAGATCCCAGGCTGGAGAACTGATTAAAGGTTCATAACTTCACTCTGAGATTGTACCTCACATTTCAATTCACAAAACAATACACTTGAAGGATTCTAGTCAGCAGCTCCTGGCAGTCAGATCTGTCCTTAAACCTCTGCTAATCCAAGCATATCTTTCACATGAATTATACATATTGGAGTAATATGGAACCAAATGTCACATACGTGCAAGCGTATAAGTGAAAATGAACTCTGACTGCTTTATGACTTACAGCCTTTCCTCTTTCAGTGTCTGCATTCAGGTGCACTGACATCGGGTGTTACTTAGCACAGGTAAAATCTATGCCACCAGGTGAGCATGCTTTAACTAATAGGTCCCAGATGTTTATCCTGGGATAAGAGTGAAGTTTCACAAGAGGATTAAGGTGTTGTAAGACTGGGCTCCCCATGGGAGGGACAATTATAATTAATTATGGATCTGATCCAGCTGAAAACTAATTAAGAGGGGAAGGAAGAAATGCCTCTGTCCTTCCTACCTGCTCAGTGAAGCAGCTGAGGTGCAGGAGCAAGGGCTGGCATCAGCAAAGGGAGGCAGAAAGGAAAGATGGCCACTGACAAGAGCATGAAAGATGAGACTTCCTCAGTGGTGGCAGCAGCTCAGGTTTATGCCAGCTTAAGCTGCTTGTGAAGCCTTAAGCTTTAGGTCAAGTTACTGTAAACTTACGCTAATGTAAATGCAACCAAATGTCCCAACACAATCACTTTAGTATTTTTGGCTCTACGTTAGCAGAATGAGTTTTGGACATGTTCCAGCCAAAGTTGTTCTTCCTGAACTTGTAATGCTTACAATTTTGCTGCAGGACTTTCAAAATGTGCCATTTGGTCAATCCAAAGCTTAGATTTCAATATGGCTGGCTACTGTACACCAAAATACAACGTGCCCTGCTTCAGCTATGGCTTGTAATAACCCAATCCATGATCTTTTAAAGGTACACCTTCTATCAGAGTGTATAAATGTCATGAGGGGCTAGCACTGCTTGAAGTGAAGAGTCTCTCCGTTCCTTTCTGTTTGCTAAACTGAAACCTATTGTGCTGAGTAGCTGCAAAAGGAGGTCAACACAAAAACTCCTTGTCCTAAGGGACAGTAATCACACAGGAGCATCATGCGTGAGCTGGTATGAAAAGGAGAAGAAAAACGGGAGAGGCCGAGGAATAAGAAAGGCACAGAGATCCACCCTCATAAGAAGAGCAAAATAAAAATAGTTACATGATGACTCCTCCTATGATGCATATGAAAGAGATGGAGCATTGATGGCCTGGGATTTAATTCTGGTATCATCCCAGTTTTGCATTTACTACTGACTTTACCCCAGTGTGAGCAAGATCAGACATAGCTTATTAACTGAAGAGATGCTTAATCCCACTTAGTCATGAGGCATGAGTAAGGGTTACGGTATCTGACACTTTGTGGAAAATAAAAAGAAACATCTGAAAAATCATCTTTGCAATGCTAGAGAAACAGACATTTCCTATGGTGTAACTGATGAACTCCTGAGCAACTGTAAATAGTAAGTTGAACAGCAATATTACATGAGAAAGAACACAAGAAATGTGCACAGGTTTATGAATGTATGCACAGGTACATATTAAATACAGCAGGTGTAAATATTTAAAAAACCACTCACAAGACTGGCAGCATTCTTCAGCACCCAATTTCATTAATAACATTACCCATGAATCACTAAGACAAATCAAGAAGTTACGCTTTTCACTCTAGATAAATTTTTGAGCAAAAAGGAGAAACTGGGGCCGAGAAGGAACTACTTTTCTGGGGTGGAGTATCTGCCAACAAGGAAGAGATATAACCAGATATTTATAATCCTGAATACGTCATTCTGTCCCTACACAACCAAGCTGAAGGGACTGGCCTGCCAATTTCCTTTCGCTCTGATAGAAGGGCAACATGACTAGTAACTTCCATGAGGCAGTGCATTAGCTAGAATGGGTAAAACACCGTACTGGAAAACACAATATTTGCCAGTCATGTTTTCTAACTTGAAACTAATTCTGAACTGGCATAGTATGCTTTGGCAGGAAAAAGATGATCTAATAGGTCATCTGACTTCCACCACTAATTTCTGTTATCTAAATAACATTTTTTTGTTTATGGTGTTTAAAACTCAATTTCTTAAGGATTGGTTTTAAGGTTAAAAATGATCAGTATGATGGCAGCTATCAAACCCATAATGACTCTAAGCAAGAAAAGTCTTGAAAAGCTTTTAAAATAGGAAAAAGTAGCCCCAGTCCCTTTATATTTCATAGTAGAGCTCAGATGCAAATAAATGTGCAATATGGTAATTACAGTTGTAGAATTTTATTGGACAAAAAAATGTCAAAAAAAGCACAATTGAGAACAGCAGTGTCAGGGACAAGACACAGGTGATATAACTTGCACTATTTATTATATATTGGGATATTTACTGTATACTTGGTTATTTATTATATATTAAATACACATTATTTATTTTATATATATAATGTGTACGTGTATACACACACACAATATATCCATACCACACAAGAACATGGATGCAGAGCCAGAAATCTCATGCATTTAAAGGAGGAAACAAGAGGGCAGATTAGCTCACAAAGAACCAAATAACTGAAATAATGTGTTGATATTTCCTGGAACCAGTCTGAAGGTGAGCAGTAGGGTTTTGGATGGGTTGCAAATTTTCCCAATACCTCTTTTGAATACTAAGCTTGTACAGCATTCTAATAATCCAACACAAAGGCATGGAAAACAACTTTGGCTTTGGCGGGGGGCAAAGGGGGGAAGGTCTTCCCGGACATTTATAAACAATTTTAATTTTGGTGCATGTCCCAACTAATGCTTGTATGGGAGCAAACTAGTTCTTAAATCCACTTCTCTCCTCAAGTAGAAGAGGTTGAAATAGTTAAAATTCCAGATATTTCAAAATTCAGCAAGTGAAAACTTGGTCTATAACAAGACACAAACTCAGAGTAGATCAACAATTCATGAAATACAGCCAAGCCTATGCTCCTACATCCCTTTTTGGAAAAAAAAGGCTCCCATTGATAACTCCTTGTCAGTTGACACAGAGTTCTAAACAGTGGAAACTGCATAATGCTCTTCATGAACTCGGGGAGCGAGGGTGTAAACTGTGGGGGTGGCAACAAGGAGCATTGTACAAACTCGGGGAGTCTTTACTCCATTGAATGAAGAAAACCAGAATGCACATCTTTAAATAATAATCATCTTTCGAAGCTTGCTGAACGGCACCTCAGCATATGTGTCAGCACCAGCTTCTGGGAGGGTTTGTTGGATGTGTGCTGTCCTGACCCAGCACACATCTCCCCTCCCTTCTTGGTGGAGGGACAGACACACACACACAAAACTTTCCTTTAATTTGCCTTGATAAAAAAGAATCAGAAACAGTATTTCTTGCTACCCTTGCCACATTTGCTCTCATTTAATGCAAACTGACTACTTCATTTCCAAATCATGTGGTTTAATAATCTGAGGGAAGAGTTCAATAATGGTTTTAGAGTAAAGCAGTAGCAGATGCATATGATTGTTCCACTGTAAACCTCTCAGCTGGAGTTTACCAAAGAAAGGGAGAAAATCCCCAAATGCAGTTTTGTTTTCTCATGCCAAAAAAAAATGTTAAATAAAGTTGAACTGTTTTGGTAAATAAAAATCACGATGCACATAAACAGTGAAGCTTACCAAACTGTTACGATTGCTAGAAATGAAGTTTCTTTTTTTTTTGCACTATAAAAAGCATAAACGTCTCAAAGAAAAAAACTTTTCAGCTGCTTTAAAAGGACCCATTTATCAGGTTTTAAGATTTACTTTCACATACCCATTGATGTTCCCTGACGTTCCCTAACATTCTTAGACATTAAACAAAAATCATAATGAACACTCTGCAAGTGAAACAAAGCAGATAATGTTTCTAAATTTTTCAGCAACATCTGTGTACACATTCTTTAAAAAAAAAGTGGTTGATGGAAATGGGTCTTTTTGTATAAAGTATCAAAATTTCTCTTTTCAAGATGAAAAGCATAACGCACATTAAATACATTTAAACAGCATGAAGATCATAGCACAAAAAAAAATCAGTTTGATGAGTTTCACAGCAAACTACCCTTAATTAGGCTACTCTTAGCTCTTCAAGTGTCCCAATCTGAAACAAATCAATAACAGTGAGAGCTGTAACTGCGGTTCTGCCTTCTGTTACTTTGTTTCCACAACTTTCACATTACAGCATGGCTTTCCCTACCTGTGCGAGGTCTTCAAGCGGAGGTCAGCAAATGAGCTACTTAACTAAAAATCCTGGCCTTAATGCTTTGGCATGGAATTTGGGAAGAAAAGGAAGGCCAGCCCACCACTAGCAAGGGCCCAGAAGCACAAGAGCTGGAAGTGCACACAGCGATTGCACCAATACCCTTCCCTGAAGGGAAGTCATTCTGAGGTCTGACCCTCCAGCCCCAATCCTGCATCTTGTGGAAATGACATGGGAAGTGAAAAGGGATTTAAGGACAGCCTGGCTGACTGAAGGCAGTCCTTGCTCATGGAGTTTAATCAGTGACTCAGTCATTGCCCTGGGAAAGACGTAAGCTAAGGCGATGGACCCTGGTGCGGGGAGAATGACGTTAAGCGCGTATTTGAGAGCCTCAGCCCTGAGGAAAGGCCCCAGAAGGAAGAGAAACATGCTTGTGCCTTGCTGGTAATATCAGGAAAGCAGCAAGATGTCAGTGAGGTTTTTCTGCTTCCTGTTTGCGAAGAGCACACACACATTCCCCCCACTTCACAACCCCCGACCCCGCTCCCTGCCGCTGCTTCGTGTGGCTCCCGCGGGTGCTCCCTCATGTGGATCCCCCCTCCCTGGAAGAAAGATTCTAACAAAATTTCAAATTACAGAGGAAGGACATGGATCTGTTAAAGCAAGTCCAGAAGAGGGCACAAAGATGATCAGAGGGCTGGAGTATCTCCCATCCAAGGATAGGCTGAGACAGTTGGGTCTGTTTAGCCCAGAGAAAATAAGGCTCCAGGAAGACCTCAGAGCAGCCTTCCAGTATTTAAAGAGGGCTACAGGAAAGCTGGGGAGGGACTCTTTATCAGGGAGTGCACTGACAGGACAAGGGGGAACAGTTTTAAGCTGAACGAGGGGAGACTTACGTATTCAGAGAAATTTTTTTTCTGTGAGGGTGGTGAGGCACCTGCACAGGTTGCCCAAGGAAACTGTAGATGTCCCATTCCTAGAGCTGTTCAAGGCCAGGTTCAATGGGGCTCTTGAGCAGCCTGGTCTGGTGGGAGGTGTCCGTGCCCATGGCAGAGGGGTTGGAACCAGATGGGTTTTAAGGTCCATTCCAACTCAAACCGTTCCAGGATTCAACAGTACCAGGAACAGTAAGACCAGGCTACTATTTACAAATTGCCTGGTGAGATGGTCAGAATCCACCCGAGCACATTTCTATGATTTTATGATCTCTCCTTCCTTCTTTCCCTCCCTTCTGGCTGCCCCCTGTGCCGGGAGATGTGCGGGGCCTTCTCCTCGCCTGGGAAGAGGCAGCAGGCGGGAGCTGGGGCGGAAGGTGGTGGTGGTGATGGAGAGCTGCTCTGGGCTTTTGTTTACCCGTAGAGAAGCTCTCCCCAGCCGCCTCGCCCTCCGTGCCGAAGCGGGGCAAACAAAGCGCCCGGCGGGACAGGAGGAGCCGGCGGGCATCTCGGCCACGAGCGGACAGGAAGATAAACAGATCCCTCCCTCCTTCCCTTCACGCGTCGGGAGAAGCGGGGAGGGGAGAGCCGCCTCCCCGCCGCTTTGTCACGGGAACCCCCCTCCATCCCCAGCACAGCAGGGGCGGGCGAGAGGGAGGGACGTGCGACGCTTGTAAACCACACGCTGCCCTCGCACCTCCCTCCCTGGAGGTGTTCAAGGCCAGGCTGGATGAGGCTTTGAGCAGCCTAGGTCTAGTGGGAGGTGTCTCTGCCCATGGTCGGGGGGTGGAACAGGATGATCTTCAAGGTCCCTTCCAACCCAAACCATTCTGTGATCCCTCCTCCCATCCTTCCCTCCCTCCCTCCCTCCTCCTCGCCGCCCATTGTGCGACCGGCAGACGGCGAAGACCCCTTCCCTCCCCCGGCATGGACGCACCAGGACACACAAGCATTTCTCCCCTGCTTGTCCCACGCGAAACCCCAACCACGACTTCTATAAATAAGGCTCAGACCAAGGGGAGGGGGAGGGGGGAGGAAGGGAGGGGGGAGGCGGCGGCGGTGGCGGCGGCGGCTCCCCCCGCGATTCCTCTTTATTATTCATCATCGGTGCAGCCTGAGAGTGGGAAACTCCGCTTCCTACTCGCCGCTACCGGCTCAGCCCCCGCCCCTTTCCCCCTCCCCACCCCCTCCACTCCTCGCTTAAGCGCCTTAAAAACCCAAGGAAAGTTTAGGAAGCGATTCAGCCGCTGCTGCTCGCGTGGGGAGCCGAGTCTCCTGCACTCCAGGCAAGAAAATTGCCCAACTTTTTCCTCTTCTGCTGGCACCCCAGCCTCGCAGAGCCAACTTCCACCTTCCTCCGCGGTGGGATTTAAAAAGGCAGCCGTCACAAAACACACACACAAACCCCTCCTCTGGCTTTCGGAAGCCCAGGATGCACGCCCGGCACTGCTCCTTTTCTCTTTTCCTCCGGGGCAGGGAAAGAGAAAAAGACGGGGAAGAAGGGAGAGGGGGGAAACAGGAACAGGTTGCCCAGAGAAGTTGTGGATGACCCCTTCCTGGAAGTGTTCAAGGCAAGGTTGGATGGGGCCTTGAGCAGCCTGGTCTGATGGGAGGTGTCCCTGCCCATGGCAGGGGGCTTGGAACTGGATAGGCTTTAAGGTCCCTTCCAACCCAAACCGTTCTATAAATTCTAACAAGGAAAAGCAAATGAATATCACATAAATGTGATCTGTATGATCACTGACTTTTCTGCTTTGAATCAAGCCAGGCTGGCATACTGTCACTGGCTCAAGTTCAGTGTGCATGCAGGTAGGACCTATGATTCTATGAAAGTTTGTCTGCCCCCCAGACAGAGGCTGCGAAGCCACTCGGTAGCCCCCAGCCTGCCCGCGGCTTTGCCAACTCCAAACCCGAGCCAAGCCCCGTCCAACAAACAAACAAACAAGGGCGACCTCCAGCCCATCCTGGCAAGAAGACTCCCCGCGCCCCCGGCCCCACATCCCCTTACCATGATCAGCGTGTGGTTCCTCTGCTCCACTGTGGCAGGCTCGGCATCTTGCTGCTGTTTGCTCTGATGCTGCTGCTTGGTGGTGCCCCCGGTGCCGCTGCCCGTTTTCTTGGCCCTCTGCTCCAGGGTCCGCTGATAGAGGCTCACCGTGTCCCTGCGCTCCAGCTCCAGCTGCTCCGCCTGGGCTTGCTGGTACCTGCTCTCGCAGTTGACGTGGTGCCTCCGGCAGCCCTCAATGCGCTGCCTCAGCCTCTCCACCACCGTGCTGTGCTTGGGAATGCCGCTGCTGCTAGCGTTATTGTTACCGGGAGCAGCGGCAGGAGCACCGTGGGGAGTGTTGGTAACCCCGATCCCGGCCCCGCCGAGGCTGCTGTTCAGGTTATTGTTGATGCAGAGGCTGCTGCCACTCGCGGGGGCTGCGAAATCCCCCATCCTCTTCCCCGCGCACACTATTTTGGAAGAACTTTTTGGATCCTACCCTTCACACACACACACAGAGTCTCCTGCAGGGTCCTGATGGGATACTTTTTAGACAACCCGGGGGGGAGGGGGCACCACCATGTATCAGGGAAACAGCGATCCCAAGCAAATGTTTCTCTTTCCCCCCAGCCAATCCCTCTCGAGAAGCTCCAAAACATTAAAAAGAGAGAGGCAAGGGGGGGAGGGAAATAAAGAGAGAAGGTGCTAAAAGGTTATCACCAGCAACACAACCAACCAACACACACACAAAAAAGAAGCACAACAAACTAAGCAGCAGCAATTCGGGTAAGCAAACTCCAGGAGATTATCAGGGCAGTTCCTTTCCTCCTTTTTCTTTTTTATAATCCATCATTTCCAAATAGATTCCGTGAGCTTTCCGGCGGTTTTGCCCAAAACCTTCTCTCCCCATGGATAAAGGGAAGCACAAGAGCCCCTCGCCAGGCACCCCCGTCCACACACACACACGCATCCAAGCATCCAAGCACACACGGGGCACACACTGTACACTCACTCTCGCTCCTCGGCATCAAGAGACAGGCAAAGCCGCTTTCTGATTGTATTTTTCCTTCTAGAAAAAAAGTTTGGGCTTGTTTGTGCCGCACCGTGTTCGTAAAGTACTTTGGCTGCTCGGTCGCATTTCAACAGGAACCTAAATAGCAAATCCTCGGGCTGGGGGAAGTAAACACATGGACAATCCGGGCCGAGCTGGAAAAAAAAAAAAGAAAAAAAAGGCAAAAAAAAAAAAAAAGTAGAGCCCTGAAGTCTTTGCGGAACGCCGAGCTGATGGAGCCTAAAGCTTTGCTCTGCTCTGTTTGCTGCTGCTCCTCCTGCCACCATCACAATGATCAAATGCTCTCCACCTCCTCCGCCACCTCCTCCTCCTCCATGCCAGCGGAGTGATATCAGGACAGGAGCGCTCAGTAAACACCGCAGCAGCTCCAGCTCCAGCAGCTCCTCCAGGCAGACCCGGGGACAAGGTGCAAAACCCGGCACGGACGGAGACCGGCAGGAGCGGGCATAGAGCTTCCCAACATCGCCCCCCCGGTGCCCGCAGGCGAGGAACGGGGAGCGGGGGCACCACCACCACCACCATCCCCCGCGTCTCCCCCCGCTCTGTCCTGAGCCCCAGGATATCGGGATGCTCTCGGGAGGAGCTGCACCCCACGTCCTCGCCGCGTTGCGTAATGCCAGGCACCGGCGCTGAACTTTTTCTATTTTAAACAACAAGAAGAAACATGACACACGTTTTGCCAGGGACATTTTTCCAAGGGGAACTGTGGCTGCTTCCACGTAGAGCGCGGGGGACTAATGGATCGGGAATAACATCCCGGGAATCTGGTTTTAAACCGTTTTGCAGACTGCACGCACAATTTTAATTGATTATTACTTTCTAACTAGCACCGTGATCTATGCATTTTTAATTATATTTTTTATATATATAACTATATAAAACACAATTATCCCAGAGAGATACCCTTGTTCTCTTAACATGCAGCTGGAAATAAAGAAAATTGGGAACTCATACATTAGTCATGAGATCTGATTTGAACCCTTTTCATTTCTGCCACTGCAGATTAGCATAGGATACTATAGCTAAGCTACTGACAGTGGTAAAGAACTGTCTTTGTCTTCTTCCAGTGCTCAGCAATATGAAATTTGGTTCTAATTTCATTCCTATCGCAATAATTCCTGACTATGTTGAGACAGAAAATAACAGCCGACGAATAAAATTAATAATCAGTACCTTCCCTGTGGTGGGACTAATGAGCAGGTCTTCTCCTCCCTCCCCTTGAAACTTTTCTTTAGTATTAATCAGTTCGAGAACCAAAGTGAAGCTTCTTCGGCATCACCGATCACTACTTTATCACAAATCAGGGAAATAGTGTCTCTCTACTCAAAAGCAGTCTAAGAGGGAGGGGAAACTGCAAATCCCCCTTCATTTACAAAGATCGGTATCTTTAATTTGGAGCAGGTATTCTCAGCTCTTCAGTAACTATTTCTCTGACTCCACAAAAACCCGGTATTCTTTGGTTGTATAGGAATACATATTAAAAGACTGTAAGAACTGAGAGGGGGGAAAATAGGAGGGGGGGGGCTTTCTTGTTTGGGTGAGGGGTTTTTTATTATTGATTGATTTAAAAAAAAAATGAAATGGAAAGTGTCAGCAGGGCAGAAGTGGAGACAGCTGTGAGTGAGGTTTAACTTCGGAAAAGTGAACCACTTTTCAGGCTCCTCCGCAGTGCCCCCTGCAGCCCGCCAGCGTGGATCCAGAGAGCACGGGAGTTCGCAAAAAGGCAGAGACGTTCCTTACACACAGGAAATCAGGAATACATCTAAAAGCAGCAGGTTTGCTACAGGCTGCTCATTGGTGCATTTTACAGGAGTTGTCTTCTTTCCCTACAACTACTATGAACACCGTTTTTCAATCTATATGGAGTCACAAAAACTTAACTTTCAGTATATCACTGTGGCAGTAAACATAGCATTTTTAAGTGCATGCTGGATTGTTATAGAATTAAATTGCAGCCTATTAAAAATTTAGGAAGTTTTCATTTCTCAGCTACATACCTTGGTTCTGCCAGCCTGCACAGCCCAGGGGTGATGATTTGAGTAACAAGGTTTTGTAGTAACCGGTGCTAAGTTTTAGAAGTTTTGCAAACAGATTAATCACCAATTTTGTGAGGAAAAAAAAAGCTGTCATCCAGCACGTAAGAACTAACTAAAAATTTTCATCTGACAGGAGAGTTTTCTTTCAAAGCCAGGTATTGAATGGCAATTGTAAAATAGCACCTGAGATAAGATTTCACGGTTAATTCTTGCATCATTTTTATTTTAAGGATACTTACACAAACAATTACCTGTTTCTGAAACACTAAGGCCAAAATGAGCTATTTAGGGAACTATTTAAATTCAATTTTTGTAAAGGACAACACTTCTGCTTAGATACTGAGGCTGAATAAATAAAAATGGGGGGGAAAAAACCCTCAGCTTATAGCCTGGGCAAAGCAAGAAATAAGAGAGATATCACCATTGTTCTGGTACTGATTATTGTCATTAAAACAGATGTTCTTTCACAGCCTTGACTAAAAAATTCTATTCTGTAACAGACTCAAGCACAGACTCACTTCTGATAGATGTGTGCACTTACATTTATGAGCATGGACGTAGGCATGCTTACCTCTTACACAGTAATTTCCTTTGTGTGCACAAGTATGTATATTTGCTCTATAACTTTTTTATTTTTACCCCCTGCACATCAGCTTTAGGAAACTATCTTCAACAACTGGAATTTCAAAACAATCAAATACATCAGAATTCTAAGCGATGTAAGATGAACTTGCTGATGCAGCAGTTGAACACTAATGCCTACCGATATCAGCTGACAGGACACTAATTACTAGTTACAGGAGATGATTGCTTGGTAAAGGATCTATTCAAGTGAGTTACGATTCTGAAAAATTATAAAGTACAAGCCTGATCTGTGAAAAGATACGCACTGTGAAAATACAGCATACGTTCTCAAGATGATTATCATGACAGAGATCTGTCTAATTAGGAAGAATCTATTTTAATGCTAAGATATGAAAGAGCCCAGCTGGGAGAGGAATTCAGAGGAAGACACAGAAACATGACTGTTAAGCTGACAGCAAGTGCAGCCTAAGCATGTTCCAATGACAGCTTCTAAAAAAAAAATTCATCTCAGCATTTAATCAATAGTGGTTTCAGAACAAGCACAGCCTTACAGATAATCTAGCTAGTCATATTAGTGGGAGGAGCTCCATAAATAATATAGAAAATATGCCTTTGCAGAGCAACATACTGCAATCACTTTGCTTTTGTCAGCTTAGCCAGAGGTTATCCAGTAGATCGGCAACATTAAAAATATCACCATGAGGATAAATATGAAACCCACTCCATTAGAAACCACACTTCAGTTCCTGGCACTGCCAGTCAGGTTGGAAACTGCAAATCCTCGTGGCAGCATGTTTCAAACCATCTTCGGCAAACCAGATTAACCTTCAGAGTGGCCGCCTGAGTAGAAACCTCTCTGAAAGCTCCTACTATAATTAAATGGTTTATGTCTAAATCGATGGATGACATGGTGACACAGGCATCTGCTGGAAGCTGAACCTAGAGTCAACCATGCAGCGTGTTCACTGAATATAACTTTGAAAACCAGCTAACAGACACTTTTTGAGCCTGCAAGACGCAGCTTTCTCACATAAAGCGTTTCAGAAGATTTCTGCTGAAGGTTCTTTCAGATATCTAACCAAGTAAATCAGATGTACCTCAGCTACTACCACACACAAGCTGTTTAAGTGCACGCTGCCTAATACAAATACATGTTGCCATAGTCCAAAAAGAATAATAGTATAATTTGGAAAGGTGTTAACGTGAAGCCATATAGTTGGGGGTTGACTTAAAACAAAAAAAAAAAAACAACCCACAACCTCCACAAATGCATCTGTGACATCCAACTACAGCATGGCAAAAATTCTCATGACAGCTGGGGTGGCCACAAGCTATGGCTGTCAGAGCATCCAGAGCTGTAAGAATTCTTCAAGGGATGAACCAAGTATGGAAGAAATGAAGTTGCTCTAAGTAGTTAAGGAAAAAGTCATCAAGGCTGCAAAGGAACAGAAGAATGAAACAATTAGTGTAGGAAGGGGAAGCAACAAAGAAAATCAGAAAGCGAGTTAAAAATTGGAAAAGTCAGAGCTTTAAGGCATTGCAGTAGAGTGATCACTATGTGTAAATATAAACAAAACTAAAGCACCTTCAAAACTACACACTTTCCAGCCTATACATTTCAAGTTGTAGAACATGGGTAACCCATGTCAGAATTTTTGCAAATTCCTCCCAGTTGTGAACAACCCTGAAGACTCCAATTCAGCAAAATATTGCAGCGGGACAGGCACATGGGTTGAGACACATCCACTTTCCTACTTTGTTGGGAAATTATGGGGAAGGAATGCAAAATGTGCACTCATTCTCTCCTGTTCTTTTTACAGATTGGCAACAACAAGAACATCAAGGGGGGGGAAAAGAGGGAATGCCATGAATCTGCATTGTTACACACACACTGTCCTGTAAATTAATGTTATTGAAATACAACGTAGTTTAGGAAGCAGAATTAAGAAAATCAATCTTGATACACAAGAGTACGTCTTTCTCTTATTTTGAAAATCTTGTTCTGGAGCTAACAGATGTAGGAGATATCCTCGGAGAGAGCCAGCAGAGAGCTTGAAGGGGGGAAAGGAAACTTGTTGCTCAGGCACAGGCCCCAGCTAAGCCTTTGATCTGTCACACTGATCTCAAGAGAATAATGGAGTTGGAATGGAGGAGCCAGGGGGGTGGAGGTGGGGGGGAGAGAGAGAGGGAGAAGAAAGAACACAAGGAAAATCCCAGAGATGCTTCTGGGGGTTCCTTGCAGCTTACACTAGAAATATACATGCAGGATCTTAAATTTCTTCAGCCATTCTTACAGTAGTGAGTAACCCAATGCTTCTCAGTAAAGATTCCCTGTTTCCATTTAGCTTGAATTAACAGGCCAACAAACAAGAAAACCCTCATCAATAAAATCAAATGCCAACTTTGGTGATGAGGAAGCAGTGGGGGGATTTTTTTTCCCTCTCCAATGCAATTGCTGTTTAGCTGTCAGCCACTTAGAAGAATTTCAGAGTGAATGTGATCACTTTGAATTCTATGAGCCAGAAGAGAGGCTGAACTTATCAAAAACTATCGGTCATCCTCCTTCATGTGGGAGACCGGCAACTGTTCTGCGACCGTTGGCACAGGCAATGAAGTTTAATATTCAAACAGGAACATTTTTACAAGTCTTACATTACAGGGAATCAGAAATAAAGGGTCATTTTCTGCAGTGATAATTTTTTGTAAGATGCATATAAATTCAGTCTTCAAGATAGAAGAATACTGTATTTTCCTCCCTGGGCCAATGTCCTGATTGATAGCACCACTGTTTCATTGAAACTGCTATAGTTTACGATCTACAAATATACGTGTATATAGCATACATTTAAGAACTGATACTAAAAGTACATCACTGAGGTTGCACCCTTCAGTCAATGAGTTTAAAACCACCAAAATCAAAGTGCTTGTGCAATCTTTATTTGGCTTCCTTGCGCAATCCACAGTATGATGAAGCCTTCAAATACACCCTTACACGCTATTTTTCCACAGGATGTTTGCTTCATTCTGTACACAGAATTGTCAGTGCTCACCAGCGAACAGCTATTTAATACATTTTTTGCCTTTTTGTTCCATGTATCACCTCGTGTTTATTTACTAATTCAAACCCTGTTCACAGACATTCCTTTCCTCAGAACGGCCACCACTACTGCTCCTCAGTCTTTCACATGTACCAATAAAGCGATTTTCACAAGTCATTACAAGTGAGAGGACAGAGATCTTAGTTGTGCTAGAGACTGGGAACTGAAACAAAGAAATCAAGCTCAAAAGGTTTTGCTAAACTGCTTCATTTGAGCTGATACTTCAAAAGACTTAAACAACTTAAAGTACACTGTTTTATAAGATCAGCCCACATCAACTCCAGTTGAATCTGTAGGTGCTTAGCATTTCTGCTAGGCAGAAACCTCTTCTCAAGCCAGGTACCTGGAAAATGAAGAATGTAATTAATGATCATCTACAAGAAGCAGAGTTTATGTGAACTGAGTAGCAATACTTAAGACAACTCAAGTATTTCACCTCAAAATCATATAGTTCAGTAAACTACAGGCAAAAACAGAAATTAGACTTTACAGGAAAAAAAGAAATATCATATAATGTTTTTCAGTTATTTTTTTTTAAAAGTCTTTTTGTCCCTCTTTTTCTGCAGACACATCTGAAGCAAAGTCAGAACATTCTGGGTTTAGAAAGGACTGCTGAGAGAAAGTTTAGTTGAAGCTGGAAAATTCTAAAGAGGCAAAACATGAAAATCCCTAACAAGATACAAAAGAGATCTCTGTTCATGCTTGATGATATTAACCAAAATACAAACCCCAGAAACTACTAGATACATTAAAAACCAAGCCTGTCTTCAGGCTATTTCCAGAGTCACTAAAGTTACTAGACAACATTCATCAGAAGTCTAGGACGCCTCCCCTCTTAGCTCAGGCTTGCAGCTTACTAATGGTTTACAGCAAACAACAGCTGATTAGATTCCAGTTAGGCAGGGAAAAAAAAATCCTTCTCATAGTATGAATAGTGAGACTTTAAATAGATTACTTATGGAGGCTGTTGAGTCTCTATCGTTGAAAGCTTTAGGAACAGGTCAGACAAATTCATCAGTAAGGACATAAATGTAATTGATTTTGCCATGGAACAAGGCGATGGATTAGGTGACTTCTTAAGGTTCTTTACTTTTCATAACATTACAGTTATGTAGGGAGTTGAAAGTTATAAATGTATTTAAACTGTTAGTAACATCATTTATTTAATTCTGACTTTGGTGTACAATGAGAGGGCTACATATGAACTCCTGTTGGTTCAGACCATGGGTCCATCTAGAACAGAGCTCTGGCTCCCACAGTAATGGTGGGAGTGGACACTTAAGGAAAAAACAAGAACAGGTTTAGCACATACTGCCTCCCAGACTTCAAATATTTTCAAGTTAGGTTATGTGATTTATCTAGTTAGTAAATTCTAGAGCATTTCTTCCAAGGTTTTTTCCAGGCTCTCCTTGCATCTCTATAAACACCTTGATCCAGAAAGTGATTTGAGGAGGAGTAACACAGATCCACATGGGTTCTGCGAAGAACTGGATCCTCTGGTTGCTCTGAATAAAGCTCATCTTCCAATATCCCTCATGCTTGTCTTAGAAGAGACAATGAGAAGCCAATCCCACTCCAGACCTCTCAGTTCTGGAGACCTCTTCTTATATTCCCCTTTCATTATGGATTTTATCAAAATAAAGATTATAGGCTCTTCAATGAAGTGAGTTCCTTGCACGTTGCATTGGAAGTCACAGTACAAGAATGATCATAGTTGTTATCTCCAAATAGTTTTCAGTTCTAGTATGTGCTGTCTGAGATAAATGGACCAGAACTACATGTAGTATTCAATAATGATCCTTTCTGGATTGCTCTCTACTTGCTTCTTAATCATTCCTAATTTTTTTTTCTTCAACTATTACTTAATGCTATTTTCATGAAATTGTCAAGCATAATCCAAAGGTCTTGTTTCTGAAGACCTTTGGGCCAGCTTAGAAATCATCCAAGATGTGAAAGCAGGATTATTCTCCCCCAAATGTATCACTTCACAATTATCTACCTGATATTGCACTTGCTGTTTTATTGTACAGCCAATCATTCTGCAAGCTATGTAGTCTCCTTTGTCCTTGCTACCTTGCTTAACCTCCTGTTATCAGCAGAGCTTTATCCCCTCACTGATCACTTCTCTTCTCTTGGTCATTTAAGAATATGTTGAATGGTACAGATCCCAAGACAAGCACCACATGGAATTTTACTAGTGATGTCCCTCCTCTGCAAGAATTGACCATTTACTTCCATCCCTTCCATTCACATCTTTTAAATCATACTGTCATCCATTCCAGTGCCTTTGTTATTATGCCAGCAACATTCTTGTGTTATTATTGAATTGGAAGGGAATTGCAAGGATCATCGTGTCCAGCTCCTGTCCCTGGATAGGACAATCCCAACACTCACACCATTGTGTCTGAGGGAGTTGTCCAAACACTCTTGAATATTTTCAAGCTTGGCCTCATGACTGCTTCCCTGGGGATCTGTTCCAGTGATCTACAACCCTCTAGGTAAAGAACCTTTTCCTAATATCCAACCTAAGCCTCCCATGGCACATTTTCCTGCCATTCCCTTGAGTTCTGCCACTGGTCACCAGAGAGAAGAGATCAGTGCCTGCTCCTCTTCCTCCCCTTGTGAGGAAGCAGTGAACTCCTATGAGGTCTGCCCTCAGCCTCCTCTTTTCCAGGCTGAACAGACCAAGTGACTGTAGCCACTCCTCATATGGCTTTTCCCTCTAAACCCTTCACCAGCTTTGTGGCCTCCTCTGGACACTCTCCAGTAGTTTTATGTCCTTTTTATACTGTGGTTCCCAGAACTGTACTCGAGGTGGGGCCGCATCAGCGCAGAGCAGAGCGGGACAAGCACTTCTCTCGACCAGTTGGCAATGCTCTGCCTGATGCACCCCAGGACACGGCTGGCCCTCTTGGCTGCCAGGGCACACAGCTGGCTCACTCTTGATAAAAAGTTCTGGCCAAAGTCTTTTGGAAATCCAAGTTGACTGTGTCAGTCAGACAATCCTCATCTACATATCACTGACCCCTTCAGAGAATTCTGGAAGGTTTGTTAACTCTCACTGATTAGATAATATTTATTCGGGTAGATACTAATTCTCTCTAATTACAATATCTACTCATTCACCTGGAACAGATGCCACATTTTAGTTTGCTGGATACCTTTGGAACCTTTCTTAATGACTGACATCACATTTGACACAACCTGATTTTCATGTCCTGAGGAATATTGAAGAGCCTGGTTATGTACTGCTATTGGTAAATATTCCATTCCCAAGTTCTCCTAGAATTCTTGGGTGAATCCTTAAGATCCTGGAAATTCACCTGAATTCATCTGCCTTTTGCGACATTACCTCTTCCAGGTATTTCCATTTATCAAAGACATTCTCTGCCAAGTTCCTTGAATGCACCAAAAGATCTCTGGAAGGACAATTTCCCTGACTTCTTCCACAGTGAAGTAGGATGCAAATGTTTCAGCTTCTTTTCAGTGTCTTTGTCCTCCCTGAGAGCTCGTTTTAAACCCTTGTTGTTTGTATTCAGGCTCACTGACAATGTTTTTTTCCCCTCTTGATGTGCTGGAAGAAGGATATTGAACTACTTTTGGTTCTCTTAGCTAGTTAGCTCTCAGACTCATCTTTTGTCTGCCTAATAATAATTTTAATACTATATCTGTCAGTGTTTATGATACTTTTGGGCTTTTTCATTCGGATGTGTCTTCAGCTTTTGGAAGGACACCCTCTTTTGTCTAATAACTTCTCTCTGCTGTTTGGCCATGACCACTGCTTTGTACTTTCTCAGGCATGTCCAATAAATCATGTGCATTAGCATTGTGCTTCCTGTTTGGTATCCTTCTGTAGCTTTCACGCCCCCTTTACGGATTCAATTGTCTTGAGTGCCACTCTGTGTTTATTCTTGGTAAACTTCCTCATTTTTACGTAGTTCCCCCTGTTGAAATGAACACAACAGTGGTGGGTATTTTGGCCTCTGTTGCTCCCAAAGATATTGAATCCAAGAGTGTTATTATTCTTAAAAAGCAGTCTTAATGTTCAGCAAGATGTATATGCATATATAGATATATACACATATATGTATGTATGTGTATATATGTATGCATTATGTATAGTTGTGCAAATTGCAATATAGGCTGGTAAACAGGGAAGCAACTGAGAAAGGATTTCTAGTTCTTTCCGGATATAACCAGACACGAATAAGGGTTCATTTGGATCTGATTTCTGCATTTGCCTGAAATATACACTGAGAATCATTAGCACTTATTGTATATAGCTCTCAAACCCTTCTAAGCATCATTATTCCTCTTTGCAGAGCAATTGTGAGCCACAGAACAGTGAAGTGACAAAAGACAGTACCTATGATTCTTCATTTCAATCTGCTACCTATATTAGCATCTCTTTTATTTACTAGGAACCACCAACTTTGCAGACTATTTGGGGCATTACTTTCAAATCATGCTATTATCATGATAATTTATTTTATGTGGTGAATGTAGCCAGATGAGGTGTTTACATCCTTATTTTCAGCCCCTCTTCTCTCTGCATGTAAAAATTATCAGTGCTGTAACAAGATACCACAGCATGATTTTCATGCAATAGATATTTTAAGGTAACTCGTTAGTTTCTTAAGCTTATTTTGTATTTCATAGCTCAATAAGGCTGATTGATCAATAATTCTGATTGAATAAGAAGATACAGACACAAAGCCCATGGATGTTCCCACAATTCATGTGGTATAGACCAAGAATACTGAAGCACCATCTTCATGTAAGTACACAGTCTAAAACCAATATCCCCTAAAATAGGAAATAAATAGCAGCATTTTTTACTTTTTGATGGTGTAGCATTGAAACCTACATATATAGATTTTTTTGCCTAGTTCTGGTTGTATGAGATGTACAATCATTCCCTTTTGACTTCACCTTCTGAATTGCCATTTCTTCTCTTAATCTATGTTACTGATCCAGAACTCAGTAAAAGAGGGTCTTAGCTTTGCATGTCTCGCTCATGGGGAGACGACTCGTTAGCACAGTAATTTTGCATATTGGTCTGTACCAATCTAGACTCTTCACTATTTTTTCACATCAACTTGAATATTGATTTGTAAGTTCTAGGTCCGTACACTGACCATAGTTCAATTCTGGGGACAGTGTTATTTGCTTCACTAGCCAAGGCATTTTTCTTGTCAAGACCTGCAAATGATCAAATATAGGAAGGTAATACCTTTTAATTACAGGTTTGCTGGCTCTTTTGATAACTACACTGATGACTACATCACCACAGATGCTTTAGAGCACAAACTGGAAAGGGTCCTGCACTGGACTCAGCAGCAGGAGGGAGCTGGACTCAAAAACTGGATTCAGGAATGGACAGATCCACGATCAGGGCAAAAAGACAGAGAAGGTCCTCACTGGGTGTCGGCCACCAAGGAAGAGACCTTGACCCTGTGTGATCCCTCAGTTTTATACCATGTTGTATATGGCACGGAATACTCTGTTGGACAGTTTGGGGTCACCTGTCCTGTCTGCTCCTCCCTGCAGGTGTGACCTTCATTTGCTCCTTTCACTTACAGTATCCACCAGCTCAAGGACGGCCTTGGTTACTATAGGAATAAGTACAAGCAACGGCCTTTCTGCATACCAGTGCCCTGTGTTATCACTGCTAAAGAGAAACACTGTCTGAAAAACATGCAGTTAACTTTCAGAAAAAGAGGTTACTTAGACAAGACTTAGCTGAAAAGTTAAAACCTGAGTCTTTAGCTCAAACTTTAGCTCAAACCAGAACATTTCCATAGAGAAGAAAAAGCTGAATTGTACGCTACCCAGTGGGTAATATTAATCATCCCTTTTCACACACTAGGTGTGGTTTTATTTAGTAATACTTTGATGCTAAGTCAAGCTCTGTGTTGCATATCATCTCATGCTGGAATATGCAGAAGTTACTCCAGAAGTTACTCACTTCAACCCCATCTTACCAGTGTTGCCCCAAGTGTAGAAATGCACAGTGCTAGCTGAGAGAAAAATAAAAATGGAGGGGAGGCTTTCTTTGTAGGGGTTTCTTTGGTGTTTAATAGAAATAAAAGCAGCAGCAGTGTCACACCATTCAGTCGCTGTACAGATTAGGTACCTTTATGTGGATAAGTGCATCTCATGATCTGTGAACATTAATCAAGTTGAATATTCTGTTTATGAAAGCATCTAACTTTGGGCAGATAAGGGAAAAACTCAAGAAGAGACCTTGTGAGTACAGCATATCATTGCATAAATAGCAAAGATAATGAATTGGCAGTTAATTATTCTTCAGTTGTTCACATAATTTTATTACTAAATGAACAGTCCATTAGAACGTATACTAGCTCTATAGACTTATATGTACAAGTTTCTTTAATATAATTTTATAACAACAACACTGAGAAGCCAAAAACTGGATACACAGTCTCCCCATTTTTCTGTCTTGTGACTCAGAAAGAAGACTGTCATCTCTCCCACATTACTTGGCACAGTAACTTGATTGGAATTTCATCTCCAAGACACAGTAACAATAGAAGTTTGGTACTCTACCAACACTTAGAATTCCCTTACTAAAAGGGAAAAAAAATTGCTATTTTACTGATTCTTAGCTCTGCTGAATCAGCATCACTGAAAGCAATGTCTCCCTTAATCACTGACAGAAAGCAGTGCCCCTGCAGAGGCAGAGTCAACAAAGAGCAGGATTCGGGTAGACTGACAGTAGCTGTATCAATTCCTATGTAATTGTTTTAAAATTATCTAAAATCACTAACCTTTCACTTCTGGAGCAAGAGGTTCAATTCTCTGTTTAGCCGTGCATGAAAATAAGTTCAGCAAACTTGGTTTAGCCTCCACAGAATCATTCATGTAATCTACCACGATTGCCAGATTTTGCTGTGGAGAAAGAGTGAATATGAATTAGAAAATAAAAGTGAGGCTTTGTCAGGTTGAAAAATCAAACATCAATAAATCTGAATGTTGGAATCACAGAAGGTAAATTTAGATCTGCAAGCTTGGGCTTTTGTGCAACGCTCACACGGACAGAATAAAAAATGGAATAGAAGGCAGAATCCACTGTAAGTACAAGTCATCATGGTATCATTGGAACAGGTAGTCCAGAGAAGTAGGGGATGCTCCATACCTGGAGGTATTCAAGGCCAGGTTGGATGAGGCTTTAAGCAACCTGATCCAGGGGAGATGTCCCTGCCCATGGCAGGGGGTTGCAACTGGATGTGCTTTGAATTCCTTTCCAGCCCAAAGCATTCTATGATTCTACAATCAAAGGAGCAGTCACTGAAGTGATACTGTGAGTGGGATGGTTGCATGCCAATGGACTACTCCTGAACTCTGCTCCTCAAGATGTATGGAGTCTATTATCTGCAGAAGGTGCTGCAGACTGACCACTCGAATATAGCAGGCAGCTTGCTGTCTCAAACGTGCTGCACCTTTATGTGCCAGTAGCTCTGCTTCATCTGTTGCCATGAATTTTGAGCGTTGCTCAGAATCAAAAAGTGATCAGTCTGTTTCTAGATAGCGAGGAAGACCATGGGTCCCTCTTTTTCATGAAGGAGCACTTACTTCCGGAACAATAAAGAAATACAAATTAAATTCTATAAATACACATGAAAGAGAAAAAATTAGAAAAGGATAAAAATAAGACTGAGAGAGAAGTGAGGAATGGCAACATCTCACCTGTCACAATCCTCTTCTCACTTGCTTTGGGTGACTGACTCTTAGATCCAAACCCAGTCCTCTCACATGTAGTGAACCCAGGTGACAGTAAGGACAGCGAATAGATTTTTGACTCAGTCTGTACATACAGCTGCTCTGGGATTAACTTTTTCTCCTTATGTATAATTTTGTTTTTCTTTGACAAATTCTAAACTTTGTATAATCGGAATTACTTGAAAGTAACCACACAATGATGCGCTGTCATTTCAAAGTTTAAATGGAACTGAATAAAAGATGGTACCTTTTCTCTTGTGACTCAAATCACGACACATGCCTGATGCAGATGGTTCTCATATTATACACACGTTCAAGAAGGAATGACGTCCTTATATTTGCTTACACACATTGCCTCAAAAAGTATAGGGATTCTGACTGGAGCCCTGTGTGTTACTGTAGAATAAATGCTGTAAAACTCACCTATACCTTTTATTCACTACTCTGTCTGAAAAATAAACAGCTAAGGTGAATAAAAGATAGAGAAACACAAGAGGTTGATTGGTTTAATGCAAATATTAGCTGCAACTCTTTCTGTAAGATTTAACTGGTTTACTTTAATAAAAACAGTACCAGCATGTGTACAGCAGACATTAACAAAGGGGCTGCCTAAAGCACCCATCACCTCTGCAGCTCTTCAGATTATATTTAGCACTCCAGTTATCATGGTGTGTGGGAAACCCTGCAAATAAAACTCCAGGAAAACTAACAACCTTTGTTATTCAGCAAGGAATCTGCTTGTTTCCATCCAGAACCTTGAACGAAAGCCCCTCAGAGTCACAGTGTAATTCACCCTGTTGTATGCTAACTTTAAGGTACTCACAATATACAGCTGTAGTCGACATTTAAATATCTAATAAAGATACTTTGAGCTGTAATTTGCAGTAGAAAATCTTTCAATTGTAGAAATTTTTAATAACACTTTTCCTTCTTCTTGGATATGTCTTCTGCATCCAAGACTATAAAGTTAGGCTGGTGTTAGTGTATTTTTTCTGTCTCTGTGTTCTCTGACAATGCAGTCTGCTTTTGGGAAGAGACAGTGCCACTGCCATCAGGAGTGAAATGCCCTGTCATACTCCTGTGTTGTAACATAAAGCCTTTTAGTTCATCTCTCATTTTTCTCTGGTGCTATTTGGACCAGAGGAAATGGCCTCAAGTTGCACCAGGGAGGTTTAGACTGGTTATTAGAAAATATTTCTTTACTGAAAAAGTGGTCACACTTTGGAACAGGCTGCGCAGGGAAGTGGTGGAGTCTCCTTTCCTGGAAGTGTTCAAATAACATGTAGATGTGGCACTTTGGGACATGGTTTAGCAGGCACGGTGGTGTTGGACTGATGGTTGGACTGGATGACTTAATGGATCTATGAGCCTATGACTGAAGAGCTACCATTTAACAACAACAACAAATAAAGGCAAAACAATGACAGTAAAGTCTAATTTAACCATCCTTTGGCTAAATCCACCAAGCACATTAGAATCTAACCCATCATAGTCTTATTTAAAAATGGGTGGCTGAAAGGTGCCGTAAGATTTATATAAAGAAAACAGATTGTCTCAAAGGCTGATGCCAAATAACTCCTTGCCTGAGTTATCACTCTTCAATCAAAAAGTATATGAAGAAACTGCATAAGTCATTCAGACAGCAATCACCATGGAGTTATTCTGGCCTCTCATGTCACTGATGAAACAGCCAAATTCCCTGACAGTGGTGAGTTATTCCTTTTATCACTGGCAGAGCTGCCAACAGAATCATCAAGGCTAAAGGCATGGAAAACACGAAGCCTCTCCAAATTCGAGCGATAAAAATATAATGTGTTTTATGACTTTAATCTTTATAATGTAAGTTTTGAAAAAAAAAATAACAACAATTTCAGCCACAGTAAGGCAACAATGTGATTAATTTAAACTCAGCATTTAATTCCTGTAAGGAAGGTTTTTTCCAGACCATGATCTTGGGGATTCTGTTCCCACCTCCCTCTGCCCTCAATCTCTCTCTCATAACTAAACTCATATCTTTCAGCCCTGACAAATTCAGTGTGAAATATTGAGTGCTTTATTACAAATTGTAATTCCGTCACTTTGGAGGTGGATTTTCTTTCTCTAGTAATAGTAATGGCTTGTACAGGATGTTGATAATTTTTGTTGCACTTTAACATTGCTAGAAAGGTCACAAACTGTAAGTGATAGTGTAGGTGGTTAGAAATATTTCTCTACCTGGCCTGATTGCTGTTAAAATTCCTAAAGAAAGTAAAAATATATTCATTCTCTTGTATAGTTCTAAATATTCATTTTAAAAACCCGGCAGGTACTGAAAAAAAACAAGTTTTGTGGGCCTGATTTCAATTTGAGCAGAATTTTTGTTAATAACACTGCGCACACAAATTCTCTTTTAACAGTCCATAATATTAAACTGAAGACAGGATTGCTAAACAACTTTGTTATTTTTCTCCCTATTAAATCAGCGTTACATACTTTCAGCAGATGTCTTTAATAGATATTGCTATTTAAAAAAATATTACGTAAAATAAATTCAGACCATATCTTCAGCATTACTTATTCCCACCATTAAGGGTAGAATTTCCTCTGTCTTCAAATTATTATATTCACGCCTAATGCAAACAAACAAAAACTCATCATCTCCAGACCCTGTAAACCTCTGTCAGCATTCATATTATACCTCTATTCATAGTAACCCTCTATTTCTACAGTTTTGAAAGCAGGCCTTTTCAAGTAGAAAAGTTTTAGCCATTTTTTTCTTTCTTAGGTTGGGAAAAACATCCATCTTCTTAAGTTCGTCTTCTTTTCATGGTTTTGTAGTGTCAGGTATTTTTCTGAGCTTTCATAACCCAAAAATAAAGCCAGTTTTGAGTTAATTTCTTGCAAGGCACCAACTAATAAAAATGTACTTTTGCATTTTTAGTGTTTGAGGAATGTTATGAAATGTAATCTTGTTTCATGGAAAAACTCCCACCACAGGTGATGTCTCTGGGTCAAACTGTCAACAGTGCTACGTGCCTGAGATAAGCACATGAAGTCACACTTACGCTTCTGTCATAAAATAAGCCTGGTTGCTCTGATGTGAACATACAGTCCTTTATCTCCAACAATTAGGCTATTTATTCACCTAAGTAAATACAGATTTACGAGCTACAGATCTCCTCTCTTTCCCTCCCATTTGCACAGGTAACCCAACTATATATAAACTGGGAGATGTCTGAGTACTCCTGAGTTCCTACGTCTTGACCAAATCTTGTTTTCATGTTGATATCAGCCTTCTCCCTCTACAGTCTGATTTCCACAGAAACCTAATCCATGATCAGATGGAAGCACAGCAGCAAGTTCTTGGTCTGGATAAGTAGAAAACTGAATCTAGGACAGCCTTAAGAAACACCAGGAGCCACAATGGGCTTTGGAGTTTGCATTCTCTGGAGCAATTCTACTGAAAGCACTGAAGTTATTCTTACATATTTACGTATATATATGTATTTTTAAGCTGAGTAAATTAAAGCAGACCTTGGTCCATCAGCAGTATCTGAAACTTTTTGTATATTTATTGTACGAAATGGAGAAACAACAGCATAGTAGTCAGGTGCTCCTTTGGTTAAATCCATCTCCCCATTACAGACCTTTAAATGCTCAAACTCATAACTTTACACTTGGCTTAAAAAGAAACCTGTAAGGCTAAATACATTAAACACTGAGGTATATAAGGACTTTGAATTAGAAATACCATTGATGCATGGTTTTGTGTATTTCCCTGATGCTGAAATACAAAAAGATGCCTGACAGCACATCCAGAAATTCTTAGGACTTTGCCTTAAAGGTCTGAAGGCACCTTCACTAGCTTTGAAGAGCATCACAGCTCTGTGAATGTGATCTCAAGTGCTGCATGAATCGCTCATCTAATATAGGTGCTTTAAAAGATTGGTCACTACTTGTTATGCAAATCTTTATAGAGCTGTTCACTATACCTTCCAGTGTCAGAACTTTTTCCAGCAGCAGGCTCTTTTATAGCCATTGAAAAGAACAGTTTAAGGCAATCATTAAGGGTTGTAGGATGAAACCGGAGCAATTGAGTTTGTTTCACAGAACAGAATATCTCAGGTGGAAGGGACCTACAATGATCATCTAGTCCAACTGCCTGACCAATTCAGGGCTGACTAAAAGTTAAAGCATGGTATTAAGGGCACTGTCCAAGTGCCTTTTAAACAGTGGCAGGTATGGGGCCTCGACTGCCTCTCTAGGAAGCCTGCATGGATATGAGTACTTCCACACAAGCAGCACCTTAGTTTTGTGGTTGAATGGTCACCAGCTCAGGGGCAGAACTACACCACACTACACCACAGTCATTGGTTTTAACTCAAGCTACTGGAATGTCAGGCTTCAGAAAAATAGTCTTCATTCAATTGTAATCATTACTTATGTTAAAATCTCAAGCTCTTTAAAAACTGGCAACAAATCTTAAAGAAAATTGAAGCTATTTTCTTTATCCTCCTAATTCCATTTGGGGAAATTATCAGTAAGAATTTATAAGCAAATTAAGGAATAAAAAATAAAAGCTATCCAAAAGCTGTGATTGCCACTGAGGCATGCTCTAATTTATACTATGAATTCTGGTAGTCTTTCATGATGTTAGATACTGTTGAATGAAGTAAAATCATCTTTCAAACAGGAAAGTACATCTGAGAAGGTTATCCAAAGCATCCTGATTTTAATATCGTCTACTGGTAGTAAAGCAGCCATAATAACCTTGAGTTGTCCCCAAGACTCAAGTCAGCAGTAGCTGCCTAGCTACATGTAGTATCCAGATACAGCACTGAAGTATGAGGTATGAAGCACAAAAATTGCTTGAAAGAACTGCTGATGGGATTAGACAACACCTGTATTAACCAGACACTTCATGACATAAGATAACTCACCTGGATGGCTCCAAGAAGCATCTACATCTGAGAAACAGAGTAAAAGGAAAAAAAACCCCACACCCAAGTCACGGTTCTGCTTTACACCCAAACATAACACAACACAGCAGATAATCTTGCCCACCTATACATCTTTTCTCTCCTATGCACCTTGGCTGCTTCATCTGCTAAAAACATAAATCACAGTTGCCTGGAGGGGCCAAAATTTAGAAGGATGCAACCACAGATCAGGGAGTTGATGACTGAATATGACATCTGAGAACAGCTCTGAGTAAGCTGCTGCTTTTCTATCAAGAGTAGGATCATTCTTTCCCCCTCTAGGTATATGCATTTCATAGCAACACATTCTGTTGCTATTTAGGATTCACTGGCCACTTCCATTACAAATGTTCTTTTTGTGAGATTTATAACCAGAGCTTTTGTTACAATGTCCAGTGCCAGACAAAACTTGCCTCATTTTGGGTTTCATTGCAAAACCAGGACTATAATAACAATACATAGTTTAAGGTCAAGAATCAGCAAAAACTCTTCAACTCCAAATTGATTTAGCTGTTCAAAAAATCAAGAATAAGGAATCCTCCACATTCAAAGCAGAATCAGCATTGAGTGGAGGGCCGAATCCAATGAGTGAAACCAAAGAAAATGTTTGTGTGAATCCCAGTGAGAATCAAAATAGCTGCATTTTGCACTGCTCTATTTATAACTCTATAATTTTAAATTATATGACCAAAAATAGTCATTGCAATATGTCAGCTCCATGTGATTTTTCTTTCCAAGAGATATAAATCAGGGTGTTTTTTTTAATAGAGAGTAGTAAAATTAATAATAAATAGTTTTCCAGATAGTTTTAGAAGGTTTTTTGTTACTAAAGTTTTAGTCCTTTCCAGAAGGAGTTCCTGGCATCTGAATATGGCCTTTCCCTCATCTGACTTCAGTTAGGATACATATCTATCAAGGGACTTTCAGAAATATGTAATGATTTAGCAAGGCAGCTAGTTCAAGTGGAGGATAATTAGGCTTTGACCCTCCCATTTTCTCTGTGCCACTGTTTTTTACTCTCTCCATCTCCACCGTGCCCTTAAAAACAGCGGATCTGCAGCCAAGCATTGCAGACTCCCCACAGCCAGCAACTTCCCCTGAAGCTGCGGTGCCTAATCACAACCAGCTGCCAGGGGCTGCTGAGAGCAGGACACGCAGCACCTTCCTGCCCAGACAGCAACCCCCAGGCTTTGCTATGTGGACACCCTCAAGGAGGCTCCTGCACTCTTGTAATAAAAGTTGAGAGAGAGCAACAATCCCTTCTCCCTTCCCTGTACCAAGAACCGGGGATACTAAAAGAACTGGGGTAGTTCAGCCTCCCTCCCCTTTCTCTCCTTCCCTTAAGTCCATTAGTTTAAAGGGGAGAACTTCCTACCATGGTCCCTGCTGCAGCTCTGTGTGACCATCCACTCTCTCCCCTTGACTGACAGGAGGTACCGCACGCGCCATGGCCAGCAGCGTTACGAAGGTGTGGAGCCGATAGTGACACCAACCAGAGATGGAGACTCCTTTTGAATTCTATTTGCTAGTTCCAGGGAGCTTCACCTGCAGTGCAGGATTTTATCTTTTAAAACACAGAATCCTTGCTGACAATCATCAAAGTTCATGGTAAACCTAAATGATATCCTGAGATGTTCAAGACCTGGGGACTCCAGGGATATTAAGATAGTGCAAATTGCCAAGCAATGTTTTGCAATTACATAGTACTAAGATCACAGAACACTTCATCATAGAATGGTTTGGGCTGGAAAGGACCTTCAAAGGTCATCTAGTCCAACCAACCTGCCATGAGCAGGGACATCCTCAACTGGATCAGGTTGTTCAGACTCCCATCCAACCTGACCTTGAAAGTTTACAGGGAAAGGGGCGTCTACCACCTCTCTGGGCAACCTGTTCCAGTGTTCTACCGCTCTCATCATACAAAATTTCTTCCATGTATCTAGTCTAAATCTACACTCTTTTAATTTAAAACCACCACCCCTTGTCCTTTTGCAACAGGCCCTGCTAAAATGTTGGTCCCTGTCATTCTCGTAGCCCGCCTTTAAAGCAATAGAAGACTGCAATAATGTCTCCCCAGAGCCTTCTCTTCTCCAGGCTGGACAACCTCAACTGTCTCAGCCTGGCCTCATAGGAGAGGCTCCCAGTGACATAGCTATAGGATTTGCTAAAGGAAAATTTTTAGGTTACTGACTATGAACAAGATTAATATATGAACAAAAATGTCTAAGCTGTCATACACCTTATGTTACAAAGCACTAACAACTGAGAACGTAAACTCAGAGGACGTTGTCTTGTAATTACCATTCCTTGGTGCCAGATAAGTTTCCAATCAAATCACAGAATCACAGAGTAGCTGAGGTCAGGAGATACATCTGGAGATTAGCCATGTCAAGCCACCTGCTCCAAGCCAGTGGCTGAGACATATCCTCAGTTGGGGTTTTAATTTCTCCAAGGATGGAAACTCCACAATTTTCTGGGCAACCTGTGCCAGTGCTTGGTCACCCTCATAGTGGGAAAAAAGCATTTTTCGTGTATAAATGGAATTTCTTATATTTCAGTCTGAGTCCATTGCCCCTTTTCCTGTCACTGGATGCTACTGACATGAGGCTGGCTCCACCTTCTTTACATCATTCCATCAGTTGTTTAGCTAATTGATGTAAGAGAAACCATGGTATAGGAAAAGGTCTACAAACACAAGCCTAAAACACAAAAGGTTTACACTTCAGTCTTTACATATAAAAATACACCCCTCCAACTTTGCTATCAATATAATTAAAGTTGCAAATTCATCATCTAGCTGTTTCAGCAAGGATTCTGGTTATTTGCCTTACTTGTATATTCCCTGTGCTCCTCTGCCTGCTCAGTAATCACTGGGATTATTTGACAGCAACTAATTTATTTTATGTTTACAAATATACCACCTCGGTTCCAGTTATAAACTTCTGCTGATTTATTTTGTGCATGTGGAACAAGAGTCCAACCATGACTAAAGGCAAACTGCAAAACTTTAACCAGTCAGTAACCGACCATTTAAGCACTTGGTGAAAGCAACAAAATACTTGAAAACTTATTTTTTCAAGTGTGATACAAACCAGGGAGTTTCTCATTTTTAGCAAAGGAACAAAAGGTAAATCTCTATCAAGACCTATTCACGTGCCAGCAAGTCTTTCTAGACAGTCTAGGAAAAATCATCAACAGTGTTGTCAGACTTCAGAAAAATAATGAGTATCTTATTTCAACAAATGCAATTTGATCACTAAATCCGACCTTCATGAAAGAGAAATGCAGTTGCAGGTTTGAGGCCTCTTACCCTTTCCCCCCAAAAGCTGACAGTTAAAAGCTTGTAAAAGCTGATCGAGTTTTAAAATCAAATGTTTGCGACTTTCAAAACACTCCTCATCTCCTATATCCCCACTTTCCCTTCCCCAAAGTCATTTCTGGAAAAACATCCCAGTATCCAGTGTTTATCACAAGAAGGATTTCTGCTTGAAAACATTTTCTTTGTTGCCTTCAAATTCTGCAGAACAGTTCACCATTCATTCACTGAAAATTTGGTCTTGGCTAACTAATTTCCTCTGTTAGATTTTGCTCTTAAAGTAAAACAACTATTGCAGTTTTGGCACAGCAAAGTAGGGAAGATTCTTTTACACTCATTTTGCATCATGAGCAGTTCTTAACTTGCCCTGAAATCAGAATGTATGTGTGGTGTGGGAGATACTTTCTGGCTAAATTTGCAGGCCTGGTAATTAGAGATAATATTTTATTTCTGTCTGTACATCTTTGCAAGATAATAACCATAGTGCCCAATGACAGCATTTTTACAATTTTCCTGCAGAGGAAAGCTGCAATTTCAGACACGTTAATCATGAAAAAGTCACTCTCATAAAAGTCACTCTCGAGAAAGTGAACATAAGATGGAAGTGCCACGAATATAGCAAAAAAAATCCTTATTAGCCTACAGGCTGAAGTAGAGGTGGTGTAGAAGTGTAAAGACATAGGCTAAGCATGGAGAGCTATTCTGATTAAGGGACAAAGCATTAAGAAAGAACACAGCTTGTTAGAGATGTCAATATCAAAGAGTGACTGGAATTACTTAGAATGGTTTGAGGTAATAAATCTCCTGCAAATGGAATGTACTTAAGAAAGGAGAAATTTAGGTCAAATCTCAGGAAAAGATTTCTAACGGTGAAGTACAGAAGGTTATGGAATATTTGCCTGAAGGAAGAGACACAAGGCATATCCCTGGAGACTTTTAAAACTACACTGGAAAAAGCACTCAAGTATCTGGTACACAATAATCCTACACCAGGAAGGAGAAAGGCTAGATGATCTAACTGGGCTTTTCCATCCCTGCTTTCTGTGATTCAGTGCTAATTCCACTGGCCAGTTCCAGTTCCAAATACAAAAATCCAGCATCGACTGTAAGCATCCCCTGTTGAATGTAAATGCTATAAAATAACTTACCTCTTCACCCCAGCACAGAATGCAAATGCCCTTCAGAAATGGAAACACATCCGTGTTTTAAGTTACTTTTATTCAAATAGGTCTACATTATGATGAGAAGAAAACACATTAAAAGTGTGGACAGTTATCGTGTTGGTTCTTACAGCAGGAATCACATGTGCTCAACCCGAGTACGCACAAACATTTCCAAATTTTGAATGGCAATTGTACAGACACTATTTAATTGAGGCAGGTTCTGCAGGTAGTGTTATAATGCTGCTCACCATGAGGAAGAGTGGTAGAATGAGATTCTGGAAACTTTCAAAGGCAGGCTTATACCTTTCTTAATTTCTGCTTTTTTTTCCCTTCAAGCTCACAATGAGGGAATAAATAAATAAATAAGAGTGGTGTATTTTGAAAATCTTACTCCTTTCACTTAAAATAACCACCACCTGGACTTGATCTCAGGTATGGAGAGAGCTGCAGTTATCTGCCATTCTGAAATCCACAGACACATGCTGTTCTTCAAAAGCTCTTGTTCTATCACAGTTGATCACAGGTGAGTAGCAAGGATTGGGCCAGCAGTCCCTCTAAACGTCACGAAACAGGTGAATTACATAAATGGTATTAAAATTGAGCAAGGGTTGTAGGACTGAAAGAAGATGTATTAATAAAAACCACGCACCGAGTGCATCTGCATTACCATTTCAGTTTGTACGAATGTGCTTTTGAACACATCTCTTCTGACTGTTTTTTCCTGGCTGGTTCATGTCTGTTACTGGACATTCTGTCCACAGCTCCAGAGCAGAGCTAGAATGAAGCAAAGCAGCCTGAAATGCACATAATGTGGTCCACAGCACCAGCTCTGCAGACCCATCCCCACTGCACCACACTACTTGCCAATGCAGATGTAGCCATAACCCCTCTAGCAGCCCCCTTCCCAAAACTGATGATCTGACTAACAAGGCTGTTAGGAAATTAATGGAGAAGCTGGAGGAATACCACGCATGCTGGAAGTCTGGTTCAGCAGCAACTTCTTGTCTGTCTCCTTCCTAAGTCAGGTTCTACTGATGATTTCAGCACTTTCATTAACTCAAGTTGAACTCCCGACGGATGAGTTTACGCCCATGCAATGCACTGGGGAAAAGGAATACTAATGCTTCCAGCCCTTTTCCCCTTGGATGTGCAGTGTACTGGGGAAAAGGAATACAAATTCTTCCAGCCTTTCCCCCCTCAGATGTGCAGTGCACTGGGGAAAATGAACACAGATGCTTCCAGCCCTTTCCCCCTTGGATGCCCAGCACAATGCACCAGGGAAAATGACTACATAGAACCATAGAATGGTTTGGGTAGGAAGGGACCTTAAAGATCATCCAGTTCCAACCTCGCTGCCATGGGCAAGGACACCTCCCACCAGACCAGGCTGCTCCAACCTGGCCTGTAACACTTCCAGGGATGGGCAACCTTTGCAAGTGCCTCACCACCATCACTGTGAAGAATTTCTTTCTAATGTCTAATCTAAATCTTCCCTCTTCCAATTTAAAGCCACCCCCCCTCATCCTATCACCACTTGCCCTTGTGAAAAGTCCCTCTCCAGCTTTTCTGTAGCCCCTTCAAGTACTGGAATGTTGCTATAAGGTCTGTTCCGGAGCCTTCTCCTCTCCGGGCTGAACAAGCCCAACTCTCTCAGCCTCTCCTCATAGCAGAGGTGCTCCAGCCCTCTGATCATCCTTGTAGCCTCCTCTGGACCCGTTCCAACAGTTCCATATCCTTCTTATGTTGGGGATTCCAGAACTGGACCAGCCCTTTCCCTCTTTGGATACCCAGCGCAGTGCACCAGGGAAAAGGAATACAGATACTTCCAGCCCTTTCCCCCACGGACAAACACGCTGCCCCAGGTCCCCACCGGGCACCGGCTGCCCGCTTCCCCGGGACGAGCCCTGTGGTTACAGCTGGAACGCACCCCCAGGATGGCTGTCGCCCCACATGGAAGCACCCTTTAGAGACTAAGCCCACGGGCACGGCACCGCCAAGCGCTTTAAATCCCAGAACACCGAAGAGATAAAACTTGAGGACGCGGCCGCCCGCCGAGAGCCACACGGAAGCTGAGGGATGGATCGGCAGGAGCGGGCTGGAGCAGGGAAGAGGGCTGGCTCTGGGTTAGCTAACAAACAGTGCCACCGGCCGACGGCTTCTTGAGAGGAAGGAGCCTGTGAAGGTGCTTGCATCCACATCCCAGCTTGGGGAACCTGTAAGCTTTATACCAGGATGTGTGAACTCTGGTGCACTCACAGCTACAGCCACCACCTACCTGCAATAAACTCCGGGTGGAAACGCTCTTAGCAAGCTTTTCAGGAATCGTCCATTAAAGACAAGATCCCCAGCCCAGGAATAAATGCACGGTGACGCCAGGAAAATTGACTGTCGCAGGTGGTATTTTCTTTGCAGGGCAGGACCAGGGCTGGGAGCTCAGGTACCAGCCCTGGACGATCACCACCTACAGCCTCCTGTAGCATCAGCCAGCAAAGGGGTCGCAGCATTTGGAACAGCAGCCCTTATCAGAGCTGCAGAATGTTCCTTCCTGTCAATCCCTGTCCCTCCCTGTCGTCCTGGGGAACCCGTAAATGTATACTGGGATGGATGAACTCTGGTGCACTCATGGCTACAGCAAACACCTACTTGCAATAAACTCTGGGTGGAAACACTCTTAGCAAGCTTTTCAGGTATTGTGCATTAAAGACAAGATCCCCAGCCCAGGAGTCAATGCAACAGTGATGTCAGGAAAACTCCTTGCCATGTGCAATATTTTCTTTGCAAGTATGTACCAGGATGCTCTCCCTGCTCCCTAGGCTCCCAAGGGGGCAGCGGTTCGGGCACATGGGGAGGACAGATCTAACAGCAACAGACTTAACAACCTCTCCTCTTGAAACTGGTGTGGCAAGAGGGAACTTAATACACCACGAATTAGGATTAGCTCTTATTTGGGTAAGATCTCATTAAAAATGTTTTGAAGAGAAGAAATGAAAACAATGAAGATAGGTAGAAAATCAGGTAAAATGCAACAGCTGTTTGTCGTTCACCAGACACTGCAGGTTGTCCTTTTCTCTTTCTTGTAGTTACCCCAGTCCAGGAAAATAGAAGTCAGACATGTGGTGCTGCCAGAGATGACTCTGGCAATTACAGAATCATGGAATGGTTTGGGCTCGAAGAGACTTTAAAGGTCATCTAGTCCAACCCCCCTGCAATGAGCAGGGACACCTGCCACTAGATCAGGTTGCTCCAACCTGACCTTGAATGCTTGCAGGATTAAGGCATCCGAAATCTCTCTAGGCAACCTGTTCCAGTGTTTCACCACCCTCATTGTAAAAAGGTTCTTCCTTATACCTAATCTAAATCTAAATCTATCCTCTTTTAGTTTAAAACCATCATCCCTTGTCCTATCACAACAGATCCTGCTAAAAAGTTGCTCCCCATCATTCTTGTAGGCCCCTTTAAATATTACAGTTCTGCCTGGAGGCTTCTCTTCTCCAGGCTGAACAACCCCAACTCTCTCAGCCTTTCTTCATAGAAGAGGTGCTCCAGCCCTCTGATCATTGTTCCATCCTTGTGATCATCAATCACAGCACTCATCACATGAAAGGAGATTGAAATATTTAGGCATATAGGGCCTAGTGAAAGAGAAAGAGGACATGTCTACTCTTTGCACAGGTATCAACACCACAAAGAATGCTCCGCTATGAGAACAAGTGAATACAGTTAAATTGGACCTTAGAGCAGATAGTTGAACCAGACTCCAGAGGTGACTGAGGTCCTGAAACGATCTTTCAATCAACAAGTATAAGCAATGACAATAACTTACATTTGAAGAATCTACAAAAGTAATAAGTTTATGGTGTAGCCTGCAGTAGTATTGACTTGGATGTCCTCTCAGTTTTATGTTCCCGTTACTTTTATATATCAAGTCTGGAGAGGACAAGATAGCCCAATTGTGGAAGAGCAAACCAAGTGTCTTTTCAGCACTCTCCACTGACGAAGAGGCACAAGGCAAAAATAAGACAAGGAATGCCCCTGCTCACACATATGACACAAGTAAGGTGGGCACACAGAGGGCAGGCTGGGACTGAAGTGGTACTGTAACCTTTGTGCAGAAAGACAGCCCTCCAATATGAATCTGCAGTGTCATGCTGTGGGGGACAAGGCAAACATCATATTTGGTGTGTAACAGGAAATTTTTCAGTGAGACGAGTGAAGTCATCCTTCTGCTTTACTCAGTACTATCAAGGCATCAGCCACGAGTGTAGCACTTTGTTTGTGGCACCACATTTCAAGAATGATGTCAATAACTGGAGAGAGCAGCAGAGAGCAATAGGAATGATCAGAGGGTTAGAAAAAAACAACCCACAATGAAAGATTGAAAGAACTGCAATTGTTTAATCTCCAGACGGGAAGACTGAGGAGGAGTACGGTCACAGTTTTCAAAGGAAAGGAGTAATTTGTTCTCTGTGCCCATCATCAACAAGAAGTAATAGATTTAAACTGCACAAAGATTTTGTAATGATTAGTGCAGTGAGATGTTGAAACATATTGCCTGGAGAAATTGTGGTATATTTGTCACTAGAGGACAAGTTAAAAAAACATATTACAAGACTGACACAAACAGAGCGGAACTCTTAATGAGGGGTGAACTTTACGACGGCCAGAGATCCTTTCCATTCTTCGTTGTTCTTTTATAAGAGAGAAAAATGCCTTTTTTTTTTTGCTTCAAACACAATTAGGATTCAAAAAAAGGGACTACTATTTCCGTTTTTTTTACGGGCTTACTGCATGAATTGAGAAACCACAAGTACTTCTGTATTTCAGCTCCTCATCAGTAAAGTGGAGGAAGCAATACACAATTTGGGAGGATACTGTGAGTCTGTAATGCATTATCGTAACCTTGTGGCTGCTGGGAAAGGAGTTGGTGTACAAATGCAAAAGATTCCCAAACCCTCAGTTTCGTTTTCTTGCATTGCTTTAAATACAGTAATTTTTTTCATTTCTTCTCAAAGAGTTTATAGGCTCAGTACATTACTAGCAGCAGAAGTACAGCTCTTCCCAAAGAGAACAAAACAGAGCTCATGTTGTTTAATAAAATATTGAAGCAATGCCTCTAGGTTAAAAAAAAGCAAAATCCCATTACATTTCATACTACTACAAGTTGCTTTTAACATATAAATTTCACCAGAAGAAATTTCTAATTTGGAAACAGTGATCTTTTCTGCTCACTTCTGCACGTTGAAAGGTCTCCTGAAAAAATATCTACCTCCCCCTCAACAATTAGTGAGCATGTACAGCCAACACTAGCAGTGAATGTTCTGATGGTCTTTTCAGCTAAAGCAGAGCTGAAGTACCTCATTATTATTTCCATTCCAAAATGCAACAATGGCTTATATTCACTAGAATTGTAAAACATTCTTTGTTGTTAATAAGGTTTATCATAGAATCATAGATTCATAAAATCATTAAAGTTGGAAAGACCTCTAAGATCATCCAGTCCAACCATCAGCCCAACACCACCGTGCCTATTAAACCATGTCACAAAGTGCCACATCTACATGGTCTTTGGACACCTCCAGGGATGGTGACTCCACCACTGCCCTGGGCAGCCTGTTCCAATGTTTGACCATTATTCCAGTACAGAAATTTTTCCTAATATCCAGTCTAAACTTCCCCAGCACAACTTGAGGCCATTTCCTCTCATCCTATCACTTGTTACTTGGTTGAAGAGACCAGCACACACCTCCCTACAACCTCCTTTCTGGTAGCTGCAGAGAGCAATTCTTTTTAAAGAAAAATAATTCAGGTAAACACAGGACGCTGTATAATCCAGAGGGATAACCACAGTTCAGATTCACTAAAAATATAGATCTTAAATTAAAATAAAATGTGAAAGTCTTCTTCATATGCTTCTTTCTAATCATCTTATTACAAACACCTCCTTTCAGCAGATTTCTGCAACGATATCCAGTGCCCTGCTCTCCTGTCAGCCTGGCAGCTGTTCCTCTCTGTAACAGATTCTGGCTCCCAGTTTCTCTATGGCAGCAGAGCGGTGGCTACGGTGGTGTAGTGGCGGCATCCAGGACAGAAACCGTGCATGGGGAAAGCAAGAGGGACAGACAGAAACGAGGCCTATCAAAAAAAAATGTTGGAAAGCCTTTCTAGTCCTCAGCAGCAACTTAATCTTCACTCCTGCTGTTTGCACTATAGGACAGCATCTTCAAGTCTAGCTCTGTCATACCTTTGTTCTGAGCCCACGCACACATCTATCACTCACTAAAATGACCGTGATTATTTATACCTACCTCGATCCTCATGTGTGCATCTACATTTAAATGTTTAAGAAAACAATCCTGGAAAAATAATTTGAAAAATAACTTCTTTTTAGCATACCAACAGCTGAGATAATTGAGTCACTAATACTTTGTAAGTCCGCTGGCTCTCAAGAGACTTCTTGCATTTGGTATTATTTGTAGAAGTGCAAACCCCTTAATTCCTATCTAGTTTAAGTCAAACCCCATTGCAATCAACTCACTCTCTTAAAAAAATTATTATTACAATGACATCACATCAGAACTGCTGCTACACTCCATTGCTCTTTTTTTACAGCACTGCTTTTAAACTGATTACTTCTTATTTATTAAAACTGAAGACAAGTATTACAAACTACATTTAAAAGCATATTTGTATTATTTTAAGAACTATAGTTCCACGCAGGAGTTGGATTAGTCTGCTCTGTACCAGTAACTTTGAAGATGCAGGGAAATGTTTTGCAAAGATGTGATCAGCAAGCAAATATATTTTATATTATTATTATATATTATTATCTTATATTAAGTCAAGGAAAGTCACTCACTTAACCCTCACTTGTGCTTAAAAAGCCTCCTCTGCAAGATGTATCATATATGGACTTTGCTATTAAAAAAATAAATAAAATTTCAACAATGAGCAGCAATTGAGAAGAGAGATGATCAAATATTGCATTAATGGAGCTGCTCAATATTTAGCACTATGCATTATTTTCAAGCTTTATTTTCTGCAACTCTCTAAGATTTAAAGTGGTAGCAGTATCAATGCCATCTCTCTTCTGTACCTGGGGAAATGCTTCAACCTCATTCAAGACTCATGAGGGTCAGTTCTTGACTTCTATCACCTTACTGTTCAGTAATATTCTTTTGGTGTACAAAGCCATTTTCAGCAACAGTTCTTCTCTGGTCACGGTCAGACACTCGCATTTTCCGGCCAGCTGACACCATGTAACACTGCAATTCAACGAGAAAGCAAACGTAGAAGTTCTACCAGAACTGGCAAGTTGTACCTAATCAAAGTCCTCAAATTAGAAACATACAAATTGGAATTAGGTAGTAGAGTTTCTTGAATCCGCTACAGAGAAGTGAAGAATAAGGCAAGAATGACTGCAGTTTTGAAAAAAAAGACCTCATTTAGGGATAGAGTCAGTCTAAAAACTGGAGTAGGGAAGGAAGTGGACACAAACTATCCTAATGTAGGAGTATGAATCATGGAGAGAAATTAAAGATGAGCAAGGAACAGATTCATTAAGGTAACTGCAGTAGATGAAGAAACAGTGGATCTTCACAGAGGACAGAATTGAATTTAGGCATGATGAGATGCTAGAATATCTATGAGAGCTGGTCTGGTGTGCTAGGACCAAGAGCTAATGGAAAGAGAAGGAGAAATGAGTCCTCTAGGGAGGCTGAGCACACCCTCAGGTCCTGTGATATCAAAACTGGAACCCTTCTGCCATTCTCAGTGTTACCTGTGCCTTCCAATTTACAGGTTTATTTCCATGTAACATCGTCCATGTTAGACATTGAGACAGACAAATAGGAAAAGAGACTCAAACCAAAACAACAGAACATAAGGATATTCAAATTGTATGAGACAATGACAAATACAAAAAGGAGAAAATTGAATAGGTTAAAACCAAGGTGTTAATTATGACACTCCTTAGTTTTGAATACTTGAATTTGCAGCCATAATACTATTATTCCAAAACAGTTGTGTGTGGATAGGGTATGGATTGATATATACATACATTTATCCCCATAAATGAGTGTCAATAAAAACATGATGCTCAATATAGTGATTTTAAACAATAAATTATTTTAATTAGTCAGCGTCCTTACAGCTTTATATTTTATTATGAAGAAGTACTTTTATTTTGAACAACTAAATGCCAGAGTTATTAATGCTAACTATTTACTAAATATTCATCATTCTCAAAGCTGAAAATTATTCCAAAGCAATTGACTGTTTTATTTGTCAGCTACAGATATTAGGGCAACAAGAGCCTCCTTGAAACAGGTTCTTAATCCTCATTAAGTTGAAGAGCTGTCAGTAAACATCATGCAAAAGACAAAGCTATTGATATTAGAATATGTAACTGTTTCAAATCCTGTTGTCCCAAACTCGGTCACAAGATAGCCTGTCCAATTAGCGAAAGATGAAGATGTCTGGAAGCACGAGGATGGAATGATACAAGCATATGTAAAGATACAGCCCATATTTAAGTGAGACTGTGGAATTGAGCCAAGACACTCATGCATCAATCCTGATTCAACTGAACTCCTCTTTTAGAAATGCTGTCTGTCCTTACGATGCTACAAACATCCAGATCGAATGAAGTTCAAGAGAACTGATGGGAGCTACAGGATACCTAATGAATTAACAGAAGCCTTTGTTCCCATAGACCAAGCTGTCATCCTTTAAGAAAATTAACATTGTCTTTTCATCTACTTGCTATAACTTCAATAGTAGTATAAGTGCTACTATTTATAGAATGCTATGAGTAGCTTCTTTTCAAATTTGAATACAGGTTTTTGATGAAACACATTAGAACAGCTACAGAGAAGCTAAAAAAAGGGCATCAGCCCAGCATGCTCTATCTGCAACAGCAACTGACAGAGTATGCTTAGGAAGAGGAGCACTGTGTACCTGTCATGGTTGTAAACTCTTTGCAGCTCAGGGGCTTCCTGCATTCAAAGTTAGAGGCTTAATAGGTCTCAGTCTTCTGTGCTTTGAAATGCATCCAGTCACTTTTACGTGAACGCTAAGCTTCCTGTCCTACTTTCTGAAGAATACAGCATGATAAAGCAAAATAAATTGTGCATAGTTCCATGTCGAGTTTCAAGATCAGCTGTGATGCAGAACAGATGAACTTTCGAAGCAGGATTAGATAAGCTGCTTAATTAAGGGAGTTCAGATGCCTTAGGAAAGCTACTGGAGTTGTTTAAAATTGAGGAAAGAATTCTGCAATAGTAGAAGTAGACAAGCACAGTGTTAAGTTAATGCTAGAATTAGAGGGAAAGGTGAAAAAGAATCTCTCTTATGTGACAACAGAAAATTCCATCCAGAATTAGTATGTTATGATTAATTTCAGCAAATGGCAGGTCAATAACTTTAGATAGAAAGCAGATTTTTAAAAAGTGCAAAATGAGCTCTCACTTCTAAGAAAGCTAAAGGCATCCAGTGTAAATACAACTGCTGTAATCCCCACCACCCACCCCGAGACAGATTACTGGTTTCAGATGAGACAGGAAGTTTTCAGGACGTGTGTTGCTATAAAGTCTGTGCAAAACCAGGAATAAGAACTATAGTTTCCTTTCAATACATCAAGGCTATTGCCTACGTTATCTACTAGCTTGGCCTGATAGGAACATACTTGTTAAATGACAGATTTGGCACTAAGAATCTGACAGCTATCTTGTATGCATTTCAGAGCACTTTTACTCTGGAGCAGCTGCGCTGGGAGCCTTGCAGCAGACATTATATTCAAGGAATCAGTGATCATGAGTAAGCCACGTCCACTCTTTTGGGCCCCGTGCTTCAGAGAAGCCTGCTCATCAGCACGAGTAACCCACCACGCCAGCCCATGCTGTGCGCCGGTGGATGTTATAACACAGATATAACATTCAGCCCGTCAAGAGAAGATAAATCATTCTGCTTGGTCCACAATGTAAAAGGCACCATGGCACTTGTGGGCAGAGGAACATCTCCACAGACAGAACTTGTGCAGCGTGCCATGGGGAAAATCCAGCCAGGGTCCCTCCAGATGCACAAGTGGGGAAGTGGGGTGTCCCAGCACCTGAAGGACGTAAGATTTGCTCGGTCTCTATATTCTTCCTTATATTCTACCTCATTAAACCAGCTATTTTATTAAGCTGTTTGTTGTCAGGCCTTTCTTATAGAGATCCAAAAAGAATCCTGCACTATTCCTGTCTCTCCCTGGCCTGTGTAGAACATCAGCTCTGGTCGGTTTTACAGACTGAGTGCCCATCAGTGTTTGGAGTGTGTGGTCCCAGTGCCCAACTAATTTAATTTCATCTAAGGGAAAGTCAGTTTGTACTCGGAGCAATCCATGACTTGAACAAAAATTCCATCAAGTGGGGATGATCATTGCATTAATTATCTGACCAACACAAATGGAATTACACCCCTAATTTAAGATTATCAAGTAGATTACCTGTGTTTTATGCACAAATACCACAAATGAAGTTCTGAGGAAGAAATGGAAAACATGGTAGAGAACAGAGGAATGAAAAGGAGAAGGGGCTTGATTTTTTTGGAAAGACAGTTCACGATTAGGTTAAGTGGTTCATAAGAAAACACTGAAATGAAGTAAATGTATGATAAATAAGGACTAGAAAGTAACTTTCTTAGAGAACACTAATTGTTTTGTATAAGAGTTGTATTACAAAAACTGTAGGACAAAATCTGTTTTAAATTACACCAACATACACAATCTTAGAATCACTTGGTTGGAAAAGATCCTTGAGATCATTGAGTCCATCAAACACATGGAAACCTGTCTCTTCAATATTCTCCAAGTAATTTTCTCCAGAGAAGTTAGCTCACAAAATCTCTGCTGCTTTTAGCTGCAGAAAATTTTGAGCATGGCATACTGTTTTCTTAGTGATTAAATAATTCTGCATGAGTCCCATTGTTGTCCAATATAAATTTTGTCTTGAACTTTAGATTATTTTAAGTTAAAGATGTTATGTTGTTCGAACTTAAAGATCGGCATACGGACGACTCCAGACATTTTAACCTTCACTACTGCATGTGAGGTTTGGCTCCCTGACACAGATACCAGTGGCTCCAAAGAACGAATGCTTTTGAACCAGGAGGCACATACCAGTTTATTATTCAGTTACCTGAGTTCCATCAATACACTTGGCTGTCTACAAATAGCAATGCACTGTCACAGCTCAGGGCTCCAAACTGACATTAACATTTAAAAAAAATGAAAAATATTAAAAGAATTAGTTATTTAATTTGCATAACTTGTCATATAAGTAGTTTAGAAAATGGACTATATAGGGAATCATAGAATGTACTGAAATGGAAGGGACCCACAAAGATCATTGAGTCCAATTCCTGTCTCTGCACAGGATAACCCCAAAATTCACATTATGTGCCTGAGGGCATTGACCAACAGCTGCCTGTAGTATAACATATTAAAAACAGGAGTCACTTCTAATTATAGTGAATCTCTAAAGTTACTTTCCACATATGCCCAGAAGGACTCCCTCTTTAGAAAGTAAGTGTGTGGCCACAGGTAGCTCTGGGGGCAAGAGTGAGCAAGGAAGAGTATAAGAATAGTGAAGTCTTTCAGACCAGATTGAAGTATCTTTTTGTGTCAAAAATCCTTGGTAAGCAGCTGTAACTTGTTAAGGGGGGAAAGAAAGAAAGAAAGAGGGGGGAAGGAAGGAGGGAGGGAAGGAGGGAAGGAAGGAGGGAAGGAAGGAGGGAAGGAAGGAAGGAAGGAAGGAAGGAAGGAAGGAAGGAAGGAAGGAAGGAAGGAAGGAAGGAAGGAAGGAAGGAAGGAAGGAAGGAAGGAAGGAAGGAAGGAAGGAAGAAAGAAAAAGGGGGGAAGAAAGAAAGAAAAGGGGGGAAGAAAGAAAGAAAGGGGGAAAGTAAGAAAGAAAGGGGGAAGGGAAGAAAGAAAGGGGGAAGGGAAGAAAGAAAGAAGGGGGGAAGAAAGAAAGGGAGGAAGAAAGAAAGAGAGAGGAAGAAAGAAAGAGGGAGGAAGAAAGAAAGAGTGGGAAAGAGTAAATTAAGTAAATTAATTTATTAAGTAAATTAATTTATGAGCAGAACAGTAACAAAAGCCACAGGCTGCAGTGAGTTGTCAAAGTGAGTCTTTGCAAAAACACTCCTATGATTTCATTCGATAAACAAAAAGTGAGAGGGAAGAGAAGAAATTGCACATGAAGGAAATGTAAAATGCATGAAAGGTAGGAACAGATATTGAGCTTGTTAACAAAAAAGAAAAAATGTATATAAAGCACTGTCAGTAAAATAACTTTCATCCACTCATATGGATGATATGGATCATAACCCAAATGTCTTCTTCCTTAAACTAAACATTCATGGTCTTGAAAGACATGTGAAAAAGCTCTGAATAAGACAAAGTGAAATAATCAACAATTAGAAAGTTGTCCTCATATACACAGCATTGCTTTAACTGATGAAGGGTAATAAAAATAGGGTTTTTTTCTTTATCTCAAGGAACTCTGTTAAGACGATGCAAGAATTAGTTATGAATATATTTTTGAAGGCAGAGGGCTTTCATCTGGTTTTGGCTTTCTATCTTCAAGGAATTAAGTAGCTGGAAAATGGACAGTGCAGAAGAATGGAATTCTTCATTATATAATAAATAGTTAACATGGGTTTCAGTTACTTGTGAAGAGTGAAATGTCTGGGAAGACCACCTTTTCACCCAAGAATTTTACAGGCTGTCTGAAAAGTAAACCAGCTTATAGACAGGAAAGATGTTTGAAGGAACAGCCAAACTTTACTGATTGAATCTTTTAACAAACCTGGGATAAATCCTGAAAATATCTCATTCTCCAAGCCTAAAGCAGGTTGCACTTGTTAAGTGTTGGCATTAGCAAAAAAATTCAAGATTACTACAAATCCAGAACAATAAACCAAAGGACAGTAATTGATTAAACACATTTTTCCCCTTTGCCCTGGGCCAAACCACAATATATTACTTTCTTAAGGCCACTGCAAGATCAACATGATGATACATGTAGAATATTTCTCTGGCAAGACAGACTTTTCTGCTACAAGTATATATAAAATTGTGGTACTTTGAATGTACTACAAATAAAAAGCAGCCCTTCAGAAATCCTAGCCTGCCTTTTAATCAATCCTGTGCTCCAACGAGCTGTATCTCTTGCCTCTCAAATAACGTACACTTTGTTGGTTTTCTCACTTTCTGCTTCTGAAATAGTCACATCTCCAGTTCAATGCCTTAGACTCTACATCAGCAACAGGGAAATCTCTCATCTCCTGTGTTGGTTTTCCATAACTCTTCACCATGAAAATCATGCTGCTACAGGCAACAGCTTCTAGTATTTCACTTCTCCTACTGTTAAAAGGAACTAATTCCATGAAGCCCAGTAATTTAATTTGTGACTGACTGGGATATCAGACACACTCCTGAGCTGGGTCCCAAATGTCAGTTCAGAGAATGGCTTAGCCCAGCAAGAAAAAAATTAAGGAATTCAACAGCTGATTAAGGAATGATTTATCTATTTTTTATCAGAATATTTTTGTTACAAAAACCCAAATTGATTTTTACCTTGTCTAAGGTGAAAGGATTTCCACCTTGTCTTTGTCTAGAGCTTTTCTTTTTCTTCTATCTCAATGTTCTTTTAGCAAATCAGAAGAGGGTGTGTTTCTTGTTCATCCCTGATGTGGAGTGGCCAGACTAGAATATGATCATTTTGTTCCAATTCATTACTAGAAACTAAAATTACAAATCATACATTATTCTCTTATCATGGAAACTTTCAATTGCACTAGAGACTAATTCTGGTCTCCCTGTTCCTTCTTCCAAGGGAATAGGACATTTCCACTTCTGAGAAGCAAGGAGGAAAAAATGACAACAATGCTTTTATCAGCAGCCACATTTTTTATCAAACAGCCAATTCCCTGCTCTCTTGCATGGCAAGGTAATAAATCACATGCAACACTGTCTGCAGACACCATCAGCGTTATTTTGTTTATGCCTAGAATTAAGCACAGCAGCAATGTCCCATATTAATTTTTCCAGTCACGTGACAGCACATCCCGAGAACTCCTGAATCCAAAGTTCCGATCACAGTGATGCACTTCATCTCCTGCCTACAAACCTTCTTTCGTACAGCTACTGTTGGAAAAGTTTGAGGGTTTAATCAATGCTATAAATTTTAGATAGTGCAGGTAATTTCTCCATGGAGAGTTTAGATCTCTCCCATAGCAAGCCAGGAGCATCATTTGTGTCCTGTGTCAGCCGGTGAGTTCCAAAAGTGGAGTCCAACATCAAAAGGATGCTGAAACATGGGTGAGCTGGAAGACCCACAAACTCCCCTTTCAGTCCTGAAAAATGTTAAATCATGCTGTTGGCTCCTGGAATGGTTTCCTTTTTTCATCCAACCTATGCAGTGGGTTTGAAATATAGGTAAGCTTACAGATAAACCTTCTGTAATGGGAATGAAGCCCTTTAAAAATCTGCAGATCTGTGAGTTTTGGGTTAGATAGTTCTGCAGTTTCCACTCTCCTGATGCCCCCTCCTCCCCCAAGCAGATTCTTGTCTTGCTGGTTATGCCTAAGGTAGTTTCTCACTTTACAGAGTAACTGCCATTTCTTTTGCTTTAATTACAGATTGATAGCCTTTGGGCTATTCTAAATCATCTGTGAGAGTATTGATGACTCTTTAGAGGTGTGGTAAGCACCAAGACATCATCTAGGTGTAAAAAGACTCTGAGTCTCTGTGAAACCATGAAGCACCTCTCAAGCAAAAGCCAAACCCCATTCATATTGCCACAGGACGTATCCTGCTGTGAAAGAATCTGTTTCCTCATCTTTTAAGATGATTTGATTTTCAAATGGTCCACAGAGACTCAAATGCTGATAATTCTTCCCAAGTATGTGCAAGACCCAAGAAATGGCCAACTGTGCAGTCAGATTATTCTGACAGATTTCCTCAGCATCTGAGAGGCTTCTGCCCTCTTTGAAACTGCCCAGTTAGGCAGCCCCTACTCCACACACCCATTTTGTGCAGGACCAGTGGATTAGAATTTGTGTCTTTGTTAAGTGGGGAACAACATTCCGATTCCTGAGCAGGTCTCAGACCGTTCTGTTCCACCTCATCCGAACATCCAGCACAGTGCTGAAATACACCAAACAGAATCTTTACTGTCCCCTGATGGGGATTTTTCTATCAGCTGGTACTTGCTCTCACAGCTCACACTTTGTGAAGTCAGCAACATCACAGTTATTTCTTGCAGGGCAGGAATATTCAACTGAACACAATCGCACTGTAGTTCAGACCCACACAAACTTCAGCAGGCACAATCCCTTTTTCTCTTAAAAAATAATCTTTTTCTCACTATGAAGTTAGTGTAAGTTCTGAGCGTTGAGTTTTTACCTGTCAGATAAGGTAAAAGCCTCCCACCTTGGCAAACAAAACATCTTCCATGGTCAACCTTGTATATTTAAGAATTCTCCTTCTTTCTTTCTTTCCTCCGTCCTCCAATTATCAACTTTTTCCAGCCTCACCTGCAGTTTCCCACTTTAAAGATCAAATTTCCCTATCTGCATGATTTTCAAAAACTGCCATGAATGAGCTTAAAACCTGCTTCCACCTTTCCCTACAACTGTACTTACAGAGGTTACAGCACTGTAGTTCCACCTGCCACAGCAGCAGCTCCTGCCTCAGTTGGTTCCAGTCCCGGGGGAACTGCCATCCCCTCTGGAGTGGCATGGCCATCCCATCACTGACAGCTCAAGTACTGCGCCTTTCGAGCTCTGCTCAGCAAAGGATATTTTAACTCCCACTCCCCTAAGTATGAGAAGATATGCACTGAAAAATAGACCAGGAGACTCAGAGCTGATCATATAAAAGCTTAGGGCTAAGGAGACTCTCAGTGCTTTGTTAAATTGGATTCAGAGTAGCAAAACATTTCCTTCCAAGTGCATTTTCATATACAAATACACGATGCACTCCTCAGCCCTTTTAGAGATCTCTTGAATGTTATGTTTTAGTTCCAAGTTCTTCAATACAGTTTTCCCTAATTTCAGTATAAAGATTTTGAGACTCCTTCTGGCTTTAGACAGGGTATTACTTTTTTTTTTAAGTTTAAAGAACTATACTTTTCAGTAAATTCAGCTCTTCATATTCCAAAATTGCAAGGATAAGTGAAGTTACATCATGTGAATTATGAAGTGATAATGTCTTTAGTTCTGCCCCAATCAGAAGTGTAACTGTTTAAGGCTTGTAATAATCATGTTCAAACATATTCAGATTATAATTACTTTTCTTCTGATAATGATAGCCCGTCTGATTGGATGATTACCTATTTGACTTTGATAAGTCTCAAAGGTCGAAGAAGATAATTACAGACATCTGTTTTCTAAGAAAAATAAACTCTTGGAAAATAATATTTAAAGTGACATCTGCAAATAAGCATTTTAGAAGCATGCTGCTCATGTGAAAGGCACAGACAGGAAAATAAAATAACAAAAGCTAACTGTAAAGTTACCAAGTAACCACACTTCATTTGTAAATGTGCAAGTTTTCTTTTGTTGCTTACATAAGCATAAATGTAATAACTTCAGTCTGATCAAAATATAGTCGAGCAGATGTTAAGAATAAAAATAAATGAAATAAAAGTAATGTATGTTCCATACGTGTTTAAACCATTCTCATAGGCATAATCTGTTTGACAAAGAAAATTGTTTAATCAAAGAGAGCAACAGATTATGTACCCCACCTGTTGGAAAGGAAAGAAGAGGAATATTATTCAAAGGAAATAAGTGGAAGTATTTCAGTGTCCTAGCATACATTGATCAGAAAGAACTCACTTCTTTGATTCAAACTGTTGTGCTCTCCAGTGGCCAAAGGTGCACTGAGGGCCTAAGAACCTAAGACAACTTTGCTTTAAAGCAAATATTCTTCACACGAATGCTTTTCCTTTGCCTTGTACCCTCTACAACAGGTTTCTCTTCAGGCAAGTGAGCACAAAAATGCTGTCAAACCAAAATTCTCTTCTCAAATTAACAAATTAACTTCTTCATTCCCAATCTTCACCTATTTCTTCTGCATCAACAAAAACCTATAGTTTAAGTAGCTTTTCCCCTCAGCAGGCACTCAAATGTACACTTCTTCAGAAACTTCTGCACTGCTCTCCTTGCTTGTCTGCCTCTACACAATGTAGATTTTAATTATGTATTTATTTTTTTAAAGAGTAAATTATACTTAAGAACTTTCTGGATGCCCCACAGTGATGTAGATCTAATTTATGTAGTTTAATGAGAAACAAAATTCACCATAACCTACTAAAGCCAACAGCTGACAAGAGACACACCTTCCTGCTGTTCCTTGTCATACTAAGCCACAATAAGATCAGCTGCAATATAATTACTTAAAATACTAATTAAACACAATCATCCACTTAGGTTGATCTGTAACCTTTCCAGTTTTGTGAAACTTCACCTTGAGGGAAAATTCCTAAATTCTTCTGCTTAGAATATGACTAGTGAAAAGAAATCAAGATACCATTACTTATCTTCCAAACTAGTCTCCAGAGATAGGCTGAAATCGTCGGAATCACTGTATCTTGAACAATGCAGCTGGTTGTGTTGCATGATTGCAAGGAGATTAGGATGTTGTAAAACAGAGAAACATCCATTCTAAAAGAGATCTGATTGAGAAAGAAAAAAAGACGGTGCAACAGAATGAGGAAGAACACGAATTCTTGGCCATCGCGTCTTAGGAGGGAATGCGTAAGACAATTAGGAAAGTCATTGGCAACCTCAGTTTCAGGATGCAGGCAGCTGGCCCACCTCTTTGGAAAAGTGGCTAGATAGGCTTATATTCTGTACATTGAAATACTAAATCAAAAGGTCAGGGGCCTGAAAATTTACAATCTATTCCAAAAAGTATAATTATACCATCCAATTTAATTTTAAAGCACAAAAAAGTCATAATCTAAACATAAGCAATGTATTTCTTGACAATCTGAAGATCTGAAAATGACAGTAGCACAAAAATGGATAGATCCTGAGGTCTTATAGATAATATTGTGCTATAGCCCTCAAAATTATAATAAACAACAGTCTTTCAAAACAAAGGAGATTATCAATTGTCAAGGAAATAAGATGCTGAAGAAAAAAGTACTCAAACTTTGTTAATATATGATAATGGAAACTGAAGAAATTCTCTTGAAAATTCAAAGATTTTTTTTTAGAACAAATCCAAGCATTTGACAAGTACTGACACAGCAAAAGCAACCCAACATAAAACGAGAACAGAGGTAACAGAGATTAAACCCAGCTAAAATTCGAATTGTACAGATATGCATTAACAAACAGTTCTTCAGAGAGGGAGTAACAGTCCAAACAGATGAGCCAGACAGATGATAGGAGAAAAGACAGTCTCAAATTAGAGAAAGGGAAAAGAGCACATTAATGACCTTGCCCAAATTTATACTAGACATTTATATCAGGGATACAGTTTGAATTTGTGTCTCCTAATTTCCTCATCTCTAAATCTCCAGGAAGCATTCCTCTTTTCCTGCTTCTACAGTAGCAGAGATTAAAAGAAACAAAAGCATTTGCCACCACAACTCTAATAGAGCCAGGCAGCAAAGAGCTGTAACGCAGTCAGCAGTAGGCTAACACCACAGTTTACACCAGCAGAGGTACCACTGCTAAAATAGACACCAAACACCTTGGCATGGAGTAGAACTTCTCATTCTATCTGCCCTTTTTCTGATCTCACCAGCTTTGACCTAACTAGATCATGATTTGGGGTGGGTTTAAAAGGGCAGACCACAAACTGAGGGGAAAAAAAATCTGGGGCTGTTCCTTATCTGCCAGGATGGAGGTGGGAAGAGAGAAGCAGAAACTGCTTTTCTTACTCGATGCTGAATCACAATTACTGCTCTTGCTTTGAACATCTTGAGAGCAAAGGAAATTACGTTGAGGCTTCAGAGTGTACTCTGTATTTTCTGGCACAAGTATTGCCCCTAAGTCAAGCGGGATACAATGGAAAGGAAAGGGGAGAAAACTGATCCCTTGGGACGTTTGATGTTTCCCAGGATCCAGATCTTTCTTCTCTTTTCATTCACCTCTACTCAACATCATGGTCTTCAAGCTCCTTTTATTCTGTTGCCTATCTAAATGAAAGCATGAAAACTGAAGGGAAGCTCCACATACTGTTATGTGAACCAGAGCTATTGCTAACAAGTGAATATTCATCACCTGAGAGGAGAAGGGGTGCTGCTCCTGTCCCAAAACTTCTTTGCTGCCAAAGATGGGAGAAACTGGGTATCCTTACTAGGTCCTTCTGACATTAACAGAACTAATTGGGATTAACTGATTTAGAGGCAGGCTTAAATACACAGACTTGGAAAGGGGAGCGTAGCATGTTCTAAGTGATCTCCCTGCCCAAAATTGGTCTTAAAGCAAACCATTACATTATTAGATAATTAGCCTTATGCCAAACAGAGCAAGACATAAATAAAAATAATTAATCTGGCATACTCATGTTTGCAGAAGGTTATCAGCTGTAACAATGTTCCCCTGAATACAGGAACACTTAAACCCCTCGCACACTGATGGCTTTGTTTCTTATTTGTACTAGCTCTTAAGAAATTGAACACGCATTTTCTAGAGTGTGTAAAATGTTCCATCTTTCCAGCCATGACATCAAAAGAAAATGTATGTAACAAATCCAGAAATCCATATTGTGTGTATCTATTGAAAAGCTGCACCCAAACCATCTTTTTGTGAATATCAGTGTTATTCTATCCTATGATCTACATCAGAAAAAACCAAAACAATACAAAGCAGAACAACAACGGATGCACCTTTTTACATATTTTTTTCTCCAATCTCAGGCCAGTATTGACCATAAAAGAGTACTTTTTCAGTGGGTTAAAAGCCATTCAACGCAAGAGATTGTTCATCTTTCAAAACAGACTTTGACCTGGCCTGTCATCTCAGAGAGGGCAAAGGAGTTATTTTGTAATCAAACTGGTTTTTAGAGAATAGACCAGGAGTGGAAGGGAGACTCCTGAACCTGTTTTGACAGTTCCTGGCAAAATAAACAAATGCTGTAGACATGAGAAAGAGTAATTACATTCCAACTGTGCTCAACATTGGTCCAACTTACATTTTGACACACAGACCTTGCTATATAGTCCATAACAACAATCACATTTTTGTACTGCATTTCTGTAGGTGAATAACTGTGCTCTAACAATGTACAGTATGTATTTAACTGGCAGTGAAACAACACATATTTACCATGTATCTGTGGAAAAGCGTTGGTTTTCTTTAGGTAAAAGAGGAACAGCTCTCTGATAAGGAATAACAAATGGCAAATCCTTGTTGCTGAGGCAGATGGCCTGCTGCAGTAACTTCACAAAGGGGAAGCTGTAATTCAAGTACATTTGTAATTGCTATTCCTATTGAAATTTTTATTGAAATATGAGACCCAGGTATAAAATGACCCCAAGATAACATAAGAGTTAAAATGTTATTCAAGTCTCTCAAGTAGTGTTGGAACTATGGGTGAAATTAATGTGCCACTCAAGAAGCAATGGATTATATTAATCAAACAAATGTTATTTCACCTGATGAATGTTTAATTTTTTTTCTTCCATAAGCTACCTAGGCAAAAGTATAGGATCCCGAGATTCTCAAAGATAATTCAGAACAGCACAGTCTTCTGCTGTAACACAGCTGACAGGAAAGGAATTTTAATTTCTCTAATGATTGCAGAAGACCTTGTCTGCCTCCTTGGATTGTGAAACCTTAATCAGATAGTGCTAACAGAAAAGAGGTGTCGTGGCATCTATAACACTGCATGGAAGGTTAGATGATTTTTCAGCATCCTCTGAAAAGAGAAAAAGTTATAAACATTTAAGCAGGTGTCATAGTTTGATTTAATTGGGGTCTGTTTCCTAATTCTGGCTCAGCTTAGTCTAAAGTAACCTCTTTTTCTGAAAGCTGACTGCATGTTTTTCAGACAGTTTCTCTCTAGCAGTGATAACACGGGGCACTGCTCTGCAGAAAGGCCCGTGTGTGTACTTACTCGTCTGGTAACCAAGGCCATCCTTGAGCTGGTGAAAAAGGCCAAACATGTAGGGAGGGGTGGACAGGACGGGTGACCCCAAACTGACCAACAGAGTGTTCCATCCCATATACATCATACTTAGATCATGAGGGTCTCGCTCTCTTCTGTGACGGCCAACGTCCAGTGAGGACCTGGTTTGTCTGATGGTTCCTGATCCTGGATCCACGCATCCCGAAACCAGTTCCTGAGTTCAACTCCCAGCATGGACCCATTCCTCTGTGTCTCCTCTACAGTATTTGTGGTGATGTACAGTCATTCAGGGGTGGGGTGGGGCTGCGATCTCAGATATTTGTGTATATTTCATTATTTTCTAATTCTTTTAATAATCAGTACTATTATTATCATCATTTCATTAAAGCTGTAGTTTTAGTTTCCAATCTGCAAGACTTATTCCTCACACTTTTCTCTATCCTTTACCTGGGGATGAGGGAGTGGAATTTGGGAGCCCAACTGCACAATTTTAGCTGCTGAAAATTAGCCGGGTCAGGGCTAAACCGTGCCAGCAGGACACTGTTACTGCAGCACACAGGAAATCTGAAAGCCAGGCAGTGTTCTGCAGACAGGGACTGAGTAGGTCTTCCAAGGCAGAGTCTTTCCTCACATGAAATCACATGGGTTATGGCTTTCCCTAACTGCCATTAGCAACAGAAAAAATAACACGAGGCAAAAGGTTGTTCGATCCTACAGCTGTGGGAACAAGAGAATCGAACACAGTTGTTTTGCTTCATTCATTCAGCCTGAGTGACTCCCATCTATCTCCTTTGAAAATTATCCATCTGCATTTGGGGAGTGGTGTGTACATACAGGAGTCCTCATAAAGGCAGCACAAGAGTGAGAAAATACCTTTAAGTTTGATGAAGCAGCCATGGGTATTTATTAGGGTTGGGTTTAAGAGATGTACTCTTTAGTTTCCTGAACTAATTTGTTCAGCAGATGCTAGAGACAATAACAGCCAGAAAAACTGAACGCGGCCTGGGAAAATTGGGAATTTCCTACAAAAGGACACAGGAGCGATAGGTCCAATTGTCAATGCGTTTCTTGGAAAAAGGATTGCAAGATGCCAGGTGCAATGCCAGCGTGACACAGAAGGTAGAAGCAACAGCAGGTATCTTATTGCTAGGAAAATGTTGTAGCTGAAAGACTGGGCTGAAGAGACTGACCCAGACAGAAATAACTCACACCAGAACACAAACAACATCACTATTTTCCACCCCTAACTCCTTCATGTCTCACCATGCAGTGCTCTGTGTGTTGCCTCCCCTCCTTACATCACCTAGTGCTCTTTAAGAGCAGAAGGAGCTACACATTTATACAGGACCATAAGTCTTGCTTTCCTGTGAAACAAGGCTGATGTCATTTTTTCTTTTTTAAAGAAGTTAAGGCACTCTACCCAAAAGGTTCCCAGGTCTTGGCATTGTTGTATTTCTAAAATCTCACTACACGCAACTGCAACTTTTGTGAATTATGGACCTTTTTTCAGCATCCAACCAAGTAAAAGGAGTTGCTACCAAAACATCACCTTCTTTGGAGCAGCCTCCTTCCCTCACATTAACTCTCCACCAGATTTCATGGGGAAATATTCCAAGGAAGTTTGCTGAGCTACAAGCTAGCCTTCACTAAGGAAGGAGGAACTAACGTTCTGTTCCATAGAAAAGATTGGTTGGGGAACGTGAGAGAAAAATCCCCGATAACAGAACATAGTAATAATTCAGCTAGGATTTTAATTGTTTGATCTGTGAAGTATAATACTGAGACAGAATTAAGTATCTTTTTAACCATATAAATTCATTCACGATAAAGCTTTAATCCAGGGACTTGAACATCAGAAGAAAAGATCCAATCATCACTCTTAGAATTTCCAGGGAGTAGCACATTCTGTGGCCATCTGTTTGCCAGATTCTATCTGTAGCTTCAGCTCTAACAAACAAACTGGTTTACTTGTACATGAACTGGGAGAAGACTATGAACGTGTTACTCCAGCTAATGGCATCCTTCAGCAAATAACACTTAAAGACCCAAGCGTTGTTATCAAGTAAGGAAGGAGAATTAAGTCAAACTTGATTAGTTAGTGGTTACTGTCAGTGCAACACAGATCTGGTGAAACCCCATAAATCAGTAATCAGGGCTTGGTTCATATCTCAGCCCAGCCAGCTGCTCGGCTGGTGTTTGAGTTTTAGATCTGCAGGTCCTCATGTTTCCATTTAGCTTACGAGAATCATCACCTGCAAGGGCAGACACACAGTACTCATGCAAGGTTATGGCACCAAGGCTGTTGATCTGAGCAGCACTGAAACTGTGAAGAAAAAGACCAACTTTGACCATAAGGTTTATGCAGACAGACTCTGGGTGCAGTATGCTGCCATATGAAAGCAGTGCTTTGAAAAACCTTGTTACAGTTTATCACTTAACTCTTTCATCTGTCTTTTCACCCTTCCTCCCACTTCCTCTCAAATGAACAGTTTGGTAACTGTTTTAATAAACACCTGCTTGAGACAGACAACCTGTACTTTCCATTAGAAGTTAATTTGTTCAGCACAGGCAGACTACCTACATATCTGACACATTCTTTCTGTACAACATATCTAAGCCATGATTTTTCTTATCCATCCACACAGCTGAAACTCTGATTCTCATCTTGATTACCACAACATCCTTCTCTTTGGCTTTGACAAATGCAATCTTGTCGGTCTTATTTCACTCAAAAAGCTACTGCAAAGATGATTTCTCTTAGCTCATTCTTTTGACTGTGCCATCTCTCTCCTTGTAGTGTTCAAAGAGCAGCTGCTTCTCTACTACAAACTCAACTCCATTATTTCGATTATTAAGGCTTCCCTTAAGAAGTTCTCTTTCTCCCTCATCTTCTTGTGCCTTATCAAGATGCTCCATTCAGGTCACACTGTGATACAAGCTTGCATGCCTAATCATTACATTCCTGAGCTTTCTGCCATGCTTTCCCTGGCAATTGGGAGATCACTGAAGATAACTGCAATATATCAGTAATATTGCCCTATTATCCTTCTCCACAATTCCCTTCAGAACCCTCTTTCCCTGGATGCCTTAAAGAAAAGCTTTGACAATAGTCAGACTATTAGCATGCTGAAAATACTGCCAGGCATATTGCCAATGTTATCCCAGCATTTCCTCATGTTTCCTTCTCTTTTTAGTTGGTCTTAATTGCAACCTCTTTGGAGAAATTATCTTTTTTGTTCTGTATTTGTACGGCATCAAACACGGTGAAATTCCCATCTGTGGCTAAGGATCAGGTACATGACAAATACAAACAATAAAAACTAAAGAGGGTCACGGTTTCTTTGAGAAAATACTGCAAGGCAGAGCCTGAGGAGCTTCCAGTAAGCTCTAGTCTTATTTGTAATGAGGACTACATTTATGTAAATTATGGTGGCACACTTTCTCATTTCTAAAGGACATCATAATATTTTGAGGTAGGATTTCTGATAAAATGTTATTTAAAAATACATTTTTGGCAGAAAAAATATTTTAGAGTTAAAAAAATAGGAATTTCTCAGGGCTGTTGGCACAGTCATAAGCAAGAACCTCACAAATTACTGCACTCTAGATTAAATCCAGAGGTAAGTTTTACTATGAAAGCAACTATGATACAGGGAAACTCAGCATTACAAATGCCCTTTTTCCCCCTCTCTGTGTCTCACGAGTTCAACTGTTTTGTGGTAAGCATTTCACCTGCCCATCTGCATCTTTATTCTTTGTTCCACATGTATTAATTCAATACACTCAGATATGCAACACAGTCCAGCTCTCTCCAAAAGTACATTTCCTATCATTTCATCCAGCATGGTTCTCAGACTTTCTAGTGATAGAGTAGGTTTGCACACTTGTTATAAACTGGCTACAGTTGTTCTGTAGTCCAAACAGCCTGGTCTGGATTAAATTTTACCCCTTTAAATGTCATCCCTTTACTTCTAGCATACCACTCCATATAACTCCCTTCCATCGTTACTACTTACCTAGTTCAAATATCCATGTGGCTTCACTAAAGTAAAGCCATAAAATTTCTCTAATCTCTCCTCATAAATAAAATTTCTTCTGAGGACGTGTTTCATAATGGATTTAGTACTCACCAGGACATGGGAAACTCATGATAAGTTCCCAGTTCTGCTGCCAGACCTCAACTTAAAGAGGCTTTCTCTGTATCCCTTTCTGTTAAACAGGGATCACAGTATCAGCTTGTATGGTAAAGCACTTTGCACAAAACCTGAATAAAACCAGTAGAATTTGAGGTATGGGAAATCATCAATGATATCAATATTTTCTTGTTCATGACTTTTAAACACCTAGTTTGGGCACGTTTAGAAAAATAGCAAAATAAAAGACATAGATGAAATGTCCAAACTTGTTTTTAAACATTCATACTGAATTTGCTTCTCATTATCATTTCCACAATTCCATTCCAAATCCCACTCTGAAAAGAGCTCTATCGTACAAAGGAAATTAACTATTGTCTCTTGACCATTTACGCTCAAAAGAAAGCATGCTGAATAAATACACCTTCTTGCATGTTTCCAGTGTTCTTTAAAGTTTATACAACATTTTAATGTCTCCAGCATTCTTTATTCACCAGTTTTAACTTTTGCTACAGGAAGAAATCAGCCAGCTACTAAACATATCCCTTTGCTCATGACTTCACATCTTGTCTGCTAAGGTATATCAGTTCAGGAAGCAATTCAAAGTCAACCGAAACAATTCTCAATAAGCTTTGGAAGACCTACAAATTAGCTATCTCCCAACAGAGAAATTGTTGTAAAGTTCTGTAAATCCACACAAGTTCTCTGCAAATCCCTTTCTTTTCTTCTATGAAATGTTGTGTGGCTTTCCAAGACATATTGTGACTGCTCTCCCTACCTTTCACTACTCTTCCCTTGCTGTTGCCTATTCTCATGTGAGAACAAGTAGAAGTATCCAGTACTCTTCAGCACGCCTTTCCCATACTGAGCTACTGTGCTGAGTTAGAAAGGGTAACTCTTAATACAATAAGTCAGGTTGCTGAGCTCTGTTCTAAACACACTCTTTTCAGATACAATAGTAACTTTATCATACTACTGCTTTTCCAGAAAAAAACCCTGTAAAATATAATATTATTAATTATACAGTCCAAAATTACATGGCATAAGACTCCAAATATCACTAAAATGATTTCTGAAAGATAAGTCTTATTGCCCCACTACATGTAATACCCAGCTAGTGAATCTCCATACAGGACAACTGTCAGCATACAGAGACAAAACTGTATCCTCTCCTAAAAGAGGTCACAGGAAAACTACACCACAATCAGGGCATTTAGGAGATATGTACATTATTGATCTCCATATTTAACAAATGGCCAGTTCCTTGAGCTATAGAAAATAAGTGCAAGATTGCCTCACGCCTGCAGCACAGTGAGAGACCTGTGTGTAGTGATCAGGTACAACCAGGCAGTGATGGCCTATGTGCAGCTGCAACTGCCTTACAATGAGTATGGATATAAAGACAATGAGTCGTTGGATGTTGAATGTTTTGCCTCAATATACACACTAAGACAGAAAGAGGGAGAAAGCAAGCGTGTGCATCTCTGCCAGGTTACCTCCTGCGAGTAACCCGTGCTCCTGACGTGACTCAGTGACACCAGTGCACTACAGCAAGTAATGATCATTTACACAAGAACTTGGAAAATTTGTGTTCTACCATCACTGGAGCAACACCTCCTTTGTTACTATGCTTATTGCATAGCCATCAGAAGGGCCTGAATTCCTATTCTTTATTCATCTACCTAGAATCTAACTTTTCAAATCCACGAGCAGAGATGACAATTGCATCGCTTACTCATACAAAACTGATTTAAATTAGGGACGTGTGCTGTGGATATTAGATTCAGAGCAAAAAGTGCTAAAATTAGGGGTCAACAACAACAAAAAACAGAACTGGAAATGCTGAGGTTTGACTTCCTTGGTTTGCATCTGTGTGAGAATTCGTTGTTGAGTTTTATTACTCTGGCATTCCTAGAATGAAACAGACATTCCCTCCAGAACCAGGAGCTTCTATAGCTTTGTTTAGTTCCACTCTACTCAGAATTTTTTCATTCCAAAAATTTAATAATACTTACAAAAACCCTAAATAAATATTAGGTATATTTAGCAGAATGAAATGCAACTGAACTGCCCTTGGACTTTCCAAACTAGCCTGTAGTAATTGATGGTAAATGCATTACTAGTATGCCTCGACTATGTTGCAGAATGTGTTACCTTAACCCACCTTTGTGAACTGCTCTGTGAGCATATGAAAATACTTATTGCCTCATCCATAATTTAAAATTAATGATGCCGTTTCAGGGCAATGATTCAGTAAATGTATTTCTCCATTAGCTGCTGGTAATTGGAAGCTGACCACGCTCTCCGCTGACCCAAGCAACAACTGTCACAGCACCCTCAATTAAAAAAACCCAAAACTTGAAAAGTCTCTCAATCAGACTTCTTTTTCTAACAAACTGAAAGAAACACTTCCCTTCAAAAAAAAAGAAAACACTGCCCTCCTTTGGATCAGACATTAAAGTTTTTCAGTTTAGAATACAGTAGGAAAATCTGTCCTGGAGGAGCAAAGTCTACTGTCGCATCCTTCAGCCGATTCCTATATAAGGTCCATCTTGGAAGACACCTTTTAAGCCACATTTTGTTCTAAAATACCAGAGTACAATTGTACTGTAGTTTAAAGCAAAAGGTGAGAGAGCTTGCTGGTTTGCTTTTGTAAGAGTCTGAGAGCCATTTTAATAATTTGTACAAAGCTGTAGACGTACCTGAAGAGAAAAGTAAGTAGTATAGCAAAACAGAGCTTTTCCTGCTATTTCTAGATGTAAATAAATGCAGCTTGTGTTAGGTCATTAAAAATCAGGTGAAAAACGGAAGGTAGATAAACCATAATTAACTAAATTAGAAATCAGAGTAAGTATCGGTGATTAAAATTTATCAAAAAAAATAATCACAGTTTAAAAACTTATCTAAAGGCTACCGCCCTCAAATTCCCACACATCTCATGCTGTGTTTTACTGTGAACATATGGGAATATTTATTAAATTTAATACTTTATGCAGTAGTCTGAATGACAATGGGCACACTTCTGGATTCTAATTCAGGGACATTACAAAAGGTCTTCCTGACTTTCAGTAGAGGGTAATTTGCATACAAAGTAACTGATTTTAGGAAACATGTAGGTGGCACTCTCAGCTAACCAAACAAAATAGCTGTAGAGAGATTGTTTCCATACACATGCAAAGTATACAACACACAGAGCATGAATAATTAGCATTAATGAGTGTCAAACTCATCACTGTTGATTCAGAATACTGCCAGAGTGTGGAACTACCACTCCACTGGGAGCTAATGCCAGGAAAAGCACTGAAGCCTATTGGGAAAGTCAAAGATGAAGGGGATCTTATGTGAAAACAGTATTAAGGAAAAAACATACTTTCCCCCTTTGTAAGTCAAATAAATGCTCTGAAGCTTTAACCTGATTAATCAGAAAAAAAGAACTGTTAAGAGTCACGTTCTGAGAGGTTGCTCTTAGGTGGGGTGTTTTTGTTTGGATTTTTGTTGGGTTTTTTTTCTTTTTAACCACAGTTCTCCCTCAGAGTTTGTCAAAGGAAAAACTGAGTAGACATCTTAGGATCTGGTTCTTCATACAACAGCTGGATGTAGAGAACTAATAAGCCCTTTTTACAAAGAATTCATGGTTCTTAGGAATGCTGTTTATCCATTAATTTCTTGTATGTGCAGACTCAGTCTTCACTTTGTGTCTGATATCGATCCACTGGATGCCACATCTGAAGTTACTGCATTTCATTCCCAAAGGACAAAACTCATGATAACATAATTATAAAGCAATTCTTCATTTTCCACTATGAAGAATTTCATGTTAAGTTGGCTGGTATAATTTCCCTAAAAATAAGGCAAGGTTTCCCACCAATTTGTCCTCCCCCCTGGAGCAGGTACTAGACACTTGCCTTATATTTATGATCAAAGAGTCAGGAGCTGTGAACCACAGCACAGAGGTGAGCTACTGCCTATCAAATAATCATAATTTGCCCCTGTGGGAGGCAGCCTATGATAGCAGGCTGCCAGAACTCAGCAGGAGCCAGGACTCGCACTAAGTGACTTACAGCAGAAAAGGCATCAAATAAAGAGGGCTGAAAAGGTAAAAAAAGGTAAAGGTACCCAATGAGAGGGATGGAGCAGAGCTGCAAAGGACACGTGAAGCTGGGATGCAGAGGAGAATAGTGGGCAGCAGAACGAGGCAAGGAGGGGAGAAATAGATGCCACAGCTTTGCTTCAGTCCAAGACACACAAACCCAGGAGTGTTCAGGGCTGCCTTGTATTCGGGCAGGTACAAAGCTCTTCTGTGATTAACCCTGCAAAAGGTCAGATTCCCCTCAGTGGCTAAAACTGTATCTCCTCAGGTGAAACAGAGTAGGTTTGACACCCGGGTAAGCTGACAAATGTGTTCCTCCCCATGCCCCTGGCTTTTCACTACAAAATATGAGCTTTCAAGTCCATCCCACATCATACGGAAACTTAAACCGAGGCACAGATGGAAGGTGTCTTCTTCCCGCTGCTTCATCTGGTCCATGCCAGACAATTCCATCACTACACTTGCAATATCTGAGAGCAACTTTTCTGTTTCTCAGCTTTTGGTGGATTATTTGATAACAGACATTCACATACAATAGGTACTTGTTGCACGGGCCTTGCAGCTGGTTCTCACTAAACAAGATATTGTTGCAACTTTTTGCAATTTTATCCTGGACTGTGTTAACATAATGGTGTATTTCTTCCACTCTCAGCTCCTGAACTGATATACTTTCATAACATCTTAGCTTTGATGCTCTATTAAAAAAGAAAAAATATTTGCTTGGGCCTGAAGAGATGGTATAAGCATTAATGCTCATGGCTAAAGAATGCAAAGGCTAAGAAAACTATCCAGACATTTATTATTCTTTGAGGTTGAACAATTTACAGAGCAGCATTTTTGAATCTTTGGGTTTGGCATTACTGTCACAGCTTCATTCTTTCCTTCTTAAATAGTTTACTTGGCTTGGAAATGGAGTTTGTTCACTACACACTTACTGTTTTTTCTTTTCCCCTTCTACTTTCAGCTTTCCCAAATGACAACTGGAAACCTTCACTCCAGTGTGATGTGATTCCCACCCAGGAAAGCTGGCAAGGGAAGCTCCTCCAGCACAAATGTAAGAGATAACACTTTGTAACAACCATTTCCACACCCCAAAAAATTTATTAACTCCTAAATAAAAAACCCCAAACCTTCATAAAATATATTTATAAAGTGAGATACAGGAACAAAGTCAGTCCTCCACCATTTAAGTGTTCAAACTCAAGAAATTAGATTAAAAGTAATGGATTTTTTTCCTTAATACATGAGGATACTTCTCATTTGTGTTCAGCTTCTGCTAGAGTTGACAGCTATCATTCTTTTAAACTTTGACTCCTTATCATGAGTCTTGCATTTTAAAAATAATAATAAAAAAGGATTCTCACATAATTTCAAATTATGGAGGAAGGACATGGATCTGTTAAAGAGAGCCCAGAGGAGGCCACAAAGATGATTAGAGGGCTGGAGCATCCCCCATACGAGGACAGGCTGAGAGAAACGGGGTTATTTAGCCCAGAGAAAAAAGGCTCCAGGGAGACCTTAGAGCAGCCTTCCAGTACTTAAAGAGGACCTACAGGAAAGCTGGGGAGGGGCTCTTTATCAGGGAGTGCTGGGACAGCATGAGCAGCAACGGTTTTAAGCTGAAAGAGGGGAGATTTAGATATTAGGATTTTTTTTTCCCTGTGAGGGTGGCGAGGCACTGGCACAGGTTGCCCAGGGAAGTCATAGATGCCCCATCCCTGGAGGTGTTCAAGGCCAGGCTGGATGGAGTCTTGAGCAGCCTGGTCTGGTGGGAGGTGTGGGGGTGGAACTGGATGATCTTTAAGGACCCTTCCAACTCAAAGTATTCTAAGATTCTATGATTATTTTTTAAGGAAATAACTATTTTAAGACTCATGATAAAACTAAAATCTGGGCAAAACTCTATCAAAAGTCACTGGGAAACAGCCCATTCTATATGGGCAAAAATATGCCCAAAGCTCCCTTTTACCTCCAGAAACTGTTTTTACATACATGAGGTCTCTCTTGCTGACATTTCTCTGCTCTTGTATTGTTATAAGCATTATTGATCATCAAGTCCATTAAAAGCATTAGTCACCCTAAATAATTCATCTCTCCAGACTAGCTTCAGCCACAGATGCCATCAGCAATAGCATTCCAGGAGACTTGTACTAAAGAAATGCCAGCATAGCTGCAGCTTAAGTAGACAACATCCTAGAATAAGCAAGACAAAAATGATTGAGCAAACATGTCACATGACTACATTCCACTGGGGATTTCTCCAAGTAGCATATAATAATCTCAGGGGTCTAGAAACCAGGTATGTGACAACAAGAAATGCGTAGTTTTCAATTGGGACATCGGTACCCAAATGCCAGTAATGTTTGTTAAGCTATGGAGCTTTAGTACTTGACTGTGGAGTGACTGTTGCCTTATTCTGCAGACTGCTCCATGGGCAGCTCCATAGCCTGTTCATGTGCTTTGGCAAGCGTTTCATATACACAACAGACCATGATGCAGGCAGCAGTAGCAGCAGCAGAGGAAGTGACAAACACCAAATTTCTTTTAGCCAATAAATTATTGGGGGCTTGAGATTCTTCCTGGTACTCTAGACCAAGTCCTCTCCTTTGTCTCTGCACACTACAGAGACAAAATACCATGTGAAAGAAAAACTCTCTTGGTGCACAGAGTATGCAAGATGAGCATTTGCAGCTCCCCACGACCCTCTCAAAGCCTGCAGCAACAGCAGGAACCCCACTCAGAGTACTTGCAACGAAGCTGACCAAGGCAGGCATAATTCAGGCCGTGAAGAGATCATGTTTGGTTTTTCAAAAAAGGTCTGAAATGTCAAAGTATTTTAAAATACCTGCCCTATTTTTCCCCTTGTCAAGTGAAAGAAATCTAATCTCTTCTTTATGAGGAAAATACTCTGCCTTGAGGCTGGTGAGGCGCTGGCACAGTTTGCCCAGAGAAGTCGTGGATGCCTCATCCCTGGAGGTGTTCAAGATCAGGTTGAATGGGGCTTTGAGCAACCTAATCCAAGGAGGTGTCCCTGCCCTTGGCAGGGGGTTGGAACTGGATGATCTTTAAGGTCCCTTCCAACCCAAAGCATTCTATGACTCTATGAAAGGCCAGTGGGCTAACACCCTGTTGGGCTGCACACCAGCATCCGCCTTGCTGCTGCAGCACGGGATTGCTGAAAGCAAACTTACTCTGCTCCTGAAGCCAGTGGTAGTTATGAAGCCAGTACTCAAATCTGTGTTGGTAGAACTAGGTTGCTTAAGTACTCAAACTAGCTATCTCAGTACCTGAATTGTCCTGCAGGAAGTTTCTATGGCTGCATTGAGAAGCACTTGTTTTTGCAACCCTCTTGCAAAGTAAAATCTATTAACATAGCATGAATTTAATTGTTGGTTAATCAACAAACTTTGATTGGATTAAATCTGTCACATCTGTATATATATAACAATGACATTTTTAATGACTACACATTTAAAATCTGAAGTGTTTTGCCTTTAACTGCACTACAGAACTAAGAAAAACACAGGGTAACTGGAGGGTTCCAGGAAGGACTAAGAATTTGTACTTACGTTCTGACTGGTTATGCTCACTTCAGAAGGATGCCAGTGGTCAGACACATTAAAAAACAGTGTCAAAAGCATAATGAACACATATTCTGTGAAATTTCTGCATATCTGTATTACAAAGAGGTGGAGGAAACATTTAGTAAGATAGAGCGACGAAAGAAAAAACAGTGTCATCTTAGTTTCTGGTACTCTGGTACATCTTAGCTCACTGGTACTCTTCAGTGAGATAAGCAATAGTTTCCTAGTATTTTTAATGAACACAATGAAAAATTATTAGAGATGTAGGAATTACTGAAGCCAACACTGTTTGTGAGTTATTGCCATCTCTAGAATTATAGATCAATACAGTGAAGCAGAAAAGGCTTTCATTCAAAGGGAAAAGCAGACTGATCATTCCAAAGTCCAGTGAAGAGTCCTGCTCGGCTGCATGCTGCGCATCACCTAGTTAAGAATTATGAGAAGATTTATCAGATGAAAGAGAAAGGAGCAGGAAATGGAAGAGGACACACTAGTAAAATATAGATAGGCTCACCCATTGCCCAGTCACTGTCTGGCTTCACAGAAATCATAATAAAATTAAATTTTAAGGAGTATTTGAAGTTATATGAAGCAGTAGATTTTTTTTTTAATTTAGCAGGCAAATGTTCTCCAAGTCTAGACAGACACATGACAGCAAACCCAAGAGTAGAATGGACAAGTGTGAAGGAAAATGGGTCTATTTTAAGATATACATACCAGATGTTACAAACAATTCACTCGTTTTCAGACAGCAGAGTTTCAAATCCAAATTTCTTAAAAAATTACTCATGCAGAGAAGAAAAACATGTATGCATTTATCAAAATTAAATGTAATAACTGAGTGGATATGAATTGCAAGTGGGCAGTTGTTGTAGATGGTTTCCAGGTGGCCGATTTTGGATGCAGCTTCAGAAGCAGCATTTGCAAATAACAATGCTCTTTTACACAACATGCCCTCGAGATATATCTCAAAATGTGCAAGACTATCTGAGCCACAACATGGCTTGTTAACTGGTAAGTGATGAGTGAAGAAGGAAGAGGGGGTGGAGGGGCAGGAGAAGAGAATATACACGGAGGAGGCTTACTGAGAAGTATAAACATACCTCAGTTTACAGGTTAAATCTTCAAACAACGTATTTAATACCATTCTGTCACCACATCGATAAACAGCTCTTCTGCAAGCAGGTGACTGCCATACAGTGTCAGTCAGACGGGCTTTGAACGCTGAATTTACCAGTATTTAGTATATTAATTTACTAGTATTATTATTAGACTTTACCAGTGAGCTAAATCCTTTATTAGCAGGTACTAAACACACGACACAGTTCCCTTCCGTCAAAGTTCATTAAAACAGAAATGCACTGGCAGCTGTCATTTCCTAACAAGGCACATATTTTTAAAAAGCTGTGGTTTATAGACAGTGTGAAACTGATGTTGGATACATTTTCATAGCGTTTTGTGTAGGAAAAATGATGCCAAACACTTTGTCGTGTGTTAGAAAGAACTGGCAAATTTATACAAATGCATATTATGCAATTATAGAGTCAGGGCTGCATTCTACTCTTTACTCAGAGCTTATTGCAGAAGAAAAGTTAAAAGGAATATTTTTGGTTTTGTTTTTAAACGTGCCAACTAAAAGCAGAAGGATATCATATGTCCTAAGAATGCAAAACAGTTTCCTTATTTCAGTATATTAAGTAAGCCACTAAAGCATTCTATGTTACTTATGTCATATACATCCACATTTGCAAAACTTGTCTTCAAGTTAGGCTCTTGATCACACCACTGTGTAGCAAAAGCAGATGAATGCATTAAGATTGTTGAGTGCAACCTGAAAGAAGATTGGGCCTGTGTTGCAACAAGGATCTAACCTACCCAGAGTATTCTGACTCTCTTCCAGTATTCTCCGAGTTACCCCAGTAACCTTCTTTTGCTTGAGTGCTTTTTTTGACTTTAAAAAATTAATCTTTTCCATTATTGATACTCAGAAAGTAACAGAGCAACAGCAGGCATCTCTGTACAATTAGACCTTTCGAACAAGGAGTCAGTGAGGTTTTGGCGAGTGGTGCAGAAAAAAAATGTCTCTCAGCTGACTAACCTCCTGCCTCTGACTCCACTCTTTCCTCTTGTCTTTCTAAGTTAGAAAAATATTTGAAATGGAGCCACTGATAATTTTCCAAAAGGCATGGCAGCTGTGGACTCCCAGAGATAACAAATTAGCACTACAACAGGAAACAAGAGAAGCAGATGAAAAGGGCTGTTGAATGTTTTGATGTTCAGTTCACAAGGGCAAGGCTGAAACCTGCAAAAAATGAGTGGTTTTGAAGTTTGCCTCAACCACTCCATATCAGCACTGTTATGCCGTTAGCATAGTTCGAAGTCACAGTGCGCGCTGTGGTTTGGCTAAAACCTTCTATACATCTGTCCTTAGCTCTGAGCTGACTTCCTTTTCAGGTCACTGTTAAATCATTTTAATTAGGAAATAGTTTCACGGTACTTACAGTGATAAATATGCAAAGCCATTACCAGGCAGGTTTAGCTACAGATCTAAGGATCTAAACCCTCCTGTAATTGTGTATTTGACACACAGCTGCCCGACCAACTACAAAAGCCTGAGCTTGGAGATCCTTTTCAGTAATAAACCTGAAGACATTCTTGGGTATTTACCTACTACTTTCCTATGACCATCCTATCCAGACAGTGATCTGCTAATGTGCTTGTTACCAACACTCATCCAAACTGGGCTCATACATGACTACATCAACTGATGCTATTGCTAAAAAGTCAGACAAAAGGCTCACGGGAGTGGCTGTAGGAGAGGCTATCCCTGCACTTCCCCTAACCTCCACCTCCTCTGATAGTTTATGCCACCTACTTTAAAAGGCAGCCAGACAGCTGCTAGGTACTCCACAGCCTCTGATCAACTTAGTAATGAAACCCTCAGAAAGATTAACTGATATTTTAAAACCAAATTAACTTTTAGATTAATGTGCATTACTTCTGTGAAAATAATTCATGCACAGAAATAGCTAAACTCATTTTGTCTGACAAGTTCATTACATAGCTTCCTTTAAAGCTGCTCAGAGTTCCTCTGTCTGCTCTTGCTTCTCTCTGTTCTTCCTTACAAAACAAACATGGTGACAGCAAGAAATGGGTACTTCTGCTTGATATTTACATAGTGTCTCCTGTCCAAAGATCTTATTTCACTAATAAAACATCAAGTCAACATCAAACAAAATGTTCCTCGCCACAGCACTCACAAATATAACTCTACAGTGCCTTTAAAACACCAGTGTATGTTTAAACATGAAGAATCTTTTGGGTAAGAAAGAAACAATGTAACATCTATAGAGTCCTCTTAGATAAAGCCCAGCCCTCTCTGACAGTAAATGAGCCTTCATTTCCACGAACAAGCTGTGTATGTCTCCCATAAACCTGACTGACTCCCAGGTCCTCATGAAAAGCAAAGACCTTCTGTAAAACAGTGCAGCTCCAGAATCCTGCGTTACTCTTTGTTTATATACACACGCATACAACTAGGCACATGCACCCAGACACAAGTATCTATGAGGCCCCACACAAAAAAACCCAAGACTGTGCCTGTAACTCTTATTACAACACATAAGAAAAGTAACTACAATCACTTCCACAATAGTTGCCTTCTGAGTTGACACACAACTGCATACGATGCTGTCAATGTTCAAAGCAATTCTCCAGATCATCTTCTGAAAGGCTGTTGAGGATCTCTGTCATTTTTGCTTTCACTTCTACAGACTCTGCTTCCTCTGAGCACCAACTCGACCTTTGGGAAGAGGTAGAAAACACAGGGAGCCAGGTCTGGTGAATAGGGTGGGTGCTGAAGCACAGTGATGTTGTTATTAGCTAAAAACTGCTTCACAGACAAAGCATCATGAGCTGGCGCACATTAACGTCTTCTAACCAAGGGTAAGAAAACATCTGTATTTGAACACACGTCCACTCAAACTGAGTGACATGATCTTTTTGAGCCTTGTCTCACTGTGACAGGTTAGAAGGTGCTCTATAACCATCTCTTTGTCTCTCCCCTCCCACCCTCTTTCTCAAGCTATAGGGTTACTCTTGTTTTATTTTGTGCCAGATATCATACACTTTCTGCTCTCTCCCTCTTCAGAGGCAGAGACACTGATTGTGGAAATAAAGCAAGAAACCTATCCAAAGACCTTTCTTTCAAAGGGAGTTTTAATGAGCTCTGAAACACTTGCAGGGCAGCCTTATTTCTGAATCCTGGATTCTTGACTCGGTAGGGCAGGGTAACCTGCTATGCTATTTGGTGCCACATGGAGTGGAATGCCCTTGGCACAAGGGCAAGAGCCTGACTCTGTAAGTTGCAGAGATCAGTATGTTTCACATGAAGCAGTCAAACTGCTCCCTGAATCATATCCTTTCACCCTGAGGAGTCTTTCTTCCTGGCTCTTAATAAAATAAAGCTTTTACTCTGCATCACTTTTACTAATGGCTTTGATCTAGACATGAATAACAACTGCCCAACATCCGTATTCACCAGGCTACTCTGATAGTCTGCCTAAAACCAGATAATAATTTATAACGAAAGCGTATCTACCAGAGGGAGCCCATATGGCCAACATAATAGAACAATATTGACACAGGCAAGAAAAGTTAATTAAACCTTTAAGACGAGGGCTACACAGTTCAGACAAGACACAACCCTTAGTTCCACAGGTGTATGATTTTACATAATTCAGGGGTAACAGATTATATAATTGCATGTGGTATAGGATCTGCCCTTCCAGAAATGCTTCTACTATACATAACACGTCTGAGAACAATAAAAGACATAATAAAGACAAAAGATCAAAACTTTTCTAACTTTATTGTCATCGTGAGATCTTTGAAGCATGCTGTTGCATCAAATAAAAACAAAAAAACAACACAAACCACAAAACCAACCAACTGATCCAGACATACCATCTTGTGATACTTAGGAATCTGGAATTAAACCAGTAGGTCACTTTACATAGACTACACAAGATCATGAAGGTAAATTTTGAACTGGTTTTGATCAATGAGAAGAAAAAATGAGTAACTTTCAACACAACTCTGAAAATTGCAAGATGTGCCTGGTTTTCAGTTATATCTGAAGGCGGCTGTCAGCAATTTCACTGACACCAACAGAAAAGCTTAAATGAGACTAAGAAGTTAAAGGATCAGGAGAAAAAGATTTAAATAGCAGCACTGCATTTATCAATTCCATAAGCTGTACCAACTCCGATGTGTAATGTCTTAGGCCCTTTGTCCTGCAAAGTCACATGCATTTACCTTTGTACACAAGAAGCTGTCTCAGGAGTCCAAATCAAGATTATATCCAGAAGTGTGAAAGGCAAACTGTAAATTCCGAGAACTCTCTCATTCTATAGTTGGACAGTGCTCCACAAAACTAAGTTTCAATTTCTATTGAGACTTCAGAGAGGTTCCTAATTACAATTAAGAAAAAAAATTTGTCAACATCTTAAACTTACAGCCTTTTTCTGAATACAAATTAAAACATTAGAAGATGGGTAGATTCTGAACATGCAACCACCTGAAAATGAAGTGGTTCCACTATTCTCTATACTCTTTAATCAACATTAAGGTCATATACTTCTAGTACTAAAACTTCAAGGCCATATACTTCTAAACTAATTGCAAGAAAACATTCCATTCCAAGAGTATGAAAGAAAGTTATCTCTAAAGAGTTAAGTAGTTTGAGGTGAATTTCTAGTTTATCTGTTCAAACAATGTCCAATTTTCTTTAAGAAGCAAAACAAGCAGACTAAAGTGGGGTTTTCTTTGAACTCAATCTCTCCTCCTTCCTCTTGTCTGCTCTCACAGAACACTACACACTCACTTATACAACTTCACTTGTTCACATAACCCGATTGTTTTTTTGATGCAACTTTTTGCATAAGCAAAATTACTGACATTGCTAATGTATTTGAAGATTATATTTTTAAATTTGCTTCTCCTAAATCCAACCATTGCATTTTCTTGGTCTGTAAGAAACAATTTTTCAACATTTTAAGTTACTTTACCTCTTTTCTCTGTCAAAAAAAGCTACAACAAAAACCCATACAGAGCCTAAAGAATATCAAGAACAACAATAACAACAAGCCAGCTAGGGTAATACATAGTTCTTTCACAGAGAGAGCCTGCAATAACAGTGTTTGCTCAGCACATATCTAACAAACCAGTTAGAACTCAGAAGCCCTCTAGCTTAACAATTTCCGGGAGAGAGCTCAAGGTTCAGATGAGATACCCCGCAGAGCAAGGCGTTTGTAGTTGCCAACAGTATCCGGTAACACCTGTGTCTCAGACTTATTAAAGATTTAACCAGAGGAGTCACATGCATACTGAACTGGCCATTGCTGACAACAGCCACGCTTAATGCACATCTCCAAAACTTTGGAAAAATAGGAAGAAAAATGGAGTTACCTTTGGATGAGGAGGATGGCACTTTCACCAACATTTCTTTGGCAGATGATGCAGGTAAGAAAATGCAGTAATCTACTGATAAAATACAAATTCCATGGGCTGAATAATAGTACTGGGTGAGAACATGTAGATCCTAATTATTAGGTACTATGTATTTTTAGCAAATGCCCTCAAGTAAACTGTTCTAGAAGTGTAGTTGAATAAGCCTTGTGGTTAGTTAGTAATTAAGATTTTGGGGGTTTGGAGGTTACCACAGTTTTCACTTAGCAGCACTTGGTAATGTGCATTTGACATCTGAGCACATGTAGCCTTTCACTGTTTAGAAGGAAAAAGTTACAGAAACGTTAACTCAGTAGTTACTACTATCAAACAAAAGACAGATAACATTGGGCTTTCCTCCTGAATATGGAACAATAAACTCTTAGACATATTCCAGTGAGAGCTCACTGGATGCAAATTAAGCGCTGATGGAAATAAGCTGATCCATTGAAATCCCCACTATTAAGCATTTGTTTTACACGCAACGACAAAACCAGACTGCCTTCTCCCTCACTCCCACCCCCCACCCCTTCTAGTTTATGGAATAAAAATTATTTGCAATGGGAAGTAAAATAGTTCCATACACTGGAAAAATGAAGTGAGGTAGTATAGATTGATAATAAATTATTCAGAAAGGTATGGTCAGAGTATCAACTTGATCATGTCAGCATGGCTGTGCTACTTTCCACTAGCTAGGAATCCAGATTGCTTATTAATTAATAACACAAATCCTCTTCTACCCCTTCCTTTTTTTGTAGTTTTAAGTATGTTATTGTACATGCTATCTTCATCTCCTAAACTAAAAAAAACCATGGACCTGATCTTACCTTCTGAACACATTTTTCTAGCGATTTCCTATTCTTTTGGAATATGAAAGAGAGGAGACTTCGATATTATGAAGATGTTCTTTCCTGTGAGGGTGGTGAGGCTCTGGTACAGGTTGCCCAGAAAAGTCGTGGATATCGTAAACCTGGAGGTGTTCAAGACTAGGTTGGATGGAGTCTTGAGCAGCCTGGTCTGGTGGGAGGTGTCCCTGGCCACAGCAGGTGGGTTGGAACTGGATGGGCTTTAAGTTCCCTTCCAACCCAAATCATTCTATGATTCTATGACAAGCCGCTTTCTTTAGAAGCCTCCTCTATTACGCTAATCACAGCACCCTTGCAGCTTGGAAAATGTTAATACGCACGAGGAAACATAAGCACAAAGTTAAAAACTCTCTCATTCGAGCACCAGCTGACACTAGATACCAAAGTACGCTCACCAGTGCCAAGTCCTGACAGATCTCACTGATATAAAAGTAGCTGCTCAGTAACAGCGCAAAGAGTACTCTAATGCACCTCAGAAACCAAGCACTTGAATTTTACTGGACTATTGGGTGCAGTAACACACCCAGGGTCAGAGAAATCTTATGTTCACAACACAAAGAAAACCATAAACAAGGCTTCTTTATGCAAAATCTGCTACCAATATCAGCGTTTTTCCCCTTAGTAGTGAAGGGGTAGAGACAGTCAATCAAAAGCAGAGAGCTAAACTCAGAGCAACTGAAAACAAGTGACATTTTCAGGCAAGCTTTTAGCTTGAAGGCACATAGGGAGACAACAGTAAGATTCATGGTGAACATGATAACCCTGGTCCATTTACTCTGCCAGAGGGGAACGCCTGGAGACTACAGAGAAAATTCCTAACCTATAATGGGAAGAGACTATTATACACTGTAGGTAACAGTCCTCCTTATCTCTCCCAGTTGGAGTTAAGCTTAATTACAGTAACTCTGGAGCACAGAAGCCAAGAATCACAATGGGCCTTACAGTTGTAACTGGCTGGAGAGCAACATCAATTCCAGAAGAGCAGGGAGGATAAAAGAAAAGTTTTTCATGGTTAGAGAGAATAAGATTCCCTAGGATAGACAACAGCAAATTCAAGCAAGGAATAAGGAAACTAGGCTTGCAATACGTAGATGATAAGTGGACTTTGCCTGGGCATGATCTGATGTTTTAGAAGCAAGTGTTCCATAATTAAATTTTAATTAGGATCACAAAGATGCACTGGCTTTAATGAACTTTAGTATGTTTGTAATTGCATAAGGCTCTCTCCCCATTTCTTAACTTGTACTGTAAAATATACTAAACAGGCAAGTAGAACAACATGCTATGCATGTATAAACCATAATCAGAATACAGTCTTCATATCCAAGTTTATTTAACACAGTGAAAAGCCATTGTAGCAAAGTAACAGGCATTACAGAACCTGATTAATTGAGTGCAATACATGAATATGTAAAAGCTATTGCTCTTTCAAAACCAGCAGCATTTCTCTATTTGTTACGTACATAGGTATTAAAAAAATTACTTCCATTGAAATCAAGATGAACACAAAGTGTTGGCAAGATAGAAACCTTGATACGTATTTTAGTAACAATATCGAAAGAGCATGATATTAAGGATAGCATTCATTAACAGCAGTTGTGAAAATATTTTTACCTTTAATGAAAGAAATACCTCTTAATTTAGAAATTCATAGCACTGGATAAGTTTCGCTAAAAGGGATTACTTACTCAAACAAAAGCACAGAGGAAATGAAACCAAAAATAAAAGTGAGAAGATGCCCAACACCTGCAAAAACTCCTTTATTGTTTATACGTAAATCAAGGCTCTCTTTCTTCACTGTAAAGGAACTATAAGTTCTCTTACTCTTTTTGCAAATGCACTTTATCGAAGGCCAACGTTAAGGGCTACATTTCTCACATAAATCCATCCTTTTAAAAAGCAGAATCAAACTGCTAAGAGATTAGGCCTGTCTTCCAGAAAGGTGAAACAGTGTTTTCATCTCATTAAGTTATCGATAAAGTTTTATGGAATCTCACTAAATGTCCTTCCACAATATTTGGTGGCAAACCTACAGCTGATGATTACAAGGGGGATCAAACTGTTAATAGGCCAACATTAAGTCACATATATTGGTATTCACAGTCTAAAGCTGCAAAGAGTTCAGTTGTTCTGTCTATTTAAAAATGTATTTTTGTGGAGTCTTAGTAGGAATGAGAACATCAGCACTCATGCACTATCTTGGAAAAGATAGGATTAATTACGATAGAAGGCAGGGCTCTTTGGGGTTAAAGAGAAAATATGACTTTCTAAAACTCTCTTTTTGTAGACATTCTAAAGAGACTAAATTGTTCCTCCCAACTGTGTGCTCATAGGGTAAGTAGTCTGATGAGGTCCCATTCTCATTCCTGGCCAAAGACACTACCAAAACACAGACAGTAAGTAAGGACACAGACAACAGTTAAACCAATGTAAGCTGCTCATTTTGTATAACATGATTTGGTTGCAAGGAGTGTAAACTAAGAACTACTCAGATTCATCATGTGAAAGAAGCCTGTAATTGTAAATTTGCACAAGGCTCTGCATGAGGGCTACAAAAGCCTTTTGAGGTTACTTGGAAAGAGTAATGAAAGTTGCAAAGAATTATAGAATCATAAAATCATTAAGGTTGGAAAAGACCTCTTGCAAGTCCAACCTTCAGCCTAACACCACTGTGTCTACTAAACCATGTCCTATAGCATCACATCTACGCATTTTTTAACACCTCCAGGGATGGTGACTCTATCACTTCCCTGGGCAGCCTGTTCCAATGCTTCACCACTCTTTCAGTAAAGAAATTGTTCCTAATATCCAATCTAAACCTCCCCTGGTGCAACCTGAGGCCATTTCCTCTCGTCCTATCACTTATTACTTGGGAGAATGATTCTGGATTTAAAACAACTTTACTTGAAAAAAAAACTTCTCAGAGTCTGTTATTTCCACAGCAAAAAAAAAAAAAATTATGAAGATTTGATGTACAGGATCTTGCAAGGAAAAATAATTAAACCATTTGTATTCCTTTCATCTTTTTCTTTGTGGCAATAATTAGTTAAAGAAAACAGTAGAGTTCTAACAGCAAACTCATCTCAGAAATATGCACAATACCTTCTTCTGTTAATGAAAAGGGGAACACATTTCTATTCTAGTGTAGAACAGTGAAGCCTCTGTCATCAGTCTGCTTACGCAGGCGCCTCTGGCACCTGTAATGCTGCCAATAAGGAAGTGAAAGGCTTGTTGGTTTGCACTGTATGCCATGCAAAAAACTAGATGTACACCAGAGTTTCAGAAATAAACCATCCGAAAGTAGTTGTTATTAACAGCAATGACTCAGAATCCCAGCCCAATGCAATAAAATTCTCTCTTGTAGTTTTATAACTGCACAAATGTATGTGTTCAGGTTAACTATTAATGCCTTATGTCCCTAGGGAGATTGTTATTTTAAGCAAAAAATAATTTCACCGATACTGAAGAAATTAATTAATTTTGCCAGCAATGTCAGCTAGCTTTAGGAAAGCTTAACTGGAACTTAACATACAAGTAAGCATAGATAATTGCTTTCGTAAAGTGAAAATTGTTGTTCCTTTAAATTTAATACAGATAATATTTTCAGTGCCTCCTTTGCTTTACACAAACACCTCAGAAAATATAAAAGGAACTAATAAGAAAGAATGTGATTAACACCTGGTCTTGGTTACATCCAAGTCAGTTTTGACTTCAGGAGCTGAGACACACATCTAAAAATTACGAGCTCTCTTTATAACTCTTCAGTCGGAAAATCCACTTACCCGAAGCGCGTGTTCTAATGTGTAGTGTAAAAACAGCTTAATAAGCCAATTGGTGGAACATTACTTAGGGCAGCATTCAAGTATTTCCAGTGATAAAGAGAATCCTCTTATTTCTTCTTTTAAACTGCAGAGTGGATGTTAGTATGTTGTTATGCTGCTCCACAAGAGAAAACAATTCATTTCCACATTTGTGAATATTATTTACTTTTCTTGATAAGGTACCAGTTCTCTAAAGCAGAGCAATGAGTTTGTAAACAAAGCACGAAAAACCTGCGAGCACAGGTTGCACCCAGTCTCTCAGCCTTGTGCTGCCTACTCTAAAGATTTGAAGTAAGCAGCCACATAGCTAAGTTGATTCATTTGCTCACACTATTTATTTGCTCACAGTATTTATCCTGTTAATTTTGCCCCTCCCAGTCAGTGAGGGAAGCAGAGTAACAAATGCTGCCAGATCCATGGCAAACAGAAGCCAGCCTTCAGAAGGATTGTTTCAGGTTCTCCTAGAAAGAGTCCCCAGACAAGACTTACCCTGCTGCTAAGAACTTAAATAATAAATAAATGACACTTTCTAATAGAAGAGTTAACAAAACAAAACAGGCTGATAAAAGCAATAATTGTTATAAAGGCACCTGAACTGGCCAAAGGGGACACCAAGCACACTCCTAAAAAGCAAGGTACTATTACCAGCTTTGTCTTCCCTGGGACACATTCTGCACTATGAAAGGAATCTTGTTGTTTGGAATATACTCTAAATTCCCAAAGATTCAAATTTAAAGTGCACAACAAATTCCATTAATGAGATACAGTTACCCAATGCAAGACAGGTGACACAAGGAATGGAAAAATGAATAGGGAAAACATGCACTATGATAAGCTTTTGTTGTTTTGGTTGATTTCTCATAAAAATGCTTTGGGCTTTTTTCTGTGGTGTATTGGGTTTAAGGTGATTGTTTGTTTGTTTGTTTAAATCTGGTAATGCCTCAGATATTTATAGTTCTGGGGCTGACTTCTTTGCACCGGAAAACAGAGGGAGAGCTAGGAAAGCAAATCTTTTTAAGGGAAAGCAAGATGAGGCAGGTCTTCTCTGTGGAATCTGCACCCAGCAGCATCAATCTAAAAGTCTTGGTCCCCGGACCATGCAGAGCAGGGCTGCATACAATAGAGTTGCTTCCTGCTGGCTCAGCACTGAGGTATATGCCCCTTGGAAATCAGGGGATGAAGGACAGGCAAAGAAAAAAGTATCATGCATGGATTTTGCCACGATAAGGAGCTGGGACACAGATCACACAGAAACAGTTCCTAAGCATCAGGACCCAGGAGTACGGCACAATCTCAGATATTGGGGTAAAGGGATTCATATAAGCCCTTACAGGAGGAAGATGCATTTTGCAAGATCGGATATGTCTGAGTATACTGCAGGACAAGCCTAAGGAAGCATTCATGCAACTGTCTGACACTAACACACAACACTATGGAGACCACAGATGCCATCTGTTCTCTGATGAAAGCCCCCCTGCAATGCTGACAATGGAGTCTCAGATGAAGACAGTTTTCTCTAAAAGAAAACCAAAAGCCCTCTCACACAGGTTAACTTCTGAAAAGGAGTTTCAGCCTGGTGCTCAAGCTCAAACATAAGAGTTAAAAATCAAAAGAAAATACTGCAGTCAGAAACCACAACCATATAAAGCAGAATGAACCCTCCAAATGCAAAAGAGTAGACAAACCAGCAGGTCTTGGAATTACCACTGTGTTCTGGCTGCAATAGCTCAGGAGCCAATATGTCTGGTTTCCATTCTGTCCCATAATTTAATGATAAGGATTTCCCCACTTTACTCATTTGGGGACTGTTTAGACAATAAACTGGCAATGTAATGCAGTGAGCAGAGTGGAATTGCTGCAGCAGAGAGATGCCTTTCGCCAATATTAGCCTACAGTATTCCACCCCACTGCCCCAAGTACAAAAATCAGAAAGTTCTTCATCAGGTCAACAAGCTCTCCATCCATCTGTACTACCTGCAGATTCTGGCCATATTTAGTCAAAGTGCTGGAGACTGTCTTTCTAGAAATAATGATGATAAAGTGTTGTTAACCACATGGTTAGTGCAGCAAGCAAGATGATAACAGGGAGAGGCACCTGCCATTTTAAAAACAGCCATCAAGGAGAGTTACCTATAAGCTCCTAAAACCCAGCCATCATTTGAGAGGACTGCTTGCAGGGATCAGGGAGGTTAAAAATGCCTTTTGTAGAGAAGGTGATATACTTTAAAGTAAACCACCTAATGGGACTGAAAACAATAAACTCATTTTCCAGAATAAACAGAATGTAGGGGCTCATAATTAAAATATGTTTTCATAACTTGAACAGCATTCAGGCTAATCTGAATTTATTTGATTGAGAGGTTAAAAAGGACACTAACACAATGTTAATATCGTGGAGGAACCCAGATGTAGGATATTAGGAAGACACACTTTCTGAAGTACACCAAAAAAATATAGTAGACGGCATATTTCCCAAATGTGTGCTTTTTTTTATCTTCCCAAGTATCTACTCAGCATCGAATTATTTATTTATCACTGGCTATATTTCTGTAACATAGAGAAGGGTGACAAAGCTGGTGAAAGGTTGGGAGCACAAGTCTTACAAGGAGTGGCTGAGGAAACTGGGGATGTTTAGCCTGAAGGAGGCTGAGGGGAGACCTCATCTCTCTTTTCATCTACCTGAAAGGAGGCTGTAGCAAAGCGGGTGTTGGTGTCTTCTCCCAGGTGACAGGTGATAGGATTTGAAGAAATGGCTTCAAGTGTGACAGGGGAGGTTCAGACTGGATATCATGAGAAACTTCTTTACTGAGTGGTGAAGCACTGGAACAGGCTGCACAGAGAAGTGGTGGAGTCTCCACCCCGGAGATGTTTAAAAAAACGTGTAGATGTGGCACTTTGGGACATGGTTTAGTAGGCAAGGTGCTGTTTAGGCTGACAGTTGGACTTGATGATCTTAGAGGTCTTTTCCAACCTTAATGATTCTATGATTCCATATTCCACTGGAACATATGGTTCAACCTACAGGTGACGCAGTGAAGTCACTGAAATTAGCTCAGGTGCTGCACGTTGCCTTCACTGTGGCTCACAGACTTGTCCATTGGGTTCAAAGGGAGCACCCTGCTCTGCAGGGACCATTTCCTCCTGGAATGCAAGGAAGAACATGGGAACAGGAGCATGATTCAGAGATGTTGTGCCATGAGAGGAGGCCAACAGCATCCTGGGGTGCATCAAGAACTCCATTGCTAGCTAGTTGAAGGAGGTGATTGTCCCACTCTACTCCACACTGGTGTAGCCCCACCTTGAGCATGGTGTGTAGTTTTGGGCGCTGCAGTACAAAAAGGACATCAAGCTACTGGAGAGTGTCCAGAGGAGACCACAAAGCTGGTGAAGGGTTTAGAGGGAAAGCCATATGAGGAGAGGCTACAGTCACTTGGTCCGTTCAGCCTGGAGGAGACTGTGGGGAGACTCATTGCAGTTCAGTGTTTCCTCACAAGGGAAAGAGAAGGAGTAGGCTCTGATCTCTTCTCCTTGGTGACCAATGACAGGACCCAGGGGAATGGCAGGAAGATATGTCAGGGGAGGTTTAGGCTGGTTATTAGGAAAATGTTCTTTACCCAGAGGGTTGCAGATCACTGGAACAGCTCCCCAGAATAACAGTCATGGCACCAGGCCTGACAATGTTTAAGAAGCATTTGGACAACGCCCTCAGACACATGGTGTGAAGTTGCAGTTGTCCTATGCAGGGATAAGAGTTGTACTCGATGATCCTGGTAGGTCCTTTCCAACTCAAGACATTTTATGATTCTCAGTTACTTAAGTTCCCGCAGGATGGGATCTCTCAGGCAGGATCCAGCAGCAAGGACCTGAATTGTCAGTTTCCTCCTCTGGACCCTGCTGTACAGAAGGCTTCCCAGATGGGAGAAGCCTGGGCAGGTGGACATAGAATCATAGAATTGCTTGGTTGGAAGAGACCCTTGAGATCCAACCGTACTTGTCCACTACTAGACTAGATCCCTGAGCACCTCATCTGCCTATCTTTTAAACACCTCCAGGATGTATAAACCACCTCCCTGGGCAGTTGTGCCAGCACTGAGTATAGGAACAATCACTGCCCTGGTCCTGCTGGCCACATTGTTTCTGACACAGGTCAAAATGCCATCAGCCCTCTTGGCCACCTGGGCCGCTGCTGGCTCATGTTCAGCCGCTGTCAACCAACACCCCCAAGTCCTTCTCCTCCAGACAGCTCTCCAGCCATGCTTCCCCAACCTGTAACGCTGCACGGGGTTGTTGTGTCCCAAGAGCAGGACTCGACATTTGGCCTTGTTGAACCTCATCCCTTTAATTTCAGCCCATCGATCCGGCCTGCCCAGCTTCCTCTGCAGAGCCTCAAGCAGACCAACACGCCCACCCAGCTTGGTGCTATACAGTCACCCACCCACTCAGACCTACGCCTGCTGCGGGGCGGGAAGAGTACGCGCTCGCGCCTCGCCTCGCCCCGCCCCGCCTCTCTCCTCGCCCCGTCGCACGCATTGGCCAGCGCGGGAGAAACCCCGCGCCCATCGGCCAGCGTGAGCATAGACCCGAGCGCGTGCAGGATCGGCTGGGCGGTGCCGCAGAGGCGCGGCGGGGAGGGAGGGTCTTCACCTGAGCCCGCCTCTCGCTCCGCTCAGCCGCACCCATTGGGCCAGCGAGGGAGCAGCCCCCGTGCGCGTGCAAGGGCGGCCGGGCGGGGCGGTGGCGGAGAGGGCGCGCCCTGGCCTCGCCCCGCCCCGCCGCGCCCATTGGCCAGAACGGGCCCAGCCCTGTGCCCATTGGCCGGTGCGGGCGCAGAAGCGATGTAGGCACGGCGAGGAGGGAACGTCCTCGCCTCGCCCCGCCCTTTCACCGCCCCCATTGGCCAGCGCGGGCGCAGCGGCGGCGCAGGCGCTCACGCACACGCAGGGCCGGGCCGGGGCCACCAGCAGGTGAGGAGGGGGCAGGGGGAGCGGAGGGGTGCACGGGCAGGACCGCGGAGATACCGGAGAGTCCTGCGCGGAGGCCGCTCCGCTGTGCTGCCGGCCCTTCCCGGCATCCCCGTTCCGTCATGGTGGGATGCGCCCGGATGCGCAGGGGGCCGCAGCCAACGCTGTCCGCGGGACCGGGCTGGGCAGTGAGGGGCCCCTGTGCCTTTCCGTGTCGGGTAGTTGCGGAAGGATCGGTGTCGAGCACGGAACAGCCGCATCCCTGAAACGCAGCGCCCTGCTGGTGCGTAACCTGGATCCGCTATTTTTGTAAACTCGAGGGGCGTGGAACTGTTGGAACGGATCCAGAGGAGTCCACGAGAGCGATCAGAGGGCTGGAGCACCTCTGCAATGAGGAGAGGCTGAGAGAGCTGGGGTTGTTTAGCCTGGAGAATGGAAGGCTCCGGGGAGACCTTATAGTGGCCTTCCAGCACCTGAAGGGGCTGCAGGAAAGCTGGGGAGGGGCTTTTCACAAGAGCAAGTGGTGATAGGACGAGGGGAAATGGCTTTAAACGGGAAGGAGGAAGATTGAGGTTACACATCAGGAAGAAATTCTTCACGCTGAGGATGGTGAGGCACTGGCACAGGTTGCCCAGGGAAGCTGTGGATGCCCCATGCCTGGGGTTCAAGGCCAGGTTGGATGAGGCCTTGAGCAGCCTGGTCTGTTGGGAGCTGTCCCTGGTCATGGCAGGGGGGTTCGAGTTGGATGATCTTCAAGGTCCCTTCCACCACAAACCATTCTATGATTTTATTTAATTTTCTGTATTCTGGCAAATTTAGTGTTAGTTGCTGCTCATTTTGAAGCACTGGCACAGCTGCTCAGGGAATTAGTTAAATTTCCTTCCTTAGAAGTGTTTAAAAGATGAGTGGCTCAGGAATGTGGGTTTAGTAGTGGACAGGTACAGTTGGACTTGATGATCTGAAAGGTCTTTTCCAACCAAACTATTCTATGATTCTGTTCTGTTATTCTAATGAGCTGGTTGGATGGGACTTTGAATGGCTGGGGGGGGAGGTTGAAACTGGATAATACTAAGGTCCATTCCAACCCAAACCATTCTAGGATTCTATACCAGATAAGGCTCTAGGAAAAATTAATCAAAGAATATTAACCCCCCATTGTTCTGCCATAGGCTTAAGTGTTGGCTTTTCAACATCAATTAGATAAATGCAACTGAAAGCCAAATATAAATGCACTTGCACTAATGCCTGCCTCAGTGTTATTGTTTTGTTTTTCTTTAAGCAGAGCATCTCTCAGGAAGACGCTCTTGGAAAGTGGAAAGAGTCCACTCTACGATGATGAATGCTGACATGGATGGTATAAGCTCTTACTGTTCTTGTTCTTCATTATTTTTTCTACTTAATGTACTTTGCTGCTGTTACTGAGGTTGCATTAAAACTCATATGATTTATTGCAGCTGTTGAGGCTGAGAATCAGGTGGAATTAGAAGAGAAAACACGGCTTATTAATCAAGTTTTGGAACTGCAGCACACACTTGAAGGTTAGCAGTTTGACACTTACAAGTAAATAATAATGAGCAAAAGAAGAGAACCTTAGTGGTTCTGTCCTACCTTAGTCCAAGCTGCAGGTACATAAGCAAGGTCTCAACTATTTTTTAATTTCTCTTTTTGCAACATGATGTTTGTATAACTCTCATAATACACATCAAGCAATAGGGGGAAACCAGTTAGCTTTCCCGGGCTTGTTAGTCGACCTCTTTGAGTCTGCTCATCACTGAACTTCTGTTTCCAAATAGTTTATTGAATTCAATAATTTACTGAATTCAAAAATTCAAGAAAAGGCTAAAGGTGCACACTGAAAGTAAGTTTGTGTAACGTTTGTCAGAATACTGTACTACAAAATAATATAAGAAAAACAGGTTTTAGATAAAACTTGTGAGTAGCACAGTGTTTTATAATTCCTCATGCCAGTGCTTCCCGCATTAAAAGTGTTAATAGTTTGATGTAGGCACACAGAACATATTCATTATTGTATGCAGTAGTGTCTAATATTTTTCTTATAATATCACCTTCGCAGATCTGTCAGCACGAGTAGATGCTGTTAAGGAAGAAAACTTGAAACTGAAATCAGAAAACCAAGTTCTTGGACAGTATATAGAAAATCTGATGTCAGCGTCTAGTGTTTTCCAAACAACTGACACAAAAAGCAAAAGGAAATAAGGGTTGACTCACAGATGATGTCATTGTATTGCTGCTGTCTTTTTTTTTGTTTCAATTGGCATAGGCTACATAAGCTAAAATACTTTAGTTTGTGGCTTTACTGGATACCTGAAGATTAGAAACTTCGGTGATAAACAGAATTAAGAATATTAGCACGAACAGGAGACATAAGTTTGTCTATTAAGATTAATCAATGTGCAAATATAGTGTAGACACTAAACTTCCATATTTGTTTGAAAAATGTATATCTTGTTAAAAACTGGATTCAGTTTGTCAATTTAAACAAAAGTCTGTTGGCACTCTTTGAGATCTTAGTGTTCTTGACTAGCTAAATAATACAGTTATTGTGTTGAAAACTCGTTTGATAAAAATATTCAGAGTCTAATTGCATCACCTTTTTCACTTCAAATGTATTTAAATTTCTGTATAGTACTGTCCATAGCTCTGCAAAGCAACTTTGTACAGAAACCTATACATCAGTTAAGAATTTCTGTGGAGTGAAAACAGTATGATGTTATTTGCAGGGCTTGTGTACAGAAAAAGCACTTAAAGATTCTTTGGGACAGGGCAGGAGAAGGGAAGAGGAACAAGGATAGGCAACTTATATTAGGGAAATAACAAATTGATGCAGTGTCAAGAGTATTTATAGTGTGCAATATGTACACTTGAAACAATTTTCACATTGCTTTTTCTTCAGAGATGACCAGGCACAGCATCATGATGTGTGGTCTTCCTGAAGTTTTTCGGTTGAGTGATGAGGAGTTAAATTAAAACCTGAATAACAAGCTTTACAGAAACAGAACGTTAGTGATATTCCTCATGTTCATTGTGAGCAGTCTGCAGTGAGGAACTCAGAACAAGTCCTTCCTTGCCACATTTTACTTTCCTCCTGAAGTGCCAAACTCATCTTTGCTTTAGGCCTTAGAAAAACTCTTTCACCCCACCCGGGCTTGTGAAATACCTCTTGAGGCACTGCACAAAAACATCTAAGGTAGAAGACTGCAGTGGAACAAAGGTGGCTTTTGCCTCAAATCTGTGCTGCTCTGAGTAATGCAGAGAGTCAAAGTGTCCAGTTTTTCACTGGCTTTTCTGTTTGTTCACAGGTTTTGTAAAGGAGCTCAGCCCAGATTACAGGTCTGAGCACTTCCCATAGAGGTGGCAGGCCTAGCATAATCAGTATTAAGGGATAGCAGAAGCTGAACTACAAACAACGTCAGTTTTAGCAGTACTCAGTGGCATCTCTTTCGTCTTGCCATACAGCAGCATTGCAGACTTATTTGTGGATGTTACCTAGAACTGAGGTGTGTTTCTTCAGTAATGAAGCCACTGTACTTTAAATGAAAGGAAATCACTAGTTCAAGGATGTCTTTCAGCCTTGCTTCAATTAGTTCTGTAAAATAAAGCTGCAGGAACTGAATGAGTACATGTCACAATAGAATAAACCCCTCTCAAATCTCAAGTTTATTGGCAGCTAAGCTCTGCTTTGTCTCAAGTGTAAGCTGGCATTATGAGGTTCTCTGCTTTCAAAGGGGAGATCTCGCATTTCTCCCTGTTGAAGATGACTGTATAGTGCTCACTGGAGTATCAGCAAAGTCATATGACAGCAAGCAAAGCACTAATAGTTTGATTGCAAGGGCTGTTTACAAGTCTGAGTCAAGAAACCCATTGATGGAAAAAGTTTTAACTTCCAAGGCACAACTACTGATACCACTTGTGTCATGGGGTCCTGTAAATATCCAGAATTCTTACTGATCTTTTATGGACTACTCTCACTTTACTGCCAGTCTGGAAAGCTAAATTCACACAAGAATTGCTAGCAGGTAGAGTAGATCACATGGGTAGTCCAGGGTTTGTTTGTGCATTAAAAAATATCACACCAAGCACCTGACTTCTGAAGGCTGCATTGCATTATGGCCATCCTAGCTTTAAAGCCACATCACTGCACATCTCCATCTGCACTGTAGGAGATCAAGTAGTAACAGAGCATGCGCTTGTTCAGCAATTTCCTGAGATCGAGTAATCTTAAAATCATGGTTTTGTATTGCTAATTCGATAGTGTTATTTTATCCATCACTGTAAATAAGCCGTTATTTCCTCTGTATACCATTTTACATCCCACTACTGTGGCCTTCATTTAACTTATAAACATTTTAAAGATGTTGTATTTCTGACTTTACACTAAATAAAACCTTTCGATTTGTCTCGATTAGTTTGGTTTAGTATTTGTAAACCCTAAAACATCTCATAACTGTCTGTAATCAAAAGGTGGAAGAGCCGTAGGGTTTGCCATCTTAATTGTTTTTACATAGCTGAAGTGTCTGAAAGACCAGATGTAATTAACAAGTATTAAGATTAAACCTGAGTTAATTAAAAAGCATCCAGTTCCTGACTCACTTGGTATTTTCACCATGAATCTTACATTTCTGTTCTGGCTAAAGGAAAAATGAAAAGGCTTGGATAAGTGCATCAAACTTGTACCTATCCATGTGGGAGAACTGTAAGCCAAGTTAGAGGAGATTTTACCTTTTCCTACACAGGTAGTGAGCTCTACATTAGATGAAACCAGGATTATTACATCATTGTTCCTTCATGAAGGTGAAAGATAGCTTTTGCTGTAATAAAATAAAAAGGCCTCAGTCCTATGTAGCCATCCCTGAATACAGAAATTTCTTCATGTGGGACTTGGCATCCTCAGTTAGACCACATTTACTGAGTTATGGAGGTCTGACACTCAAAAGAGTTCCCAAAGATGACTGACAGTTTAATAGCAAGGCATCCTGAAACTGGGTTATCATTAGTTTCTTACTTTCAAAGCACTTTCAAGCAGCCATTGTAGCAAAATGAAGTACTTATCCTGAAATACCTGTTCAGATATAAATGGACTACGCTCAGGAAATGTGTGTGAAATCCCAGTGTTAAAGAGATCAATGCATGGGGGTTTCCCTTTTACCTGGCTTTCTAGATCCAGAGCCTCAAAATGCCTAAGCTCTAATGTTTCTCCCCTTCTTCTCTTACTTGCATAAGACTAGAACCAAATAAGCTGATGTGCAGAAGGATGCCTTCTACCTCCAGCTAATCAAAGTCAGTATTAATTGCAAACAGCACCCTTGAGTCATGGCTTCACAAGCCTGTTTTCCCCATTGTAAATGGCTCCTTATTTACTGACATGAGGTACAAGCAAAGAGGTCAATGGGGCATTAATCAGGACTTACAGGAACCTTAAGCTGGGAAGACCAGTGTCCCCTGTGGAGTGATCAGTCCCTGGAGTAACAGTATCAGACTAAAAAAATCCACCCCAAAACCCCCAAAAAACCAAACCAAACAAAAACCAACCCCCAAACCATACCCAAATGCTGTAACAATTCTGAAGGACTCAGACAAGGTTCATTCAGAAGGAGCACTCCCTCACAGCTCACAGTAGCTGTCACCAGCAGGACACCTCACCACTAACCACTGCCATCTAGCACCGAAAAGTCACAGGCAGTAGAAGGAATACGGAGTCTTCACTTCTTATCTTTTACCACATAGACTCTAAATAAAGACTGGCTCAATTTCCCATGAAAATATTTCTTTAAGCAAACTAATTTCTTGCCAGGCACAAGGAAATTTGCTAGGTTCATTAGGAATTAATCTATTTCTACTTGTTTCTAATGTATGACTGCTTTTGCTAGCATTTTACATCCTACAAATAACTATAGGCAGCTGCCAAGCAGCAAGAAGTGTCTGGTAACTGCAATTTTATTCTTTGTTTTAAATATACAGCTGAACTTTAACAAAACAAAATTTCTTTTACAATATGCAGTTTATTTAAACTATATTATGAGAATGCCCAGTTACTCACATCTGTAAAAAACGTAACCATCAAAAGTCCTTATTCTATATTAATAAATTTCATGTTAAGAATTATTAAATATTTTTAGGAGGCAATGTACACTTAGCAAGTAGTTTATAAACAGAGGTTATACCACTCTGGCTTCAAACATGAGAACTATAGAAGTCTGAAAAAAAATCATCTGTATATCACTTCTGCAGATTTGATGTCTGCATTCAGAAGTAAACCAAGTCACACCAATTACCACTTGTTCTGCAAGTATTCTGTTGTAAAATACCCCTTAAAAATAAATTACTGTAACCAATGCCTAAAGTGAACAGGTGACCACCCATATAACAAGATCAACTAAAATAAATAATTTACAATAAAAATTGTTGCTAGCACTAAATCATCATACAAAAACAATTATTGCATTTAGCTCTGCACCAAAACGCATTCCTGTTCTCATAGCAATGTGAACTGCTATAGACGCTACATCTATACTATCATCCTCTTTTAGCTGGAAAGTGTAAAGAGCTAGTTTTGTGCTAGAGCTGCAAAAATATTATAATTTATTTATGTTTTTAAAAAATATTTAGAGTAAGTTTATCTCCAACTACTACTAATTTCTAGGAATCTTAAATCTTAAGAACCTTCAGCTTAAAAGCAGGCGGCTGATTTGTAATGTCACTTTCATTCGCAATTCAAAACATCAGCTAACTCCTCACAGGTAGTATTAGATTTCTCCTTAAAAAAGGGAACCGAGGAAGTCTAGGAAGATTAAAAGAGGTCAGAGAATTAGAATATCAGGTTAAATAGCAATGAAGTTCCCCTTTTCCTTCAAATCTCAGGTATGTGCATGCTGTCAGACTCACTGAAGTGGCATACCAAAAGTTACTGTTATCTATACCTACAGATACTAGCTGGAAGTAACTCAGTCCTTTCGTACTTTTCTTTTGCGCACTGATTTTGGTGAGCCACATCCAGAACTTATACTTTCATCAGCTTCTTTCATCTGAAACAAAAAAATGAATCAGCATTAAGATTTTAATCCAATTTTAATTTAATTATTGAAACTGGCACGTTATTTTATTCCTTCTCCCAACACCCCCAATCTGATTATCACCAAAGGCCACACTTATGTGATAGGACCTTTTTTTCTACAATACTAATCTAACGATAAAAGAAGTGAGTAAAGACTTTTCCTTTCTATATTCAAAAGGAAGAGAAAACTACATCTGAACTGATGTCAGAAATTTGGTTTTGTCCATTTACTCACTGGTTTAAAGGAGGTAACTTCATGAATTCAGCAATTTCCTTAAAGTGCATCTTTTGCCAATTTTCATTTCCACTTCTTAAGCAAGAACTATTTAAAACATTATAACTGCTGTCCTTGGAGAGCTACAAATAGAAAAAGCTGTTCCTAAATCAGAAGTGTTCTTCAGCTGAAAAGTGATTAGCTTAGAGAGGCACATGAAAAGCCTTCCCAACATGAACTCCATTCTCAGGCAATGCATTTCTTCCTCACTTTTCTGCATCACCTACTGGCCAGCACCTCATTCAGAAGGAACCGCTCACAGAATGTGCCACAACCCGAGGACACGGGGTCCATGACATCTCCCAAGCACACCACCAGCTAACTCATGACAGAAACCCTACACCCTGAGAAGAGCAAGCCATAGCCTCGCTGTGGTACTGTGCAATGGCACGCACATCTCATCACCTTCACAGAGAGTCACAACCATCTTAATGGGGTTCATCGGATACCTTATTCCTATGTAAATGGAACAAGAAAAAAAAGCCTTCTTAAAGGACCAAGAGGAAGTATTGATTACTGGGTAATTAAGAATTCTAGTGCTGAAACAATTCAGCCTCATGCAAGGTACAGTTTCCCAGAGAAGTTCTATATGAAAAGGAGTTAACATTAAATGACTCGTTTAGGGAGGGACAAGCACAGGATGACCAACAGAAATGCTGTAGGTGGGTCTACAGCATTTCAAACATACCAGAGTTTCTAAATTAAAGGATAATGAGCAAGAAGAGCATACACAAATTCCATCCTGCAATGTTACATTCTGAAAAAGCTTTTACAGGTTATCTGGTGACTGGATTAATCTGCACAAGGAAAATGAACTTAGACAGGCTGAATTCAAAACCAGTACAGTTGTTTTGCTTAAAACCTTATTTTGGAATTGAAAGAAAAAAGATTAACTGAAAGCTTAGTGCTTTTCTTGGTCTCACTGAAAGGCTATTTGGTTAGAAGTACATGTTCTATCAGTTAAGTAGCACGATAAAAAGAGACTGGCATCTACTGCAGCATCCAAATTTTCAAGACTTGCACTTCATTTAATAACCTGTTACAAGCTATACTCCTGTAAAAACGTTTCATGTTCAGAGATCTGCATGAACACCTTTATACTATATCTGTATTTTAAAATAAATGTCACCTCCTGGCCAAAATAACACAGGAAGAGACATCTTTCACAAACTTTTACAGAGCATTTGAGGTGCCAAATTAAGTAAAAACACATCCCTACCTCATGATCTGTTTTATGACTCAAGAGAAGAAACACTCTTATTATAGGTAACAGCTTAGTTAGAAGTGTGGTGTTGAACCAGGGCAAGGAGAAAATAGGGGAGAACTCCAAACTTACCTCATCTTCTGAATCAGATTTATTTGACTTATTATCACCTTCTTCTTGACTGCTGTCTGCAATTTCATTTTCTTCATCCACATAAATTTCTTCTGCATAAAAGGAGAGTGAAGGTAGTAAAGACATTTTACTTTCCAAACAGAACTATATTAAAAATCATAGAATCACAGACTGGTTTGGGTTGGAGGAGGCCTTAAAGACCATGCAGTTCCAACCCCCTGCCGTGGGCAGGGACACCTCCCACCACCTCAGGCTGCTCAAGACACCATATCCAGATACACTAGTAAGGAAGAAGCCAATTTCAGTCTTCCAATTCCAACTCCTTCTTTACAATAACCCATAAAAACATCTGTGATACAGGGAGCAGAATTCTTATGAGTAGTAGAACTTGATCACTATCCAATTTAATAACCAATTTTAACAGCATCAGCCTAGCCTCTTCACAATAGCACATGCTCTCTTCAGAGCTGTAAGTGACCAACTAAAATGATTACCTTAAGTTAGTTTCCTTTAGGCAAGTTCTTATTTCCAAGTATTGTATTAGACAGTTCTAGGATCAGAATCCAAAATAGGACAACTCAGGTATCCAAAGCTGACTAAATTCTGACATAGACAGCAAAGTACAAAACTGCAGTTATCAGCCATCCACCACGGGCGACGCCTGCATCCTAAGGGAACTCCCCTGTTCAGCAGGGAATTCTTTTGGCATGCTGTTCTGGTTAAGGGATAAGCAGCTCTGTGCTTACTCCCTTCTTATGCATAAGCAGAAAGTAGTCAGAAAAGCACTGTACTCCTCTCGGCTCACTCGAAGGATTACCAGCTTGCACTACTGCCTAAAACTATATAAAACTAATAGGATAAAACTATTCACAAAAGGCAGTAAGCTTTCCCATGAGACCTGGTGCCAGTCAGACCTTAGACAGGGACTCTCCCCAATTACCTGGACAAACTATAGCTTAAAATCTACTAAAATGTGGATCAAGTCATTCATTATTCCACAGCTCAAACCCCATTTCCTTTCACTCCAGAAAACAAAGCAGCAGATAATGACTATAAAGGAATTGTAAAAATTATTAGGATCCAAAGAGGCCAGTACACAGTATTTATAACTACAGATATCATATTGAGAAAGTTCAGAGGAAACTGACATCTGTATATGATGAAAGCTGGCATCCATCAACTTGAAGTTCTACCATCAACAAGGAAGCAGAGGGAAAAAAGTCAAAAAGAAGAGACCATTTAAGCCCTGGCCCAAATTCCTTCCCTTTCCCAGTACCTGAAGGATGAGCCTCCCTTGCCATCTTCTTTGTATCTTTTATAAGCTCTCTTTTTGTCTCCTTTACTTCTCTTCCCTCTGTAGCAAAAAGAATCAGCAGAAAGAGGCAGAAGACAAATTCTCTAATGCTTTCAGATATGAAGAAGCAAGGGTGACAGAAAAAACAAAGATTGCAACCTGAAATGTGAAAGGTGGCAGGAAGCTAAGCAATCCTTAAGGAGAGACTGGGAAGTCATATGACAGCAAAGCATAATCCTTCCCTCTGAAGCCTAGAACTTAATTGAAACCCTTGCAAGACTCATACAAAAGCTAGCTACGTTAGTGTTACTCTGTCTTCAGGTCAGTAATGAAAAGTAAAGGTCTAAAAGTGAAACTGGTTTTGAAACATCGTGAAGAGCTGTCCCAGGTAGAATTCCTTAAAGAAGTTGTGTGAGCTAAACAGTGTTCCTCTACAATAGTCTGGACTTTACTTCTAACATTCAAGCACTCACTAACATATTATTTAAGAGATGCGTTGTAATTAACTAAATAAACTGACTTAACAAGAACACTGGAATTCAAGTATCTTGGACAGCCTTGCAACAGTGGCGCATGAGGTGAAAAGTGAATCAATGATCTGAATCAGGACTGAGAAAGAGAAAACAGATTCTGTTATTCAGGAGCAAAGAGCAAGTAATGTTGAGTAAGATCAAAAGAAGAATGTAGGAAAACAGAATGCTGAAATGCTGTACCTAAAGTTTATGGTAATGTAAAAACTGTATGTAGCACAACTAAAACAATTCGGTGCCAAAGTAAGGCTCTTGAATAGTAAGGCAGATGGAATAAGTTTGGTGGGGCAGGCACTGTGCCAACAACGTACTTGGTTCTGTAAGTACTGGCATGGAAACAACTGATGCTCAGTAAACTTTTAAGTCATACAGGCAGAAGCCATCAAAACTCATGAAACCTAGTGCAGAGACAGACAAAACCCACAAAGTTTCAGTCAGTAATACAAAGATGGCAGCACTACAGGGAAAAAACCACACACATGAACGTCTGCCAGGTTTTGAACTTTCCATGCCAGGCACTTCTCACTTCATTTGTATCAAGGAAGAGTGAGATAAGAGGCAAAATCCTGCAGAGGTCTGAGGCTAAGGATTTTCTCATGGGAGTCAAGACAATGCTCTGTAAGTTGGGCAATTTGCTTTTCATGTATCAGGACAGTCTCAGGGAAATGCTAACAGAGCATTAAAGCCATACTTGAATAGTACCAGAAAGCTTTGATTGAGTAATATAAGATGATTTTATCCTCAGAAGCCAAAGCTCAACCTGCTGAATCACTGATTTCTCCCGTGGGGCAGCAGGGCAGATCCTGCAGGATGCAATGTGTTGGTAGAAAGCAATACAGAGGAAGCAGCAGACTTCAGTACCTCAAGTCCAGTGTAACCGCAGCCTCTAACAAGAGTTATTAAAATCAGTGACCAACAGAGCAGTTCAGGGTACAACCTTCCCACAGAGGAGTAAGCCGAAAGACTTAGGTTAAAGACTTAAAGCTATTCCAGACACATTCTAAAGACAACAATGTGACTTCAAGCACTTCAGGTACATACATCTGAACCACTCAAATGTGTTCAATGTACAAAACATTTAGAGGGAAGAAAATGCGAGTCACTGCCTACAAACACAAAAAGACTGTCAGAAGCACGTTATTTTCTTCAAAGTGAAAAAATACCGTGGAGAGCCTTACTTTCCACTTGTATTTATCAAAGAGCTATGAGCCATGGAATGCCATTCATTAGAGGTAAAAGACAAAAAGAAGACTCAGAGCAATGCAAGTTTTGCATATAAGATAACTGGTTCTAATTATTGGTAATGCAATCCATGAACTAGTCCTATTCATGTCTTTACATTTAAACTTGCTCATCTTACCATCTTCAACAGTATCTTCATTTTCTTTTTCTTCTATTTTATCATCTTCTAATTCTCCCTTTGTAATTGGCTTAGATATATCAGGTTTTTTGAAGTCAAAATCTTCACCTGTTTTCTACAACGAATTAAAAATCAATTTATGTTTAAACTCAAATTAAGAATTAAACACAACAGACACTGTGAGCTAAGTAATAGCAATGGCATATTAAATGTGCATATTGTTGCACAGATGCTAAGAGTTTTCAAATCCAGTATTAAGAATAAAACTGAATAAAAATACAGTAAATTTCTCTCACCTTTGCTGGCCAGCAGAACAACACTCCTAGACCAACAGGGAGAGCTAATGTCAAGATGTAAAGAACCCAGAGCCATGGGTGGTCTTCTGCAGCAGTCACCAGTTGACTAAACATACCGGGCTACATTAAAAACAAAAAAAAAAAAGGTTTTGTGTTTACATCCCTCTCAACACTTCAAGTTTATAAAATGTACTGTATATATTTTAAGCTTTATGTTGCCCAACGAAAACCCTTCTTTACCTATGCTTTTTAATGACTAAACAAAGGGAGGGGATTCTCCCCCTCTACTCTGCTCTCTTGACCCCACCTGGAGTCCTGTGTCCAGTTGTGGAATTCCCAACATAAGGAGGGATATGAAACTGTTGGAGCAGGTCCAGAGGAGGCTACAAAGATGATCAGAGGACTGAAGCACCTCTACAATGAGGAGAGGCTGAGAGAGTTGGGGTTGTTCAGCCTGGAGAACAGAAGGCTCTGGGGAGACCTTAGAGTAGCCTTCAAATACCTGAAGCTAAAAGAAAGCTGGGGAGGGACTTTTGACAAGGGCAAGTAGTAACAGGATGAGGGGGAATGACTTTAATTTGGAAGGGGGAAGATTTAGATTGGACATTAGGAAGAAATTCTTCACAACAAGAGTGGTGAGGCACTGGCACAGGTTGTCCAGGGAAGCTGTGGATGCCCCATCCCTGGAGGTGTTCAAGGACAGGTTGGATGGGTCCTTGAGCAGCCTGGTCTGGTGGGAGGTGTCCCTGTCCATGGCAGGGGGGTTGGAACTGGATGATTTTTTTTTTCCAACCATTCTATGATTCTATGATATTGGCTTTCAAAACCAGTAAAGTAACAATTTGAGTGATTAGTAATAAATAAGGAGGAACTAACCTGATACTCCAAACATAATTGACTCGCCACTACTCAATCTTCTAAAGTAGCATTTGGAGTCTTGGCATCCTCACACTTCATATCCCTCCCAGCTACTCTGTTTCCCCAGACTATGCTAACTGAGCTGAAAGCTCCCAAAGAACTGGTAAGTTCAGAACAGCAGCCAGTCTCCTGAAGAGCAATGTCTTGCTCCATCTGCAGTACCCCGTTCTCTCCTCTGACAGCCAATTATTGAAGGAGTAATTGTCCCCCCGGCCCAGTTCCGTCTATAGGGTACAGGTAGGCAGGAAAGCATCCAGTTCAATTTGTCCCTGGAAAGGGTACATCAGCAACTACAGTAGGAAGCTTGAGGGGCACAGTGGAGCAAGGAGACTTCAGGAATATTTTTTGCTGTTGTACAGGTGCACAAGGATAGATGCAGGTCCAGCTATAAACCCAAAAATTTCAGAAAAGGGTAAGGCTGTGGGAGGAGATGGGCCTTCCTAATCACACGGGCAGACAGGCCATTGCTACACGCTCATCCTGTGACAAACAGCAGCTGTCAGGAATTGGCCACATTTGCCACCAACCCATCATTTTGGCCTATTCTTTCCACTCAATGAAATAAAATAGAGGACTTAGAAAGAAACTGTAGTCAGTAAAGGCAGCCACTAGAGGGGCTCATGTCCCATATGTCAAGTTCATTCTACAGCACAGGAAAGAGACATACAAAAAACGGTGGTGGCTGGCCAAGTGCAGTATACAAACAAAACATGGATGCACTTAGAAACAGAAGAACAGATGCAGCTCCATAAACACACGTGCACTATTTTCAGAGTTGCATAATATACACCTAAGCAGGCAAATACCTAAAATTATTAAAAAGAAAAGACACATGACTCTTTATTCCTCATGGGAGGGGAACATCTAAAGAACATTAAATAATGGAGTTAGCCACAAGCAAAAAGAAAAAAAGAAGGGCTCTGAGTGTAACTGACTCAGCTTCCACCTGCCGACAGGTACTGAAGTTCTGGTACTACTGTGAACAACAGAAGACTCATTAACTATAAGGAAGCCAATTTCTCCCTAGGTGTTTTAAGTCAAATGTACGCTTTTAATTTGATCTTGGGAAAGGTAAAAAGCCAGACTCAAGGAAAAAAAAATATAGTTACTCAGCAAAACTATTAATTGCAGACAAATTAATATCATGTCAGCATTAATTGACAGAAAATTCTTCCAACAGCCTATCTTCCTACCATGAACACAATAAAGTTTATACCTTGTTAGCACTCGCTACTAAATTCTTCAGGCCCCAGCCGTCTGCTGCCCAACGATCTGCTACTTCTTTTTTGGAACATATAATGAAGTTATCAAAGTAAATATCAGATGTCATAGACCAGAGTTCTAAACCAATAGCACCGACAGCTGTCATCTTGAATGGGTGAAGATCTTCAAAGTAGTCTGGATTAGGTATTTTCCGAGGACTCCAGATTCCCTTTTAAGGAAAAAAAATGTTATCACATTACCTATACCTCACTAAAAAGCAAACTGTGAATTTTTTTAATAATTAGAATTCCCCGACTATTTTAAATGTATTATTTTAAAAGATAGTCAGTAGAGTTTAACCAACATAAAACCAGAACTGGAACAGCCTATAAGATTTTGGTAGATGGGTCTCAATTTTATGGCTTAGGGCAGACTTCTTAGATTGTTTTGGAGGGTTTTTTTTGCGGGGGGTGGAATTTGCAGTAATAACTGACTGTATAAAGTATCTCCGTTCTTCCTGGTACTGGTGATTCCAAGCACAGTCTTTGTAAAATTCCTAGACAAATTCTAGGAAACGAATTGCCTAATACTGCAAGAAAATAAGACATTGGCATTACTTCTTCCCCTTGTCTCTCCTTCTGTAATATGCAATTTTGGCTTTCATTCAATATAGCATACACATTTTTCTAAGGGCACTGGTCAACATTTCGTGCCCACTGATGGAAATCTTCTGAGGTGAACATCTGTTGTCTGGTGGCCTAAGACTGCAGGGGAACTACACCCTGTGATCCACACAGTCCCTTCCAGAATATATACATAAACTGACAGCTGCTGTAACCAGCAGAATTAGGGAAAATTTTAGGGAAGGAAAATTCAATGTTATGATACCTGTGTAAATTAGAGACAAGTTTTGTTTACAAATGTGCTTAGGATCTTAAGCTGAAAGAAATCAGATTCAAGTACCCCCTAGCCATAATTAACACAAAGTAACTCTAATATCCAGCTGATTATCTCTTGTATCTGGAGGAGAGGAGAGGAATTTTACTATCCAGAATTGACGTTTCCACTAAAGCTGAATTAGTAAGTCAATCTACTTACTGAAAGGTTTCAATTCTTTAACAGTGTTCCTTTAAAACACCCAAACTTAAAACCCCATTGAAAAAAGAGGACTATTTCATTAAATGATAACGTAATTCAGAATACAATTCTACAGAGCATATTAAATAAGTGCTACCAAGTGAAAATCATTGCAAAAGCAACTTTTAACAAAGAAATTGTTCTAATACAGGAAGAATTTCTATTTTTCAGTATTCTTAAGAAAAAAGTTAACTAAATACAAAAAAGCTGAAAACTTCTAGTGAGGGCGTTGACTCATTCTAAAATACAAATATGCAGTATAAAAGTCTAGACAAACATACTACTTTGACAAGCCTGCTCTGTTGAACTCTGCACCTTTTAACAACAACCTGCAATCTTGCTATTACCTGATAGTTAGGGTTATCTATCAAAGGTGCTTTCCATTTTCCTTTATATTTAGAGTTATTCTTCATGGGACGCACCCATGGGCCACAACCAGGAGCAGTCTCACACTTTGGATTAGGGATCTGAGGGGCTTCCCACTCCCCATCCATTTCTTCATCCCTACAGAAGATAAAAATTACAAACAACTGAGATGAGATCAGACTGGTCTGGACACTTGCAGTCAGTCTGTAAGTTGGAGTCCACACGTGTTTTGCTATATCCATCTCAGAAGCTCACAGAACTTTACCCAACGGTATAAACACTTTTTTAAGGAATGCTGCACCCTTTTTCAAAAAGGTGACGTATTCATAACTACCACAGCATGATTGAATGCAATTACATTCCTGCATCTGCATTTTGAAACACTTCTCCATAAGATACTTAGATCCATTTCAGATTTTGAGTTATCAACCTGAACTCTCTTTTATGGTTTAACATAATAGTAATTTCTTTCAAAAGGGTCTTTCATAATCTTTTTTTTTATATCTTCAGAAAACAAAAGGTGATTGACATGTTCATGTTTTTATAAAAGCAGCCTCCAAAATCAACAAATATTTGGCCATACCAACTTACCACCTCAAAAGACAAAGAGATTTGGATTGATTTCTGATCCACAAATCTATTTGCCAGAGAACAGCAAGCTTATCTACAAGACACATTAACAACCTGTACGTGTCGATTAAGTTCTTACCAGTCCTTTGGTTTTTCTGCATTAGGGTCTGGAACATATTGTGGTTCATCATCAAGCCATCCCTCAGGTTTAACAGCATCAGGATCTTCTATTTTGGCAGGCTCATCTTCATCCCTTCAATTACAGATTTACGTTAGAAAATACAGCAGCACCTGACTCTGAACCAATATTCCGTTCAGAAGATGATAACTGGCATGAAAGGGCTGATTTTCAAAGGCACAGAACTAGACACACTGATCACGAGAATTAGACATCCAATTATTTCTTTACAAATATGTAAATAAGATTCACATTGTTTCAAAGTACCAGAAATTGCTGCCATTAACTGGCAGGTATAAGTCAGGCATTCCCATTAACTTTTTCCCTCTGCTTCCCAAGTTGCCATATGAACAGACGTTCCCACAGAACAAGGCACAAATCATTAAATGTAAATTAGGACTGTATGGCGAAAAAACACTTCACCTTAAACTTTCAGGTAACCTTAGTTATTAATTGCAGCTATGGAGGGTACAAAATTAGTAAACCCCACGATATTTATTTCTCTCCTTAGAACATACCCAGACCCTTGTACAAGCCTCAGTTACGTTTTGAAAATCAAATTATTTTAGTAGTGAAACACATCCCAGTTGTCATTAGCAAAAAATAAAATAAACCCAGCCAAACCTTTTGAATGAGTAACCTGCACTTAAAAGGTACTTTACAGATAAAAATGTTCTCCTTACCAGTCATCTGGTTTGACAGCATTTGGATCAGGTATTTTTGGTCTTTCATCCCAGTCATCAGGCTTCTTATCACTAGGATCATCTACTACTTTGGGAGGGTTTACTGGAGGTACCACATCATTAAGAAGACTTCCTTTACTGACAACTGATTGGTCGATTAACATTTCAAAGGTATCATCTGGGTTTATCACTAAACGGAAGAAATTTGTATTAAAGAAATAAGGGAACTGTCAATTTTACAAATATCTTTAACCAAGATCTACACGATAAGCACAGACTTAGACAAATAACAGTGAACAGGAGAAGGAGACAGACACCCTTCTCAGGTACTGGATCTGGACACCAAACATTACAATTGCTACGGCAGCAATGTATGACCAGCGTAACGCCCCAAAAAATGAGACCTCTAGCAAATCCAGTTGCTGAAAAACATGCAAGCACATTCTAAGAGATTCTGTAAAAATCTACCACCTGGCCAAAATTCTGTTTTACTTATTTCTCTAAAAACATGAACAATGAAAGACAAACTTCTGCCCCAAAAGGCATCTCTGTTACAAATTACAAGAAAGCAGGAAAATGTAAGAACTGCATCTGTAACACAGCTAAAGAATCATCAAAGCAGTATTTTCTCTCAGATTCAAATCTCTGACAGCCATTCCCCTGAAGGGACAGAAAACTCCCTTTGAATGTTTGTAAAGTATTTTAGTAAGTGTGAGTAACTGAGAAGTAACAAAACTGAGCGTCAGACTGTAATAGTTGTTACATAGTTCCACTCCCAATAACCAGCCAGCACATTCATAAGGGCTTAACCAATATATTCAAATGTCCATTTAACACAACAAAGATTATTAATTCAAACTGAAAATACTGTTTTTCCCATGGCACAGCAGTTTTAGATGCCCTCCATTATTATTCAGGCTGCAAGAAGACCTTAAAACAGCTCTCCAGTACTTAAAGGGGGCCTACAGGAGACATGGGGACAGACATTTTAGCAAGGCCCATTGTGACAGGACAAGGAGTAATGGTTTTAATCTAAGGGAGGGTAGATTTATAGAGGATATGAGGAAGAACTATTTTACAGTGAGGGTGGTGGAACACTGGCACAGGTTGCCCAGGGAGGTAGTGGAGGCCTCATCCCTGGAAACATTCAGATCAGGTTATACGGGGCTCTGAGCAATCTGTTTTAGTTAAAGATGACCCCGCTCCTGCAGGGGAGTTGAACTACATGACCTGTAAAGGTCCCTTCCAACACACCACACTGTATGATTTAATGGAAGTTTGGAATTAGTCAATGTTGCTGGATTTGCAGTATGCTACAGATTAGCCCATTGTTCTCAGGTTATTTGCTCCTCCTCAGAAATAGAAAAAAAGGAAAAAAGAACTAAGAAATTAAATTTCTGTCTCTGCTGCACTGTTCATCGGTACAGAAAGAGATGTCACATGAATTGGAGCTATTCAGTCACCTTCAAAGATCACAGTACCATATCTGTTCACTCCTGCAGATGCAGGAGTTGGTGAGAACTCTTACCATGAGCAGCAGAGTGTGTGGGGATGCTGCAGATTTAATGGAGTGAACCTTCCTAGAATATTACGCAGTTCTATATCTTTTAATATCTTCCTTAACAAAAATGTTTTTAGCATAATAAGTACTGAAAGTATTAATCAGTTCTTCATGCTAAAAGGCTGGCCAGGGCTGATATGTTTTTTCCTGTTACTGAATATTAAACAGCAGCATTTCAAAGCTGCTTTTATGCCCTGCAGTTAAGCTTAGTCATTAAATCATTTAAGCCCAGTCATTAAACCATTTAACCCCAAATCGTTAACAACCACCCTTCAGAATTAACAGACTATTACAAACAAAAAAGCAGACTCAAATACAGAGCCTCAGTGGACAGAAACACATTTTTAATCTCTCTTTTCCAATTTAAAACTATAAGAACTAAACAATACCAAGAGTATAGAGGTGAGTCTTCTTGTCCAAATAGAATTTTTTGAGGTCTACATCAGGACGTTTTGCATGTTTCTCTTCATATTCTCCAGTTTTAGGGTTCTTATGTCGGAAGATAAAGTGCAGTTTGTAAACTTCACCACATTTATCTGGTCCAAACATAATAGTATAAGGTGTTTTGTCAAAAAAGTATTCCTGTAGAAGCAAGAAAGCTGAGCATGTGTTATACTGTACATGAAGTCATTTTGGGTACTAATTCTCCTGGATGCTGTGGCACACAGCCTAGTTCTGAAAACTGGTAGGGAATTGAAAGGTCCTCTTTAGTTGCGGGGTGCTCTCTGTTCTCAGGGAATGGACTAACCAAAGAGATTGCTTAAGCCTCTTCTAGGAAGGTGAATATATTTATTTAAACCTTACCCTTATGTTAAGCAGAAATGCCTGTCACAAATCAAACCCCTCAAATACATGCAACCTTCTACACACATTACAGCAAAAGAAGGAAAAGAATGAGTTACTGTTCTTCGTATCAATTTTATTGAGCTGTTTAGATATGTTAGTACTTTTCAACCATTGATATGATTTTTGTATTTGAAACATGCAGTAACATGATGCCTTATACTGTCAGGCAATTGCTTGAAGAAAGAAGATCACTTGATTCCTGGAAGTTTTCCCTTGAAAGGTATATTCTGACATAAATATATTGTTTGAAATGAGCCTGTATTTTAATTTTTTTGAATGCAAAGTTAAACATTTTACTTAACACACTACAGAAGCGCATGTATTTTAAGTTTGGTCCTTTTACAACATTCAACAGTCTTAGGAAAATGTCACTGCTAAGAATTAACAATAATTAACTGACTACTCTAACAGCAATAAGCATATACAGCACGAAGACCCGTTCAATTTTAAAGTCAAAAAACAAGAAAGAGAGAACATTGACTCTTTTAAGTTACCTGAGCACAAAGCCAGTGAAACTTCAAAAGCAGTATGGGATGAATTGTGAGCCAGCCCACAAAAAAGGCAAATTCTGTTTTTGCTGTCTTCTGGTTTACTTTTCTATTGGGTTTGTGTGGAAAAGTTTTGGTCATGGGAGGGCTACAGGGAACAGCTTCTGTCAGAAGCTGCAAGAAGCTCTCCCCCATGCTCAACAGAGCCAATACCAGCCGGCTCCGAGACAAAGCCACCACTGTCAAAGGCCAAGCCCATCAGCAACAGTGGGATAACATATTTGAGAAGGGAAAAAAACAGAACTGGGTAATGGCAGCCAAGGAGAGGAATGAGGATATGTGAGGGAAACAACTCTGCAGACACCAAGATCAGCGAAGAGGGAGATGGAGGAGACGCTCCAGGCGCCAGAGCAGATTCCCCTACTGCCCATGGAGGTCCACCATGGAGCAGATATCCACTTGCAGCCTATGGAGGACCTCAGGCTGAAGCAGATGGATGCACGCAGGAGTCTATGACCACATAGGATGTCCATGTTGAAGCTGGCTCCTGGCAGGACCTGTGGCCCCAGGAAAAAAGGAGCTCGTGCTGCAGCAGGTTTGCTGGCAGGACTTGTGACCCTGTGGGGGACCCACGCTGGAGCAGTCTGTTCCTGAAGGACTACACCCTGCGGAAGGACCCACACTGGAGCAGTTCATGAAGAACTGTAGCCTACGGGAAGGACTCATGTTGGAAAAGTTCATGGAGGATGATCTCCCGTGGGAGGGACCCCATGCTGGAGCAGGAGAGGAGTATGAGGAAGAAGGAGCAATAAAGACAATATACGAGGAGCTGATCGCAACCCCCAATCCATGTACCCTTGTACCATTTAGGGGGAGGAGGTAGAGAGAATCAAGAGTAAGTTAAACCTGGGAAGAAGGGAGGGGTGAGAGAAAGTTGCTATAAAATTTGGGGTTTATTTTCTATTTATCCTACTCTGATTTGATTGGTAATTAATTAAATAATCTCCTGGAATTTGAGTCTGTTTTGCCTGGAACAGTAATTACTGAGTGATTGATACCCACGAGCCATTCACTGTATTTTCTCTCCCCGTCCAGCTGAGGAGGGGGAGTGCTAGAGCAGCTTGGTGGGCACCTGGCATCCAGCCAGGGTCAACTCACCTCACTCTTCTAGTAAGATGACAGATACTGGGGAATTACAGTTTCATGTAAAATTGAGTTGAAGATCTTGGTCTCACACATTCTTTTAAAATGTAAAACTTTTCAGTTTTACTATCATTTACACATCTTTCAATTAAGAAAGATGTCATGCCTCTATTTGCTTTCCTACAGTCCATATTTTTAATAGCTATGTATTAGTACAAGTTACTTGAGCATAAAACACACTGGCATATAAATTTTAGGAAAAAGTAAGAGCACTAGGAAGCTGCATTAACGCTTTTGTTAATACATCTTAAAAATGTTTACAAGCAACTTCTCACACATGTCATCATCTCCTAGATTCTTGCAGCAGTGCATATTGTCCCTTATATCTCATAAAGAGTCTCACTTTTAAGTGGTTCTTCCTGACTGCTGGTTTGCAGGTCAGGTCAAGCAATGTCTTAACCCTGTCCTGAGCAATCTCCTCTTCATTTTGCACATAGACAGGGCACCACACTTCACTGCTGTTCTCCTCAATACTTGAAAGCCAAGGCGTCACAGATCAAGGCAGCAGCAGTAGGCGTAGACATCTCGGGGATAACAGCACAGATGAAAAATCTTACCCAGAGAGGAAATGATGAATTCTGCCCATAATCCTGTTACAAGGTTTTTCTATAAAGACTCTCTAGATTACCAAATCTTGATGAGCAAATGGCATAGCCTGATGCATCTTAAACCCCACAACTTCTACAAGCTATACAAGTTGTAACCATGATTGTCTTGCAAACTTCTGTCATTACTTAACATTGGCTCAACACCACCAATCAGCCACAAACCTGTAGCTGTTAGGGTAGTCAGGTTTTAAGTGGCCACAGCAACCTACTTCAGGACTGGAAGCACTCTCACCACTTCACGTTTGTATGGCCAAGTCAACGCGAGCTCTTCCTAGCTCATGATTTAACATTTTGAACCCACACTGCTCATTCCAAGTCTGCCCAAATGTGTAATCCTATTCTGTAACTGCTGCTATGTACCAAAAGAACCAGCTCCCACCACAGCAGCAGTAACTCTTCTATTTACCAGTCATCTCTACTCTGTCAACACAACAATTGCATTGCACAAGCTCCTAGACCACAAATCACTGCCACTTCTGAATGAATTAAAAAAAAAAAAAGTTGCCCAAATATCCTCCCTCACAGGCTGGGCAGCTTATATCTACACCCAGTCAAACGTCAGAAATTATTAAAAGCAGAAACAGCCAGCTCACATGTGCCAGAACTGAGACTTGGCTAGAACAGGCAGCCAGAAATACCTGATTGCACTGACATAGCAATAAAGAGTTCTGCAGGCAGGTTTGGAGAGGGCAGGCGAGTTCACATCAATATACTGAGAAACACTAAACAGAATGGTCCATCAATACTAAGGCTCTTATTAATTTTTCATACCTGATCATTCAGATCTTTTCCTGGGAACAGAGGTTCTCCATCGCCTTCAGTTTCTAAACCCAAGTTGTGGCCCTTTCTAAGACTCCATGTTGTATTACATTGTTGTTTTACAAGTTATAAGTTGAGATTCTGTGGCTTCTATTATTGCTGAAAGTCAGACTAAACAGATACAAAAGTCCTTTCTTCTGGACATGAGACATCACTCGGAGCAGAACTAAAAGGAGTATGTTAATCATACCAAACCATTCTGAATCATACCAAGGAGTATGTTAATCATACCAACCTTCTGAAATTCAGATTTTTTTTGTCCGAATACAGGACTTTATAGCCGACTTTAAATTTTAGACAGCCTATAAATTCCATTAAAATAAATGGAAATTATAACAAGAATAACATTATTATATATTACATCAGAACAAAAAGCACGACTCCATAAGTTTTATGTACATATAATTGCTTAAACATATACTATTACCTTGCCCAATCTTCTGCAAAAACATCTGGGAAGCTTTTAAGAATTCAGGATGCATTAATTTTGTACTGTCATTTCACAAGAACAACTATGCATTCATCAAATGAACAACTGAGAGCAACTGTTAAGTAAAAGGACATACCAGGTTCAAGTCATCACTATTGGAGAGAAGTTTAATATATGCTCCACCACAGTCAATGCCTTCTTGAAAATTCACTTCATATCTGGACAAACAGTAAATTAAAAAAACATTACAAGTATCAGACAAATACAAATTAACTTTGAGTGTGAATATGAGAAAAAAGTAGCCATATTGCCAAGGTGCTCACCTTTACTAATATTGCTACAACGGGTGCAAGATTCAAGTCACTCTTACGGAGCTACACAGTCGTCTGTAAGTGGAAAACCACTGTACTCAAACCACATATGATTTAGTTCTTTTAGAGCAAGGATGAAAATAAATTTGCCTTTTCAGCAATCTTGTAAAATATCACATTTCTGTCCAAATATATTTCAAGAGAGTTGAAATATCACTTACTAATTAATGATTGTCCTACTTGATTATTAAATCACTCATAGTTACAGTTCTGATAGCTCTGGATATGATAGGTCACGCTATATGAAGTCAGCATTTTTTCCTACATGGTTTTCCATCACTTTCTTGACTAAAAGATATTAAAAATAATAAATACTAAGTAAAACACTCTGAGGGATTACTTACTGAACAATCAAAGGTTTATCATCGAAAATAAATGGCTTTGTTAGCATAGCTGATATTGCATGATGTTTCGCCACCGATTTTAACACTAATCCTGTGTCTCCAGGCACTGTGTTTTCTTTCAGCTCTTCTACTTCCCATCTTCCTAAAATACACACACAGAGTATTTGAAAAAAAATGTAGGCTGAATTAAGAAGTTAACTCTTTGCTTTCAACAAAGCTATAACAGCAAATAAAGACTAGTTGCCAAAGCAGGGAAGAAATCTTGACATCTGATATCGAGTACATTAAACAATAATCATCAACTTCATTCGGTTTCCTGCACCTGAGGGGTGGGGGGCAGTTGGACTAGATGACCTATAAAGGTCCCTTCCAAACCAAAGCATTCAGTACTGGTGGTTCTACCCTGGATATATATTAAAAAAAAAAAAAGTTACACATGTCCAGCTCACACTTGCCCAAACTGACCGCTCTACAGCACTGAAATTAAAAAAAATATATATATTGATGGTACACAAATTTGCTGCTCACATCTTTCTATCAAAGCAGTGACAGCATGTTTTCAACAGCACTTTTAAAGAATTAGAAACCATTAGAATTCCAGCTTCACAGTTAGATGATAAAATAAAAACTGTATCATGCCTAGCATCCATACGACCCAATGTTTTGGCTCAGACAGCAAGGAGGAAAGAAAGCTTAAGGAAAAAGAGGGCAAGTAGGTATAATAACAAGAAATTACAAGCTTTTTATTTTTTCTTTCCTCAACTAGCTGTTTCCACAGCATTAAAAATGCCAGTCTCAAACCTGTTACAGCCAGAAGGAAGAAAATAATCAAAATCTCAATTTTCTGGTAAAACAGAATTTTCCAACCAAAACCAAAAAGTCAGCCATGGACTTCAAAAGTAGGAAAGAACCACATCCTTACCATAATCCACCCTAAACTAATGATATTGACACAAAATGTTTGTACATCACAAAATTTAATGCTGTTTATTGCACAAGTATTTATGAATCACCACTGATTTCTGTTTAATTGTGATATTGTACAAAAGAATCAACACTTTTTAGATACATCATTTTATCCAAGCCTAATGCTTGCATCACTAATATAGACACTGTCTCAAAGCTCTGGTTGCTATTTAATAAGTTTTATTTTAAAAATCTATTTCAGCTTTAAGAAACAGGCAGATAATTAAAGAGATGCCTACACTCTGGGTAGGCATAGCTCTACAGAGAAGCACACCCTCCCATTTCACCAATTCTAGAAAATTAAGATAATGTTGGCTTTCAATATTTGACAGAAAGAACATGTGAAGTACATATTATTCCTTGTTCTTCCCCGTTTTACAGAAACCTACAAGAACACTTTAATACTGTAGATTTATTATCTCTAGACTGTGGTGTCCCAAAACGTCTACAGGAATATAAAATATTTCTCAGGATTTTAGATTTGTTCCTACCATCATCACATAAAAAGCAGCAGTCACAATGCACTGGGCAATCAAAATACCTTCGTGGTTCTTCCCCTCCTGCTTATACAGAATGAGAATCTTTCAGGTCAAACCTAATCACACGGGTGATGAAGCTTCCCCGCCCCCCGCAAAGTCTTTAAGATCAAATCTGATAATTCTTGGAAAGACAAATAAACAAGCCTACAGCTTTAAAAATAAGAGATTATATAATTATAATTTCTCCAAGTTTGGGAAAAATACAGTTGGATTACATGTGGGCAACAGCCAAAGAACAAGGTTTCTAAAAGGGCTGTGACGTTTTCTCAGAGCTTAGCAGCACAAGATTCACTGGTATTTTGTTTCCACAAATAAACACACCACAAAAGACAGACTACTGTTATAATTCACTGTAATCTTGATAAAAGTCTGTGTCAATGTGAACAAAAGGAAGAAAATGTAATGAGTCCTTCAGCACATGTTTCAGATTCATAAACCATTAAATCCGAAAGAAACAGCTTTTTACTTTTGTTCAACTGAAATGCAATTTGTGAAAGGTCATTAATGCAGGGCAGATATGTATGTCAGCAACAAATCCCTAGTTTCTTCTAGTCAGCTAAGTGTGAGGGAGGATAATTCCCTCCTCTTCAATAGTGTTCCTGCCTGGAAACTAAGAGCAAGCAATAAAGCCAGACAAAACAACAAGACCAAAAAAAATTAAATTGGAAAATAGTTCACCACAGGCTTTTTTAACATTGAATTGTCCGGGTGTCTTTAAGTAAATATGATTGTTTTGACATTAAAGATAATTTCTACCCAATATGAGACCAAGTAATCAGAGAGCATCTCATCTGTATGGGTATCTCCTCTGTTAGTTCTTAATTTTTACTAGTTATTTCTGGTAACTGCTAAACCTGAACAGATCTTTTCTGGACTCTTTGGCACACCAAAGTCCTACAAGTTACATTTACTTACCCCTCTCTATTAACATTAATTGATTTCATTTGACTTAAGAGCAGTAGCAAATAGTTTTCTTTTGTAGTAGAGACTTCTTGTAGGGTTGTTCTACCTGGAGAAGGTTCTGCAGACACCTTATTGTGGCCTTTCAGAACTTAGAGGGGGCCTACAGGAGTGGTGGGGACCAACTTTCTGGCAGGGTCTGTTGTGATAGGACAAGGGGTAATGGTTTTAAACTAAAAAAGGGTAACTTGGCAGGGCTGTGACTTTACTGTCTGAATATTTATTGTTTCCAATTGCCACAGAAGCACCAGATAAGCAATACAGTAGTGAAAAAGGCACCTTACTAGTCTTCTATTAAAGTGTTGCGTGTTATGGGCTTATTGCTATCACTTTCAACTAAAGCACTTTCCCTTTCACTTTTATTAATGTTCGTTTTGGAAGTTTATCATACAGTACACTGCATTCCTCCAGGCTGCCCCCTCCCTGAAAGAGTTCAAGGCCAGGTTGGCTGAGGCCTTGAGAAGCCTAATCCAGTGGGAGGTCTTCCTGTCCATGGCAGGGGGGCTGGAACTGGATGATTTTTAAGGCTCCTTCCAACCCAAACCATTCTATGACTCTATGATTCTGACTAAACATAAGGAAGAAATTTTTTACAATGAGGATGGTGAAACACTGGAACAGGTTGCCCAGAAAGGCGGTAGAAGCCTCATCGCTGGAAACATTCAAAGGGGCTCTGCACAAGTTGATGTCCCTGCTGATTGCAGGGGAGTTGGACTAGATAACCTCTGAAGATCCCTTTCAACCCAAATCAGCAGGACTAAAGCAGTAACTGTCCTCTTGTAGTCAGTGCTTATGAGGCCACACCTGGAATACAGTGTCAGTTTTGGGCCCTGCACAACAAGGAGGACATTGAGGTGCTTAAGCACATCCAGAAAAGGGTAATGAAGCTGGTGAAGGGTCTGAAGCAAAAGTCTTATGAGGAACGGCTGAGGGAACTGAGGCTGTTTAATCTGAATAAAACGAGGCTGAGGGAGGCCTTATCACTCTTTACAACTACCCAAAAGGAGGTTGTAGTGAGGTGGGTGTTGCTCGCTTCTCCCAGGTAACAAACCATAGGATGAGAGTAAATGGCCTCAAGTCACACCAGGGGAGGTTTAGATTGGACATTAGAAAAAAAACAAACACAGAAAGGGTTGTCAAGCATTGGAACAGGATGCCCAAGGAAGTGGTTGAGTCACCATCCCTGGAGGTGTTTAAAAGATGTGTTGCTTAGGGACACAGTTTAGTGGTGGACTTGGCAGTGCCAGGTTGAAGACTGTACTTGATGATCTTAAAGGTCTTTTCCAACCGAAGTGATTTTACGACTCTCTGGAACATGCTGTTTTAGAAACATATTTAACAAGTGAAACTAAAGTAGTAAATCTAACGCGACTTCAGAGAAGGTAGTTCTCAAGAAGCACTATTCATAAACAGTCAATAGTGACTGTTCCGATACCGGAGGGTATTCTCATATCATTAACTGTAACAGACTGCTGAGACAATAAAATAAAAATTCTCTTCATCCTATGCAACCCAGTGAGTGATATTTCACATCTCAGTTTCAGGATAACAGTCATTATACAAACGGAAAAATTTTTGACGGATGCCATCTAGGTTTTCAAAGATAAGTTCACTTTAAGGTGTAGTTATTTCTCAGCAAGCAACAGAACATCGGAAACTATATAGTGGAAGTGAATGTTAAAACTGCTTACCATCATATTTAGCAATGTCATCATCAGTGTCTTCTTTCTTGGATTTAGACAACACCCACCTAAAGCAAGAAATGTACCGATCCTTTAATTGTCTATGCAAAGCTGTATTATTTAAGAAGCACAGGAAAAACAGCTTTCACTTCTAGGCTGTGATAATGATTTTGATAGTCAGCATCATGGAACTTTGTGTAGTTCAAAGAACATGAAATGAAAAATTATATAGGTTAGTCTAATACAGCATTTTGAAATACTTCCTAAGAATGTAAATAAATACACAATTATAATTCTGAAATAATTCAAATATTCCAAATAAACTTCAGTCTTATACGCAACCTGAGTTTGACAGAATGTTACAATATTACGCATGCATATGATGTCAGATACACATGGAAAATAGCAAGGTTCATGTGTAAAACCTTCAATATGATAAGGAAAGGAATAAAACACCCAAAGAAACCTTAACACTATGACAGCAACAACACAGATGAGGATGAAGGGAACGGGTGCAAGTGTGAAAATGACAAAAGCACTGAACAGATTACAAATATATTGCACAGTGGGGATCCCAACAGGGCAAGCAAACTCCTGATCTCCTTGATACTACAAACAAGGCAAACTCATCAAATTGAGGTTATCAAAAAGATTATACACACAGCTTACACAAAGCATTCATTTGGAGGAGGGGGGAAAAAAGCAGGGAAAAAAAGGAAAAGAGGGCAGCACACCCTCATTTGGTCATACAATGGTTCTATCCTGAACCATGCACAGGAGTATCTTAAGGCAACAGTGTCACTGAACTCTTCATTGTTATCAACTACAATACTATATTCTTGCAATCTATTCTGTAAAGGACTATTTTCATTCATTCTCAACTGCCCTCTGCCTGGACTATTTCAGGGATGAATCTTTTCTGCTTGAATTTCATCCAGATTTGTTCATTGTGTTAACAGAGACCCTGGAGAAGCTTCACATTATAAATGGCAAACTAGAGCCTTGGTCTACCAGGAGAAAGATCAAGGAGAAAATAACACATCTCGACAAGTCGTGCACAAGATTTTTGGAGTCCATTCTCAAAAAAGCTACCCTATTCTCGTGATTTACCTCATTAATTTCTATTTTCTCTCCAGTTTTAGGGAAGGCAACACGCTGCTTATTTTCTCATATAGCTTAGTTCCATATTTGCTATTCTTAAGTAAATTATGTACAGCTAGATCAAAAAATCCCAAGCATTGTAGCTAAAACTCTGAATATTATATTTTGAAGGAAGACAAACTAATCTTTGAACAGATCTCACAAAGCTAGAAACCAGGATGAATGGTTTTTGCATTTGTTAATCAAAGTTTTAGTTGGTTTTTGTGGGTTTTTTTTCTGGTTGTTTTATTAATTTTTTTTGTGTTTTGTTTTTAACAGCCATTACCACCTCTTATTTAATTGCTTCTCCTAACATCACTGGTATTTTTTTGTATTGCACTTCTTAACATTTAGAAGTGACCTATCATTAAGACAAGTGATACACTGAAGGCAAGAGCTTGTTAACTTATTTTCCTTCTACATTTGGTCTAAATATGTAACAAAAAATAAGAAAATAAGGAAGAAGATAATGTGAGTAATGACAAACCAATGTTCAGTGGCCCAAATTTCCCTGTAACTCCATAGAAGAGAACACTTTAGAAACAATTGGGAAAAGGGAGTAAGATTCAATCTTACAGAAGTAACCGGTGACTGCTACCATGCTATTTGGTTTACAGTTTAATCATGCACCTTCAACAGACATGCATGTCTTATGATGGTATAACCTCACTCTAGAGTAGCTGGATCTCAGGCTTCTCACAACAAGTAAAAAAAAAATAGGCAGCTTTAAATTCTACCATAACAAATGTACCATATTGCACCTCCTTTTACCTCTCTGTCTGGCGTTTCACAGGAGTTAGTTTTTGTTCCATCCATTTTAGTAATACATGACCAAACATCTTTTTTCATAATTCTTCATGAATCAAGAGACAGACCTGATTTGTCATTAAGAAAACACCATCATGTTTTAAAATCTTCTCTCATAGCAAGAAGGTACTCATCACGCCAGCTCTTACTAAACAGATCTCTTGCATTCACAGGTCCTACCTGCATGCACACTTAACTTGAGCCAGTGACATTATGCCAGCCTGGATTGATTCAAAAAAGTAAAGTCAGTGATGATACAGATCACGTTTATGTCATATTCAGTTGTTTTTCCTTGGTAGAAGCATAGAATCATAGAATGGTTTGGATTGGAAGGGACCTTAAAGATCATCCAGTTCCAACACTCCCTGCCATGGGCAGGGACACCTCCCACCAGACCAGGCTGCTCAAGGACCCATCCAACCTGGCCTTGAACACCTCCAGGGAGGGGGCAGCCACAACGTGGGCAGCTTGTGCCAGTGCCTCACCACCCCCATTGTGAAGAATTTCTTCCTAATGTCTAATCTAAGTCTTCCTCCTTCCAACTTAAAGCCATTCCCGCTCGCCCTATCACTACTTGCCCATGTAAAAAGCCCCTCCCCAGCTTTCTTGTATTCTACATCCTTTACATTTGAGCCAGAGGACTGAAAGCCAAGCTGTTTTCCACCTATAAGTAGTAAGCCTATTCCAGAAACAGAAAGTAAAATTACATTCTCTTATTGACAGTGCGTTGGTGGCAACGCCCAGCTTTTCACTGACCGACAGAAGTCACCCAGTAGCAGTGAGACCTCACACTGCCATACTGTTGGATGAAAACTGAAAAGATACAGACAAAGCAAAAATTTCTGGCTTAAGAACTGTTGAGATAAACCGAAGATCTTTCTAAAATTTCAATGCAGTAAGGTCAAACTACCTAGGAATGCTTCAGTACTCTCATAAACATCCAATTCTTACTGAGTAAGGGAAGCGATACAATAAATGAATACTAAATCTGCTAAAGAAAAAAGTCTTTCCTAATAGAGGTTTTGTCTGTAATGCTGAAAGGGCTGCCTTCTTACACATGCCAAAGTGTATGTGAAGAGAAAGAAAAAGTTTGTGATTGCAATGTAATGGTTACAAACTTCAACTTGCAGCTAGTTAAACTCAACTGGCTAAATCTTTAAATTATATTAGTTTTCCTAATGTCCCTAAACCCAGTTTATTAAAAGCTTTCTTAAAACAAAAAAACAGCAACACACGCAAAATGTTAACTGTTGGGCTAAATATTATGATGTATTTTGGAGCAAGCATTACCAGCTTTCCCAATTCTAACCTCCGAAAAAATTAATTTTTATAAATATACTATTAGAAAAATGAACACAAAATAAGTCCTGCCAATGTGAGATAAACTGTTGAAAGTAAAAAGTTTAGAATTTTAAGCCATAAACTTACCCAGCCAATCCTCCATCAAAGGTTTCTGTAAAATACACTTCCCCAGTTGGCTTCGGAGTCTGGTACACAACCTTGAAAACATGTCCAGATACATATTTTAACACAAATTACAATCTTTCATTTGAACTACACTATGATACTCCCAGAAGCAGTCCACCCAGCCAGACCACCAGGTTCTGTTCATTAGAAACATGAAGCAGCCTGAAACACCTCCCCCAGTACTGTCCCAGATTTGTACAGTTCGGGTGCATCCCTCTAACAGTGAGAAATTTCACATCTGTGACTTCTAAAAATTGCTTCCTGTGTTAAAAGCTCGTATCTAAAAGTACTGTTACACATCTTATGTGTAACAAAACCCCTGCAAATGTACTGAACTTATACCAGTTCTCTGATTTCTCCTTATTTCTTGTCTTCCATTCTTTTGTTTTCATGTTTACTTTGCACACTACAGTTGGGCTACAGTGAAAACAAAAAGCTGATAAAATAATTTATGAATATTGCCCACACCCGTTACAAAGTACAGCAAAACAAATGCAGAAAGATTTTCTGTGAATAAAGAAGGTGTCAAAAGGCAGCTGTGACTGATGAATTCAAGACATTGGTCTAAAATCAAAATCTCAGTAAGACCAAGACGTTTTCTGCCTTCTTCTCTAGAAATGTTAGATTGAAGCACAGTCTAGGCAAAACCTTCCTCATGACTATCCACCACAGGCAGGAGATCCGATTTCACACTTTGGCATGGTAGAACCATTGATTAAGTTTGTCCTACATATCACATACAGCAACTGAAAAACTCAGACCAGTGGGTTTGACACCCACTCAGTTGTTAACTGTGTGTGAAATTGGCTCTTTTTAAAATGCATTTGCCCACCAACTTCACTACTAGTTACAACTATGCATCTTTTAATTAAATACATTTAGCTAAAGACACCTGTAATCTTACCTCTAAGGGAGACACATCTCTGTCAACATCAGCTTCTTCAGACTGCTTGTCAAAATCCTTCACTTCAACATCTGCATCCGGAGCATCTTCATTTTTTATTTCTGTGGTCACTGAGCTAATTACCAGGACACCCAAGCACAGCCAGTCCCACTGGAAGTGCATCCTGGTTATCGGAAGAACTGAAAGTTTTAGATTTTAAATGTTATTGCAAGGATACTTCCAGTATTTCAATTTTACCCCAGACTTGATCGACAAGAGAAGAAGCACATTAAAATAAGAAATAAGGATCATGAAGTATTGTCACTATAGTATTTTAGTAATATCTCAATTTGAAAAATTTCTTACTCGAGCCCTGACTCAGTCTTTTTTACCCCTCCTGTTCTCCCTGTAGAAGTGCTTGTAGCCTGTTTCCTTACCTTGCCAGGTCACAAATCTAGCACAAATCTGACTGCAGTATATCTGCATTTTTAAGAACTAAATTAAGACCACTTTTATTTTTCTCATTAGCATTTTGAACAAGTAATCAAACTGAATCACTCTGTACGGTGTAGCAAAAAGCATCATCCCTTTCCTTAGAGGAAATAAAATCAATAAATTCAGAATGTATTATCCTCCACTACCAGAATTACTCATTTGTATTTGGCTCTACTCCTGTCTACATTTAGATGAATACAGCAACTCCAGTTGTAAGCGTCTAAAGAAAGAATAAGCGTTTCAGGAAACGTTTTCTCTTTCAAAATTATCAAATAAGTGCAAAAGTTTAAGGTTAAATGCAAATATCTTTCTAATCTCAGGGAAACCCAAAAAATCTGTATGAAGTATGAAGGTCAACAGCAGGTAACTACCCCAGTTTCTCAATCCAATCTGCTGTGAAAGAGAAAAGACTGTTGCCCAGTATTTTTTGCTTCACATCTATAACACATACAAATCCAGTTTCATGTTAGAATTCCCAGTGGTTTGGAGGAGTGTAGCATCAAGTGTGTACCTATACAAGTTTCCTAAATGGTCTTGTTGAAAAAGCTTCTTTCTGAATTTCTTTTTGCCCGAATTTGGAAATAGAAGGAAGACAGATCCTATATAACACTACACAAGTATTCACCCTTTGGTTCTTATTCTTTTAAAGCTTAATGTGGATAGAAATGAAATAAAAATATTGATATTTAGGTTGCTATTGTAAGGCTTTCTCAAACTCTTCAGTACTGGTCATACTAAATAGTCTGCTACTGAGGTGCTTTCTGTGCCTGAGAAAACACTCACCCTCTTAGTTATATCATCGCTCTTTAGAGATTAAGTTGTTTACTACTACAACCCTAAACATCCCAGCAATTCAAGATGCCACCTTATACTGAAAGTGTGAGTACATGTTCTTGTCTTTATAAAATTTGCTTCACAACTCAAACATTAGAATTGCACGAATAATTTATTTCTCACCCAATTTACAACACCTGCAAGTTCTATTAAGCAACACATATAGAGATTAAACAGTATCAGGGCTAAAAAACTCCACAACCCAGTATGACTGTACTACAAATGTCAAACCCCCCCCCCTAATTATTTTTCCTTTATTCCTTTTAAAATCTAATAATTTCATAGCAAATGCACTGACTATACTTAGAGCCAAAAGCCCAAAGTATCATAAAGAAGTTTTTTACACACTAGTGCTACGACCATTCTACAAAATTGGGACTTTTCACCCTGCTGCATATTTTGCTCGAGGGTGCCAAGCCTATGATTTCCTCCTTTCTCAGTTATTAACACAGTGATACATCTCAGAAGTCATCTCCAAATTTTACTAGTTACTGTTAAGTCACAGACCTCCACGGCCAATTCTAGAACTTAAAAATATTAAAAATAATCTGGCCCTGAAGATTTACAGCAATTCAGTTTATCATATGCAAACACTCACTCCTATGGTGTACTTTTGAACACCTGGAAGGTGTTATACTCAGTTTTACCACCCCCGTTTTCTTGTTCTTAGTCATCAGAATAGGACAAACAGTTGAAGAATTTCACATCAACACCTTATGGAACTCTTTGGCTCTTAGCTAAAGTGGCATATATAAACGAGGCATTACACTTGCTTTTTTTAGTGTAAAACTTGCCTACCTTACTGTAGTTAATCAGTCATGCAGGTGCTCTCCTCCTTGTCTCCTAAAACAGATGAAGAGATACATCTGAAATGTATTGACACAGAAAGATGTATTTTGTGTACGATCCAAAACGCCTTTTGCTTACTTTGCTATAATTTACTGTAATTAGCCCCATCCACTTTTGTTCTACACACACCAACTAGCAAGGACATCCAAGAAATCAGACTAGTACTAACTTTTCCACACAGTGCCCGTCCAAAACTCCTTACACTTTCAATTTGTTAAGCTATTTCACTTCATTCATGCCAAGTCTTTCTACTACTCCCTGATCCCAGCCTCAGACATCACCAGTTTCATTCAGTCTTCAATTACATCTCTTTTCCCTTCAAGAGGGGAAGGCACACTTTTTTGACCATTCCCTATTTAAAATGATCCCAGAAACACCAAAATACACTATCAAGAACAATTACAGCTATCACTCAATTGCCAGGTGAAGATGGTTTCAAACAAGACCGTTACTCATTACATCTTTTGTGATCTCTGCCAGCACTACAGTCTTTGAACGCAAAATAAATAAATAAATCTTTCAGCCAAGATAGTTTCTGGTCTCAAAACAGAACTTCACGCTACACAATTAATTACTTTTAAAACCTACTGAACTTTCCTAATACACAAAAAACTTTGCTTATTCCTTCCTCAAGGTGACTATAAAAACAAGCCAAAAAGACAAAATGTGTTAACCCAGCCTATGGCACACATACAAACACTGAACACATTTACTAACAGTCTTTGCCTAAACGCCAAAGACCACTGATTCCAAACCACCTTCCAGGGAGCTACAGCAGAAAGGTCACTGCAAAACCATACATCTTGACAGCCATAGTATGATCCATGAGAGAACTGGATAGCTGTCCTTTGCTCTGAAAAGCAGTAATCATAGAAGCTGAGTCACAGAAATTTATCCAAAAATAATTACATCTCCAAAACTGGGAATCCCAATCATTCCTTTTGGGATCACAGAATCATAGAACAGTTTGGGTTGGAAGGGACCTGAAACATTATCCAGCTCCAACACCCCTGCCATGGCCAGGGACACATCCCATTGGATCAGGTTGCTCAAAGCCCCACCCAACCTGGCCCTGAACACCCCCAGGGATAGGTCATCCATGACCTCTGTGGGCAACCTGTGCCAGAGCCTCACCACCCTCACAGGAAAAAATTTCTTCCCAATATCTAATCTAAATCTCCCCTCTTTCAGCTTAGAACCATTACCCCTCATCCTATCACTGCACTGCCTGATAAAAAGCCCCCCCCTCCCCAGCCTTCCTGTAGGCCCCCTTTAAGTGTGAAAGGCTGCTCTAAGGTCTCCCTGGAGCCTTCTCTTCTCCAGGCTGAACAAGTCCAACTCTCTCAGCCTGTCCTCATAGCAGAGGTGCTCCAGCCCTCTGATCATATTCATGGCCCTCACAACGCACAGCTTATATTCAGCTTTCTCTAGATAAACATATTGACAATGTTGTCAATATATACAACTTCAGACCTGCAATTTTACACTTGATTTTTTTGCATTGCTTGTTCATACTTTACCATGGGAACACGGGTAACTACAGCATGGCTACAGATCAGAAGAGACATTCGAGCCAGCCATACTAGTGTTAAGCATGCTCTTGGGACCAGCAACAGTGCTGCAACATCAGCATAATATTGCACCTAAAGTAATGAGCCACGGTTTCCAAGACACATACTAGTACTTAGGAAAGACAACAGGCATAAATCGAAAGACTATTCTGACTTGGATATTAGATTTCTCCCCTCCTCCCCCATCAGAGCAGACAAGCAATGGTATAGGCTGCCTAGTCTCAGTCCTTGGGGTTTTCCAAGACCAACCAGATAAAGCCCTAAGCAGCCTGACATGGCCCTGCCATGAGCAGCAGGTTGGCAGAGACCTCCCAGGGCCCCTTCCCATCAGAACGAATTTCTACAGTTGGTTCCAAGTGTATCCATCTACAGACCTCTGCACCACTGTCTTTATCGTATCCTACACATCATTAAACTAATGGAATCGTTACTCCACTTGATGCAGAACTAAACAGAGGTCAGCATCTTTTAGATTATTACTGTCTTGTCCTTGGACTTTGGACAGGGTCCTGCTTTTTTTCACAGGAAACTAAGTTCTACATTCCCAAGCAGAAAAGCAGTCAGGCTACCATTAACGGCCTTCCTTATACAGGAGTCTAAAGCTTCTGCAACCAGTACCAGCACATGGGCTTTTCCTGGGGCCAAACACCCACTCCATCCTGGGCAAGGGAAAGCAGGTTTTTTTTCCCCGCTCACTCCTTCTGCCATCTATAACCATGTCATGCCCTATGCCTCCCCTATATAGCTGCATCAGCATCAACCTGACCAAAGATAGCATCCAGTAGAAACAGCTCCATTAAAAGCACACTGGAGTTTACACTTCTTTTTTATTTCATGTGAAAATTGTACTTTCCTATCTTTTGCTGAAGCACTGTACTGAAATGAAGGCTACATGTAATTCAGCGATTACTCAAGCCGCAGTGCTGTACTTGTGCAGATGCCTTTTCAAGCTCTGCTGTTGCTACAGTGAGATTGACTAAAACCTCCAAGAAAAGGACATTTTTCAATTAAAAAAAAAAAAGCTTGAGTCAAGGGACCTCTGGGTGCTCAGATCGCACCCAAAAACAACCTGCTTCCCACATGCCACACAGAAATCATGAAGGGAGAATGACTGCCGCAGAAGTAACCTTGGCTGGGCCCCAAAACCTAACTTGGCAGCCGCTTACCCCCCACTTCAAATCCCCAAAATCCACCCCCATGGCTGCTTATGCCCCTGAAACTCCCAATCCAGCCCTGCGGCCACTCACCCCCACCATACACCCCCAAAACCCATCTTGGTGGCTGCTCACCCCCACCCCAAACCCATACCCATGGCTCCTTATCGCATCTCAAGCCTCTAAATCTCACCTCCATGGTTTCTCATTCCCACCTGGAACCCCAAAACCCACCCCAGCGCCTGCTTATTTGCCCCTTGAACCAAAAACCCACCCCTACGCTTTACCAGCCGCACCTCGAACCCCCCAAAATCCACCCCGACAGTTTCTTATCCCCACCTCAAGCCTCTAAACCTACAACCACGGTTTCTTAACCTCACCTCGAACCCCCAAAACCAGCCCAGCACCTGCTTACTTCTACCTTGAACGCCAATGTCCACTCCTACGATCTTGAACCCCCATCTCGAACCCCCCAAATTGACCCCCACCTTCTTACTCCCACCCTCAAGTGGCTTCTTACTCCCACCTCAAAGCCCCAAAACCCATCTCGGTGGCTGCTCACTCCCACCTCGATCCCCCAAACCCCATCCCCATGGTTTCTTACCCCCATCTCGACCCCACAAACCCCACTCCCGCGGCTGCTCCTACACCCCGAACCCCCAAACCCACCCCTGCGCTGTCACCTGCCGCGCGCAGCCGAACGGCCGCCGCCCACCCCGCCCCCGATATCAAACCCTGCATCGCGAGGCGCGGCGGCAGCACAGGCCGAAACACCCGCTTCCCGCGCCGGGGGCGGATTACCGGCGGCGAAATCCCCTCCGCGCCCCGACCGCCGGACACAACCTCCGCTCCCCTGGCATCACCGGCCGCGCATGCGCGCCGCAACGGCTCCCACGGGCGCCGCTGAGCAGGTGCCACCGCTGCGCTCCAGCCAATCACGGCGCGGCAGGTGCGGTGCTGCCCAATCCGCGCGCGTGAACCGCGGCCCCACCGGAGCCGCCGCGAAGGGGGCGTGACCGAATGTGGCCCGTCAACCAATGGGGGGCGCCCCCCGCACGGCGCGCGCCAATCGCGACTCGGCGGGCCGGCGCTGCCCCGCCCCGCCCGTGGTGCGCCAGCCAATGGCCCGGGAGCGCCTTCCCGGGAGCGCCCGAGCCTCGGTGTTGCGAAGCTCTCCCGGGAGGACACAGTGCTTGAAGAGACGGGAGATTCATTTGCATTGGGTGTGATGTGCATGGTATGCGTTCCTTGGAGTCACGGAACCGCTCGGTTGGAAAAGACCTTTGAAATCATCAAGTCCAACCGTACCTGTCCATTACTAAACCATATCCCTCAGCACCTCACCGACCTGTCTTGTAAACATCTCCAGGGATGGTGACTCCACCACCTCCTTGGGCAGCTGTGCCGGTGCTTGACAACCCTTTTGATGAAGAAATTTTTCCCAATGTCTATTTTGAACCTCCTCTGGCACAACTTGAGGCCATTTCCTCTCACTTGTCACGTCATAGAATCATAGAATGGTTTGGGTTGGAAGGGACCTTAAAGACCACCCAGTTCCAATCCCCCAGACATGGGCAGGGACATCTGCCACTGGACCAGGCTGCTCAAGGCCACATCCAACTTGTCCTTGAACATCTCCAGGGAGGAGGCATCTGCAACTTCCCTGGACAACCTGTGCCAGTGTCCCACCACTCTAACTGCGAATAATTTATTTCTAATGTCTAATCTAAATCTTCCCTCTTTCAATTTAAAGCCATTCCCCCATGGTCTATCAGTACTTGACCTTGTAAAAAGCCCTTCCCCAGCTTTTTTGTAGACCCTTCAGGTCCTGGAAGTCCTCTACAGGCTCTACTCAGAGCCTTCTCCAGGCTGAACAAGCCAAGCCTGACAACATTCAAGAAGCACTGGGACAACGGCCTCAGGCGCACGATGTGAATGTTGGGGTTGTCCTATGCAGAGACAGGAGTTGGATTCAATAATCCTTGTGGGTCCCTTCCAACTCAGATCATTCTGGGATTCTGTGATTGCTCAGTGGAGCATCCATTGCATTAACATGCTGGAGGTGTTCAAAAAGCATGTAGATGTGGCACTTTGGGACATGGTTTAGTAGGTAGAGTGGTGTTGGGCCGACAGTTGGACTGGATGATCATAGAGGTCTTTTGTAACCTTACAGATTCTATAATTCCTGACTGATTTTTTAAAGCCTCACCTTGGTGTGCTGAATATGGCGGGTATGGTGTTATCGCCCTGAGGATCTTTTGGGCTCAGCTCAAGTTGTATCTTTACACCCTAGGCAGCATACAGTTTACAAGCACATGAAAAGTTATTCATGGCACCTATATATGAACAGTGCAGGAAAGGGCTGAGACAAATACAATTCCTTGAGGGATTTTACGAGGAACATGGAAGTTGTTCCAGCTGCCCAGCTGCTGACAAACTGGGTCAGGGTTTGGTGTGTTCGTATGTGACACTGTGGTCACTTGGCGACTCACATCATCAAAGCATTCCTCCTAGCCTGTAGGGATAGCCATCCTCATTTCAAGCTCAGCATTCATTCTGGACACCAACCATCATACCCATATTTGTGAGATGAACTGTGTAACTGCAGCTACTGCCTTTCATTCTTATTGTTGAATCTCTTTGAAAGGTGCATCTGCATCTCTTTGTTGAACACCACTTTTGAAAAGTACATGCCACCCCCTCACAAGCAGACAGATTTCACTGCCCAAGGAATTCTTATTAAGGCACATATGCAGAGCTTTCTATTGACTATGAAACTGTGGGTCAAGGAAGGAAATACTAGAAAAGCTGATAACTGCTAAGAAAGAGAGATGCTTCTTTGTCATAACTCTAAGCTTCTTTCAGCCAGTGCTCAGGACACAAAAATCTGTTTAATGTTATTTGCTTCTTACCATGTTGAGGAAGCTGTCTTTTGGACATAGCGGTTATGGCCTAGGCACCATTAAGCTAAGCTTCAAATAATTTTTATGGATTTCTCCACTGGGTTTATGTCTACCACGTATTGGTTTGTTGACTCAGAACTGTTCGGAGTTACCATTAAAATGTGAAATATGAATTGTTGCTCCAGAGGCTCGTATTTATTTTTGTGATGTTCTGTCTTTCAAGTATTTTAAGGTCATTGTAAACTAATGCACAAGTTTAAGCCTTAAATTGATTTATCTGTCTTTTGATAGTATCATCAACATTTGATTGCCATAGATTATTACAATTACAAGCTCCAAAGAGCAAATGTAATCTTCAGGACTTAAACACAGTGCGTATTTATATCATAGAAAAGCAGCACAATTTCTTCTCTTGTTGTGGCTTAGCTAGAGATGTCTAAAGCTTGAAATTTCTGTACAACTGTGGTACCAGTTCTCAATCATATGATTCTGTGATTCTAATGCTGATCAGAAAGATCTATTATGCCTTATTTCAGATCCTTATGTAATGTATTTTTGAGAAATGGTACCATAGTCCTACAGAAACTTCATCTTTAGTCATGTCCAGCTAAAAATAAATTAAGGAATGTTTTTGAGCAATCTTTCATGAAAAAAGACAGATTAAAACTGTTCTTACAGCTTGAAATACACATATATCCCTTTAGAAGCAATAACAGAACCAAAGATTAAAGCAATATGCTAACAAATGTGTGACTTATGAGCAATGGAAAAAGTAAATGTTGGGGAAAATGGGGATTGTTGTGTATGGGACAGTATTCCGTTACTTTCTCAGATGTGAGAGGGAAGATTTTTCAGTTCAATAGGAAAATATATCTTCAAATTTGGTTTAAATACATCCTAATTAATTTTAGTTGATATTCCTGTTACAAGTCTCATCTCTTCTCAGTGCACATTAGTATCTGTTAGCATTTACAGTAGCTGTGCCTTGTATTAAGCTGTGCAGAAAGTCACAGTGACACTGATGAGATCAGGGGCCCACAAAATTAATGGAAATAGGAACATTTTAAAAATTAATAAAGCCAAGATCATAACTGCTTTTTGTTTTGAAGACAAATGTTATAGGATCATAGAATTGTTTAGGTGGGAAAAGAACTTTAAGATCATCAAATCCAAGTGTAAACCTAACACTGTCAACTTTATCACTAAATCACATCCCTGAGCACCACATCTACATGTGGTGACAATCACTTCCCTGGGCAGCCTGTTCCAGTGCTTGACAACCCTTTTGGTTAAACTTTTCATAATACCCAGTTTAAACCTCCCCTGGCACAGCTTGAGACAATTTCCTCTCATCCTATCATTTGTTTCTTGGGAGAAGAGGCTAACACCCACCTCGCTAAAACCTCCCCTCAGCCTCCTTTTCTGCAGGCTAAACAACTGCAATTCCCTCAGCTGCTCCTCATAAGACTTGTTCTTCAGACCCTTCACCAGCATTCCCCTCTCAAAAGTCCCTCAAACCATTTGAGACAAGACTGGAGACACACCATTCAGAGAAATGAATAACTGCACTCCAGTGAAATTCAAAATGGGTCGAATAAACCAGCATTGATACTGAATTAGCTTGAAAAATGTGCTTTCTGACCACACAAACATTTAACCTGATTAGGTACATGTACAATGAACCTGAGGTAGTTGGTATTTTGTAGACCTATGTTTTAAACCACATGAAAGTACTGAAGTAAAATTTTATACTGAAGGAGCTTAGTGATCTGTTATGGAATCTGAAATTCTTTTTTGACTTAGGCTTACTGCCTTTGTTTTTCTAAGTCACAATTACAATGCCTACACTGCAAAAACTGGTCATTTGTACACTTAGAGGATGTCCCTTAACCCCTGGATCCTTTATTTGAACTGAAGCTTTCCCTAAGGAGACCTTTTTGCAGCCTTTCAACTGGCTCCAGCGTGTGAAGGCATGTGCAGTTTCCGTGCACAGGATTATTAAATGGAAAACACAGGTAGGAACTTGCTTGCAGGGTGGAAAGGGAGCTGCAGGTGTTCTGTAACTGCTTAACAGAGACTGTTATGAACAAACCCAGCTAATTCACTCACCAGTGCTGGTTGTTGCTATTAACACACAAAAATATGGAATTGTACTTCCATTGCACTCCATTAACTTAGACTTCCTGATGCCCTAACACTCACTATTCAGCTATCACTCCTGCAGTAAAAATCCAGAGTTCCTCTCATGAGTTTCCTTCAGTTTTTTAGTGCAATGGGGTTCTGCAAACCACACAGGCAACCTCTGCAATCCACAAAGCAGAGGGACGAATCAGGACTAAGCTAAATTTTACATTAATGGTGCATGTGCAGGCATTCGTTATTTACTGTGTCAACATTTAAAAACCTCATTTACATCACAGTGATGGGAAGTGATTGCAATGGTTGTGTAAAAATATGTAAAAACAGAGACAGAATGAAGCACAAATCTGGCAGTGCAGAAAGAAAAAATAATGTTTAAAAATATTTATGAAAAGTCAATTCAGTTCCTAATATAATTTCAAGTATTCTGATGAGATTTTTGGAATTACATATCAACAGTTAGAGTAAAATCTCATTTCACTGTGAAAACAAGAGGTTTGGGTAACAAAATCTGCTACCTTAGTATTTTCCATATTTTCACTGATTAATAATGGCTCTGAAATTTCCTCCTTACAGAAACTTCCTTGTAACAAGTGAGTGTAAGGCAGCCTGAATGCAGACGCTGCTCCCACTTTGTGACTCGGTTACAATGGCAAAAGAAAATTTTGTTTTCACTACTTTATTAGTGAAATGTTCAAGAATTGCTCTTTTTACTTTGATTTCTACTTCTTTCATCTTTGGATGCCAGGTGAAACAGACATCATAAGAGGGCAATTCAGATTATGGAGTTACAGTACAAGAACCTGCCAGTCTGAAGCGTTTGACAGGATCCTAAAGATGAAGATAATCTCCATGACACGATGTGATTTCAATGAGCACTAAAAGCAATGATATGCTAAGAACTGAACTAAGGCATCAGGAGAAGACCTACACTGTAGTCACTGTCTTATCTGTACAAGTTTCTAAAGCTCTGCAGGAAGAAAGTGTTCTACAGGTTATCTGTCACTTTGCCTTTTTTGGGTACAGGGCCCCATCCACTTCAATTTGTTTTTCCCCAGAAGATGCTAAAGCACTTCAGGTTAAGAGAGAGAATACTCAGAGAACTCAATTTTGTCTTCCCTTAATGTAATCTAAGTTGTGTTTTATTCCCTAGTTAAACTTTTCATGACTAAACCTCTAAGATTCCTGTATCAGCAGAGGAAAAGATGATCTGAAAGTGATTCTGACGAGGGTTAGAAGGAGGCAGCTCTGCCCTTCTCATGCCAGGCAGTTCAATGCAGAGAGGCTTTAGTGCCTTTCTTTGTCTAGTTGCAGTTTTAGCCACTGCTTTTTAACAATCCACTCGTCTCAGTTTCTCCCAACTGTAAGTAATGATGGATAAAGGTACCCCTCTGTGCATCTCCAAGCACTCTGGATTACTGCATTAATTCTTAATGTGCATTAAACTCTTAACCTAGTAAGTGCTACAATATTTGGTTTAAGAAATACATGCATACATTCATACGTATATATATATACATGTACACAAATATATAACACCACAGTATATAAACAACACTAAATTATCAAAATATTATTAGAGGTGGTCTTTAAAAAAACCACCCTTCTGAACTGTTTTCATGTAAGAAAATTAATTTCCTCTTATTCTAAATAAAAATACTCTTGCATTAAGAATACAATTCCACATTAACTTAACCCGTTTGATACAAATCCATACAAAAGCGTACAGTACAGCCTGTTTCTCACTGCCTGCTGTTAGGATGCAATGCATGTGCAGGAGAGTGAGGGTGCAGTTTTGCTTCAAGTGCTATGGAAGTGATACAGGAATTCTGCACGTTAACAGCTAGATGTCTGTTCTGGTTTAAGCTACGGTAGAATCAGTTTTCTAACTTCAGCTAAATCTCATGTGAGTAACTTCATTTTCTGAAAGTTAACTCTGTGTTTTTCAGAGAGTGTTTTTCATTAGAAGTGATAACACGGGGCACTGGTATGCCGAGAGGCCACTGCTTACGCTTATTCCTATAGTAACCAAGGCCATTCTCAAGCTGGTGGGTGCTGTAAGTCTAAGAGATGAAAAAGGATCGCACCTGCAGGGAGTGGTGGGCACAACAGGTGACCCCAAACTGACCAACAGAGTATTCCATCCCATATACGTCATACTTGGTATAAAACTCAGGGATCACAAGGGTATTGTTCCCCTTCTTCAATGGCCAACATCCAGTGAGGACCTCATCTGTCTGTTTGCCCCTGATTCCAGATCCATGCATTCCTGAATCCAATTCATGTGTGCAGCTCCCTCCTGCCACTGCTGACCCCCTTCCCAAGCCTGTTCTGGAGCACTTGTGGTGACATATAGTCACTGGGGGGCTGGGGGACATAATCTATATATGTTCTAAGATTTTCTTATTAATTGTGGTGGTGGTGGTGCTGCTGCTGCTGTTGTTATTTCATTAAAACTGTTTTAGTTTCCAACCTGCAAGTCTCTTTCCTCTCATTTCCCTTTCCCAGGAGGTTGGGGGGAAGGGAACTGGGAGCCCAACTGCTCGGATTCAGCTGCTAAAATTGGCTGGGCCGGGGCTAAACCATGACAGTGTAACTTCCCAAAAACATTTCAAATGAGACTACCTTTTATTCTCAAATTTTTATTGAGTTTTGCCTTGTGACCAGGATTTAAGTATCAGTACATTTTGATTATCAAACTATAGGTCCAAAATTGTATTTAAATATATTTTTTACAAAAATATAGGTACGCATAATCCCCTTATTGTTTCCTGTAGTTAATTCAATACGCAATTCACTGAAACGTCTTGCAATCCTCCAAACAATTCCTGTTTAAATTTCAAGTTATTCAAATGGTAACTTGTAGGCACTTCTCATTTAAAAAAATATTAAACATAACTTATGCTACATAGAATAATAGAATCATAGAATTACCCGAGTTGGAAGGGACCCTAAAGGATCATCGAGTCCAACCCCTATCCCTGCATAGGACACTCCCAACATTCACACTGTGTGACTGAGGGCATTGTCCAAATGCTTCTGGAATGATGACAGTCTCAGTGCCATGACTGCTTCCCTGGGGAGCTGTTCCAGGGCTCTACCACCTGCTGGGTGAGGAACCTTTTCCTAATATCCAATCTAAACCTTCCCTGGCACATCTTCCTGCCCATTACCTCGAGTCCTATTATAGGTTACAAGGGTTAAGAGATCGTCACCTGTTTCACCTCTTTCCCTTATGAGAATGCAGTAAAGAGCTATGAGGTCCCCTCTCAGTCTCCTCTTCTCCAGGCTGAACAGACCAAGTGACTTCAGCCGTTCCTCATACGACTTCCCCTCCAGACCCTTCACCAGCTTCATGGCCTCCTCTGGACACTTTCCAGTAGTTTGATGTCCTTTCTATACTGCGGCACCCAAAACTGCCCCCAGTACTCGAGGTGGGGCTGCACCAGTGCAGAGCAGAGTGGGACAATCCCCTCCCTCACCCGGCTGGCGATGCCGTGCTGGATGCACCCCAGGACAGGGTTGGCCTTCTTGGCTGCCAGGGCACTTTGGCTCATGTTCAACTTGCTGTTGACCAGAACCTCCAGGTCCCTCTCCACAGGCCTACTCTCCAGCCTCTCACACCCCAGTCTGTACATGCATCTAGGGTTCCTGTGTTCCAGGTGTAGAACCTGGCACTTGTCCTTGTTAAATTTCATGCAGTTGGTCATTGCCCAGCTCTCCAATCTGTCCAGATCCCTCTGCAGGGCCTCTTTGCCCCCAAGAGAGTCAACAGCTCCCCCCGATTTTGTGTCATCGGCAAACTTTGTCAATAAACCTTCAAGTCCTTCATCCAGGTCATTTATGAAGATATTGAAGAGCACTGGCCCCAGGATGGATCCCTGTGGGACCCCACTAGTGCCTGGGCACCAGCCTGATGCGACCCCATTCACCGTGACTCTTTGAGCCCAACCCATCAGCCAACTGCACACCAATTGTATTATGTGTTTATCCAGTTGTGTTCTGGACATTTTGTTGATGAGAATGCTGTGAGAGACAATATGAAAGGCTTTGCTGAAATCCAGAAAAATGGCATTGATCAGTTTTCCCTGGTTGACCAAGTGGGTAGCCTGTCAGAGAAGGATATTAAGTTTGTAAGGCAGGACCTTCCCTTTGTAAACCCGTGCTGACTGGGACCAGTGAGTGTTGTCTTTCAGATGTATTTTGGTAACTCCCAGAATAATCTTCTCCATAATTCTCCCAGGCACTGCAGTGAGACTGGCAGGCCTGGAGTTACTGGGGTCATCCCTGCTGCCCTTCTTGAAGGGACAACATTTGCTACCTTCCAGTCAGCTGGTACTGCTCCAGATTCCCAAGAGCACTGAAAAATCATTGTCCTGGTTTTGGCTGGGACAGAATTAATTTTGTTTCCTAGTAGCTGGGATAGTGCTGTGGTTTGGATTTAGTATGAGAATAATGTTGATAAGACAATGATGTTTTAGTGGCTGCTAAGCAGCGTTTATTCTAAGTTAAGGACTTTTCAGCTTCCCATGCTCTGCCAGTGAGGAGGTGCCCAAGAAGCTGGGAGGATGCACAGCCAGGACAGCTGACCCAAACTGACTAAAGGGATATTCCATTCTATACAAGGTCATGCTCAGAATATAAACTGGGTAGTTGACCAGGGCCAGCAATCATTTCTCAGGGAAATGCTCAGCATCAGTCACTGGGTGGTGAGAAATTGTATTGTGCATCACTTATTTTGTATATTCTGTTATTATTAGCTCTCGGTTTTGCTGTCCCATTAAACTGTCTTTATCTCAACCCGTGGGTTTTACCTTTCCCCCCATTGTCCTCCCCATCCCATTGTGGGGGAAAGGTGAGCAAGCAGCCGTGTGGTGCTCAGTTGCTAGCTAGGGTTAAACCACTACACTAACACAATCAAGTTCTTCATAGCTTTTACTATTCTTTATATAAAGATTTAGTAATTACCTCAACTCTTTCCTAGTATTAAGAATTAAATGGGTTTGGATTCGTTCTTTTTACCCGGCCAGTTTTTTGTTGCTGTTAGGCTCGTTTTCAAACAATCAGTAACAAGTGACACGTCAAAAATGGGGCTTTTTTTCAGCTTTCAGATGTCTTGATAAGTACCTGAAAAAAAAAAAAAATCTGAAATCTGCAGAAACATTGCCCAAGACATTAGCTTTTCCCTCCTGTCAACCATGCCTATAGTTTAAGGCTGCAGTGATTGTCTTCAGTGACTTCTGCTGAATATTTTCTACTTACAGATTCACTCACATTCAGACACTTGGGAGAAATTTGAAGAATAAAAAAAAAAATCATGTGGCCATCTGAAAATATTTGCATATTATAATTAAAATCTAAGATGGTGACCAAAAACATCTAGTAAAGCCTCCCTTTCTCCTTTAGTTTGTTTGTGTCTCACGAACCAAATTCTCGTGGCTACACTTACAACAGTGCAAACCTAGAGAATCATCCCATTTGAGCATTTCCAGCACTTTTTCTATGAAGTAAATTTAACTTCTCAGAATAATTAATAAAATTCTCCACTTCTGTGAGTTTTTCCACACAAAATCTCATTCAAAATTAAATATAAATCAAAGATTATCGATATTATAAGATGGGAGTTACAGAAGTACCGAATATTATTTTATAAAGCTTTAATTAAAATGCTTTTATTAACATTCTTACCTCGCTAAGAATTGCCCATACAGAAGAATCAGAATTGACTGATAAACGAATAGCCTGTATTTTTCCTATGGACTGAGTGACCTCGCCTTCTGCAATTCCATTTTCAAATGCCCCTAAATAAAAATAAAACAAGACCTGAACAAACATATATTGGAATACAATATGCTTTCAACTGAACTTACGGAAAAATTCTAGATTACAAAATATAAGGTAACTCCAGGGGAAAAAAACATTAGGGAAAAAAAATTTTGGAAAAGGTCAAACAATAACAACTGAAAGATAAAGCTTTAAAGAAGAATGATTAATTCCTTCAGTTAACAGCAACTAGGAGCTGGAAGAATATAAGAAAATAAAGAACCCATAGCTATATATGACCCATAGCTACGTATGTTACAAAACAGATTTAAGTATGCTAGTAGTGACCACACACATATGGCACACATGGTAATATTAAATAATCTAAAAGAGCTTTTCTGAGGAGTATGTTTATTTTTTAAAAGATATATTAGGAATCATGGGCCAATCTGATACATTTCTTCGCTAGCTCAGTGCTTTTAAACTAACCTTGTTAAACTGCAATAAACCCACTGCAGACAAATGAGAAGTGCCCATCCCATGTGTGATCATCATTTCCTATCAACATCCATGTGCAACTGTGAGTGGACAGCGTTTTGGTTTGGATCTCATTGGAGCAAAAGAGCCACAAGGAGGTGTGAGAGAGGTGCAAGTGAAAGCAAGCAAGCAAGCAGCATCAGTGAGGTGAAAGTGGTTCATTGAGAGAAAAGAGCAATTATGTGGGAGAAGAGACAAAAGAAAGCAGCAAACAAAGCAGATCCCAGAATATTCCATTTTTTTCAGATAGTGGCAGTTTAGTTTAGGTAAATAATAGAAACCAGGCCTGGGCGAGCATGTGGAGAATCTCCAGTGTCTGTAAGAGAAGTCACATACTGCCCTGAGGAAGGAAGAAAGGGAAGCAGGGGTGGGAGCAAAACGGAAGAAGGTGCCTTGCATTGTGCTTCATCTTCATTTCAGGTTGGAGCACAAGTTAATGCTGTCATAATCATAAGAAATCCTTGTCTTCAGCAAAGGCTAAATCCAAACCAGAATCAATTACCTGAGACTTTGCAGAGGCTGCAATTAGTTGTTCTTCTAACTAGATACCTTAGTTTTTGCCACTGCTGGTAGGGTTCTTCCTTATTTATGGCAAAAGAGGATAGTCATTGGTCAAACATCATATAGTATAATATGCAATAGTGCAAAGGGTTTCTTGTCCTTACTAGTTCACCTTGGAATGGGGTACTTTCTACATAAGTAATGAAATTCTCAAATGCAGAAACATTTTATACATAAGAACCAAACTTCTGGTTTTGAAGTAACAATAAACAATTTACCTATTTTTAAATATCCGTCTTTGGTTGCTGGGTAGTTAAATTTACTTCCACTCTCAACTAGTTCTTTTCTTAGCATTTCCTGTAAAAAAAGACAAACAATAAAAACTCCAGAAATATTTCCTAGGCCATGACATTTTATGCTGAACCTAATTCTTAAAATGAAATAGCACTGTGTGTTACAGTTGAAATGGGAGACTTACATCGGCTGGTAACACTTCCACAGTCGTGTTAAGCAGTTTATCACCAGGGTTCTCCATGTTTCCACTTCTGAAGAAGTACCTGATGATAAAGGTATATTATTTTCTGACATTTTATGCTTTAGAAAAGTTCTAGGGAAGTAATTATTTCCAGTTTTGCAGAAAAGTTTCAAGTACCTTTTCTTTAATTAGTTGAGGGCTACAGAGAACAGAAATAGGCATTGAAACTTTCGAGAGTGTGACCAAACCTTAATAGAGGCTTCTTGTTTTAAACAGAACAAGCATTAAAAGCATCTTTCTCTGGAATCAGAAATGCAAATGTTCCTCCTTTTCAGTATTCAATTTCCAAATAAAGTAACGTTCCAGGTTTAAATAGCTATAGAAGATCTGCTGTCTGACCTGTTCCTGTCATCCTAAGGCTGAGGTAAGATGGGCTTCTGGAATGCAATGGCAGCAAAAATCCCTGCCAAGAGAATCCCCTTTTTTATCGATACTGATCAATTCAGCTGCTTCTAAATAATCTCCTTTTCAGTCAAGGAGCAATAGCATGGTCAAAGCAAGAATCCAAGGAAAAACACCTATGACATTAAAAAAAAATCCCTGCTTGGTTTTAAATTTCTGTCATTAGAATCCTTATGTTTTTAGATCCAAAAAGAGTTAAGGAAATTTAAAGCATCAACATCTTTCCTCCAGTATCAAACAATCAAGACCTAAGAAACCCATCAAATATTGTAGCATTAACTCTACATTTTCACAGGTTAGCAATGTGATGAGGCTGGGAGCAGCTATTAGGCAATACTGTATATAAGTTAGCTTTGTACAGTACAGCTTCCCAGAAACAGGAAAATGCAAAAATATAGGCTACCCAGTTTTGCTAAAGCATAATTAAGTGTTGTTCACAGAACACCAGTGTTTATTATAACAACTGTCGTTTAGCGCAGCTTACTAGGTGGAGATATAGACTTGCTTTCTTAGACTTATTTCTAAATGAGAAATCTACAGTCTTTGCAGAAATGGAAATCTCTTAGTTTTGTGACCAAGTGCAACAACAGTGAAGAAGTCTTCTTTCTGAATTTCATCACAGAGATATGGTAACTATGGAAGTTTGTGCCACAGACACTCCCCTGGAACCATATTTCTTGCTGGGTTAGTTTTAACTGTTTTTCAGTCTGACTGAGAAGACAAAACCTTGCTGAACCACACAGGACCTCTTCTTTTGGTGCCAACAGCAGTTTGTAAGGCTCATAGAGCAAGTCCTTCTGAAAAACTCTTCTCTCTCTTAAGCTACAGGTATCTCTTCCTTTCAAATATACCCAAGTTGGATGATGTGAAAACAGAGAAGACAGTTTAATATTTTAGAATGGAAAAACATTTTAGGTGGGACTTGGTTGTAGATCCAAACATGTGAAGTTAGAAGTCTGGCTGTAACCCAAGTGTTCATGCTCTTATTATAGACAATGGAGATATACTCAACACATTCCATGAAATTTAGCAACTGACTCAGGTGACCAAACAGAGAATGAGATGAGTAGCTGTCTAGCTTTGTTTTTAAGCTTAAAGAGAGTAGACTTAGATTAGATATCAGGAAGACATCTTTTACTGTCAGGGTGGTGAGGTACTGGGGAACAGGTTGCCCAAAGAAGTCCTAGATTCCCCCTCCCTGGAGGTGTTCAAGAGCAGATTGGCTGAGGCTATGAGTAATCTGATCCAGTGGGAGGTGTCTCTGCCCATGGCAGGAGAGTTGGAACTGGATGATCTTTAAAGTCCCTTCCAACCCAAATTGTTTTATGGTTCTATGATTCCAGTGACTGTACTGACTAATCTGTGTCTGTCATGTATAGTAGGACCTTACACACCTACCCTATGCAGACATCTCTACAGTAAACACCAGTCTCTGAATCTTCAACTGAATGCCACCGTTATTGATTCACTGTTCCTTACTTCACCACAATAGTTATATTTTCTCTTTGCTTTCACCTACACTGATAAGCATCTGATCTGGGCCATGGCCTTTGATTTCACATCATACAAACAGCCTCTCTGTCAACAATTATAGAAATAAAGCTTTCACTGGCTCCACTGATAAAGTTCTTAAGTTAAAACCAAATTCCTTTGAGAATAATCATAAGAGAATGTGAAATATTTAATTGAAGAAATAAAAGGAAAAACATTTAGGAAGCTCTCTAAATACTGAGGAAAATATGTATTTCATGAGGGGAATTAAAGAAGGGAAGCAGATAAATAGCAAATCATGGGGTTTTTTTTGTCTGTAACAAGGCTATGGTGTATGTGAACAATTGAGCACCGGTGGTTTTGAACAGACCTAGTCATCTCCAAACTGCCTACGTGTAGGCTTCCTTATTACAAAATGTGCAATACTTACTTTTCAACTTTTAGTGGATTTAAAAAGGTGAAGCTGATGTAGTCCCCTGCCAGTGGAGCTGAAGCCCAAAAAAAGTCTCTTCCTTCATAAACTTTATCCAAGGTATATTGCTGGTATATTCTTAGGCTTGTTTCCACTTTTGCAGGTGGATTGTTATGTGCTTTATGTAGCACATTTTCGCCAAAATCTTTATCCTGTTGGATATCAAGAAATGTAATTTCAACTCATACAATGAAAAAAAAATCATCCGATAATTTGAATTACTACAGGAGTCTATTCCCGAAAATAATTATCTCAGTGTCAAAAAGTATACAATCTATTTATAATAGAAATAGAATATTCATTTAAATGTAATCACTGAGACTTAATGTTACAGTTTTTAGGCAGAGCTGTACCGATTATTTCTCAGTTACAGTATCACAGTATCATAAGGTTAGAAAGGACCTTTGAGATCATCGAGTCCAACATATAGTTGCTTAGATTTAAAAATAAACTTCTTCACAGCAGGCTATTTCATCGTTGTCTACTATGACTTTTGCCAGAACATCTGATTTTCGTCTCTGCTAAAGGCTACGTGAATCTCTAGCAATTGGAATGATCTCATGACTAGTCTACATGGCACCATCAGGACATCTCTGCAGCGTGGTGCTTTGTTCTTCTTGTCCTTACCAGATATGTGGTAGATCCACTGTTTGCCCTCCAAACTCTCCCTAAAAATCTATGCCTGTCACAATAGTCACACCCTTGTCCTACCAGTATACCTTCTTCCTAATAGTGCCTCATGTTGGATGTGTGGACTATTCAGCCAAAACAATCAATCGTAGTCATTTGTGTTTGGATGGTGCAGAGCACCTGAAACCTTGTGCTGTGAAGAGGCTTCCTCCATGCTGTGAAATGCTGCTATGACTGCTAAAGTGCTCAGACTAGAGAGTCAAAGATGTTTTGGCAGAAGCAGTGAGCCCCACCTGCAATGCCAGATCAATATTCTCCCAAAAATCTATAAACCGGTGTTCTTGTATATGGAAATGCCATCTAGTGCCAGAAATGCAATGCTTGAAACCGATTTGAGAAATGAGTTGGAATGCTAGCACGTAATTTAGAAATACAGCATTAATTTCTTATCCTTACTTTCAAATTCTGTATCTTCCCAGCCAATGATGAAAAAATTCCAACGTGCTGAAAGAGAGATGGTTTAGCACGGATACGTAACTTTGCCTTTTCCTTTTCACAGTGTATCTGGAAAGAAAGTAAAAGTGAGTGAAATTTTACTTAAATAAAGGAGAAGCAAACTAAGTTCCATAAGGCAATTTTCATCATCTATTTAAGGGTATCTGTCTAGTGTTTTTATCCATACTTAAATGAGTAATTATTAACAGTCACCTTATTTCAAATACAGTGTTTCCAGACCTAAACTCATAGTTCCACTTGTGGTGCTACATAGATTTGAAAGCTCAGCCACCACTAATTTAGGGATTTCTGTACTGTATACCATCAGCCACACCTTGGAGTAACAAAAATGGACTGCAAATCTGAAACAGTGATTTTTTAACTGTTTCTGGCAAGTTTCATTGCAACTCTTGGCCTTGCCATATCATTCTAATTAAACTTTATTGACCAAAAATGACCTTCAGGATAGATTCTGGATATATTTCAAATTTTAAAATTTTCATAGAATCATAGAATCTTCTGGTTGGAAGAGACCTCTAAGATCATCAAGTCCAACCGCACCCATCATCCGCTAAACCATGTCCCTCAAAAACTCATCTATCCTTTTTTTAAAAACCTCCAGGGATGGTGATTCAACCACCTCCCTGGGCAGCTGTGCCAGTGACTGACCACCCTTTCGGTAAAGAAATTCTTCCCAATATCCAGTCTGAACCTCCCCTGGCGCAACTTGTGGCCATTTCCCCTTGTCCTATCACCTGTCACTTGAGAGAAGAGATCAACACTCGCTCTCCCACAGCCTCCTTTCAGGCAGCCGTAGACAGTGATAAGCTCTCCCCTCAGCCTCCTCTTCTCCAAGCTAAACAACCCCACTTCCCTCAGCCGTTCCCTGTAAGACTTGTTCTCCAGCCCCTTCACCAGCCTCGTCGCCCTTCTCTGGACGCGCTCCAAAACCTCAATATCCTTTTTGTACCGAGGGGCCCAGAACTGAACACAGTACTCGAAGTGTGGCCTCATCAGTGCTGAGTACAGGGGCACAATCACCTCCCTTGTCCTGCTGGTCACGCTGTTTTTGATACAGGCCAAGATGCCATTGGCCTTCTTGGCCACCTGGGCCACTGCTGGCTCATATTCAGCACCCACAGGTCCTTCTCCTCCAGGCAGCTCTCCAGCCAGTCTTCCCCAAGCCTGTAATGCTGCACGGTGTTGTTGTGCCCCAAGTGCAGGACTCGGCACTTGGCCTTGTTGAACCTCATCCCGTTGGTCTCAGCCCATTGATCCGGCCTGTTCACATCCCTCTGCAGAGCCTCCCTTCCTTCAAGCAGATCAACACTGCCACCCAGCTTGGTGTCATGCACAAACACGTTAAGGGTGCACTCGATCCCTTCATCCAGATCATGAATAAAGATATTGAACAGGACTGGACCCAGCACTGAGCCCTGGGGAACACCACTTGTGACTGGTTTCCAACTGGATTTAACTCCATTTACCACCACCCTCTGGGCCCGGCCATCCAGCCAGTTTTTCACCCAGCAGAGGCTGTGCCCATCCAGGCCAATGGCAGCCGGTTTCTCAAGCAGAATGCTGGGAGAAACGGTGTCAAAGGCTTTACAAAAGTCCAGGTACACCACATCCACAGCCTTTCCCTCGTCCATTAACCGGGTAACCTTGTCATTGAAGGAGATCAGGTTGGTCTGGCAGGACCTGCCTTTCATAAGCCCATGTTGACTGGGTCTGATCACCTGATTGTCCTGCATGTGCTGTGTGATAGCACTCAATGTGATCTGCTCCATGACCTTCCCCGGTACCAAGGTCAAGCTGACAGGCCTGTAATTCCCCGGATCGTCCTTCTGACCCTTTTGAGGGGTTTTGCTGTGTTTGAGAGGCTTAGAGTGTACTGTACTAGAAGTTATATATTTTTTATCCTATAACTACATAAAGCCCTTAGATACTGTATTTCAATCCTGATTATTTTTTACTCCACTTTGTGATGTGACATATACCAGGGAATTAAATAACTGTAATTGGTAATAACTTCTGAGTTTCTTGATTTTTGAATGATAGCACATTACTTCCTTAGATGTAATTTTTGCTCTATATCTATACAGCATCACAGTTTGATACAATGAAGCAAACAAGACATAAAGAAACATGATGGGGCAGAGCAGAGCAAAGAGCTAAAGATGAGACTCCCTCAGTTCTACTCTCAGTTCTGCCACAGAAGTCTTGTATGAGTTTGCAAGATCATTTTACTTCTCTATATCCAAGGTCTCATATCTTTAGATTAGAGAGGATAATGTGTTTATTGCTTCAATCAAGTGATTTCACATCTATAAAAGAAAAATGTTACATAAACTATATCAAATGCCTTCTAAAGCTAGAAGTGATAGACTTCACTCAGCTGGCTTAAACACCAAAACTCATGGGGGATTTATGGTTTCCACAGAAGTACTAATTAAAAGTTCAAAACCACCTGGAAGACTATAAAAAGAACCAAGTATTATGTTTGTCCACAGCAGATGTTCAGCAAACAATGTACAAGCACAATACATGCTATTTGGTGTATTGCCAGCTGTTCCTTTGGAAAGCACACTATACTTGTGCTAGGAGAAAGATTACTGTAAGAAAATAGATTTGTGATCTTTCTACTGACAGGGTTGACAGGCCATTCCCTGGAATACTGTAGTCTCTAGCACGTCCCCTTTTATGTATGGCAGCACGGGCCAAAGAGCTACTGATGGTAGCAGCTGAGAATAATCATTAGCACAGGACTGGTGCAGTTATTTGAGCAGAAACTGAGAAGAGGCTCTGTGTTAAGTGAAGGCTCCCACCTCTGCAGCCTGCTGGTCTGCACTTGCTTGGTAAGATAGATGCCACTGCATATGATCTCAGAAGCATAGAATGGTTTGGGTTGGAAGGGACCTTTAAAGGTCATCTAATTCCACTTGCCCTGTCACAGGCAGGGACATCTTTCCCTAGAACAGGTTCCACACAGCCTCATCCAACCTGACTTCCACCACTTCCAGTAATTGATCATTCACAGCTTCACTGGGCAACCTGTTCCAGTGTCTCACCACCCTCACTGTGAAAAATGTCTTCTTTGTGTCCAATCTAAATCTACCTTCTTTCAATTTGAGACTGTTGGCCCTTGCCTTGTAACCACAGGTTCTGGTAAAAAGATTTTCTCCATCTTTCTTAGAAGCCCCTTTATATATAAAAAGGCTGCAACACAGTCTTTCCAGAGACTTCCTTCTCCAGGCTGAACAACTCCTTTTTTCACAGGAGAGGTGTTCCAGCCCTCTGATAATTTTTGTGGCCCTTCTCTGCACACACTCTAACAGGTCCATGTCTTTTTTTTGTACTGGGGACCCCAGAGCTGAGTGATGGTTCATAGAAGGCAAACATGATGAACTTTCTGAACCACGCAGAGATCTGATGGCTATGATCATCACAAAGTGTATTTTCCAACTCAGTGAGCAGATGTAGCTGTATCTTGGTACTTCAATACTCAGCCCAGGCTGAAAACATGTGCCAAACACCCAGCTGGAGTACTGTGTTCAGATCTAGAAACCTCAGCAGAAGGACATGGATCTGTTAGAGTGAGGAGGGCCATGAAGTTGATCAGAGGGTTGGAGCAGCTCCCATAGGAGGACATGCTGAGAGAGTTGGGCTTGTTTAGCCTATAGAAGGCTCTGGGGAAACCTTAGAGCAGCCTTCCAGTATGTGAAGGGGTTACAGGAAAGCTGAGGAGCAGCTCTTTATCAGGGAGTGCAATGATGGGGTGAGGGGTAATGGTTTTAAACTGAAAGAGGGGAGAGTTAGATTAGATATTAGGAAGAAATTTTTTTTCCTGTGAGGGTGGTGAGACACTGGGTTGCCCAGAGAGTTGTGGATGCCCCATCCCTAGGGGTGTTCAAGGCCAGGTTGAATGCAACTTTTGAGCAACCTGATCCAGTGGGAGGTGTCCCTGCCTGTGGCAATGGGGTTGGGACTAAAGAATCTTTAAGGTCCCTTCCAACCCAAACCATTCGATCATCACCACGGGATGGCACATAAAAGCCACAAACAGATGTCCCATTGACCCTCCTGTGTGTCACTTTGTGATACTGTTAGTTGCTTGGAAAGGAGAAAGTATGAGGATTTCGGTCAGTTTTCCTTCTCTGGCTCTTGTAGTGAAGTCCACTGTTTGAATCTCTCAAGCAGAAGTGGAGCAGCAGCTGGGATCTGTCTTTCTTCCATTCTCCATTTCCTGCATTCTCATGAACAGTCCCAGCAGGTCATGTCACTGGTCAGTCCCACCCAGGGGCAGTGTCATTATGAGCTGTCTCAATATTTTTTTTGCCACTACCAACAACTGCAATTGCAGAAGCAAAACTCAGTGGAAGCTTGCTAATACCACTCTGCTTTGGCTTGGCCAGAGCAGACTTACATGAGCTGCCTGCCTGCCTTTCAGGAACACAGCTTAATTTTAGGTATGAATTATGTCTTAGAAGTCGGAACAGTCATTTGAAAAATAAAAGTAAAATGCTTCATCTGTCAAGGGGAAGTTGGCACATGACAGATTTGGAATGTGTGATGTTAACATAGACTCATAGTATAGAACAGAACCATGGGATTGCTGAGGTTGGAAAAGACCTGTAAGATCACCAAGTCCAACCATCAGCCCAACACCACTGTACCCACTAAACCATGGCCCCAAATGCCATGTCTACACTGTTTTTGAACACCTCGAGGGATGGTGATTCCACCACTCCCCTGGGCACCTGTTCCAATGTTTCAGCACTCTTTTGGTAAAGAAGTTTTTTCTAATATCCAATCTAAATCTCCCATGGTGCAACTTGAGGCCATTTTTTCTTGTCCTATCCTTTGTTACTTGGGAGAAGAGACTGACACCCACCTCACTATAACCTCCTTTCAGGTAGTCATAGAGCGCATTAAGGTTTCCCCTCAGCCCCCTCTTCTCCAGACTAAACTAATTTATTTTTAATATTATAATCGTCATTATATAATTTTTTTCCAATTCTGTAATAGTAGTATATTCTTAAAATTCTGTTGTCATAAGCAGGCAAAAGCCTAAATCAGAGGAACTTGAGGCTCACTCTAACTCCTATGAACCAGCCTAACCCATGGAGAAGGATATGAAAATTTACTCCTATCTGTATGAACTGGGAATCAAAACTCCTCAGTGGCATTACTAAGTGTAACATCAGGGACCTTCCTCTATGGCCAGGAGCCACCTCTGCTACACAATAAAACTTGAAGCTTGTTTGTTCCACTCCCCTGCTCTGAACAACTCCTGTCTGTCTCTTCTTCCTTCTTTATCCACACAGAAGTACCACGTGCGAATACCTGGAGTGGCAACAGGCTACAGTCATCAAATAAAACTCTTAAACTTTAAAAACTAAGGAGTGGGTACTCTGGTCAGTCCTCCATGGCACAGTGTGTTATACAAGAAGAGCGTGAGTAGCAACCAGCACCAGGCATTGGTGAGAGAAAGAATTCAAAAGGACATAAAGAAGTAATTAATACATCATTGGGGTCACCTGTAGTGCTAGAAGTGGCACCTTTTGCAATTCAGCACAACCATTTCTTTCATTTTCAGTATCATTTAGTTCATTTGATCTACATGTTTCCCTGCATTTTTTTTTTTTAGGCAGTAACAGATGGAAAGGAATTGGTCAGGAGCAACCTGACCTACTGGAAGGTGTCCCTGCCCATGGCAAGGTGTTTAGAACTTGATGGTCTTTAAGGTCCCTTCCAACTCAAACCATTCTATGAGTCTATGACTTGGGTATGCAAAATTCAGAACTGTGATTGTAAAATTGTACGCTTTACTGACTTTCGTATTAGAAGGTCAGCAGGAGGTTACGAGAAGTAATATGCATATTCAAAATTCTCTTTGATGCTGCAGGATTGCCTACGTGACCAGCTGCAGGCAAATATGAGCTTGTGCTGTCCACGTTCTGAGCTGACTGAAGCAAAACAGCTCTGGTGTGGAAATCTGATTTTCTCTGAGCCAGAAATCTCCATATACTCTACTGGGCTCAGACATTGCGCCACTCTAAGCAGCTCTGCAGCAGACCTTTCCCCACACATTCTAAAGTAAGTCAGGTTTGAGAGATTTCTATTCTGCTTTTTGAAAACAAATTATTTTGTCACTGAGGCTATTTGAATATTACTTGTGTTCATAAATTCATGGACATACTTACTGCATCCTTTTCTGGATTGCACACTTTAACCCAAACCAGGTGGTCTATGAGCCAGTCTATGGGCTTATCTTTATAGAACATGAGAAAAAATTCCACTATGAGTGGCAGGTCTTCTGATTTAAACAATTTTCCTGAAAGAAAGACAAGAAGTTGCATATTCAGTGTTTTTTTTTTTATTGCTGTGCAATCACCAGATTTATGTTTACTCCAGGCTTAAATACATGGATGCAATTCTGACATTCAGTGGCAATTTCACACAGACTCCACCTTTGGAGATTTGCTTATGCTCCAGCTTGCTGGGATTTTGAAAAGAATTCCATTCTATGCCTGGAGATGTTGTCACATAGTCAACTGCTTGACTAATAAAGCATGCAGTTATATCCTAGTTCAAACACAGATCTGCCAGTCACTGGATAGTGTGTCAGATGAAACTACATTCCTCAAAATGCTAGACATGTGATTTCACTGGCAATACTATACTGAATAACTTTAAATTAAGATATATGAATAATACTGCTTTTAAAACACTGTCACTTTCCATTTAGTTCTCTTGCTACTTGTATTGGCAGATTTTGTTAGATTTCTGTTTGACCTAACACTTGTAAGGTGTCATCACAAGTAAATTGTATTAGAACCAAAGAAAAGAAAAAGAAACTTACTACTAAAATTAAAAAACCTTCCCTATGATGTGGGATGCATGTTCTGCTTCACAAGGGAAATGAAGCAGATTTTTTTATAGATTGTTCAAATTCCATTCTTGAAAAGAAGACTACACAATGGAGTCACAGTGGAAGCTTTCCTGAAGAACCAACCGAGTTTTGATATGTGAGTCCTTCCATGCTTTGATATGTAATTCCGAGTGAAACCTACTCAACCTACACAACTCCAAATGAGGTCTTAATACTTACCAATAAATCCAAGCTGGGAGAACTCAAGAATCATCCACTCTTGGGACTGTTTAGCAGCAAAGTTTTTTATACTTTGAATATAATCAGGTTTAGCTATAATATCATCTTCCAGCTGGGGGGAAAAAAGCAACACAAAATTAGAAGGCAAGCGGTGGTGATGTTGCCACTGGTAAGTAATAACTGCTTTGTGTTTGACTGCTCTACAGTGTGTGCTGAATTTGTGCCAAACTACAGTGAGTTGCTATTTAGCTTCTACAAATATCTCCATTTCAGTATTGTTCATTAAATATTTGTCTGCAGGAATGACTATATCACCATGAGTGCTTCTCACTTCTTCAAGAAAGGAGGACTCCGTACTTGAAAGGTATCTCACTTAAAACAAAAGATTAAGCAAGAAGACAGAGGTTCAGGAATAAGCCAGAAAACAGTTTGTACTGAAGTTGCATAAGCAGTGGGAGCAAACTGTTTGAAAAAAGAGAGGTGTCTAAAGCAGACGATTAAAAGCTCTGTAGAGCAGCCTGGCAGACTTTGTTGTACCTAAAAGGTGACTGAGAAGAACTGTGGATGACTAATGAGACACTAGCAGAAAGCAAATTTTTTCAGGGAATACTAATCATCAAAGAAGGAAAGTGCTGTGAAGCACACTGGAAGGCAGAGAGTATTCAAGGTATTGTGAAGGCTGACACTGAGTAAAACAGCAGAGACAGCTAAAGGATACTCAGAAAAGGAGACTGACATCCCTCAAAGAAATAGGAAAGACCTCAGCTATATTTTTGCATGGTTTTCAGAGAAGAATTCGGAATCTGAAGAGCCAGGAGCTGTTCCAGTTACTAAAGCTGAGGATAAGTCTAAACAAGGTGTTTTGAGGTAGTGACACAAAGGAAATATATGAATTCCGGCAGTAATTAAAGAGCATGTAATTTAGGGTTTGAATTTGGTATGAGTGTGAAAAACACAGGAAGAGGAGGCTAAGCCTTCAGGAAAATGTTGTTGGGGTGCAGTGTAATGACACCGTTAATCTGATCTAACTGGTGAACTTCATTGGCCCTGGTGCTTGCCTGGAGGTGCTGGAATCTGATTCAGAAAGCTGAATACGTAGAAAATGAATGCTATAAGAAAAAAAAGCATGGTTTCCTGCTGGTTTGCATCTTCAACTGATTCAGCACAGAGTCAGCATCAAGAGAGAGAGAAGGCCCACAGCTTTTAGCTAAATTTGGCCATTACAACAAGTGGAGGGCTGGTTGGAGAGAAGTGTGTTGTCACCAGTGAACCCAGGAGGAAGTATAATGAAGTTTGAAAGACAAGATTAAGAGATCTGGTTTGACCCTGTTAGCTTTTGCTGATGGTAAGATAACAAAAAATAGATAGATGGAGACAAACTGATCAAGATGAATGCTTATTAACATATTTTGAGATCTGGGGATTGACTTGAGGTGACTGTTACACAGAAGAGAACCAAAAAACCTCAAAACATCGACTTACAAGAAATCTTGCATAAAACTAGATGAGCTAAGAGGATTGCCCAGAAGCTAGATGTGAAGGAAGAAGAGCAAGGATTCAATGAGAGTTTCAGAGACTCCTTAAAGAAAAACTGAGGAGCACCCAAAAAAGGATGAAAGGCAGGGAAGGGAGTATCAAAAACCTAGTGAGACCACCAGATCAAGAAACAGAACAAGAAAATGTACAAAAGTAGTAAAGATGAAAAATAGAGACTGATGCAAAGTGAATGTGAATGTGCTTATGAACTGAAAGAAGTTTTGCAAAGTGAGAAATGTGAAACAGTTTTTCTGAAGCTGACAGTTAAAAGTGAATATTGGAGAATTCAGTTCAATATCCTAGTGTAGGTAGTGAGGCCATTAGAAGTTTTACTGAGCCCTGTAATTTGTGTCCAGCTAAAGCACATCTTGAAGAGCATCTGCCATTGCCTAGAGATTTCCGTACCAGTTCTTTTTCAATAAGTTATGCTATGTGTGATTATCCTGAATGTTTAGTTTGTGGCACCCAAATTCTAATATGATTTTTTCTGGCTTCAGCTTACAGCCACTTGTTTTTCAGGTGCTCTAATCTACCAAGGGAGATTATGCAGTGGCTGTACACAGCTGCATCAGGGAGTTGAAGATTTAACCTGTCTAGCCTGTTTGCCCCATTGCCATGAGAATGCCAGCAGAACAAGATTGCAGCTAATTTTCTTTCACTCATCAGTACTTTGGGATGAAGAAAGACACATACACAACAGCAAGGCTAGGGAAATTTCCTAAATGATAGACAATGTATGGATTTCCATTTCTTTTCCTTACATGGGTTATCTGTTTAAGAGAAGTAAAAATGAAGAAGCAACAAAAGACTGGTAGCGTACAATGGAAGTGCAGGCATCAGACAAGAAAGCATCTTCCTTTCTAAATTATAATTAAAAATGCATTTTCATGAAAGTTATTCCTTTTAGGAACTCTACCAAATAACAGGCTTGACACAGAGTCTAGTTAGGGATAAAGAACAGAAGTAAAAATCAATACAAAGACTCTTAATGATGTTACTGAGCTATTGCTCAGGCCTTAAAACCATTAGAGAAACGCACTAAGGAAATGATAATAATGGCGTACAGATAAACACTGCTGGCAATATATATTACTAGTGTATATATATTTATAAATACACAAAGCTCCCCCAGCCTCTGCAAATTAAAAACTCATGAGGTAAAAAAAAGCATAGTAGTAGTTCAGGTAACTAAGTTTGAAGTTTATAAAGTATTTTAACTGAAGATACTAAGAGTCTTATTAAATGTTTTATTTTTGGTTGAGCTGACTGCTAATAGGAAACATTTTCCAAAACCTGCTGTATCTGAGTTTCTCATAGACACTTTCAGATTCAAAATGTTTCATCACTTCAGAATGAACTCAGTCTATACGGGCACAAAGAACAAATGCATCTCCTCACTACTAGGTTGGGATTCGAACGCCTGCTTTTATGGCTACGTTAAGATCCCATCTCTGTCATTAATACAAGTGGCTCAAGGGGCCCTGCTGGATTCTGGGAAGTATAGTGGAAGTGGAAACAAGTTCTCTTAGGTTTTTTATTGATTAAGAAAACTTAACAAAAGGAGGAGTGTCTGGTTCAGGGGAAGAAAAAAACCAGAAAGAAAGGGTGATTGGCCATTGGAATGCGCTGCTCAGGGAGGTGGTGGAGTCGCTGACCCTGGAGGTGTTTAAGGGGAGACTGGATGAGGCACTGAGTGCCATGGTTTAGATGATGGTGTTAGTGTTGGTGTTAGTGTTGGGTTATAGGTTGGACTTGATGATCTCAGAGGTCCTTTCCAACCTTGTGATACTGTGATACTGTGAAAACATACATTCTCAAATGTCTTTAAAAATACAAATACACAAGAAGTCATTTCCATGCAGACATGAATGCTGGGAGAACTTTATAATAGAAAGGGACATTAAGGGTCTGCAGCATGCATAACATTTGCCTTCAGCATGTTTCCTATGCCTCAATACTCTCGTACACTTAGTAAACTTGGGTAGCATTCTTAAAAATATACGAAAGTCATGGGAAAATACCTAATTTTACAGTAAACCTAAAGTGTTTGGTAGACAACATTTCTCTTTGTCCACTGTCTTCTGAGTGCACATGCCAAACTTGAGAATGGGTCATAGACTCTTGAGTGATCGGGCTCAAATATGTTTATGTTAAATGCTGACAAGAATTGCACAAGTTGAGCGCTTCTGTGGTCTTCTGTTCCTGGGAATATCTTGTGAGTGACTACGTGGGTCAGAGTCTGGGGCCTGTTAGAGCAGGAGAAGACCCAGGACAACCAACAACTAAGCTAGACACTGTTCTGAGCTTTTTAAAAAACTTTTTGCATTCATGAGCTACATGAAATTTTATGGATGTGTTCTGTTAATGAACAGTCAGGATGAATTGTGGGACCTCTGGCTGTGATTATTGCCTTTATGGAGCGCAAATTAGCACAAATCTAGAACGATGGCTAAACCTACCCTGAACGTATAGGGACCTTCTGAAAGTTTAACACTCCAAATCTTCTGGAGAATTTAGGGTCTGCACCAACTTGCAGTAGGCCCTTGTCTCCAGTGTCCCTATACTGGTGTGTTTCCCTATCTGGAAACATCTTTTAAGGGCCTTTTGGTTCCTTGTGATCTGGGCTATAAGCTGTACCTACCACCACTATTCTATTTTGCTCCACCAAGTGACAACACATTAAACACTGACTTTCTTAACCTAATCAAATAAGGGTTTCATGCTTCAGTTACCTTATTATTCAACCTCATAAATAACAGGCAGGTGCAGATGGATTTCATCAAATAGTACCTGGCTGCAGGATGTATATACACAGAAATACATGGATGCTTGTAAAGAGCACAGGAAAAATACACAGAAAATGACAATAGATAGCTGGTTTTATTAACGCCTTTGAAACAGATTAAAATTGCCAAGGCTAATAATGAGTACAGATGTATTGCAGCTACTTAATGATAATATGAACATACCTGTAAATAAAATGTTCCCTTGGGTTGGGCATACAGCATTAAAAAGCTGTAGTCCAAATTCTGTTTAGTTCTCCACCTAAAGATAAACATCAAATTACAATAAGATTATCAAGGAGGCTGCAAGAGTTATTTCTATACTAAAAGCATTCTATTGCTCTGCAGATTTTTCCCCTACAGCAAAATTGTAAGGTTGATTATTCTAAGTCATTGTTAAGTGAATAAAAATTCTTCAGTGTAAACATTTGTAAATAAGTTGACTTTCCTATAAAAGTTAACATTAACTTAGCAAATAATTTTGATCTGTATCAGCATAGCCTGAAACAAAGTGTTTGACAAGCATTTTCATGTCAAATGACAAAGATTCTACTGATTACATTATGAACAGTAGAGATCAACACACAATGATTATTTAAAGATTTAAAAAAAGTGCTTTTGCTGATGAACAGCACAGAAGTGGGTGGATAAACTTCATTTTCAGATTTAAATGCAAACACAGGATTATTCTCTACAAAGTATAGGCTCACATTCTACCAGACAACAAAGCTGACATCTGATAATCAATGCTAAAAGACTAGAGAATAATTTGTCAGTATTTAATTAACAGAAAAATATATCTGATTCAAACCTAATCATATCTGAAACTTAAGTATAAGAATGTGAACATGTTTCTACTCTGAACGAGATGAAGTTGAGCTATAAACCAAATAGACATGCATACGTACACTTGCTGATGTCCTCCAACCTAACCTCTCAGTACTACAGCTTTTGCTGCATTGTTGGGGTAGCTTCTGATAAATTAGTTATTGTTGACTGAAAGAAAATTACTTACCTCCAATAAATCTTTTTTTTAGGTTATGACCTCTATCTCAGTGAATTTGAGGCACATGAGTGAATGAAATGACCAGCTAGGACATATTATTAACAGTAGCACAAAAAGTCCATGACCACCAAATTTAGGTCATTAATTAAACCCACAGTAGTTGTCACTAATTAGCTAAGGGGGCACATGTGGTTTCCTTTGTGTTCAAGGAGCCTCTCCATTATCTGTCACATGAAAGATTTCTGTGGTTTTTCCTTTATGACCAGACCATCTAGACTATCACCACTTGGTGTTATCCTTCTAGTTTAAAATGTTTGGGATGCCTGTGCAATAGGACAAGCCTTGGCTCTCACCCTGAAGCTGATGTGCACCATAGCTGTTCTCAAGATCCCCTTGTATAATATTTTTTTAACTGTACACTTGAGGTCCCTTAGCTCTGAAATACAAAATCATTAACAGCTCAAACAATGTTGACTTTTGCAGAATTTTCCATTTTATACTCTTAGCAAACATTCTTAGATTTTATACAGCTCTCTTACCTAACTCTGTCCTCTGAATCTCCAAATGTTTTCTGCAGGTTGGAAAGATCTGGATAATAAGAAGGAGAAGGAGAAATAACCTCTAGGACTCCAGACTGGATTTCTCTGGGGAAGCTGTGAAGAGAAGCTTAGTGAGACCCCATTCCTCAAAAAGACTTTTGAGGGGAACCACAGAGAGCAGCTCCCCAGAGTTAGGTTTGCTCTTCCATAAGTGGAATTCAGAACTCTAGCAAAGAATTATAAGTCACATAGATTGCAAATTAGTAATCTAGCCTCTAGCCTCTGCTCCAAGGATTAAATTTTCCATTTAAAAAGTCACTGAAAAAATGTGTAATCAATTTTGGGAGCCAAGCCTAGAAGTCAAATCTCACTCTTCCTCCAAAATATGTAAAAATTAAAATAAAATACAGTATAATTCTTCAGTTTTTAATAGGTATAGGATCACTGAAATAGGATTTTTCAGAACTGAGTTTTCTGTTGCCTGTGATTAATGAAAAAAGCTAACATTAAAAATTAAGCACGTCACAGTACAAGCATGCTGATGCAAAATAATCTCAGTCTTACTGTGCAACACTGACAAAGCATCTACTCTGCAGCAATTTTTTCAAGAACAATACAAAAATGAAATTATCTATGTGCTTAGGTGGGTGTTGGTCTCTTTTCCTGAGTAAAAGTGATGGGATGAGAAGAGACAGCCTCAAATTGCACCAGGGGGGGTTTAGACCCTGTATTAGGAAAAATTTCTTCATTGAAAGGGTCGTCAAAGACTGGAAGTGGTGGAGTCACCAGCCCTGGAGGTATTTAAAAGACGTGCAAACGTGGTGCTTAGTTACATGTTTTAGTGGTAGCAGTGTTAGATTAAGAGTCAGACTTGATGATCTTAAGGGACTTTTCCAATCTAAATGATTCTATGAATCTAATAAAACACGGAAAGAAAGATTGAGAGCTCTCTTGTAACCATTTTAAAGAAGGAGAGAGGGGAAAGGCTGCTTCACTTCAAATACAGTCCAAGGTGGGATTCTGTCAGAGTAACCAGCCCACAAATAATCTTGAGCATTGAAGAAACCAGCACCACCAGTACAGCATCAGCACAATGCAGAGTTCATCTCCTGCTTCTGCCAGTCAGCTGTGCTTCAGGGCCTTTTGTCTTATCTGTTTTGTGACTGTTAGCTACAACTCTATCATTTCTTAGAAAGCAGCTTTTGTAAGACAAAATAAATCTACCAGTGAGTGTTTTTTGCTCAAACATTTTAATCAGTAGTTGCTCCTTTCAAGCTGCTCTGAGGTTATTAATGTGCACATGATGCTGTAAACATCTATGGGAAAGAATGATTAGAGCGAGCAAAACTGCAGTGGGAATCAAGCCTTCATTTGATAGGTCTTATATTAATTTGGCACAGCAAAGAATATCCATCTCATGTTACCCGTTGTATAATAGTATTTAACATTACAAATATAACCCCATTGCTGTCCAAAGTCCATTGCCTTTGTGAAAAACAGGCAAACAAGGAAACAAAGACACCTAGAAAACAACAGACATCAGAACATATTGCAGGGCTGTGAAGTCAGTGGGGACCCAGCGCACGTATCCTCAGGTGCCTTGAACTGCATCATTAATTACATAGCAAAAAAACCTTAGGTTCAAGTAAATATTTATCAAAAGCTTAAGCTGAGACCTTGCCTGATTAGTTAAAGCCTATATATGAAGAAAAGGAAAATAAACTGATATTCATCCTTCTCTTCTGAATTTCACAGCACGTTAAGATACACAGAATAAGAGTGAACCTTTGCCTCATTTCAGCCTGGTAGAGTTGTAATTTGTTGCTGAAATGCTCTAATTCTTTCCATAAAAGCTCAAAATGTGCTCATGATCTGTTGGGTGTTACACTCTGCAAGACTTACCTGGTTTTAACACTTTCTGCAACACTGTTAATATATTCTGCATCCACCTAAAGAAAAGAGGGGGGGGCGGTCATTTCAAGTCACCCATTTTTGTATAAAGTAGCATTTTGCAGGGAATATTTATATGCAAACATTTAATTTTTGTTCTCTGGTTCTTCTAATTCCAAAGAAAAGCCGTATGTTACAGCAGCATTTCTACTAAAGGGCAGTATGGGGTTTTCAAGCCTATTGAACTTTCAGTGTAGTTGAAAGCAGAACTGAATTATCTCCAGCTATGATTTTTGTGTTTTGCTTTTTCGGTGCATCCGCGGGAGGCCAAGCCAGAAAAGCACAGTCATAAAATTGTCAGTAAAAAGAGCCATTTCAGGTTAATAATCCAAAAACCCCAGAAGAGGCTTGAGGCTGTTGAGAAAAGTCACTTAAGTAAAATTTTCTAATGTCGGTGATGCTTAAAAGCTTTACTTAGAGTTTCTTCCTAATATAACAAGCTCTTAGTCTGGAAATTTTGAGGACGTGCTTATTCATTGCTGCTGTTTGCTAAAAAATAGTAGTTTTAGTGTACAAAATGCATCTGTTAACTATATTAATGAGTGCTAAGTTTTTTGGATGTGTTTTACAAAGCAATACTTGTTTTAGCAGTTTGAGTATTTTTAAATACACAAATAATCTCTAAGTAAAAATGATGTGAAGTGGTAAGCAAAGAACTGTGATAAGAAAAAATACCAACAACTTTGCAACTCACTGTCAATAAGTTACTCTGACTTAACCCGTGATGTAAACATTTAACTTTCTGGGAAAAAGGAAGGTGTGTATTCATGATCAGTGAACACACCTGCCCTTCTCTCGTAATTCAATGTTCTTATCACCTCTCACATCAGCACAATCAACCTTCTCTAAGTTACTGCGTGGCTGAAAGATGGAAGCTGTGAGAACGTGACTGGGGATGGGAGAAAGGGAAGAAACTGGTTCTTATAACAGCAGTTTTATCCTAAATTGGCTGAAATGGACTATTACTATAACGAAGCAGCAGTTTTAAACTGCAACTACAGTGGGAAACTCTGCTATTCAGAAATTAACTCTTAAAAACTCGAAGAACTCTCTGAAGCTCTATGATGGAAGGTTTATCTGAATGGCAGCAAGGCAAAGCTGCTCATTGCCAGGGAAACAGTAACTGTAAAAAGTTCAGCTCCTGGAAATTCTGCTGAAGAGGAAATACTGCCAGTAAAATGGGGCTGTCTACTTATTGTTGTGATCCAAACAGAAAAGTGGAAGTCGCAACCTAACTTAATAAAGTGAACTATGTCCTGTTTGACCATATGACAGCTGCAAAAGCTGCTCTACGTGATAACTGAGCTAAAAAAGCAACCTTTAACTGTTCATGAACACCTGTGTGAGATTTGATGTTGTTTATGGAAGGACAAAGAAATATGAAGAATAAATATGAAGTCTGAATAACTGCACAGTCTTTTTACCTGCAGGTAACTGTCACTAACTAATTAAAATTAAAACTAATAAAAGCCCTTCTGTAGCTTTCTTCCAATATGATCAAGATGTTCTGGAATGAGAAGAAAAATGGATTTACCTCTGATATTTTACCTTGGGTGCTGTTTACTTTCCCAAATATAGAACTGTTCAAGTTTCTGAACAGTTTTCTTTTTTACAAGAAATGCCAATATATATGCAGAAGGCAACAATCCATCACATCAAGGTATTGTGCAAGATATATGATATCAAAATGGCAGATAAATAATATGATTTTTTTTAGACTAAGTTTACTTTTTTCAGACTCCGTGGAACTTTTCTGTAGGGGATTTACCTTTCATTCTTGAAGTAGAATACTTCACTTTCAGAGATAAATAATGAGTTAATATGTTTTTATTTGAAAATCTGACAGCAACAACTGTGTTTATAAATGTAATATGACTTTTTACCTTTCAGTCATACAATTTACAGGGTTTTTTTTCCACAGATGAACACTAAGGCACGAACTGCTCACTATCTCCTGTAGCCCTGAAGAAATCTCTCCCAAAGGCCTAGCTAACAATATTTTGCAGCCTCTGCTACACTACTACACTATATCATAAATCTCCATATTGTCTTCCTATCAGTACACTGCAACCTTCCATGCAGACTTACCTCTGCGACTAAGATGATGATTAGGCAGTCGTTCTTTTGCTCTTCGGAAAGTTCATACAGTAGGGAATGCAATGTATTAATCAGATAATTTTGTTTCTCCCTTTTCACAGTCGGAATACCTATCACCAGTGAGACTGCAAAGAAAGAAGTCCACAAGTCACATAATTCTAAATCAGATAAAGGGAAACTGAAATTATAGTTTGATTGGATGTAATCTTGAGGCTTGGTGACAGTTAATATTCCTATGTCACAGTGACAGCTTTACTAGCTGGAAGGAGAGATACCTCCAGCTAAGTTTAGGTTAGAGACACCTGTGTCTATGTTGTAAGCACCAGGTCTACGCTGTGTAGATTGTCAACATTTGAGAACTCAGAGATATTACTACCTCACAAAGGTATTTGCTATTGAGTTTCAAAAGCGGGCATTGCAAAATAAGTGCTATCTCTTGGTATAGAGTTGGAGATCTAAGTAGTAAGAGTTAAACCAGCACTGCTTTAAATGAGCAGGGCCTCACAGGAGGTGAGCGCTGTGTCTCTCAAAGGAATCCAACTCACAGTATCACAGTATCACAAGGTTGGAAAGGACCTCTGAGATCATCAAGTCCAACCTATATCCCAACACTAACACCAACACTAACACCATCATCTAAACCATGACACTCAGTGCCTCATCCAATCTCCCCTTAAACACCTCCAGGGTCGGCGACTCCACCACCTCCCTGGGCAGCGCATTCCAATGGCCAATCACCCTTTCAGTGAAGAACTTTTTCCTAACATCAAGTCTAAACTTTCCCTGACGAAGCTTGAGTCCATGCCCTCTAGTTCTGTCACTGGTCACCTGAGAGAAGAGACCAACCCCTGCCCGACTACAATCTCCTTTTAGGTAGTTGTAGAGAGCAATGAGGTCTCCCCTGAGCCTCCTCTTCTTTAGACTAAACAGATTAAACTCAAAAATCTTTGAGTTTAATAGACATGAAGCAATGGCTTTAACATAATCAATAAGAAGAAAGGAATTTAAGTATTATGAAAAGAACCGGAATTGTCTTTGGCAAAGACTCCACTAGTAGCAAACCTGTGCTGTATTACATCATTGGATTCTATGACCTTGCTGGATTTTGCATTTTGTTGAAATTTTTACTTTCCTCTATGGTGATTTTATATAAAGGAACATTGGAAGCACTTTTGATTTAACAAAAAAAAAAACCCCAAACCCTTGGCCAATCTTGTGACAATGGATAACTTTCTACAGTCTTCTCTTTAGTAGGTGTAGTTTTAGCAATGTGACCTAGTGCTGTAGTTCTCACTGGAGAGCCCATAGATCAATGTCAGCCTGCAAAAGACCAGGGGTTGTCAGCAAAATGATTTGCAAAAGTCCCTCAGAAAACCAGACACATTCACAGGCAAGAAATAATAAAGGAAGAAAACCAATGACTAATAAAAGAACACTCCATGTTTAATTTTCATTTATTTGTATGTGAAAATCACAATAGCGATAGCACAGTTTAACAAGTACAGGTTGACCTTCAGCATGTAAAACCAAACAAAACCCCAGTGGGGCAAGGACTAAGAATTCCACAGGTTTACTGAGTTATATTAGGTCACTGATTTATGTAAATGTCCATGCCAACGGAAAAAGAGGCGTCCTGCTTAGAATCCAATGATGTAATACACCACAGGTTTGCTGTATTAATGTGAGCATTCTTCATTACTAGAACTTGATATAAAATATAAACTTAAACAAAATATAAGCCAAACTTTATTGCCTACCTCCAGTTCTCTGTTGTCCAAAAATAATATTTGGAAAAATGGCATCTTCATATTCTCGAAGGTGAGGTAGATAGTAGTACATGTTCATAAGACTTGTGGGGAGTTTTCTGGTAAGGTTTGCTACTTTCCACTTGTTATCACCTTAAAGAAACAACAAACCCACACATACACATACATTAAAAAGCCAGCCTATTATTTCAACTCTTTTCCTCAACTGAATACTATCAGATTTCCACACACAGCGTGATTCCACACACAGAAGTGATTGCCTGTTTTATACAGAGTGAGAATCACCCCATACAGCCGCCCCAGCCGGGCGATGGTGCAGAGCTCCAGCCCTGAACACCCAGGGAACTCCACCTGCCTTCCCCTGTGCCTGAACAGTTGCAGGCTTGAGCCACCTTAAAACACAACAAGCACTTCTTTCAAAAGCAGCAGGAAAAAAAAGTTTGTTTTTTTTTTTTGCACAGTTGGCAAGCAAATTTTAAATAAAGACAAACACAGATTCTGATAAATAACTTTCTTAATTACTTAACAAATTTAAGTTCTCTCCCCAAAATGGTGGTTTTGAGGGGTCAAACAAGTTCACAAGCTATAAAGAGTCCTACGGCAAAACCAACAACCAGATCCAGGCCTTTAGTAACTATGTGAGAAACAAATGCCTCTAGTAGTTAAGAGAAAAGCAGGCAACACTTATTTTTAGTTTACTAGTTGAAAATCAATATGCAAATAATTATTTATTCATATTGAAACAACTCAAATGTGACTTTATGAAAATAATCCTTTTTTTTTCTTAAATAAGAATCATAGAATCACTAAGGTTGGAAAAAACCTCTAAGATCATCCAGTCCAACCATCAGCCCAACACCACCGTGCCTGCTAAACCATGTCCCAAAGTGCCACATCTACATGCTTTTTGACCATTTCCAGGGATGGTGACTCCACCACTTCCCTGGGCAGCCTGTTCCAATGCTTCAATAAAGAATTTTGCCTAATATCCAATCTAAACCTCCCCTGGCACAACTTGAGCCCATTTCCTCACATCTTGATATAAAACCCAGACATCTACTAATTTACCTTCATTGATATAAACATTCCTGAATGTTCTTGTGGTGATAAAAAATCTTTAATATAAATTTAATACAAACTTGAACAGCTTAATTCTAAAATCATTATAAAATAAATTACAAGCTTCCAAAAAAATGTGGCAGAGATGATCTGCATCATGCAATTTTAAGAAAGGTATTTGAATGGATTAAAATGAAGACTATATTTATGAAGAATAGCAAATGGTCTTTCTAATATTTAAGAAAACTGCTTGGAATCAAAACTGGATCACTCCAGATGTTATTTACTAATTGTCTAAAGGCTTAAATTTGGCTTTCCTAACCTAGGCAGCACATGGCTCTCACACCAGAATTTTGTCTGTTATTCTCTGCTGCTGAATTTTTCTATTTCCTACCAGCTACAATGAGTATATCATTTTGCTTTGAAAGGAAAATAAAGATTCTGGGAATTTATTCAAGGTAAGTCATACTTCAGTGGGTGCCTCCTCCAGACACTTTATCAGTTGTGCAAAGAGGCTGATGCTATGATAAGTTGTGATATCAGAACAACACCTCGATTTGTTTTACAGAATCATTGAATGGTTTGGGTTGGAATGAACCTTAAAGATCATCCAGTTCCAACCCTCCCTGCCATGGGCAGAGGCACCTCCCACTGGATCAGGATGCTCAAAGTCTCATCCAGCCTGGCCTTGAACACCTCCAGGGATGGGGCATCCACAACTTCTCTGGGAAACCTTATCCAGTGCCTCACCACCCTCACAGGAAAAGATTTCTTCCTGATATCTAATCCAAATCTCCCCTCCTTCAGCTTAAAACCGTTACCCCTTGCCCTCGTCATTTTAGTCAACAAAATCATGTTAGCAGACTTTCAAACTGCAGGAGAGTTGAAAACTCAATTTCAGAGTGAACAAAGCAACAGAAAAGTTATTAACTCAGATGGAAAGTTATTTTTTCTAAGAAATGCTTCTAACATAACTCCCCAAATTTACCATCCTTCAAAGTTACTTAAAACACTTCTTACAAGTGACCATCATCAGCTTTATTCACTCAGCTTAGATCAGTGAAGACAGAAGCTTACTGAATGGGCAATGTTTGTATGAAGTTTTTCAACTTCCAAAAGATATTCCCACTGAAAACTAGGACTCAACAGAGATTCTCTGCTCTACATATAACTGCTTATTTTCTTTTTAAGAAACAACCAAAAAATATACATCCAGACATTCGTGTATGAAAGAGAGAGCCAGAACTCCTTCTACTCTGCTTTGCCATTAAGAATTTTGCAATTTTGCTGCAAAGAAACTTTTTTTTTTAATTCATCATAACTTTTCAAGGAGTTGCCATTTTTATTTGGAAGTAGCACCGATCAAGTGTTGCAGAAGAGGACTGTAGTTTTTAATTGTGTACAATAAACCTTTTCACTTTTGTTACACAATAAAACTTCTGGGAAGCAGAAGAGCAGGTTAAAATAAAAAGAAAACTATTCAGTGATTTTAAGAAACCTCTGCTTTGAATTCTGAGAAGTGACAGCTTTAATAGTTTCTGATATTCAGCTAGCTTCAATAAGAATGAAGAGCAGAGGGAAGGGGGACTTGCTCTCCTCCACTACTGTTATATTTTCTATATAACAGTTTATTTATATTTTGTATATTTATTTTGTTATATATTAGGTGATAAACCTTTGTCCACAGTATGCAGGGCTACCGCTGGCTGACAGCATGGTCTCTATCCTAAAGCTTGTAAGGCCACATTCTGCCATCACTTAAGCATTTGTTTATTAATTTATTGATTGTTTATCTGAACAGTCCCACTGAATTAATATTGAGGAAATAGATGAAAAGAGGCAAGGAAGAACAGGGTAAGACACAAAGCTGATTATACAAAGCAGGAATGCACCTTGTTCCTTCTTCCCCTCTAACAATCCTGGTTAATTCCCTATTTTAATCCACCGTACTGCATGCAAATAGCTTTTAAGAGGAGTTTTCCATAGCATCCAAACTCATTTGGAAGTTAGGTTGTGTTGCAGAATGCTTCCAGTGCAGAGATGCCCCTTGTGATTTTCCTCCTCTCCCCAGGGCAGTAGCTCTTCCAATGGGATCAGGGAGGAAGGCAGATCCTGCACTATTACATCATTTCTTGTAGGGGACAAAAATCAAACTCTCTATCGCATGCAAGTACTGTCTGCAGATAGATGGGGAGGTACAACAGGCTGTAAGGCAAGGATCTAATATTTTAGAACAAATAAGAAGTGTAATTAAACAATGGGAAGAAGCCAGATCACTAGAGTAAACTTAATTGCGTGTTGGGTGTCCCTCTTAAAAAAAAAAAGGGCAGATAAACCCTCCTTAAAGGTTGGGTTTTTTCAATTGACATCACTTACAATTCCCATTTCCTCCAGGTTATTGAAAAACTACTTGCAAGACAAAAATAAATTCTAGAGGGAACGTTCTTAGGTTGTACCTACCCAGCAAGACCCCACGGGGCTTCCCAGCCGCTGGGCTCAGGCAGGCACCGCCATGAGCTCTGCCTGCTGAGAGGAGGCTGCACGCCCACCACCCGCACCTCGGTGCCTGGGCTCTGCTGCCAGAGCACTCAGCCAAAAAGCCCCCTCCAAAAAAGTCACTCCACCTGGACAGGAGGGAGATCAGGGCTGTGGAACATCTGAGGTGTACCTGCCTTCCAGGTTAGATAAAGCCCCAGTATCCATCAGGGTGCAGTGGCATAATAAAAGCTGGTAAAAATAGCTTATTCAGTGCTCCAGTTTGCAGCAAGAGAGGGATAAGCACTGTGAGAAACTTTATTAGCAATATGTACAGCTTTGTCACTGTGACAACACTGCTGTCTATTGTGTCCCCTTTTTTTTCTCTTATTTATTTAGTTACTAATCCTGTTCAAAGAGAGCCAACAGGTTATTTCCCCAACTTGTTTTTTAAGCAGAAACGTCTACCTGAAGCTAAGAGAATCAAACCAATGATTTTTCCTCCCCACAGCAACGATAAAGAAATAGGAGCACATAAAACTCTGAATCACTAACACAGTACAATTTTTATACATACAAACCTGTATCACCTGTTGTCAAGTTCATTCTTTTTGCGACTGCACGTTTAATTTCATCTAGGGCACTGCTCAGATCGTGTGACCTTTTTTTATTTTCCTTTTCAGCATACAACAGTCTTTTCCTAAGTTCCAGAAGCTGGCTTTGGTACATATCTAAGTCATTACCTGCAATGAGAACATAATTTCTTGTCAAAGAGGTAAATCATACGATGAAATAAAGAGAAAGCTGAAGAGTTGCAGATGGTCCAGAAGAAGACAAGACCAGAAGTGTTTGAATAATAATAAAAGAGGCTACTCAAAGTTCATTCATGGAATGAAGAAATCTAGAAGAGTATTAAGAAGTAGAGTTTAGGGAGCACAGCTGGGAAAAGGTTTGCAATTCAACACAAGAAAAAAGTCAGCGAAAGACTAGGAGTTTGGGGAAGGTGCTATCCGGTAAAGCCAACATTTTTCAGGAAGTGACAAGTCTCGGTGACCCTGGTCACATTGAAGAGTAATTACGTGATAATTTGTCTTTTGTATAAAATATTATTAAGATTAAAATCCAGATATTGAGGTATCCAGTCGTCTTCTACAAGTTAAATAGTGCCTGGATTGGATTAAGTACTACTAGAAAAGATGGTTGTTTGAACTCCTGGATAAATTTAATTAGACAACAACAGAAACTGTGCTCTAGAATGAAGGATACCTTCATAATATATAGACCACCTTTGATGAAATAGTCTGCAATCATATTGATATTAGAAATTCTGTACTCTCAGTCATGGTTATTGGATACCACTTTTGTTCTGCTCAGTATTGTCAGGTAAGGACAATGTTATGTTTACAAAAGATCCACTTTCCTAAGAAGCAAGTATTGGCAGAACTTCTCAGAGATCACAGGTGATGTACAAGTCTCATACCTGTCAGTGCCTCCACTGCATCTTTGCCATGTGAATAAGATTGTTACTTATTACATTGTTACTTATTATAAGGCAACACTTCAATAATGTCACTCACTTTGCAATAGGAAGTGAAGAAAGCAGAGGGAAGAAAAAGATTTCTGCTTAATTTAAAAATGTTCTATATTGCTGCTTTTTCTTTTCTTTTAGTTTCACGCTGTTATTTAGACACTTCTACCATTCCACTTGTGGACTGTGCTAAGTCCCATCCCTGGCAGAACTCATTTTTGAGGGCCACCACTGCCTCTCAGCCAAAGTGAATTCCCGGGGATTCTAACCTCTAAAAGAGACTTAAGAGCAAAATGCGCAAGCAATACCGATTTTTGAAGATTTACAGAGACATTTCAGACTGGAATTGATTTGCATTTTGGATAAAAAGGGGATTTATTTTCAGTAACACAAGTCCTTAATTTAATTAATAAATGTATGATGGGAAGACCCCAAATTTAAAACATCCAGGGAGAAAATTGTTAGAAAAAATATGTGAACTGTATTATTATTATCATTGGTTGCATTAAAAAATTAAAGTATGTTTAGTAAAATGTGCATAAAATTAATGCTTCCTCAGTTTTTCTGAGAGGCTTAAAAATGTTTTGACTTGCAAGTAAGGCATTCATATCTAGGAATATTCTGTACTATGCAGCTATGAAGGCTCAGGGAGATGGGGCTGTTTAGCCTGGAGAAGGGAAAGCTGCAGGGAGACCTTAAAACAGCCCTCCAGTACTTAAAGGGGGCTACAGGAAAGCTGGGGACAGATGTTTTAGCAAGGCCTGTTGTAACAGGACAAGGAGTAATTGTTTTAAACTAAGGGAGGGTAGATTTAAACTGGATACAAAGAAGAAATTTTTCACAATGAGGGTGGTGAAACACTGGGCAGATGTTGCCCAGGGAGATACTGGAAGCCCCATACCTGGAAATATTCAAGGCCAGGTTGGATGGGCTCTGAGCAACTGGAAGGGGGAAGATTTAGATTAGATGTTAGGAAGAAATTCTTCACAATAAGGGTGATGAGGCACTGGCACAGGTTGCCCAGAGAAGCTGTGGATGTCCCATTCCTGGAAGTGTTCAAGGCCAGGTTGGATGGGGCCTTGATCAGTCTGGTCTGGTGGGAGGTGTCCCTGCCCAAGGCAGAGGGGTTCAATTGGATGGTCTTTAAGGTCCCTTCCAATCCAAACCATTCTATGATTCTATGATCCCATGGTCTAGTTGAAGGTGTCCCTGCTTACTGCAGAGAGGCTGGAACTGGATGAATTTTAAAGGTCCCTTCCAAACCAAAGCACAAATATAGGATTGTTGAAGGGAAGGGTGAAACGGATTATTTCAGCTGTGTGCACAAGAATGTTCTACTTTACTGAAGTAGGCTTTCTTAAAAAATTATCAGAGAATAAACAAAGAAATGGAAGGTCAAATGAGGAAACAGATGGTGAGTCTAAATTTTACCTGCAGGGGAAAGGTTAAAATAAATTTAAATACAAATCTCCCATGAGGCCACAGAGCTAGAACCCCAAATGATCTAAATTTTTGGAGCACCTAAGCAAGATCCCTTTCATTAACTGCTATCTAGGAATACACTTTCTTGTTACGTGCTTTTTTTCCCGTGGCTATGTTTCCAATGCCATAATCCAATCTTTAGCTTTTTGCTTTAGAATATATATGAAGGAAATGGAAATGAAAGTTGAAGCTGATTTAGGTGACTGATAGGCATTAATAATACTTTTAATAAGTATATAATAATATACTTATTAGAATAAGTAATATAAAATAATACTATGATAATAATTTTCACACCAAGAAAATTATTCCAAATAATTGAGCATCAATGCATGTAAACACAGTGAAGATTTATCTTGTAATTCCAAAACAAATTCAGGGGTATAAACTAAAGGTACAGTAATGAATGTGCATTTTTCTTTAAATTCCACTTGCCTTTATTAGGAGTTAGCATCAAGCACCAAGAAAAAGTGGTAGTTTAACCTGCAGTAAAGATACACATTCTTCTGGGAAGATGCAAACAACAAACACGAGCCCAAAACCTTTCCAAAGGCTGGAAAGTGTTGCTCCATTGACACTTCCAGTGCTGTAATAGCATAAGATTTTGCTAAACCAAACTAAAATTCCCCTCAGTACAACTATGTTATAGGAGGAATCAGTAAAGAAATTGCAGATGAATAACAACATCGTAGTCCTTCTCTTCACAATTCTTTCAGCTATCCAGTGTCAGCGTGACTCAAAACTATTGATGTTACTACCAGGCTGACATTTTGGCGAGCACCAAGTAATTGTAGTTTTATTTGCTTAGTTACAAATAAGCCTACTGATATAGCATAGATACCTCTGGCAAATAGAAGGTCAATACTCAGCTATCACGTAGTGCTCCCAAAGAAGGCAGCATTTGTACTTGGCCTTATCTATTTCTTCAGGCCAGAAGACAGAAACCACGTTTTTGAGTCTTTCAGAATTGCAGCATCTGTTTGGTTATTAGAACAAGGCTCTTACTCTTAACAATTGCTTATCTCTTTGTTTTTGACAGCTGGGGAAACAAAGGTTTGAAAAAAGGAACGTAGTACTCACTCACCCTTAGCAAAGACTGTTTTTAATAAACATATGTAGCTCAAAATAGAAGATGAAATGTTGTCAGTATTATTAGAGAATATGTAAATGAGCAATATTAGCAATTAGTAAACTTTTGGCAAAAGATATGTTTGGAAAGAAGTACTGAACTTCTTATATTTTGCTTATTTGTCCAATAAAATGCTGTCACAAACAATTTTTATTACTGACGTAATTGTAACAAGCTAAGAAGATAGAAGCATTGTGAAGTTAAAAACTCTTTAATATAGAAAAAGTCATCAAGTTTAAATGGATTTTGGTGCATGAGTGGATGTGGCTCTCTAAGTATCTAAGGACCTACACAGAACTAAATCAACTCCTTGCAACAGCTTGCTTGGGAAGAAGCAGACAGAGTGTTCTCACAAGCACAGGTCACTGGCAATGACAACCAGGAAAAAGGAGCTTCGACTGTATCACAAAAACACTGTCTGTGCCCAGCGATGGCCTGACATGGCAACACCTTTTCTACCAATGGTTCTGTCAGCAACGGGGAGCATCAGGATAAAACCAGAAAATAGTGAGCTGAGGACCTATGGCAAAAGTACAAGGAGTAAATGAAGGCAAAGGCTGCTTCTCCTCTGGGGGAGCTGGAGATGAATCACTTTGCTGGGCTAAGGAAGCCCTACTAGGAAATGTCAATGGGGAGAAAAAATCCAACCAACAGCCAGACTCAGCAGTAGCACTCAAAGCTTTTTCAATGAATTTTCAGCATTACCTCTGTTTACTACATATTGTCATACATAGTTATTGCTACTGTAATTCTAAGATGGCAATACTTAAAATGGTTTTAAATGCAATCTTGTGTTATCTCCTAATAGATACATATATACAACTTTCTGCACCGGAAACTGAAGCTGTTTAGAAACAACACTAATCTCTAAAGCAAATGCTCATTCTGAAAGTCAAGCAATTATTTATCTTAGCTCTACACATGCATACTTCCTATTATCACAAATGCTACCAGTTTTATTACCAGTTCATTTCTGGGAATATCTAAGAGCTGTGGAACAATTCATCACTATCACCTTCTAGAATTCAAAGAAAAAAAGAAAACAAAAGGAAAAATGGGAGTGGCTGAAAGGAGGGAAAACACCCCACAATCCAGTAATGACTCTTGTTCCTATTGATTACAAGCTACACTGCTTATCATAGCTAAAGACACTTTCTTTTATAAACTAAATTTTGGTTAATGCCTTCTTTAAAAGAAAACTATCAAAGCACGCTAACTGCAAAAGATCTTGTCATACTGCATGCTTGGATTCACTGCTCCCTGTTCCGGTTAATGGAGCATATTAAACCACTGAGGCACGCATTGCACTAATAATTGTGGTGGTTTGTTATCTTCCCGTAACTGATCTAAAATAGAGAGACCTTTCTAAGTCTTATTACACGCTTTGCAATCTTGGGTTTTGTTTTCTCAGAGTAGGGAAGAAAAAAAAAATCCCACAAAAGCCCCTGTCTTAGATCAGAACAGCCAGTTCTTATGCAAACACTTCAATTCAACAATGTGCTAAAGTCTAAGGGTATTTAAGGACCTTTGCAAGTAAGGATGCCTTCCTGAATTTTTTCATCACCTTTAAATATTTTGTTTATAGCATTGCAGCACGGAATTATTTGTGTCTCCCAACAGGTTAGAGACAGCCAAGAAAAACTGCCATAAAGTCAGAAGCTGCTTCTCCTGCACTGAGTACATTCACCTATTATGTTTAACGTTCATCAAACTGGGATAGCTTTGATTGTTCAGCTTTAAGCGTAGGATGCACCACGTCTTAATGTATATCTTCAGGAGCCTCTGAATTCAGTCAGAACTGAAGTTGGTTTATTTTACACAGTTGAAAACAGAAGGTTAAGTGAGCAGGTTAAGAAGCTTTTAATTGTCCCCACTCATCATGCCCTCATGGCAACTGGGTGGGTCTAAGGCTATGGTGGAGGTTCACAAGGAGGAGGAGAAAGATTAATCTCAGCCAGGCACAATTCTCAGGGGGCTAGCTGAAACCTTTGCCTGGCTGTGACGCAGCAGTAGCATACATGCAGGCTTGGTAAGCCAAAGCAACAAGCTTAACATGCAGTGAGGCCTCTCTCAGCATGTTTTTATAGCTCTCTATGCAGGTGTCTAAGCAAGAGGAGGAACCAGGCAGCAGAATGTTCTGGCAGTGCATCTACTCGTCTTGGACAGCATCAACACCAGGAGCTTCCAGACAGCAGAGGGACACTGTGCCATCAGTGAAATCAAAGTGACATCAAAGAAACGCAGTGTCACATCAGTGACATCAAAGAAATGCAGTGTGCCAGCAATTTAGAGGGGGTAATTAGAGTTCCTTTGGGCCCATACAGAGGATATACTAGGAAGAGAATCAGAATTGCATTCCAGTATTACAAGAAACAAACACCTAACAAAGTTAAAGGCAGGTCAAAATTAATAACTGAATCTTAAAACCGCATTAAATTGTATAAAGAACACAGACTCACTATCAGGTCTGGCACAAAATACTTTTTACCAGACCTTTTACATACTGTATCTAACTAAAAATAGATAAGCAAACTTGTTTCAAATAAAATACAACTTAAGTTCTAATAATATTTTCTTAAATGCTGGCAAACAATCCTCATTTTAGATCTGCGTCTTTTTCCTTTATCAGAATGTAGTGAAAAGTGACCTTAAAACATTCACCATATGGAAAAGCAAAACCATTAAAATAAGTGGGAAAATGTATAAACTGAATGTCTATTTCATGCTGTTTGCCCATAACTCATATACTTTGGTTTTAACATAATCATGTTAGTAATATGATATAGGTTCTTAATAGCAGTGGAAAATTCTGATTTGAATATGGCCTTTATCAAGTAATAAAAAGTACTCATTCACTTCAAGCAATGGTTATTGCTTCTTTCTGGTTAATATATAAAACATTTTTACTGTTCTAACTAATGTAGCAACAATCTCTCATTTATACACACATTCAATTAAATGCCCAGCCAAACTAACAAAAGTATTTCTGGATAAAACTGTTCCTCAAGACTCAGTGTGCAACATCAGGAAAGCGTGAAGGTCATATGTTTACACTTGTTCAAGTACAGATTGAGACGAGACACTCCGCAGCAAACAAAGAGAACTCTGAAATGTTCCCTGTCCCTTTCTGTACAAAGCCCAATAGTAACTTGTCTCATTTGTACCTGAATCTTTACAGGATTTATGACTCAGTTCCTCTACTTTTGAGGACAAGGCAGCCATTATTCCACCTGAAGCAACTGCAAGAAGCAGCAGACTCTTAGTTCAGTAAGAAACACATTCAGAAGCCAGTAAAACTATACAGCTTCTGTAGGTCTTGAATGCAAATTTTGATATAAAATTTGAGATTGGTAAATACTAAGTTTCAGTCCCATTTGAGGTTGTTGCATAGGGTTTTTTAATAACTAAATGTAGAACTATGCAAAGAAACCAAGTATGCCACCAGTGGACTGGATAAACTTTGCCCTTTACCACACTGTCCATTTCAGCCATAACTTGGCTGCATGTTGGGGCAAAACCTGGATGTGCAATAACCTCTGTATGCTCTCAGTTCTGCTGGAAGGAAACGTATGCATGAAGGCAAGGAGGGAGGATACAGTCAGCTGGGACAACATGGGGAAATGCTGGTTATGCACAGCCTAACAGGCCTTAGAGAAGGCAGGAAAATTGGCTTCTGCAGGTTCATAAACCTGGATAAGCTGCACTGGCCAAAATAAGAATGCTGTAATTCAAGACACTTCATCAAATCTGTCAATTTAGTTGAAGCTTTGAGCCAGAGAGTGCCAATTGAGTCTGGAGAGAAAACCTGCAAAGAACTCTACCGCATATGACTGTCTCCTGGGGACCTGTGCGTGGGTGGACAGCAAGAGCAAGGGTTGGCCAGCCAAAGCAAAGCATCACACCATGGGCAGAAGACCATTGGAAATAAAAGAAATGTGTAATCAGCTGTTTGGGCTGGTGCGTACATTACTATATTTCCAGTGCAAAGATATACTTTCATCAGAAATATCCTTTAAAACCTTTGTGCCCCTTTTCCTGATGAAAAGTTGTGTGAAATAATGAAAGCTTTAATGTTAAGCAATTTGATAAACCTTAAGTATACTTTTGTGATTGCAATTAAGCATGAACGGTTTCTTTCTGCTTCACCCCACCTCAAAGAGAATAACTAAAGAAATCGAGGTTTCACCAAGTTTGACTAAACATGATCATATTAACATACTTAGGTTCTTGTGACATCATATTTTAGCATCACTTTCTCCTAACTTCCAGACAAAGCTTGGTTTTAATTTACTTGCATAAAGTATCCCACAAATTTAGGTGAATAGGGCAGGAACATGTTACAAATCAATTCAGAGAGATCTGATCTTTTAACCCTTAAAAGCAACATGAGAAGAAACACTGCCATGAGATGATCTGATTGACTTCATTGCTGCAACTTCTAAAAAATTCATTGTCATTCAGCCAAGATGCTAAAGTTGCTTTTTATTAAAGAATAGTCTTTCCTCCAGAGAAACTTTATGTATGTTCATAATGAGTTTATAATGCACTCTTTCCCTCTCTTTTACTGTTTTTCAAGATTTGCTACCTCCTTATGTTTACTTTTGTTTTTTTGGACACCTATGGTATTTCTTGTTGATTAATATTTACATGGAAAACTAGCTAAAAAATGTGTGAGAGAATCACTACATATGTTGTAAGTTATATATTACCTACCATAGCTACAAACCCATATGAAGAGTATTTATATGAGAACAAATACTTTTGGTGAGGTAAATTAACAACTGGATTGTAACTCAGTTGCACAACAGTAGGAACATCTGCATCATACTGACAAGAGCCCTTCCTATCCCCATGTGCAAACTGTTTGCTTCACACAGGTTTTGCTAAGGGCCTGGGGAGGGACCAAAAAGCTCACAGCAAAACCATGCAGGACGTGCAACAGGTATTGCTACAGCCATCCATCTGATTACTGGCTAATAGCAGCCTGTGTTTGCAAGTGCTCTAGAGGATGTTGAAGGCATCACCATGCAAGTTTAGACAGTATCAGGCTTTGCTGAAATCTGGTGATTACCAGTTGTCTCTGTAATTACCTTTACCTCTTTTTTCCCCACAAAAATATCTGCTTATAATACAATGGAAAAAAGTGACCATGAAAGTATCTTTGTAAGAATAGTTCAAATGTATACAAAATTATCCACAATAGCTGAAGTCTAGTGACTTCAGTAGATTCTCAACTTACATTTTTAAGTGCATGGGTGATGAAGAATCATCTTCCCTGTCATGCCAGTTCAAGATATCTGTACTCAAGTTAAGTCTCACACCTGCAAGTTAATGCTCAGGCTGCACTTAGCAGTTAATAGCAGTACAAAACAGCCAATTATTTACTGCTGTCACTGGCAGAAAACACATTCCAACTCAAATCTCTGAACTAGCTAGTTCCTTAGTATAAGGCGCTTAAACAACACTGACTTAAGCTATTGATTTTTATTGCACAGAAATCAGGACTGCCAATACCCGATTTACATTTCAAGGGCTGAAAGGCTCTGAGACTCCACACAACCCAAAAACTATTTTACAGAGCTGGTCTATACTTTTCATACTGTAGAAGTACTTAAGACCATTAGGCTTGAGCTAGGATGCCCTGTCCTAGTTGTACAAGAAACAAAAAGGATTAATTGCTATCCTAACATCACCACAATCCAAGAAACTACAACTGGATAGAAACCTGAGGGAATACTAGACCACTGCTTCTTAGTGCAATATGCTGTCACCAAAGACCCAGAGCAGCCTAAACATTTTTACAGGCAAAGCAGAGAAGGAAACTGAAGTAAGAGAAGATTTAACAAGTATGTGGAAGAAAATGAGCCAGAGAAGAACAATTGTCAGATGAGTGAAATAGAGGGGAGCTAACAAGCTGAGAGAGCACCTGACCCCTCAGTAACAGGTGGGATAAGTGAAAAGGACATTAGAAAAGAAAACAAACCTTGCAGTTAGAGATGCAAGGAAAAGCGGGACCTCCTGTAGGGCTCTAGGAATGTCAGTGGAGAGGCAAGCTCAGCAGTGCAGATGGAGAGAGGTTTAACAGTAAGCAGAGGTGTCTGCCTGTTTAAAAGACTAATTTCAAACAACTTTTTCAAATAGATACTCTGTGACAAAAATAGAGCATTAGCTGGTTTGCTCCCAATGCCTCTCTCCCTGGAAAAAGGTAACAACACAGGGCTGTTCCTGAGGTTCTTTTGAATGAGTAGAAGGCTTCTGTCTTGTAACACCACTCAGAAGCAAAGACAATCTTTCCAGCAAAACAAACAATACAAAAGTCACTCACTACATGGTGTTACATCCTCCTGTAGTTGCTAATATCACCTCTTTCATTTACACATCTGTAAGATTTACCAAGCTTCTTAAGAGAAAATATGTCTCTGAACAGGAGGTAGTAATGGTTAAAAGCTTGTTAAGAAAACAGGTGCTAATAATAATTAGGAAAATGATCCAATCTGAGAAGAATTAGTTATTCTGTTTACTGTGGAGGAGGAGACAACTGCAGAAGAGTTAAAACAACACATATACATATATAACAAAACACATATTACCTCAAAAAACAACAGAAAAAATCCATATCAAAACACTCCAGCATGGAACACCAGCAGAGAAAGGCAAAAAAGAAAGCAGAATGAAAATGGAATTTAAGCAGTCAGGAGCCACCAAATACAAGATGACATGGTGCAGGGGTGCTATCTGTGGATGTGACAAATGCTTTCATTCTATCATCTTTTGGATCTTAGTTTCTTAAGACACACCCTGCTTTAACTTCTGTTTCGCCTTCCCCACTCCTCCCAGGACTGCTACTGAGAAAAGTCTCAAGTGCTGTTAATAAACAACCACATAATTGACATGAAATGGTAAGGCAGGAGAATCAGCACTATCTCGACTCTACTCAGTCTGGAGCCCAGTTTCCTACTGCCATTTCCATTTGTTTCAGAAACAATTAATACAAATAAATTAACAGTTAGTTCTGTGTTCATCCCAGAAATTACTAATTGGCTTATTCTATTTCTTCTGCATCTATAAAGACAAACTTTTTGTAAAGGCGACCTGTATTAAAGACCAGATGTTTATATAGGAAGCACTAGTAAACCCACTATCTCACTGTTACCCCGAACAAACTGTCTCAAAACAAGCCATGTCTGCAGGCCTCAGAGGCACTATTTAGAGAGATCATTGAATCATGGAATGGTTTGGGTTGGAAGAGATCTTAAAGATCATCCAGTTGCAAACCCCTGCCATGGAAAGGGACACCTCCACTGTATCAGGTTGCTCGAAGCCTCATCCAACGTGGCCTTGAGCACCGCCAGGGATCCACGACTTCTGTGGGCAACCTTGTCCAGTGCCTCACCACCCTCACAGTAAAAAATTTCTTCCTCTAATTTGTTTTCAGAAAAAAAGTACCAGTTTTTGTCTTTCCCGTGTAGGCTCCGAGATTCTTAGACATGGCTTTCTGGAGATCCATCTAAGAGGTGCCACCTACATCACTTATTCAAGAGGTGCTACAGAATTTTAAAGTTTATAAAGAATAAGATAAATACTCTCTTATTTTTGCTTGGAATTGACCATTGTGTTCTGGTGCTGAAAACTACACATGGAAAAGTTACGTGAGACACAAATACAGCTGCAGAGTGGATAACACTGCTTTGTCCTCTCTGAGTAATATGGAAACCCAGCTAAAAAAGGCACAGTCCTGGCAACTGCCTTTAGACTTGTCCTTGCCATCCTAATGCAGAATGGCAGTTAGGAACTTCAATTATTTTTTTTTATTAAATTTGGGTTGGTTCAATTTAATGGGACAGGTTTGACCAGCAGACATGACCTTGTAAGCTGTTACACAAGCGTGTAAGTGGGTGAGACTCAGCCGGGACCCGGGGGAACTAGTGACATCTGCAACCCAACCAGCACCCAACACTAAATTTCCTGGCACCGCAAGCTCCTTCTATGTCCCGCACCAACCTGATGGGGCACGGAGAAGAGGGGAATGGGACGGGGCAGGACAGGGCAGGATGGGACGGGACAGGATGGGGCAGGACGGGGCAGGAGGAGGCAGGACAGGATGAGATGGGACAGGATGGGGCAGAACAGGACGGGGCAGGGTGGGACGGGGCTGCAGGACGGGACGGGCAGGAGGGGACAGATCGGGATGGGGCAGGACGGGATGGGACAGGACGGGACGAGACGGGGCTGCCGGCGCCCGCTCTCACCTCGGCTGCCCCGCCACGCCGCGTCCCAGAGCAGGGGGACGGCGGCACCGAAGCACAGCGCTGCCAGCAGCGGGCCGAGCCGCAGCCGCATCTCCCGCGGGCTCTGCCCGCACCGCCCGCGCGCGGCGCCTCCTCGCTCCGCCACCGCCTCCCGGGCAACAGGCAGCGAGGCGTGGCCGCCCTGCCCTGCCCTGCCCGCACCCCGCTGGCCCCCCCGCACCTCGTTGCTCTCCCGCACCCCTCATCCCGTTGCCTCCTATACACTGCTGCCCCTCCGCAGCACCCCCCACACCCATCTGCCCTCCGTACACCCCGCTGCCCTCCCGCACCCCACACTCCGAACCCCCGCACTCCACGGCACTCCCGCACCCCGGTACCCCCCGCACCCCGCTGTTCCCCTACATTCCGCACGCCGCTGACGCCCGCACCCCACACTTCGCTGCTCCCCCGCACCTTGGCACCCTCCTCACCCCCAGCAGCTCGCTCCCCATCGCACCCCTATTGCCACCCCGCACCCCTGCAACACGCTGTCCCCCCCGCACCCTGCTGCCACCCTGCACCCCCGCACTCCACCCTGCTCGCCCAGGTCCCCACACCCTGCACCCCACTGTTCCCCTGTACTCCGCACACCCACAGCCCCGCTGCCACCCAGTACCCTCGCACCCCACTGCCTTCCTGCACCCCATGTTCTGCACCCCGTTGCCCCCCCTGCAGTCCTGCACCCCCACACCCCGCTGCCCCTCTGCAAGTCACACCACCCCCCCACTCCATTGCTCCCCTGCCCCTCACACACCCTGTATAGCCACAGTCTGCAGCCCCCATCTACTCTGTTGCTCCCCCGCACATCGCTGCCACTCCGCTGCCGCCGCACATCCCCCCACATCCTGCACCCCATTGCCCCCCCCCCCCCCCCCCGCTGTGACACCTGCTCCTCCAGCTGCTGGGAATTCCTGCTTGAATGGTTTGGTTGGAAAAGACCTTTGAGGTAATATTTCAGAGAGAGGGGAAAAAGCATCTGAAGGGACGTGGGGTTATTTTTGAGAAACCTTGATTAACTCTACCATACCAAACCCAAAATGCCGTTCTCTCCTCTCTGCCTTTTATTCCTCTAACTTCTCCCACCTTCAAAAAATGCACAAGGGCAAGTAGTGATAGAATGAAGGGAAATGGCTTTAAATTGGAAGGGGGAAGATTTAGATTAGACATTAGGAAGAAAGTCTTCACGAAGAGGGTGGTGAGGCACTGGCACAGGTTTCCCACGGAAGCTGTGGATGCCCCATCCCTGGAAGCGTTCAAGGCCAGGCTGGGCAGGGCCTTGATCAGCCTGGTCTGGTGGGAGGTGCCCATGGCACAATTTGAGGTGTAGAGAAAAGTGGGCTGAGGGGAGACCTTATCACTGTCTACAGCTCCCTGACAGAAGGTTGTAGCAAGGTGAGTGTTGGTCTCATCTGCCAAGTGACAGGTGATAGGATGAGAAGAAATGGCCTCAAGTGATGCCAGGGGAGGTTCAGATTAGACATCAGGAAAAATTTCTTCACTGAAAGGGTTGTCAGGCACTGGCACAGCTGCTCAGAGAAGTGGTTGAGTCGCCGTCCCTGGAGGTGTTTAATCGACGGGTGGATGAGGTGCTCAGGGAGTTTATTAGTGGGCAGGTGCGGTTGGCCTCGATGATCTCAAAGGTCTTTTCCAACCAAGCAATTTTATGATTCTATGATTCCTCTCATCCTATCACCTGTGACAGACCAACTCCCACCTCATTACAACCTCCTCTCAGGCAGTTGTAGACAGTGACAAGGTCTCCCCTCAGCCTCCTTTTCTCCAGATTAAACAACCCCAGTTCCTTCAGTCACTCCTTGTGCTCTAGACCCTTCACTAGCTTTGTTGCCCTTCTCTGATCATACTCCAGCACCTCAATGTCTTTCTTGTAGTGAGGGGTCCAGTGGAGACAGTGCCTATGCCAATTACCCCTGTGAAGCTGACAGCCCAAGCAGAGCCCTTCCCTGGCATTAGCCCTCCCAATGCCAGGACCCGAGCTGGAAAACCTCTTGGCTGCGGTCCGCAGAGGCTGTGTGCTTGCAGCAGGAGCCGTCTCGGCTCAGCACTGAGGCAGGTGCTGCTCAACCCAAGTCACAACATTGCAAAGGTTAAGAGTGTTTTGTTCTTTTAAAGGCAATGGTGCATTTGTTTGCATATTACTTACAAGATTGTATCAGAAAGCTGAGCTGTAGTGTACAATTAATACACGTGTTTAACACAGTCAAATAAAGAAATGAAGCCTTTCAGTTAATCTTTAAAGAAAAAGTAGGGAAAGCTGCTGTGAAATCTAACCTGATGACATGCTAATGTACCCTGGCAAAGGTATTTTTCTGCTGCCATCATGCCTGGAGTCCCACGTGTGACTTCCCTTTATGGCAGGCAAACCCCTTTTCCTTTTCATGTCCTCAGCAATCCATAAGCAAACAAAAAATTAGTCACTGTTCAGAATATATCCTCTATGACATTTCGTTTTGTAAAGGGAGGGCAAATCTTATTTACAGATCTTCCCAGAATCAGTTACGGGGGCCTGGCTTTAACAGAACTACTGATGTTTTGCAAGAAAAACAGCCCTCCTTTTCATACCTGGTCAGCACAGCATCCGTGGCTTTCCCTTTGACATATTCACTACCCACTCATAAATCCATACCTATAATAAAGACAGTACGGTGTCTCTTTCTGCATTGCAAAGATCTGAAGGACAACTTCAGAAATCATACTGAGTCAGCTGATAAAAGGAGTAAACTGATTGCTTCCTTAACTTACTACTCACATATATAACTTATTACCTTATTTACCCAAAGAATATAGTATTTTTATAATATGGTTTATAAACATCTGCTTGTATTATTAATACAATATCTCTTCCCTCCTCTCCTCTAATTGTTTACTTAATAACTGCATCTCATCTTATACCATACCCCCAAATCATTTGTAATAGCATTGTGTAAAGCAAACCAAACACCTCCAACGCTGGTGTCCAGGCAAAAGTGTACATGAATGCTGCCTTTATGTGCCACACGTTACACCGCAACCACTACCACTATGCCCTTTTTTTAAAGTTAATCTTAGACCCCCAAAACTGTGCATTGTTGCTTTTGTGAGGTTAATGTAATCTTCACATGTTCGAATGATTATATGGATGAGTTTGCTTCTCTGTTTACTAATTAGTTTGAATTATAAATGTTATTATTCATTAATGATATCTAGTAGCCTGCATTCAAATGAAGACCTAAAAATCTGAGTATGGCTCCACAAATGACTGTGAAACCTTGAGTTCACCCTTAATATTCCTGATTTCTACTCATTCACTCTAAACTTCTCTCTTCCTTCTGTTTCTGAACTATATCTTTGATATTTTTTGCTAAAGAATCTTCTTTAAGCTACACTTTGAATATGTATTTGTAATTGTAAAATAGAGATTTAGCACAAAGAGGAAAAAGCAAACAATAAATATATCACATGTAATGACTAAAATCCTTTTTCATTGTCTAGCTGGATGTTTATCTATTACAAAGCCAAAGCCAACATGTAAATGGTGCGGTCAAGCAGAAGGGCTATTGAAGATAAGAATAACAGAAATTTGATACACATACACAAAATTTTAGCTTATTTTCAGAGCCAGTAAGTAAAAACCCCAAACCAACCCATCACATATTTCCAGAAACGAATAACAAACCTACACACTGTATAGGGAACAACATCTGTGGAAACTGCCACTGAGTGCATAAGATGTTATTTGTTGAGGCTGACTCGAAGGCAGACACAGTTACTCAGTCGTGCTGACTTGTGGTGATGATTTACTTAATGCTGACTTCTTAGACTAGTGTGATAGCTGATGATGAGGCAGTGCATTAACTGTTCCTCAAAAATATCAAAACATTTAATTGCAGAAAATGCCATGAACTTCCACTGCCTTAGGACCTACTTGTAAATGGGCTCTCTTTCTTGCTTTATCCTTTCCTAGTAACTCCCCCCAAGTGCTCCTCTCTTTATATGTTATTTTGTACACTCAAGAACTGTGTAGAATTGGAATAAAATGCACAGGGATTTTTCGGGGTTTAAATGTTTCAGATCAGTTCTATGTCCCAGCAGCAGACTTTCTGCTTTTTTGGCAAATTGATCATTTTTGAAAACACTGTATAGAATGTGTTGCTGAGTAGTCTCTAATACACTAAGCAAGTCATTTAATGGACGAGTTCCACCAAGGCAGCTTATGTGCAAGAAAGAGTTTATAGGCTTGTCCTTGTGCTTTGTAACTGAATGTCTTTCTTGATGACTGTCCATGTTTCAGATACCATTTTCACACACCTCAAGTTAACCAAGAGCAGAGATAAGAAAGATTAAAATAAATATTTGACAAAAAACAGGCCCATGGTTGAAACAATGGACTATTTTGCATGTTGTTGCAGCTGTCCTTCATCCATAGGGTGCATGAACCAAAAATAACTACCGGTAACAATTAGTAATAGTCGCTGCCATGGAAAGTTTTCTGATTATGTAGAGACCCAACTGAAATTGCTGGTTAAAGTCCCCTTTTATTTGCTTTGCTGTCACCTAGGATATGTAATTTCAAAAGGTAAACACCAGGTCATTATCTTTCCTTCAGCCGAAGTCTCTGTGAAGGTAATGCTGGAACAACCATGAAAAGAAGCAGTTAGAATTTTTTATTTAAGATACTGCTTTGTATTTTTTGATTGTCCTAATATGATTTATGAGTTGACTGAATATGATGATGCAGAAGAATCTTGCATGATTCAAGTAACAACATTTGTGTAAAATGAAACATGCCCACCACTGGATCACTCGGTTCTGTAAGGAACCCAATGAGGCTTTAAGTCAAGCGTTTGCACTTGCTTGTTATACACTGAAAAAGATGATCAAGTTTGGAGCCTAATGAGAAATTAACACAGCAGAAATTACCACGCTTGGTATAATCATCTTTATCTCCTGCCTTATTTGCAGTAAATAAGCTCTCTATGTTTTTGATAAGTTATAAAGAGCTGTGGAAAAAAACCTGTCAAAATCATATGCTTAAATATTTCAAATAAATGTAATCGTTTACAGACTTCACTTTAAAATACAGATCTAAATACAGAAAATGTATGAGCAAAAAAAAGTATAAGAAAACTTGCATCTTATAAACTCTCACATTTCAGAAGTGCTTTAAAACAAGATTTTAATGCTCACACTTACCTCAACAAGTCTAATTACAACACAGAGAAGTATTTTGCAATGTATTGTCCGCACTAGATACTCTAAACATCAGTCCTGGAGACTGGAAGCAAACAGAACTGACAAAAAAGCAGTCCAGTTTAAGACTGTCCTAAACCAAAATGGGAACTGGAATAAATTCCAACACCTGTAGGAGAAGTTGTTACTTTGGTTCTTAACAAATACAAAAAGGTATGCAAAAACGATTTTCTGTTTAAGTATAAATAACAGAAAAAAATTACATATTGATATGAATCTATTAAATCAATTAAAAGACGCAACGGAAAGCGAATTTCTCGAAGCAGTAGGAAGGTTTTATTTTGGTATATGTCAACAAAAGTCTCTCAGCTAGAAACTTCACTGTGTTGTCTGCACAGATCCATACTTTAAGGATTCACCTGCTGGACTTTGTAAGTAATTCTGGTAGCTCATGCTTCCAAAGAACTATCTCAGAGCAATCTGTGCATGGGCCTGAAGACTGACAGCAAGGACCTGACCACCCCTCCGTTTCTTCATGTTGTTACAACTCCTCCGCCTCCCCAACACCACACTGCAACACCTGCTGCTGCCAAAGGCAGGACTCTCCTGATGGCAGGCTTTCAGCCTAGCTGTGTCTAAACCCTGCATCAGCAGAGCTCTGCCAAATCCGCAGGTGGGAGGTGTAACACAATCCCCTTTTTCCTTGTCTGGATTATTTGCTCAGAGTTGTTTCCCATGCAAGCTAGGTCAGAGCTGTATCTTACCCACGTCCTGCAATGCAGACAAATTTCTGAAAGAAATAGGAATATTTCTTTTATCAGTTCTCAGGCACTTTGATATTTTTTCAGGGCATTCTCTGCGTTTTGGCTATTTTGGACTGACTTATATGTAGGTAATGTGTTAGAACCATCATGCCATCCTGCCACCAAGTAAGAATACCTTCTAATAGAAATATTTTGTAGTTTATTTTCTTCCAGTAGCACTCCAATACTTCAAAAGTCAGATTAATCACTTAAGACATTATACTGAAAAAAGTGGTTCGCCTGCTGTCTCATACCAGGCCCCATCTGACCTCATAGTTTTTAAGAACACAAGTCAGATCTGCAAAGAATTAAAGTTCACTTATCAATGATTCCCCCCCATGAAATTCTGAACCCCTATGAGTATAAAATTCCAACGCTAGGATGCCAAATATGTTGGTCAACCCGATGAAATCCTGTGGGACACAGGCCACCGGACCTGCTGTGTGGCTTTTGGTTCCATGTACAAGGTGCTTCAATTTCCTCATATTAAAAAATATATCAGAATGTGGTCAAGCAAGTTTGTCAGTTCCCTTTCCACCCTCCAAATTTTGCATACAGTTTAGAGCAACAGGAATACCTCCCGCTGTCCTCAAAGGGACCGCTCAACCCATATTTACTGAAATAATTGCTAATTATGGAATCATAGAATGTCCTCAGTTGGAACGAACCCACAAGGATCAATCATTGAGTCCAACTCTTGTCCCTGCATAGGACAACCCAACATTCACACCACGTGTCTGACGTCATTATCCAAAGGCTTCTTGAACATTGTAAGGGTTGGTGCTGTGAATGTTTCCCTGGGGAGCATTTAATTTCAGTGCTGGACGCGTGAGGGAATGATTTCCACTAATCATGGATAATGAGAGAAGAGCTGGAGACAGAATGTATTTCTCACTTAAGTGCACGTGTATAAATTTTCCCAGAATCTTATGCATATTCTATTACTTTCCAAGGACTAATTTTAATATTATGAAGTTCACAACAGCCAAATCTCTGCTAATTGGAGCTTTGGAGCCAGCTCTGTCTGACCTTGCATTTTAGAAAGACTGCAAACAGAAGTGATGATAGAAGATGCATCTGTTCAGCACGTGTCATACTTAACACAGAACGTTATTATTTCTCTCTGAATAGCGTCTGGAAAGTCTGAAAAAAACATGTTATGAAAAAAAAGGTATTAAAAAAACCCATGCTACCAGAGAGACGTTCTCTCTAGCTTTCAAAAAATACAGTTACTTAGATGAAAGTTTACTTCAACTTAAATCAAAATATTCCAGTGTTCGTAACGGTAACCCCTTCTGGTATCAGCACAACTCTGTAAACGCTAAGAACAGGCACAAGTGATCCCCAACTGCATTCTGTGAGACGCAAGTGGAAGGCGATAAAAGATTCGGGGCCCAGGGACGCGCTGGGCCAAGGGCTCTGGTGCAGCCGGAGAGCGGTGTTCGGGGCTGCGGCGGGCCCTGCCGGCGAGCATCGGCTCGGGAGAGCGCTCTGCGATCGCCGAGCACCACCTGCTGCACCCGAGCCTCCCCTCCCGTCCCGGCTCTTCCGCCCGCCGCCACTTCCGGCTCTGAGACAGCGGCTTCCGGAGCGGCGGCGGGCGCCGTGCAGGCGGCGCGGGGTGCGGCCGGGGCGCGCGTCTGCCCTTCCCTCGGGCGGGGGGGGGGACGGCGACGTTACCGGCTGCCGCCCAGCGGTCGCGCGGCGGCGGGGGGAGCGTTAACGGCGCGCGAGGGTGGGGCTGATGGGGTTCGGGCTGAGTCGGGTGGGGACGGGGATGGGGATCGAGGGGCGGGATGGGATGGGGAATGGAGAGGCGGGACGGGGAATGGAGGCCTCTCGGGCTGACGCGGGGCTTTCCCTAGGCAGAAGATGCTGTTGTGCCTCTGGGGCTTCCTGTACAGCCACTACTTTCGGTTCTGGCTGAAGTGGCTGCTGAGGCGGCTGACGGGCAAGTGCGAGCTGCAGCGCCTCTTTGACGGCTGCGGGGCCGGCGCCCGGCGCACGCTGCGCGTAGGTAAGGGCGGGCGCGGAACGGCGGCGGCCCGGGGAGGGGACCGGCAACAGCACCGGCCCGCAGGGCCCGCCTCATCCCTGGATAGCGTTTTCCCTCATCCTGACTGGTCTCTCAGGATTTTAAATCAGAATGCCAGACCCCGGGAGTGTTGCTTGCGTGCTGAGATCATAGAATGGTTTGGGTTGGAAGGGACCTTAAAGATCATCCAGTTCCAGCCCCCCTGCCATGGGCACGGACACCTTCCCACCAGACCAGGCTGCTCAAGGCCCCATCCAACCTGGCCTTCAACACTTCCAGGGATGGGGCATCCACCGTTTCCCTGGGCAACCTGTGCCAGTGCCTCACCACCCTCATCGTGAAGAATTTCTTCCTAATGTCTAATCTAAATCTTCGCCCTTCCAATTTAAAGCCATTCCCCCTCATTCTGTCACTACTTGCCCTTGTGAAATAATACAGTGTAATTCCAGTGAGCTTCAAAAAGTGGATCAGAAGTTTTGTATTTTCCCCAGAACCTTCCCATCACTTTGCACCTTTTTACCCTTCAGTAACAAACACAAAAACATTTCTGAAAGGAGAAAAATATTGAGGCATGGGATTGTTTAACCTAGGGAAGAGGAGGCTGAGGGGAGACCTTACTACTGTCTACAGCTACGTGAAAGGAGGTTGTAGCAAGGTGGGTGCTGGTTCTTCTGCTAAGCAACAAGTGGTGGATGAGAGGAAATGGCCTCAAGCTGCACTAGGGGAGGTTCAGATTAGATATCAGGAAAAATGTCTTCACTGGCACAGCTGCCCAGGGAAGTGTTGAATCCCCATCCCTGGAGGTATTTAAAAGACGGGTGGAAGAGGTGTTGAGGCATATGGTTTAATAGTGAACAGGTAAAGTTGGACTCAATGATCTGAAATATTTTTTCCAACCAAGTGATTCTGTGGTTCTTTTTAAGTTTTTTCTTTGTTTTTGAACATATAATTGATGGCTGTTTTAAAAAATGCACATCTGTTTGCAAGCATTGTATTCAAGGATTATAAAAGAATATGTAAATTAAAGCTTTTGATTACTTGATACCTGTTGAGTTTTAAGATTGAATAATTTTTGATTCATTACCTGTATAAAGGGGGTGCAAAACTGTGTAATACTTCCATGCCACAAGAACACATATTGTCAATTATTTAAAGCAATTTCAATTCAATTTAACTATGACTTTTTTTTTGTATTGCAGAACATTCACTGGAATCGTCAAAAAATAAGGTAAAAGATAATAGATCAGACTGTGATAAACCTTCTTTCAGATTCCAGAAAGGAACATGTGCATTTACTATTTGAAGGTAGAAGAAATTAGAGGAATAAAAGGCAGAGAGGAGAGAACAGCATTTTGGGTTCTGTATGGTAGAGTTAGTCAAGGTTTCTCAAAAATAACCCCATGTCCCTTCAAATGCTTGTTTCCATCTCTCTGAAATATTACCTGCTCCTTAGCAGACAAGTCATTTTACAGAGCTGCTGTTCTTGGAGAGAGTTGGTTCTCCCTTTCACAACAATCTCTTGTGCTGTGTGTATAGAAACCAGTGGCATGGTTTAGCTAAATGGTAGGGATGAAGCAATTGACTGCAGAGTATACAGTAGCATCTAGAATTGTTGAAAAAAATGTAAGTTTGCAAGTAGATGTTGGACAAAGTCGTTCCAGTTGTTCTGTAGCAGTTAGACATAAGGTAACACTTTAGACTGTCAGATTTGTGTATCTTGAACAAAACTTCCTCTTAGACAGTGAGGTGACCCTGTTCTTTCTCTAGGTGGTCACTGCAATGTGATGTTGAGAATCAGTAACTGCCACAAGCATCTTTGTTGCAGTAGAGCACGATACGGGTGGTTCTTTCAGCACCTCTTAACTGAATGACTGCATCAAATATATTAATGTTCAGTCTTAAAAGAGTTAACCTTTTGTTTTACTGAAATGAAATAAATTGGTGTCAGCATGAATTGTGTTAACGAATGCATTGTGACCGTAAAAAGTTTAGAAGACAATGTTACATTGTTGTGCAGTGATTTTGGGTGGACAGTGAGTAGTTGTCTTTACCAGTATTTGCCCTTTACTCTAGAAGACTGCAGAATAGCAGTACCTCACGTTAAGTTCTTCTTTCACCCCAGCACCAAAATCTCAGCTTCGTTAGTTCACTGTCTCCTAATTCTGAACTATTATTTCCTTGTTGAAATGTTATCACTTTTGCACATCTATAGCTGCAATTGTTTCAATTGGATTAGGAAGAATGCATTTCAGTTCAGTGTTTGAAAGCAAACAGGAACCTAGACTAAAAAAATCTAGAGCTTTTATTTATTCTTTGTCAGACTTCAGTGTAAACATTGTGGTTTACGGTCTGACAAAGTTACAAGTTGTGTTTTTATGTTATCATTGCAGATCTTTTGTATGTGATATGAGCCCATTTATTTCAAATATTTGCAACAAATCAAGAGTTCTTTTATAGTAAAGGATACATGTGTGGCAGATCCATAGAGGCTCAGAATTAAGAATAAAGTAAATGACATTTCTACATTCCTCATCAAATCTTTTACTGTGTTAACTTTCTAGGTTTTAAGAAATGCTGTACATGTTGAGGAAGCTGAAGTCGAAAAGTGTGTCAGAGATGTAATGAAAGAAAAGAAAATTGAGCAGAAGGATACAGGGTATGTTTGGAACCGGAACATAAGTTCTTCACAGTAGATAATTCTGACTTCTTGGCGCAAACTTGCACTTGCTTAATCTGATAAAATACTTAGGCCATTCAGCACAAACCTGTAGAATGAAATTAGAAAATATGGTGCAATTATGTCCTCTCCAGTTCTAGAAAATAAGTTGCAAAGTTTTAATTGACTTGGATTTTGAATAACTGCGTCTCTGTCTTGCAAGTCCCTTCTGTTACTCCTTATTTCCAAGTAATATCATTATTGCATAGGTTGATTACATGAACTGTGTAATGGCTTAGATTTATTTTAGAGAGTATAATGTGCTTGATTAATGTTTGCATTCATCTGCATAAGTAATTTTAACAAGTTAGAGGAAAATAATGTGAATAGTCAAAACCTTAAGGTTTAGTGAAGTGTTTCTTTGAAGCTGTAAGTATTTCTGACATAGTTTCACTGCGAAAAGTTTAGGGGTAGGTGGAGGAATAGAGGTGAATGTGGTACTCCGAGTTTTCTTCTGTCATCAGAGTTTTTACCCAAGTTATGCTTTTCTTCCATAATTTAAGTGAATAGGGCCTGACTGCAGCATTGGAGTCAACTAAGTTTTTTTAGATCCATGTAGCAGTATATTTAACCAGTGTGCTGTAGTTTGAAAGATAAACGTAAAGCACCTCGCAGTTTCTAGTGTTGACATTGTGTTAATCAGAAAGGTCTTATGTGGCAGTTCAAGCAAGAATTTATGGCTAACTGTGCCTCTAATAGCTTCTGTGTGGTATTGTGTTGTTATTTCAGGTTTAAGACAAATCTGCATGTATCATTACTGCAGATATCAGGTTATAAAAAACTGTATTTGAATGTGGAAAATCTGAGGAAGGTCCCGTATGATTCGGATAACGAAGAGCACGAGGAACAGTTAATTGAGGTGAAAATAATCTTTTAAATACAAAAGCTGTTTGTTTATTTTTTTCCCTCCCAAGTCCAACAGCTTGAGTGAACTTAAATTTATTGATAGTATTCTTAGCAGCTGGCCTACTTAAAGCTCTTATCTACTCGTGAACTGCTAAGACATTGTAGAAGTGATACGTTAAAATACAACATCAAAGCAAAACAAATTATAAAACTAGAGATGCTTACACTGGGATTGTTTTGTGTGAAATCAGACGTAACAGTAACACATAAGTAGGATAACAGTTTTGTAATGGGTCACTGAAGGATTGCTACTGAAAAGATATTTAACCTCATGCAGATGCCTAACTTTGTAAAAAAGTAATTGTCCAAAGAGACACATGTATTCTTATTTCTGTGTCCCAGTGAATGTCAGAGAGGACAGCTGGAATAAGGACTATCAGTAATGTATTTTAAGTAACAGTAAGAAAGAGCAAGAAAATAATATAATACTGCTTGAGGCTTTTTAAAGTAGCTTCCACTGTGCAAATGTATTATCATGCCATCTTCTTCACATTTTGTGATTATCTCAACTTGCTATGCAAATCCCAACATTGCTGTATTAAGTAAGCATTCATTGAGAATTTATATTTAATTTTTTAGCTCTCCTATCAGAAGGCAATGCACAAATTAATTTCTGAAGTTAAACAAGCCTTTGCTTCTTTAGTATTTATACAGTGGCTTTGTCTGTGAAGGGGAATTGCCACATTTAATGTTAAATATTATCAGTTTCATAATTGCTGAAATAAGCCATTGTGTATGACTCCAGATTGCTGTCCTATTGCTTGGTGAATGGTTTCTAGTGTGCAGCAGCAAGTGTTCTGAATTATGTGACTTGGAATACTTTAGCAGCTGTAACATGGAAGCATATTTGTGCAGCTTTGGAATTTGCTGATGCCTCATGAGAATCTGAAGGCCAGAATCACCAAGCAGTGGTGTGACATTGGCTTCCAAGGTGATGATCCCAAAACAGACTTCAGAGGAATGGGCCTGCTGGGGCTGGTGAATCTGGTGTAAGTGAAATGAAGGATTTCATTTCTGTTGTAACTAATTTTCAATACCTACATATTTTCCCTGGTTAGTGCTATTTCTAATAAAGAATGAACAGAAGCAAATAGAAATGGTGGCTTCTGTACAGCGAAAAGTAGTGTTTTCTAAATAAGTTATCATTTCTAGTGGCTGCGAATGGGTAAATTGTGGTTGGGTAGAGGCCCACAAGTGAGGGGAGGAACAGGAAGTTGCCCAAGACACTTTTATCTTTTTGTTAGCACCATAAATTTTTCGTACTTATAACTTAGAAAGTAACTTGTCAAAAAATTTAAAATTCTTATGATAATGAAAAATAAAGAGGTTTGCATAACTTTGCTAAACTAATTTGTGGAATTGGTGAACTGCATATTTGATGCTCAGATCACAGTCATTTTTTTGGTGCTATATTAGTTCATGCTGAATATAATTTAATTTGCTAGCTTTTCCTTGCCTTTCATTTTGTGCCATTTTTCAGTACAGAGTAGTATACAGCTTTAGTTTAAAGCTACACATTTTGATTTTGAATACATTAATATTTTTTAATATGAGCTTAAAAAATAATGGAAGATTCTGTTTTACACTGACAGGTATTTTAGTAGGCATTACACCAACGAAGCACGTCAGATCCTTTCTCGTTCAAATCACCCAAAGCTGGGGTAAGTCACTGTATGACTCTTTCTGGTTGTTCTGTGTAACAGCTTGTGTGAAATATGTGTCCTGAAAATAAAGAGGAAAGTTTATAGGGTTTTTTTTTTCCATTAAAAGATGAAAAAAAAAAGAGCTGAAGTAGAAAGATGTGAGAAATCAAACACAGAAATCAATTTCGGGCTGGGAACTGTGTGCAGCCTTTTTTTTTTTCCAGAATAGACTTGTTGGGATGAAAGCATTGCAAAATACTCACTTTGGTTAACACAGTGAACACCTTTAACACTATAGTTGGCTTTATTTGTAATAGGCTTAGAATAGAGTTCAAAATGGATACTTATTTACCTTCTTACTGATTCTGTATTGGGATGGTGTAGATTATCTCTTTACGTTCCCCATTTTGTTAGGTTCCTGCTCTTTAATAAGTATATACAAATAAATGTTTTGTTGTTATCGCACTTCAGTTCTGAAAGTTTGTATATTAAAACATCTAGCTCATTTTACAGGGAAATATGCTCTTAGCCTAGTCAAATACAGAGGAAATCTGGTAAACCTGTGGATATTGTCTGATCCATCCACTCCCCAGTTAACTCAACACCTACCAAGAGTGAGAGGCTTTCATGACTTCGGTTGTAAATAAAATTGCCTTGGGCAACTGGGTCATGAATAGGAGATACAAGACCTTTAGATCAATTGAATATCCGAATATCCGTGTCATTGACCCAAATTAATATTTTCTTTTTTCCCAGAAATACTTGTTTTAACGTTCCTTAATTCCTTTAAGAATTTCTGTTGTGTTGCTTTCTATACCATGCAACAGAATTTTTTCAGCTTGAAGAACAGGTTGAGGTGGCCATTCCATTTATACTGTAACAACATTTTTGATGTCCAATTTTTAATTGGCAGATTTAGTGATTTCAAATGATCAAATTGAGGCCAGTGTTGATTAGCCTTACCATCTCATTATTGCCTACAGGAGGCATTTGCCACACTATTGTATAGGAAAACAGTGTTATTTAAATAACTTTTACATGGTTGGATGCACCAGGGAATGGAAGGAGTGGTTTCTGGGCCACAGTCACATTGTCAGCAAGTATCATAGTTAAAACTGGCTCTTACAGTGATCCTCGTAGAAGCTTCCAAGTCCTTCAGTCCATAAGGTAAAATGTGACCTGTGATGGTGTTGCAGGTATTCTTATGCAATAGTTGGAATCAATCTGACAGAAATGGCATACAGCTTGCTTAAGAATGGTGCTTTGAAGTCTCATCTGTACAACGTGGTCTGTGGATTGCCACAGATGGAGCACTTCCATCAGTTTTACTGTAAGTATCTGCAGCTTCTTTTGTACCAACCACCCAGGGGAGCCTACAATGCACAGCTGGGTTTTTTTGGAGCACATTTCCACTCTTTTCTCCTTAGCCAGAGAAAGATTTTTATCTTCTGGATTAGGTATTGGAAATGTAGTTGATGCTTAAACATTGTACTACAGAAATGTGCCTTTGAGGGATAAATTTGGGTGGCTTTCTGTGTATGAAAACTCAGAATTTGCAGGTTTGGTTTTTTATTCGTTATTACAGTGTGCAAAAGCTTGCTGCTGACCAGGATGGGACACTTCCTATTTTAAGGGACTGAACAGAAGGGATCATTCAAGGTCTAGCTAGATCAATTCTCATTGTGGAGGTCATTTTTGCAGATCTGTATTTTACCTTCTTCACAGGTTATCTGGTTTATGAGTTTGACAGGTTCTGGTTTGAAGAAGAACCAGAAAGCATTATGCACTTCAACCAGTACAGAGAGAAGTTCCATGAAAAGATTAAGGGACTTCTGCTGGATTGTGATGTTATACTAACCTTACAAAATATAAAGAAACCTTAACTATTCTGCAGTCTGTGAGGTTCTGCATCAAAAGTGGAATTATGCATTTGGATGGAAATTTTGCATGATTCACCAAAAGCTGTTTAACAATGGAACTGTTTTTATATATTTAAAAAAAATCAAAATTCAGTTAAGAAAGCTTGGACAATCAACCTCTGTTTACAGGTCTTTATAAGCTATGCTCCAAAGGACAGCTTTTTTATAAAAAAAACCAAACAACAAAAAACAACAACAAACCAACATAGAAAACAACCCACAAATCTCCAGAGCCTCTGGATCACTTGCTTTCACAATTTCTTTACTAGTGTTTGGTTCAGGAACATGAAGCAGGTATTTATGCCTCATCATGTTTTCCACGGATAGGTTTGACTGTTAATTGGCTTTCAAAAACTTTGACTTGAAGTTACTCTGCGTGAAGGCTTTGTGTGGTCTTTTTCTGTACACGTAGCTGATGGTTCACTCATCAATGTTTAATTTCTCTGTAATTGAAGAGGTCTACAAAGGGGGTGTGGTCATGGGGCAGAGGCTTAATCCATGAAGATACTGATGTATTTGCTAGAAATTAGTTCTGCCTAAGGATTTTTTTTTCATCTGTGGATTTTTACCAGCAAATTCCTATGCTTGGAGGATGCTTAGTTTACAAACAAACAAAAAGAACCATGAATTATCAGATTGAGGATCAAATCTTCAGACTAAAGTTACTCCTAAAAATATTCCTACTGTAAAAAATCTTCTGTTCTTTCTTATCTGACTTCAGCTGCTTGGGCTGCTTGACTTTGGATCTGTGGTCAGCCCTTGCTTTTAGCAGCTAATGCTGTATTCTCACTAGGAAGTACAAGAGAGTTAGTACAGCCCTTTTATAAAGGTTCACTCATTAAAAACATTTATTGCAGTTGCAGTCCCCTTTTGTGAAAATGAATTCACACCTGCGTACAACTCCCTGACAAAGATACATTTTCCATGGGAAAGATGCATCTGCAACGTGTTCCTTAATCTTGGCATCCTCAGACAATCTAGTCAATAGGACTTCATATCTATGTTGTGAATAATTATTGCTTAAAGCAACCTCAGATAGGTTTGGTATGACCATTTCATTTTCTAAAACCCACTAAGTGCCTTCTGCTTTATTCAATGAGTGTTTTATTTTGATTCTGTAAACCAGATCACAGCCTTAGAAGCTTGAGTTATTTGGGAAAGACCCTTTCAGTATATACCTAAATATTACATAGTGGCACAAAATTTGTATGTGGATAGAAGCTTTCATGCCTTTTTTTTTTTTTTTAAACCATCTTGGGTAAATTAGTTAACTTCTAGTCCATGACTAGTCATGAAGAGATTCCCGAAGAACACAGATACTGGACGTTAGAAAAGAGAAGCCCCTTTCTGTAATGAGTGATGTTACACTACATGTGTATTAAATGTATTATTATAATATGTAATACTGCATCTCCTTGGAGATAATCAAAACCCAGCTGGACATGGTCATAAGTAGCCTGCTTTAGGTGACCTGCTTTGGGCAGGGGGGCTGGACTAGGTGGTCTCCAGAGGTGCCTTCCAGCTTCAGTAATTCCCTGAGTCTGTGTTTTGTAGTGACTTCTTGCACTGCATCCACACAGTTGCTCTTGATCCCTTAAATGCTGGTGATCTATTACTTGTGAGAAGGCTCCCAATCAGGGTTGACAGTTTATGTGTAGGAGGTAGTGCAATGCTGTTTGCTTTTTGTGATACCTTAGGTATAGCTGAGGGTGGAGAAGGGTTCATCTCATCTGTATTGGCATCTCATCTCTGTTGGCTTGATGCTATTTTACTAAAAAAAAAAAGATAACGTGATGCTTGTAGGGAGAGCAGTTCTGGTTCTGCCATGGCTTGTAAGCTGAGCCACGAAACTGACCAGATCAGGTACAAAACTGGCCCCAGGAAGCCTGTTTTTTTTGGTACTCCCAGGTACTTGGTCCTGTAATTCTCACCACTGAAAATCCTGTGGAGAGTGTTCTGGGACTCAGGTCCTGTGGTAGAGTTCTGTTTCTCTGACCTTTGTAGATACTGGACATGCCTGAAATCTGAGGAGGGAAGTGGACTCATTCCCAGCGGTGGAGAGCTAAGCGGTCTGTTACTCTCCAGCCCCAGCTTCTGTCATGTTTGTCCTTCTTCATCAGCAATTTCTGCTTTTGCTTGTAGATCTCCTTTGCAAGCAACACGAGACTGACTTTCTGAATTTCAGAAGTGCCCCCAGAATGTTTAGCAGCAGCAGTAGGAAAGATCCCATTCTTTCTCTTTGTCTGCTGCTTGCTAGCAAGGAACAAAATTGCTTTGGCCATCTTTCTAACACGCTCCCCTCTGCTAGAGTCTGCAGCCTCTTTCTTTGGCAACAGGTGCAGAACTAACCTAAACCCTCATCTTTCCAGCCTTGAAACTTCCACTCGATCCCTTGTTCACAAGGAGACTGACAAATTCTAACTACTGCTGAGGCTTTTAAAGCCCAACCAGCAAACTCCAGATTTCCTATTGCACACCTAAAGTCCTTGTAGATTGAGCCTGGTGCGAGATGCAGTTTCATTGGTGTGAGCTGGGAGTAAGCTGTGTCAGCATACAGGAAAAAAGTAAACCCAGCCATCATCAGATGAGCAAGATTTACGAGAATGCATTGGCTTGCATGTAGTGGTTAAGGTGACTGTTTATGTCTGCCCCCAACACACGTCCCCAGTGAGCAGTTAGAATTTGTGTGTAGTTTTGTACGATCGAGTAGCCCAGTCCTTCTGCCTGGAAGTCACTCGCTAGATGTAGACAGGTGCTGGATGTCCCTGTTTTGCACCAGTGGTAGCTAATTGTATTGTGGTGGTAGCTAGAAAATACATGGGAACAGGTAAAATTGTGTTTAGGGAAGAACAATGCTTTACTAGTCAGCAGTCTAAGTTACGCACTAGGTCTATGGTAGGGCGACAATCCTAAGGTTATGGAAGATGCAAAATGGAGCTGGCCCACCCTCTGCTGTTTGTTTAACAGCAGAATTTGTTGCTCGTGCTTTATTCCAAGAGTCTTAAAACCTTGGTAAATTCTGTTGTTATTTATTAACTGTCATGTTTTAAAGTATGTATTAACATAACTAGGATCTGTAAGGACTGTTAGTTTTCTAACTTGCTGCCTCTTTAAGCTTTCACATAGTGAATGCTTTATATGCAACGGTAGTTTTAGGAGAAAACTAAAACTGAAGACAACAAGGTGGTTCTCTCAATTTGTTGCTGTTCCTGTAGCAACTGGTTAACAAACTACCTCCGCTGTTGTTGTTTAGTGTATGCTTGAAACAGTGCCACTGCAGGAACAAATTCATCTGCAGATAAGTAAAAGTGTACCACAAGCAAAAGGAAGATTTGGTCTTTCAGTAAGTAAACACTTTGCTTCAAAATAACCAACTTGATTGAAAAGTGATTTGAAGATGGTGCTACTTAGGAAGAAAGAAACTGAGGATGGTTTTAAACTGGTTGTGCTTCTGTCATACAGTCCTGAAGGACAATAGGAAAAGGGGCCAATTTAAGCACCTCAGAGAAATAGTTTTGGATTTTCACTCTGTGAAAAAAAAAGAACAAAAAAATGCAGACCAAAAATTAAACACACAAAGCCCCGAGCATCCATTGTCCAGATTTTCCATCGTAATTTAAATAGCAAACATTTTACAAAAAATATTGGTTACCCTTGTTTTGAGAATTACAGTGATGAAAAAGTTTGTGTTTAGTCAGGAGTCAGTATTGAAAATACTGGTAGTGAACACGTGTGGTAAAGTCGTAACCTGCTGTTCCTTTCTGTCATGCTTGGTTTGTGTTGCTGTAGAACAATGGTGATGGATCTGTGCACGGGTCCTCCTTGTGCCAGTCTGGATCTTGTCTTTCTCTAGGGACGGAAAAACCCCCACAGCCCAAGACAGCTCGTGGGCAGTTTCTTCCTATCACACTGTGCTTAGATAGCTGTGTACTAATAGAGTTTCTGTTTACTACAATATAAAAGCAATAATGTAAACTGTGATGTCTGTCTGTGTAATAGAAAGAGATGTTTACAATGATAGCAAATAAAGAACGAGTTATTCCAAATCACTGCTGTCACCATCAGTGTGTTATGCCCTGCTAGAAAATGCAGCAAGTTCCAGTTAGCCCTGCCCTCAGCGACAGGAGAAAGCTTTACCCTAGCTGCTTTCTTCTCTTCCTCCTCCAGCTCCAAGAACTTGCTTAGTCTCTGTGGTTCTTGTCCTGGGCTTGTGTTTGTGCCTGAGGGAAGGCATTATTGGGAAATAGCACTGCAGCACAAACTGTTGAAGAGGAGGGCAGCAGAACTGGAAATCACAACAGCTGGAACAAAGGCTCACGGGCCCTCGTGTTCTGGTGTTCACATCATCATCCCCCAGCTGTACCTTAGACCAAGCACCAGAAGAAAGGAGTAAGATCTAAAGCTGTGAGATCCATACAGAAAGCGTTTAACTGTGGAGATCAGTCTGATACCACAGAAAAACCTGTGCTTGAAATCTTAGATCTCTTGTAACAGGAAACTGTCCGTGGGAAGGTCTGAGTCCAACACACGCGGCACATTTGTGTGTGTGATGGCCTTCAGCTGTGCCTCACTCGCCAGCCCTCGTCAACCTGTGTCACAGCTACCGTGCATTGCACAAACCAGCAACATTAGCAGAATGTGGGCTTCTCCAGCCATCATCTCCCTGTTCCACACGGGACCTGGAAGGGGGCAGCATCCCCTTTTTGTAATTCCTTTGCTCCATCCCACAGGAAGCAAGCCTCACTGCCTTGACACAGAGCATACAGGAACAGCACGGTGGGTCGGAAGCAGGCAGAGAGGACTTGTGCTGTTTCTTTAGCTGGAGCACAGCATTGTCCTCCAGTAATGGACCAAGATATTGACTATGGGATGTAAGAGACCATTCCACAGGTAGGCTGCCCGTGCTCCGCTGCGAGCGGCGGCGATTTATTACTGCTTTAGTCAGTTGCTCTTGAAGTCCTCACTTTAAAAGTGATCTGTTTTAAGCTTTCATTTAAAAAATAAACCCACTGAAACTCAAACTTCAAAACACAAAAATACCCCAATGAAATGAAAAACCCCTGAAAAACACAACAAACATTTTGTTTGAAAGACCTTGAAGTGAACTCTTGAGTTAACTTGGAGTGAAAGTGTTCTTTATTCAGGAGAGCAAAACTCCAGGAACAAACTGAGAATTGAAGAAGAACTCTGGAGAGAAACGCTGATGTGTTTTAGATGCCTTTTTTTTTATTAACCATGGAAATATTTTTACCTCTGTCTCTTCCACCGTGCCTTCATCTCCATAGAAGCTATGTTAAATAGTCATTTTTTCAGTTCTATTTGTATTTCTCAGGGAACCTTTGTTTCTGCTCCTGAATTTTGGAGACCAGCCACTTCTTTTAATGGTTCTAAGTGTCACTACATGAGAACGACAAGATCTCACCTGCAGCACTTTTTGTTCCTTCAGAAGCTTTGAACAGGCCCTGCACTACAGAAACACCTGACTCATCCCAACCCCAAGTGTCGGGTTGGTCAGTTATGCAAATCCCGCGTATTTTAGAAAATGGAATGAGGAAACAGCTATTCAAGAAATTTTAATTGAGCTATTGAGTACAGCAGAAAAAAGAGAAGAACCTGAGTTGAATTTGATGTGCTGTGCTTTGAGATGTTATCATCAGCCACAACTCATTGGGAGTGTCTTGCACCGCAGTTAAGACTAAATTCCCAGATTTCATGCCTTGTGTTCCCACCACTGAAACTCTTGTGCTGCGATGCTGCCAGCACGTGCCACGCACTTCCATTATCAGCCAGATTCCAGTGTAATGTTCACTGCCCCAGTTTTGTTCTAATTATTTGCCATCAGACAAATCTATATTTTCATGATTGAACAAATCAGCATTTTCAATGAGCATCAAAAGTCACAATTGCCACTTGAAGCTCATAAAATTTGACTCAAGACTATCTTCTAGTGGAAAGAAACAGAAATAGCATAAAATAAATGTTTTCTTCCAGCTCAGTGACAGCCGCGACTGCTTCACTTTCATTCTTGCTATAACGTTAACACCTCGGCATCTCATTTAATGTGGTGATGGGCCAGCCTTGTCCCACTGAGTCGGGTGTTGATAGCAGGGTCCAAAGGAAGGCCCTGGGCACTGGAACCTCCTGGTGTAGCAAAGGCTGGGATACAAGGCTGAGCTCAGCAGCCAACCTGCGCGCTGCTACTCTCGTCTCATTTTGTCCAGATAAAATCATAGCATCATAAAGGTCGGACAAGACCTCTAAGATCATCCAGTCCAACTGTCAGCCCAACACCATCGTGCCTGCTAAACCATGTCACCAACTGCCATGTTTACATGGTTTTTTTTTAACACCTCCAGGGATGGTGACTCCACTGCTTCCCTGGGCAGCCTGTTCCAGTGCTTCACCACGATTTCAGTAAAGAATTTGTTTGTTTGTGATATTTAATCTAAACCTCCCCTTGGCACCACTTGAGGCCATTTCCTCTCATCGATTCGCTTGTTACTTGGGAGAAGAGACCAACACCTGCACTTACATGCTCTGGTAAAGATAACTAAAAGCTTTGAGAGGATGTTCACTTTTGTATGCTTTGAATGTGTGTCACTTGTAAGAACAACACCCACCTCGCTACAACCTCCTTTCAGGCAGTTGTAGAGAGTGATGAGGTCTCCTTTTCTCAAGGCTAAACAACCCCAGTTCCCTCAGCTGTTCCTCGTAGGACTTGTTCTCCAGCCCCTTCACCAGCCTCGTTGCCCTTCTCTGGACGCGCTCCAACACCTCAATGTCCTTCTTGTACTGAGTGGCCCAGAACTGAACACAGTACTTGAGGTGTGGCCTCATCAGTGCCCAGTACAGGGGCACAATCCCTGCCCTGGTCCTGCTGGTCACGCTGTTTCTGATACAGGCCAAGATGCCATTGGCCCTCTTGGCCACCTGGGCCACTGCTGGCTCATATTCAGCACCCCCAGTTCCCTCTCCTCCAGGCAGCTCTCCAGCCATTCTTCCCCAACCTGTAACGCTGCAGGGGTTGTTGTGCCCCAAGTGCAGGACTCGGCCTTTGTTCTTGTTAAACCTCATCGTTGGTCTCAGCCCATCGATCCAGCCTGTCGCCCCTGTTACATGCACTCTACACCTGGGCTAAATTACAAAGGAGAGAATCCCAACAAAAAAAAAATACAAATCAGTGAACTGAGCAAGAGAAGGGCTATATGGGCAGCGCTCAGAAATGAACAGCTGTGCACAGCAGCCAGACTTTATATACCCACAAATAAATAGTAAGGTTCAGAAATAGAATTCACTGAATGGTGCACATCCCTGTCCGCTCTGCCAGGTTTGAGGCCGACAGCTTACCAGGACCCTCTATAACACATTCTAATATTTAAAGCCTTAAACACATGCCTTGTGAGCTACAGGAAAGCACAGATGGGTCATAAAATATGGGGGGCTGGGGAGGGGTGTCCTAAAAGGAGTCTCAACTGTTGACATCAAACGTGAGCACAGCAGGGAAAATTGTTTAAAGAAACTGGGTGGCACAAGTGAAACTTGCATCGGTTGGGTGTTGTAGATGGAAGTAAATACATTTGAGTGTTAAAACCAGGCATAGAAACTACAAATGTTTTTGTTCTGAAAGCTGGTGTTGAAGATTGAAGTGTAATTAAACACAACCACCTATTTCTTCCTTTTGCATGACGTTAATAGTTAAAAATCACATCTGTGCAGAGTGTACTTTATTTGTTCACATTTCCAATTTGTGGTTAAAAACCACTTCATGGGACAGTTTAAAAGCATTCTTTTAAAACAAAAGAATTAAACACAGCTTCGGCTAAAAACCCTGCAAGTTACACGGATGCAATATACAGGAGTATTAAAAAAAATCAACATATTGTACAGAAAAGATTCTCAAACCAGCAAATAAGGTTTAGGCATGTAGGTTTGATCCTGGACTGAACAAATATGAATTAAAAACCAGCTAACAAAATTTAAAAAAAAAAATCCTGAATATCAGTATAAAAGAAGCAAGAATTCAAAGTGCAGGTGCTCCTGTTTTCATCTGAACATAATATTTAGTAAGTTGATACAGGATACTATTCATTTTATATAAAGTGACAGTGTTCTCAGTAAGACTTAAACATTCAGATACATTATCTTGCAGATTTTGTTCATTACTGCTACTTTACACTGTTGTAAATGAAGACTTATGCAATACAGGATTTTATTTTCTTACTCTAACAAGGATATAATAGGTTGGTGGTAAAGGTTAGTTTTAAGAGCTAAGCTATGTATGCCATAGATCCAGCCTTAGAAGTATATATGTATTTTATTTCACTTTTAAAAACAGCTTTCAGTTTTTAAAAAAGGACTCCACCAATCTGTCTGGGACCTGCAGGTGCTGCCTTTGGAGCAGTGGCAAAGCTTCCGTGCCCACTGCTCAGGAACACGGCTCCAGGCAGGGTCCTGCTGGAGATCTCTCCTTGGTGGCCACAGCTGGGAAAGGGCTTTCTCCTTGCTGGGTTTGGTGCAGCCAGAGGCTGCCAATGGGCTCTGCCTTCTGTTGGAGCAGAAACCATCCCATTTACCTACACTTGGCCCATGTGCCAGCTAGGCTCGGGGTGGACTTCTCACTTTTATTTGAGCAGACCAGTCTCAAGAAGAGGCAGTTCGGAGCCAGGCAGCTGCCACCAAAGTGATCTTTCATATATGCAAAAAAATAAAATCAAAGCAGGTGTTAAAAGCCATCACTCTTTGAAAAAAATAAAAGAGTCATATGAAACAGAATTATCCTTCAGGGATGTTGCCTGGAACTTAATTTCACCTGAAGTCCTATTCAGGTTGACAGTGTCCCTTTAAAGTTTAGGTACTTCCAGTTTTGTTCATTTCTTTTCCAAAAATCAGATCTCTGTATATGTCTGCTTTAAAAATGCACACAAATATTGGCATTAAGCTCACATTTAGAAATTAAGAACTAATCTTTACCATTTTATACTGACAGCAAGGTTAATAATACACACACTTCACTGACAACTGTTATTTCTTTTCTGTATTTTGAATAAAATTTGCATTCGTGTAACATTTCCCACTGAAAGAGTGATTATACTTCAAGATAGTTAAGTTTGCACCCCAACATTTTCACATTAGTGAAAACAATCATGTTTTGAAAATACCAGGGCCTGTGCCAGGTACTAATAAATACAGAATAAAAAAAAAAAATAAATAAAAAACCCGACTGCCTTTTATCCCGACATAGTAGAGATTTCATAGTCACTGGTCGAGGTTATCGGTTTACCCATCATCCTTACGTTTTTAGCATTAGTAATCCTAGCCATCATGGACACAGGCTTGTCAAAGTACCTAACCAGGGCTGGCTCAGTCAAGAGAGAGGCTAAAAATTGTTCAAAGGTGATGGCCCAGTCCCTGTCAATGCTAGTGCTCCTACGAAGAGAAGTGCTGTGGTTGCTCCGTACCAAAACTGTATCCTCACTGATGTCCTCGCAGTGCAGCTTCTCTTCTTCGTGCGACCCTGCACTCAGTACTGAGTAGGAGGACATGGAACTATCATCCTTCGTTTCATCATCGGAAATGAGCATGGAAGAACAGGCTCCGTTGTCCCTGGGAGAGTCTTCAAGCTTTATGTCTTCCATCTGCATGCCCAGGGCGCTGTCGGTGCAAACGGCCTCCTCATCGCTGGGGACGCCGAGGCTGCTTTGGAATGGCTTGTGCTGTTCAAGGGGGTACTGCTGGTGCTCCTCCTTCTGAAACACCTCGCCCTGAACAGTTCTGGAGCAGTTGTTACTGCTGCTGTCTGCCTCTTTCGTGGGCTGCGCGCTGAAGAGTTTACCAACCTCACCTATCTCCAGAAGCAAGCTCGTCACAGCAGCGGTAGCGTGGTACAGGTCTTGTTCATTGGGGTCTTCACTGAACATATTGTACATGGTCTTGCACAGTTCAATGAACTGTCCCTAAACACGGAGGGAGGAAACATTAATGAGAGCTGGGAACAAATCAGACCGAGATCTGCTACGTCAGTTTAAAAAGTCTGGAATAGAGGTATGACACAATAGTTTATGTGATTAAACTGAAACTGGAAATCATTTAGGTGCAATCTCTTTCTAAAGCATTTTCTATGACTGGGTAGCCAGATGTGTTGCCTGTCCAAAAGCTATTTAGAATAAACTGTTGGATGTTTCTTCCAACATATGACAAGTTTATTTCTCTGCAGCCACAGGAGGGCAACAGAGGGCGAGCAGCCAGACGCCTTGCATTCGTTTCGGTGGATTTTCCTGTAGGAATGATGCTGAGTATAACTAAGGGTCTGACACAACTAAGAAGTAATGAAAAATGAAATAAGAGACCTGCAGCACTCTTAATTGACAGTGGTAACTATTGGATGTGAGCTTTCTGGAATTCAAAACTCAGGAATGAATAGGAAGGAGATGCTTAGGGCTAGCTTAAGAAAGAGGCATTGTTCTACAAGGAATACACCTTCCCTTTGTGCTCTGGAGGAAAGAGCTGTCCAAATGGGTCTCCTCTTCCCTAGTAGATATGGATCCAAGGGGAATGAGTCTGACAGTATAAATAACAAAACATAAAATGCTTCTTTCAGGTAATGTGTGTCAGACATTATGAGCTACTGGGGATATTGAGTGTCATATCACCCTTTGTCTAAAGATCAAAATAATATGTTATCATTCCTGTATGTGTGTATCTCATTTTTAGGATGCTTTGGGAGCTGAATGCCAGTTACAGTATGTTGAAAACAACAACTTCTGTAAGCAGCTGACTGCTTCTCTGGTAAAAAAGTATCTGCCTTAAAACAAAACCTATATTCAGTGTTAACATATTGAATGTTTATAGGCATGTGAAGAAAATATAGAGTTAATGAAAAATACGTAAGTAGCAGCAGAAGTACCTGATTCAGTTTGGGCAAGTCCTTTGTGTTTTTTGCTTTGGATTTACTCTCTTGGCTCCACATTCTCAGATAATTTCGATTCTCTTGTGAGCTCTTCTTGCCTATTGTCAACAAATTACCCAGAGATGCAGGAAAAGTCCATGAAGGAATCTTAATGCTTTTTTTTTTTCTATTTTCAAAAAGAGCATCTTTACAAGAAACAGACACACCAACGTACCTTTGTCTGTTTTCAGACTCACGGTAACAAACCCATCATCCACTCCTCGTTTGCTCCTGCTGTCGAGGCCAACGACTAGGAAGTGGAGGGGCAGGGGAGAGAGATCAGTGTGGGTTTAGATACATACGTACTTTTCATGTGCACAGTGCAAAATAAAGAAAATGTTCACACTGCAGAAAATGCAGAGTAAAAAGGACAGAACTAAATGATGATTTTTGCTTAAATCTGCTGAAAAATTCCATATAATAAATAATACAAATACTGAGACAGGGACCATCTTGGTTTTGTTTGTGTAGTACAACTATTAGCCTGTTACCACAACATAAGTGGTTTTTAGCATTATATTTATTTGGTGATTATACCACTGCATCCTCTTTTGTCTATCAGGACTTTAAATTGCTATTTCTAGTCTATTAATTCTTACCTGTATTTCCAAAAAAACCTTCCTTCCCCCTGTCATCTGAAGGATGGCCAATATTTTTCTTGAATAAGAGAGAAACTTAACATCAAATATCTAAAGGAGGAGAATTCCATTTAAGACAACAGTGAAGAGACACAGGTTCTCATTAGGGCACAAAAAGACTTCAAACTGCTGAACTACATTTGGGTGTATCTTTCGGCTTCAATTTTCCAGAATAAGTTCTGATCCAAATATATCTTGAAAGCCAATGTATTTATCCTCATCCTCCATCAAGGCATACGTGCTGCACTCATCACAAAACTACTTCTACTGCAGCACATTGATGACTTTATTCTGACAGTACTTCTGCAATGCACAACCCAGGGCAGTTCTCCGTGTAAGGATATCAAAACACACACAAAGACTATGTACTTCTTTTTACAGGGAATATGTCACTTACACAGTTTAACACAATAAAAAAGTAGCTTCCTAAAAAGACACATGGTTTGAAATGCATTACCTCGTCTTTTCACACCTGTGACAAAAGATGCCTACCGTGTGTGCATTCTGGTGTGATGTCTTCAAAAAAGTACTGAGTAGCTTCAAAAGCAGAGTCTGGCTCTTCTTGCTCAGGGGATGGATCTAAGCAATATAATAAAATTCTTCCATTAAAAATTCCACCCTTTAATTAAAGACTAGAATAGATTTCCATTGAGAATGTCAGTTTCTATAAGCAGAAGTGTGAGGATGCGATGAATTAGGAATGACCTCTTTTCAACTCACAGGAGATGAACACCTGGACCTGTACTGTCTCCTCCCCAATATCCAATACTGTCTGACTAACAAGCAGCTGTTTGCCTTTAGAAACTGGTTTGCCCATCTTCCCATGTTTAGTTCCATTACTTTCTCCTGTGCAGCTCAGCGTGTCCTAAGCAGGGTATGAACACTTTCCTAGCTGGAAACAGTCTGTCATGAGTTGGTATGAGCTTACCAGTCCCTGAATGTAGCTTACCAGAAGCTACATTCTTAAAAATAGATCTCTCTTATAATTCAACAAAATTGTACTTTTTTTCCCAGTCAAATCAGTGAATTACTCAAGCCTACCTCTAGCAAAGGCAGCTGGGAACAATCAGGGACATACATTCAAAACACATGAAGGTGAACATCCTCTCAAAGCTTTTAGTTATCTTTACCAGAGGACTTAAGTGCACACAGGCAGGTGTTGGCCTCTTCTCCCAAGTAACAAGCAAATGGATGACAAGAAATGGCTTCAAGTTGTGCCAGAGGAGGTTTAGATTGGATATTAGAAACAAATTCTTTACTGAAAGAGCGGTGAAGCATTGGAACAGGCTGCCCAGGGAAGTGGTGGAGTCACCGTCCCTGGAGGCATTCAAAAAAAGTGTAAACACGGGCTCATTTAGCTGAGCCCAACAGTTTGTACGTTTCCCTGCAAAACATGTCTATGAAATGATCTGGAGCTTCCCTCTGCACGCTGTACCAGCCCAGAGGGGAACCAAGAAGAAAGCCTGAGCACAGAAACAAGAAGCCAGGGCATGCAGGAACATTTTAAGCTTCACCATTAAATAAAGTGCACGATGGTGACAAAAGCTGATGAACACTGTATTTGTTATGCATGGGGGAATTCAGCAGCCCCAGCTAAACAGGCAAGAGCCACATACACATGGCTTGTTTGTGGCTGGAGCAATAGAGGGCTGCATGGGTGCTTTCACACTTTCCAGGTCCATACCTGGTTATAGTAGAAGCTCTCTTACTTTGCTGCTGCATAAACAAGTACAAATTCCCACAAATTAATTTTAATTGGGAAAGCTAGTCATAAACAACTATTTTAACATCATTTACTTACCGGGCAAAACATGCATTTTATACAGTAGCTTCAGCTTCTCTGTAAGATCTCCATGGCAAGCTGCACCTAAACAGCATTACATACAGCAAGTTAACACTCAGCACTCGATGCCATTCTATTTATTATTTCTACAATAATGCATTTTAGAAGCTGCAATACTCTCCCTGGGAAGCACTGTAATCCCTTTACAGCCTGACATCATATGGCAATCACTTGACTTCTAAGATCATATGGTTTGCAGTAGAAAGAGCAAGAGAACACAGAGCACCTTACCCTGACTTTTGTACTTTGACCTTGGGCTTCATTAAATGTCTCTTTTATAATGCTCAAAAATAATCTATGATCATCACATTACCACTCAGAAAGGCCTCCAGCTGAAAGTTAAGACCTTTTTGTGCGGATTTCAAACTTTCTCATCTGAAGATTCAATAACAACATCACATGGTTTAGAACAACAAGATATTTACCAGAAAAAAAAGAGAGAAGTTCAAGTAAACAGCACTTATCACAGCTTAGCCATGGGCTAAAGTGATGTTCAGGCAATACTTTGTAACCCCTATTCCCTTCTGGTCTACACTACAGTTAGCTGTATGAAATCCAGTTAATTAAATGATACGTGACTGGTTAATGTGGATGCACCTACTGAGAGCAGCCTAAACCCCAGTGGGAACCACCATCACAGGCAAGGTAAAACGAACTGAACAGTAGCATTAACAGCTCTTCAAACAAAGGTGATGGCAGATGTCATGGCGAAGGTCATTATCCGATAGCTAATGTAACACCCCTGTTCCTGAAGGACTGGTTCCCCTTTAGAAACAAACCATTTTGGTCAGATTATTTCGAGTGCGGTGTGAATTCTTACTTAGCCCAGAGACGAATTCCCGGAAGTTAATGAGCAGGTCTCCATTTTCATCCAGAAGCCGGAATAAGCGCGCAGCCAATACATCTGAATGAGTTCCACACGCCCAAGGGAAGAGGAGAGCAAACATCCCCTTGAACTGCTCAAAGTCAATACGGTACTGCTCCAGGTACGGCAGGCTGGGATCATGCCGGTCGATGGCGTTGCTGTTCCCTCCCCAGTAGCAGCTGGTCAGGTGTTCTGCCTGAACAGAAGGCAAATGCTGTCAGGTTGTCATCACCGCTGTAAACAACCCAGTGCTATCACCAATAAATAAAATCCAAACAACTCATTCTTAGAACAACACAAGACAGCAGATGCATTTCCATCTACCCAGGCCTTGCACTTCTGCAAGAGGTCTCTCCTCTAAACAGCACAAAGACATCCCTCTACAAAAAAAGAAGATAAAGCAAAACTTTTTCTGCCTCCCAGGCAAATGAAACATGGAACACCTGTTCTGAACAGAGCAGTAAGCAGTTGTGACTTGCACACACACACACAGAGGCTCACTGCGCTTCATCACCCCTTCAATCTCACCACACAGTCAAGTCAGAAAGAGCTTTAATGAAATCTTCAATTTCAGGGCATATGAAAACAGCTGTTTATTTGAAATATTTTTTTGTTGAATTGTATAGTCTCAAAAATATATAGTCCTACTCTTTCAGTTTTACTGAAATCAGTGAAAGTTCTGGAGCTCATTTTGGTGCAATCTAATTCAAAATTATTCAGAAGCTGAGAGGAAGGAGACCCTAGCACTCCAGAGTGACCAAATGGGGTGGGACTACCTGACTGGGTCTAATTTCATGAAGGACTGAAAGAAGGCACTGCAGGATTTGAACAATTGTAAGACCTGACATTACAGATGGGACGCTGAAAGGAAAGAAACTCATGTTATACCAAAAAAATATCTTTTACAACAAAACAGAGGAAGAAAGTATCTTGTTTTAAGGCCCTGTGCACGAAGGGGAAGCTAAAGCATTTTAGCTGCTCATCTTCAAATTTGTGGATCTGACAGTGTTGCTGTACAATCAATTAGATTTCCAAGTAATGCAACACACATAAAGCACTAACAATGGCAAAAATCAGCTATTGTGATATGGAAGTATGAACTGAGATAATAGAATAAAGGTATTTCTGTGCTACATGCCAAAACTTGGGTCAGAGAGACATACGTAAGTTTCTAAAGACTGATCAAAAGCCTCTCAATATTTTTCCTTAAAATAGTTTTCACCAGTATATTAATTCTTTTCTATGGACAAATCATTCAGTGAATTACTTATTTCCTGGGCTTTTAAAAACTGGTTGGGATTTTCCTGTATATTCAATAACGCAGCAGCAATTCAAAATTGTATTGAGATACCTAATAGTAAGTTACTCTCAAACACCTCCTGGTCTTCAGAAAAGAAAAAGCCCCCCACTCAAGAATAAATATTTTTATTTCCTGCAGAGACAGGATCTTATCTTCATTTAGCTTTACCTTGAAAAGAGCATACAGTTCTTCCAGTTCATCGATGGTAAAAGAAGTCTCTGTCACAATAGTTCGTACCTTTTGAAACATAACAGCAATAGTTATGGATTTGAAAGCCATGTCTCATTGAAAAGCTAATTTCAATTTCAGAAACTGACTGACCTTAATCTTTGCAAAGGAAGTTCTTTCGGTACTTACCACATTGCGTTTTGTAGTATCTTCCAGGGTTTGAATAACTTTCAGCCTTTGTTTGAATCTCATTTGTTCAATTAAATCTGCTCGGATACTTCCAAATTTCTTAAAGAGAAAAAGAAGTGCAGGATAGTCTGTGCATTAATATTTGAAATGCTTAGTTTGCCTTTAATATATTTAAGAAATTAATTTAATTATGCTATATACCACAAATGGTGTGTTTGAAAACTGCTGTTAAGGCAATTCTATAACTCACGAAAAAGTTAAAGACTTTAGGAATATATCACCAGATTTTATTTTTCCCAATAACTTATTTTCATCTAATTTTAAAGGTTATTATTAAGTTACAAATCCTCACATGTGAAACCATAATCTCAGTAGCTAGAAACTTCTTCCTCGGCAAATCTCTGTGAAGACTGTTTTGTAACTCCTCCTGCAGGGTTTAGTTTTGGGTTGCCCTGGAACATCTCTGAATTGCTACAGAGAGAGAAGATATTAAGACCAACCAGATCTCTCACAGCGGAGATAGTACAGCAGCCCTTATATTCATGAGGATCTGAAATTGAGCATCATGAATGCAAGTTCCACTAGGAAGAAGATTCTACAAAAATGTGAAAGTCTTATTTCCTTTGATTTTATTTTTTTTTTCCCCACAATGCACATAATAATCTCAATGAGCTCTGGCACATAGTACAGAACACCCCAGGGAAAATTTACTGGGAATAGTATTCCACGTTTTCATATCTAGAGGAATGCCAAATCCCTAAGATTTCTTCTTGTGAACTCTATGCAGGTGGCTTCTGGCATCACGAAAACACTTGCAAACACATACTTAGAACTGTACAGATGACCAGCAGGAACAACAATGCCAGACACCAAGTATGCCGCCCGTAAAATTAAAAAGGGGTGGCAAGACACATTTTCATACAGAATGGATTTATATTTCCAGTGCAAGTGCATCTACAGAAGCAGGTCATAATTTGCTCACACATTCATGGGTGATCAAATTAATGCTAAAGCTGTGATAGCTCTTGTACCTTTATCATGTATCTCAGGAGTAAAACAGTCTTTCATGTGCTTGGAGAATTTTGCAAATAAAGGAATCTTTTGGAAAACCGGAATCCAGATAAACACCCATGAATATTAAGCATCACAAAGGTCACAAAACTCTGAAACAGAGATGTCTTTTGTTGCTCTCTTCCAGTAATCAGGGCTTATTCCCTGGTCTGGAGCCCAAAGGAGATGGTCTGTTCACATCCATACAACTAAAACTCATGTAGCCTACAGAAGAGGAAGGTTGCATGCCATTACCTTCTGGGAATGTCTCTTGCCCGTGTTAACTTTCAAATCATACAGGGAATTGTTGGAAGTGTGTCACTTGTCCTAGGTCAAAACTGTATCAAACCATTCAACATTGGAGTGTCAGCTGTTCAGTTAAAATGGCCAAGATCCAGATACTACTGGAGAGGGAGCTTACATGTTTCAAGTCTGCTTTTTCCCAAATTAATTAACACACAAATCAAGGGAATTAAGCACATGAATAAACTCTGAATACCCAAGTCTACACTCCATTGACAGCTAGTGAGCGACACACTGCCTCTTAAAACTGTTGTGATTATGGACTACTTCAGTCACGTCTATTGTAATTATTACAATAAAACAGGCCCTGAGGCTTCTGAATCAATTGTAAAATTAAATGCAAAGGTAAGACATTTCTTACTAAAAGAAGCTAAAAAATTACTGACAGGGTAAGATGTATTTCTTATGTATAGTCTCTTATTTCAAGGATGTTTTCTTTAAAATTAGAAAGCTGGTTCAATATCACCACAGAGAGGGGTGATAATCACTTAATTACAAAACATTCCTCTGCATCACTTCAGTTTTCACTGGAGACTTCCCACACATGCATCTGACATGATTACCTAAGAGCAGGACAAGATCAGAGAGTGATGGAAAGTAGCTCTTCATAAACCACTCCAGATATTGTGCTTTTGTCAGCACTATGACTTCACCAAGTTCTCAGACTCATTACGCTTCCAAGACAAATATCTAGGACAGTCTCCAAGGGACAAGGTTTACCTCCCCATCTTGGGTGTGTGTGTTTGAGGGGGGGCAGAGCATTTTTTCAGCTGAAGTTCTTCCTATTTTTTGTAGACAATAAATGACCAAAAGATTAAGCACCAACAGTTACCCAACAAGTCCCTTTAATAGCTTGAATTCTAAACCCAGCAAAGATACGATCACTTGCTTAATACTTCTCTCTTTCTAGTTGCAGCAAAGCTTCCAGCCGTGGCTACACACAACTGACTGATGAATGTAACAGTCATTGAATAACAGATGTCTTGAAGTTTTTTTATCTTGAGTATATGACTGGATTGTTGGGTGTTTTTTTGAATAATCTAATCAACCAACAGTGATGACTCTTGCTTTCTTCACAGTTCTTCATTCCCCATGCTCTTTGTTTTGCCCACCTATACTGGAGTACAGCTGGTTATTTATCTAGAAGGAGCCGCATAAGTCCCAAGAAGACAGACTGGCTCTGCACTGAGTCAGGTTATTCATCTCAAAGCACTTAAGCCAATACAAGCTGTCTTCATGATGAGGAAATCAGGAAAATAAAAGGGCTCACATAAGTATCCTTCTCCCCATTATAACATTGTGTAAAGGAGAAGAACAACATATCTAACTTAATTTAGTTTGGCCTTCAGCACAGAATAAACTAAGGACTATCTGCTTCCTTGCTAAAAAGATGTCATATTAATAAAGCATGGGCCTTTTATGAAACAGCTGTCATATTGCTAAGTATGAACCTACATCCTGAGCTAAAAATACTAATTTACTCTGCACATCAATGGAAGGAAAAAAGGAAATTAAGAGCGACTCTTTATTTTTTTTAGAAAAATAATATCGTAGGATCATAAGAATGGTTTGGTTTGGAAGGGACCTTAAAGATCATCCAGTTCCAACCTCTCTGCCATGGGCAGGGACACCTCCCACTGGATCAGGTTGCTCAAAGCCCCATCCAACCTGGTGCTGAACACCTCTACGGATGGGGCATCCCTGACTTCTCTGGGCAACCTGTACCAGTGCTTCACCACTCTCACAGTAAAAAAATTCTTCCTAATGTCTAATCTAAATCTCCCCTCTTTTCAGCCTAAAACCTTCATCACTTGTCCTATCACTACACTTGCTGATAAAGAATCCTTGTAGGCAAAAAGATGTCAGTGGCAAGAGGCATGATCTCAGAGGTGAAAGGATATGTCAGTGTTCATTAGGGATATTTTAATTGATGCCTTACTTTTAAAATTTAAAGACAATGAAACTGGTTTACAAATTCTTGTGGGTTTTGCAGGCTTTGTCCTGTGTTTTACAGATATTATTACCAGCTCCTTTCACTTGAAATTTTTTTAGCTTTGGTGATAATACATAAGCTGGTGGCCAATGGTCATAATAGCGCTTGCTGAAAAAGACAGGTCTTTTGGAAAGGTCTTCTGAAATCATACAGATTTCATCAACGTTTCACTTTGGAAAAACTTAAATGAGTATTAACCTTTTCTGAATTACAAGGTTTTTTTGTTTGTAAAGCACTTTTTTTTGATACTGCAGCCTTCTATATAAAACATCCCCAAAATTAAAATTTTAGCTTCAAAGAAATACTAATCCCTCTCCCCTGCCCTATTTCAGACTTATGAGTCTGTACTTCTTTATGTTCTCTACATTCCAAGTAAAGCCAAACTGTAGACTATCAAACTCCCCTGCAATGCAGAACAAGTGTGGATTGGCAAGCTCTTGTTAAGAAACTCTTTCCCACCTCATAGGAAGACCTGATGAGTCTGAAGATATCCACCTCAGGATAAGGCTCTACATCATCACTGAGCAGTGAGTGAAGATGAGGAATGGGTGGAAGGGTGCTGTCCTTATTAGTTACACTGTCCAAATATCTGGTGGAGGAAAAAAAATAAGAAATGAGAAACCCAAGATTTGCTTGTACCCCCTCCCTTCTGAGGGTTAACAGAGTAAGGGTTACATACAGATTATTAAATATAAAAAGGATCAAGCCACTCTCTACTAATGAACTGCATGATTTTTTACATCAGTAATTTGCCAAATCCTAACACTGTTTTTTTTTTTCCTCAGAGAGAGCTCAGGTAACCCTGGTAATTCATTATCCTTACCAAGAAATAGCTCAAAGTCACAAAGGAGTTGCTTATTAAACAGGTTTGTTGCTTCTGGTTGTTTGAATATGCCCAGGTAAGTATGACACCATGGGAACAAGGGTCAGTGTGCTTCAGTCTACACAACACCCTGTCCAACTACTGCCCAACTTGCTGCAAGGGGCTTTATGGGCTTGTTCCTCCCACTGGTGCAGCTGCAGTAGGGCAGAGTCCTCTACCCTGCAGCCTCAGAACACTTAAATCCTCAGCAAGCATGGGGGCTTCCTTGAGACAAAACACAACCACATTTTTCTTTAATCCCAAAGAAATTTAAAACAGACCTCAGCAAGGCTATACTAATAAAAATTATCAGAAAAAGTTTCCCAAGTTTCAGCAGCATCTTGAAAACTAAACATTGCTGTCAAACACAAGGTCATAAGTGGCTGCACTCAGGAGTATTAGTTGGTATTAAATGACTCAATCTAGTCTATTTATCAGCCTCTTGTTTCACTGAAATCTGTTAATTCAAGAGCCTACCTAATTTGTCTGAGTTCCATTTGGTCCATTCCCAAAACAAATTCCTTTGAGATCAAGGCTTTTTCTTAGCAGCGTTTAAAAGGTAGCAGGCAAAAAATAAAGTAACAAAAAACCCCATGTAATCAACTAAAATAATCAACCAAAATAGGTTTCTATAACTAGGTTTGGGAAGTTTATTTGAATGTCTTGAAAGAAGAATTTATATCTTGTTGGTCACTTAACATTATTTTAAAACAATATAAAGAATACCTTATATAGGTGAAAAGGGACTAAAGCTGTGTAAGATTTACATCTATTGCACTGGTTTGAATTGAGCATTTAAACATAAATCACCACAAATCAGAAGAGTAAGCAAAAAGAAAAATAAAGTGAAAATACGTTATTTTCTGTAATAAGTACCTTCCCAAGACTGTCATGGCTTCTCCATCATCTTTACAGTTAAGCAGCTTGTCTACATTAGCATCGAGGACAGCGAGCGCTAATTGAAATATCACCTTTATTCCTTCACAGAAGAAACAATCCACAACCACCACTGCACTCTCAAAGGGCATCACACTGAGGAAGAGAGTGAGGAACCACGATAGGGAAATGGTAGATATTACACCCAAGTCCTGCATGCAGTCATAAAGCTGTGGAACATAGTCACGAGCCAACTCTTCAAAGACACCTTGATCCACCAGTGCTCCTGTTGAACATAAACAAGGTGGGATGTCCATTAATTCAGCAACAACCCTTCACATCACCATTTAGGGGAGAAAAAACATATGTGTATCATCTCTCTATATAAATACAAACCCTAAGGATATTCTAACATGATGATTATACACATTTTATCACTTTCAGATAAATAATATTCTATTCCACTACAGAGCTGTACATGCAAATTGAACTGTAGTAATTTTTTTTTTGTTTTAATTATACACTTCATAAGAGCTAACAAAAGGTCAATTTGGTCCAGCCCCTGCTGAAGTTATATGATGGCTTAATACTTACCATTGCTAAGTAGAAAAACACTTCTCAGCATCACCTACTAGAGGAGGCCAGGGTTACTGTGAGGATCTGGATTTATGTCAAGAGAATCCTGTGCTACACATATCTATGCCATAACATCAGTGTCTAAAGCAGGACAGGAAGAATCATTTCTAAGGCTGAAGGATTATCTCCAGCATTTCTGAGCTACAGTCAAGACAGTTGTCATGATAAACTAGAGAGTCATTCACTTCCATACACACAAAGAAACTGTCATCTGACATCAACAGCTTTCAGATACTTGTGCCCTTTCAAGCCAGAGGTAAACAGGCCCAAAAACTTTTGCTACAAATTACCGTAGTTCCTGTTTCCACCTTACCTTAATTAGATAACCAGATCATCTAAAATTCAAAGATTAGCCTCCCATCACTTTATTTACTTTGCTTAAGCCCATTTTAGAATGTCATCTGAGCCTAAGTAGGTGAAAAACTATTAACTAGCATGGTACCCATTTAGGGAATTACTTTCTACCTCCAGCAAGCTGCTTTGCCACAAGCATTCACAGGTTTATCCATACCACACACATCTACACGTATGCTTGTGTCAATACAAAGAATACCAATGAATTTGGTTAATTTTTGTACAGTAATTTTAGAAAAATGCCCCATAACATACCAACAACTCTTGTGTTGTAGTAGTCAGGTAGCATACGTTCACAAAGAGCCACCAGCAGCCAGAAAGCTTCCTCCTCTTTTGCATAAAGGAGCAGTACTGAAGTGACAATATTCATAGCCTAAAAGAAAGAGAAATATAAATTGCTAGACCCATTTATTCAATATCTAAGCACAGCAACTGGGAACATGAGTGGTTCCTAATGTCAGAAAATCAGCTACACCTCCCCTTGCAGACTCCTAACTGTTACAGTATTTTCCTGAAAAACATCAGGCAGAGTGCTTAAAGGAAGGTTTAAGAACCTCAAACAAACCATAAAAAATTATTAGGTGGGGGGTTTTTTTGCTTTGTTTTTTAAAAGAAAAAAATAAATCAAGGTTTCTTTTCATAATCAAGGCAACATTCAGGTCTGCACGCATCCAGTTACACTGCTACTGATATTTTGCCAATATATGCTCTTGGAGAATCTGGGTCTGATGGAGACAAAATGCCTCCTACAGCACTAATGACAGCCACTGCTGTAACACTCCTTGCAGAGCCACTCTGCGCTCTCTATGCTTTCTGCTCCTATGAAAAGGTCAAGAGACAGCATCTGTGAGCTGAGGCGAATGCCTATAACAGTATCAGTCACAAACAAACAGAGCATAGAGAAACAAAAGTCTCTTCCTGTCGCTCACTCTCATGTTTGACTGTGTGCCTGACAGTTTTATGGCTTGTTTCACTCCATTTCAAATATCACAGCCTTGTACAAATCTGAATTGTTTGCTTACAGCCTTTGACTAGACCTCTATTAGTTAGAAAATATGAAGTAATTTGGTACCATTTTCTTCTCAGTTTGCCTCCTAAGGAATTAGTTGCTCGTTTCAGACCCTGTAACATTTTAAGGTTCCAGCTTAATCACTGCCTGTTCAAAACAGCAACTAAGGTCTCAACTAAAATACAGAACATTGCAACTCTGTCAAAATCTATCCTGTTCTTTTATATCTTGTCTACTACATATGAAATACTTCAGTGCCTGAATTCTCACTGTAACTATGAATCAGCATTTTGGATGCCATGGACCAAGTCCGAAGGCTGTAAATAATTACTGTGACAGGAATTAGACTCAGAAAGCATTTCTACTGTTCCTCTGTTAAAAACCCTTTACAAAAAAATATTGTAGCTATTACTTAGTAATATACTTCTTACTACATAATTTATGATGGCATGTTAGAATTGCTTGCACTTTCACTTACTCATGTTGTATCAAGGACTCTTAACAGTCAGACATTAATAAGGCTTCCTAATACTCATCAATTCAAGTCTCCTTCTTTTGCAAAAATAGGTAGGAAGGCAAAAAAAAAAATCCAGGTGATAAGTCAAAGGTACATAGCAAGAGAATGACTATTTGAGCCCAGTCACTGAAGCAACCTGAATCACAGGCGTAAGAACTGGAAAACTATGCACTGGTCAGCATTGACTCTACGGATAAATGGCTGAGATGCACAGTGATAAGATAACTTCTAGGTATTAGGGTTTTTTAGGTCTTCTTTTTTTTAGTTTTGTTTTGAATGATTGAATGGCATCATTGAAAAACAGTAAAGGAGGCTCTGGGGGGGTTATTACAAGTAACACTGAGTAACTAGGTAAAAAGCTAAGGATGAACAATTAAAGGTGGTAGTTTTTTCTGCTTAAAAGAAAAGAACCTTCCTTCAGGTTCCATCTGCCATTTTCTGTAGATGCTCTGTTGTTTTCCTCTGTCCAGTCTCCAGATTTATGGACAGAAAAATACACTTGAAGAAGACTATGCACCTCTCTCAGCATGCATTGCTATTGCTAACACTTCTGTTAGAGCAGGTCCTTGTGTCAAATCCCTCTGCCCTCAGCACTCCTGTAATTCTGCAGCACTGCAGCTCTACATCACAGCATTTTACAGGTATTGGTGTACTTTACACAGCGAAACACTCACACACATGACTGAAAAAAACACGAGGATGAAGAAAGAATTGGAATCCAGAAATTGAAGGAGTGCCCAGGTATTTCAATTACCTGGCAATATCCTATGCTTGGATTTCTAAAAGCATAAGCTGTCAAGACTCTCCTTAGAGCAGCAATACCCATCTCATTCTGGAACGCAGGGTGTTCCGGAAGGGAGCGGTGCAGATCTCTCTCTATCTCTTCTGTAGCAAGGTTATACTTCCCCATTGATTTCTCCACTAGATCTTCATAATAGCCAGGATGAGTGGCCATTTCATTAATGGCTCCTGGGAGTAGAAGAACAGTATTAAAAGCAGAAGAAAAAAGCAAGGGTTAACAGATACAGTATCACATGATTAACTTCTGCAGCCATTTCACCTGCAGTGTCACCAACAAGTACTTTAAAAGCAAATACGAGATGTTATTTTTGCAAAGATGATTAAAAGAATAAAAAAAAGGATGTGCTTAGGTAACTGAGGTATCGCCCGTGTCTTCTCCTCTAGAGGCATTTTATAATGAGATTAAAAAAGAGAGAAGACAAAGCCTGTCTTTCAGCCAGAACACACAGGAGCCTTGAAGAACCAATCAGCTGTGCAGTCACATTGTATCATGAGCTCCCTCTGCAGCTGGCTGTGGGCTTTGATTATCATAAATAACTCAAAACATGCCTCTGAGAAAGCTACTTGCCCTGAAGACGGAGTAGTTTAATGACTGGTTGCAAAAAGTATGATATCTCAGCCAAAAGCAAGAGACAGGAGCTCCTGAGCTCTATTCCTGCTTCTGAAAATGACTCCATCATCTTAGTCAGGGCACTCTATCTGTCTTGGGGAAACCATCGCACGCTCACAGGAAAGATCTATGCATTCTTGTATATATTTTCTGAAAACAACTGTTTAATGCCCAGCAGTAAAGAGAAGGTGTACGAGGCTAAGCATTTTTAGGAAACTAACAGGAAACAAACCAGAAAGCATCATCAGGTCATCATATGAAGTCCTGGTGTGCTCATCTCCTAAACTGTGTGGGTAGCTGAGGTGGAACTATCTCATGGAGGGGCAGACCTAGGGAAGGCATACAGTAAGTGAAGGGTCACGAAGAAAGCCCGATGTATGGACTGATTTCCATATAACTAGTAATAAAGTGATAAAATTCTTTAACTTTGGAAAAAAGCCTAAGACCCAGAGAATCCTTGATGGTACAGAACCATAGAAATTACAGAATGGTTTGGATTGGAAGGGACTTTAAAGCCCATTCAGTCCCACCCCCCTGTCATGCCATGGGACACCTCCCACCAGACCAGGCTGCTCAAGGCCCATCCAACCTGGCCTTGAACATTTCCAGGGATGGGGCATCCACCACTGCCCTGGGCAACCTGTGCCAGTGCCTCACCACCCTCATCGTGAAGAATTTTTTCCTAATGTCTAATCTAAATCCTCCCCCTTCCAATTTAAAGTTGTTCCCCCTCACCCTATCACTCCAGGCCCTTGGAAAAAGTACCCCCCCAGCTTTCTTGTAGCCCCTTCAGGTACTGGAAGGATGCTCTAAGGTTCCCCTGGAGCCTTCTCTTCTCCAGGCTGACCAAGCCCAACTCTCTCAGCCTCTCCTCATAGCAGAGGTGCTCCAGCCCTCTGATCATCTTCGTGTCCCTCCTCTGGACCCGTTCCAACAGTTTCATATCCTTCTTATGTTGGGGATTCCAGAACTGAACACAGTACTCCATGTGAGGTCTCATGAGAGAGAAGTAGAGGGGGAGAATTGCCTTCCTTGACCTGCTGGTCATGCTTCTTTTGATGCAGCCCAGGATATGAAGACAGATATAAATATTATCTTACTGTTTTTCACATACTGGGGGCACTCAATAAAATGATAAAGTCACTATTTTCTAATTATTAAAGAAATAAAGAATGATTATGTGCAACATGCTTAAACTTCGGAATTCCTTGCAACAACTTACTGTGAAGGACAAAAAGCTTATCTGAATTCAGAAATGATTTAACAAATGGGAAGCAGGCCTGCTCGTGGTTGTTGAACATCTACAAACCCCTAGAGTGCTGACTTCTGGTAACAGTGTGTGTGTGTGTATTCTGCTTTTTATGTTCTTTAATTAATTAAGCCTGCTGGAGAAACTGTATTTACTGGTCTAAACAGAATTCTTGGCTAAACTAGTCTGGCGGCTGTGAACAATCACAGTAACAGTCACAGTCTTACTTGCTCCAAATATTTTTAGATGCTTATTATCAGCACCTTTCAACATCTTCGAAATTCTTTCTTCCCTCATGCTATTGCTAACTTCCCACAGTCACATTCAAATGAATACCTACCTGAAAACAGTAGCCAAAGTTCCCCTCTCATGCTTTCTGGAATGCCCTTCAGAACAAGGTCTCTGGTTTTCTCTGTACGATACATACAGACTCCTTGGCCATACTCAGCAAAGTGGATCTTCCATGCCTGTTCTTTCAAAAACTCCTTAGCCTAAAAGCAAAGAAAGGCAGGCATAAGGACAGAACTTCTCTTTCTGACACGCTGCCTCGCTGAAATGCTAAGTGCTAAAAAGCCTGCAACATCCTAACCTTCCAAGTGAGCAAGAAATAACTTGGCTACAGTCCAGCTCTCTTTTTAATGGTCTGCCTCCTCCCATTCCTTAGTTTCTATCCCAGCAGACCTTACTGTTAAAAGAATATTGTTGAAGCAGCTGTACTTAAGAGCAGGCACACAACCTCTCTTTGATTTCCATTCAACATTGCTGGTTTATGTAGTGAAGTTGTTTGTATTGGTAAAAAGACAGCATGTTCAATGCCTTATTTCTGTGAAAATATTGCCTCTTAACTGTCCGTGGCAGAACAAAGCCTTCTGGGTCAGAAATATGGATTTTACAGAAAACAATTTAACAACTTCTTCAGTCAGGTATAGTACTCAGAAGTGTATTTTACCAGCTTGGGGTTGAACTCCTCAGGTGACCTCCTGCGATACATTGTCATTAAAGCTTGACTTGCTGTTGGAATGCCATTGTCATTGAGATTGAACTGGCGCTCTCCTTCCGACTCTGAGCTGAGGCTTTTATGAGGGCTGGCAGAAATCAAACTACTTGATCTCGTAAACACCTGTAGAAAGCAGACACAATACATACATAGAGCTGAGCCAGAGTCTGGACTTTTCACAGTTTCACAGTACTTCAAAATTTACACATGCTAACAGCTAACAAAACCTGAGCAAATTAAATCAACTAGGTATGTTCAAATTAAACCAGTATAGAATAATAAAATTACTTCCAGTTTCTCAATAGCTCCCCACACAACAAGAAGTAATCAAATTCTATAATTAGAATTGCTAAGCTACTGTTCAAGTAGCACTGGGCATTGAAACCAACTCCCTCGGTCTCCTGTCAACATCACAGGACAGCTGACTCCCTGGGTGACTTTTTCAGTGTCCAGAATCTAAGATTTATATAGAACATATAAATATATGTGTGTGTGCACACATACACACTCATATTTAAATAGTCATACACAAAATAAATTATTTTTCCCTTCACTTAAGAAAATGTTATACAGAAAATTCAACACTGCCAGATTGTGATTTGGAAGAAAAAGGATTTCCTGACTTCTCAAACAGCTTTGAAAATTTATCACAGTAAAATCTCATATAGCAGTTCACCCCAAATGCCTGAAATTGAAATAAGTAGGCATGCAAGTCTACATACGTTATACAACCAAATGTAGTATGAACGCTTGCAATTATCTGTGCTTATAATTCAGTAAATAGAATATGTAGCTCCATTTAGGGCAAAAGGCAAGAAGAAATTTCAGCATTATCCATACATGCAATACGTGCTCTTGTGTGCAACACACCATGTATATATGATGAGGTATATTTCATCATAAATAATGCAAGTGAAAAACTGACTTTTAAGACTTACATGGCAAACCACAGAGAGCTACTTAATGCAATACTGAGATACAGCTTACTACAGACATGGAACATGAGATCTACCTACATAAAACCAAAATGATGCACCAGAAAAGCCTTTTCTGTTTTTGACATCTGAACTGCTAAACTTTGCTGGGTTTAATAGATCTGATGAGATTGAAGGACCTAAATTTCATAAATAAGACCCAGGAATTCAGCAGAAGCCTTGTTATCCAAAGTGTCCGAGAAAAGTTTATCTAATCACATCTTTTAAGAACCATTTGCTCTGCACAGGTAAATAGAGAGGTGGTTCAGAGTAGGGCTGTCCAGGACAGGGTTGTGTGGTTTGTGTTAGTGGAGATGTTCCAAAGTTCACTAACAGCGCACATGCAAACTTGCCCAGCTCAGACATCATTTCTGAAGAATCAAAAGTTGACATTTTGCAGCCTTGAATAAAAAGTTTCATATCAACTGATAATGCCTTCAAAATTATAATTACATTTTGACTTGGACAACTCAATACATTATTAAACAGTATTATTCAATTTAACAATTAGTTAACTATGACACTTTCCAGTAAGACACGCTGTAGCTTCAGAATGTGGCAGCAGGAGTTAAGAGTAGGACTTCCACAGCAAAGATGATTTCTCTTAGGTCTAACGTGAAAAAAATAAGATATCCTAATCATAACATTTTAACTGTTCATCTTAAGGAAGCTAAAGGTCTTTACACAAAAATAAGAACATTTCTGTGTACAGAGGTTTGGCTTCACAAAACCTTAAAGGTTTTCCTAGCTTCTCTCTCTCCATATCACCTAAAATCCTCCTCTTCTAGCAAACAATTAATATTTCTCCACATACCTCATCATCTGAGCTGATATAGCTTCCAGAAATATTTTTTTCCAAGTATATTTTTGAAGTGGTTTGTTGCAGAAAGTCTGAGATCCTCTGTACAAGAAAGTCTCTGTCTTTCAAGTTGGCAAAGAGAAACGTCATTCTGTTTTTCGTGCTGATTGATAAAGGGCTGGGCAACACACTGGAACTGTCTGCCTTTTCCACAATTGTCACCTAGGGAGAAACAGTAGTTACAGCTTAAGATCTTTGCTTAATCAAGTTGCTTGGTCTAAGAAACCATCTTAATACAATAAATGCATTCCCCTTTCCCCATTATATTGAATCACTGCAGACATCCCTCTGCGGGAAAACACGATTTGGATACAAGAACTTACAAGTCTGAAAGATGAAGACTCTCATCTCTCGAACAACTGACTTCAGTACATTCTCCAGCAAAACTCCTTCACACAGCTTAGTTTGTTTTCCTCAGGCTTTATTTTAAAAGAATCAGTAAAATAAATTTCTTCTGTGGAATGCAGCTCTATGGACTTATTTGTAGAACCTCTGAATGCCCGTCTTGCTCCCCAACACCAGCAGAGGCCAAATCACAGACTTTTGCTTAGTTTTTATTGTCAATATATGTGAAGAAGCCATTTTTGGGATAATGCTCCTGTTCTGCTTTATTGTAGTTGTATACTGCAATAGGTACTGTTATTGCAACTGTGTTTTCACAGTACACTGAAACCTCCAAAGTGAAACTAACCCCATGTCCTGCCTTGCAAAAGAAAACATCTCACCCTGTGAGGTGGAGTCTTTTAGCCTTCAATTGTCAATGAAACAGTCACTAATCCAACTGAACTCCAATCTGTAAACAGTACTCACACCACAATCTACTTGAGTATGGGGCAGTAGTTCCCTGAGCTTTTGATAAGGTAAGGTAACACAAAGAAATCTCAGGGATAGATCATACACTGTGGATGAACTGTGTATCAGCTGTGTGTCCTAAACATCACCAATAATTAGCCTTAAAACTAAACAAACCATTTGTGCAGTTCTGAACACTGAACAAAACACAAATCACAATTGTAAGTATTTTTAATGACTGCCCTTATGACTTTAAACAGTCTCCTAGGTAATGAAAACTGTCTTGCTGCCTTCAGAATAGGAGAGGATTCGTTTCAGTTTACTAGGATGTTGAACTTTTTTAACTCTGTTTTAAAAAGGCACGAATGGTAAGACATGAGTGCTATAACATTAATATCTCTTTAGCTAGAAGGTTAGAATAACTATTTTTCACACATTTTCTTTGAAGACTTATTCAAAGACTGCAATGCACAGCTCAGGTGTGAAATCACTTCTCCATCCTTCCCACTTCCTTTTATGTTTCTGTTAACTATAAATCTGTTATTCATTAAAGGATCTTCACTAATAGTACATTGAAATCAGCTAAAAAAAGTGTACCTGTGTCATTTTTCTGTTCCACTTCAAACTCTCTAAGCATGATCAGCACAAAAGAGACCGTCTCTAGGTGCACAGGACAGATATTATAGCACACATGCTCTGCTATAAGGAGAGCTGATATCCACTTACTCCTTACTCAATTAGAGACACACACATGAAGTGCTGATCTTGGAGTGAGCAGTGCAGTTAGCCACTGAAAATCAACTTTTCCAACCATACTGATATTGTCTCATCTGCCAAAATATCTCCAGAATATCACAGAATACTAGAATTAAATTAGGATTTTTTTGGATTTTAACTAAAGGGGTAATTACATAGAAAGCTCTCCTTTAATTATTAAAGATACTGACAAATTGTTCCGAGAGCTGGCACTACCCAGTCTGTTACTGTTCTCCTTGCTGGTGCTGAGACTTAACCTGTCCACAAAAAGGCACTTATCCCTTCAGTTGTTTCTTTCTCTTAAAACTTTAGAGTTGCTTTGAATCCCATGCTGTTGCGGCTGTGGTTATCAAAAGCAGTTGCTGAATCTGCATCCAGGAAAAGATGCAGACTGTTAAATGCAGACTTTATTCTCTTCCTCCACCACTTTACCCGAGGATTGTTGTTCCCATGGAGCTCCGGACAAACAGTGCAATCATGATTGTATGTCTTGTCCCAAATAACCAGAGTCATTACAACACACTGTGGAGAAGCTGTACTTCAAGGTCTCCAAACAAATAACATTTGTTTATACTCTTAACGATTTGTAGGGAAAAACAATGCCTGGAAGTATTCCATGGTTCTTCAGTTAAGTCAAACTGTCCTTGGTTATGTCAAATTCACTAATATTTCCAAGACGTACTTTACATATTTTTTCCATTAACCCACAAATCAAGTCAATCATACAAAACCTCCCCAACATATTTTTTTCATTGTATTAAACTTAAATTCTTTGTACTGAACCTCTGCTTTAAGCAGCCAGCTTTAAAAAGGGAAGCACACCAACTTGTAAAACGCTGACAAATACTTTCTATATATAGGAATATATCATTGCAAGTCTGTGTGAAGAGACAATTCAAATCTTTAGGATTATGTAACTTTTTGCATCTGACAACAGTAAATCTTAGCTTACAGATTCTTCAATAGAAGTTCTACTCATCAATCTAGGATGCTTTATCATCTGTCCCTCCCTATGAGACACTTCAATATACCGTGAGGCTGTAAATCAGAATTTAAATTATGGGAGAGGAAGGACTCATGAGGCTTGTAAAAACTGACAGGAAAAACGCTCTCTGAATTTTAGCAGTATGAATTTTGAACTAAGATACACAGTCATTAAATATTACATAGAACACATCAGAACAGTATGCTCACACAAGATTAAAGGACTGAGGAGGGTTTTTTCCAATAATGAAAAAAACATCAAAGCTAGAATGAAATTTCCAATAGGATACTTCTCTATTATTTGCCCTATGAGTTTACAAATACAAATATTTACCTCTCGAAGAGGGATAATAAGGCTGCACAAGTTCTCTTCTTTACTAGTAAAGCAAATGTAGTTTGTAGAAACAAACATCTGGCCCAAAATATGCATTTTATTGAATGGAGTCCAGAGAGTACAGTCTGTGTGTCCATCTAATTTCTCATCCTTGGGAAGCCGGAACAATGCACGGTATCTCTCACTCTTTGCTCTGGCATCAAGATCCCTAAGAAAAACCCACAGAAGCCATTCTTGTTTTAAGAAATACATAATACATTGTAAGATATATTTTATACAAATCATTGCAAACTACCTGCAACACACAGCTCAGTTAAGCACTGAGCATACAGCAAAACAGTGGAAATAATTTGCATACAGGGGATGTTCAGCCTCTGCTGCTGGAAGATTCTAAAACAACATGAAAAAATAATTCTGCCATGAATGACTTAGGTACATTGATCCTGACTGCTCAAAGGGGACAGGCTGGGTGATCGGGTACATTGATCCTGACTGCTCAAAGGGGACAGGCTGGGTGATCGGGTACATTGATCCTGACTGCTCAAAGGGGACAGGCTGGGTGATCGGGTACATTGATCCTGACTGCTCAAAGGGGACAGGCTGGGTGATCGGGTACATTGATCCTGACTGCTCAAAGGGGACAGGCTGGGTGATCGGGTACATTGATCCTGACTGCTCAAAGGGGACAGGCTGGGTGATCGGGTACATTGATCCTGACTGCTCAAAGGGGACAGGCTGGGTGATCGGGTACATTGATCCTGACTGCTCAAAGGGGACAGGCTGGGTGATCGGGTACATTGATCCTGACTGCTCAAAGGGGACAGGCTGGGTGATCGGGTACATTGATCCTGACTGCTCAAAGGGGACAGGCTGGGTGATCGGGTACATTGATCCTGACTGCTCAAAGGGGACAGGCTGGGTGATCGGGTACATTGATCCTGACTGCTCAAAGGGGACAGGCTGGGTGATCGGGTACATTGATCCTGACTGCTCAAAGGGGACAGGCTGGGTGATCGGGTACATTGATCCTGACTGCTCAAAGGGGACAGGCTGGGTGATCGGGTACATTGATCCTGACTGCTCAAAGGGGACAGGCTGGGTGATCGGGTACATTGATCCTGACTGCTCAAAGGGGACAGGCTGGGTGATCGGGTACATTGATCCTGACTGCTCAAAGGGGACAGGCTGGGTGATCGGGTACATTGATCCTGACTGCTCAAAGGGGACAGGCTGGGTGATCGGGTACATTGATCCTGACTGCTCAAAGGGGACAGGCTGGGTGATCGGGTACATTGATCCTGACTGCTCAAAGGGGACAGGCTGGGTGATCGGGTACACTGATCCTGACTGCTCAAAGGGGACAGGCTGGGTGATCGGGTACATTGATCCTGACTGCTCAAAGGGGACAGGCTGGGTGATCGGGTACACTGATCCTGACTGCTCAAAGGGGACAGGCTGGGTGACCTTTTCGCATTCAGCCCTGCTTTCTGAGAATATATACAATGGGTCCTATTTATTATCAAATGACACATGACCCCATGTAATATTACACCAAAAAAGCTTCTTTGAGGCTTATTTAACATGATGGAATCCTTAGGGCTAAAACTTGTTAACAATTCCATGACTTAGTCGTGATAATTCATTCAGTGCAAACACCGAATAGTTAAAAAGACAAACCTACGTAATATAATGCATGTCAGATGTCACTAAGTAATAAGAAACACAAACAAGCTCATCACAATTCCATATGGTTCATTAATATGATCAACATAAAATAATGAAAAAAATTAACAAGAAACTATCAAACTACAGTATAATATCAATAAAGAAGTAGAAATAGTTTCCAGATAATTTTTTCATCTCTTAGTATTGGATGTAATTTTTTGCATCTGTCACCTAAAGTAAGTTCTAGATAAGAATTCATCATCTGGAGTAATTTTTCAATTCCAGTTATAGGACCAAGTATGAATGTTAGGCACATTTCTTATTAACACTTAAATTGCTTTATTATCTTCCTCTGGTAACTGAAAAGGGCCTTACAACAGATACCTTACGCAGTCAGTGTCCAGAGATATGTTAAAGAGCTTCTGAACAAATGAGAATTTGGCTCAAATATGTTTCTTTTTTTTTTTGCAGCATGTTAATATTCAAAGATTTTCCCCGTCCTATCAACAGGAGACTGAGTAATAATATTTCAATAACTATTCACATTTTGCCACTGCTGGAATCCATCATTCCTTTTTGAGTAACAGTAAATGGCAGCGATGCTAGGAAAGTTTTGGACAAAATGCTGCAAGTAAAAGGACTGAGGAGAAACAAACGACTAAGAGTGGGTTCCACCTACCGTTTCAGAGCAGATACTTTTTTGGGGGATTTCTTTTTCAGTTTGGGTAATGACCTGTCTTGTTCAAATCCTTCATTGTCCAAAAGCTGTCGCATAGCTATATTGGCAAGCTGTTCCATTAGTTTAAATGTCTCACTGATATTAAGGAATACTGAGAAGAAATGTTCACTTGACCTTGTGCTCACTTTGATCATATCAGGGAAGAGCAGTGTAGCATTCTTCTCGAGCTGAGTGATATCGACCCAGCGGATAACTAACTTGGCTGAACAGAAGGAAGCAAAAAGTAGTTTCAGTACAAAAGCATATTCAAAAGCATTTACCTCCCTCCTCCTGTAAAATGTATTCATCTGAAATTTTCCTACATCTTGAAAAGTAGCGAGGACAGTATAAATTGACCCTGCTAGTACAAACAATGATCACCTGACAAACAGCAGATAAAAGAGTTTAAATATCATTTACTTCCATACAGAATACCATAAAAAACCATTACAAAGCTAGGTAGGATAATATAATTTATCACTGCCACAGCATTTGCTCAGACTCTGATGTCCTCTTTTCCTATGGAAGCAAAGAAACATCATCTAAACACATCAGACAGGTTTGCCTTATTTTTATACATTAAAAAGTTTCAAATATTACAGTAATGACAGATCCTTGGCTTTTCTTGCAATACCACCCCAGATTAGGTTGTTGTCCTTTAAACGGACTAAATCTACATTTATTTTGTCAAAAAACTCCACCATAATCCAGTCATTCACTAGGCTATGTCTACACAGCTACACAGAAAGACCTGGGACCGATCCATTGCTCATAACCAAGTACTGCAGACCTGCTCACCTCCACACTGCTTAGAATTAACTCCCTCTAGGGCAGACTGTTTGCATCCTAACTAGGTAGCTCTCGATCCTAGGAATCCTCTGAACCCTTTGTGATGATGAGGCATTGACCAACAGTAAAGGTGATATTTGAGGTTGCAAAGTCTGCCAGAGTAGTATTCTAGGATAGCATAAGAGCAGAAGGAGCCAATACTGGTGTGATCTCATCCCTGTTCCCTTTTTGGGCACAATCCCTGGAGCAAACCATGCTTCTAAATAATGCCCAGGTATTGTTTAACAGAGAACTACTTCAAGAAAAACAAAGCAAGGGAAAAGGAACACAGTTAAGCAGCGTGACAATCAGGGACAATCAGGGAATTTCTCCTTTTTTGCTCAGCAATGTCTTCACAAGCCCCGTGATTCAGCAGGTAAAAAGTAACAACCTACAGAAGATTTCCTAACAATTCTTAGATGCACAAATCACTGTTTCACTGTAAAACATACCTTCCCTGCCCATGAGGAAAGAATAAAAGCAAAGGTGATTAATGCTGAGATATACCCAGCCCTGACGGGGAACCTTCCCCTTCCAGTAACTGCAGGAGTAGTAATTCACTAATTTCTCTTCTTCAGGCATCCCAAATAGCTTGTGGAATTTCACTATGGCTTCCTTAAATTTTTCTGTATCGTCATCCTCCTTGATGCCATTGATTTTGTTGTACTCTGCAATGATGCCCTAGTAGGGAGTGAAAAAAGTACATAGCACGTTAGTTTCTGTGATGTATCAGATATCCTTATCACCACTGCTGCCTGGGTCAGAGGCCACAGCAGTTACTCCAATGTCAAGAAATTCTTTTGCTTATCCTTTATTCTTCTGCTCATTCTTTTTCTTACATACTTATTGATTTTATTCAAGGCTGTCTTTCTGATGACCTTGCTTCCTAACATGCCTATGTCAAAAGCAACCAAACACCAACCAGTTGCCAGTACCCTGTTTTAAATTAACCAGCCTATCTTAAATACTCCTAACAACTCTGCAAAGCACCTATGATTTGTAATATTTTCCCCTTCCATGTAAATATGCTCCCTGAGGAGACAAGGATAGGATTTCACCAAAAAATTTTCTTCTAAAAGGAAGGAAAAAAGTCAAAAGAAAAAAAGGATCTGTTATTCCTTAAGGAAAATATCAAACAACTTTTATGATTCCTCTTAGTGGACTTCCAACAAAAGAGAGAAGCAAGAGGGAAAAACATGAAATATTTTCTATTAGATTAACTGGCAGGATAGAAAAAATCATTCTCACTTTCAGATGCAGACAAGCCATCAAATTTAAAGCAGAAGCAGTCCAGTGAAAAGCTGCTTTTTGATACCTCAAAGACTACAGTTCCATATGTTCTATACTGAAGTTCTGCTCTAGTCACTTATTTTTCCAATTTTTTCTATAAATCTTCTCTATTGCCTCGTATACTAAAGCTATAAAAAGGAAAGTGACATCTTGCCTTCAAATTGCTCCACAGTTACATGGAAAGCAGAATACAAGACAGCAAACCATCATTCATATTTAACATTTGCCCAAGTCTAAAAAGTAAGTTTCCTTAAAGGATTATATTCCACAAGACAGCTGTCTTCTCACATAAGGTGCTTCCATGACTGTCTATAGCCCTGGTTCACTAGTAAACCACAAAAAATTATGGGCTTCTTAAGATTGCTGACTTACTACATGAAATGGTAAAAGACAAAAGAGACATACCCAATGCTTAGAATACACACCAAGTAAGTACAGTAATTCTGCTTACAACCAATCTTTTACCAAAATATTTATTTTTATGTAATTCTTAGCGTCGATAAAGTACTTTTTACTAGTATAGCAAACATCTCTCCTATAAGGAAAGGAGATTCTGGTAAAACTGACCCCCTCAAAAAATTTATATCAATCAACCAGCAACCCCTTACAACCACACAAAGTGTAAAAGTGAACACTACAAGATTTAACTACACAGAAGAGGGTAAGGAGATATTATACGATGAGTGCATGAAAAAATTTACAACTTTGCACTGGAAAGGCAATTACATAGAAAACTGTCAAAGGTTACAACGGAAGCAACAGTGCAATTTATTTTAGAACATGTCTGAAGCCCTATACATCCATATACATATATAAATATCTTTGCATATTTAATCACACTACTGTGATTATGTGTGCTAATCCCAGTTTCCCTAATTTTTACACATATGTTGCTACATAGAAGCTGGTTTTCTTTCAAAAAGGTGTAGCAGCCTGCGGACTACCAGCTCAAATTTGTTTAGAATTCACATCAGTTTTCCTTCCATAATGACATTTATCATTACCAACATTTATAAAAATACATACCTGTATTTTTCCTCTGACAAATGTATTTATGTCATTCTCATTTTCAAAGATTGAAAGAGTTTGCAACAAATTCTGTTCAAGCCATTCCCAGTGTTCAGTGATTTCCTTCCTTGAGCAACCTGTATATTAAAAAAAAAACAAACAAAAACAAAAGCCACAAAATAAGTAATTCACCAATGTCAATGTCCTCTCAAAAGAAAAAAGATTCTAGTAAAACTGGCCAATAACTTGAGATGTAATAGTTCACCAGATGCTGTGACCCTGGAAATTCCACAATTTTCTCCCAGTCTTTAATTTCATAATAAATAATAAATCATCAAGATTATTCTGTGAGAAGCACAAGCTACTTAAATCAGTATCAAGAGCAAACCCACCCTATATTTAGAATTCTAGCCATAATAATGACACTGAGCTGCCCAATGTAAAGTTAAAAAGTTGGCAAAGGTATTACCTACATCTGTTAGTGACAAAAAAACCCAACACTTGTATATTCTACCATTGGCTCCTAATTCGTCACCATTATAAACATCCATAAATTACGAAACAATAACATTTCACGAGTAAAAGCTGAAAAGGATCATTTTTCTGATAAGTTTATTACAATGCCTCTTCCTCAAAAGAACTGTGCTGAAAGACCTCCAAGAAAGTTGTATCTTTTTAGGGGAAGAGGGCTGTCAGATGTGGTTTACTTTTAACAACGAAAGAATAAATTAAACTTTGATCACTCTAATTTAATTAAGAGACCAGAAAGGGTCAAGTGAGCTATCTTTGATACTCAGAACTAGCAAGTATCTGCTAACAATGCCTACAGAACCCAACAAAGGGAGGTGGCTCATGTGAAGCGACCATTAGAAAGAGGTTATTTTACAACAGTTGTTGCTAATAACGTCTCCAGCTTCACTACAGTCACAAATTGTCACGTGTCTGTGCACAAGTATTTCCATGGTTCCTAGAGGAACTGAATGCAACCAGCCTGAATACATATCAAACAATTGTCTTCCTTGTTTTCAGCTACTAATGACGGGGAAAAACATTCTTTCCACAGAGCTTTACACAACTCCAATGAAAGCAACATCTTGTGCAACTTCCAGAGGACTTTCACAATCCTAGCTGTGGTATGGATACATAAATCACATTGCAGAACAGCCTGCATATGTATTCAATATTTCAGAATCAAAGTGATCACTGCTGCTTCTCCTTAAGACTACTAGATGAAGCCAGACCTTTCTGAAACTCAGGAGGTGGCCTAAAGACTCATTTATTTCTTCTTGGCTTTGACACTGCTGTCAAAAGCAATGATTAAACAAATGAGCTACGTATATTAAACTAGACTGTCGTTAGAAAAAATCACTCTTCTCTTTTGAAGAGTAGAGACAAGCAGTACCACAAAAAAACCTACAGCAATGGTTGGTTCTATACCTGAAAAACACAAAAAGCCATAGTAAGAATGAGCAGTTTTATAAGAAGAGAAGGATCTGAACAAAGTTTGTTTCCAAACAGAGTTTACATATACCATCATTTTCTCCCCCAAATTAAGCACGAGCAGACTTGGGGGTACGGGAACACACAGACAGACATGAGTCACTACTAAAATATGCAAGGCTGATCATGCACAGCATTTTGGATTTCTAGACCATTACAAAATTAATATGCTTAAAACTGTTCTTGAAAAGTTACCAATAACATCTTTCCAGTGTAGTTCAACAGACCGAGCTCCAGCCTATGACATGTTCAACACAACACTGCACTGGAGACAGCGCTGTTAACATTGCTCGAATCCAACCAGCCAGCATTCTCATAGATCAGTACCCAAGAAAGTTCACATCCAAAGTTCTTTATAAACAAATCTGGGGTCTAAACATATTTTAAGTAGTCCTTTTAGAGCAAACAGAACCCCTTGGATTATTTTTTACCCTCAGAATAGCTTTGTACTCAACAAGACCAGACGTCACGCAGCATGAATGAAGCGGGAGACAATCCCATTTGTTCCAGTCATTCTGTATAGCTACTTACTGAAGATGGAGATAATTGCTTTCTGGAAGGCAGAGTAGACTATAAGAGATTTCTGTAAAAATAAGAGATTACAAGTACCAGATAACCAACAGTCTACCCCTAGGGAGCATGGAGGGGCAGCTGTACAATGGCAGGACAAATCACAGCTCCACAGCTAAACGCAGCCAAATCCCTTAGAAACCTGTATAATGGTAACAACCCTTGATGAGTTCAGAAGGAACTGCTTTAGTATGAAGTTCATAGAATAACCACAGCACAGAGCCTGAGGCAACACTGGGGTGCTCAGCTTCAAGGTTGTGTAAATAAATAATTTGTTCTCTGTAAAATTTTACCTCCCTGTAAGAGCCCCACTATTCCCCTCTGGGGACAAGACAAAGCTAGTGAAGTCTTACAATTTAACAAAAATAACTAAAGCAATCAAGCAGCTAGATATTAAGAGACTAAACTCAGGAAACACTCCACAAAATGGAGACATAGATACATACATTAACTACTTTGTTAGCAATTTCAATTAGGGCTAAGATTCATAATTGAAGAGCATGTCTATGGAAAGTAGCTTAAAACTAAACAGAGGACCGTATTTCCACATAAAAACTACAATATTTGTCACAGAAAGGAAACAAAATCCCCACAGTTCAGCAGCAGCATAAAATTCTAAAAGTATCTTACATTTGCTTATTGTGGAGTCATTACTCTTCTGCCTTCAATTTTGTGCCTTTGGTTATGTGAGGACATGCATTGTAGATATAAAATTATAGTAATTACCTAAAGGTATCATACAAAAAACCTGCAAATGCACTTGAAAAGTTACATGGCCTAATTCCATGTGCACAGTTCCTGAACACGTGTACAGTACGAGGGTCTTTGAAGAAGCACTATTTTATTGGGAGCTTTGTGATATGTTATTTTCTTCAGAAGGGAGTCTGCAAACAGCAAGAAAACTTGTGCCCTCAGTTGCTCCCTTCCAGTTTTATGGGCCAGAGGTGTTTATTGATAGCTGCACAATGACATCTGGGTGAAGGGAAGAAGGGACTACATGTGCATTTGCAACTACATCTGCTTGTATACAAATAGCATAAATAAACATACCAGCAAGTCGTTTCACCCTTCTTTCTCATGATGAGATCCACAGAAAGCTGACATGCAAGGTCTCGTTACTTATGGTCACCGCAGAGCGGCTGACATTCAAAGACAAGCAGTTAAATGAAGATTTGGAAATAACCTTCATAATGTTGACAATTTCATTAATATATGTTCTTAATATTAGCTGTAACTAAAGGCAATTTATGCTATATGAATTTTTAAATCTTCAGTGAGTTAGTACTAATAGGTGCAAAGGTAAAAATATCAGTTTAAATCGATGCCTTCTTTCAGGTCCGATACCACATGTATTTCTTTCTACTTTAGATGGCAAGATGAGCTATTCAAAACCTTCCCATTGGATTCAGAACATCACACAGCTCTGATATCAGAGATATCCTTCATAAGGCACACAAATCATACAGAACAGCCTGCTTTGAACTGCTGAAATTATTACATCTATTGCAAACCCAAGCGAGAGGAGTACTCTGGAGAAAAATAAGGAATTGGTTGGATGGCTGCACTGAAAGAGTTGTGGTCATGGCTCAATGTCCAAGCGGAGATGGGTTACAAGTGACATTCCTCAGGGTTTAGTATTGGGACTGGTGGTGTGCAACGTATTTGTCGGAGACACGGACAGTGGCACTGAAGGCACTCTCAACAAGATTGCCAATGACACCAAGCTGCGTGGCGCAGTCAAGATGCTGGAGGGAACGGATACCATCCCAAAGAACCTTGACAGGCTGGAGCAGTGGGCCTATGCAAACCTCATGGAGTTCAACAAGGCCAAATGTAAGGTCCTGCATCTGGGTCAGCACAACCCCAAGCACAAATACAGGCTGGGCAGAGAATGGATTGAGAGCAGCCCTGAAGAGAAGCACTTGGGGGTGCTGGTGGATGAGAAGCTCAATGTGAGCCGGCAATGGTCACCACCCAGAAAGTCAGTCATATCCCAGGCTGCATTAAAAGAAGTGTGACCAGCATTTCAAGGAAGGTGATTCTGTCCCTCTACTCTGCTCTCATGAGACCTCAACTGGAGCACTGCATTCAGTTCTGGAGTCCTCAGCAGAGGAAGTGAGTCCAGAGAAGGGCCATGCAGATGATCAGAGGGCTGGAGCACCTCCCATACAAGGACAGGCTGAGGGGGACGGGCTTGTTCAGCCAAGAGCAGGCTCTGGGGAGACCTTATAGCAGCCTTCCAGTACTTAGAGGGCCTACAGGAAAGCTGGGGAGGGGCATCGAGGAGTGCAGGGACGGGACAAGGGGCAATGGTTTTAACCTCAAAGAGGGGAGATTTAGATTTTATGTTAGGAGGACATTTTTTACTGCAAGAGTGGTGAGGCCCTGGCACAGATTGCCCAGAGGTCGTAGACGCCCCCTCCCTGGAAGTGTTCAATGCCAGGTTGGATGGGGCTTTGAGTAACCTGATCCAGTGGAAGGTGTCCCTGCCCATGGCAGAGAGGTTGGAACTGGATGATCTTTAAGGTCCCTTTCAACCCAAACCATTCTATGATTCTATGAAAAGTCATCCAAATAATCTAAACCTCAAATTCTATTGGGAGAATGAGCACATATGAGAGAGCACTGTTAGGCCAGAAGCCTACAGCTTAACAAACTAGTATTTTTGGAATTCAGGCAGCACTGAGGGTACTGGAATTACCAGTCTTAAAGAAATGGCACGCATACATATACTTTACATTTGTCCTCTTTCTTTTCGTTCAAATGAACAGAGTTCTGGCTGCTGCCTAAAACAGTGTTCGAAAACTTAGAGCTAGAGGAGTAGCATTCTAGAGTTCACATTTGCTAAGATTTAAAAGCAATGCCATCAAACTAAGGATCTAACCTTATGAGCTTGGCCAGTTAATGTTAAATAAGCTCAGCCTTGTGCATTCAGTTCCTGACACCATTTTTCAGAGCCAGCAAACAGATTCAGAGACTAACTATGTACTGCTTTATGCTACTTGCAATAGGTACCTGACCACAGAATCACAGAATGCCAGGACAGAAGGGACCTCAAGGATCATCTGGTCCAACATTTTAGGTAATATACAGTCTAAACGAGATGGCCAGCACCCTTTCAGGCTGAGCCTTACAAGTGGCCAGTGTAGGGAATCCACAACTTCTCTGGGGAATGTTTAACTGCTCTCAGCCACCTTGCTGACTTTTTAAGTAGATCACGTTTAGAAGTACAACACCACACTATCTGAAATAAACATCCAGGAAGTTGGCATCCCTGGGATCTAGATGGCATTTATCCTGAAGGACACTGAGCTCACTATCCAGGAATTGTCATACCAATATTCAGCACTCAGGTGAGTTGCACTGTCCTCCCCACTTCTGTTTCAAGGGAAGCCAGGTGCCCTGTCTGGGTAATCTGGGGGCTGTAATCCAGGTACTGCTCCTACCATACTCTTCAAGGATACCCCATCACCCAGGAATAGTGCACTTTAGAGTGCTGCAGGAGTGAGCCACAGGCACGGAGAACAATATTCAAGAAGGAGGGACAGATACTAGACTCATTCTCTGGGGTCATATTTGAGAGATGAAAGGTGGGAAATAATAGAGGTTTGTGGCCCTGTTCCATGGCCATTTCTGGTTTTACTCGGTCACTGTGCATAAAACACATACACATGCTGGAATTCAAGGTCTGAATTTTAGAAGCTCTGGAACTTCTTAATTTAACCACTAGAGCAACTATTCTTCCTGACCCATTTATTTGTCCTGAAATGACTGTGCTCAGCAGGCAGGATGCTCTGTTATGTGGCACAGTATCCAGTAAGAATAAAATCCACGCATCAGTACGTTTGTCCTTACCACAGGCGATAGTCCAATAGACCAAGGAGTCTGGTGCTTGGTAGAGGATTCGATACGGTGCCACTCTGGCACTGGAGTCCAACACGACATCAAGAGTACCCACAAGGAGACCTAAGGAACAGGAAATTCTGATGAATACACAGTGATGGTTCATCCAAGATCCCACAGGAGAGGGATCCGCAGCCACCGCCACCTTCTATTTCACCCTCCACAGCAAAATGCAGAACTATGTATTCATCCTCACACTTCTAGTCTCGCATTGTAAGGAGGAAATGCAGCTTAACAGGGAAAAATCCTCAGTTTCAATAGGTCTTCAACTTTTACACATACACCAGTTCCAGCATAGACATAAATGAATGGAAACAAAGCAGAACGTAGGCATTTTATAAAACCATGTTTAAAGTTGATTTAATCCTTTCTTGTGATTCAAGAACCCTCGGGGGCTGGGGAGTGGAGGGATAAAACACACTACAACATCAACAAAAAACAGACAACATACCCTAGAAGGGCTGAAAACTCAAACATCTAGGAAAAACTACGACTTTCAGTAAAAAACAATTATATTACTTAATGGTCTGATTCCTTAGGGTAGAAAGGATCAAAATGCCTAACAGTCAAGCTGTTTTTCAGCTGATGAAGGACAAAGCCATACTGTTTTCCCGAGGTAGCATTAAAATTCTTTGCTACCAAGAGACCATCAACAGTTGCACACCAAATGCTACCAATAGCTCCTAACTGTATTTCCACAAATTCTAGATAGTATTTTAATAACAAATTACACACAAAGCAAAACTCTAACCCCTCAAACCCTCTCCCACAAAGTTCTCACCTCCACACAGAATTTTCATCTCCCCTGCAGAGATGTTAGAATTAAAATCTCATATTGAATTTCTCAGCAAATTCACATATTGGAAATAGATGGATCAACTTTCAAGGTTGGTTTTCTTCATGCAAATATTTATTGAGGCAAATGTTGGGGGTTTGTTATATAGGTAGAATAAACTGTATGCACCAAAAAACATCCTAAAACACTCCTGTTAAAATCTTCTCATTTCAAGTTGCCATTTCAATCTTTTAATGTGATTGCTTTATTAGTTCCCCATTCTGCACTGTCATAACTGGCACAGAAGACTGCTTCCCTCACTATTCTTCTTTCAGATATGCTTTATGTGTCATAAAGATACAACAGCACTCCCCATCTTCCATCTTAGTAGATCCCTTAAATACTAACTGAAACTGATATTTGGAAATACCCCACCTATCAGTGACTCTATATTTCCCCCATCCTATGTTTATTTGTATTTTGTTTCATACAGAACTTCACAGATCCGATCAAATATAATCTCTTTGTGCCCAATGGATTAATATCCACTACTTTTTCATCCAAGAATTCTGAAACACATGAGAAACAAGTCTGGATACATCAGGTCATTCATTAGCAAGCAGAGACAGAGAGCTGCCTGTTGATTACAGGATACAAACACAAAATATTAATGTCAAATAGTCCAATGTTCATTACTCTAAATAGCTTTAGTTGGTCCTATTGCCATCTTAAACCCTCATCTCATGCATTCTGGTTACTGGGTACACTGACAAGCTGTCTCTGATCAACCCTCCACCAGTCCTCCTAGACACTTTCAAACTCAGCAGACTGAAGTAGGTTATAACGTTATAACGTACTTTTAAACATTTTCTTCATTGTATATATTCTCCATTCCAGCTTCACAAAACCCACATGGCCCTGGTCCAGAAAGCAACTGTGCACATTTTGCTTCAGCCATGGGCAAGGAGATTCTCAAATGACTAAAGCTGCTACTGAGCTCAAGAGCACTGCTCAACTGGAGTGCAGGCCAAGCCAGACACTACATCACATTAATCATCTGAGTCTGCTGCAAACATGTCGTGGGGTTCCTGCCAAAGATTCTTCATGCTCTGCAGCCTCTCATGTCTACCGACAGTACTAAATATGCAATAGGCACGATGTAATATCTAAACAAAGTTGTATGCTGGCCAAATGTAATCTTCTCTGAGGTAAAGATACACTGTTAAGTCCCTGTAATCTTTAAAAATATGCTTGTTTCTTTCCTCCTGCTGCATTTCCAAATCTGTTGGGTGTGTGGGTGGTCCTACCAACCAATTCTGCCTCAAGTTCTAGGAGAGTCCTGCTGCTGTAACAACTGGGATAGACAGGTAAGGTCAGGGGGCCAGTACAAGCCTACTGACTCGTGCAGCAAAATCAAGCTAAGATGAGCTTCCCATCTTACCTCCTTCTCCCTGAAATATGGGCAACAGGAGAGGAATATCCCCCTGTTCCACCAAAGAGAAACCATGTAAGATAGAGCAGTGTATTCAAGAAATGTGGAGAGTGGTACAAAAACAAACAACACCCCCCCCAAACCAGAATACTTTCCACTGGCACAGTAAACAGGAGTTGCCTTGTGCCTTTTCAGCAATGGAAACAGGTTGTTGAAATATCCATGCAGTTAGTTGAAAGGAAGAGAATTCATAGAACTATGGAAGACTCCATGGAAATTGCAAGCCTAGCTTACCAAGATAACTGAAACAGTTTATCAGTAAAACCTTACCTATGTGATTAAGTATCTGCTTTGCTATGACAAATATATGAAAATAATCTGTGTTCTTATATACATTAAAGCCAAATAATATTTACTCTTGCAATTGTGCAAGTATCCCTGATTGCTGTCCTTAAGGAACTGTTTCAATTTATGGTGCAGACCAATGTTGTTTCTTAGCATTTGAGTGTTTGGTGCTTTTTAGGGGTTTTTTTGTAATGCAGATATGTGATGCAACCAGAATGAAATCACAGCAGTTCAAACTGGTCACGTCCCCCAGGAATCTCTGCATGAAGACATCATAATAATTTTTTTTGAAAAAATTTATTTTAATACGGTTCATTAATTCTTCATATAATAATCATGTCTCAAAATGTGCTTAAGAAGTAACTGAAAGTTTCTATAGAAACAGCAGGCAACAAAGGAAAGAATCACATTCCTAAGATTAGACTGGTCCTTTGGCAAAAGCTAGTGAATTAGCCAGACATCACATCATGTGACTATACCAATTGCAATTTTTTTCCCATTATTTCATCAGGTTTCTGACTACACAGTGAAAGAAGGGAAGGAATTCACAATGTACAAATACTAAATCTGCATGCAAGCCCTTGTTCAAGCAATCAGTTTTAACAAGAAAAGGTTTAAAGCACATGTTAAAATTTTGTGAGATTAGCATGTGGCTAATTGATGATGGCCCAGATCCTGAAGGCACCGAAGCACAAGGAACAGTCCCACCAGACACAGATGCAAAATGCTTGGAGCAATCACACCTATATATGGGGGCAGGTGGGGAAAGAGAAGGGATAATGCCTTCATTTTGTTTCATACAACTCAAAATAAAGTCGGCTTCCTCTTTTACAATCTTCAATGCTAAAGCAAAGGTCTAAAAAATTGTTCAATATTTTCTTTCTTTTCTGTAAATTACAGATATTAGCAGAGGAAAAGCAGTGAAATGGAGTACATGAAATCAGGGAATACAAAGCCACAACTAGCTGGGGGCCTGGGCAATTGCTCTTGCATCATCTTACTGGAAGCACAGTGCACTCGAGGGTATTACTGGAAAGGGGTTCAGTTACCTGATGTGATTTATGCTGAAGGAAGAAATCAAACTACATTTTACTTAACTGACCCCTATGCCTCACATTTAGTTGTAAGCTGGAGGGGGAGGCTAAAACCACTGCACAAAGTACACAGATCAGTAGTCTGTACTTATGCATTAAATTATGATGTACTGTACTTGTATCGTTACACTAGCAACCAATTTTTAAACTGTTTTTTGCTAGAAGGGATTATGACCACATGAAGCCTGACCTCCTGCATAATACAAACCCCCTTTAAACCAAATGATTTTTATCTGACCAAAGGATATTTTCCAGAAAGGCAGGTTATCTTGACTTGAAAACTAAGCCAATTCATTCAGCTCTTCCAAGCACCACGGCACACTCTGCTCTTGGGAGACCAGCATCCCAGATGGTTCACAGTCCAGACTGATTACAAATGGCCCACAAACACTAATGAAATCAAGGGATGACCTGCAGTAGAATCAACTAGGTACACGGTACATTACCACCACTGAAAACACACACACTTCAGAGTATTTGGACTCAAAGACCTGTAATAAGTCACAATGTTTTCAGCTGTTTGGATACCCATGGCACAGAACTTTGCTGCAGGAAATTTTCTCCCTCTTTTTTTTCCCTTTCTTTTAAAACATAATTAGTGGGGGTTTTATCTTTCATAAGAATTTGCAAGTTGCTTTGCAAAACACCAATTATTGGTGTTTTTAAAGGAAAAACAAGTTTATGCACCTTAATACAAACAATATTTTCTACTGCAAGAGGATTTTCTTACTGAGAAACAGTAATCCTCTTTCACAAAAAGCCACATTTTGATTTAAATAAAAGACACACACAGATCAAGTAGTATTTATCACCCTTCTACAATCCCTCTAACAGCAATCTTACAACTACATTTGTGAGCCTCTGGTGTTTTATCTGCTAAAATACACAGGGTTCTCAACCTAAATCGGATTACATTTTCAAGACCTGCATTACATATTACCTCTAGCGCACCTTATTAAAACACTGAAGCCAATCAATTTACTGTTTATGAATGATAAAAAAGAATGATACTTAAAACTTTAACAATTAGCAGCTCTGTGGAAAAGGACCTGAGAGTCCTGGTGTACAACAAGCTATCAATGAGCCAGCAGAAGGCCAACGATACCCTGGGGTGCATTAAGAAGAGTGTGGCTAGCAGGTCGAGGAAGGTTCTTCTTCTCCACCGCCCCCCCCCGCTGTGGCCTAGTCAGTAGTCAGGCCCCATCCAGAGTCCTGTGCCCAGCACAAGAAAGACAAGGAGCTACTGGAGAGAGCCTAGCGCAGAGGGCCAGGAAGACTGAAGCATCTGTCTCATGAGGACAGACTGAGAGACCTGGGTCTGTTCAGCCTGGAAAAGACTGAGACAGGATCTTACCAATGCTTTTAAAGATCTAAAGGGTAGGTGTGTCAAGGGGATGTGGCCAGACTCTTTTCAGCTGTGCCCAGCAACAGGACAAGGAGCAACGGGCACAAACTGGAGCACAGGGAGTTCCACCTGGACATGAGGAAGAATTTCTTTACTGTGAGGGTGACAGAGAATGGAACAGACTGCCCAGAGAGATCGTGGAGTCTCCTTCTCTGAAGATATTCAAAATCTGCCCAGACGTGTTCCTGTGCAACCTGCTGTAGGTGAATCTCCTTTAGTTATGGGGGTTGGACTAGATGATCTCCAGAGGTCCCTTCCAACTCCAACCACTCTGTGATTCTGTAATTACCAGCAGCCATGGCTTCGTTGCACAGCAGACCCTATCAAAAAGCTTGAGACATTTTCTGACAGTGACTGTTCCCATTCAGCTTTAACCATGCAGCTCTCAGACTTGAGGTGCTCTCAGTGTACACCAGTGACCTGTGATCTATTCATTTATCAGTGGCACAGCACCTTGCACCACACCTTACCCAGGTGCCACTGCTGTGCCTGATCCTGCCAGGCAGGGACACTCTTCCCTCCTCCAGTTTGCCAGATAACAAACATTATTCCCACAGCTCCTGAGAACTGAGGCTAGCCCTGCTACATTCTTCTCCCAGCTCTACACTAACATAACCTACAGTCTGACACTCTCTCAAGACACCTTCTGTTAAGAGATTTTTATCTTAGAAATGCTTAAAAAAAAGGCATACACCTTTTTAGCACATAGAGCAAATACAGACATATACCCTGCAAATGAGCTAAGATTTAACACCGGTCAGACTGTGACTTAGAGTCATGCTCATGAGCTATCACTCAAATAGTCCCATGGTTGTCAGCAGCCTATTTGTGTACCCCACAACTAGGAAAACTTGCAATGTCACAGATGTCATTGGTAAGACTTTTTCAAAACAGGCACCGTGACATTCCAACACTGAACGAAACACACACTGCTTAAGCAGCTCCCAGTACTTAAATTGTGCTGATGACCACTTCTCCTTCCCCTAAAGTGAGATGGGCACATAATGACCATCAGTCATAAACCTGAAACATCCAGGGACCTTTTGGATTGTAGATGTCAACTGGTTCCTGAGAAAGCTTCATTCAATAGGCTTAACTAAGTGATGTTTGCACCCTGAACATTCAGTTTCATATTGATTTCATGGGCAACAAATAAACTCTTCCTCAAGCTGAAGCGTTACTTCCTGGGCTATAAAAACAATAACTCATAACAATACATAGCTAAAATGTACAGTACAAGCTATTGTTTTTCCAAGTAACTATAATGAATCATTACTCTTCCGCTCTTTCTCAAGGCAGTCCATGTGTTCATGTGATTAGTTCTCATTTGTTATTACAGGATGAGGTCATCCAATTACTTGGCTGTCAAAACTCAACATAGAGCAACAATTTGAACTCCACAGGCAATACTGTAGACAAATCCTTTTAAAGGGGAAGATCAATTCCATTTAATTTCATTTCATGGGAGAGCCTAAATGAATAGTAAATATTACACACCACTCAAAAATAATTACTATATTCAACTTTCAAGTCCTGGTAATAGTATCCATAAAAGTATGAAAAGAACCTCTTCATTGTGATCACCACCCTTGGAATTTTATGAAGGGTTATACAGTTTTGTTTTATAGGTGTTCATTCATATAAATGAAAGCAAAATAATCTGTAAATATTTACTTGGTAACTGTCTTCCCATCTGGGTTATCAGCATTGGCTTACATGGACATGTAAAGTGGTATCAAGAAAAATAAATTCTCCCACTGAAATTAAGGCCTAAGGTTTGTTAAGTCTTCCCCAACATCTGCCTTTGTTGCTCTTTGTTTCTACCAACGCAGTTTTACAGAACACTGATTTGCCCAGCCACTGCTTCCTCTGCACACGAGTTCTCACCCATGTTCAATGAAACTGGCTTTGAGGAAGCAGGGTCACTCTACTACCATTTGGCAAGGCAAGCAGCAAAGCCATTGCTTCCTTCTTGTCTCCAGGCTGATGAACACAAATGAGAGATAACTGAAAACATAACCATTAATCTTCAAAAAAAGCTCAGGAAGGGCCAATGCAATGATCTGGCTTGACTACCGCAAGATAAAGCGGTAACAAAGGGTACAGCTTTCATTGTCCCTCCAAGTTTAACAATTGTGACCAAATTAGATTACCTTCCAAATATCTCAAAGTGATCAGCAATTGAACTTCTGCCACAGAACTTGTCAAGGTGTCCAAACAACTCGGGACTATCCCCATAAAAATCTATCTTAACTCAAAACCTAAATCTGACTGGGTTTACACTTTCAACTTTTAGAACTTTTTGTAACTTTGCCTGCTAAGCTGAAGGGCCCTAATCATTGTAAGAAGAAACCACATTTTTCAGTGTTGCCTATTAAGCAACATTTAAAATATTTTAGGGCTGTAGAACTTCCCTGTTTCTTGAACAGCGAGGAAAACAAAATGGGCATTGCAATCTCTATGTATTGCTACACGTAGATAGACAAACACACAGAAAAAGAACTGCTTTTATTTCCAGAGGTCCAGTCTGCAGATGCTGAAGTGTCCGGGGCAGAAATACACAATAACACATTCAAACAAAAAGTTCACAGAAATAAACCCACTAGACAACCTGAAACAAGAACCTAGCAGAAGCAGGAAAAGGCTGAGCAGAGAGTGGAGCGCTGACAGAACATGCTAGACAGTCACAGGTATCTGAAGGCTCACATCACAGAGGAAACTGCTATTTGGACAAAACCCCACACAAATAATCTCATACATCTGAAGGAAATAAATTTTATACTACATGTCAATCCCACCAGTCTATATGAAACAATGCAGAGTGAGAAGAGTTAACAAATGCCTTCAAGGTATGACATAAACATTTACTCACAAGTTTGAGAAAAAAAAAAAACAAACCACAAAACACAAAAACACTTAGGAAAAGCATGATCAAGTACCACTGACCAAGCCAGCAGGGAATTCACTGAATTTTAGTCATAACTAATGCTTTTTAAGTATCCCATTCTCCCAGTGTAGCACAAACAAATGGATTTCATCCAAGAGCAAAATTTAAATATACATCTGCATCAAAATAACATTCAGACAAACTATTTAAGATTAAAGAACAAATCAAGTAAACATGAACAAACTGAAGAAAAACAAAGCAAATCCAAACCCAGTCATCACTACTAAACTAAGAAAAAACACTGTAGACTGAATCTTGCCAATAAAAATGCTATTATATAAATTGAGAACTGGGGTGTGCATGGTAAATTCAGCCTGAATTAGGGAACAGTCCTAAAGCACAGCATGGTCAAATACAAGCTAAACCTGAAGAGATGCAGTAGTTTCAGAAAAAAATTATTCACATTCAAACTCTTTTGACTGAATAACTGCAGACAGGTCGAATTTCAATAAGGTACCATAGCAGGAGGGAAAGGAATGATACTGAAAAGAAAATCCCAAGAACTTTGGCTAATAAAATACTGGAAAATTCAGAGGGGAAGCACAATCAGGACTGTGAGGAAAGAACTGAAAACCCATTAAAAACTTACTAGCTGAAACTAAGACTGCTGCTGCAGGAGGAACCCATATGTCCCTATCTGGAAACTTCAGAAAAAAAGAACACAATCAGAAATTGGGCCCAGAAAATACTTGCAACTTTTCTTTTGAAATTAAAACAAGTGGAAAGATTTTGAAGTTCTCCATAACCTAAGCCCACCTCAGTATCAGATTTAAATGCAAAATGCAACTATAGATTACTGAATATCAACACTGATTAGACACCAGAAGCACGACTAGCGATCGAAGAATGAAATAAAAGCACGATTTCAGTCAAATGTTAACAGCCGTTTATACTCCTTGTATTGTCACACTTTAGCAAAGTCAGTGGCAGCAACAACTCCTGTCTATTGCAGGAAAAAGCCATACACAGTGAGATACCATAAAGGATATAAAAAGTAGAAGTTGCAAATCTTAGGGAAGAACAGAGAAAGGTGAATGGATTCTGCCTGTAAGAAATATTTACAAGAAGAACAATCATATGAGAATACTTATATTTTAATTAACTCTGAAAAGCATTTGAAAGTAGATACCAGAGTACCTTGTGGAACCTTTTTTTTTTAATTCTACAGAACTCTAACTGAAACTGCTAAGGGCCCAAACCTCTGTGAAATATACTTCCTTACAAGGATGTGTAACTGGACAGTGCAGTGATGGAAATATGGAAACTGATGCGAAGTGCTGCCTTCTCCACAGCATTCAGCATGGGACCAGAGTAACACCAAAGGCCCTGTAAGCAATATAAACTCTGATACAATGCAGAAAGTTACTAACAGGCCTAGACATTTATTGCTTACTACACTGTGATCCTATGTGACATTTTGAACAGGGTTTCATACAGAGATCTCAGGACAAACAGCAGGCCATCCTTGAATTCCGTGCGGCAGCAGTAACATCGCGTCAGAAGGCAAAAATGCCAAATGACAGCTCAACTCAGAGGCCTCAATGGGTCACATGACTGAAAATGTAAAAGACAAAATATCACCAAGGAAAGCCTTTGTCCAAGAAGCGTTACAGTGCAGATACCAAAGCTACACCAAGCAACATCTCAGGCACTGTACCTGTTCAAACAGCACCACCTGTAAGAACTGGAGATCAGGAGAAGCCTTAGGCAGGAAATGAGACACCTTCTAATTAGCATCCGTGAAGCATCTGGGAATTCAGCAGAAAGACTGGTGAGTCAGTCTCCAGAACCAAAGAGCAGTTCAACCCTAGACATCTGCATGTCCTCTTGAAGTGGAAATCTCCTAGTGTGAAGATGCAAACACACCCACAGCAGATCCTACCGAGAACATCAGCAGTCTCGGCGCAGAGCAGAAGAGACTGATTTCTTTTCCATGAGCCAAAATGATCACAGAAAGCTGATGGACAGGCTGACCACTCATTTTGATAAACGCTTATATTTCAAGTAACAGAAAGCACGTGCTTTCTGCTCAAGTAACAGGTTTCATGTGCAAAATCCTAACTACTTGAGTCAACAAGGACAGAAAATGTCAAATTTGCTAAAGCAGGTAACATCCTTTCCGCACGTAGATGAAATATTGGCCAGAAGTTTTTCTACACCATAAGTACAAACAGGCTTTCAAGCAACTTCTTCCTTAATCCTCAGAATTGAGAGGCTGAGAATGAGATAGAATCTTATCTCCAAATCTGAGCTACCAATTGTGTAGTCCAACAAGGCTGAGGAAAAGTGTTCTGAGTTAGAACACTGTCACAGTATTAAAAATTACATTAGATTTGACATTGAAGGCTTGCATCAGCCTTTCTGAATTCGGAACCTCTCCTTTCTGCCTTTCCAATGTGGAAATCACATGATAATCCCTTCTGCAAAAATACATAGGGACAAAGATAGTAATTCATCAATTTCTTTTATCACCCGAAGTCAGCAAATTTCCATCTGCTCTCTCCTGCTTAACCATTTGAGTAAACTTTGGCAACATCTCATGGACTCACAAACTCATACTGAATCTCCCATGCTTGCACTGTCCGAGCTGTAAGCATAAATACCCTATCTGCAAAATAACTTGCTTCTAAAAACAATTTTGCTAACTAAGAACAATTTATTTGTCTAGGGATTCAAGGAGATCTCACAGCAACATTTTAAACAAAATTGCTTAGAATTTCACCTCCACTTCACACACAAACTTACGCAAGCAAAAGGAGCATGGCAGATACAAACTAATTGTACCGCACCCTCAATCTCTGTCCCTGTAAACTCTATGGGAATACATCACTCTGCTACTATTAGTTTTAATAATTCCTGCACAACTGTTTCCAAATGAAAGAGTTTGGCAAGCACAGAATAGTAGAAAGCAGCTAGCAACATTTTTAACCTAACTGTTGCATAAGAAGACAAGAAATACTTAACGTGAAAGCACAAGCTTTTAGTTCTCTATAAACTTTATGACCTGTTCAAGATCCTTATATCCATGCATGTATATGGACACACAGGGCACAGTGCTCAAACAACGGGAGAGATCTGGGTTCATGTTTTCTCCAAACGCCTCTGCTTCTGCTGATGCAGGTTGCCTGTAATACACTGGATCGTTCTAGAGAAGTAGTATTTCATATAGGCCAAGGTACCAGGCTGCCCAGGGAAGGGAGCCGACAAGCAGGTAGCAGATTAGCTGTGAAGGAGAGAGGGTTAAAAACACCCAGCACCTTTGAGAAAACTAATAAGAGGGAAGAAATACTTTTTCCCCTGTTGGTGAACAAAAAGAAGGTTAAATCCTTGAGTGAGGGTCACATATAAGCAAAAGACAGGCATGGCATTATGTGTAAGGCATGGAATAATTTCATTACGGAGAAAGCTCACCAATCATCAAATAATTTTAAAGCAGAAAAGTACAATTTTTTATCTTGTCCTGCAGGATTAATGCAGTGATGCAAGATAACGCCAGCTTGCAGAAGAGCTAAGAAAATCCAATTTAAAATCCAATTTACAAGTCTTTCCCATTTTTCTTGTTTAAAGAAGGACAACAAAACCCAAGCAATCCTTCAAATAAGGTATAGTTGAAGAAAAGTTGCACCGATGTGACTGGCACAGACATAGACACAACCTTTTCAAAACAGTTCAGGCCTTAATTCAGTATGAAAATGGATTCACACTGTTTAGTACAAAATCTGTATCTCTTAAGTAAAGTATCAATCAGACACATTTTGTTAGCAGAGATGGTTTCTAAGGGACTCCCTAATTAGACACTGCTCTAACACATAACAAGAAGATGATCATGCTTCTAACAATCCAATATCAAAACAAATGCAGGTAAAGTCTCCAATGTCCAAATGAGTATTTAAATAAGAGGGCTTCCTCTGTTCAACTAAGTTATGTAAATCGAGACCGAGACCAGAGAATCAGTGCAAAAAGGGCTGATTCTTCACCCCTTTCTGAAGTGACTGATACTCCTTTTCCTGCAAAGATTGCTGCACTCGAAGTGTATCCAGGAGAACAGGTAACAATGCTCTCATGCTTCTACATAGAGTCACCAAGAACCGCTTTCACTCACATCCAAGGCTATATAAATTACTCGTTTTGAGACTGAGCCATGCCAAAAGACCTAAAAGATTCAGTTTCTGGACTTTGCTCTGGTGAAGGTAACCCCTGCCCACAGGACAGTAATAATTGATGAAGGACAGGTAACACGGAGACCCTGGCAGCCACTTCAAGGGTGATCATCAGCTTCCAGCTACATTTCCACAGTCACAGCATCCAGTCACAGTGTCATCTGAAGAGGTCTGTCCCCTTCCCCCCTCATTCCCACTCAGCCACGGGAAAGCACTCTATCTCTTCCTTCAGCTGTGTCAACACAACTGCATTACAGTGTCGCCCCAAGTACAGTTCATCAGTCTGACGTGTTTGCAGATGGAGAGCAAGGCATTACATCCAACCCTTACCACTTTGCTGACTGGCTGGTGTCACAGCAAGCCTAGATTTGAGGGCAATGACAGAGAATCAATGCTTCTCATTGTCCAACCACTGCTTTAGTTACATAGTGAGGTCATCTCATGTCACCAAGTCCATAATCTCTTCAACTTGAAAGTCAATTGTCTTTCTACAATTTAAGACAAATTACTTCAAGAGCCAATAATGATGGAGTACAAGTCAGCAGAAGTTAGATGACAAAACAGTGACAGCAAATGACAGAAGTGACATCCTCTCTTGCATATACAAATTCAGATCATTCCCACCACGGTGAAAAATCTCACATATAGTATTTCTAATCAACTGCAAGGACACAGCCTGGTTTCCCCCTGAGCAATCAGGCCAAATTTTATACAGCATTCATGAGGGGACAACTTTTTAGATGATATCTGAGCAAATTTCAGCATTATGTCACTATAAGAAAGGGCAATTAAGGAGGGGGTGGGGACGGGAAAGGGGAACCAACAACAAACCAAATCTCCCAAAACCACACAAAAAGTTCTTTTTTTCTTTTTCTTTCAGCCAGAAAACCTCCAGCTGTATCATTATCTTCTACAGAATTTCCACAGGGTCATTCCAAACGCTATCATTATTGCAAACGATGTACCCTACAGACCATTTTAGCAGATTTACTTATTCTCAACCTTCAGGATCAGCTAGGCCCTTCAATACCTTGCTTTGAACCAGACTTACCTGCCAGGAACAATCCACTAGTTTCCTCCACTTGCCTTGGCATTCAATGGGCAGACCACAGCTGTTAGAACAAGCAGTGTAAAATTCCAGTATTTCCATGAAAAAGAAATAATTATGAGCTCCACTTATTAGTATGCCTAGCAAGCTGGGAGCGTCCCGGACACTCCACATCGTGTTCTTTCTTCCTCTCCCATTTTTGTTGATCACTGTGTTTAAACCTCATGTGCTAAAATGTTACGGTCTGACAAGTTGCCATACAGCCCATTAAATACTGCCAGCACTAACAACTTTCTGCATGCTCTTTATGTGTGGTTCTTTAGTTATGGTTCTGGCAACATACCGAAAAAATGTACAACTTTTTTCTAGTCCTTCTCCATCCAAACAAACAAAACCCCTAGAAATTGTTTAGCTACTGGTTGCTCCTACCTCAGCACCACAGCAGCTGCAATTCTAGGCAAAGCACAAAAACTAATAAAAGTTACATGGAAAGTAGCTTTCTAAATACACATAGAACTTCTATATTCTGAATCATATTCTCTATACAGACTGCATTCACATACATAGTAAAATAACGGATGAAGTGCACTAAAACTTAAATTCCAAGGCAGAAAAAATGTAGAGTGAAAGACAGAACTATTTCTGTATTCTGAATTCCTATCAAATGCTGCTGGCTTATCTGACCTTCGCAAAAAAAAACGAGTGTATATTTACAAATCCTACTTCCACTCAACAACTAAATCTTCAAAAGCGATCTCTCCATCTGCACAGCAGGATCATCAACCAGACCACTGTACATCAAACTGCAAGAAGGCTTAGATATACACGTATTGTGCAAACAAGTTGAAGAGAAATCCCCAAATTCTCAAAATGTTTCCCCAATAACTGAGAAATGTTTAGAGAATTGACTGGGTATCTCAAAGGATCTCTAATTCAAACACAACAAAGCCAGAAAGGTACAAGAATGCCTTGTCACACCCACAGTAAGACAGAGGAAGAAATCCTCAAAAGGCCAGGGAGTGATCCATGAAAGGAGAGTTTGCAAAGAATTTCTCAGTAAATACAGCATATGTGAACGTTTGAGGCAAGTCATGCTTTAGATGGTTGCCAATACTATCCATAATTCAAAATATTATAACAAAAATCTCTTAAAAACCCTACAGCTGATGTGGAGTGGTTCTTGTCACTTTCCACACAAAGAATGAGGTGGTTTATCAACACCCAACACTGAAAAAGACAGAGAATCTCAAAAGCCTACATGAAAACACGCTTTACAGCAGTGCCTTAGTTTAGATTATTAACTATTTACAAGTCCAGAGAGCATTCAAAGGGTGAAGAAACAATCGCCTGGTAAACATGAATAGAACCTTGAACCAAACATAGATGTAGTCTATGATGAGCCTGAAGAACTAGTTGCGAGGTAAGCAGATAAAGAAAGCAGCTTTAGAAAGAGCACATTTGGCTATTTTCTGACTATTCAAGAAGGACCAGTGGTAACGTCACCAAGTTCTGCACCTCCCATTTCATAGAAATGCATATACGTTGCCTAGACATGATGAAAGGTCTTGACAAACATATCTGCATAGGATTATAAAGACCAAGAGGTATATGACACAAAGCTGTCTCCAGCTGCCAGCAGCCAAAACCAAAGAATTCAGGGAACATACTTCACAAGGACATCTTCAAGAATATGGAGAAGGTGAAGCAAACCTGTCCTCGTATCACCCGTTTATGAATTACAACCTGGTCTTATTTTAAAGAATGTCGTTAGAAGTTCGAAAATAAAATCCTCCGGGAAGCAAGGCACATGACACCCTGATGTACAAAGGCACTGGACATTGGTGACTACCCGCGCAGAGCTCCACAGCACGTAAATCCTCTGGGATGCTTTAGTGCTTCCCAACCAGTCAAGCACCTGAACATCACCGAGACCCGTCACCTGACAGCGGCCTGCGAGGCACCGGTCCCCGGCTTCCCCTCGCCCTGCCGAGGAGACCCCGCACCACCCAAGAAGGTGACGAGGGGCGCGAAGCGGTTCCTGCAGCCCCGGAAAGGTGTCGAGGTGCGGAACACCTCCCCCTGCCCCCAGCCCCGCACCGCCTCAGAATGCGGCAAGGGGTGGGAAGGGCTCCCCGCAGCCCCGCATCGCACGGGAAGGGGGCTGAGAGGTCAGAAAGTCGTCCCCCCCCGCCCCAAATCCGCACCGCCCGAGAATGCGGCAAGGGATCCCCCCCGGCCCCCACCACCGCCCGCGAAGGGGGCGGGGAACGGGAATGGAGCCCCCCCCCAGCCCCGCACGGGAAGGGGTTCCCTCCAGCTCCCCCCACCCGGGATGGCAGCGAAGGACGCGAAGGGGACGCCCCAGCCCCGCGCGGGTGCCGCTCCCCGTTACCCTTCCCGCCACCGCGAAGGGGCGGCCCCGCCGCACCCCCGGCCGCCGCCGCCGCCGCCCTTACCGGCGAGCCCCCCGCCGCCGCCATCGCCGCCGTGCCCCTTCCTCCTCTGCAGGATGAAGTAGGGGTTGGCGCGCTCCGTCACCCACAGCGCGCTGGCCAGCAGCACCTCCTCGGGGTTCACCCACATGCTCCCGGCCGGCCGGCGACGTGACTCACGCACGCGCCGCCCGCTTCACAAGGCCACCGTGCCCGTTGGCACCGGCGGCCGCAGGGCGGAGGGGCGGCAGCCGCATTGCCCTCCTTCACCCGCTCAGAGCCACCGGGCGCGGAGCGGCCACGGGGGGCGGCGGCGGCCCCGGCAGCAGGGCCGGGGGCAGCGGTGACATCAGCGGCGGCGAGCCCCGCCGCGCGCTCGCGCCTCTCCGGCTCCCCCCGCGCAACAACAAAGCCGGCGGGGCGCGGCGACGGGAGGGGGTGGAGGGCAGCAGCGGGGAGCGCGCGCCTTGCGCCTCCCCGCACCTGCGCGAGCGGTGGGGCGGAGCAGCCGCGCGCCAGGAGTGGGGGCGGGCCCAGTGCGCGGGCGTGGCGGGGGCGGTGTCCTCAGTGCGGTCGCTCGGTGAGCGCGGTTGGTAGGAGGCTATAGCGCGGCTGCTGCCTTAGAGCGCTTGCTCCGTCCCCTCAGCGCGACCCTGCCGTTCCCTTCAGCGCCGCCGTTCCCTTCAACGCAGCCCTTCCCCTCAGTGCTCCCGTTCCCCTCAGCGCCGTCCTTCCCGTCAGCGCGGCCGCTCCTTCCCCGCAGCGCAGCGGTTCCTTTCAGCGGGGCCGCTCCATCCCCTCAGCGCGGCCGTGCCATCCCCTTGACACCGAAAATGCTGGCAAATCAACTCTCTTAAGGCTCTTTTTTTGAGTTTTCGAAAGCAGCATCTTTTATTCCAGCATTGGACACGTGAGGGAATGATATCCATCAGTCATGCGTAACGAGACGAGCTGGGGACAGAATGTATTTCCCACTTATCAAGGGCTAATTTTAATATTATTATGAACGTGGAGTTCTGTGTTCAGTTCTGGACTCCCCAACGTAAGAAGGATGTAGAGCTGTTTTAACGGGTCCAGAGAAGGCTACAAAGATGTTCCAGGGGCTGGAGCACCTCTGTTATGAGGACAGGCTGAGAGAGTCGGGGTTGTTCAGCCTGGAGAAGAGAAGGCTCCGGGGACACTTCATAGCAGCCTTCCAGTACCTGAAGTGCCTACAGGAAAGCTGGGGAGGGGGTTTTTACAAGGGGAAGTACTGACAGGATGAGGCGGAATGGCTTTAAATTGGAAGGGGGAAGATTTAGATTAGACATCAGGAAGAAATTCTTCACGGTGAGAGTGGTGAGGCACTGCCACAGGTTGACCAGAGAAGCTGTGGATGACCCCTCCCTGAAAGTGCTCAAGGCCAGGTTGGATGGGGCCTTGATCAGCCTGGTCTGATGGGAGGTGTCCGTGTCCATGGCAGGAGGTGGTGGAACTGTATGATCTTTCAGGTCCCTTTCAACCAAATCATTCTATGGTTCTATGATTCTAAGACTTGTTTTGGAGTTTTAGAAAGGGACGTCTTTTATTTCAATGCTGGATACATGAGGGAATGATTTCCATCAATTATGTGTAATGAGATAAGAGCTGGGTATAGAACATATTTCTCGCTTTCCAAGGACTAACTTAGTATGAACTTCACAACAGCCAAATCTCATGCTAAAGTTGGTGCTTAAATCAAAATATTCCACTTTTTGTAACCACTTCTCATATCACTTCCACTGCAAACCTTGGAGCACTGAGGGTGCTTTTTCCCCTCAACAGCCATCACTGGCTGGCAGTCTGAACCCAGCATTAACTCACATGTTCTCTGGGAAGGAGGTGGCTACATCCCCTTTCTTACCATCTGCCCTGAAGGGTTTGGCATTTTCATCCTGGGGCTCAGATCATTGGTAAAATTGGTTGTCAAAAGGAAGTGAGGGCTCTGGCCTTGGCTGTGAAGGAAGCCATCCACAGGAGGTGGTGGGACTGCCCTCTCACCACAGCCCCTTTTGATGTTCCCATTCTCCCTGTGCCTGATGCCAAAGTTCCACTTTGTTGCTGAAGGCCACATCATGCCTGCTGCCTGAGGTTGGGGGGGGGGAATTTTTGAGGGCCTGAAAAGCCTTGAAATAAACTGGTATATTTGGCAGATACGCCAAGCACACCGGGAGGGAATAGTAATATATACAAGGTCTGACACAAAAGAAAATTAGGTTAACCCTACAACTCAGGAACTAAGAATGGGAGGGGAGAGAGAAAGAGTTGTTTGTAGAGCACGGTCTACCTGTCACAGTGAGACAAAGCTCAACTCAGTCACTCAGTACAGGTAGATGCATGTTCAAACACAGACATTTTCTTACTGTCAGTCAGAAAACGTCAGTGTGTGAGAGTGAATAGTGAGTTAACATCAAGACAACATGCCAGCCCACAATGCTTTGATTGTGAACACATCACTGTGCTTCAGCACCCACCCAAGTTGGTGCTCAAAGAACCCCCTTTTTTTTTGTCGGTAGAAGATGTGAAAGCAAACCTGACAGAGATCATCAACACCCTTTCAGAAAATGATCTGTGGAATTGCTTTGAACATTGGCAGCTCTGTGTCAACTCAGAAGGGAATTACTTTGAGGGTGGTGATAGTTGACTTTCTTAATTTGTTAAAAAGTGTTACAGGCACAGTCTCTTTTTTTTGTGTTGGACCTCATAGATAGCACGTTTTGTACCCATGCAGCTCTGAATGCTTTTTGACTTCCAAGTTGTCAGGAAAGGACTGAGCTTGGTGGCCTCTCTTTAGTCATAAAACTGTTACTATCCAATCAGAAACTTATCTTTGGTTTATTAAAGATGTTGAGTAGAGTCAATTAAACCCCAAAGAAAATATTAAAACCATGGTCCAAGCACAAACTTTTCATATGCAAGCCTGAGCTCTACAGTGGAATTTAGCCTTTCATCACCTGGTACTGGCATGGAGCTGTTACCCAGTGCTCATCATGCAGAGATGGACACATGGTCATGGGAGAAATGACTCCTTATCGGAGGCAACAGTAGTGCAGCTGTTACTGTATCAGTAAAAAGTTCAGGAGAGGGAAGTGACCATCTCTGATGAACGCTTAGAATTAACAGTACTGCTGTCAGTCCCACTGCACTATGGGGAATATTTGTCATTGTCACTAAGGCAAGCGACTGCAATCTGAATGGGAATGCAAAAGAGCTTCATCACCCCTTCTAAATTTATCACAGAATCAGATTATTTTGAATGTTAGTATTGTTGAAATGACCTCATCCTTTTAGCTGGAAGGGGTTTTAGGGGTAGTATTTTTAAACAAAAATTCTGACCAAGAAAAATTTCTCATAACTTTGAGAAGAAATTCCAGATTTTTTTTTTTTAAACCAGTTGTAGTTAAAACCTACCTGCTAAGAAGATTGAAATGTAAATTCTAGCTTGGCTAAAAATAGTGGCAAACATTCCAAGTAACTTCCTTTAGTAAAGGCAGGATGTCACACACCACACACCCCCCCCACACACTTCTCGTGGATGGTCTGGTATTGTCACAGGAGTAGCAATGGCATTACACGCCAGTGATGTCATCACTGCCCACAACTTGCAGTGGAACTACTACAGCCACACCAGCATTTTAGGAAAGAATAACCAAAGGGCACTCTGCTGCAGTCAGAGCCAGTGAGGAAATTAGTTTTCTTTGAGAACAATGCAGTTGGCCTCAAGAAGGGAAAGAGCCTTATAAGAGACTGGGAACTCCTCCTGCTTCCCATCCCTGACATGTTTTTCAGCAGTGGGCACAGTTATGCCCGCAAAACTGTCAGCACTGAAAACAGCTGCCAGGCCTTATTAGTGCCAATTAGTCAGTTTTAGATGCAACTAGGTTGACATGTATTATTGGCATAAAATACACCAAAATAATAATTTCTAACATCCTTCCTATTTATTTTCCATTAAGTATTCTAGGACATTTGAATAAAAATGCAATAAAACTGTCATCACTGAAGTAAATGCCATTTAAAATGAGGTGGTATTGTGTCTTTATGCTGCTGTGTTGTAGACAGTATCAAGGCATTTTTATGTGGAAACCTGACCTGTTTTCACTGTAATGTGCTGTGCTATCATGGTGGATCTTTTTGTTGAAGCCAGTGCAAGTATTTTCTTCTACTTGCCCACCACATATTTTTATTCCTCTTGCAAAATGCTTGTCTATGTGTACATTTTTTTTTTCAGATCTTAATGGTCCATTACAAATTTTCAAGAGTTTCTTTCTCATCATGTAGTTGGGAACACACTACAGAACTTCTGGCCTGTCCTATGAATTATAATAGGAATTTAAAAAAAATCTGGAATGGATTATTTTTTAATATTTTGTTGAAAAAAACTGTTTCAGGTTGGAAACTCATTGCGGTTTTAACACTGATTGGGACCTTTTTAAAGATCTCTATGCCATTAGATTTAAAAGTTCAGCATACGTCATTCATGTTGAAAAATGAATTAATGAAATCAGGAGCAGATATCAATACAAACTAAGGAGTCATTTCTTATAATGCTGTATTATAAACCTCTCAGGGAAGACAATAAACGTGATTCCAGAAGGAGAACCATTCTCTGCAATGTTACAAGACTAACGGACAATAAAAGTACTCAGGCAGGAAAAAGATTAAATAAAGCAGACAATGTGCCATTTACTCCCTGGAAGACCTTCTTTTAGTAGACCTCTTTTTTTCAGACACAGCAAGCCACATTTGCTAGGGGTTCAGGACAGTTGTTCAGTTGACTAGGACCAAAGGTAAAATATCAGGATGTCAAACATGATCTTTGAGAAATGCACACAATGTTCTATGGTCCCACACAAAGACCTACACATGGAGAAGCACTTCGCCATCAACTAGCTTGAGATTGGAGCCTTCAATTGTTGTGAAGCAGTACCTTATTTGTACATGGAGAGGTGGGTATTTTGATCTTTGAGAAGTGTTTCATCTTATAAATAGTACTAAAGCTTTAAAAGACTGGAGGACATTGCTTTGGGTGTGATGTGGACCGAAAGATAAAGTGGGGGGGAAGAATGTATCTGAGATTTCTTAGTGTGTGACGAACTCAAGTGCCACAAACCTGAGTGGTTATATGCCTGTAACACCCTGGATTGAATAATTGCAAAGTGTTCAAAAATTATGTCCTTTTTTATCGTGCTCCTACAAGTACATATTGTGAGCACATTCACAGGTAAGCAAACTGAGTCATACAAGGTAACTCTTGCTTTGCGTTGTCTGCGTATAAAAGTAATCAAATCACAGCATCCACTGCCTGTAGTTCTCCAGGGTTAGCCCTTTACCATCCCAGAATAATTTTATGCTCCTGGGGCCTAGTCTCAACAGCCATTAGTGGATTGGTTGCGTACATGATTCCCATTTGTGTTGAGAGCCTGCTATTTAGATATATGTTTTTTATGAAGTGTAAGATTCAACATGTCCCAAGTCTTTACTGCAAATTGGAGTACGACCTTCCTGATAGGAAAGAATTAATTTCTGTAGGCTTGAGGCAGCTATTCAGTACCAGGCTGCCAGAAATATCATTTACTACCCCAGGAAGACAATGTCAAAAAGCCTCCCAAGGACATCTGGAAAGAAAATATTTGAAAGAGAGAGAGGAAGAACCAGGATGAGTCCCAAACAAACCCCAGGAGTCTGCAACCAAAGATGGGAGCAGGCTTACCAGCATCAAAGCAATTTGAGAGGACAAAGTGTGCCCTAACTGCATAGGTGAGATAAGCATCTGCACGCCCTTAAAAGGCTGCTAACAGAAGATTTTTGGATTTGCAGACAATAATTCTCACTTTTTTTTTTTAACAACTTTTTACCTTCTGTATACGCCATAAATGAAAACATTTATTTGCTTTTGCATTAATTTAACTCCAGTTACAGGTGATTTCAAAATAACAGGCTAACAGCAGGGCATTCTGTTCCTGTCAGTGTGGTGATTCTTAGAAGGGAAATGTCTGGCGTTTCTTCTGGGTACCTGCAGAGCAGCAGGGTGGAACTTCACTGAGCTGTAGCAGCTCGGTTTGGAGCCTGGCACACCAGAGGCGGAACAGAAGACCAGCGATAATTGTGGATGGTCTCACGGATGCCGCAAGGCAGCAGGGACAGCACCTGACCCTCTGACAGGAGCTCTCAACAGTGACTCTCTAATTTACCCGTTTCCACAAGAGGCTTTTACTAAACCTATCCACCAGGAGGTCTGTTACAGCTGAATTCTTTCGTGTTTGCACCTCTGACAGGAAACATCAACTTTAAATACAGTATCCAGTTGACTGTTTCTCTTCCCAGAACATTTTCATTGCCTGGAAGACTGTCAAATTCAGGACAAACTAACTACAAGCTTTTAGTCTGGGTGAGGAACCTAGATTTCCTACAGGTTAAATAAAATAGTTGCGTATTCTGCAATGCATCTTTTTGGCAGTTCCCCTATAATTATGAGAGTTCTTTTTGAATATGCTACTTACGACTTTTTCTCTCATTGTGAGTGACAGCTTTTTTTTAGGCCAGTCTTTTGTGAGATTCTGCCTCTCTCCCGTGGCAAAGGGAGAACTTGTCACAGGTTGATAAAAAGCAGTTCACTACCCCTAGGTGTCATAATGACTGTTTTGGTTTTTATAAATCACTCTGGGTGTACCAGGCTCTTCACAGAGAAGGCAGTTGCCTGCCCACAACCCACACGCCCATTTGTGACCTACCTGCCTTCATGAGGTGTGTCAGACAAGACTTACAATTTCTAGCTCTCTCATCATGTCTGTACTACCCTTTGAACTGATAATTTGTGAAGTGTAGGTATCAGAATTGGACACACTTTCAACAGAGCTTTACCAGTTTTGTTTTGTTTTAACAGAAGCAAGGTCTTTGCTACTTTGGAGACATGCCCTCTGACCCATCCTTTTTTGCTGCAGCAATTCACTGGGAACACATCAAGTACTTTATCCAAAATCTTCATGCACAAAGAGCTTTCCAAATCAGCCACCCGTACTTGGGATATAAATGACACTCTTTGCCTTATATCTGGTTTACAGACATAAGCAACGGGCTGTATGCTCTAGGCAAAGTTATAGCAGTGAGCTTCCATCACTATTTATTATCTGGTTGATCCCTATGTCATTTAGAAACACTGTCATTAAAGATCCTTTAGCACAGTATTGTTCATGTAGAATATTAATATCATATATGGACTGCTACAAACCATCCCACTTGCTGCTATCCACTTGTTCTGAAATCAGTGAGTTTGTTTTATATCCAGCTGTTATAACCATGTTAATCCCACATATGATGTCTTGACAATTAAAATTTCTTTGGCAATATCAAGACATGGTACCAACTCTATCAACTCTATTGACCAAAGTTTCTTCTAAACTTTGTGCCAAAAGAATAAACAAGCTTTGTTTGACAGGACCTACTTCCATGAGACCAGATACTGACTGTTCAAGATAAAATACAATTGTATTCCCATCCTGTAACTGTTTGTTAACATTGTGACTGATTAATCATTCTGTTATTGTAATAAAGTTCAGTGACAGGCTAACTAATCCATAGTTTGTTAGGTCTAACTAACAAATCTTGTTGTTTTTAAATGTGGGAACTACATCAGTGTAAGGATGGACGTATAAAAGCTTCAACATCTACTGTCTTCCAGAAGAATGCAAATAGAAAAAGCTTAAGAAGTAAAGCTCCTGAAGTTATTAAAATTTCCTACAACAAAACAAAGCTGATGTAATTTTAAAACTGTGAAGAAAAACACAGCCCTTTGGATGTGCCTTAGAAGGCTACACACAGCTCAGCTGGCATTTCTAACGTAAGCTGATATTTCAAATGAAGCAGATAAAGGCATCATTATCGTACTTCAATGAGATGCTAGAAAACATCTCCATAATAATATGATCTGCCCCTTTCTCTCAGATTCAGTGATCCAACTTCATCTTACACCTCCCTGTTAGCACCTTCAGGAGTCAGTAGCAGTCAGAGAAGTCACTAAACCAGTTCAGTGAGCGGCTTCGTTGGCACCGCTCTTAGGGTGTGAGAGGAGCGAGGAAGTTTAAAGAAAAACACTGGCAAGGAATATGGTTTCTTTTAAAGATTTTGATGGTTTCATTACATGCTTTAGTAATTAATAACTTGCACAGGTTCGAGATAATAAATTTCTTGAGGGACAGCATAATTTAAGTTGGATGACAAAGCAATGTTGGACTTAATTTGTCTTCAAGAGTGCTAATATTCAGTAATTATTTACTGCAGAACCTCCTCGTTACCAACTTATGCTAAGTACCCAGATTTAAATATATTTTTAGGTATCTTAAGACTTAATTAAAATTGTGCATTCATAAACTGATTAGGTTTGTTTATCCTTAAATTCGTAATATATTTTGTTTACTCTCCAATGATTGTCCTTGCTTTTCTATGCATTATTTTATTATCTGTATTATGCTAAAATAGAACACATCTGATTTGAAATTAGAGAAGCAGCATTCCTTCAGAGATAGGGACTGAACCTACACTAGACCTATGGAAACACAGCGAAAAGCCAGATGTGTTCATTTACTTATTCACGTAGAGTTAATTTAATCTGTTAGGTTACTGTAGTGCCCTCCTCACTGTCAGCCTGGGGTGTCCAGCAATGTTTTTAGTTGCTGAAACCAGAAAGTTGAAAACTTGCTCAGATATCTCCAAAGCATAGCTGGGCAAGGAGACATCAGGAAGCAGAATGCAGAATTTTCCGCTTTGGTTTGGCTTGCAAACTCAAGAGTTAATCAGCGAGAACCAGAGTAATGCAATTCTTCTATTTAATTTTTATGACCCTTACCCTTTATCAAATAATTTGATGTCATTATTCAGGGAGTCAACAAAGATGTTGATTTGGCAAGTGCTGGCACAGAGATACTTTGTGGCATAATTTGTGAAGGTGGATGTGTCTGTTCAGAAAGAGTGTAAATGGTGGTGGTGGGTGTTTATTTGTGTGATGGTTTGTGGTTTTGTTTTATAAAGGTAAGGTTAATATGTTTGTGCTCTGGGTTCTGCTAATGTCACTTTTGTTGAACAGGCTCTTCAGAAAACTAATCATCTGATACTTCTGATGCAGTGCCACATGTATGATAGCCTTTTGAATATGGAGACATAACTTTTTAGATTGAACTCCTTGATGATCTTACTGAGGACCCTTTTTTAAAAACAGTTGGGGTAAATAATGTAAAGTTGAATAATCACTACCTTAAGTATTTCACAAATTGTTGTACAATGTATTTTTGTTTCATTTTATTTTTTTAATTTTTGTCTGTTTCTTTTTAAGTGCCTCTGAGAATTCCTCTACTTATAAAATACAAGAATATGCAGTGTATGCCAAAAAAATTTCTAATACAACAGGAAGAATCTTGTTACTTATGTTACTAAATGCTTAATAGTTTAATTATGTGGTGGCTGGTATGTGAATCAGTACTTAGAAATTTGTGTTATGTATCTTAAAGGAACTAGATAGTTGCTGAAATGCTGATAAAATGTGCTTAATTTGACATCTAAACGACATGTATTCATCTTTTTACCAGTTACTTGCGTTTGTTGTGGTTTAACCCCAGCTGACAATTTAGCACCATGCAGCCACTTGCTTACCCCCAACCAGTGGGATGGGGAGAAAAATGAAAAAAAGTAAAAATCATGGGTTGAGATAAAGACAGTTTAATGGGACAGCAGAGGAAGAGAGAATGATCATCATAGTAAGAAGAATAGCAATATATACAAAACAAGTAATGCTCGCCACCTGCAGAGAATGATACCCAGCCTCTTCCTGAGCAGTGATCTCCAAGCAGTGAATCATGGTCCCTGGACAACATCCTGTTTGTGTACTGAGTGTGACTTTATATTGTATCAGAAATGTCTTTGGACAGCTCGGGTCACCTGCCTGGCTATGCTCCTCCCAGCTTCTTGTACACCTGCTTGCTGCCAGAGCATGGGATATCAAAAAAGCCCTTGATTTCCTAGCAACAACTAAAACCATGTGTAATATCAACATTCTTTTGATAGTAACTCTGAAGCACAATGGCTGCTGGGAAGAAAATCAACTCTATTGCAGCTGAAGTCAGCACAATATTGAAAAAAACATAGACAACACCAAGATGATTTTAGATGCTGAAATCTGAAGACCTAAATTTCTTTGAAAACATCACACCAGTTCCAGCTGAAGAAATTAAAACCTCCTGTAAAAAATGTTATCGTACTTTGTGTAACCCAGAAGGCCAGGTTTGCCATAGCATTTGATCCACACAGCCTCACAAAATGAAATACATGAATTGGTTTGTGTTAATCTCCTGAATGAACCCTGGAAAGAAACACTGACCTGCATAATGTTGAGATATTTTTCAGTTTCTTAGAGTGCTATTGCCTGCATGTAATCATGGGCTTACAAGACAATATTGTGACTTTTTAGCACTCAGAAACATAAAAGAAGAAGAAAGCATACAAGTTTTTATTGTTATTATTATTACTGGTTTTGTAGATCAAAACCAAAAACATACAATTCAGTGTTCACCAAAATGCATGGCCAAAGTGGCATGTGAAATGTGTGCCTGCTCCTTTGGGATGGGGTGGTACTCAGTGTAAGACAATGTGATGCCAATGGGACTCATAATAAACATTTAATTCTTTGGAAATCGGGAAGAGGATATTTAGTTGGTGGGAGATAAGGAGTCTTTGATTACCACAGGAAGAGAAAAGATATGAAAATTTGTGAAAAAGGGTGGAAGGCCCACTCTGATCTCTCTCAAAACAAATGAGGAAACCCAGCTGCCTCCCATTCCCAGACCTACCACTGGATTTAACCTGCCTGCCTCCAGTGCAGAAGCAGGTGGGAAACAAGTTGAACTATATCTGGCTACGGACCTGCTCGCTTCATCCCATCACCTGCAGCTGTTTCCTGAGCTATCTGGAGTTGCAGGGGTCACTACAAGGGGCTGTTACCATGCTTTGGTGAATGTCAGGGAGGGAATCTGATCACAGCTCACCTCTCAGCCTTTTTTGCTTGATCTGGTCACTCTCACCTCTCCAGTCCCAGCCTGTAAAATTTGGTGTTTCTTCATTAGGATCCTCTTTATTTTCCTCCAACCACATCTCCCCCTGTAGGAAGAAGAGAGTGGTGGTTTATTTTGTTATTAAAATACATCCATCGCGAATAGCTCAAATAAGAGTCTCTGCTCAAATGAATGTAGAAACCAACACCGTTGATGCAATTTCTGCACATCTCCCTGCTGGCCAAGGAACACATTCCCAACATGCACGTTTCATTGTGCAAATTGTGGAAAAATACAGAAGCTGATTGCTTGAAAATACTGAAATAATGTGAATATTTTTAAGTGTATAGTTATACATTTTATTAAGCTATATGCTTATATTTATCTATAATGTATAAGGTGCATTTGCCAGTAGTAAAGGGTGACAGTCAATATTTAGTGAACCATTCACTAATTTTATTTTTTAAGGAATTTGTCAGTGTACATCTATGGTTATATTTCCCTGTCAGAATTTTCAACAGTCCTGAATTGCAACACTTTGGAGAAACTTGCAGCATTAGATGTCTCAAAAAACTGAGACAAACAGGAAGGTCAAAGTTCAGATGTTAGAAAAAAAGAATTGGGAGACTTCTGGGCCATGTGTGCTGCTGATGCCACTGAGGTTCCTCCAAAGTAAAATTAAAACTCTCATTTTTAAGGTAACATCCAATTAAAAGACTAATATCTGTCATTTTGTTCTGCTTGTAACCAATTCAGCTTTAGTTTCTGTTACCTTACTCTGTCAGCCAGGAAAAAAACACCTCCCACTATTGTTTCTCATGGTAGAGAAGGCCTCCTCGTGCAGTCCACCTGCAACGAGGTAAGAGATGCAGGGAGCTTGTCTTCCTTTGGGTTTCTGTGTTAATTAAGCCACAGCAAGTCACGCAAAAATTTAGCGGTGCAGGGAAAGCAGTTCTTTGGCAGCTGCTGCTCTCCCTCTGTCTCTTTTCTCCTGGCTGCCCACCAAGCAGCTGCTGAGAATCTGGTATCAGGGTTTCTGTCTCCACACAAAATGCTTAATTTTAGTGGCTGCGGTGCTGGCCTGGGCTCTCGGCCAGCTTCTCCACCAGTCTCCCTCCCATCGCACAGCCAGCCTCTGACACAAGAAGTGTTTTGAGCTGGAGCTACTCTGGCCCAACTGGCTTTAAGCTGCACGGACACCTGGGCTGTGCTTTAGTTTGGCTCAGTACTCACCCACATTTCCAGGCTTGTAATGTCCTAATATCTTCCCAGAGTTCCCCTCAAGGCAAGGACAGGCTGGATAAAAATAGATTAAACCAACTCCTTCTACACATATGCAGAAACAGCAAAAGCACTGTTAAACACAACAAAAATGCTCTTTAAGGAGGCTCATAACCTTTCTGAATGCAAGTATGCAAAATGTTCCCTGTCACTGGTGACACCCTGGGAAGTCATTGCTTGATAACATCAGAGTTCAGGGCAAAACTATGCCTTCAAGACAATCTGGAGGAAGATGCATCATTCTTCAACCCATTCTTGGCTATTGATAAACAGTGAAAGAAAGGACTGAGAGAAAGAGAAGGAGAATGCAGAAGGAAATGGTTGAAGGAAAAAGAGAAAAAGATAGGAAAACATAGAAAAAAAACAGAGGAAGAAAAGCAACTAACAGAAGTGTATGGAAGAAGGGGTGGAGAAGAACTGAAAGATTAAAAGGGAAGAAATAAAAGTAAGGAATGAGGCAGGAAGTCAAGCTGTCACAGTCTTTTAATACTGGCAAATTCTTTCAGTACCTTGGTACCTGCTTTCTCTATTCAGAGATGAATTTAACAAAACCATCATGGCAATTAATGCCAAGGTGTATGCAAAGCCAGCTCTGCTGGATCCCAGCAGGTGCCCTCTGCTTTGCAGTGCTTGTGCTTTGCTTTCTGCTCAAACTGTCTCCTTTTATCTCTCCTTTAGGCAACACTCTTTGGGCAGGGGTGGTTTATTTCTGGCTGTGGCTTTCAATGTCGGTTACAGGCAAATCTCTTGGTATTTTGGCTAGTGATTGCATAGGCCCACTGCATCCTAGGGGTGCCACTGGCTTCTCTATCACTGCATTATAGTCCACCTTCTGCATCACAATTGCATGAATGTGCAAATGAATAGGAACAAAAAGGAACTGAAGCTCTTCACTTAACTCATCAACTTGTTTAGTAGTTTGCAATGCATGTATCTCTTAACCCTCTAATGAAGGCACAGAGGCAAACCAGCTACCCCTAGTATCATGAACCAGGTGTCAACACAAAAAAAAATTAAAGACAAGCCACTTAAGAGATTTTCTCCACTTTCTGGGCAGATTTGCTCTTGTTCCCACATCAGTATGCACTGCATAGCCTCACCTCACTTTGCCTTTGTATACAACTGGAAGACATTGAAACAGCACACAGAAGTGTCTAAAAATCCTCTATCCACTTCAGCAGCTGCTTCTCCACGTGGCAGGATGTGGGGCTGTAGTTTGTGCAAACCCGAGGCTGTTTGCAGGCAGCTCATTATTGCCTGTGAGATGGAACTTGCAATTAATGTGAGCCTTACCCAGGAGTAGCTTTAGGCCTCACATTACTGCCCACCCAGTACTATTGGTCTGATACACTACAGATCATATTGCTGCCAAATTAGTCAGAATGTGGTAGTAATGCCAGCCCAGTGCTGGCTCCAAAGGACAAACTATTCGATCCAGCCCCTCTGACAAGCCTGACACAAAGTTAATCAGCCATCAATTTTGTACAAGATCTGAAGAATCGGGTATTCTCGAGGATCTGGTCCAGTATAGAGCCCTAACTTACAAGTACCATATTGTTGAACTGCATCCTCATTTACTTGTGGTTATTTTAGATTATGAATGGGGAGTCTGAAAATTACCTATGGAGAGACAAGTGCAACAAACTTCACTTGTACACCTATGATTCTATGATATTACATCACCTTTTCATATAGGGGCTGGAGGCAATGTGGAAAGAAATGTTAAATAATAAGAAAAGTGGTAATTTGTTATAGAAAAATCATAAAGCGATGTGTTTGTTCCTAGACAAGGTTAATATTGATGCCAATACAGTGGACCACTCAACTTTGGTTTTTTTGTGTACAAGCTGATTACCAGTGTGAGGGCTTGAATCTGGATTTATACCAGCAAGGCAGACAAATATTAGGTGTTCTGAGAGTGTCACTGCAATCAGAGGAACAGCCTCTGACATAAGCTGGCTGCTCAGCTGCCTGTTAAGCAGGGTCAGGTTCACTCTGCTATGGCAGAATTAAATTGCCTACTTTCAGTACACAATTGTAAGGTAAAAAAACCAAAAGCCCCCAAACACCTTCTGATGAGAGACCACTTCACATGAAGAAAACTTTATCCCCTTTAATCCTGCTGCTTAGCATCAGCAAAATTTGAGCAGCATAATCATTCACTGATTATAGAGAAAAGAATGAGAGACATGCTACTGGCTAAGGGAAAAACAAATTAACGCATCAAGAACAGCAAAACCAACATGATCTGGAGAACATAAATAATTCAGAAGTTGAAGGAGTCATTTGTTTAAAGTAGGAAAAGAAAATAGATTGGATGAGGGCTTAAGTATGACTGAATGTGGCAATGAGGCAGTAGAAGAACAAAGAATTAAAGGAAACAGTTGTAGAAAGGGTTTCACATCTGGAGGGACAAAAGTATTGCTGGAGATAAAAGAGGAAAAAAAGTCAACAGACCAAAAAAGGCTGAGAAAGAATAAATAAAAACCCTAAGATTGATATAGTTACCAACTTTTCTCCATGAGTCTATTAACTAAATTCTTCCACTGTCAGTGTTCACACCTTGATTGTCTTACTGAAATTAATTATTCTTAAAATTTCTACCTTGTCATGTAAAGAAAAAGATAGAGAGATATATCAAATGAATAAAGCAATTTGTCAAGAAAAACACATTTAAAAAATAGCACAATTTTAAATACACAAAAGCAGTTGCTTCTGTGGGTTTTTTCCTAGGTGCATCCCGGAAACAGAGTTTTTGGTGGCACATAACCACAACAGGAAACTACTTTCATTAATTTCTCTTGGTGTGAATAAGCATGAAATTGTTTCACAAAAAGCAGAGCACCAGACATGTTAATCTTCAGCTATGCTGAGTAGTTAAGTCTGTTTTTAAAAATATAACACCTTTTTTTTTTGTAAACACTATCCCATAAAATATCAGATATGAATCATACAGAGCAGTTCACAAGCATACTAATGGAAGAAGAGATAGAACTCCTTTCTAAGTAACTAATAATCTATCTTAAACCAAGGCTGAAATTTTCTTCTAAGAACAGCCCACAGCTTTTAACAAGTGAACTTTTTTTACCAGTTTGAAACTCTGAAGTACCTGTCTATATTATTCTAAAAGTCTCTTGCTGATAAACTCCATTAATTTCTCTGTATAATTCATTTATTATGTATTAGCGTGGATATTGTATTCTCTTGCTTTAGCCCATGCTAATAACCTTGGTAACATTTCCTTCCGGAAGCTACCAAACACCAATGAAATACTTAGCAACATGTGGAATTTTTCCCCTGCAGAGAGCTTATGTGATTCCTTAGCTAGGGGCAGTGGGTAACCCACGGGAGGCAATGCCTCTCCTCCGGTGGAAGGGCAGAGGCTGTCACCAGGAGGGAGGCAGGGCTAATCCCTGGAGCCCATGGGAGAGCCGGGGTGTCACAGCACGCTGCCCATTGCACACTTGTTTATAGGGACAGAAGGTGCCCGATCGCTGGGACCTGGGTGACTGCCTCAGTCTATTCCACTGTGATTAAAAAAAAAAAAGTATCACTCAGATGAATGCTTTAAAATAAAGATCTAATAAAAATAAATAAATCAAAAAAAAATCTGTTCCTGACTGGGAAGCGTTCATTTGTAGCAACTATCTTAGAAGTCCACAGCTCATAGCTGTTCGCCAATCAGCAAATGCAGGCAATAGAAAATTACAGGTTAAAAAAAAGACCATAAAAATTTGAATTTTTCTGGGTTCTGTGGAAGCACAGAGAGATTCCACATAGAGATCAAAGTCTGTGTCAATGCCTCAATCAGTTTTGTGATGTAGGATGGAGGCTCAGGCATTATATCTCCAAAATTTTACAACTAATTTAGGAGAAATAACAATTTTGTATCTCAGAATTCAGTTTTCCTGACAGTTTATTTCTTGAAGTGAGATTTCTGTAGCCATGAAATCTAGTTATAGGAAATCAAGGAACTGAGTCAGATAACTTTGGATTGAAAAGTACTGAAGGCATTCTGGCACCATAGCTTTAGAAAAGAAAAGATTGATTCAATTTTACATAAAATAATTATTAAAGTACTACAGTCTTAACATTTTAAGATGTACACTTAATCTTTTCAGATTGCTCTCAAGGCAAGAATAGACTCAGAGGTTTTCAGAGACTGGCAAGTTACACGTGTCTTGATCAGGCTGATTTTTTTTTTCCTAAAAAAGCAAGGAAAAAAAGGAAGCAAACTCTTGAGGCAGAAGGAAAATTGCCATAGAAGATGAAGGCAGGATCACACATAAATGTACAGATACAGTTTAGGTATCCGAAAGTCCTGTTGCTGGCATGCATTTTTCAACGAATCAGTCACAGGCTTTTTGCCCACCTAAATTTTTACAGTGTTTTTTTTTTCTCATTATGTTTGGGGTTTTTTTTGTAAAAACTGATGATATAGGAAAAAATTCTTTTTGGAGCCAATCCTGCAATGTTCAAAATTTAGCTGTCTAACTCTCAATCTGTTGAACTTGCTTTACATCCCAGCCCTTTGATGATGCCTGCAAATGTATCTGACACCCTTGGTTCAAATCTGTGACAGCTTTAAGTGTCTCCAAAATATAAAGGGAACTTTTAACATCTTCAGACATCAAACACAACCTGGGGCAAGAGCAACACTGAACCGATCCACCACCCTTGCTGGTAATTTCCTGTAAGAGGTCATCATCAGAAAGGTAAATTCTGTTTAAACTTACAGTTGCTTCTTCCTTGGCTTAGAAGACACAAAAATGTGCCTTCCTAACAAAGAAGGCTCTAAAGATTGCTCTCCTGTGCAAGCTCTCATCAGTAAAATGCGAAGGTAATGTAATCAGTCCATGATATTTAACATATACAAGAAACAGTTGTTCCAGTCACAGAGGGAGAAAAATACTTACAGACCCGTTTACAGACCCGTTTTCTCTACTGTTCCTGTAAAAAAAACAAAACTCAAACCCATCTGATTTGTAGAGAGTCACTTAATTGCAGATAGTCTTTATAATAAAGAGCCAGTACTAGTTAAAAAAAAAGCAGTAACAATAGCGCTAAAGAAAAATTGTTCAGATTGGTAAGGTTTTCGTGGGCTCACTTGCCAACTCTCAGTCAGTTTCAGCATTTCTTTGCTGCTGTTTAGTAGCTGAGTATCAAAGAAATTGCAGAAAAAGGAGGAGGGGAAGAAAAAAAAAGGGATCTGATTAATCTGTTTCAAAGAACAAAATTGCAATATAATGAATTACCTGTGTAATCATTCCAAAATAACACCATGTTCAGACACATTTATTTAAGAATAATATTGGTTTCATTAAGAATAAATCAGAAAGTGGTTTATACTGATCTGAAAAAGGGACTCCTTTTTCCCCCTCAGAGTAATGTTATGCTCCAAGGAATCATTCGCATACAAACCCAGACACATCACCTCCAATATGCTACTTAAATTATCAAGTATAGACCTGTGCTTTGTGGAAGGGCAAAAGTATAAAGGATGGCTATTATTTTCAAAATTTTCAAAAGATACTTTAGTGGCTGCATGTTAATGAGCATGGCAGAAGAGAAAACTTCTGATAGCTTCTGAGAGTAATTACCTCACCAATATGGCATGAAAATTTAATCTTTGGTTATTGAGAAGGAAGAGGCCTCCCCAAGCATAGTTAAAACACATCCCATTATTTGCTGTGCCTCTGCTGTCCTCAGTGCAAGAGGAGAGAGGAATTAGGGAAACATTATTGCTATTTTTCCATTTACTCAGTTCATAAAAAAGCATCTACTAAAGCTCAGAGGTCAAGAAAGAATGCTTATTTACAAGGCCCTTGTAAATTTTTCCATAGCACATAATTTTGTGGCAAGGAGCATCAGCAAAAGATTTAAACATTTCATTCCTTTGAACATTTAAACTTCTGTCTAATAATTTCTTTAGTTCAGGTATGAGCTGGGTCACTTTGATGGGCTTTCCTGAACTACTTGTTCCAGATCTCCAGCCCTGGCCTTGTTCCAGCGGATCCTGATTTCAGAGTGTGTCAAGGAATCCATTTACATCCTCTTTGTGAAGCGTGTACCTGCTCTCTCACCTCTCTCATATTCAATAGTGGTTCGTCCTCGACAGGAGTTGGAAAAGGGTGGGGTCACACCACCTGTTGTGAAAATGTACCTTTCTGTGGTACTGTGAACAACAGATACAGATTTGAAATCCCAGAACAGGGCAAAATAAGCTCTGCTGTCTTCCCTCAGTGGGGCACACAAAGCTTTCTGTGGCACACAGAGGGGCAGCTGCTTCTGGAGGGGAGTCAGGAGTCCTCTACAAGAAATGGAAAATTTTACCTGGCAATGGAGGGAGCCAGGAGAGGAAGTTGTACATCCCCACGGTTTTGCATGCCAAGCAGCTGAGCATCAGCTTTTCAGGCAGTGCTTGTTGTTCCAGCAAGCTGACAAGAAAGTAGGTTCCTCCGTGTGACAGTGACCTGAAATTTAAAAGATTTGAGGCACGCAGATCAGGAGGAATAAGAAGAACCTGCAGTGGGGGCAAAGGATGTCCATGCCAAATATCAGCTCAAGAGCTGGACTGGTGCTTGCAGCCAGTGGTTGTGACCTTGCCAGGACACCCTGCTGCACCAGGGGTAGCAGATGTGACACCCCTCTCCCCGCTTCCCCAGGGGGTGCAGCCCCTCTGTCCCCCCCCTACTGCCTTGGGCAGGTAGGGCCATGGGTCCATCTTTCAAGTGTGAGTGCCAGGAGTGACGCCAGGGATGTCAGCAGACAACTGCATGGCTTGATGCAGACACATCCATGCCACGGAGGCACCAGGGCCTCTCACAGAGTGACTCCAATCCAACACTGTTTCTTTTATGTAGTTTCACCCTCATGGACCTGCCAGACATGTGATGTGCAGGGGGAAAGTGATGACTTCTGAGGTGGAAAAGCTATTTGCAGCACGTGCCTGCACAAAGCATCCTGCTGAGCAGCATCAAGCATGACGAGGTCTGGTGGAGAACGACATCTCCTTCCTCTTTTGAAAGAAAGCTCATCATAAATATCAGATTGAAAGCTTCCCCCCCCTTCCTTCCTTGCCATTACTGGCAACTTTGCTTAGCTCTTCACCCAAGCTTGACATCTTTTCATGTTAACTTAAACTGCCTGAAAATAAGCTGTAGAAAAGCTCCTTTACTTGATGGGATGAGTCAAGGACCATATGCAGGGGCAGTGTGCCCATTCATACTTCTGTAGCTACACTGCTGACTCCCAGTACAATGAGCACAGGCACTGTACTGGTGATGTGCTCACAGCGGAGTTATGATGGGACTGCCCAGAGCTGTAGTAAAATAATGTGCCCTCCCCAGCACACAGAGCAGGCTGCTCACTGGACAGGGTGTTTGAATCACCATACACCCTGTTTCCAAGGTTTGGTTATGTCTAAGCATCCCACCTCTTCTCCACTTGACTATGTAGCAGCCTTTGTTTGAGCCCCCATGTAAGAAATCAGCAACAAGGAAACAAGACTTTTCCAGAATTAATACAGGAATACATAGCTCAGCCAATAAAGCAATTTACTATCTGGCAGTAGCTGTCAGGCACCGGTGCCCGATCTGTTCTCTCGCTGTTGATTCATTCCCTTGTTTCTCCAGATGAGGTATTTCAGCTCCTTTCCCCAGACTTTTTCCATACAATGTTTGGAACATGAGTCATTCAAGTATGCCCAACCCAAGGGACACATTGCCCTCACAAGGCAACCACATCAGCTTTTAGAGTGATTAATAGGTTCATCTTATTATTTTCCCAGGCTCTTTAAGCAGCTGTTGCCAGTTGCTCTAAAAAGGTGTACCCTCAGCCCTTGCAGCCGTGCAGGGGTGTTCTGGTGCAGAGGTGTTCTCTCCTGCCTCCATCAACACCTCTGGTCAAACTCCCACATCCTCACTTCAGCTCTCCTGCATCACTATGATGACACTGCACACATTAACTGGATCAGTCTCTGTAAAGCAGAGTTGCCCCCCTGGGACCTCTCACTCACCTGTGCCTGGCCAGATCCCAAGGCTGGGGACGGGCATTGTGTCTTCCATTGTGTCCCAGAGCCTGGGCTCGTTCTGTCCACAGACCATCTATTACTCACATGAGAGACTATGGCTGTAGTACTGGATTGTCTGTAATCACCAAAGATTTGCTTCATCTTCAGTGCTGTCCAGTTTTCACTCTTTCTCGTTCTCTTTGCCAGAGGGGATAAGCCACACTTCCAGCCAGCCAGTCTCTCTAGCCCTTTGTTACATAATCAGTGTGTGCAAGGATGGGGAAAACTGTTTCTACCCAACATGCAACATTTTTTTCCTTTATATTTCAAGTCCCTACCTGTAAATTAATTGATTTCTTTTTTTTTTCCTCCATAGGGAGGTGAGATCAGGGGTGTATCTTGAGGTAGCTGGAATCATGAAACTTCATTGTTAATCAGCCAATGACTTTGGTTGGGCAGACATTTTCTCAGCTATTTTTAGAGTATGACTCAGACACTGCACTGAGGAGCCTGCAAAATCCCCGTGGGCTGATACCCGAGCCTTGCTTAAAGCTGTGCTGAAGTATGATGTGAGAGGTAAAGGCAGTCAAACTGGGCAAAGGCTTTTGTTCACCTGCTTTTGGAGCTCTCTTTAGAAATGCAAGTAAACATGGGAAATGAGCTGTTATAGCAACATAATGGGATATTGGGAACTGTAAAGTGAAATCCTCTTCCCTGGTTCTCACAGAAACATTTCCATCACACATTAGTGGGTTAAAAGGGAAAAAAAAGCCCGGAGCTTTGTGCGTTCCATCTCCTAGAGCCAAAGCTGAAAATCCGGAAGAGAAACTTTCAGGTTTTTATTCATAGCGAGTCCTATAGGTAATTGAAGCCCCTGCTTCCCTGCCTGTATGAAAGTCCATTACTGAAGTCTCAGCTCTTACCTGATCACCCTACAAGCTGTTGTCATGAAGAGAAGATCCACAGACCTTAGTAATGATTCTGGAAGGGTACAAAGATACAGAAGCTATTGGAATTGTGCAGGTATGGGAAGGCAATTCACAAAAGAATATTTGCCTGCATAACTTTGTTGTGCAGGACTCCAGAGAGGACTGACAGGGATATCCTTGGAAGCTAGATTTTGTACATATATAAATCCTTGTGCACTCTCTGAAACCTTCCCCCTGAAGCTAGCACATCACCAAAGAAGAAGGTATTCCTGCAAGATGTATTTCTCTTACAAAGGATGGTGCAGCCTGTGCTCTCAATAATCAGCTTTAATGCAAGTCAAAATTAGTCAATCCTTCCATGGATAAAATCCTTAGTGTTTTATGTCTCTGAGTTTTATTTTTAATTTTTTTTTTCTTTCTGAGAGCAGAAAGTAAATTTGACCTGAAGTGCAACGGAAACTTTGGCTGAAAAGAACTCATCTAAGCAGTTATCTATTGCCTGGCATGAATGCCCTCAAGCACAGATCTGACTTGAATGGCAGCACACAGCAAGCAATCTCTGTCCACAGTCTGGATGTCAGGAAGCTCCATGGGGCCAGTGAGGCCAGGAAGCCCCTCATCTCCTGAATAGCCTGACCCTCCCTGAAAAATAAATAAATAAATGCTATTGTAGCTGCATCCAAAAAGTTAAGCTGTTATAACACACAGAGATACGATGCTTGGGAAAAGGTCAAGTTTTTTCCTCCCATCCCTTAACTCTCAGGCCTGCTCAGACTACTAATACCAATCATGTGGGTTTACTAGGCTAATTATTACATCAATATATTAATTAGGGCTGGAAATTAAGAAAAATACTTTCAACTACAGCTCTGTAACACACCATAATTAAAATTCATCAGCAGAACCATATTGTTACTGATTACCCCCGACCATTAATAGGTGTCAACTGTACCAGCCAGCCCAGGTAGCTCCTAAGTCATAGCAGACATCCTTCCACATCAGGGGGCAGAGGCACCAACAGTAGAGGGGGCTGTTAAAAATGCCATCCCTGCTGCCTCCTCTCACAGCATGGCTGTCCACTGCACCTTCTCTGCTACCTTGTGCTACACAATTCTCCAATTCTTGCTTTGAGGTGCCAGTCTGTTAATTCCCCCAACAGAAGCAGGGTTTTCCTTCAGTCCTTACCCTGTTTCTTGGACATCCTCAGATTTTATTGCATGCCTGAGGTCTGAGCAGGCTGAGCCCGTGCAAGGAGCAGCCAGTCCCTGAAGTCAGCAATGCTGCATTGATTTCTGTCGGCCAAGGGCCTGGCACTCAGCAATCCTGAGGAGACATTACAAGTGAGGCATAAAACATTCATAGTGTGTGTAACTAAGTGCTGCAGAAATAAGCGTGGAGGGCAGAAAGCATTTAATCTGGGCCCCATAAGCTGATAAGTGAGAAACAGGAAGCTTTAAATCTAAGGAGTTCGTGTTTTGCTTTGTTTTCATTCTACAATCATTTTAGTTCTAGTTAGTACAACTACAAATGTTATTTCTTACACCATGTAGAAGGGAATCCCACAGATCAATAGGGCACTGCATTATTGTATTTCCTTTTATTGCTTTTAGGTTTCATGCCTTTATTCAGGTAAGTGTAAATTACTATATGATTGTTTTCTGCAATGGTATTTTGCACAACCCTTAAGATACCTGCACAAACCAAGTAACACATGTTTGGATCTTTAAGGGGGGTAGAAAGTGCTTTGTATCCTACAAAATATCACTCCTCTTAGAGCTGACTAGTAGTGCCCAAAGCACTGCAGACACAGGGCTGAACACCAGTTAAGACAAACCCCAGCATGATTTCCCATCCCAAGCAGCCAGCTCAGTGAGCAGCCACGGCTCCTCTGCCTAAGGCAGCTCCTGAAGACAGGCTGCAAGAGGCACAACCCTCAACACACCACGAGTGACTTTCCTTGCTAAGCTATTTTGCCAATATGACCTTCCTTGACATGGTATTGCCTAAGGAATGGGGGCTTGTGATGCTCTGAGTGTGCAGTGATGGAAGAGAAAAGTGAAGGTGAGTGATAACCATCAGTGGATTTATGTTGGCAAAAACTGAAGGGAGGTTGTACTCTCTCTGCAGCCTAAAGGCAAAGCTGTAGAAAAAACAAAAAACAATCCCATAGCAGAAAATGCCCACCACAGTTCAAACTCATTCACATAAACCCCAAACACAGAAGCCACATTCTCCTTCTTTTTTTTTTTTTTTTTTTTTTAATAAAAAGCAATAAAAGCAATAACGAGACCAGAATTGCACAGGAGCAGAGATGAAACAGAAGGTGTGGCTCTAGAAAATAGCTCCTTCTGTGTGACCAGAATAGCTGAAAACTTTCACTAAAAAGATAAAAGAAAAATGCAGTGGAAAATACATCAAAGCAACCACACTGCCTTTTACCAGCGATTTGCTGCCAGCTTGTGGCTGGAATACTTCAGAGGGGTATTACAGAGAGAACTCCTGTCTTCCCTGCCACATACCATCTAAAATGCCTTTGAGGGATTGCTCCCTGGAAAGGAAAGAGACTAGAAAACACAGTGGGAGGCCTATATGGTGTCTGATACCCTGTTGGACTGGTTTGTGTTATGTTTGCTTTTTTCTGATCTCCCAGACACGGGTTTCACTGGCAGAAGACATGATTGACCAGGACCATTTGCCCTCGGGCTGGGACATGGGAAGGAAGATAAACAGTTCCACGTGGCAGCTCCAGGTTATGGGCATCCCCAACGGCGGGTGAGAGACCTAGAGCAGCAGTTCAGTGCTCATCCCTAACCACCCACCGGGGCATAATCCCTGCTGAAGGCATTACTCACACATAAACTTTTTTGGGGTGTAAAAAAGCCAAGAGGCTGCTGTCAGCTGGTGTGCTCAGGACCCACGTGGAGGAGGCAGCTGGTGCACACATATGCACAGAGTTTGAAACATCGCCAGTAGCAGCAGTGGAGAAAGACCACCTTTACATGCCCCTTCCTGGAAGGCCAGCTTCTCCTGCACCCATCAGTGTGAAACGAAGGGAGAGGGGTGTCCCCGAACTGCAGCAGCCTAGTTCTGGGTTATGGGTTATGCTGCTGGGCTGTTTGGCTCTGCTGCTGTATGCAGGCTGGACTCCCTTTACCTGGGCTTCCTTCACCTACACCTTATCCAAACCACTGCCCCAGCAAACACCTCTGCAGCCTCTTTTCCCTCCTGAACCAGTTAATTTGCAACAGTATCACCTCGCCACCATTTTCACTTCCTTCCCCTTCTTTCCTCCTCACTTCTTCTGCTTTTCAAGTCGGACCCAGAAAAGGTAGTGCACATATCAGATTTTCTGAATATCCTAGTCCATTGTACATTTTAGCTACTCTTAAGAGGCATTTCTTTAATGTCTAACCCCTTTACAGCTGTTTCCAAGTGATAATTCATTGTCACATGACAAGCTCAAAGTCAGGTCAACATAAAGATGTTACAGTTGTAATAGGGAAGAGGTAGGGAAGGAAGGGAAAGGCTTCTGAGCATCAAGTCTTCTGCAGAAGCAAGTGATAAAGGGGATAAGCACCACATGAGGAATGAGAGCCTCGGTTTCAACCTCACTGAATTGGATTCAGGAATAAATCCATCTATGCCTGGGTTGTAGCAGCAAATTGGATCTGGCCAAAAGGATCCAGGCTGGAAAAAAAAAATCATACAAAGGAAGAGAAATGTAAGTGGATGCCATCTATTGTCATATCTTTGACGTGTGGGAAGCAAAGGCACTCAACAGGTCTGCAAACTGCTGCTTACCTGCTCCTCCAAAGTCAAAACGTCCTGCACTGCAGATCTCCCACTGAGATTCTGCTCCAGCCACCAGCTATCAAAGCTCACACCAGTGGTCCAATACCATCTATTCCCAGTCCAACACTTCCCATAAAAAATAGCCTTCCAGTCACCTCTTCATTAAAACAGACAACATGAACAACTCTGAATCCTCGCTCAAGCCAGCTGAAACCCCAAGATCTTTAACACAAATGAAGTATTTTAGATGTTGCGCTTTTTTTTTTTCTCAAAGAGGAGGGTCAGCAGTGTCACATCCTTCTAAAGGAGAGAAAATGGAAGCACGGATGGTGTGTGAGCTTTAAACACTGTAATACAAGCTCTCTACGTGTTCCTTGGAATAACTGCGGTTTTCACACCCCCAGTTTTGTGTCAGAGCACCACAGTCCTTACACTGAAATGTTTAAAGCAAAAGAAAAGCATTTGACTCCCTGCCTATCAGCAAGCATTACATAAACCAAAAGGCAGGAGACAGATATCTCAATTTCCATGCAAATTAGAGAATAAACAAGACATACAAATTATTTCTTAATCACCAGCGAGAGTAAAGGTATCGAGGAAGGTCTCTGGCATAAGTCAAGGGCAAAACACAAGAAGCAAACCTTCTCTGCTAGAAAGTAAAAGATTATGTATCACTTGTGTGGAGTCAGACTTCACGTGTCTGACATGGTTGAATGCATTTCTGACACCTCAGGCCAGGCAGATTATCTCCCTCCTGCAAAAGATTGTAATTTTTGAAGTCGTGAAACAGCAGAGGATTTAACTTCCCCAGACTCAATTTGAGTTTTAGAAAATGGGTATCTTTACTTGCCAGGGAAGAGTCCGGGGATCTCTCCGCTCAGAGCTCCGATTTCCCATAACACCCGATCATATTTTATTGGGTAAATCATTCATGTATCTCACTTCCTTGACTAACATATACAAACTTTTAACACACAATGCATCTTTTTCACCATCCATGCAGTTGTGTAGGCATCCTGGCCTTCCGTATCTTTTGTTCTTTGCCCTATTGTCTGGAATTAAGGTAGAATTTGTCCTTCTGGCATTCTTTCTCCTAAATATTTAACCTCATAGTCAGACAGTTATTTCCTCTTTCCTGGTCAGTGTTACTCTTTAGGGGTTCTCGTCAGCGCATTATAGCAAATTTAGGTGGTGCACGTATATCCCTCAATAAGCATAATATTTCTTCTGCATTCCTTATCTTGTCTTCCATGTGTCATTAAGTAATCCTCGTTCCTTCCAAATTTCCCTATGGGCAAATTCTAAAGGCATATTTAGAGTCTGTCCATGTATTTATCCTTTTTCCTATTGGCTAATTCCAAAGCCCTAGTTAGGGCAATGATTTCAGCTTTCTGATATCCCAACAGATAGTGGGTTACCTTCAATCACCTTATCTGTAGCAGTCACTGCATATCCAGCTTTGTGGATATCTTGCTGGACAAAGCAACTCCCATCCATCAACTAAGAACACTGCCAGAGTTTTGTCTTTTAGATCAGGTCTGCTGGAATATACATCTTCCACCCAGTCATGTGTTGACGGTTCCGTGGTTGTCTTGCTAAGGAAAGAAGCTGGATTTACAATATTGGTTACTTCAATAACCACATCATTGGATTTTACCACGATAGCCTGATACTTCAAAAACCTAGATGGAGAGAGTCAGTGATTGCCTTTTGTTCAAGTACAGCAGTGATAGTGTGTGAAACAAACACAGTTATCTTTTGGCCTAGAGTTAATTCGTGGGCTTCTTCTTCTATATTAATTATTACAGCTGCCACCACTCGTAAACACCCAGGCTGTCCGTTACTTGCTTTGTCCAGTTGCTTAGAAAAGTAAACTACAGCCCATCTGTACGGCCCCAGTCGCTGGGCCAAGACCCCCAGGGCTACTCCCTTTTTCTCAAGGGATAACAGCCAAAAGGGTTTGGCTACATCTGGCAAACGTAAAGCTGGAGCTCTCATGAGTTCCCTCTTAAGGGAACTTTAGGACTCCTCAGAAATTTTCTTGCAAGTGACAAGTGGACAAGAGGAAATGGCCCCAAGTTGCGCCAGGGAAGTTCAGATTAGACATCAGAAAAAATTTCTTCACAGAAAGGGCTGTCAGACCCTGGCACAGCTGCCCAGGGAGGTGACTGAGTCCCCGTCACTGGAGCTGTTTAAAAGGCGGGCAGATGAGTTTCTTAGGGACATGGCTTAGTAAGGGGACAGGTACGGTTGGACTTGATCTCAGAGGTCTTTTCCAACCAGATGATTCTATTAAAAAAAAGTTTCAAATGCATTTTGAGCTTCTTTTAACTACACTAGGAGTTCATATAGTGGTTTTACTCTTATTCCATAATTGTAAATCCATAATCGGCACCAACTTGTCATTCCCGGGACGGTTCTTAGTTCTTTTAGCATCTGAGGCAGGGGAGAGGTGTCCTACAGATGGCACTCAGTTCCCAATTGTCACTGTCCTCCAGAGATTTCATAACCCAGGAAGGTCACTTGCAACAGCACTATCTGAGCTTTCTGTTGAGAGACTCGATATCCATTTAGTCCAAGAAAATTTAACAAAATTACAGTCCACTGGACACACTCCGATTTCGTTTCAGTTGCTATTAACGAATAGTCTACAGTCTGTAATAGCATCCCATTTCCAGAAGGGGGTCCCCAAGCCTCAAGGTGTTGAGCCTGTTTCTTTCCAAAAATTGTTGGGCTGTTTTTAAATCCTCGAGGTAACCCTCTCCAGGTAAACTGAGTTTTTCTACCAGTAGTGGGACTTCCCCACTCAAATGCAAATAAATTTTTACTTTCTCTGGCTAAAGGCAAGCAGAAAAATCTATCTTTTAAATCCAATACCATAAACCAAATTTGATTATTTTTTAGTTTTGTGAGTGCATAAGGATTACCTATTGTGGGGAACAAGTCTTTTATGATCTTGTTTATCACCCTAAGATCTTGTACTACTCGATAGGTCCTATCTGGCTCCTTAACTGGCAACAAGGGGTATTGTATTCTGATTTACATTTTACAATACGGGCTCTTAGTAGAAAGTTATTGATAGGACTTTCTATTCCCTTGTGATCTTCTAGTCTTAGAGAATATTGTTTCTGACAAACAGGACACACTTCTTCCTTGAGTTCTGTTACAATAAGCCCTCCCACGAATGCCCTCAGCCCAAACCCCTGGGTGTACTTGATTAATAATGCTTTCCAACTCAAGGGATGGTTCAAAGGATTTCTCAGAATTTATCACTACTAAACTAAGGATTTCAATCAATTGATCTTCCTTTACTTTTAATTCCTACTTTCTCCTGTTTAAACTCTTATCACTGCTCCTAATTGTTCTAATAAATCCTGTCCTAATAGAGAACTAGGAGAATCTGACAAATATAAAAATCGATATATCCCAGTCTGTTTTCTCAGCCTATATTAAAGGGACTTTGAAAAGAATGCCTTTTTCTGTTGGCCAGTAGCTCCTACCACATTTACAAAGTCCTTACTAATAGGTACCAGTTCCTGATTCAAATCAGAAAGCAATGCACCTGGATCTACTGAGAATTCAACCTCTTCCTCCTGTGACCCAGCTTTATTTTAACCAGCGGATCGCTGGGGCAGATGCCTCAGTCCCTGTCAATCTACGTTTTCTGTAGCCATCATCACCTGGGAGCCACCAAGCATTCTCAAGCAAGCTCCAAGCATTCTCTTTTTCAGTGTCCTTTTCTACAATACGCACACTGATTTTGCCCTGGATCACTTCTCAGACCTCCTCTGCTTCCCATAGGCCTTCCCCGTCCTCGACCTCTTCTTGTTTGTCCTTCTTTCTGGCAGGAGGTCTTGGGACAAATCATCAGAGTTATCAGACGTGGGAGTGAAACCCACTCACCTCCTTACTGCCTGCTCACTCCACCACCCCGAGCTCTCCTCCAAGGGGATTTGTTGAGGGACAACTTGGTGCTGCAGCTGGCCCAGGGAAGCAAGACTCCAGCTCAAGGTAACACTCCATCCTCACCCCGATGAGGAGCCAGCCACCAAGGAATCCCCCACCCCACCCCATTTTCCTACCAGGCAAAGCATGGCTGAGTCCTTTCTTCCCACTCTTGAAGAACAGCTCCCCAGTGTTGCTCTGAGCCCTTTTCTTCCACCAAAACCGAGGAAAAGAAAGCACAGCAAACAAAAAAAAGAAAACAAACAAGAAGCACTTTTCTTTTGCAGGCTCAGTGGATTTGCTTTATACCCCCAGTCCTCACAGGTACCGCAAGCGCCTTCCCAGCTTGTGGGGCATCCCCATCACCATCACACACTTGGCTAAGCAGGAATAACTTAGGCTGGTCATTACTAAGTAATCATCACATCCATTTGGGGAATTTTGGCAGCTGCTTATATTTAGGAATTTACTGAGCATAAGCAAATAGAGATTTTTTTTTTTCTTGATGTTAATTATCCTTTTCAGAGCAGCTTCACTGCTGAAAATCAGTGGGAGTCACTTTTCTGTAAGAAAATCCCCTTCTTTATTATCCTTTAGGAAAATTATTTTAAAAACACCACCCTGGTGCAACTTGGGGCCATTTTCTCTCATCCTATCACTTTTCACTTGGCAGAAGAGACCAGCACCCACCTCGCTACAACCTCCTTTCGGGCAGTTGTAGACAGCGATGAGGTCTCCCCTCAGCCTCCTTTTCTCCAAGCTAAACAACCCCAGTTCCCTCAGCTGTTCCTCATAGGACTTGTTCTCCAGCCCCTTCACCAGCCTTGTTACCCTTCTCTGGATGTGCTCCAACACCTCAATGTCCTTTTTGTACTGAGGGGCCAAAACTGAACCCAGTACTCGAGATGCGGCCTCACCAGTGCTGAGTATAGGAACACAATCCCTGCCCTGGTCCTGCTGACCACACTGTTTTTGATACAGGCCAAGATGCCATTGGCCCTCTTGGCCACCTGGGCACATTGCTGGCTCATGTTCAGCTGCTGTCAACCAACAACCCAGGTCCCTCTCCTCCAGGCAGCTCTCCAGCCATTCTTCCCCAAGCCTGTAACGCTGCACGGGGTTGTTGTGCCCCAAGTGCAGGACTCGACACTTGGCCTTGTTGAACCTCATCCCGTTGGTCTCAGCCCATTGATCCAGCCTGTCCAGATCTCTCTGCAGAGCCTCCCTTCCTTCAAGCAGATCAACACTGCCACCCAGCTTGGTGTCATCTTCAAACTTGCTAAGGGTGCACCCGATCCCTTCATCCATATCATTAATAAATATATGGAACAGTGAGGTCTGTTAGTTTGGGCCTTGAGGTCCTCTTTTTCCCTCTGGGATACTCCCAGACCTGATCTCCCCATATTACAGAACTGCCTTCTCAGAGTGTTTTTTCCAAAGTGGCTCCCCAAGACTCAGCACAGACAACTATGGCTTCCCTTTGGGCACCCTCAAAATCTTGCTTTCTTTCCTATCATGGTTTGGATATTGCTGGACAGAAGGGACTCCAGGTTGGGGAAATCATTGTGCAGTGCAAATCTGGATAAATACCCTTTGAACTCTGAGTCCTCTGCATTGACTGTGACAGGCCCGAGGGTCACCTCCATGAATTACAGAAGTGAAAACAATTTGCCTTATTCCTTCTTGTTCCCAGTCAGGGAAGTTCCATTTGTGATAGGATGAGAGTGAACATGACAGGATGAGGGGGAATGGCTTTAAATTGGAAGGTGGAAGATTCAGATTAGACATTAGGAAGAAATTCTTCATGATGAGGGTAGTGAGCCACTGGCACAGGTTGCCCAGGGAAGCTGTGCATGGCCCCTCCCTGGAGGTGTTCAAGGCCAGGCTGGATGGCGCCTTGAGCAGCCTGATGCAGTGAGAGGTGTCCGTTCCCATGGCGGGGGGGTGGAACTGGATGGGCTTTAAGGTCCCTCCCAACCCAAACCATTCTGTGATTTTGGAGAAAAAAACAAACGAGAGCATAGAGCAGCCCAGCTTTATTTGCGTATTTTAACCAGAAAGAGTCCCACGTACAGTAGAGAGTGATGTAACCCAAGCCCTAAGTATGTGCTTGTATCCTGGAATTAATTGCCTTATGCCCTTTGTTATTTATAGCCCTGATGCCATTCCCAGCAGCTCCACGCTGTGTTGCTCCAGCGCGCTGCCGCCTGCCACGGCCGCGCCCCAGCGGCGGCTGCGTGGTGTGTGCGGGTCAGACAGCAACGTGCCTGGAAAACCAGCCGCGCTCCCTCCTTCTCCCGGCCGGTTGTTAAATGAAGGCCGAGAACAAGGCGCTGGGCAGGGAAGGGAAGAACGAGGCCGGATTTCTTGGCTAGTAACACCGAAAAACCTCCTTCCCAGACAGCCCAGGGTTTGTTTGGGTGCGGAGGGCTTCTGCCCTCGGAGTGGGGCTGGTGTGAGAAGGCACCCCAAGCTGTGCTGCCGCTGGCTGAAGCGGGTTGGGAGGGGAAAAGTAATTCCTGGTGCCGCTGATAAAGCCATGTTAACTCACACAGGGTTTTCCAGCTCTGAGCCAGCTCGCTGCCTCTCCATCAGGAACAGCCAGAGCAAAGCCCTGTCACAGGGCAGACGCACAGGAGCAAGGAGGCCCGGGGGCCCGGGGAAGCGGGATGTGATCTAGCCCATGGCTGCTGCCTTCCTTGTTCCCAGGTGAAATCTGAGCTAGGACCGTGACTGAGTTGGCACGTTGATACTTTGAACGGATTGCTGCAGAGGCGTCATCTTTTAAAGCTATTTTAACACGTGCCCAGTGCCTGGGGTGAGGCTGCAGCGCTCCCTTGGGGAAGTGGAGACGTTCCAAAGTACTACAGGAAAGCTGGGGAGGGGCTCTTTATCAGAGAGTGCAGTAATAGAATGAGGGCTAAGCTGAAAGAGGGGAGATTTAGATTAGATATTAGGAAGAAATTTTTAACTGTGAGAGTGCTGAGGCACTGGCACAGGTTGCCCAGAGAAGCTGTAGATGACCCACCCCTGAAGGTGTTCAAGGGCAAGCTGGACGAGGCTCTGATCAACCTGATGTAGCAGGAGGTGTCTCTGCCCATGGCAGGGGGTTGGAACTGGATGATCTTTAAGTTCACTTCCAACCCAAACCGTTCTATGATTCTGTGATTTACCTCCCACACAGCTGTTGCTTTCTGATCAAGAGAAGCTGAAGGACTGGGGGACCAGAGCAGTGACTGAGGCTGGAGCATGGATGGCAGAGTGCCACTCGGGTCCCCTCCCACTGTAGCTTCTGCCTCCAGTGAATGCCAAAGTCTGCAGCAGCTGAGTTCAGAAAGAAACAATCAGTGAGTTTCACACATCAGTAAGCATCAGTTTTACACAGTCTGTTAGAAAATATGTATGACACAGTAATCAGATTTGTTTTATTAAAAAAACTTGCAATAAAATTCCTTGGAATTCACCATCTTTAGTTTGAGTTGCAATATTTTACTACAACATAATAACACGGTCTCACATATTTACATTATAATCTCTATATAACAAAAATAGCTGTGTTGTACTACTGAATAATGCTTCCAAATATTAGCCTCAATATTTCCATACTTCCCCCAGCTGAGTCACTGTCCATGCTCTTTAGCATTTACAGTATATAACAAAGCAAGAAGGAAAAGAAATAAAAACTGTGTGCCTCATGATTTCAGGCAAATCCCTTTAAGATGATCGTTCTCCGACTCCCATATTTTATTCAAGAGAGATAAAGTGCATTGGAGATGAAGATGTATACATTATAAAATATCAGCAAAGAGTTAAAGTGTATTTGCAATACTGTACAGAAAGTAACGCTAGAAAAAAAAAAGGCTCGCTTCACAAACTGGTACTGCACTGTTTGGGCAGCAAGTCACAGGTAGCAGGGGGCAAAAAGAAGCCAGCTACAAGAAAAAAGTATCACCTATGCCAGTGCCACTGTGTGATTTTGCCATGGTGTTTCACTAGGCGTTTCACAAATCAAAGTGCAGCTGTCTGCAGAAAGGAACTTTGCTTTAAACTTGGAGATGAAGGGTCATTTCCAGAGGCAAAAGAAACACAACGTGGTCAGCCTGCAGAAAGTGACCGCCGGACCAGCAAATGTCAGTCACCAACAGGCTCCCATCCTGGGGAGCGGCAGCGCGCGCAGAGACAGTGCGGGATGTGACTGTCACCCCCCAGCTTGCTGCGGGCAGGGGGACAGGCAGGGCCGAAGGCCTCCCAGTCAATCCACCCCTGCTGTCCAGAGCACAACCAATCACCTGGGAGAATTTCACTGGGACAGACCATTGTTTCTGAACTAGAAGTTATTTCAGCAAGCTGTGCACTGATCCGTATGGCATTTATTTTGTTCGGGATTTTTCTTCCCTTTTTAACATTGGCATTTGCTGGTTGAGCAAATGTGTGTGAAGAGACGCGGCTGGAAAAAGCTTTGGAGTCATCACTATAAAACAGGAAACTTCTGCTCTGTTCATGAACTGCCTTCAAATGGGACACTTTTTTTTTTTTTGGTTTGCTTATAAACTACTCTAAATAAAAATAATTCTCTTCTGGAAATGGATGGAATGTATAGTTTGACAAGTACAAAACCATTTTCAATGTTCACTAATTACAAGGAACATCTTGCTATAAAAATAACAGACCCTCCCACCCACTGCCCCCTCTTTACATTTCTAATTATAAAACGGTACAGTCATTTCAGATTCCTAACATGAAACAAGAAATAAGGATGGTATTACGTACATGTAAAAAACATTTATCTATTTGACTTCTGAAATAACTGTATACATTCAGAGCAAACAAGAATCTTGCTATTGTTTTTAATGCTACAAAGGACTGAAGAACCAGGAAATAAACAAAAAAAGGAAAAATATTTCTTTTTTTCTTCCCCCCATCCTTTTTTTTTTGCATTCACTCCAGAAAGAAATACCTCCCACAAATTTACAATTAAAATAGTTGAGAGAGGCAAGATTAATTTCAGATGGAAAATTAATCTGTTGGTTTTTCATTCGAAATCCACAACTTTCATTCATCTTTCCTCTCTGTTTCTCCCTTTGAAATACAGCTCCTGCTCAGAAGGTTTGTTTCTTGACAAAGAAGTGCCAAAGAAGAGGAAGAAGCTGAGTGGGTTTCCAGCCTGGCGGGGGAAGCTCTGTGGCAGAGGGCAGCCTTCTCCTTCGCTCGCTGTCCCAGCCTGCAGCTGCCATCTGCTACGCTAACAAATCCAGACTAAAAAGTCCATCTGGCGTTCCTCTTTCAACTGTGAAACTATCAATTAGTTCAGGTAACAGCTTGGTAAAATAAAATAAAAGAAGTGCTTGTGTTGGCTCAATTATCCCTATTCGAAAAGTCTGCTAAAACACCACCTCCACCTTCATCTTCCCTCACCCCTAAACTATTTTATGACATTGTTTTTCACCACTTGCATTAACCCAGCCAGTTCATTTCTGTCACACTGGTTGCCCCATGTACGCTCACACATTTTGCACCTATAAAACAAATGAGTCAATGCTCAGTGCTCATCAATGAAGCACCAATCCTGGTCAGCACTGGTTGTGAAGAAACTTGGCTGCCCTGAATGCGATGAAATCCTCAGGCCTATGTTTCATTAAGCCCTTAAGCTGAGCTTAGGCTGGCTCCTTCCCCCCCGTGCTGGACCAGAGCAGTCCCACCTGCTGCAAGAAATCCAGGCAGCACAAAATGTAGGGGGGGAAGAGGCACAGAGCTAGTTTGATCCCACAATCTCCTTCCCCTGTGACAAAGGCTCGCACTGGAGCAAGCATTTGAGAGAGGGGCTGCGAAGGAACAGGTGGGTTTCTCTGCCATTTCAGATCTGTGAAACGGATGCATCCTAACAGCAAACCAAGCCCTCTCTCTTGTGCTTAAAGCTTCTTCTGGCCCCCATTCCTAGCAGACTGATAACTTTGGCCCTACAGCAATCTAGGAAAACAACAAATGGTTACAAAAAGTCCATTATTGATAATAAATAGAAATTAATAAATGACTGTTGGTTTTCTTGACATGCACAGACTATAAACTCCTTTTCTTGGCTTATTTCAAACTATATACTTAGTCATGAGCTTTTCTACAGACACAAAGGAATGAGCCTCTGACAAACAAAGCCTGAGAGATTCCCAGCTCCCTGGGCTGAAAGACATTTCCCACTGATTATGCATCTGTCATCATTTCAGTACCAACCAATTGCCACAACAAGGACTTGCAGTCCAGAAATGATACATAAGTTGTGTCCTGATCTTTGCTTCTTAATCACAGAATTTTTCAAAGGGCTGTGGCATATAATTAAGGGAAAAGCTTGTAAGGCAAAACTCTGGAAAACCTGCATGATGACTGCACTTCCAGGTTTAACAAGAATGGCAAATAAAAAACCCTTTACGGAAAATATGTAACTGTTGTACTGATGACTAAAAGCCCATAGAAGTGCTAAGGGATGTGCCGATACCTGCCAGGGTAGTCCATCCACATGCAAAAGTCTTCTGAGCTAGATATTCTGCAAATTGGACAAGCATTTATTTTTATTTAGCAAGGGAAAAAGGTGCTGGGTTAACAGGTCTGACTTCGGATCACAAGCGCATATTATTTGGGAAATATTAAATTCAGTCTCTGATGCTTGGGTTCATTTTGTTAACAAAATAAGAATGCATCCCAAAAGAGTCACTCAACAAGAGACAAAGTTCTTGCAATGGCTTCTTCTGGATCTGATCCAGGGGTCATTAAAGTAAAGAGATCCAAGGGACCTCTTACCATATGTGATTTCAATAATTTTATTTTTCAAGTTCATTCTATAAAGCCTATTTCTTTAGTGCCACAACCTCCCTCATATACAAAGCTTAAAATTGGCAGCTGCTTCTGATTTCACTACAATAGTTTCCATAGTCATATCAATGTCCTTTTATATGCCAACATGGTAGTTTGATGTTGTAGAGTGCTTCAAGAATGAACTGCAGTGCTACGATCCTCATCCTTGTTTTGAGGCTCTAAAGCAGTTAGAAAACAACCCCCCCAGAGTCTCAGCAGCTGCCAGGTCTGTATCCCGTCAGAAGGGGTGAGCCATGGGGAAGAGCTGCAGAGGCTGTGCCTCGTGCATCTGCTCACACACACACACAAGGTCATTTGTGAGTGCAGAATTCTGCCCGTATGTGTCCTGCTCATTGAACAGACCTTTGGGAAGGCAGTTTAGTGAAATCCATGAAAAACAGAGGAAACTCAGTGCAGTCTCTTGTCTGTCCAAGTTTCATCCTGCAGCTCAGCCCTCTAAGGTGAATGTTTCTCCCACCTTCTACTCACTTCCAGAAAAGAGAAGAGGTTCCGATGACAGGACAGGAAGAGCTCGGAGAGACGTAAGATCAGAGCCTTTCTCAGAGAGCTGCACTGTCCTCTGGCCACTGGCCCTGTGCAGGAGGTCCTCTCTGAGCCTGGAGAATGATGTACATGTTGCACTTGTTCGTGTAGAGGGCACCAGAGAATTTTGGGGTTTTCCTGGCTGCGTGCTAAGGGCTGCTTTCCCTTCTCTAGAGGCAGTGCTGTGACCCTGGCATCTGAATCCCACATACTTAAGGGCAGAGTCCAGGCTTAGCGGGCAGCAGTCCTGAAGACTCACACTCTGCTCAGGAGGGGATTGACTTTGCCCAAAGCTGCAAACTGGGAGGTTTAATTTTACCCTGTGAGGAACCTCAGTGGAGACTCATGTAAGGAAAAATGTGTGTGGGCATGCAGATCTGCAGAATTAAGGCTTTCATACATGTTACAAACATACCTCTGGGGGGCTCTGAATATTTATGAAGCACCTCAAGTTCCCAAGGCATTTCACAGGTTATACATACAAAGAGTATTGTCAGCCAGGTCCTGCTTTAGGAAAACATTTCCATTTGACACAGGGGCTTAATTATGCTCATAGAAGACCTGTCGAAAATAACGTGATTTAGGTGCAAGTCCAAAATTAGTCGTAAGTACTTTTCTGAATAAGGACAGAATAAAACATTTCCTTAGGTGCTTTCCTACGTTCTGGCTTCAGTGATGCGCACATTATCACTTAATGGTGCTCAGAGCTGTAAAGAACCTGAGGACAGGGATGGAAAAAAATCTTTCCTGAGTAAAAACGCAGGTAGAATTGGGAAAACAAAAGCAGAAAGACCCCTGACCCAGATTTGCTAGGATGCCTCTTAGAAAGGCTACAGTACGGTGACATGGAAAAACATCTCACCCAGCCTGGTACCCTGCCTCAGCTGTGGACCCCGAGAGACCACATCTGATATGGAATACTTGAGAAAAGAGCATCATGGTGTGTTCCCTCTTTTAAATCCTTCACCAGCTCCTAGCAATATGGGCAGGGTCCCAGTTACCATCTATGTGATGCCCCTTTGAGCACTGCTCCCTTTAATGCTGGGGCAAAGACCCAGTTCAGTTATCAGCTGGGAGTTTCACCTCCTGCCTCGCTTCTTCAGAACTTTGCTTGCTCTGCTGTGCAATAGACAACTGGTCAATCTATCCACTGTGATTAACTTAATTGAGTTTCTGAAAGAAAACTAAGACTTTGCGACAGCTCCTCTGAAACCCAAACGATTCAGCCAGGAGTTCTTTGTCTGTGTGCTGGGCTGCCACGGGCAGATGTAAAAGGATCGTTGACAACCCGGACATCATGTTTGTGATGCTCCTGTGACATGTAGCACCCAGGCTCTAGTGCTAGAGAATAAACTACCAGTGAGTGTACTTTCTTAGGGAGACCTGACTGTACCCAGCTTCACTCTTTCCCCTGCAGTCATTTGAGATGAATTTCATTCATGTGTGAAGGGCCAGTATTTGGTAAAATCTCCACTTAAATCCCATTTCAGTATTATTTCCAGAGCTTAAGTGGAGCAGATATGGTACCTTGTGCAAAATCCCTTGTGTAGGGGTGAACTTCAGCGTCGGTTCCCGTGACACCGTGGGCCTTTCCCATAGCAGCAAGGAATAGAGAAGACATTAAAGAATAAGGAAAATACAATTACAGAACCACAAATATTGTGCTCTCTTGAAGGATCTCTAGCCTTATTTTTAAACCAAGCAGACTTCCAGCTGCCTGTACCTCTTTAATTAATAAAAAGATGTCTTTTCAAATGGCTTATAAAAATGTAACAGCACATTTCCGGATCATGGTTTTGAAGGATTACTAGGCTGTGCCCCTTTGCCTCAAAGTCACTCTGCAATTTAGGAACTAAGAACATCAAATAATTAAGCTATGAAATGAATTGAGTTCTAACTGGACCGAAAAGCACGGAGTATATTTTACTTCTTTCTGTACTAAAGAAGCAAGTGGCCCAAAATTTCAGGGATAGTTTTAAACACATTTACTCCTGAATAAGATCTGACAAACTGAATTTTCACTGGAAGTTGGTTTCCACAGCTAATGAGTAAATCCATAAGGAGATTAAATGCAGCAAGAACCCAAACAGTTGCATTTTGAGAAGCTACCATGACACCATCAAGTCAAAACGTTTGACCTCTCCATGAAATTTCAATGTAAGACGAATTGTTGGATTCTATGGACTTACTCAGGAGGCAGTAACGTGATTCAAATCATCTGACTGTCAACAGAAACCATTGCCTCTTGTATAACAGTAAGCTAAAAATGCTTCTTCACAGTTGAGTATTTTCACTGAAAAATGGAATTGTGCACTGAACAAGTAACAATACGTGTTCCTCTGGAAAGCAGAGCTCAGGATGAACTAAAGAATCGTAACTAGTCATTATTATTTAGCTGTTTTGATTTGTGCTAGTTCTGTTTATTTTCAAATTCCTTCCCCTATACCCAAAATATTTTTGTATTTATATCTATATACAAACTACAAGTAAACCATTATTCTTGGGACAATGTTGACAGTGACTCTGGAGGGCAACGAACCACCTGAACTCTTGTGTTTGATCAGAAGCAGGTAAAAACTGCCATCAAAACATATGAAGTGAAATACACTAAATAAAAATCAAAAACAAACCAGGAAGGAAACTTTTTAACCAGCTGTCTCCTGCTTCATTAGCAATTTCTGACACTGATATCAGCACCTCCAGACCCTTTCTAAGAATATTCTTTTCATCTGCATAATGCATAGATGTTCATAAGCAGCCTCTGGAAACCTCTTAGACACTCCTTTAGCCTACTGGTCAGATTTTGGTCTGTAAAATTAGGAAGAGACATGATGCTATACTGCTTTTCCAGTTACCAAACTGTGATTTGAAGGAAGGCCATTGATGTACTGACAACTGCTAACAGTATAAAATACAGCGAAGGACTACAAGGACGGAGTGAAGCTGTAAGCTTTTCTTTCTTTCCTTCACACTGTATATTATCTAGAACAGAGCTCTAAGTAAAAGCCAGCATAGTGCAGTTTTAACCCAGATCTCAGCAATCTCTGTTAATTCAGAGCTCTCTTACAAATAAAGGCCTTCAGAATGTACCATTTCCAAGGCTCTCACTTAATGAAAGCAGGCTTCACATTAATGCAGGGTGCTGGTGCACCATCCTTCTGAAGCCACGTGTACTTCATGCAGAAACAACAAGGCAATGATAAATCATGGAGTCAGATCCTGAAGTGACCAGTGAATGGGAATTCAGATTTCTGGATTGAACTCTTGAAAAAGCTGGGGTCAGTCAACAAAAACAGAGTGTCCATCCATAACAAAGCATAAGTAAACAAACATGACAAACATATGCCTTTTCAAAAAAAAAAAAGAAACAAAACCCCGATCAAACAAGTGTAGAAAACACTCAGGCTGTCATTTCAGTTGTGTATTTATGAGCCACTGAAGAGATACATGACTGCTCTCAAGCACATGAGTAAAATGGAAGCGTTTATCTCCCATGTGAACAAAATGAATGTATGTAGATGATGAAACCGCATCCAGGCAGACACAACTGTTGCTATTGCTTTTCGTGACCATCTCAGAATGGAGTGTGCAGGAGTGACAGTGCTCTGGAGGCATGAGCATGACTGGTCCAAATCCTAGAAAGCTGACTCAGTCCCTCCCTGTGACCCTCCCCTGTAGTTAGTGCTGGATCTTTGTTTGGTTTTCAAGACTTCACCTCTTCGCAGTCTTGATCAGTGGAAAGCTCCACATCGGACAGTCCAACCTCCATTGCCATAATCAATGAAATATCTGAATCACTGCTGACTGCTGGCTCCTGTTCATCTGTGAAGGTAGAAAAGACAGGAGGGAGAGCATTATGGTCACATTCTTCTGTCAACATATTACTATTTTTTAGTTCTGTAGATGGGACTCAGAGGTATCTCCACCACTGAGGTTGTGCTTAAGATTCCAAATATTGCTCATATTCAATACCTGACTCAAGCATATTAAAAATATCAGAAAGTTCAAGCAATCACTAGCAAGAGACACGATGACAAGGAGCTTGGATGGGTAATTTTCATCTCCTCCTGATCCTCCTAGGGGTTTTCATCCTGGCCCTTCATCTCCATGATGCTCCTCTCCATCCCCTTTCACTTTCTCAATCTGGCATCATCCTACTCTCTCCATAAAGGACAAAGTCACAGGGACCACCTGATGGAGTGCATCAGCCAGCAGGAAAACATTTCTAACAGGAAAAAAGTCTGTCCACATCCTCATTAAGTGACAGAATCTCTGTTAGTGGAGATTTTTAAGAGGACGCAAGGCTGATGTCTGGAAGGAGCAACACAAGTATCACTAGTTCTGCCCCAGGACCCAGGGCCAGGCTACCTGTCATCTCAAATGCCTTCTTTCATCCTTTCCCAGACCCTTTTCTATTGTTTCTTGCCTCTGATTTGAAGATACCCTGCAGGTTCTTGATCCAGGCTGAAGAAGGGATCCACCAGAATCCCAAATACAGTAAGAATCAGATTACTGATTTACTAAACTGCAAATCCCATCAAAACTACAAGCATAGGAGGAGTATCTTGTTTTTGTTTCGATGCCACAGCACTTACTATGTGTGTATTTAGTAGCAGACAAAGCCAACAGATTTTAAAGGATTAAAAGCTAAGCTAATTTTATTTCAGGAACAATCAGGAGAAGCAAAGCACACTGGATCTCTCGGGAGATCTTCAAAGGCATGAAAATCCCATAGGTGGCTGAGTCCCTGAGAGAAAAAGTGAATGGTTCATATTTTCAAGTGGTTTAATTACAATGATGGTATTTATACGGTAACAATAGAATGCATTTAAATCTGCGGTAGTTTGTCCATTACATATTTTATTTTTCAGAGAATAGAAGCAGAGCTTGATTGATGCTAAAAAAAGTCTAGAAGTTGAATATCTAAGAATTAATAAGTAAGAAACATTACAAAGGCGCCAGGAAAATAATAACTCCTCACAGTTTAATTATTCACTTGAAGCTAAGTGAGCACAATTGGTCTCCCCTCAAGAGCTGCATGATTTTTAAATCTCTTTTAGAAAAAAACATGTATTTACTCATGCTAGGATAGACCTCATGTTCTGCAGAGAAAGCTTGTGTGGGGTCTGAATTATTCAAACTGAAAGAGCCAGTGCTTTCCTTAACAACCCTTCCCAATTTTCATCTTGGATTATTTTTATACTTTCTTGATTGCAATATAAATAATTAATGCACACAACCTCTTTATATCTATTTTTTTCCCTATCAATATGACAGTAGTTAAACATTTCAAGGCATTGCTTCTGACTATAAATGTTTCCACTGGAGGTGAAGAAAGTCCTTACGAACATGCTCTTATTGCTCTGTCTCTGAATGTGTTTCAGGTCTTCCTTAGGGTTAAAACACTATTTAAAATATTATCTCAAGATCTGCCCCAAGGCTGGATAGTTTTGAGTGGCAGGGTGTGTGGAATACCATAGGCAAATGCCTAGGATGGTGGGCACCTCCAGTGTTTTGGAACTTTACCCCTGAATGGCTGCAGAATCCTGAAAAGCTAGTTGAATATTTGGAAGAATAATCTGCCACCCTGGCAATATCAGAGAGCACAAACCACTGCAATGTGCTGGGGCCTGGACCATGCCTGCCAAGCCCTGTTCAACTTTGGGCAGCAGTGTCAGGGGGAAGAGAGGGATAATAGACTGGCAGGTACCACGGGTACTCCAGCCCCAGTGACAGGCACTGCAGCTGAACCCGAGAACCAACCCATCAGTCGCCCCTATAAACAGGAAAAAATAGACTTGAAAGACAACTTGTTTAGTAAAGGATGGCAAAGCAGAGTCATCACGAGAACAGGAGAAAGAGGCAGAACCAGAGGTAACTCCCTATCCCTATCCCTATCCCTATCCCTATCCCTATCCCTATCCCTATCCCTATCCCTATCCCTATCCCTATCCCTATCCCTATCCCTATCCCTAGGTGAGCTGAGAGATACGCGAAAAGATTTCAGCCACGATTCAGGTGAGCACATCATTACCTGGCTGCTCTGATGCTGGGACAATGGAGCCAGTAGCCTCAGATTAGAGGGTAGGGAAGCCAAGCAGCTGGGATCAGTTTCTAGGGAAAGGGGCATTGACAAGTCGATTGGAAAAGCAGCACAAGTCATAAACCTCTGGAGTCAACTCCTGTCAGATGTGAAAGAAAGGTATCCCTTCAAGGAAGGTGTTTAATGTCAGCCCGGCAAGTGGACCACGATGGAGAGAGATATCCAGTACCTGAGGGAATTCGCTGTGCTGGACATGGTTTACTTTGACCTGGCCAACACACGGTTACCCACAGATCCAGATGAAATTGAATGCACGTGATCCATTTGGTGGAGATCTGTTGGAGCACACCGTGGCTGTATGCCAACTCGTTGGCAGTCGTGTCCCGGAAAGAGGAAGAGACACCAACTGCCCATGAAGTGGCTGCCCAGCTCTGGCAACACAAAGACAATCTCTCTTCCTCCCTACAGGCCTGTGTCTCGGCTGTGGAGAAATTGCCAGCCATGCTAGCTGAGAGACTGGTCCAAGAGGTCCAGTGACTTGAGGATAATTTCTGCTCCTCACCTGCACAAACCAGAATATCAGCTCTTAGAAGTAATTGTTCCCCAGCTCAAGAGAGACAGCACACACCATGGCCCACCCTGTGATCACGGAGAGGACATGAAGGAGTGGGATGGAAAACCTACCTCGATCTAAGAGGCACAAGTACATGAGAGGCAAGGAAGAAAAACAGAAATGGGAGTTCTTCTGGGAAAATTGCTGCTCCTGTCTCCAGTGGGCAGTTCCCCACACAGAGCAGAAGGGCTGATCTTACTTTTGATCCTATATAGAGAACTTCTGATTCATACTTACAGAAGTAAATAACAGGGATGAGATTCAAACCCATGCAGACCACATGAAGCCATTCATTGACAGCAGGTCCTACGTTCAGAGTCCAGCCAGGTGGAGGTAAGGGACAACCGGGGTTACTGGATTGTGTGGATGTGGTGGCTTGGCATGTCAGAGCCACAACAGTTCAGTCTTCTGGTAGACACTGGTGCTCAGTGTACCCTAATGCCATTGAACTATAAAGGGGCAGAATTCACCTGTATTTCTGGAGCAATATGGGGATCCCAGCAGTTAACTGTATGAGAAGCTGAACTGAGCCTAACTGGGAATGGGTGGCTAAAGCACCCCTCCGTGACTGGCCCAGAGGCTTGGCATAGATTACCCCAGGAGAGAGTATTTCAAGGACCCAGAAGGGTACAGTGGACTGTACAGGGTACAGCCACTGTGGAGATGGAGGAAATTAAATAGCTGCCTACCTTGCCCAACCTCTCAGAGGACCCTTCTAGTGTGGGACTGCTGAGGGTCGAAGAACAACAGGTGCCAATTGCTACCATTGGTGCAATATCGCACCAACCGAGATTGCCTGATCCCATCCGTAAGCTGATTCATTGACTGGAGAGCCAAGAGGTTTTTCCCTGCACCTAGGGAGGAATAACTCCACAACACAATCACAGGTTAGAGGCTGACCTTCTGGAAAGAAGCTCTGTGGAGAAGGATCTGGGAGTACTGATGGACAACAAGCTAACAATGAGCCAGCAACGTGCCCTCATGGTCAAAAAGACCAACGATATCCTGGGGTGCATTAAGAAGAGTGTGGCCAGCAGGTTGAGGGAGGTTGTCCTCCCGCTCTGCTCTGGCCTAGTCAGGCCCCATCCAGAGTCTTGTGTCCAGTTCTGGGCTCCCCAGTTCAAGAAAGACAAGAAGCTAGCGGAGAGAGCTGAGTATGGGGCCAGGAGGATGGTTAGGGGACTGGAGCATCTCTCTTATGAGGAGAGGCTGAGAGACCTGGGTCTGTTCAGCCTGGAGAAGACCGAGAGAGGATCTTATCAATGCTTACAAATATCTAAAGGGTGGGTGTCAGGTGCCAGACTCTTTTAGGTGGTGCCCAGCAACAGGACAAGGGGCAACGGGAGCAAACTGGAGCACAGGGAGTTTCCTTCCTGGACATGAGGAAAAAATTGTTTGCTGTGATGGTGACAGAGCGCTTGAACAGGCTGCCCAGTGCTGACTGCTACAACTTCAATATGAACTAGATTCAAATGCAGCCAAGTGGTGTGCCACAACTGACAACGATAATATGGTTTTCTCAATCCCTTTGGCAGCAGAGCGCAGGCCACAGTTTGCTTTTAATTGTAGGAGTGTCCAGTACACCTATAATTGACTGCCCCAGGAGTGAAGACACAGCCCTACCATTTACTGTGAACTGATCCAGACTGCACTGGAACAGGGTGGAGCTTCAGAACACCTGCAATACATTGACGACATCATTGTATGGGGCAACACAGCAGAAAAATTTCTTGAGAAAGGGGAGAAAAGAGTTCAGATCTTTCTGAAAGTTGGTTTTGCCATAAAACAAAGTAAGGTCAAAGGATCCAGTTTTTAGGAATAAAATGGCAAGGTGGGTGTTGTCAGATCTCAATGGATGCGATCAACGAAATAACAGCTATGTCTCCACCACCTATCAAGATGGAAACACAGGCTTTCTTAGGGTTGTGGGTTTCTCAAGAGTGCATATTCCAAATTAGAGTCTGATTGTGAGCCCTCTCTATCAAGTGACGCAGAAGAAGAATGATTTTAAATGGGGCCCTGAGCAATGACAAGTGTTTGAAGAGATCACCCAGGAAATAGTTCATGTAGTAGCCCTTGGGCCAGTTCGGGCAGTACAAGATGTTAAAAAAAAGTGCTCTTTGTTGCATGTGGGGAGAATGGCCCTACCTGGAGTCTCTGGCAGAAATCACCAAGGGACACTCAAGGTCAGCCCCTTCAGTTTTGGAGCTGGTGATAAAGAGGATCTGAAGCCCACTTTTCTTCAACTGAAAAAGAGATATTGATAGCATATGAAGGAGTTTGAGCTGCTTCAGAAGCAGAACTTCTTGGCACCCCAACTGCTGGTGCTGGACTGGATGTTCAAAGGGAACAACTCATGACTGATGTTATGTGGAGTATGTGGGTGACACTGAACACACAGTGGGCTTGAATGGGAAAACCCAGTCGCCCATGAATCTTGGAAGTGGTCATGGACTGGACAGAAGGCAAAGTTTTTGGAATGTCACCAGAGGAGGAGGTGATGTGTACTGAAGAGGCCTGACCATGAAGTAAACTACTAGAATAGGAGAAGCAATATGCCCTGTTCACTGATGTATTGCCCTGTTGTATTGTAAGACAGTATCGAAGGTGGAAGGCTGCTGTGTGGAGTCCTACACAACAAGTCACAGACTTGCCAGTTTGCACAGGCAAAGGTCATCCAACTGGCTTTAGATGTCACTGAATGAGAAAAATGGCCACTACTTTATCTGTTACTGACTCACACAAGGTGGCAAATGCTCTATTGGGGTGGCTAAAGCAATGGACGCACAGTGACTGGCAGCACAGAAGCAAACCCATTAAGGCTGCCCCACTGTGGCAAAATATCACTGCCCAGCTAAAGAATCTGCCTGTAGAAGTATGTCATGAAGGTGGCCACATACCCAAGAGTCAGTCCACTGAAGAATATCAAAACAACAAGCAAATGGATCAGGCTGCTAACATTGAAGTGGTTCAAGAACATCTGGACTGGCAACATAAAGGTGTTTTAGCTCTATCAGCTGGTGACATGTCAGGCCATCAAGGAAGAGACGCAAACTATAGACGTGTTCATGACCGAGGGGTGGACTTGACCATGGACACTATTGCATATGTGAAATGCACTACAATTGAGCAAACCAAATGGTTAAAGCCTGTCTGGCATGGAGCACGGTGGCTGAAATACAAATACGGAGTGGCCTGGCAGCCTGATTACACCACACTACCACAAACATGCCAAGGTAAGCATCATGTGTTTATAATGGTAGAAGCAACACCAGGTGGCTGGAACCATATTCTGTGCCCTTTGCTACTGCCTGAAATGCTATCCTGGGCCTTGAAAAGCAAGTTCTGTGGAGACATAGCACCCCAGAAAGAATTGAGTCAGACAGCAGAACTAGCTTCTAAAATGACCTCATAGCCACTTGGGCCAAAGAGCTTGGCATTGAGTGGGTATATGACATCCCCTATCAGGCACCAGCATCCAGGAAAATCAAACGATTCAACGGATTGTTAAAAACTGCACTGAGAGCAGAGGGTGCTGGGACCTCCAAACATGGAGATAAACATTTAGCAAAAGCCACCTGGTTAGTTAACACTAGAGGATCTATCAATCGAGCTGGCCCTGCCCAATCAAAACATTTACTTACTGTAGAAGGGGACAAAGTCCCTGTAGTGGGCACCAAAAATATGCTGGGGCAAAGGCAAACTCATCTGTGGGATTGCTTTCACCCAAGGATCTGGGTGCACTCGGCGGGTGACCTATCCACACCATCTCTCCTGCCCTGAAAGACTGTTATGACAGATGGAACCCAAAGTCATGGGCTAAATGTGTCTATCTGTGTGTATACATATTTAAAGATGGGAAAACTGGTGGTGATTCTTTGGAAATTGCGGGAACTGAGCATGACATAGATGGTATAGAATAAGGGTTGGATACTGGGCTGGTTTCGGCTGTGATATAGTTAATTTTCTTCCCAGTAGCTGCTGCGTTTGGATTCAGTATGAGAATAATGTTCACAACACATATTCTTTTAGTTGTTGCTAGGTAATGCTTGGCTCAGATAGAGTTAATTTTCTTCCCAGCAGCTGCTGTTTTTTATATTTAATATGAGAAGAGTGTTGATAACACACTGATATTTTTCGTTGCTGCTAAGAAATCAAGGATTTTTCAGGTTCCCATGTTTTGCAAGTGTACCGGTGCAGAGCCAGGGCAGCTACCCAAACTAGCCAACAGAATATTCCATACCATACCATCATGCTCAGTATAAAAACGGGAATTTGGCTGGGAGGCAGGCAGGAGATGTGGCTTCTGCATTTGGTGCTCTGCCTGCTGCTGTTGCTGCAGTCGCTGTGATCTCTGTGCTTGCTGTTGTCACTGTGCTTGCTGAAACTCCCGCTTGGGATGGCCTGATCATTGGGCAGTGAGAGGCTGTATTTTAATATATATTATTTTATATATTCTTCTTCTTCTATCTTCTTTTACTGTTCTATTAAAACTGTTTTTATTTCAACCCACGAATTTCCCTTTACTTTTCTGATTCTCCTCCCCATCCCATCAGGTGGGGAGCAGGGAGAGAGCAACTGTGTACTGTTTAGCTGCCAGCTAAGGGCTAAACTATGACAGAACTGAATGATATCTCCTGCAGATTTTAGTGGGCTTCAATTACATTGAAAAATTAGGTGAACTGCTAGATCCAAGAGTACAAAAGTGCATCATGTACAACTCGAAGACCTAAAGCATCATCTGTAGCCAGAATGCATCATCCCTGAGCCAGAATGATGCAGTTCCAGACCACTCCATTATTTATCATTCTTCTATTACTAATAGGATTATTAAAAACAATGAAAACAATGCTTTAAATATTGACCTAAGAGCAAGTTTATATTTGCATGACAGAGTTCCCGAGGCTTAACCATGTTAATTAGGAGCTTGGAGCACTCTTGAGAGAAAGGTGATTTTCATCGGCACTAGCTGTGCAGAAAAGAAAGCCTGGCTGAATGGTGACAGCTCACATATGCTGAAGAGGCAGGCTGAGCTGCCAACACCAAATGTCAGAGTGTCAAATGAGAAGGTTTTATGGTGCTGAATTGTTATTTCAAGAATTGTTGTTTCTTCTAGGGTTGCACAGCAGAGAAAGAGCTCAACTGTGTTCAAGGCAGGCAGATAGAACAGAAGCAGAGTTACAGCTCTCCTATCAACTGTCTAACCTATGTAGAGGAGCTTTCCAAAACAGCAAACTGAAGTTTTACATTAAAAATCCCATACAATTACTCAAAGTCTAGCATCTTAGTCTTCACAAAGCGTGGGCTTTTTAGATTGTCTTTGGGACTGAAATGCAGGTCAGCACTGACAAGGAACAATGGATCCTAGAATGCCTGAGCCTATGCCCTGGCATTCCTTTTCCAGCACTGTGAAAGGCCCTAGAAACATGAATGCTCCACCTTCCTTGCTTGCTTACAGTGCAGTGGTTCAAAATCCTCAAGCTACAGCCTACCTCTTCAGCAGAGTGGGGAGAAAACCTCAGACATCGCCATCTCTTACACCTTCCCTTTCAGGGAAGGGCTCAGCACTGACATTTCTTTGGGAGACACAAATACAAAGGAAATGCATGTATTCTTCAGTATTACCTTTGCTCTTATAAACAGGAGTCCTGCTACTGACCCCAACATGCACAGGATGAAATCCTGGGAGGCTGTAGAAGTTACACCAGATATGGACTAGCTGTAGGTAACTCTGGCTGCAAGGTCTACAAACTGCCTCACTGTGGCTCCCCCACGCAACACAGACTTTCCAGGCTGGTGTTTTGTTTTTTCTTTTCCTTTGGCTGGCTGCCCCATAACGTAAGCCAGCACAGTTAGTGACATTTGTTAAAGGTAAGCAAACTTCAACTCAACTGTAAGTGCCAGGAGCTTAGCCCGCATTTTGCGTCCCTGGTTTCTAGATCTATTTACAAGGACAAAGTTTATACAATCACACAGCTTCTACAGAAGATGCCTGACTCACTGTTAAGAGCTTCTATGACATTTCTGCAAGTTCTTTGAAATTACGTATTTTTCTTAAAGCCCTGGCATCAGGTGAAGATCTCAACTTTCAGTGAAGGTCTCAGCTTTCACTTAAAAATAAATGAACCTTAAGAAGTAAAAAGGGAAGGAAGAAAAACCATACCCCTAATTTACAGACAGATTTTATGTTGGAAATCTGACGTGATTTTTTTGAGATTGGCAATCCTGTCTAATGACATAAGCTATAATGCTTCCACTTTGTTCTACAGCACTTCATGCTACAGGCATAAAGCCTTTTGCTTAATGGAGCAAAAGGCACATCCCAAGCTGCGTTTCAGCCTGAGTGCTGGTTCCTAGGGCAGGCAACTGTAGACCTCACTGCCACATTCCTCTCATGTCAGCGAAATGCAATACCCCACAGCACAATGTCTGCTTCCAGACAGACTTTTTCCACTCACTTATAATCCCTGACGCACATTCATCTGAGAGGTGCAATAAAACAAACTCCTCCTCTAGAAAACATTACTTTAAATTTAATTATGCTAATGCAGGTAGAATATCACCACATAGCTATGGAACTGCCTGGCCTAATACTGGTACAGCCCTTACTTGTTGCAAAGGTCATTAAGTGATGTTTATATTTAAGTATAACTGCAATCAAACAAGGATGGAAATAACTAATTACTGGTGCTCTAAAAATGAAACTGCACACTAGTAATACTTATCTACTGCTGTGCTAGTCCTAACACTTTGAGTAATTCTGTAGCTGTTGTGCACTAATAAATATTCCAAGAGAAGAAGGTCAGACGATGGATTTCTAAGAATTTGACACTTTGCAAGAGTCTTGGAGTGGACCTGAGCATTCAAGAGTGAATGAAAACATCATTTACAAAAACATTCACCTGCCACGCCCAGGTAAGCATACAGGCATGGGCACAAGTCGAGATGCACTTGTAATGACCCACTCAAGGATGAGGAACAAGCTGAAGGAACTGTTGTGGGTTTTGCACTCATGGAGGCTTCACTCCTGCTCACCACTGCACTACTCCCAAGGAGGCCACATCCAACCTAGGCAGTGCCAAGGGGCTCTCCTAAAATTGCTCCTGCTTGCCCCAGAGGCTGAGATTTCCCCCAAGCTCACAGAGGTGGAAAAGCTGCAGACCAGCATGATGGGGCTAAAAGGTTCGCAAACAATTTGCATCCAGAAAAATCAGCAGAAAAACAAGAATACACTAAAATGTTATATTGCAAAAGCTTCTCAGCCCTGAACACGTGTAAGGTTTGTCTAAGGTTGTCTCTGGCCCTTCACATAGCTCTCTGCTATCACACTCATTTGTGGGTAAGTACAGAAGTATTGATTATTACATGTCAAATGAGAGTTGCCACCGTGTGCAACTCATCTACTGAATGTGTAACTAAAGCCAGAAATCTCCTATTCTTGTGGATTAAACACGTGGGCCGCAACAATAAACTAGTCAGTCTGCCTCCTCTCATTTATTATCAGCTTTCCATGAGCTAATTCAGCATACTCAGTCCTGCTTCACACACAATTAAGCTGTTGCACAGAGCTGTGCAGCTGCTAATGGTTTTCTTCATCTTATGAAAGTCACAGCAATCAGAGGGCAAGAAAAAGCTGCTACCGTGCCACTGAGTTAGGTGTAACCTATTTGCCCAGCTATAAAGCTGAGTGTTTAGCACAGGAAACAAGTCTTATTTTGCACAGATCTTCCATTCTTGATGGTAGATGCCCAGCTTTGAGGAGAAATGAACAATTACCGATTTCTTCTTCTAATGAAAAGCTGTGAAAAATTTATCAATTATGCCATCCTTAGCTGGTAGGAATTGTACAGCAGACAATGGGACTCTGTCTAAAACCTCATTTTGATAATAAATACACAGCAAAACTTGATTTCACTGGGTTTTTTTTCACATTCTTACTACTGTGAAATATGCTTTATTTCAGAACTCTTCATTTTCTGATGATAGAACTCAGCCATGAAAACATGAAATCCCTGGTGACAGGTGTGCTCTCAGATCAAGAAAAATATCTAAAAGTTATGTGTTAGCATGAAACATTCCAATCTAAGGCTCATTTCTAATAAACAAATATTGCCTCCAGTCAGATGTGTCTAGAAGCATTTTTCTCCAGAAGAAACCAGAATCTCTGGAGCTCTGAGGACCTGAGAAGGAAACATATCCAAGGTCATTAGAGGCATTGATATGGGACCTTTATCAAAATGGATTCTGTTTGGCACAAAGCCACAAAACTGCCAACACAAGCAATGTTATTCAGATTTTGTTTCCAGTATCGGAACAACCGGAACACTATTTATCACATTTGATTTATGACAGGGAGAGACATTTCTAGAGGAATTTGTTTTCTCTGCCTGCCTAAGAATGCACTTTACCATTATTGAGTTTATTGCTCCCTCCTATTGCAGCCTTGCCACGACATCACTTTTGTGCTGATGTCTAGGAGGAGCATGGTCCTATGAAGTAAGTACTTCAAATGGCAACTCATTCCACAACCAGTGAAATTTGCTTTATCGCAAAGACCTTCTTCTTTAAAAACACTACTGATTTCTTAAAGTTATTATCAAGTTAATCGTCCAGTACTTCTTGTTGGATCATTTTATAAGTCTCAAATTCCTTCCATATCATCTTGATAATCGTAACACTTGAGAACAAGCCTTAACTGCACTAACAGAACTGAAATAAAACACATGGAAAAAAATGCCCATAAAATCTCTAATGTAAAAGAAGCAGTGGAAATATGTTTGAGGAGAAAGGGTTATAAAAAACTTGTTACTAACATGGTTCTCTTGTACACAGAGGCTAATAAAATCGATGAAGAAGTCTGACTGGCTACAATTGACAACAAAGTTCTGGGAAAATATTTTATTGCCGTTCCCTAGCATCAGAGAGAGACTTATCTGAGCTGCAAGAGGAAAAAATACTTGGGCACGGTAACTGCTTTTGGAAGAAAAGGTTAGAGCCCTTTCCATCAATAACAAGCCAGAGTTCTTGTGAATGTACTAATGGCAACAGGACTTCATCCAGAGGATAAAGCAGACTAAATCTGAAACACATTGCAAAGAACACATAAACATCAGCACACCAGGAAGGAATAAATGCCACAACCTGGCAAGATTAATTCAAGACAACATTTCAAAAATGTTTAACTGTATCAAACCCCTGAATGGTTGAGAGATGGGGCTCGATGTGACATAAAACACTAGAGTCCCTCCCAAAGCAAATTTATTTCTTTCCTCTTACTGAGTGAAAAGGGAACAAACTTTCTTCCCTTAATGTTTCCCCAGGATATATATCTTTTGGGACAACATACAGCATTTCTTAATGGAAAACAGCCAAAGACATAGTTCTCTGTCTTCAAACATCATGTTACCCTTTGGGTAACATCATCATCATCATCATTCTAGACACAGACTACGGAGAGTCACAACTCTTCAAGGCACTCACTGATTCTAGGTGCCACTGGAAACCTGATTTTTGAGTTATAGCATTAACCTCCACATTGCAACGTCCCAAGTATATTTTCTACTAACTTCAGCTACAGCTGCAAGTACTCAGCACTTCTAGAAATCATATCCCAGTATCTCATGGCAGGCATCAAAAAAACAAAGGGGAAATTATTAGTAATGCAATCGATATTCTGAAACCTCAATTTGGAACATGTTGTACTTAAGCAATAAACTTTAATACCAGTTACCAGAGAAGATATTTTATGTTTTGGCAAGGCCAATAAACTCATTTTCATAAACTGTGTAGCAAGTATCAGCACCCAAACGCTCTCCAAAAAAGCAAAAAAAAAAAACCTGTCCAAATAAGGACATATGATATAAAACACATGGAATAGATAGCAAAAGGGGAAGAACACATACCAGATGTTATTTCATGGAGATAGTTGGACTTAATTGGCTGGAAAAGCAAAAAAGCAAAGCAAAGCATTTCTTTCATTTTATGTATCAATATCTATCTTTAATGAGCATATACTAGGTCTCTGGTATTTTGTTCATGAACCAAAACACAAGGCCTTTGAAATTCACAGCACATATTAACATCATTTTAGGAGCCAACACTTTGGAGATTTGTCTTCTCTCCATCAGAGGACGGCTGATGCTTTGGGAACTCTGATCAGCTGTCTTACGAGGAGCTGCCAGTCCTCTCTGTGACACAACGAACACGCCTCTGCCAAGTGTGACACAAGAAAACCTAGCATTTTTGCTTTTAGCATACTTTCCTCTTTCTCCTTACTCTTACAGGTCAGGCTCATCATGTTTCTGCCCATGGAAAATGCTTCTGTGGCCTAGATACAGTAATTTCATTTTCTCTTCCCATGACTTTCCCTATTGAAACCTCAGTCAAAATATGATCAGAAAGATTACCTGAACAGTCCATGGAGTCTCTTGCACCTACCTCTATGCTCTCACATCAGCTAATCCCCACAGGAAAGGTCCTCCACAGTTTATCTGTACATCTGCTGTTACTAACTACAAAGTATTTTCTTCCACCTTTGCCTGACCCCTTTCTTCAGTCCCACACTCTCCTTTTGTTTGATGGCCAGACAAGACCACCCAACTTCCCTCAAGGCAGGATATCCAGCCTCTTAATCCTTTGTAAAGCTGCTTTCCCTTTCTCTCTCCAAGTCTTCCCACTGTCTGGAAGGGAGAGAGACAGTGGGATGGTCCTTACTGTCCACCACTGGCCACCCTCAGTACCCAAATACTGGACCAGATGCATCTCTGGTCAGGACAGCATGTTCTTCTAATGCCCACAGTAAGTTTCAGAAACAAATCTGCATGTATTTCATTTAATATACAGCCCATTAGAAAAGATTATTATTTAGATCATGCAAAATTATTCATGTATTTGATTGAAATCAGAAAATGAGATCTCCAAAAAGAGAAAAGATTAAAAATACAGAAGCCTATGGCTATAACTACAAGACAGTTTTGATTCTCAAGTACCTCATCTACCTTTGCTAATACATTAAATAGTCAAAGATATTTAATTCTGAAATAATACAGCTACTTTTGGTAACATCTGCCATTTCCTACACCACTATAAGAACCCCAAGAAACATTAAATTAGGTTTTCCATTTCATGTTAAACAAAAAGTCTAATTCAAGTGTTCACCAAAGTCACTCAAAAAAAGACTCTTAGGCCTAGACTGAACTAAAATCACTACAGTTTTTCAGTCCCAAGCGCTGCTGCAAACATTTCATGTGCAGGAATTATTCTCTGATAATTTCTATTATTATTCCATTTACTTTCTCTTTATGCAGACCAGTTAGCTGAAGTATAGTTCTGTTACTAGCAGCATGACAGAGCCAAGAAGTGGAAGTCCAGCTCCCCTGCCCCAGCTCACCCTCCTGCCACCCATCCTGAGTCAGCTCTGCTATTCCTCCAACTGACCAGGGAGTTGACTTAATCTAAAAAAAAAGTCTGTAAACTACCTTGGAAACATTTTTTTGCTAGGCCAGCAGCTGAAAAGGCTGGCTCAGTCACAAGGCAATACTGCAGCCAACTTCAAGAAAGAAGCATGCAGAGAGAAAAGAAGGGAAGGGAGGGACTCCCCTTTGCATTCAGTATCTGCAGGCTGTCCCTGTGGTACTTGATGTCTACAATGTCAGGTGTAGCACGGGGACTACTCTTTCACTCGGTTTTCTTAGCCACTGCTAAATGAGCAGGGCTCCTTGGTGTTACTGCAAAATAAAAAGCAGTAAGCAATAAAGTTAAAAATAATCATGCTTGGTCATGTTTTTGGCCCCTCAGTACAAGAAAAGACATTGAGCCGCTCTTTTAGAGATGTACTGGCCAACACCACACACATCTCTCAGAGGAGGGCAATGAAGCTGGTGAAGAGTCTGGAACACAAATCATGATGAGTGGCTGAAGGAACAGGGGCTGTTTACTCTGGAGAAAAGGCGGCTGAGGGGAGACCTTATTGGTCTGTATAAGTACCTGAAAAGGAGGTTGCAGCAAGGTGGGCGCTGGTCTCTTCTCCCAGGTAATAAGTGATGATGAGAGGAAGTGGTCTCAAATTGTGCCAGGGGAGGTTTAGATTGGATATGAGGGAAAATTTCTCCACCAAAAGAGTGGTGAAGCATTGGAACAGGCCACCCAGGGAAGGGGTGCAGTCTCCTTCCCTGGAGGTGTTCAAAAAACACATAGATGTAGCAATTGTTGATGGGTTTAGCAGGCATGGTGGTGTTGGGCTGATGGTTGGACTCGATGACCTTAGAGATTTTCTCCAACCTTAATGATTCTACGCTTCTGTGTTAATAGTGTGTAAGGGATATTGCAAGAATTCTTTCAGTAGCCAAGGTGAGAAGTGTGGAGAGCAGTGAGCAAATATCTTTAATAAAACTGCCAGCCATTTAAAACCCTGAAGGGACAGCAGATATGTGGCAGAAGTAGAGTTAAATGCTGTATGGGCAGGCTGTCATAATAAAGAGACTTTCACATCCAAGAAGTGTAACTGCACACTTCAGCTGTGTGCAGCTCAAGTTTCCACATGCTACACTGGTGACTGCTATTGTGACTGAGTTTTCTTATTTACATTTTAAACACCCATGTCAGCAGAGTGCTCTCCTTCCTGCAAGCCTGAAAGAAGAAGGAAATTACAGCCTGACTCAGACACATAATGCGCTGGACTGACCGAGCAAGAGCATCCTGGTAAGAGAAACTTCAGTTCAATTTTGTTCTTCAGGAACACAGGGAAGAAAAATCCTCTCATGGGGTGATTTAGAGATATGCTGGCCAACCCCACACAAAATCCCTCAAAGCAGTAATACCGGAGCGGTATTGCAATATCCCCAAGCATGATACAATATTAAAACGTAAGACTCAATGTAAGCGAGTAGTTTCCAAAACCTTTTCCTTTGGTCTGATCATGCTGCAGAGCTGTGACCTCTCCTGGGGACACTCCATGGCAGAAGTGGCTGCACAAAACCACCAGAGATAGCTCCTTCTGAGGACTGCAGGTCCATGCTGACCCCACCTGCACAGCAGCTCTGCTTTGCATCCTGTTCCTAGCTGGGAGCAGTGAGAAAGGGGATGCTCAACCCACAGGCACCCTCCTGTCCACTGCAGTAACCCAAGAGTGCAACCCAGAGCACCTGTGGTTGGGTGGTGGCCGAAGCTCAGCAGGATCTGCTGGCACACAGCAGGACCTGGGGGAAATTGCAGCCCATCACCATGATCTCTGCCTAACAGCCTCAGCACTGTTGGATCCTGCAAAGGCACCAGGACCACAGCCCTCCAGGGAAGTGGCAATGCCACCTCCAGCACTCAGGGGATGCAAGAACGGGCGTTTGGTGCTTGCAAGAGCAACTCACAAGGGCAAACAATGAAACAGGATGTGAAAGTGCATCTCCAGAGCAAAGCCTGGCTTGGTTTTTGTGAGAGATCTGATCGCAGCAGTTTTTCTTCAACGATGTTAGAAGCTTCTCCCTCCTACTTCAGCTCATGTACAAAGTGGCTACTGGCCAGCAAAAATCTGCACGGGTGCAATTAGTTCTGATAACTTGATGTGAAATGTAGGCTGCTGTGACAAGCAGAAAAAAAGCCATTTATGCCTAATAGCTATGAACTGCTTCCTCAATTACAAGTACACACACAGCTGTAACAGAAAACAACAGCATGCTTTAAAGACAACTCCTGTTAATTTTTGAATGAGGCAGTTGGAAAAGCCCACTCTGAGTTTGTTTGTCATGGAAGCAGGCACATGATTTTCAAATCTGTCTCTTTAAATACCTTTTACTGTATAAGCTCTGAAAACAACCTAGGTCACTAGCAAAGCAGTGAGGAAGTCACTAGCAAAGCACAGTACTGAGAACTTTCACGAGCAGCTATGATGAACATCCTTCTATAAAGACATCACAAAAATGCCTGTGCATATATTAGAGGTTTTAATGAGAATGCAAGGAGGTGGCTGTAAAGATCAACAATGGTGGAATTACTTGAATAAAGCGCATGTGTATCTTCTCTCCCTTTCTCTCTCACATACAATCCTGCCTTCCTTTCCAAAGCTGCTAACACTGGGCTCCACCTGAGATCTCCAGGAGATGTCCAGGATAAAGGGTCAAGTCATCAGCCCAGCATTTCCTGGGCTCTTGAATTTTGTGCGTGTTACAAGGAAGCCCCTTCCTCATCATGCTTGTTGGAGATGTTGATGCTTGGTTGCAATTTAATTCCATTTGAAATGTCCATAATAAAAATTTCAGCCACGGATGTCTTCTCATTAGATATGAAAAAAATGCAGACAGTAATGAAGCCAAAAGAGAAAAATCCCACAGTGGTTATGGAGGAACCCACCTATTGCATAGGTCATTTTTACTGCTGTCACTAGCAAAATACAATTCTTAACGGTGTAACTTTTACCAAAAGGGGAAAACAGTCTTCCTTTTTGTTCAGTAAAAGGAAACAACATGCCTGAGAACCGGCTTGGCTTTGTTGCAGCACAGCTCCAACGCCTGAAGCAGGACACAGCTGTGAGACCACCACGCCTGCCAAGTCTGGGCAGATTGGTTTGGCATTCAGTGGTTATCCACCCACACAGCTTCAGCATCCTCTGTGCTACCCAAGGGCTGCCCACAAACAACCATGTGCAGAGACCACAACATTGTGTGTCACACTTTTTTTTCCTCCCTTTGACACCTCGCAGCGAATTCAGTGTCTTCCCTCCCACCAGCCACACGTGGATATGCAGGACGTGGCCTTTTCTAGTCTCCTGTCACAAGCTCACACTCCTACAGGACTGTCACATACATGCCCCCAGAAAACTGGGAGGCATTTGACCAACAGTTACAGATCAATTGTCACAAGTCCATAAAAACAGAGAATGCTCAATGGAAACGACACAACAACCCAGAGGAAGTATGTTCTTGAACTTTACAGGGCTGTCTAACCTGATTTGAATCGGACAGCTTAATTACATGTTTTGTCATAAGGAATGGCTTATCTACTTACTGTAGGTAAAAAGATAAAAGATTGATTTAAGTGCAGTTCAGCACGAGAAAAATCTCCTGGAACACCACCACAAAAGGAGAATCATGGACCCTCAACTGTACAGTGTCTCAGCAACTCTGTAAGAAATCCCCTGTTCAAAAGCAGAGCATGTGCTTTTCAGGCTCACAAACTCCACGAGGCACTGGAGGATGTAGTTGTTCTTGATGGGCTGGCATCAGGAGAAGCACAACATCCTGCAGACAGGTCTGATGGCTGTATCAGAACAAAGAACCTGAAGAGTCGACTACAGCCATATCCTACAGCAATGCTATTTCTGCACAGAGGTAAATAGACATTCTTCTCAATACATGGACGGGACAGTTCAATTGGTTAGCCAGGCATTTTTAAGTCTACACAAAACTTTTAAGTTAAATAAAATAAGTTAAATAAAAATAAGTTGAATAAAAATAAGTTAAATAAAATAAGAACATCCGGTTTTCCGTACAGAAAAAAGCCATTTCAGCCATTTATATGTGCATTAGCAATGAAGAAAACCAACATGACAAGCTGAAGTGCCACCCCTTAATTTCATTAGAATTCAGTAGTTTTTTAAAATAAATTCTAGATGCTTTCAAAGTAACAAGTTATACTAATTTGAATCTCCTTCCTACAGCCTTCCTACAGCATTCATACACTCCTCTTTTGAGGCCCTTAGGATAATTTAAAAATTCTGCAAGGAAGCTTTCTTTAATATCCAGTTTTGCAGAATCTTTACATAGGGAATTTTACCCTAATTGAAAACAGTGTGCACTTCATTTCTAGCACCCTGTGTTCAGATGCACTCTTGGTAGGTACTTGTGTCTGATCCTTCCTCATACACACAACAAAAGGACATCCCTGACCTTCACTGAGCACTGGCAAACAAGATGAGTCACTACCAACTGCTGGAGCTACCGTAAATGTCTCCTTTAAAATAAGCAACCTGAAATGCTTCACTGTTTCAGATTTCTCATCTTCTCTGGAGTCTAAGTGATAATATTGTGTTAAAACAACAGCAAGAAAGGGTGGATAGTGCAGAAACCATGCTTCAAAATAGCTTTAGTAGGAACATTTAACACATGGAGTTCTCTTTAGTTAAAGAGGAACCCTTAGGAGATTTGCATTGCAAGGGATGTCCTGGGTAGCTGAGTCTACTCTTCACTGTTGCAGTGACTGCACGATATAATCCTTTTCACATTTGCTAGCAATTAGCATCATTCAATGTACAGTCTTCCTAGCTACTTAGTTCATCTCTTTGCCAGTGCAGAACTGCAGTCAGATATCAGTTAAAAGCCATAATACTTGGTTTTCAAAAGAACCCTTCATGCAACGTGAACTCACAGAGATTTAATGGTTTTTTTACGTCCTACAATGACAGATGAGTTCGGCTGCTATCTTTGACACATCACAAGCTTATCAAACCTTGCAACAGGTTTTACATTACAGTGTAATTATGCAGGTTTTGAACAGGAATTATTCCACCTCTGATCTTCCCTGCAGCCTACTCAATGGTTTCACTACCAGTAACGTTTCCTACCCAGAGTTGTGGCCAGTTCCTTGATTGAGAAATGCATCTGACCATGACCACAAACAAATCACCCCATCAAAATGTGAACTTTTGTACTTAAGACTTCCTAAAATTAGAGTTTCCCACTATTTGGATGGTCTATGTACCAGGAAGGTCCTTGTGTGCCACTGGGCAGTTGTAAACAGAACATGCCTTGTAGCCAGGCTGGCGTTTTGCACCGGGTGCTGCTGACACTTACGGACTGGCAGGTGGGATATGACATGGTCAGCGCTGATATGATCTATAAATCTTGTATAACTCTGACTGAGTACTAGCAGGAAGAGTGAAATAGATCTATGCTGCCAGAAACAGCCCATAGTTTCCAGCAGGAACATTTCCCAGGACTTCCTCAAAACTTAAGCAAAAAACCTGAGATTTATTCTGCCCATGCACAGTTGTTTTTATGAGAAATGCGGCTCTTTTCATTAGTTTAGAAATCAGGAAAAAAACCAACAAACCAAATAGAGATTGTATAAAAGCCTTTTCTTTTTGGAAAAGTAAAACATCTTAAATGTCCTTTGGATCTCTAAGTTGCTTTCACAGTTTGCTTAAAGGATTTAGCAATATTTTTGATGCAATCAAAAGCATTCTATAGGAAAGAAAAATAAGCATATTTAAAACTCACAAAAATCACATGAAATGAAGATAAAAATATGACTAGGAGGGATATAGAACCACTGTCAATTTGGAACATTTCTGTCCAATATGTTATTATTTCTTGCAACAGTGGTAGTGTACCAGATAAAATTCTAAGAAGCTAGGCTGTGTATACGAATGCACAGTCACAGAGGAACATGAATACGGAACAACAATTGAGAAAGGCATTCATAAAGAAAAAGGTCAACTGCTTGTCTTGTTATGTTAATTTAAGAAATTTTAAATTTAAGAAATTTTAAATCAGTTGATGCCAATCTCCTTTTCATTGGAACACTTCTTTGACAATACAGCTCAACAGTTTTGTGTTTATTTCCCATTAAAAAATAAATCTTTGATCTGCCAGATCAGCCCTGCTACATTCAAATCTTGTCTGAAAATACACTTATAAAAATGGCTTATGAAAAGAAAAAAAAAGTCAGTCTTTACAAAAACTGAAACCACACTAACAAGCATTTTGAGTTAAAGATTTTAGTCTCCTTCCTGCCTGTCTCCCTTTCTGCTCAAAATAAGCCTTTATGAAAAAGAACACAGCAGTTTTACCTGACCTGACTCCTTAACCTGAGATGTGAAACCAATGGTTTTTCCTCCCAAACCTATAGCAAGAGTGCAAGCAGGTTCCCTCCTCATTTAACTAACTCCTTTTGCTTTCCTTGCTCATGGTTCACACAAGTAATACCACAAAAAAGTCCTTAAAAAATGCCAGATGTGACAATTAAAACCCAGAGAGGGCCAATTAGGTTGACAAGCAGCAAGGCTACCACTAAAGAGGGAACTCAGTCTCACCTAAAGGGCACCTCAGTCCTAGCACCTGGGATAATTTCTCACTGGCCAAGTGCCCTTGAAGTCTTGGGTCCAGCTGGTAGGAACCCCAGTGGGGACATCCACAGAAAATGGCTTAGGCTTTATAAATTTAGGGCCATTTAGTCTTTCCTTTCAAATAATCATGCAGTCACAATCTGGTTTCTGGCATCAGAAAATCCCCTTCAAGCCACCGCTTCTATCAGCGACTCTTGCTGAAATGCCCACAAGAACAAAAGAAAGGCCAAGAGCAAAACATTGATTTTCAGAGCTTCTTCTTGGACCAGTGGAGGTCAATTTACATTTCAACAAATAGCAGCTGGAATTTTACTAGAAAATATGTTCACTGGGTCACTTGGACACCACCACTACCACCAGGATCTCCCTAACACTCTACAAGCGAAACTCGAATTGGAACAGAGAAATTTGAAAACAGTTTATCTGCATTAAAACATTTCTTCTCTGTTTCAATCTTTTCAGTGAATGTATACTCCCATTCAGCCTTCTTTTGAGCTCTGAGCATTCATGCTATTCTGAGAGGCAGAAGAAAGAGATATGACCCTATGCACCAATGCATACCTGGAAAAGAGCTCCCTGAATAACTGGAAACCAACCATATAACTGAAAAAAAAAGTAAATGCCTTTGCATTGGTTCATTATTATTTCTCTTGGGAACACCACTGTAAGGTCAGAGTCAAAATTTCGTGACATTAAGTTTGGTTTTAACCCCTCTGCCTTTTCTTTTCCATTCAAGTTCTTCACTTTCAACATCTCTCATCGAAAAGTGGTTCCCAGGCAGCTCCAGAATACTATTTAGATCCCAGGAGGTTTTAGAAAAATATAAATATTAAAATCGTAGAATTATAGAATTATGGAATGGTTTGGATTGGAAGGGACCTTAAAGATCATCCATTTCCAACCCCACTGCCATGGGCAGGGGCACCTTCCAGTGGATCAGGTTGCTCAAAGCCCAATCCAACCTGGCCTTGAAATATTGTAAAAATGCCAATATACTGTTATATTATTTATCTTGTCTGGAAAGACTGCTTTTAGAGGTTGAATATAAATTTACAGTAACCTTTCAGTTTTTACAAGGGAAGAGGACTTGCACCTTTCAGTCATAATCAGGCAGAACCTGGGGGATTAATTTTTAAAACAGAGAGATAGAATGAATAATTTACTGCAAACAAATACAATTGTTTTCACCCTGTGGAACATGCAGCCAATACGGTCGTTTAACAAGGCACTTTTGAGGGTGAACAACTAAAAATACAATCTTTCTGTTGTAGCTTTTCTTCAAAACTGTTTCCTTTGTAGTGAGGATGCAGGTTACTCAGCAGCTGGAAGCACGTGTTACAGCCAACCCAGAGCAGGTTGGCAAAGGGTTATTTTTCTAAAATCGCCTACTCTGAGACTATTTTGGTCTCACAGACCGATATCTTTTCATGCACAGAAAGACAATGTGCTGGTACCTCTATCTTTTCAAAAAACAATTATAAAGAAGTAATAAAGTTTAGCAACATCTCAGCTAAATACAATACCCCATGCACAGGGTGGCAAAATCTGAAGCAAGATTTGTCATACACACCTGACTACCACACTTGGTTGCTGCCTTCCAAAGAAGCATCAGCAGCTGAAAACATTGCATTATTTAACTACCTGCACAAGGAACTGGCAGATTTAACATTTCCTTTGTGTGATATTTTTTTTCCACACTGAGATGCTACAGTTTAATAAAGCTATTTTAGCTAAGTGCTTTCATATGACTTTGCCAGTGCTATCTTTGTTCTATACATTTTCTATGCATTTTTCCTCTAGGTTTTTCATTGTCTTAAAGCACTATGCTACCTAGACAGCAGCAAACGGGGCAGAAACTCACCACAGAGATCCCAGGCAAGTTATTTTGCACATTAATATGTGTATTAACACAGGGTTATTGCCACAACAAAGCATATATTATTATTGCCACGACAAAGCATATGTTCTTGCCCACTCTGTGAGTGCCTCAGATATGTTAACAAGAGTTACATTGAAAAGAACAGTCAAAAGTATCGGCACTTGCAAAAGATAGTAAAAAAAAAAGGCCAAGTTGGGTGGGTATTCCACCATGTATCTTATGGGTGCTCTGGAAGCCCAGATTAATGCAACTCTGGTGCTACTGTGCGTGGTGCTAAGTACAGCCTGAGTATCTTCCTCAGGATATCAGCCCTGTCACTGGAATGGCAAAGATGGCATCTGGTTGGGCTAGACTATAACCACGGAGGTCCTATTTTCAGCACCCCAGAATGTGAGGGCCTCCACACTTCTCCCATCCCTCACAGGCTATGAGGTAGGAGAAAGCCCTTCTCAAACACCCATACCAGTAGTTGGATGTTTCCTCTTGGATGTTGGTCTTGACGTATTACTTACTTTTCTTCCGATCACTCATGTTTTCTATAAATGTTTATAGGCCCATTTCTCCATCTGGCCTACCAGTTTCAAAGCATCAGTTTCAGGCACTATCTTCACTAAAAACAGCCCTCATCCAGGACAACAAACCATAGAGTCATAGAATCAGTTGGTTGGAAAAGACCTTTGAGATCATCAAGTCCAACCGTACCTGCCCTCTACTAAACCATATCCCTAAGCTCTTCATCTACCCATCTTCTGAATACCTCCAGGGATGGGGACTCAACCACCTCCCTGAGCAGCTGTGCCAGTGCCTGACCATCCTTTCAGTGGAGAAATTTTTCCTAATGTCTAATCTGAACCTCCCCGGCACAACTTGTGGCCATTACCTCTCATCCTGTCACCTTTCACTTGGGAGGAGAGACCAACACCCACCTCACTACAACCTGCTTTCAGTTAGTGGTAGACAGTGATAAGGTCTCCCCTCAGCTGCCTCCGTTACTAAAGATTTAGCAAGAACTCTCAATTCTAAAAGAAGTGACTCGGTTACTGGGGTAACCCTAAAGGATCCCTGATGCCCCCTGACTTCTGCTGGAGTTGGAGGTAAGTAACAAAGGAAAGAGCTGTTTCAAAATCACACTGGGACATGATCGGTATTTTATGAGCAAATACGACTATGAATTTTTTTTGTCCAGGCTGAAATCATGCGTACCAGACACTGTATGTGGAAATCGGAGCTGTTGCTCCTAGAAGGATTTAAAGCAGAGCAGTGTTGGATGCTTCTTGCAGGCCAGACATCTCCAGAAAGACTATCCAACAAAAAAAAAAAAAATCACACAGCCACAAACCTCTCTCGCTTAATCTGCTTCTAAATGCAACTCTCTCATGCTTTCTGAGAAATTAAAACTGCTGGTTATCACATGAAAAGTACAGGTGTAAGCATGCATGTGTTTCTTTAAATGTTTGTGAGAAACCAGAAGGTTCCATGCATAAACAATTCACTTGTCCATTTACAGACTCAAAGCCCGGATGAATAAGGAGAGAAACATATACACCAATGGCTGGAAACAGTACATCAGTAGAGCCTTCGCCTGCCGTACACCTTTCATTCGAGTCACCTTCCAAGTGGTCACTACACTATTGGAGCACTAAGGCAAACATACACTCCATTATGAAGAAAAGCAACCAGAATGAAATACGTGCAAGCAGACTCAAGGGTGACTGCTGCAGAAATGGCACTACTTTGCATGAGCACCTCCTCTATTTCAGCCTGGTGTTTGTACTCTCCTGTAGGCACAGACGTCTTTTCACTGTCTTTCTTTTCCCACTAAATTTGTTAGATTTGGTTGCTTGCTATAACTTGCTCTTACCTGTGAATTTTTCAGAATTGGGTCCATCTGTTACTGCCAGTGCATGTAACGACTGGTACAGCAGAGCCTGACCCTGGTTGGGGTCTCTGGGGTCTGCACAGTACAGGCAGACATTGCTTTTGCATTTCTTATCTGTCAGAAATAATGGCAACAATCAGCAGGACTGTCCCTGGAATCCTGCCTTTCCACTGCCTGCCTTACTAGAGGGCTGTTGCTCAGTCTTACTTCTTAATTCTTTCTTTCAGGTGCTGATCCAAGCTGGTTCCTTGCGTCTCCCATTTGGTTTTGTTCCTGAATTGGTCAGAAAAAGGCCCAGAATAAGAGCAGCACTTTGTATCTTAAACAGCACATCCTGGTGATTTCAATTGAAGCTTTTGTGTAAAACTTAATGATAATAAAAACTCCACAGCCATTAGAGATGTGAGAATGAGTCCTAAATAATCAAACAGTTTGTATGTAAGATGCTGAACTTCTCTTGCAAGGCAAGGCTTTAATTCTCAAATATAAGTCAGAGATCAGCTAGCAGTAAGTCATCTGGTCTCTCTGCAGTTTGGAGTTGTATTTTGCCCTACACTGTTCATTCATTTTACTTTAAAAGCTTTCTTGTTCAATGTTTTATCCAGCTACTTGCTTCAGACAGTGAAGGATAAGGATATAAGCTACGTTATTTTGATACCAGTCCTCAGATCCCCTTCCCCCCTGCACGCATGCAATGCACGTTCAGAGCAATTAGGAATGATATATCTAAGAACACGCTTATTGTGCTGTCACAGTTCTTACAATGGCACTTTTCTCTACTGAGTTTCATCATTATAGATAATAAATCCCTTATATGTCTCATATTCACTGACCATTAATGAAATGTCTGTGTACTTAGATATTAGCATTCAAAAGAGATTTGAAACATCATGCTTATTTCGCCTATTTGTTTATCCTGATTTCTGGGCAGCTGTGTGGGGTCTAGTTGTGGTTGAGATAAGCGTGCTGGCTTTTGGCAACAGTGTTGTGAAAGCTGGCTTATATGTCCCTCTTTTCTCTTGTGCTCCATGTTTCTTTCCTTCTGTTGTACTGGCACAACTACTTCTGGATCAAGGGAACTGATCCAAATGAAAACAAAACCAGGAAGAAACTGGTTATCATAGAATTATCTGGTTGGAAAAGAACTCTGAGATCATCAAGTCCAACCGTACCTGTCCCCTTACTAAACCATCTCCCTAAGAAACTCATCTACCTGCCTTTTAAACACCTCCAGGGATTGGGACTCAACCACCTCCCTGGGCAGCTGTGCCAGTGCCTGACCAACTTCTGCATTGAGCTCATAAAGTATCTGCACAGCACAAGGGTTATGTGGAGGCAGGAACAAATAATCTGGGACAAAGAGAGGCAAGCTGGTAACTGCCGTGATATTTATAAGTAGATACAGACTTACAAATGGGGCTTCCACTACTGAAGGAGAACATTTGCTTCTAAATTACTCCCTAGAGTCAATTATTAAGCAAATTTCTTAAGATCTGCAGTCTTTTTGGCACCCTAGGTTCGGCCAGACTACTGAGTTTGCCTATTGTGCCCCCTGACTGGGCCACAGACACAGCTCCGTGTGTCTGCAGGAAAGAAGGGAGATCGGGGGACCGATGCTTTCATCCTTACTCTGTACACGACGTCAACGTTCACAGCAGATATGAAAGAGAAATCAAAAGAAAAATTAGATTTTTAATTTGCTCTTTGTTTCACAGCATTTTTGTACATACCTTTTGTAATTTGTTGTCTGTGTTTCACAACTTAATATATGGAAAGGAAGTGCAGTTTTATAACAGGAAAACTTCACTGTCCATTCGCAGAGCCTGGCAGGAGCCTTGTAGGTGTACGTAATAATTCAGAGCACATTGTTAGTGCCAGCTAGGTTTTAGATGATGACTCTTTAAAACCACTGCTGACCTTTCAAGCCACCAATGCTATCTTGGCACTGGTGGGCCTCAAAACGAATCTAGGGCCTCAGCTCACTGGAATTTTAAGTCCACGATAATTATTTAGCGCAACATTTATACAGGCTTTTAATAGAGTCTTCCAATCTGCAGGCACCTGGAACCCAATCTGCTCAGTCTTCAACTTGGTCCCATCAGCATTGTGTCTCCAGGACAATGTTAGGTACTAACATAAGTGTTAATAACTTTTTGTATTAACTACTGTCTAGGGAGTTTTTCCACCTTTTCCTTCCGCTTTACACCCTGACTAAAAATCCCTATTAATAGTAAGGAGGAACAGTCAAGTGGTTGCAAGACAACAGTGGAGCAAGTTCTTATCACACACTTTGATCCACTTCCAAAGGCTGACTGTTCTTCACAAAGACATTTTAGACATACACAGCTCAAAATAATTACTTGAGAAGTTATATTAATAGACTTAATGAAGGGCTATCAAAGAGACTTGAAATTGCCCTAACAGTCACGATGAGCTATACGTCGGCAGGGTTTTATGCAAAGAACAAAATGAGAGGCAGAAAAGGAACTGCTGGTATTCTTTAGACTGTCCCCACTGCTGTACAGCCTGCCAAACTCGGTAGACTTTGCATGTGATGTTACACCTGGAGGGAGAGTTTGTGTTTTTTCATACTAAAACCCCTGTCCATGTTTGCAGTAGAATTGTTTATGGCTCTTCCTCCAACTACAGAGATAGTGCTGTTGGATTTCTGAGGCCTTATGCAGTGTGTAGAGACAGCCCTCTGAAGAGAACATAAAAGCTTGTCTAAATTAAAAAACTAGAGGTATTTACCAACAGAGAGCAAAGATACAGGCAGTGCACATTATCTCCTGCAGAAATTATCAAGTCCCTCATGGGTTGAGGGAGATGAATGACCATGACTGCTATAAAAGATGAAAAAAAATAATTAATTAATCCACTTTTCCCACTGCAAGTGTCACCAAACAACCTTTAAAATATCTAGGTGCTACCTTCCCAGCAAACTACTGTATTTAACCATTTCATTCAATCCCAGCTGAGCTTGACTTAAAGAATATTGCAATGTCCTCCTTCAAATCCCAAAGCCATCTTCCATCCCTCCAAAGCTGGTGTAGCTCAGTTTCTTCAAGTTCAGATCTTAGCCAAGACCAGTCCACACTCACATCACCCTCTCCTCCCCTTTCTTTTCCCAATTCCAATTTTTCCATCCATCCATCCATCCATCCATCCATCCATCCATCCATCCATCCATCCATCTTCAGCAATTGATTACAGAAATATCATATTACAAGATACCATGCCAGGACCCTGCACAAAATTCTATCACAGAGAGCAAACAGTTACTAAGACTAAATATTAAACAGACTTTGGGCTGTAGATTCACCCAAGGGAATTCATGAAGGCTTGGAACTTGGTAGAAGCCAGCTGATCCACTTTTAAGTGCTCAGTGCTACTACACAGGAGATGCTTGGTTCAGAAGGGGCTCTAGGGATGGGCCCCCAAATGAAGGTCCATTGGATGTTCATACATCACCAAGGGTCTCATGGAAGACATTGTTTATTCAGAGGCACGGAGAGAAATAGAGAGGTGCAGAAGAGGAAATGTCCGTTGAGCATATACACAAAAATAGAAAGGCTGGCTGAGTTCTGGAAATGAAAATCTGGCCCCACTGAAGTAGGTGGGAGCTTTGCCACCAGACTTCAATGGAGATGGAATTTTACCCAATGTGAACTGTACTCTGGAAATATCCTGCCTCCAGACACACTGTGGGAGCTCTTCTGGCTCTCAATACTTACTGGAAATGCAAAAAGGGAAATTAAACCCAAATCAAGACAACAATACCAGAACGATTAACCAACAAACAAAAAAGGCTGCAACAACAATTAAGCAAAAAAGTATCACAGAAGTGGGTGGAAAGAGAAGGCGAGTCCTTTACCTCCTGGGGCACTGAACTTTGCCAGGAATAAGGAGGGATGTAAGGACTCGTGGTGCTCGGTGCAGTCAAAGACTGCACTGGAGGTGTCTGCACAGATCCAACAAGAAGAAGAAGAAAAACTAGCACAGATTCAGTCTTGAAGTATGCTCCTGCCACTCGTGCAACATAAAGAGGCCAGGACCTAACAACTTCAGCAAAGATTTCTAGGAGCAATCAGCACCATCACTTCCAAATTCCCAGGCAGCTCTGCAACTGTGTAACTATGAAGATTCTAGAAATGGGAAATACAATGCCTGAAATTCCTGTAAAGCTGCTCCCATATGACAGCTATGACCCAGTTATTTAGTGTATAGCTGCCCTCTGATTTAGTTAAAATTTGATTTCACACCACAACTCTACGGTAGTCCTGGACGTTCCCCTTTCACTGGCTTAAGAGTTCAGGCTGCCTAAGATGCTAAATTCTGTCTTTCAGAGTGCCTGAACAAACCAAATCCACATAAGGCAGCTGGAGGGACAAATTCCCATCACTGCTGGAACTCAGCTCCCATCTCCAAACCAAAGACCTTGACTTTGCTGCAGCTCTGCTGCAAAAAAGGGCCAAACTGGGAACTACTGCAAATTGCACCACTTTATATGTGATGGTAACAGCACATAAACTTGTACACACTCACTATTATTCAAGTATTCCACTCTGAGATGAGAAATCCAGATGAAGATTCATGTCTATTTGTCAATCACAGGTGACTGACAACAGCTAACCAAGCATTAAACCAGTTCCCTGAGTGACTGAGAGCAGCGTAGGCAGGCACACATCAGGGTTTGGAAGCTCCCAAGGTCCTTTGAGCTTTTCTCAGGACTCCTCTTTCCTCACTAAGCAACTGAGATCATCTGTTTTTAGCCGTGTGTCTCCAGCCACTGTGATGGTGTGAGGCTCATAACCTTCACAGAGCTCAGGCCATCTGCCAGTTTCTCCTCCCTGCCCTCTTCTCCCTCTCTCAAATAACCAGGGAAAAAGGTGTGAGTTCCTTGTCCGTGGGCTCTGCTGTCAGCCCTCAGGGCTGCCTAATGTAAAGGGAGAAATGGAGGGCACAAGGGTAAAATAAAGCATCTCTGCACTACTCTGCTGGCTCAGAGCAAGTTTTCATCAAGTCACACAGTTGGCAAGTTGGAAAATGTAGAACAAATGTATTCGAACCAATGCTGATTCTTCTTCAGACTGGAAACAAAACTGGAGGGGAAGTGACTGGAGTGACAGACTGGAGAGTTCCTAAGCTCTTGTGCTTCCTGGCTGCCTCAACACCATTGTTACTCCTGATGACAAATCAGAAGAACAGCTTCTCGTTGTGCCAAAATCCTGGGATGAAAAGCATGGACTACCCCCAGTGCTGGGCTCTGAACCAGGCTCCCAGTTCTTCTCTGCATATGCCATACAGCTGTGGGTCTAAAGGGCCCACCATGGACCTCCTTCTCAACTTCAGTAGTGACCTTCTAAAGAGCAGCAGGACAAGGATAATGATCTGCCGGAGGAGTACTTCAGGAGTGTTAAGAGGGTGCAGGTGGGATCAGCATCTAGCCCAGTCTTTTAGAACCATAGAATTACCCGAGTTGGAAGGGACCCAAAAGGATCATCGAGTCCAACTCTTATCCCTACATAGGACACTCCCAACACTCACACTATGTGACTTAGGGCATTGTCCAGGTACTCAGCAGTTCCCTTTCCCCTTCCCCTCCTCAGGAAGCTCCCGAAAGCAATAAGGTTGCCCCTCAGCCTCCTTTTCTCCAAACTAGACACATCCAAAGTCCTTAGCTGCTTCTCACAGGACACTTCTTCCAGCCCTTTCACCAGCTTTGTTGCTCTCCTCTGGACACATCTAGGGACCTTCAAATTGTTCTTAAACTGTGGGATGCAGAACTGTCTGCAGTATTCAAGGTGAAGGTCTTGCCAGCACTACATGCAGTAGGATTATCACCTCTTTTGACTGACTGGTTACTCTGTATTTGATGCACCCCAGGATATTGTGAGCCCTCTTGGCTGCCAGGGCACAGCACTGACTCACAATGAGACTGCTGTCAACCAGCACCCCCAGATTCCTTTCTGCAGGGTTGCGCACCAGTCACTTCTCTCCCAGTGTTGCTTGTGCCTGGTATTATTCTATTCAAGGTGCAGAATCTGGCATTTCAAATTGTTATATTTCATCTCATTAATCATTGTCCAATGCTTCAATTTATCTAGATCCCTCTGCAAGGCCTCCTTCCCCTCAGGAGAGGCAAAATCACCTTCTAGTTTGGTATCATGAGAACACTTGTCAATGCTGCATACTTGTCAATGCATCCACATTGTTCACAAATATATTGAAAAAAATCAGTTCTAGGACTGAGCCTTGAGGAACCGTTGGTGACTGGCTGCCAGTCAGATGTACATTGTGGTTTAAACCACCGTCAAACGCATTTAATACAAGAACTGGAAGGAACAACATAACTTCTTATTCTGAACAGCTTTTGCCAGGAGTCTTGAGAAAGCCGACTGCCACGAGCTGTCTCACAGACCGGCCACAGATGAGGGCTGGCTATGTAACCTTGCTGCTCCCCTTATGCTGGAACCAGGACTTAGACCATAAAAGAACCAACCTGACACCAAGTACCTAATCCACAAAGGGAGAACCTAAAATCCACTGCTGGGTCACTTGTGGCTGAGGTCCAGGGTTTCCAGAAGTTATTTTCACTGCCATGACACTGGTTGCAACATGAGGGAAAATGCAATTATCAAGTCTCTCCACGGAGTAGTGGGACTGATGTAAAACCATTTCAGCCCTGTCCTCTCATCTTTCTCCCACCTTTTACACATCATATTATTACTTGCATTAATTTTCAAGCCCGGGCCCAGAGCAGTACCTAGAAATGGTTGAAAAATGTGTAATTTTTCCCAGGACCTAAGCCGGCTCCATACACAAACCTGTATTTTATCACATTCTTCTACCTCCCCTCACGTACATCTGATGATGTTCTACCAATACTCTTGCCAATACTAATACTGGTATCAAACAGATATGTATTTTCTACTGATATGCTATTTTACCTAAAAATGAGTTTTAGACTAGTACAATCCATACTTAAAACAGCTGACAACATTCTTTTTAAATTGTCAGAAGTAGATTTTTGACAAAGAACATTATTCTTAGGAACAGAGAGACATGCAGACATTTTGAGAGCTACTGGCCTCTTAAACAAGTGAAACCTAAACGCATTCAGCACATCCAAATTTCTCCTTTTTTGTACAAATTGGCAGCATTATTTCACTACGCTCAGGTTTTCAAGTACAGGAACTCTGACCATCAATCCTTCTGAAATGGGAAGTTCAAGTATGAATAAATAACCAGATGAGCTTCAGTTGATGTAAAAAGATAAAGGAAAGGCACAACATTCTTTTTTCTCTTGACTGAAGGCAGTGGAAGTGATTGCTGGGTTCACTATTTATTTTATGATATGCAGGCAAGAATAACTTCCACAAGGGAAGATGTAGCTCAGTGAAGAAAGGCAGGCCAAAGGACGTGCATCAACCTGCTTCACAAAGAAGGCAGGTGATACATGGCACGTTAGCATGGGAAATGGGATCACTTACAACAAACAATATCTGAAGACAACCATAAGTTTATATTGTTTCCAGTTGACTGAGACAGCTTGTTTTGTTCACGCAGGAGACTCCAATTAGAGTTTGCTGTTCAACACACTGGTTTGCACACAGGCTGGAAGTGTTTGTAGTACAACAGAATGACACAATATTTAATTTTACTTACCTTGTAGGTTTCTGCTGGGCTCAAAGTAAGGCCATTGCTCCAGTGAAAAAGCCCTCAAAGGTTATTTTTTCCACACTAGAGGTCGGTTTGTGATTCAAGTTTCTAAAAATTTATTTCAGTGCAAATTCTGCCAGAAAGAGGAACTTACTGCTTGTTGTGAAGTTACCCTCCCCAACCTGGGGAAAGGAGTCTACGTCTTGGATGACCTGTAGTACTCCCACTGTCCGCACTGGGGGATCCAGGGCTACAGAGCTCTCATTCACTGTTATATCGCTGGCTCCCGTTATCTGGTTGGTTGGTGGTCCTCCTATGGACACTTCCAAGTCTGGAGGTACATCATCCATGCAATCTGCATTTGGCTAAAGGGAAGAAAAATAAGAAAATTGAGCGTTTTGCTGATAAAAAGATTTAATTTACTTATTTCCACTTAGAGTTTTTCACTTTCTTTCAGTACTGAAAATGGCAACACATGATGAATAAACATGCACAATTTGTTTGTTTTCATGTACTTAAAACTTAATACAATCTGTTGCAAGAGAGACACAAAGCGTGCATTGGAAACATTCAGTATTAACTGAGTCATCTACAATCTCTAAATATTCTTTTTTATACTTTTTAAAGAGTTTGGGAGAGTGCACATTAAAAGAGTAACTCACTGATATGTTATGCTCAACATAGACAGATTGCTGAGTCAGATTACAAACGTAAACACAGAGACAGTTGCTGAAGGGGAATGATTATCTTTTCCCTAAATATACATTTTATAGAGCAAATATCAGAGCTTTCAGGAACAGAAATTCAAGTGAACTGCCTGTGGGCACATCTATGTGTGGGGTGCAAAAATAGAAGTTAAAGCTGTTTATAAGGCAAGCATTTTGATATCAAAAGATATTTTCCTCTGCTAATGCTGTATTAACTACAAAATAAAACTATGAGAAAAGAAACAAACAAGAACTAAGGGGCATTTGAAGAATATTATTTGATCCATAGCCTTTCTTGCTTTCTGATTCAGAGACACCAAGGATGGAGCCCACTTCTAGGGAATTTAGACACTTCTCTCTTGCACCACACATCAACAACTCCAGAATAAGCCAACCTCTTTAAGTCAAGTGTTTGCCTTTCCATTGACCTAATAGGGAAGCAGTTTGTGGAGAGGAGTTTGTGGAGCCACCTTCTGCACAGTATCCTTAGCCTGTTAACAAAGAACACTGAGACTTCAAGCGGGCACTGGGCAGCAAAGAGGGTCTTTTATAAGCCACATCCTCCCCATTCATACAGCAGTGATTTCTATGGAGAGCCCCATAAACGCTGGTGACAAACGTATGAGAAAAAAGCTCTTCCGCTAAGAAAAATAGATTCTTGCACCATTTACCCATAGAATCAGGTCTAGTTCTCTCCAAGAAACTAGTTATGTTTGCATAACTATTTCAAGAACTGGGTTTTGAAGTTTGAACATATTGTAACAAAACCAAGGGTAATTCAGAAAAGAGGATGCTGTGTGTCAAGGTGTGAAGCTTCCACAATGGCAGAGGAACACAGCAAGGCTGACCTGTGATTTCGCAGATACCCTGTTGAGTTAGGAAAGGTAAAGTTAAGTTGTATCCATTTATCTTTATTTACCAGGAATCAGACAGCTAATCTGCATCAGTCACTTTGGTTTCTGCAAACTCCAATGGTTTGCGAGGATTTCGCTGCACCATTCATCCCAAGCTAAGGTAAGTGGTGTGAACTGACCCCTCTGCCTTCCCACTGCCCTAAGGAGAGGCCAGGCTTAAGCTTCCATACTTCGTCTGGATGGCTGACATCAGAGGAGAGGAACTGTGCTCTGTGGATCTGATTTTTGCTTAGTTATCTCACTTGCTAAGGTGTTTTTAAAAATCTCACTACCTGCCTATCTCCAACAGCAGGCACCTAGAAACTAAGCAAAATATGATACAGCAAAGACTTAAACAGAGGCTTAGCTTTAAGCACAAGAGTAATCCCTTTGAACTCAGGGATAGAAAGCTACCGTACGCTTACGGTTTTTGCAGAACCACAAACTTACCATGTTTTCTCTTTTCCCATGCATTCCCTGTCTGGTTGCTGCCACTTCATAAATACTTTTCTCAGAAATGTTCCCAATGAAAAAGGCAGGCATTTTAAACAATCCTCAGGTGACTTGTATTCACAGACTGAAGTTTGGGATAAAAATTAGAACTGTGGTTGTCTCGCTCCGGTCTAACTCACAAGCAGTGACAGCTCCTCACAACTAGGATAAAGGCACATTCAGCTATACCAGGTTTTAATGAAACTCATTGAACCTGTACTTTTCTAAGTGAAATACCAATAATTTATCAATAGGATTTGGACCCAAAATTATTTCTTATATCTATCACACTTCCACTCACCCTCACCTGTTATAAAAAATACTTTCAGAATTTCATTTTTAACTTAAACTTGTCTTTGACAGTAGTGTATCTTAAAGAAAAAAGGTTGTTTTTTCTTTTCTACTCTACGAAAAGCTATTTCAATTTTTTTTCAGGGGCTCAGTTGTCTGCCCTTTGCTCTGATTCCAGTTATTCTTAAAATGGGGTTTTATCACGAACTTTTAAACCTTAAATGGGGCATTATAACTGAAAGCAAAACCAAACATTAAAGACGCAAAAATAGCATTGCTCGATATAATTAATCCCTTTACTCCTGAATCATTTTAGTTGCAAAAAATACCCCAAACTAAGCAGCATACTATAAAACTAATGATATGAATTACTTATCGAAAAAACATATTATGGCTTCTGCTGTTAGAGTGACCCAGATACATTTGCTAAGTTTAATTATATTGGTTTCACTCATTCCCTGCATGTAAATGCTTTGAGGGCACAATTCCACTAAAGTCAAGGGAAGGCTTTTTATTGACTTCTGAGGGCTTGGCTAAGGCTCTTAGTGAATAGCTTCAAGTCATCCAATCTGCTGCCAAAAATGCAACTGTCTGCATATCCAGCAGATATTTGCAGAAACAGGGGAGAAGCAGAGGGGAACTATTTTATGTGATATGATCATCTCAACAGCAATGGAGGTCTTTGAAAGTGAAAGACATTTTCACTGATAATTCACTTCAAATATTACAGACAAAAGAGGTGCCGTCTGAGCTGAATTCACCAGCGACGAGACAGTGGAAAAGGTTAAGCCAACTGTTTGCTGACAGACAGTTAGTTAATAATCCTCTGGAGTTGCAGAGAGCCACGGCAAGAAGGAGATGTGCTCGGGTGCTCAGGTACCGTGAAAATGAGTGCGGTGATTTCGGTGCCTCATGGCAGCCTGGGGAATCTGCTTTTAAGGCAGATAAATATTTGAAGTCTCTGTTACAAAGTAATTGGAGAGTTTAGATGTGAACTGAATTGAAACAGTTAGATATTTGGGTTTTAACCAATAAATTCCTGGAAAATCCCAAGTCTTCCTACTAAATGAAGCACAATATATTCAGAGTCACACAAGCCAGCTCTTGTTGTTGGCTGGTTGTTATTAACAACCATAGGACAAACACACATCTGGCAGGAAAAAAAAAACATATTAGCCCTGCCTATGGTAAGATTTTCTCATTCCTCCCATTGCAAAAGCCTGCAAAAGGACTTTGGCAAATTTGTGATTAATTCTCCCATCAGAGACCACTGCCTGCCTAAGGCTGCTTTTCTGTGTGTGGAAATTTCAGCTAAGATTGCTCAGCAAGACTCAAGAATGCGGTTAGGGAGGCTAGGGAATGCATTTTGCTTCATCCATTCATTCTACAGAACTCTTCGTCACCTCTCACTGAGAAACCCTAGAGCTTTACAGCTTTTTCCTGGGAATTGTCTTTTCCCACAACAGCCTACTGACATCTGGTGAAGTTATGAGCCTCCGAAAGGATCGGTTCATGTGTGCTGGCTGACAGAGCCTGGCTTATTCAGGACCAACGACTGCACTCTCCAAAGAGAAGAGCCTTTCGTACGGTGCCTGCAAGCTCTTGCTGGCACCAGAAAGCTCCTCACAGGACCCATGCCCACCCCAGGCTGCCCTCAGCTGGTGCTGGGCAGTGAGAAGGGTGAGGACACACAATTTCTGTGTGGTTGGAGAACAGTTCCTGCAAGCCGAGTAGGGAGCACCAGAAGCGACATCAGAGCAGGAGCACAAAAGGATAAAGGTTGAGCAGAAGGGGTTACACATAGGAGAAGCAGGAAAGGGCACCAAGTAGGAGAGGGAGAAGCAGGAGTTGATGCATAGTTTAGAAAGAGAAAGCAGAGAAAACATAGGAAGAAGAACAGTTGACAGCTGTACAGGAATTTTTAACCCCCAAGCTACAAGATGCTCTTGAACTTCTGCTTCCTTTGCTGTCAGTCAGAGGAAACCCCTGACACAAAGGCCATCATCTGCTCCCAGTTCCCGTGGAAAACAGCTCCTACTGTAAATCACCTCAAGGGGTAAGGGTTCAGTATGCAGGTCTTCTCCCTTCATGAACTTAACCGATGGTCCATGCGGGTGGCAGCCAGTATGCTTCCTCTGTATGATGGAGTTGGTTGTTTTCAGTTTGTTGTCTTAGAACAACCAGGGGAAATTTTTACAGAAATTCGTAAAATAAAATCCTCTAAACAAACTTTGCTAGTGGAACATTAACATCCAAGAGCTTCATTTTTAGTGTTAAGACAGACCAATACTAAGATTGATTCTGAAATCTTAAAATTGATCCAGTTGTTCATGCTGGTTAAGTAGTTATCTTTAATTACATGTCCAGTACAATTATTTTCACAGAAGCTCCACGCAGAAAGGTCTCAGTGAGGGGAGAAGGATGGATCCCCCTCTGCTACATGGTATAGAGAGGAAAGGATAGCGAGCTGTGAGCAGAGAAATGATGGTTGAGGAAACTGAACGGACCTTTTAATTATTCCTGCCAATTAAGATTCTATACCTGTCACTACAGAGCTGTTCATATGTAGTAAGTCAGTCCTGTAAACCAAAACCTTTACACGTGGCCTCTGGGCATGTTTTCCCTTCCCTACAATGCACCCAGCCTCAGAGAGCCTGGAGACACACTAAGTCTTTAGCAGCTGTCAGTGAGAGCCACCTTCTGCATGTAAATACTAATGGTACTAAACTTTCCATAAAGACCTTAACATCTCACTGCAGGCCTCCAAAAAGCAGAGGCCCGATTTGTCTATATCCCCAATCAGGAAGCTGGATGAAGAGCATGCTAATGAAGTGCCTGGGCAAAAGTATGAATGGACTGGGTGGGAGCAGAGATAGTGCAGTGCAGAAGAAATCCATGGAACAATATACCGGGTATGGAGAGGAGGTGTGAAAATCCTGGGTAACTGCTCACTGGCAGGCCTGTGAACGTGGGGAAAAATTTCTGCACTTTAACTTAGGCCCAGAGATGCTGAAGGGCAGAGCCAACCTTCATTCTTGCCTTTCCTGACATCTCAAATTCTGATTTAAGAGCTGTACCATCTTTTAATATTCTAAAGATAACATATATGCTTAGTAGAAAAAGTAGCCCAACTGTAATGACATGTTACCCTAACTACAATGCTCTACTTCATTTTTCCCATTGCACATTTTTAGCTTTGATTGTATTAGGTTGATTAACATCTCTGCCTACTTCAGTAAAAAACATACTTCATCACTTGCTGTGGAGCCTCTTCTGCAGCAGCCTGCATGGCTTCTTAGTCTCCATGAAAATGAGCTCCTGGGGAATGGCTGCATCAGCTTCCCTAATACGTTCAGATGAGCTATTTTACTTTATATAGCTCTTTCCTATGTGAGCTGGCATGTCACCATCTGTAACTGGGGAGGGTATTTACAGCACCTGTTAATGCACCAGCCGGTGGTGTTCCAGTATTGAACTTCACTATCACGTGGCAAGCCTTGCACAGTGTGAGAAAGGGACTCACTCCTTCCTGCAGAAGCCTCCGATCGCTGTGATAGCTGCGGTTAGGAAACCGTACGGCAGACAGGACACGCACTATATCAATGTAAACATACAACCTAAAAGGAACAGTTGCTTTGGGAGGTTCTAACTCCATCTGAATGTTCCAAATAACAAAGAGCTTAACAACTTCTTGTATGTCATGTGTTCCGCTGCATGCTTAGTTACTGGGAGAAATGCTCCCTAATTGGAATTAGGAGTACAGAGCTTGCGACAGACAGACTTGAAGAGAAATCTGACAGAAAAAAGATCTGGCTCCTCAGAATGAGCAATTAGTTGTCTTCTACTAGTATAACAGAGAAAATTTTATTTGCAGACCTTCTGCTTTGAGATTTGAACTGAGAGCGTGATTAAAAAAACAAATCCACACCTGATTTAAAACACAAACAAGAGCTACATGAAAGAACCTATATATCCACCAAAACACCAGTAAATGATTCTCTGCTCCACAAAGCAGGCAACCACAAACCCACAAATCCCAACACCTGACCAATCCCCACAGACGCACTCTTCCTTGTTAATAAAAGTGCAGTGCAGGAGAGAGGCAGAGTCAGACATTTCAGCTTGTAGTCCCCTTAATAAATCAATAACATGACAAGAAGAGAAGGATGGTAACAGACAGGCAAAGGGCAAGGGATATACCCAAGTAGCTGGTGTTTCCCTCCTGCCCCACCCGGCTGCTCTGCTTACCGGTATCCCTAGAGCTTTTAGAATATTCATTTTACACATCGGGCAGGTACGATGGTCTAGCAGCCAGGGGTCTACACAGGACTTGTGGAAAAGATGCCTGCAACGAAAACCAGGACGTTTCAATTCAAATCCACCACATGGCAATTTACAACTTAGTAGCAGACACTTCTGAATTCAGTAGAGTGAGAGTATTCCAAATGGTTTGTGACCTCTGCAAGGACTGCAAAGCTAAACCCCTATGTGCACAAGACTGAAATAATTTCTGCAGCATCTCAAGCACACGTGCATAATTTTGTTTAACTGAGTTTGGAAATGAAGACATGTATATAATTAGACAACTGGGAAAAATACACTAAATACATGAGCAAAACTCATATTCTTTGAATGTTAAAGCTGTCAGGAAACAAAACCTGCTTGCTGGTAAAGGTAAAAATCACATCAGTATTTCTTGATGGTTCTAAAGACAAACCAGATTACAAATAGTTTAAATAGGAAGCCATCGAGGTCTGGTATTTTTCAGGATGCAGGCATAAGGAAATAAAGTGAATTAAAAAAATGCTACTTTTCATTTCAGTGGAAAAAACAGGATGATGCTTTTTAAAACATTCCCCCTGACTTTCCTGCTTTTTGGAGGTAGCTGGTCAGAGTGAGCTCCTAAACAATGAAGGGGTTGTGGCTAATCCTGTGCTCAGTCTGAAGTGACCACTAAGCAACTACCTGAGCCCTGTGGTTGCTGGGGGCCGCTTCTCTTAGACAACATCCAGGTGGAGGAATGGAAAGGTTCCTGTCTAGCTCTGCTTGACACAAATTGAGATTGAACAGAGATATTTAGTGCGAGTACCTGACTGACAGATTCTACTCTCTCTTGTGAGTGTATTATTCTGTCACCCTGTGCTTACAGAGAACATATGTTATAACACACAGGAATGCGGGGCTCATGGTCTAAGAAACACTGTTGAGTAGGCCAAGTAGAAGAGTCAGGGCTCAGCCCAAGGTGGTAAAGGTTTTTTCAGTCTCACTCCTTCTGAAAAAAAACAAAAGGAAAAGTTTTCTACCATGCACCCAGCCTCAGAAATTACACTGCCACGTGGGAAACCGAAAGTTGACTTGCCTTCCTAAAAATCTTTTTTAATCAATTAATTGAATGAAATAGTTGAGTTGGAAGGGACCTTAATCTAGCCATCTAATATAACTTTATAATTACAACCAAAACTGAAAGACGGTATTTTATTCTGAAATATGAGGCTCCATACACATACACAGTCTTGCTCCAAAAGTAATTTTGCTTGGTCTGAAACACCACATAGATCAGCTCCAAATCTCCTTTCTAAGGCTTGCAACAGGTGTCCCACATTCTACTTGGCAGAGTCTGAAAGTCACGTTTCAGTCTGCCTGAACTTTTACATTTGAGCAGTCCCCAGTTTGTGCTCCCTGTGCTATGCCTGCCCCACGTGCATCGCTCGTACAGCACCCACCAAGTAACTGCAGGTGGACACAGTGGCCTGGAGCAGGACACATCCCAGCCTCCACAAGGAAATGCAATCTCTGAGAAAGCCAGAATCACTTAATACACCAAAACAATTTTAAATATTTAAGTGGCACATATTCAGCTGAATGAGTCGGCTGCTGTATTGAGTTGTGGCCTCTCTCACACAAGGAGATACACATGGACTTTCAACTTGATGGCAGATACTGAGGTGCATTTTGATCAATAACCATTTACAACCCTGGCTCTTACTAGCATGATATCAGACCACTTTCTAGATACCTGGCTTAATAGCTGCCTTCAGTCCTTCAAAACCCAAACTGTGTGAAATCTCAGAACCTTATTCCTTTCACTGTTTTTTTTCTTTCTCATTACTTCTAGAAGAAATGGGTCCTTTGTGAAACAAAGCTACATGGCAAATGATCACATTCCTGTCCTTGGTTTGACTTCACACAACCATGGGAAAGGGCAATTCTGTTCTTGGAAGATCAACCTAGTCTAATAATATCAGTTGGCTGCAATACCAAACTTTGACAAACTTCATCTGATCCTGTATGTCAACGTGATTAACATGAATGAAGTACTGTGATACTTGAAGTTTAAACCACCACTATACTAAGGCTACCGAAGTTCACAAACCTCCTTCCAAACAAGACTTGCTTTACTGGGTAGAAACACAATGTACCAAATTTTGGTCCCTTCCTGCATAACTCTTTCTTCCTTTTACCTGGGGAGGGACACATTCAGCATATCATCAGGCAAGTGTTCTGAACAGATGAAAGCATAACGATACAGTCCTCAAGCATGTGGAATTGTACATTGAGAAGTCTAACCAAGAGAATTCCTTGGGTGTGTTAATTCATGGAGTGGACTGAAAGTCAATGTCTTGCTTTTCAGCTATTTGAAATAACTATGAAGTTCTCAACAAAGACTAGTTTTCTTTAATTATATACTTATATTCATAAACAAATATGCTTAACTAAAAAATCTGAAGCACATCTGTGCCAAAACAGAATCACAGAATGGTTTGGGTCAGAAAGGACCTTAAAGATCATCCAGTTCCAATCCCTTTGCCGTGGGCAGGGACAGCTTCCACTGGATCAGGTTGTTCAAAGCCTCATCCAAAAAATAATCAGTACATTCACAAAATCTGAGAAATTTGTTATTCTCTTGAAAAAAGACCAAAACACATATTCCCAAAAATCTGGTTTGGATAAAAAATACTTAACTTTTATCAAGTCATTCTACCATAGATTAGAAAGTCTCCTTTTGTTTCCAAGTTCAGGCTTTGCGAGCCTCAGTCAAGCTGTGGTTCATATTACAGAGTTTCATAATGTTTATTAATCACCAAAAGCTTGGAACTTTTATGTCTTAGACTTTAAAAACTGAAAGTTTACTGTTCCTAAAGTTGGCTTCAAAAAACAATATTCTAAAAGAAACCCTACCAATGCTGAGTAATTTCAATACATGACATATCATGTCACTTTGCATCTCTCAATACTGAGCTAACACAGTGTATTATGGTTCTATTAATTTCAGATTTAATAAGTACAATAGAAAGAACTTGATTATTTGACATAAGTCTACAGAAAAATGGAATGTTATTGAAAATTAGACAAAGATTTGCTTTTATGATTTTTTTTGTGCCACATTATATCACTAAAGCATACATAATACTGATTTTTAAACAAGTAAACATTCCTGCAGAGAAGTGAGGTGGGAGGTTTTGCAGATTTGGATTTGAAAATTTATTTCATTCTTTATTAACTTCAGCACTATATACATGCTTATGACTTTCAACAAATTGTGAATTATTTGATGTCCTGATAAGTTTATCATCCAAATTCAGGCAAAGTAAGGCTCACCACAAAGCAAGATGAGAAAGCAACTGCAGTATTTCACTCTCAGATGGTAAGACAAAGATGTAAAAACAACAACTGTGTCCCTCTCCCTCTGCAGTTCTGGCTCATGCAAGTTTTAAAAAGAAGGAGAGGGTAGAGTCATCATGGGTGAGTTCAGAAATAATGACCCATAAAGGGATATATGAGAGAGATATTTCAAGCACAGGTCTGGGACATGCTCTGACAATCACTCAGACCTAGAAAAAAAATATGGCATTTTTTTTCTGTTGTGTGCAACCACATGCACTGCAAAACTATGTTGATTTGGATGGATTGAAAGTTTCTCAAAAGAACTATAATTGATCAGTCGAAAGAGAAAAAGGCAAGAGGAGAGATGTTGCAAAAATCCTCATGCAAAAGAAAGGATTCCATAAGAAAAAAGAAACAACTGTTCTTCATCTCTCCCAGGGATAAGAGACAATGATGTGTTTAACTGCAGCAAGTTACACAACAGGAAAAACTTCACCACAATCAGGGGAGCGAAACACTGCAATAAATTATCAGGGGAATTTGCAGAGGATTCATCCCAGGAGATTGTAGGGTGTGTTGGAAAAAACTGGCAAGAATGACACACGCGGCCAGGGCCCCTGTGCTGTTCCAGAGGTGGTGGCCTCCTGGGATCCCTCCCACACCCAACTTTCACTGCTCATGGCTCCTTAAAGCTCAGAGAGCACAAAGAAAAAGAACTTCAAAATCACAGAGCATCTAATTTACTATTATCTAAATAGGAGATGACTTTTGTTTGAAATGTACTTAATTTCTCTTTAAAGCTGCAGTTTTAATTGTACAAGAAAAAAAGCCTCTTTTCAGGTTCAGTCCAAAATTACAGTAATAATTTGATGTAAATTTGTTGTAAAGCTTTCAGCTTGTCAACAATTTTGAGAACCTTTTTTTCCCCAAGGTTAAGGGAAACTGTTCTCCTCCCACCTGCTACTCCTAGTCCCAACTGCAAATTGCATGCAAATAAATATAGCAGTCACATAATTTTTCTTGGAAGAAAAGCATGAGTTAAGAGAAAAGGAGGCAAAAGCAGAAAGAGAGGTACATCCCTAGGGACCCTGAGTAAGAGTGTCCGTTGCCTGGATTAGACATAGGGCTGAAGCAGAGGACTGAGAAGGGGTCTGGCGAGAGACTGAGCAGCACTGTAATCCAACAAGAAGGTCTGGGCTTTTGAGGGTTTGTTTATTTTTGAGGGTGAGGGAGGACAAAAGATGATGATGAGGGTTAAGTGAGAGGAAGGAATCAAAAGGAAGAATACATGTGATGAAATAATTTCCAGAGGACGCTAATAAAAAGAGAAAGGAGTGAAGCAGTCCCTGAAATCACAGTTGTTTATGGTTCAGGGGAAGGGAACAAACTGGAATGAGGTCAGAAAGTGCATTTATTAGTGCCAGAAACGAAACAACCAAAAAAAGAGCTTATGAAGAACTCAGTAGAGATGAGGTTGAAAGAACTGTTTTGCTTCTCTGTAGAAGTTTAGTAAAGTTAGTAAAAGGCACACACTGGGAGCAGCAGCACCAGTAACTTCTCCAAAAACAGATCAGAAAAGGCAAAGATGTTTTGAAGCTCGAGATGGAGGACAAGCAGAAGGAACTAGGGCTATGAAAAGAGATGTCACCCTGGGAGCACTGAACTTGGTTACACTTGATGTGGTGTCAGTGCCCTCAAAGACAACTTCAGTGATGTTTACTACCATTAAACACAAAACCAGCTGCAAGCCAACACTTTTCTATCAAGTGTCAGTTCTTATTTTTTTAATACATTCTGTAGACTAAAGTTTATTAACACAGCCAGTTGTGGGAGCTGGCTAAAGAGGACAGAGAGGAAGAAGCACAAGTTAACTGGATTTCTCCTCCTGGCTCTCCAGGGCGGGATAAAGACAGGCTATCCCACGGCCTGCTCTCTGCCAACAGAAATGAGAGGATATCTGGGAAACAGCGTAAGTACTAGTGAACATCAGTATGATTTCAGACTTATTCACGGCAATACTGACTGGTGGATTTTTCATACAAATTTCTAAGGTGATACTGCAGCTGTAAAAAGAAATCTCAAGAAATTCAGGGCTTTACACAAAGAAGCCTGCTAGCAATTGTTTTCCCAGTACTGCCAGCGGTACAAGGCAGCATTTTTCATGGGTAGCTCTTGGGGCACATTTGGCTTTGCAGGTAAAAAGTCCTACATCTCAAGCACCTCCTGGATAGAAACACTAAGGTCAGCCAGCACTGGTGTCATATGGTGCTGGCTTTTGTAAGGGTTGGTGAAATGCCAGCATCTTATTCAACAGCAGTCTAATGAGGTTCCCACACTAGAAACTGCACACAGTTTAACTGAGGATGCTGGAGGAAGAAACCCACAGAGTCTGCAGGTCTTTATCAAGATGTAACACCCTCCTACTCACTTAACAGAGACACAAATTAATGCACTTTAGTTAGTTAGTCAGTTATTTTTCGGATGAGGAGACCAGACTGACAACAGTAGAAAGAATCATGAGTACCATTTCCTGTTCTGGAAGTCCAAACCCATGCGAATGTGTAGAACGCTGCTCTCAATATTTGTGTGGCAGGAAAGCCAGGGTTTGTGAAATAGCTGCTTGAGAAAGATCCTTGAGTTTTTATAATTCAAAGCTGTCGAGGCTCAAACTGTGAGCACTTTGCAAGGCATCTCTGCTGCTGCTAACCTTTTAGCCTGAGTCATTCTCTAGGTGACCTTTCAAGTCAGCCAAGAACTGAACATCACCTGTTAACTATGTGCTTCCGATTCACTCTGCTTGACTCAACACTGGGGATGAGTGTCTGACTGGAACCTCACTGAACTGTGAGGCAAGACAAAAATGAAACCTAGAGCTTAGACTTATTTTTTGCTGTTGTCTATCTACCGCCCAAAACTGCCTGTCTCTATGGTGCAAATCTTCCAAGAATTATTATGCTTCCATGAAAACAGGCTTGATATCAAACCAAGCTCCACATTTTCTGGTAGTTTCTCATTTTCCTGTATTTCTGCTTCATGAAGTGAAGAGTCTGTGTTTGTTCGTAATAAAAAAAAAAACAGCTCAGATGCAATTTGTCATTGTGGGGGATTTACAGAAGGTCAAATTTATGATTAATCTGTTGCTGCTTGTTTGCCATTTAGTGATGGCAGTAAATAGATTTAATGAGTCACATGACCAAATAGAAATGGACTGCTTGTAATATTAACATATGTACAAGGAACAACATACCAGGAAAAGCAACAAATAGTTCAGTTTCTCAAGCCAGTGAACGTGTCTCTAGAATAAAAACTCTATAAAAAATAATTTCTGCTCTGTATGTGCAGCACTTGAGATTCCTGTTTCTAAGGAAAATCAAACACTTGCTCCTGCTCTCCTAGGGGAAATGCTGTTCCTAGGAAATTTCCTAAAATTTCCTTAGAGAAATCATTCATTAGCTAACACTTCACAGATGAAAATACAATGGCACAGAGAGATTAATAAAGCTGAGATGAAGACAGCTGTTCCAGGTGGCAAGAGGCTGTGCTCTGGTGCTACATCACTGCAAGTGAACGGGCTGCACAGGACATGTCCACAAAAGGGGAAGAAAAGAAAAAGAACAAGCTCAAAAGCTCTTCTTGACACTTCCATGTCCCACATGCCTGGGAATATTTTCATGGCAGCAAAAAAACCCTGTGGTCTTTGTCACATTCTCTTTTGGCTTTACTGTTTCTATTCAGCATCTCTCTCTTTAAGGCTGTTTTTTTCCTTACAAATCCTCCCTTTCCCAGCACCTTGTCATGGCCCAGGACAGCAAAAGAAGTGACTCCAGAGGGAGACGGAGTCTGCTCTATCCCTGGCTGCTATGCCCAGGGCTTCACCTTGAAGTCAGGGACAAACTTTTCTAAGGGAGTTGTTCAGGACTGATACAAAACCAGTGAGGAAGACAGAGGAATCAAAACCTTCAGTTTAAAAATTCCTACTGAAGATTTTGTAATAGGTCCAGATCAGACAAAATTTCTGATTGTCATGCTAAACTCATGTTCCCACCACCATTAATATTACTTTCATTTCAAGTTGAATAAACAGCTACTTTGGATATCTTTACAGAACTAGTTTTGAACCAAAATGATAAACCCACCCTTCCCCCCAGGTTCTGAGGCAATTTCATCAGTGATACTCTGAGAACAGAGCCTATCTCAAAGTAGAGAGACTATCAGAGACTTAAAAGCACCTTTAACCTTCAACTTACCTGCAAGGCAAAATTCTGACAACATCATTGGGCTTGTAGCCTTCAATACAAACAGCACAGTTATCAAAGTCTGGCTCAGTTTCCTACAGGAAAGAGAACATTCATGATTTTCATTTTTTAATTTTGTCAGCTAATCTTTTCAAACAGTGAAGCAAAACAGGCACTGATGCAAATCCAATAACGCACTTCAAGACAGGCAAGTCAGACTTTCAACACATTTCCAGTTGGAAACTTGCCCTGGGAAGCATGCAGATTTAGTGTGCTTTAAGTTTCAGGATTTTCTGCACCTTCACAGAATCGCTGCCTTCACTCTCTACTCCACTCCACCTGTAAATTGCTTACCAGTATTCCTCCCTCGCCTGGAGGACACACACTAGCTAAATAAGCAATTGCCATTTCTGTTCCACCTTGCTGCCCCCAGTGGTCTAAAGGAATCCTCAGGACAGAGTTTCACTTGGTAATGAGCAATTTGAAAATTTACCTTATCACCTTTCCTGATTGTTCTGACTTGCAGCTTGCTGATTGCTTTCTTTGCAGCATCTCCAAGCCGGCGCTGTAATACAAAATTTGATCTTAAACAGAGTATCTCCTCATGCAGAAATCATCACCTTTTCTCCCTAGGCTTCTCAATAATCTGAAGTGACTGTACATGAAACAGGACAGTGTTGTATAAATATAAACAGATTAGGTCAGTCATGCTGTTATTCAGAATAAGGGCACAGAAGGCATTCTAGGCTTGCTTGTAACCCATGGCTGATGAGACAAAGCTCTAACAGAGTTCCAGTGGAGACTGCACTTGTACCCATCACGATGTTACACTACAGCACTTTTACTATTCCCATGAGTAGCAATGAACCTAAGAAGTCCACTATTTGGGTGTCATACTTCTTCCCTCTCTTTTATTTAATGATGCTTGTAAAAAATACATTATTAAATGAGACCTGGGCTGGTAAGCAGTGTGAACACTGGACTTAAGATTCAGGAGGTCTTTATCTTCACGTTGTTCCAGAACCAGTTCAAGATTTTCAGCAAGACGTAAGTGCTGAAAGTGAGCTCTTAATTTGTTAACCATGAAAATCATGAACCATCCTCTGCTGTTCTCTTTTCTTTCAATACAAAGTTGCCTACTTTATAAAAGCAATGCAAGTTATAAAATGAGGTTAAAGCATCTGCAGTTTCTGACAGTTAAAGCCCTATATAGTCAGTAATAGTAACAGAGTAACATCCTATCCATACATACCTGTTTGCTTTTTCTTTGCCTTTCCATTTTCCCTCCACTGGATCATGAATTCCTTACCACGTGATGTTTCTGGCTGTTCACCCATATTTCCAAAACACTATTACTGTGCTGGCAGGGTCACAGTCACTCAGGATCAAAGTATGTAATAACGGCCTGACGCAAAACACCCTGTTCTCAAAAGCTGAAGATGGAGATTCCTGCAAGAGGCTGAGAACATCAGGGGGCATTTCATGTAATCACTGCTCAGCAGAGCTACCTCTGCAGGCTGTGCCTATTGAGCTTGTATCAGTGCTCCAAGGACTTGGCTGCTCACTTCTGCCAACCCAACAACAAGGCAATCTGGAGACACGCTCACAGGCTGGAAAAGTTTCAGAGGTCATGTACTCCCACCCCTTCCTCAAGGCTGGGTCAACTTAAAAGTTAAAGCCGTGTCCAGTCAAGTGTTGAATATCTCCAGGAAGGGAGATTTCACAACCTCTGTGGATAATTTGTTACAGAACTTATCCACTTACACAACATTTTTTTGAAATATACAGACCTTGTTGCAATTTATCACCCTTATCCTTTTCTGTGCACCTCTGAGAAGAGTCTGACTCTGCCTCCTCTCCAACCAGCTGTTTTGCAGCTGAAGGTGGCAAGCAGAGCCCTTCCTCGTCTTCTGCTCCCCTCCTGCTTGACGGGCCAAACTCTCTCCACCTTTCCTCAGATGTTGTGTGCTCCTGTCCCCAGACCATACTGCTGACTCTCTTCCTGGCATCCCATTTTACCACCAACAAATGACTTAAACTCTGCTCTTCACCTACCCTCTCTATCTATGTTTCCAGCTGAGTCTGGTGACTCAGAAGGCTTTTTAGGCTGGGAGCATCACCTGTGCTGGAGTTCAGAGGGGCCTGTGGGCGGGAAAAGTCTCCAGCTGGAGGGGGTGAGAGCCTGAAGCCAAAAAAGGCAGGAAGCTGGATGCAGTTTGTAAATTGGAACCTAACAGCCATACAGATATGTTTAATAAATTATCACTTTGTTCTTCAGATTCAATGAAGATCACTGAATTAAATTTAGAGTGTAAGCTTATTGGACTGGAACGATATGGAAGATCGACAAAATACATGCAATACCGAAAGCAGAGCAACTTCAGATCTGACTAAAGAGGTGAAAATTATTTTGGCCGTCATATGAGATTTACACGTGACTTTCCAGCATAACTAATTATTACACATCAGAGAGTATCTTGTAGTTATACAACACCTTTTCTGTGGTACATTTTTCTCATGGTCTCCCTTAAATAAAGGGATCAGATGGGAGTTGGAAACATTTCTTGCTAGCTATTTGTTTCTTCAGCACAAATCAAAGCGAGACTGATAACATACAGAGAGACAAGAGCCATTATGTCCCGCTTCAGGAATCGCTTGTGATTATTTTTATCATTAATATTACTTAAACTAATGAAATGTCTCAGGTTTTTTTTGCACGTTCTTCAAGGGGAAAGGACAAGATTAAAGGCTCATGTACATCTTTGATCTGCTTGTTTTCACGTTTGCATTCCCTTATCTATCTTAAATAATTCATGACTTACAGGCAAATAAGAATAATTCAGTTTTCAAAAGAACAGGAGTATCTTGGAGTAAAGTCATACTTTCAAAGGACTCTTCTATTTGAACAAAAGACATGCTATCACTAACCAATGATTTCCCGTAAAAGATAAGAGGCATTACAATACTTCAAGGGTTTAAAGTGAGGCTTAGAGATTTATAATCATAAATCCCATAATCTCATTAGCAAGTCTGCAACATTCAGTACTGCACTAGTAGGAGTTAAGCACATCAGATGCAGTGGTCTTATGGAGATGGTGACACTAGTCAAAAAGAAAGGACAGTAGTGTAGAAAGCATCACTTGTCTGTTCCTGTGGAAGTAAATGAACATAGATACTGCAGAAGAGAAAGTATGGCCTTACTGAACTATCACCTTTGTAGCAGGAAGAGCGCCTTGTGCAGAATCAAGCGCACCATCAGGACGAGGTATCAGGCACATCTGAACCACAGATCAAGCTTGCAGACTCCATCGTGGGAAGCATCTTCCCAAGATTGCTTCAAAGAGGATGTCTCTATTCAATGGCCCAAAAGTCTCTTTCAAAGCCATGGCCAGCAGTTTTCCTTTTCAGGAATTGCTTGATCCTGGACATGCTGCCAGTCTCATACCAAAGCAGACCTTTCCCTGAAGATTAACCCAGGAAGCACAGGACCCACTGCAGCCCCAGCGAGATCAATCTGTCCTTCGGCTTTCACTGCAAAACTCACAGAGCACACCTGATTTCAAATTGATTTTACAGAAAACTTCTTCCTAACAAGAAACTAATGGGAAGAAATGCCATAGAAGAAATCCTGCCAAAAGGCCTGGCACTTTAACATCACTTCCCCACCACCTTCTCATCTCACAGATGACAGAAAGAGAACTCTGTTGTTACTGGTGGAATATGAAATCTGACACGCTGACAGGGCTGGTTGGTTTTTTTTTAAAGTCTGTGCCCTGGCTATTACAGGGCTGAGACAGCAAGTCAGGTTTTCCTGAGTGTCTCCAGGACTTAACTTGTCTTATAATTCCAAATTGCTTACAATTAACTCTGTGACGGGATGTCTCTCAATGCAAACAATTCTCACAGTCTTTCACAGACAAACTTTTGTCTTCAAGAAAGCTCCAGGAATGAGCTGCTGAGGAAGCAGACTGCCTGTGCTTTCCTTACACAAATTTATCCTCTTCATATCAAAAGGGCATATATATCACCAGGGCAACCACCTACTTCTTTTTAGGTGGGGAAAAAAAGAGGATACCTTGAGTATTACTACCTACCTTCTACTTCCACATGTACTGTACTGTTGCCTCTTCTAGTGACACACTTAAAAATCAAATGTATTAAAATAAAAATTGAAATCTAACCATATTTGTAGCTGACACCCTGGATGCAGGGGCATAAGCTGTTAATACAAGACAGCTTTGAACTTCGCTGCAGAAGTGGGACCAGGGCATTCAGTGAGAATCCTTGAAGTCCTGATTCTCCATCAGGCACCTAACTGGAGTGAGCTGTGCCTCCTTTCCGGCTCATGAAGCTGGTTTTTGCACATATGGTGAGGAAGAGTGGTGACTGAAGACATACATACTGTATGTCCAGGTTTTACCTGACTAGGGAGTCACGGGAGATTCTTCAGTGTTTCTAGATGCCTCTCTCAATAGCTGGACTCACTGCTTTCACAGATAATTACATCAGTAGGTTTTAAGTTTACTACTTGATCACCAACTTATGCTGTGTGCAAGAAGGGAAGTGAACCTGGAAAGCAGGGTCACCATGTAGAAGAGGACAAGGTCAGCTTGGAAGAGGTAAAATGCTAGATGACTAAGTTTTCCTTGGAGTGATCAAGGAAAGATGTTCAGAAATCTTGATTTCATGTAACAGTGTAACATCCCTCCTGCTTAGAGATAACGGATTTTTCTGCCGACTGTATTTTGCAGTCAGCCACACTGTCCCATTCCCCCAGCACAGTGCCCAGATTATCAATCCAGAGGAGGCTCCTGGTAGCAACTCTAGTACAAGCCAGACCTAGGAAGGGCGTGACGGAGGTTACCAAAGAGGTCAGCACAGAAAATATAGTCCCTCAAATGCTCTTGATTTAAAACTGTGGGATTTTAACTCATTCAGATGTCAAAATTAATTTAACTTTTTTTTGGTAATTTTTTTTTTCCAAAATTTTAACTGAAACCTAATAAGTGAGTCACAGATTTTCACACTTTCAGAACAGGGCAGTCAGTCTACAGTTTGATTTTATTGCATTGTGGGGTAGACTTGACAGAACAACTTCCTCTGAATAGATCAGCTGGCTTCCCTTTCATCTGATGCTCTGTTTATCCAAAAATTTCAACCTTACCCCTTAAACTTTATCCTGACTACATCAAATACAAATAGAAGGAAGCATCTTTCCTAAAGCTGGCCAGCAATGAAGGTGCTTACAAGATACGCAAGGCTTTCCAACAAGTAAGCACAATACCTTCAGACACATGCAAGCTGTTAACGGCAAAATTCTCCAGGGTAGTGATGAAACAACCCTGCTACAGCAAAGTAACACAAACCATTTTCCTTGTATATATCTGAACACCCAAGATATTAACATAGAGCTTTGTGACCCCATCCTCATGCTACAAGAATATGTGTCAAAAAAAGAAAAAAAGGTGGAAAATTAGGGGCAACAGAGAGCAACCCTCATGGAAAGGGCAAAATCAAGCTGAGCTCTTCCAAACCACATACATCATTAAATTACATAGACAGGACTAAAAGAAAAAAAACAAACCACAGCAACTCATTAACACAAATGGCCGAGCTTTGTCTGTATATTCCTACCATTTTTCATACGAAAAGGGCTAATAAAGAATTTAAAGGAGATGTCAGGCAAAACTGGATCAATAAAGTACATGAAGAAATTCTAGTTTGCCCCATATCATTAGTACAGCTTTGGCAAAAGATTGTAATAAATAAATAGAGCAAAACTAATATAATAACAAATTTAAGCCTCTGTACAGGACAATTGCTCGTGCACGTGTCAGTCTCATTTAAACTTTGGAAAGAAAATACTAAAAAGGAAATGTGCTTGAACATGTAAACCTATCAGTTCCAAACTACAGCATAATACCTGAATGAGCTTCTTACTTTGCTGGGTTTCATGTTTATGTATGTCTACTGATATTGCTAATCTGCCTGTATAATTACTTGACTGAAAGCACACTTCTGGTACTCCCATACATAAATTATGCAGACGTGTGCTTTTGCAGCCAAAGCACCTCAAAATGATCACAGCCGTCACAGCGAATCTGCTGCCAGTGATCAAATTCCAGCTGGGATAGTCTCATTCTTGCTAACCAAAATTTCATGCTGTGTATTTAAAAGGAAAAAAATATATTTTTTCTGCCTGTAAATACAGAGCAGCTGCTCTCTACGTCAGAGGATGCCTGAATTTCAGTGGGGGTAAGTGAGGAATTCCTATACATTAAGTGTGTGGCAGTACTTTTTTCTACAAGATGATGATTTAACACACTCAGTTTTACTTTTACTGCAGAGCAAGCAAGGCAACACTCCTCCTGCTTCACAGTAATGTATTAAGGGTCCCGAAACGTTTCTGAATTACAGTGCATTTTTTTCTCTGCAGTAAAATAGTTATCCTCATATTTCATACATTGATAACATTTTCTATGAGACCATTAGAATGAAATGTAGAAGCCTTAACTTCACAGTTCTGCTGATGCCAAGATAGCTGCATCCAGACAAGAAAAGATTAAATTTATTATTATCATTGCTATTATTATTCACTGCTGAACTACCATAAAGATGCACAGTGCTTTATAAATCCAGAGAGCCTCAGGATTTAGGGCTCATTCCCAATGCTGTTGACTTCCCTCCATCTCTATAGGGTTTGTATCTCTTTTAGGGGGCTTGGACAAGATGCAAAACCCCAAAGCAATGATTTAATAATATTGGAGGCTATCACTACAGCACTCATATGATCACTGATGAATGAAGAGGGACATGTTTGCCTTACAAGCCTGAGATCCTTCTAAAGTAATATTAAAATGAAAATACTTTCTGTTCTTTTTTTTCTTCACTTATAGTGAATCTTGTTTCGCACACAGCTGCTCACATACCCCATTATATTTCAGTCATAATTTTATCTCAAGGGTTGTTATATAGCTCTATGCACCAGGGCAACCTTTTAGCTAATACACATTACCAATTTTCTTTTTTGTGTGCTTTGTATAGGGGGAAACCACATAACATATATACTATGTATTTATTAATTTTTTTTTTCCTGCATCAACAGAAGTCTTGGCTTTTCCCAAACACAGGCACTGTTATATGCCTGTTCTTTTTACTTTCTTGGTTTTTTTGTTGTAGTTTGGGTTTTTTTACCACTCATTCACATTTTCCTCGAAATTTACTTATAAGTTAGTTAAGGCTGAATCCCATGATGATTTTTTGAAACACAGTCATTCCAGCACTGCTCACCTGATTCCGGTCTCTGGCATTTGCGTAGCGGAATCTCTGGATGTAATAGAAGACCAGCCATGCTAGTGAGATGATCATCAACACAATGAAGGAGATGGAGACGAACACCACAGAGGTCCTGCTCACGTACTTCTGCAAGTTACGGGTCCCGATAGTTATGTACATCATCACAGTGATGTTCCTCTCCAGGAGGCTCACTATCTCTTTTCCTTTGGGTTCAGGAATCATTATTGCTACAACATCTTCTAGACCTGTCAGACAGGAGAGAGTAAAGAAACCTTAAGTAAAAAGGGTGATTGCCATGCAATAGAATGACAAAAGGATGTGGCAAGGGACAAAAAAAAAAAGGCAAAACAGTGACAAAAAAGCTCCCCTTTCTCCTGCTGGTTTTCAACAGAGATGAGTCAGATGGACTTAGCGAAGGTTTCAACAGGAACCAGTTACGCAGTGTGTTTCTATGAACTAATCTCGGGGAGATACACAAAACATCTTTCAGGTATTGTCATAAACACAGATTTCCAGCAGTACCGAGGCTTATCTAAATGATATTGCTGGAAGCACAGCAGAAAGGGAGACATGGGGTAGCCAGCATCCTTCTCTCCAACACTCCATGTACATTTATCATAGCACATTCTGCAGGGTCATGAGTCTGTCAGAGAAGCCCCTCCAAACCCCGTGTTCAGACCTGAAATGCTTTCAATCAAAGATCCCCATGTGGTTTCACAGCCTGTCCTTGCCCAGAGACAGCAACGAGAGAAGCCTGCAGAGACAAGAGCAGCTCGACACATTCCCAGTTCACCTGTTGCCCCATTGCTGCCAGAGGCTCCCCACAGCTCGAGGCCAAGCATACGGTTGGGAGCCCGTGCTGGGAGTTGGACTTGCCAACTGATGCAGGTTTAAAGTCAAGAGCATTGTTTTATTCCATGAAAAATATTTTAGTCAGCCCAGATCAGTCCCTGGTGCAGTTCGCAGCGTGGGCCCACACGTACACAAGTCAGCACAACCAAGGTGGCAAATGGGGCAGGGACTTCCTACAGTCCTGTCAACCTTGTTGAAGCCACGACCATGTGAAATGGGCCCTTCACCGATCGGTCAAGCCTTGACTGTGCACCAGCTTTCCTTTCTATACAGTATCATTTCATTTTACTTGCATCATACACTACTGAAACTATTTTCCTTTCTTTTATCTTCCCTACATACAGGACAAACACAGATTGAAATTATCTGGGATTGGACAGCTTGATAAACGTCTTTTCTGACTTTATAAATAAACCATAAAACTTTATGGTTTAGTATTAGGGATATTCTCTTCTACTTCACATAACATATGTAGAAAATTTTTATGCCTGAGCTATGTTTTGCAATGGAAAAATCCTGAATTATACTAAACGAGATGTGTTTTAATGTAGAAGCATGGTAGAAACAATAGCACATGAAATGACCACAAACTGGCATTTAGAAAGAAAGGTACAAACTACGGGTATCTGAAGCCAGAGAGACGATACCGGGTTTCAGAATTTCCGCAGAAATCCCGGGAAATCAGCCAGCATGTTGTTATCCCCACAGCTACCCTGCATTCTGACTGTGGCCAGAGGACAACGTGCTGCCTGCTTCAGTACATTTGTGGAGATGGGAATGGGTCGCTTGGCTGCAGACGGAGATGCGAGAGGGTGACTTGCATTTCCAACAGCATCCTCCATCCAACCCAAGCTTCACTGGTCCAGTTCAGGCTTGTGTCCACCAAAACCCCCTGTGAGGCACAAACAAGGTTTTCAAAGGTCTTCAGACTAGGAGGTGTCCAGCAGGATTTCATATATACTAAAGGAGACAGGTGGATGGCATTAAACTGAAAATGCGAACTGTGGTGGAAACTTCTATTAAACCCTGCTGGGTGCCTGGATCAATTGGGGATACAGAAATAGCTGTGACAGCCTGTTGTTACTCACATGAAAAATCTGCTGCAAAGCTGGGAACTGAACACTCCTCTCCCAGTTCTTGGAGTAGAAGTGCAAACTGCACTATTCTTCCTACCAGACTTTCCATCATAACACCTTCTCAATTATGAGCACACCAGTCAACGAATAGGGGGAAATCAATAGTTTGGCTGAGTCAAAAGAGTTTTAGATGTCCATGATAGAAAACAACCTTTCTGCTGGTACTCTTTCATAAAGCATTGATAATTTTCAGTTATTTCTCCTCTTTTGTCTAGTAAGAGCCCACCTTCAGCAGACAAAACAAATCTACCTTTGCAACTCCTCTGATACCTGTTTATTACAAAAGGCTAATACAAACATTACCCTAGCAGCCTAGGGAGAACCTGCCAAGTCTCAAAGTGGCTGAGAAGGGCATTGGTATCATGCCAGTAATTTTCCTGTAGTCAATAAGACAAATTGTCCAACACAGTGCTTAGCTGTCCACATGCCTTCCTTTGTTTTCCTCCCTTTCTTTAAAGAAAACAAAAACATGAAAATCACTCTATAAGAAAACCAAAGCAATCACTTCACAAAAGGAACACATAGTGAAAAATTCCACACTCAAAATATTGAGATGAATTTCATTAACTCCTCTCAAAAGTCACCATTCTGACTACCTCTCTTGTCCAACATGGACCTCTAACGTCACCTCATTACAATCCAGGACACTGTATGAATGATGTTACCTGAAAGCCTACAGAAATGGGAGATACAGACAAAACTATTTTCAGTAGAACATATAGGTAGTATCTCAACTGTTTAATTATCCTCAATCTTAAATTACTTTAAGAACTTTAACAATCATGTTTAATTCAACTGAATATAGCTTAGTATACTTCCGGACAACTGCAAACAATGGGCACAGGCCAGATAGGACATGCTCCAAAGGAAGGATCCCATTCAATTGTTTAATTATAAAATTAATATTTTTGTAAAAATAAAAAGCACCCCATAATAATGGTCTATATTCTTTCACTAACATTAAAGTAATGAAAAAGAGGGAGGAAAAAAACCTATGCTCTCCTGCATAAATTTAACCTCATTCCTGTTTTTCACCACCTGCCCTTTCTGATTAAGCTATAGTGCAGCTTTCTGGCTTCATTCCACGTTGGAAACATAACTAGTTTTGAATAGGAGCGCAGCCACACACCTCCCATCTCTGCTGTCTCCTCCTGCCATCTCTCTGCCAGGACTGCCGAGTGACACTTTGGGCCTGGGGCCTTTCAAAATACTTTACAAAACACAAGATACTAAGTGAATTGTCATAGATATATGCTAAGTAAAACTGGGCTTAGAAATGCAAAGTAGAAGACACAGCTATTGCAAAGGGAAAGCAGCTGCTTTTATTTATTCAAATCCTTAATATATTCAAATTGCAGGCTATCTGGTTATTTTCTTGGAAAGCATTACAATTTGTAATGAAGCATTGTCGGAAAAAAATAACCAAATTGGCAACAAATAACAATAATGACTTTTTTTAACATTTTATTGAGTTTATGATAATTTTTCCAAGGCACTAAAGAGAATGCTATTTGATCAATCAAGTCATTAAGCTAAGTTTTTAATCCCTGATGTGCTCAGTATAGGGAAGAAAAGAAAAGAAGAAAAAGAGAAAGTAATTTATTTCCCTTTCCTCCCTTATATAACAAAATGTTTGTATTGTCTCAGTGACACACGGGAAGCTCTGACACACATGAAAACTATACACATGAAAGAAGAGCAATGATGCAATGAGACATCAACGTCAGAGATGCATTTCCACATCCAAGTACACATTTGTTCAACAGACTCCGAAAAAGCAGAATTATCTGGTAACACGTACTGATGCTCCTCTTGTGAGTTAAAAGCTAACAATACCTTTCATCGCACATATCCACAATGGTAACTGCATTTTGTGGTACTCTTGTTACTTAACGTATTTTTTTTCTTTTTCTGGCCAAGATTAATGAAGAGTTTGACATGAATTTTTAAGCAGTTGTCAAGATGAATCAGAGATTCATAAATCAAAGGTATTTACGCTGCAGTGAATGGATTTTCTTTCTTCTCTTTTGGCTTAGGAAACATCTAACATACCAGTGCTCTCTCCCTGTGAGACAATAGCAAAACAGACAAAGGTAGAACATGCAGGCATTTGGGATGATTTAAGCCACTTCGACTCGCTGAAGTGGATTCACCTAATCAAATATTACTGGGTGGAGAAAATGTGCTGCTGGTCCTCAGGCTGCTATTCTGCGTCTGGGCTCTGCAACCCATGGCATTTTGCAGGATGGCCATCTGCTGGAGACTGGTGAGTGTGGAGCTGGCCTGGGCATTGCTGGCTCCCACGGGGCCACGCTGGGGAGCTGTGGACAGGGCTCAGCCTGTTTCCCAGTCACTGGGCCAAACACACAGCCCTGCAGCTAATCCACTGATGGCACAACCACCACACCAAGCAATGGCTACTTTGTTCACTTACCAAGAGTTTCTCTGGAATTAAAGCCTGGATATACTGATCCCTCAATCACCACATCTTACTGTGAGGGTCATCCTGGGCTCTTCCTCCACCCAGCCTCCAGAAGAAGTAGTCCCAACTAACTGCTAACAGCAGGAGGAACTGCAGAGTGAGGGGAGATGGACAGCCAGTCTGCAGCAGATGCCAGCTGTTCTCCCACACCTTCAAGTGGTGTTGGACGGCAGAGCTGCGAAGCAGTGGAAAAGTTGGAAAGTGTTTTCAATGGCAAGATGTGAACTTAGGACAAATATCTAGGAGATCCTCTCCAATCCTTCCTCCTCCCCACAGTACTTGGTTATGGAAACAGTCCTCAGCTGGGACAATTTTTTACATGAAATTGCAAACTTTTTCAAGTGTAACAATCTGTTCTCTGGTGGCAGGGGAAAGGAAAACCTTCTGTTCTGAAACAGGGGCTTTTGTAGAAGAAATGAACATATTTTATGGCTGGAAGATGTATGTATATTCTCCAACTTGGACACAGGCTGTGATGACAAACCTGTGATATTTCCTGATTCTGCTCTGGGAGCTGCAGGGATGATACTGAAATCAGTCGTGTGTCCTTCCAGTCAGGCCCAGCAGTGGCTGGCTGCTTCTCTAATGCTTTGTCAAGTTCTGATGGAAGCCCTAAAAAGTGGTGTGGTTTCTGACACATCTCAGAAGAGATGATTTAATTCTTCATGCTTGGCAACTTCTAGAAGTCAGTTAGATAAATAATTAATTTGAATTATTTGAGTGGAATTCCAATCTGTGAGGCATCTAGAGTCTGCTCCAAGATATCTTATCAAGATATAAATATGGATTTCTCTTGTACATCAAAATCAGATGCTAAAGTTCCTTTTACAGATTTTGTAACTGAAACCTCAATCACTATTGTTGAGTTCAGAAATTGCCCTGATAAAACAGATAGTGTTCAGTCCTGCTCAGAGCCCAGGACGGTGCAAGACCCTAAGCAATCCTTCCTTTACTTTTTTGAAAAAATAATTCATTTTTAGGAACCAACTTCAGTAACAACCAGCTATTGGAAAAAAACAAACCCAATGCAAGTCTAAGCAGCTTGACACCCTGTCCATGCCCAGCTCTGCAGCATCCTCCCCAGGCCCAGCCCATGATCGGTGGGTCCTGCCAGCCCCACGCAGCGTGAGCCAATTCGGTGCTCACTCTGTACAAGGACTCACTGTGCTGCCAAACACACAAGTGCTTTCCTGCCATAGCTCCTGCTGCTGCCTACGTCTGTGTGAATGGATTTTGTGGTATGACCTGGATGGTATGTAAGATTTTAAAGCAAATTTTTGAGCAAAGTACAGACATTGTTTTTGAAAGAATACTGCATCCTTTTTCTCCAGAGCAACAGCCCAGCTGAAAAATTACTACTGAAGAGAATGAAAAGGAACCTACGGTGGTGGTGCTGTAGTTGTGATTGTCTAAGCTACAACCAAGAATAGTCTGTTGGGCTATTAGAACATCCCACCTTTTGCTACAGACCTTGTTCTCTTTGAAAAGACTATTGTTTTGTAATCCTGTTTGGTTCCTTTACAATTAAATTACATAGGAAATGGTAAATAGGTTAAGCAGACGGCATTTCAATTGCATTTTAACGCCATGCAAATTTTTCTGGTATTTTCATAGTTGAAATAGGTTTTAAAACCATCCAAATCTTAGTTCCTCTGTTCTGTATAGTACAAATATAAACTGACCAGAGTATCAGCTGTTGCCTGTTTTTCTCCTTTAAAAATAAACACAGGCTTAAATTACATTTTTGTGAACCCAAAAATTCCTTTTGGAAAGCAAAGCAATATTTTAGAAAAGTTGATAATTTCAGAGACGGAGCAGTGTAATATCATCTAAATAATGTCCTAGACTCTTAGGTAGGCCAACTGGGAATTATTACCAGTAAGAAATCAAACTGGGTAAAAGGACTGTTCCCTGCAGGAGCTTGCCTTTATGCGGCATTCCTGGCATTGGTCTCAACTGAAGCATCAGTAAATGAGATTATAGAAAATACTGGCAAAGAAAAGAGCAATATATAACAAGAAATAGTAATACATAGCCAATACATCATATATCACAGGTGAAAAGACTACAAACTGCCATCTATAATCTCTCACATAAACTGTCTCAATGCCAGAGGTCTAGAAAGGACTCCAATTTCTAAGGAGGTTTCATAACAGATATGGGCAACTACAGATCAGGTTGTCCAAAGTTACTCACTAAGATATCTGACCAGAGACTCTTAAGCAAAAGAGACAGCTCTAAATAAAATAGGAAGAGCCTCAAATGGGAAAATAAGGGGTTAAAGGACAGGAACTTAGTGTTCAAAACATTAGAGAGCCACCAAGCACAAAAGACACCCAGGCACCACAAACTGCTGGAGGCTGGGAGAGCAATTCTGGGGAGGCAGGACTAAATGTTCACCTCATGCTTACACCCTTCCCTAAGGAGCTGCTGTTTGCCATTACGAGAAATGTGATGCTGGAAGAGATGGACCTTTGGTTTCAAACCATAAACTTGCTTCTATGTTAACTGGGAAGTGAAAGTTGATCTCCCCTAGAGAGAAGAAAGATTAAGTCACGTAACGACAGCAAAACAACACGGCCAAAGTCAGAGGTCTGATTATGTCAAAAAGTCCCTCCCAGAGCAGGAGTGGGGAAACCAAACCTGTTTCTGCAACCAGTGATGAACAAGAACGGACTGGGGCTGAGACAATTGGCGCCTCTTGCTTCTCAAAGCCCCAGTTAGGGCCTGACCCAAGGCAGAAGGCTGCGTTTCCAAGGCGGAGGCAGGAGGGTGGAGTGATGACTCAGAGCTGTGCACCACATATGTGAGCATCAAATGTTCAGCTGCCACCACGGGGTTACAAACACAGGAAAGCAGTAGCAAGATGGGAGATGTACCTACTGGTCCAAAGAGACAGACGCCATCATCTCCTCTGCTGAACATCACACCTGGGTCCTGCAGATGGGCCTGCCCACTTCTGCTCTCAGTGCCCATCCCAGAAAGGTATCACTGTTACCAAGGACAAGCAATCAGCAAGCTTTTGGAAAGGATTTCACCTTACAGTGAGGGAGGGCTGAAGAATGGGATGCAGAAGTCTTTGTCTACCCACTTACAGGGCCGGCAGGCATTGCCTGCTCTTACCGTGGAGAGGAGGAGAGCTGCCAGTTGGGAATGGAAAGCAGGAGCAGGATCATTCCCTGTCCCTGCTCCTAAAACTGACACACACCAGGCAGGCAGGGCTAACCCACTTCTAGCGTGCCCAGCCTCAGGGAAAAAAAGTCAGGGGAAGGCCAGAAGCAAAGACAAGGCACACAGCCCTGTTTTTGTGGCTATCAAGCTACTGAAGCTATCAGAATATGAATTTTCACACATAATCTTTTTCTTTTTGACTCTAGAGCCCTTGCTTTGCAATGACGTAGGTACTTTCATCTCCCCCACACACACACTTCCAATTTGTTTTCCTTCTCTGTTTAAAAGCAGAGAGATATTTCCTTCAACTTATCTTCTCCCTCATTTCCTGCTTCTCCTTGGCACTGCTTGCACTCGCCTTGGTCCTTTGCCCATCTTCCAAAACATTTAACAGTAAATCAGGTTTCCTTAAAAGGCAAATGCAGCAACCATGGAGAGAGCAACGACACCTTTTCCCTACAGCACTTTTCCCATTTGTAAAAGAAGGAAAGTCTTTTACGCAAACTATTTGTTTTTCTTAGGCAGCTTTATTGCCACCAAACTTTTCTTACTGCAGAAGCACAAATATCTAATGGAACAATTAAGTGACCTGTAAAGAAAAAAGACCTACTGATGCTAATGACTAGCTACAGTATTTAAGTCACAGAGAAAAAGTTTTCTATTCAGTCCTGAAGTGCACAACAATAACCTCCAGCGGAGCTGTTCTCGGTTCATTTCTTTCCATGCTAAAACCAGGAGAGGCAAGATGCTTCTGGCTGTGATCTCTCCTGTTGAACAGCAGTCTCCGCCACTGTTTATTACTGTTTAGGGACAAAGAAATTTCTGTTCATGTTTTTGTAATCAATGCTGATCTTGCCAAGGCTGTAAGAGCCCAAAATACATTGTCTTCTTCTGATTTTATGCAGAAACTGCAGCAAAGGAAGAAGAAGTAGAAAGCTACAAAGCTCACAAAATCAAATTCAGCATTCTCTCCTGGGCTTGGTTCCCACAGTGTCAGCTCATCAGTCTGCTGAATGGACCAATGCTAATGAACCAACGTGGTGCTACCTATTCACAATTAATTACAGAAAATGGGTGGTTCTTAGAGAGATTTCCTCAGACCCCAACCCAATCCATGGCACACGTTTTTGAGATTCTGTTATCTTAATCAGGGTAGTACTTCATTATAACTGCTAATCATTTGTACTGAAGACCTCTCCAGAAATCTCTCTTGGTTTCTTAACAACACGTACAGTTAATGCCTTATGTCACTTGTCGTAAGTTCTCTATTCTGGAATTTGCAGTGCAATACTTTGGTATTTTTCATGTACAATGTTATCAGACAGACCCCTCATGCAGGCCTTAAAACTTCAATATGGTCCAATTCATAAAAAAATATGCTATGGGGATAATTTATTAGTAAAATACAATCTTTTCAGAGTTGTGGCAAAATACACCCACTGTCTAAAGCAGGAGCTGCTTTGCCGTCATCAGTGGAGTTGTGGCAAAAGAAAATACTACTTAAATAGTATCTTATATATCTTATATAGTCAGGGCAGAGTACAGTGCAAAGGCAAGTTGGTTACTGTGCCTGGTGCTCTCAAAACAGGTAGAAACATATTTCATTTACAAATGGGGAAACCTGAGCAAATGTGCTGAACTGGAGAAAGGTTCTTGAAAGATAAGGACAGAGCATCTAAATCCCATCTCACCCCCAACAGGCAAGTAGCACTGATACTCCTCCAAAAAGGCATGATGAACAAACAGAATGGTTGGATCTGCTCTCAGCTTCCCTGGAAACAGGCAGAGTTCAGCACAGCCCTGCCTGCCTGAGGTGCCTTTCCTTCTGCAGGGCAATTTGGTCTGGTAGACGCTGTCATTGTCCACTCCCTGCATGGAGACTGCATGCCGAGTTTTTCACTATACCCCTACTTTAAACCCTCCTTCTACAAATTATGGATCCCTCGCTAGATAAGCTCGTATTTGGGTGAACTGGGAGGCTTACGTAGAATACGGCATAAAAGCAGCCGGCTGACGATCCTGGAATGGTTTAGGAAGGCAATATCCCTCACTATTTGTGATGTCTCCCACCACTCCTTGCATGGACAAGTGCCCGTGGCCAGGAGGGCTGTGAGCTGGTGAACCCCAGCAAAAAGCATATCTTCCCACTGCAAACACCAGGGCAGCCACCTCTAGCACAGACAACTGCAGCAGGGACCTGCAATTCCACCTTCCAAACTTTAATCCCATAACTTGACAATACATGATCGTGTTCAAAAGGAATGCAACTCACAGCCAAGCAAAGATGCACAGAATACTCAAAGATAAAACAAGGGAGAAAAATTGACAACACCGTAAGCAATTGAAGCTGATGTTTGCATCATTAAATAACATGTTTGGAATTATGTCCTGCTAATAGAATTATGTGCTGTTTGTGTTTTGTAAACTTCATGAACAAAGAATACTGAAAGCACACAGAAAAGTAGGAAATAAACATGAGACTATACACAGAAAAAATGTAGCTATTATTATGCAGATTAATTGCAACTTTTCATCTATATTTTAGATACAGTATCAGTGATTGTTCTGATGTAGTGACAAAGTCTGCCCATTTACTCATAACATCAGAGAAGGTGTTAAAAAGGTGTTAGTACCATATGCAAAATACACAACATTTGACCTAGGGAGCAAAGTATCATTAGGAACTTTCTAAGCCATTAAAAAAGGAAAAAGAGAGAGGGAGAGACAGACACACATGCAAAAATCTCATTTAAACTGAAATGCCCAAGTTCTGAAATGATGTCTCAAACACAACTGAAAATACCTCTTAAAACCCCTGAGGCTTCATCTGCAACTCTTGCTGAAAATTCTTCATTAAAGGAAATAGATGGGGACCAGATGAAGTTTTCTTAATCACTGGTTCTCATGACTGGTCCCCAAGTCTGGGACTACATCAGCTCTCAGCTCAAGTCTGAGCAGCTTCAAAGGCTCTACAGCACCCGTGGGCTGGTGTGGGCCCCCGGGGTACGGCACAGCCCCCGCTGCGGTGCTGCTCTGACTCTCCATCTCTCCTGCACCCATCTCCCTCAGCACCTCCCAGGTGCAGCAGCTCACCTACCACTTACCAGAGCTCCTGCTGAAGGTCTTCCAACTTTGTGCCTGAATTATTACACAAGGACAGCTCAAGGCTGCCTTAAGTTCTTGCCACCTTCCTCTCCCACTTTCATGCTGATACAAGGACTGGGCACCATGGGCTGCAGGCAAGAGGAAAGGGGACATGACAACACCGTCCGCTGCTTGGTGAGGTAAGACTCTGTGCATCCTCCTGCACCATCAAATCTTCTAGTCAGGGCAGCCTCACAGGGCACCCATTTTCCTCCAGACAAGACAAAGCTTCACCAAAGAGGCCCTCATACATCCTTGCCTACAAATCCAGCAAACCAAGAGATTAAGACAACTCTGACTGAAGGCATACACTACAACCCCGGTGGCTCCCTGTGGGCCGGAGTGGTTTGTGGTTTAAAAAGTACAGATGACTGAAAGAGTAAAGAGATAGAAAAAAGCACAGCACATCTGCTGTGGTTTTAAGCAATGTTGCTCGGCGTGTTCCAGTTGAAGTGACCTCAAATTATCTGGGCAAGAAACAGGTTCGGAGCAACAATCCAGGAACTCTGTAAAATTGCTTCACGGGATTTCCTCTTTCCTCACTCAGATAAAACTTCCCCAGAGGTGCAAAACCACTAACTGCTTTTATCACTCTGTGCAGGGTATACGGGATTAAAAATAACTAGTAAGAACAATGAATTAAAATGGACCAGATGAAAGAAAACAGTGAAAATAAATGGTAAAGACAAAACAAAAGGGCAAATAAGCCAAATCTCAGGCAGAGGGCCAGGAATACATCAGCAGAATGAAACAAGCCAAATCTGAGGCAGAGTATCACTGACATTACCAAACCCTCCAAAACTGCTGAACATCCCTCAGTGCCATTAGATTTTCATGGGAGTTTTGCAGACCTCTATAATATGTGCCCTTAGTCATCTCTTTTCCAAATCGAATGATCCCCAGCTTACTCAGCTGCTCCTCATATGGAAGCCATTCCATACCTTTGAATTTTTCCATGTGGTGGATGGATAGGCTTGATTAATAGTTTGTTTGCCAACACTCTTTAAGTTGTTGCCACCTTAAAGACTTTCCCAGGAAGAAGAAAAGGCTTCAGAAGTTATGTTCAGTGAAAGTTGCGGCCACAAGCCTGAACCTTCTTCTTTGCCACCTCACATTAGCGTTCCAGGGATGACTGATGCCACAAGTCTTTGCACCTTCTGCAAAAGCAGCGGTCTAGCTTCCTGGTAGAATTAATCCTCATTTGTTTTTCATCAGTGACAACAAAATCATTCAGAAAACTATACAGAAGTGGAAATGTCCTTATTTCTCAGTTCAAGTAATCCTTCCCTACATGCCTTTCCAACTCGCCTTCCCAACTCCTTGGTAAAACACGCACTCCAATGGGTCCAGCAACAGCCTTGTATCTCGCCTGCAAAGTAACCTTTCTGCACATCAGCAACCCAATACCACACGTCTTCCAGGTCTGGAGAGAATAGGAAAGAGATCACCCTACGAGTGCTGATGCAAGAGGAGCAGAGGAAGAAAAGGAGGGGAAACGTGCAGCACAGTGCCAGCTGCTTTCCCCAAAACGTCCCCAGCCCAAGTGCAGAAGGTTCCTTCACTGGCTCTGGCCTGGTCAAGGCCATACACCAATTAAGGGGTGAACATCTGTAGCCTCTGTTTTCGAGCTATTAAAAACCCAAATGCCAGCGACTTCCTGAATTAAAGACAAAAATCAAGCAAACACGTTAAAGTAGAGGGGGCACATCATCAGTTTACCTTAGACATAAACAGGAATTATAAAAACTCTCTTGTTTTTGTTAGAGAGATCTTGTTTGCTCAGAAAACCTTGTTAAGGAAATCTTCCATCCTGAGGATGGGGCAGAGCTGCTGAATCTTTAGACTTCATTTTCAGGTAGTACTTAAAAAAAAAGCCACTTAAAACTGGGGACCTATTTCTCATACTGAAATCAAAAAGGTACAACTAGTATAAATCAGATAAGAAATCAGGACAAAAACATATTATTCAGATTAAAAACATCACCTCCTTTCTCAAGAAATCAAGTTTTGTTTCATTAGTCTCTAACACTGTTAGTTTTGCAATTCTCCAGCTGTTCCTACAATCCCTTAGGGTAAACAACACTTAAAATATCTAAAGAAAAAAAATCAAGCAGTAGATAAATGGTAAGTCTTTCCTACATTACGAACAGACATAAGCTTAACTACAATTGGATTTCAATTGGATACAGTTAAATTACTGACACCAATGCAAAGCAGGTTAAAATAATGTTTAAAAACATCAGCTTCAGAGAAAGCAAGAGCTTTTAGAGTAAAATAAACTCCTCAGGCCTCTTTGTAGATCACGGAAAAGGCCTGATAGGCAGACCATTTAACTACAGTGTAAGGGTCTTCGAAAGACAAAAGTCAGTAACAGTTCGGTTTATATGACAAAAAAGACAGACTAACAGGAATAGAGGCATCATTAAGAAGAATTGAGACAAAACTGAGAACAAGCCACCTAAAAACACTGTTTTGGGATGGCAGGGGGTTTGCTTAAATAGATTCACACATTTTTGTTTTGTTTTGTGTATTTGTTTGTTTTGCCTGAGCGAGCTATCTTGGTGTTAGCTAATACCGCTCTGACTGACTGATTCAACTGTCAGCTCTACAATCTAGGGTAGGCATGGTTTAACCTTGTCTGCTTCTGTTCAGTCTGATAAACAAACAACCCAAGCCCTGACTCACATAGCAAGAGAGTGTCTGGAAGCAGCTCAAATTATCTCTTTACCATCACATCCACTGAGCTGTCTCTACGTCAGTCTTTAGCAGTGCCAATGATGTGAACTAACCTGAATAGCACAACAGGTTCTGCTTTTCAGCAATTGACCCTGTCTAGAAACGATTTCTTCTGATCCCACCAAAAGGTTGGATGTTACTCACTGCTGCTGTAACACCATCATCTTTTCTCTATAGTGGCTGTAGTGAGTAATTATTATCAGCATAGAGTGGGGCATGGTGTCCAGGTCACAGAGATAATCAATAGCAGAGCTGGGAATGCAGCTCTGGTTTCCCTGACTCACCCATGACCAGTCTGCAAGTCCCACTTTCTGGTTCCTCTAAAGCACAAGAGAGCGCAATCCAACTCACTAATGACTCAACGCAGAACAAGGATAATCGTCACAGAATCACAGAATTGCTTAGGTTGGAAAAGATCTTTAAGATAATCAGATTCAATCCTTAACCTCACCCTGCCAAGTCCACCACTAAGCCATATCCCTAAGCACCACATCTACACATCTTGTGAATACCTCCAGGGATGGTGATCCAACCACTTCCCTAGGCAGTCTGTGCCAATGCTTGACAACCCTTTTGATGAAGAAAGCTTTCCTAATATCCAGTCTAAACCTCCCCTGGTACAACGTGAGGCCATTTCCTCTTGTCCCATCACTTGTTACTTGAGAGAAGAGACAAAACCTACATCATTACAACCTCCTTTCAGGTAGTTGTAGAAGGCAATAAGGTCTCCCCTTGGCCTCATCTTCTCCAGGCTAAATGACTCCAGTTCCCTCAACTGCTCCTCGTAAGACTTGCTCTCCAGACCCTTCACCAGCTCTGTTGCCCTCCTCAGGACACAATCCAGCGCCTCAATGTCCTTCTTGTAGTGAGGGACCCAAAGCTGAACACAGGATTTGAGATGTTGCCTCACCAGTGCTGAGTACAGAGGGACAATCACTTCCCTGGTCCTGCTGGGCTCACTATTTCTGATACAAGCAAGGATGCTGTTGGCTTTCTTGGCCACCTGGGCACTCTGTTGGCTCACGTTCATCCGGCTGTTAACCAACACCCCCAGCTCCCTTTCCACCACGCAGCTTCCCAGCCACTGTTCCCCAAGACTGTAGCATTGCATGTTGTTGTTGCGGTTCAAGTGCAGGACCTGTCACTTAGCCTTGTTGAACCCAATAACCTTCCTGATTACATTTACTTTGTGTGACTCCCAGCAAATACCTAGTAAGGTTCCTGAGAAAAACCCAGTCCAACCATATACCATAGAGCCTGTTTCTTACATGAAATAGCCCAACAAAGGAGACTGAATGGCAGGGGAGGGTGGTCAGGGGTCATCTAGCCCCTCTGGCAATACACAAATACACATTTCCTAACACACACCTACAAGCAAGGCAGTGTTTCTAGGAACCAGAAAGCCAGACTGGGCATACAAATGGGGAGAGGGGGGGAAGAAATGAAAAAAAAAGAAAAAATAACTAGAACTGAAAACTGAAAAGCAGTTATTCTGGCAGGATAGCTAACCAAACAAGTAAGTGCCACGTCAGGATGGAGTTCGAGGGTAACCTTGTGGCAAAGAGAAGTATGATCCTGGGATTTATAAACAGGAAACAACGAGCAGAAGCAAAAAGTAATTGCGAGGACCAGCAGGAAAACAACAACTGCTCACGGCTGCAGAGAATGAACTTCGGGGAGACCTGAAGAATGCCAGGAGCTTGGTTTGTTGAGAACAGGACCTGATTATATGTACACATATATATTCACATAAATCTGCGTACACATCCTCTGAATGAGAGAAAATAATGTTTAGTAAGAGAGCCTTTGTCTACCTGGAAAGAGACATAGCTAGAATTGGTAGCTGGAGTCTTAAGGCAGTCTTTTCAAATAAGAAATAAATCACACGTAAATCACTAATTTTTAAAGGTGAGAGTGATTAGACTGGATGAAAAGTTTTTTTTTTTTGAGGGGTGCATGTAATTTTAGCTGAAAATCCTATTCAGGTAGTGCAGGAGAAACTGACTATAGTGGGTAAATATCATCAGCTTAGAGTGGGGCAAGGTGTCCAAGTCACAGAGGAAATCAATAGCAGAGCTGGAATGCAGCTCTGGTTTTCTGTACTACACAGATCAGACTAGAAAATGTAAAAATTTCTCAGTGTTTCATTAGATGTACAACCTTGCTTCTCATAAGCTTTGAAACTTAGGGATGGAAAACTTACCAGGTCTAGTTTCAAATGCACTCAGCTATTAGGAGAACAAAATATGAACTTCACTGGGTTTATTTCCGTGTAGACAGAAGTCCAAAAAAGCATTCAGCAAGGATTTGTAGGTGCTTGTGTTTATTCAGTACAGCCACTAATACCTGCCATGGCAACTGTAACTCCCATTTGCATTTGGGCTTAAAGTAAACCGAGTGCTGAAATGAGATTATTTGATGGGAAGTTCAAGATCAGCAGACATTGCTATTCACATGCAACAGTCTCACTAAAGAATTCCCTAATATTTATTATTGAGCAGGCCATCCCTAGCTTAATAAGGAGTAGGCTGAAGAGGCACCACAAGCTGCACATTACAAAACACACACCGTCTTTCATAAGGTGATGCTCCAACTTCAGCACAGAGCAGAAATCCTAATTCAAAACAAGAAACAGAAAAAACAAACTCAAAAGAGGAAAAACTCCAACAAACGAAACACAGAAGAAGTGTTTTTTCAGGCTTCAACTAAATGAATGAACTGTGTGAACTCAGAAATAGTTGGCAGTGTTAACCAAACCTCAAGCTCTGCAAGATACACCCACTCTTAGCTTTTTAGCTACATCAAATCTGAAAATGTTTTGAATATGCATGCCTCCTTACAGCAGAAAAAAAGAAAAACAACCCTTGACAGCATGTAAAATTCTAAGTGTTTTGGTAAAAAATATTTATACTTCTGCAGAGGCATGCTGTTTATCTCTCCTGATTTCACGTGGAGACAGTGACAGGAATGGTTTCTAATGCAATCCAGAGAAACAGTTATGCTCTGGGACCTTATGATCATTAAATCTATGTGGAGCTTGGATACTCAGGTTCTTTTAAAAATCTTTATAATACACATCTTGCTATGACAGTAATATAAACACCTCAAAAGCACATTTATAAGATATGAAAAGTAAAATGTCTTAAAAACCTTATTTTCCCAGGGAGGAAAGGTATGTGTTTCCATTCAGAAGTCACACACTTTTTCTCTGTAAGGCCAGTTCTTCCCACAATGAAACGAAAGTTAAATCCCCCATTGACTTAAAATTATGCAGACCAGACCTTTACTGGTCATATAAGGCCAACTATGTAAGGTCTATATAACAGAAGGAAAAACATCTACCACCACTGAAAAAAATGGTGGTATTTATACACTGCTCTACAGACAACAAGTTTTAAAAGACTGGCTCACAGGCCTTATTTTCCTAGCACAGGATATGAGCAATTCCTATTGATTATATATGGAAGTTACAGACATCCTGGAGAAAGAGAACAGGGCCCCAAACATCTTGGCAGGTGTAAGAGCAAAACTTTTTCTTGAAATGCCACAGTAGGTCCCAGTATTTTAGAAGTTGTCATGATCAGCAAAGTAGAAATGCAAACTTCATGAAAAGCCATTTTAAACAATGTCTGAATGAATTGCTGCCAGAGAGATGGCTAAAGCAACTCCACAATCTCATTTCAGAGATATCACTTTCGAACAGTCACTTAAAAGGAATTATAATTATTGAAGAACGTTCCCCCTGCAAAGAAATCCCTCTTTATCTGCTCAGCGCAGCTTTTTTTTTCACCGTGAAAAGCACGCAGGCATTATGAGAAGAAAAAGGTTATAGCTTTAATGTGCTTTACAGATATAACATCTCTATAGCTCTTTCAAGATACCATTATTTTACATCAATGTTATCAAATCCTATAGAGTTGTATGATTCACAATTGAATGATGCAGATAAATTAATCTTCCTTACGCTTACATGCAATGCTTCCTATCCTTGTAAATATTCTCACTTTAAATGCAGACTTAAGAAAACACACAATTCAAATCAAGTTGAGATACTCTGACCACACTAGGATATGTGGGATATACACATAAGTGTGTATTTCTGTTGGTATATGCTACACTGGGCAAAGAATATCTTGTGTTTCTTATAACATGAGGGCAGTCAAAAGCAATCTTAAGTGAAAATATCAGCCAATAATTTTATTTCATGCATTTTACTCTCCAAACACTTTCAGTACGTTTCTCCTGGGATTAGCCTTATGCAGAGGCTCTCAAGACATTTATTTACTAAGCAAAGGCTGGAAACAAAATCAAGAAATAGAACAGTATTTCCTGCCCCGTGGGGAGGTACTCTGGACTAATTAGGCAGCTACTGTTATCACTCCTATATGCTCCCCAGGGATTAGCCTGGTTTCTAGAGAACAGTCATCACCACATGGAGGAAACTCCTAGTTGTTGTGTAGTATTTGAAGAGATCCAAGATTCTCAAAGATTATAGATCTTTCTTCCTTACTTCATTTGGAAATATGTAACAGCCTGCAATAATCCTCTGCAAAAACCTTGGTATTATTATGTCAGTTAATGCAAAAGGCTTCAAAACATGAATCTGTGGCTTTTATGGCATCCCTCTGTGCCAGCACAAAGCATGGGAGCGCAGAGTGACTGCCATGTAGGCAGAACTGATGGGGTGCTGCTGGTGCCAGCAGTGACACAAGGCGAGGGCAGCAGAAACCAAGGAGCATGTGGTCTCTTTCCACCAAAACTGCATCTACATCAGGTGCCAAAGCTCATGGAAAGCAAAACTGATTTCCTGAAAGCCTCATTCCTAAAGGATGACAATTCAGAGAATGTAAGGATAGGGATTTTTTTAGTGCAAAGTTATAGTATTATATACATATTTAACAACAATAACACCCCTGTGTGCTTGGGTGTTTAAATCTCTGATTCACAAGATGCAGCACTATTAACCATCAATCTTTCCTGCTTTCCTAACTTTTCTGATTCTTCTTAGGTTCAGGATGGCTTTAAAGTAGCACACCAGTTTTGCAGTTCTTGTAAATGTTTTGGGGTTCTTAGCATTTAGGGCAGTGCCTCAGAGTGCCACTTGCTCACGGTAATGTCAACTTTGAATAAATCCTCTCTCATTTCCCTTTTTTTTCTGTTCAACCAGTCTTGAAGAAATTTGCCTGCAGCGATTCAGCAAGTTTGGTGTTATTTACGAGATGAAATGAAGGAACTTCAGAAATAAAAGAAGGAAATACCAAGGACTAAAAAAACGTAATAAAAAAGCAACACAATTTATGTGACACTCCAATTATATAAAATTTCCCCAGAGATGAGCCTGGCACGCTCAAAGATCCAAACATTAAAAGTCAACCCACAGAAGTCTTCTATACCAACAATACACTCTACACACTTCAAACTAGACAGCAACTTCTAGAAGCCAAAAGAATAAAACAGACCCAAAACCTAACGGAATTCTTCTCTTAACCAGACCTCCAGTGGTAATTTTTTAATCCTCTTTCAAGACAGCACTGAGAAGCAAACTAAGTATATCAACAAAGATTTCAGGTTTGCTAGCGAATTCTTTTAGACCTTCTTTCCTGCTCCGCTCCACCATGTACTGTCAGGTTACTAACAAGCTAAGATGGAGTCCCATACATATGAGCTGGTTTGCACGGTATTTATCCCATATACAAATAAAATAAAGCCAAATGCACCTAGCTTAACAAAAGATGTGCCTTTTTAAAAATCCTGATGCACTATGAAAAAACATTTAAGTCAGTCTAGAAAGAGTACCAGTGAATAAGATTAATAAAAGATGCAAACCAAGCCTTTGAGGACCCGTAGGAACAGCTGTTTCTGCCTTGAAGTATAGAAACATGGTCTAAATGACTTTTTGAGGTCCCTTCCAGTGCTATTTTTACATGATTCTCTCAGTTACCAGTTTGTAGCACTTACAGGCATCATGGCAGATCCTAAAAATATTTAGTAGAAATGTACTTGCCAAAAAAAAAAGTAAGGAAAAAATCACAGAAACAATGCAATCTGCTTGACACACTTGTGCAGATCATTTGTTTGTGAGTTTCATCTCATAACCTGGATATGGCAATCTAAATGTTAAATGAAAGATAAGAAAAGTCAAACTTAACAGTCTAAACATGGGATGCCTCAGGTTGGATGAGTCAGTGCCCACAAGAAGAAAGAAAAGTGTGTTCAGGTGTGCTCCCATCAAAATCATTAAGTGGCTTGATTTAAAATCATTGCATAGAACGAATGTCACCTCAACTCAGTTGGTAGCAAGGCAGCCACCTCGAGGTTCTTCCTACAGTCAAAAGCGATGAGAGATTCACCCTCTGCAGAGGCCTTACTCTCCTCTTCAACAATAATTGGAACCCAGCTGACTCATTCAGATTAGCAGCCTCACTTCTAGGTTGCTTTGATCAAAAAAAAGGATGAATGCTCTCCTCAGCAACCCACCCACTACCATTAGACATAATCTATGGGAGACCAAGGAACTCGATTTCCACATATTGAACCACAAAGCTGTTTATCACAATATAGACTTATTTGAAAAGTGGTCACAGAAAGCCCTCAGGGAATAATGACCACACTAGTCACCATCTATTTGTTTACAAGAAGGGAGAGAAAGTCCAAGAATGGAATACTCTTTTTATACCTGTAATCAGAAGCCACAGCAGAAGTATGCGTCAGGCAGACAGGGATCCGAAAGGGAGGTCACTAGGCAATTACTGCCGTGAGACACACTGACCTAGAGGTTTGAAATCTATGTCAGTCCATTATATTTTTTATTCCCCCTATGTGTGGAGGTACACAGTCATCCAGAAATACACACAAAAAACCCACAAAAATTTGTCTGATTTCTTCAGACTTCTTTCTAGTAGGAATTATCATGGGCAGCTTTCAAATCAGTTCTCCTATGTTAGGCAGATTAGAGAGCACAGAGCAGAGTACAGAAAGACAAACAGAAGCTGGCTTTCACCTAGTCCCAGAGAAACTGGGCAGAGCGGCCATCCCAAGGCAGAAAGTCCTGCTTCTGACTGGAAGTTGCAGCCTGTGCAAGTTGGTGATATTTCCTACGTAAAGCTTGACTGAGAGTGCTACTCAAAATGCTAAAGGGCAGTAGGACCTTCCAAAAAAAAAAAAAAGCAGTTCAGCTATCCTACTGAAGATCTACATCGGTGGCTTTTCCTGGAATTTCAGATATAGCACTGGAAAAAAGTAACATCAGGTGATGTTACCAAGTGACTTCCATGGATCAATGGCATTACTCTAACTTGGAGCAAAGTTTTGTTCACTGGAGCTTTGATTACAATGTAAAGTTTTCAGAACTCTCTATTTTGTCAAGATCTTGGGAAGAAGTTGCCACAGATGGCAGTTACATTCTCATATCACTATTAGGTGGGGACCTACAGTGCTGGGCCGCGTTGTATATCAGTAATGGCTTCTGCAGTTACTGACACATAATACTTAGCTGGAGTGTAGCAAGTTTAGAAGTTCAGTTTCAAAATTCTCTACCCCTGACTGGGAAACTGAATCCCAAAAGGTTTCAGGGCTTTGATGAAGTTTTCTCGCATTTCAGGAACAAAGCACTGCTGTATTACTCTGATCTGCTTATCACTGGGCTACCATCAATTCCCTGTCTCGTTTCGCACTCATATATGCTTCAGCAGTAAAAACAATGTTCTTCACATGGTTGTAAATACCCCTATGCATTATCAAGGTGCCTGGATTACACTGGCCTTTTTGGTTTCCTTGTTTATTAAACTGCTCAGCAGTTCACGCACATTGTGCAGGGAATTTGGTTTTGAATTACACAAGACCTCACATTTCTAGAATGGGTTTTGCCCATTTCGGTAGTTGTAGCATTCATTATCTCCCTAAAAACAACCTGTTTACACTAAAGTATTGTTTCTGCTCTCTATCCTGTATTTTCTTCATTTTTAGAAAGGAACAGTTGGTAAAATTGAACTGCAGCTATCAAAAGTCATCACTTAAAACACCTGTCACATCACTAAATAATTGGTACTTACATACTGACGACACAAAGATAGTTAATCCTTTTTTGGTGTACTGTACGAGCCAAATGCTCTGTTGGTAAGGCTTTATGGGTTTTCCTTGAGTTATAAGTCTTATCAGAACTGACTGAGGAAACAGACCCAAAAAGGGAACAAATCTGGAACCACAGAGAAAGACTTCTGTAGCCCTGTATCTCGGGACAAGGGCTTCAAACGGAAACGAAACTGGTGCCTGAATCACATAGCACCAAACAATTGCTTTGTTTTGCTGGGGTTTCCAGGGCAGCTTGCTGAGTCAGAAAGAACGAAGGCTCGGGGCTACTTGGCACTGTATGAGGTGTCTCTTCTCACTGAATCCTTTAGAGTCACACATGACAACTTAGAAACAGACTGATTTACCATGATATCTGAAGATGAGAGAAAGTGTTGCATTTACAATAGGGCTAAGGGTTGGGACAGGAGTCAAGAGTCATATACAACATAGACATGAAAAATAACATGGAAAAAGCTCAGAGAGGAAAACCAGAAGATTCAAGAATGTGGGCTGCCCCAGCCACTGCTGCCTGCTCTCCTTTGGAAAAGGAATGGAGAGGAGATGCAGGACCACTGCCTTCAGTCACAGACAGAGAAGGTTTATTCATGACTCTTCAAGCTATGTAATTTAGAAGGTAAAATTCCACCTGTATCAATCCAGTAACTCAAGGGAACTCTTTCCTGACTACAGTAGCTTCCAGATTACTCACAGATCCGGACAATGACTGAAGGCATCACATTTATATGGCCCTCTCTTTCATCACTGGAATCACAGCTTCTCCTACCATTTTTTTGCCATTGAGCTCTTTCAAAGGACCACTTAGTATGTCTCAATCTATTGCCTTCAGGATCTTCTAAACACCATGAAAAGAAATATCATGCATTTTGCACACTCTCCACAGACAGAAATATCCAGATACAAATAATATGGTTATATAAAGAGTGACTGTGACTCCACAGAGTGGTTTCCTGTTATCCTGACAAGGCTGTCTAGTCCCCAGCTTGTCCCCTAGGCTGTTATTAGTTCAGCTCTGTCTGCACTGGCTGAAATTTCGTCTCTTCGATGTAAAGTATGTTCTTACACTATTTACACCCAGACTAAAGCAAAATGCATTTCTGGAAAAGGCAAGGTATCTGCAGTTTTAGGGCCTGCTACCAGGCTTCCGAGTATCTGTCAGCTTTCCCATAAACACTTGCTGCAACTTGTGAGAGTCGCACATTGTCTTAATTTCATTAGGCTTTTACCTCCTGGCAGTTGCTACGTGTTAGCTAACATAATTTATTTTCCCCTTGTGAAGAGGTTTTGTGAAAGCTGAAGCTGCAGAGTCTGGATTCACCCTGCACAAACACACTGTGGTAATCTAGACAGATAAAGCACTCCAGCTCCGCACCAGGGTGCCCTTGGGATGTGCTCCTCAGCTGCGACAGTAATATGGATAAGAGACAGCAAAGCCTCTCAGCAGCACGTACAAGGCACAGACTCATTCACTATAATTAGGCTTAGGTGTCCCCTGCCCCCCCTTCATGTCATGAAAAGAGAGAAAGACGACTACAAGAGGCTTTGCCATTCCAACACTACACAAACTACCAAGTGCTACATAAACTGGTACTCAGGAGTCATATCAAGATCTACAGACTAATGGACTTAACCAACACAAGAGAGAGACAATGCAATAAATGTTGACAAAACAAGACATGAATTCCCACCTTCCCTCTAAGTGAAGATGAAATAGCCTTGCTACGTGGCTTGAGTATGGATGGTTACATATACACACAGGCTAAGAAATAATAATTATGCGTCTAGAAAAGAAGGTTAACAGCAGCAGAGATCAGTTCCAGCCCATTTCAGAACCATTCTGTATGTGCTGAAAACAAGCACACAGAGACACAAAGAAAAAAGGTGAGAGAATTGTGAATTTAACTGTCAGAGGTTTTGGTCAATATTAAAAGGTGATGAAAAAGGGTGATCACAGCATTTTAAGTTGGTCAGGAAAGGCTGATGGTCATAAACCACGGCTCTATTTTTTTTTCCAGAAGGGAAGTTGAGGAGAAAAGACAACGTGATGAACACATCGGCTGATAATGCCAAATTCCATAGGCAACAGCCTGAAATTTAATCCTACAAATCACTAAAAGGAAAATGTTTGGTTGAAACAGCTTGCTCTCAGAATTGCTCCCCCCTCCCGCCTTGAGTCTGTTCCTGAATGAGCTGATGTCACTCAGCACATCCATAAAACAGATTAACTGTTAGATAATCTGATTTGGGGAAGAGGGGGGGGTAAGCTACCCGCTAGCCACGGCACACTCTGCTAAAAGCACATAGTATAAAGAGTCACAAATATAAAGCTGTACAGTCTGATCCTCCTCTTGCATTTGCAACGAGTTTGGAAGCATTTCTTCTCCAGCCAAAAAAGGCAAAAGGATTTGACGTGGTGACAGTCAGCTCTTTGCTTAAAATGCCCACATAGCACATGGATGCTGTGCTCTGATTTAAGAGATTATTCTAGACCCATTAGTAATAGATATTATAAACCTCTGCCTTTAAAAAGAAGAAAAACCAAACACCAAACAACACTTTTCTTTACTGTTAAATGCATGAGACTGTATGTATGCTTTTTGTGTTCTGAAGTAGGGAGTCAAACCCTGGTAGCAGGTAGTAATTTTTTTAATTATTTTGCTTTCAGCAGCTTTTTATTAGTTAAGCCTATTCTTCTCTCTCTTTGCAGTGATTCTTCTCAACTGGTTTCATTTCTTGGTTCTTGGTGTCAATAAATGTAGACGGTTGTGGCTGAATGAGAGAGATCTGATTTTCTCCACCCAAAGAAGTGATTTAAATCATAAAGCACCTCCCAGAAAAGAAGCAAGCAATGAAGCACAGCAGCTGCTGCTTTTCCAGAGAGGCTGGACAGCAACAAGCTGCAAACATCACAGCTACTCAAAATTACAACCCGAGTTTGTCTTCCATAATTTATCACATTTACACAGGTGCTAAGAATACTGATTTGCTTTGCCTGGGCTTCTGGAACAAACCATTATTCTGTGGGACTTTTAAGTATTTCATAAGTAGAACGAAGTACAGCGAGATCTACATTCCTAAGTATAACAGGGAGAAGAGATGTGCACAAAGGTACTACAAAGTGCCTAATTCTGAAAGTCACATCCCAGACTATTCCATACCCCATTTCACAACAGAGGAAGTTTGTATGGATTTAAGCAGTCATTAGAGAATTATTTAAGTGGAAGTTTCACCTTACTGATTTTCAGTTCAACACTCCATTTATTGTAATCCTAAACTGAGGATAAGGGCCCCTACTTTTAGCTCACCAAATGTCCCATTTATCAGTTTGCTTGCCTTCAAGAGACCTGCCTGTGGGCTGTCCTTTCTAGATTGTTTTGTTTTACTTCTAACTGTCTGGAATACCTGCAGTATATTATTAAAGCCAAACATTTTCACAAGACTGCCTTCCTGCTACTTTGCACTTGACGGAAGCTGGCAGTAAGAGGTCTGGCCCTACCCTATCTCTGTCCCGAGGACTCAAGCAGTGATGTCTTCGTAACCCAATCTTTTGGGGTTCCAGCTTTGGAAGAACCCTACAGCCAGGTGATTTATTGCTACCCAGGTGCACAGGAGCCTACATTGTAAGGGTAACACTCACCTCTCTCCGTACAGTGATGTTGCACATGTGCCATAGGTTCACCATGCAACAAAGCTGCACGTTTGCTGGAAGTCTCTAAAACACCTCGGAAGGTCCTGGCCTAAATTGGACCATAGGGAGTACACAGATGTGAGGGAATTTCACTCTTTAAGCCTTGAGGGGTGAGATCTTCACTGACTGGGCTTGGGAGGGCCTGTTCTCTGCAAATTTTATTGCCAGACACAGATTGTGATTTGTAAAGCATCTCCTCCCTGAGCTCACCTTCCTGCAGTGGCACTAAATCCATCTAAAACTAGAAAAGCAGTGATCCAGACCCTAAACGGTCAGTGCAAACTCTTTTGCCTTTGTCTAGACTGTACATTACGTGCTGGAGGGCATGGAAAGTATCTCAGAACAGAATCATTGAAATTCTGAAAAATTTATGACTACTGATAAAACAGTTGGTCACATTGTCTAATACAGAGCAATAAGAACAAGAGGAATTTTCAAGTACACCCTAAGGAATTGATTTAGTGCATATGTAGGGCCACTAGGTTGCAGCTGAATAACAGCGCTGACATCCTGTTGTGTGCATGATGTGCCCAGATGTGGGAAATAAAACCGAGCTGCCAGGAAAATGACCTTCAAGTTACAGTACAAAACAACCACCCATCAGAACATCATCCAGGCAACATATTTATGGAGGTGCTAGAGAGGGAGGCAAACAGGTGCATGTTTGGGACTCATTAAGAGTTAGTGCCTGCAATTAGTCAGAATCCGTGATCATTAATCCCAGAAATTCCCTGTTACAAAAGATGTTCAGTCATTTGGCCAGATGTTCCTCACGCAGCCTTTAAAAGGAACTGCCCTGTATCTGCATCGTAAATATTTGACTGTCTTAGTCATTCAACAATGGAAACTTATTTAGCCAACAGCTTGTTAATAAAATGACCAACAAACATACAGCTTCCTAGGGATGTTTTGGTTCTTTGCCACACAAAAATTATAGGCAACATTCAATGAAACAATACGTTTCAAATTTTTTTGGTAAATATTTTTGTAGTAAATTTATACCATAAAACCAGCTCTGAAATCACAAAAACATTCTCTTTAGTTCTAACTAAAGCTGTGTAAATAATTTTCTGTCTGATGCATTCAGTGAGAGATACGTACTCTTGCAATTACGTCAGGCCAACTAAATTGTTCTTTAAAAATTAACCAGCACCTCACCCAATGTAGCATGTATATTTTTTCTAACAATGCCGATAATAATTTTGAACAAAGCCAGAAAGTGGAAGTAGAGATTATAGTAAATGGAAAAAAATCTCTAACAATGCTTCACAGAGTTCAAAATCTGAGACACAATAACTTCCAATGTTGAAAGGGAAAACAAAACAGATCCTATCTATTCTTCTTGGAAAGAAAATGCATTGACTTCAATGGAAACAGAGTTAAGTTCCACGTGTGCAACTTTTCTTCCAGTTTCACTTGTGGAAGTCTGAACGATTTCTCCCTAAGTATCTAGTTCAGCTGTCCCTGACTGCAAGGAACCTGCAAAGTTCCTGCACTCCTGCATCATTAACATACAAAACTGATTCTGAGCCAAAGCCTTGGATTTGAAGACAATCATCCTGTGAGGATTAAGCCCTTGTCTAAGCAGAAAGGAAAGATACCACCTACAGGGCCAATTCTCCAAGGATACACCAAACCTATTTTAAAACCTAGTCCAAAATAGCCTTTCTTATGATCAAATGTCTTCCATAGTCAAGATGGTTTTTTACCATTTTAGACATATTTCTAGACTCCCCAGATTTCAGCTAGGGTTCTTGTTCAACTTCTTCATCAATACAGATTTTTATTCTAATTTCAATCTGAGACAGGAGAAATCCTGGATGAACCCCTACTACACACCTGCCATGTCCCATATCATACCTCAGGCCACCAGGACTCCAGTCTTCTGCATTTGAGGATCCATGTGCAAGTCACTGCCAAAAAGCACGGGTTGCTGTTCGACTCCCCCACTTCTGTGTATGTATGTGCGTAGCCTTCAAGGTTTTCTATAGTAGTTTTTCTTCAAAACATTAGCACACAACTTCTCAAATACCTCAATTCTGGTTAAGGCATTGCATTTTTTTTTTAGTTTATGAAGTGATGAACCAGCTGAAACACCCACAGCAATTAAATCAGGACCACCACAAGTAGGAAGACTGCCATCCTTCTCTCTTCTAAGCTAAAGAGATTTATCACGTGTTTCCTCATCCCCATAAAAAGTTACCTCTCCTCTATAACACGCTATAGAAGTCTTTTCAGTGGTGAGCCTCCTTGTACATGTTGAAAGGCAAAGGGAGATGCAAAATCTAATAACAAAGAAGCATGACTCTTTTAATGAGGTCTCAAGAAGTCCCTCATTCTCAAGGTACTGGTTCAACAGAACAGAAAATTGGGAGCAGCCCCCTCAGCTTCTCAACCCAATTCTTCAGTTTCCTCATCGTGTCTGAACAGGTTAGCAGGACAAAGTAGGTAATTAGATTGGAGGCAGCTAGACTGAAAAAGGATTTGGACCACACCTTGTAAAAAAAGTGTTATGTTTTCATCTTTTGTGGATCCTCTTCATAATGAATTTCAAATATGTAGATGCATGAGGCGGGGGGGTGGGGGGAACGGGGGTTTTGTTTCTGTGCCCTTACAAGTTTTTTGAAGTCAGGAAAGGAAAGGCTGACAGAAATTCTAAAACAGAAGGGTGTGGTGGGTTGACCCTGGCTCCCCCACTTCAGCTGCACAGAGATGAGAAAATATAATGAAAGGCTCATGGGTTGAGATAAGGACAGGATGATCAAATTCTAGAAAAAGAATTTAATTTATTACTGATCAAATCAGACTAGAATAATGAGAAAATAAAACCCAAATCTTAAAACAACTTTCCCCTATCATTACCTTCTTCCTGGACTCAACTTTATTCCTGAATTCTCTTTCTCCTCCCCCTGAGCGGTGCAAGGGAATGGGGAATGGGTTGCAGTAAATTCAACACACATTGGCTGCCACTCCTACCTTCTCAGGGGGAGGACTCTCCAAACTCTTCCCCTGCATTAGTGTGTACTCCATTGTGTTACACTACACTCTCTAAAAACATCCACCATAAATATGATGTAGTCTGTGTTTTACTTCTTAAAGCTTCTGACTGTGCTCTCTAGGAATTCTGGGCTTACTAGCTCTACTGTTCCCTAGAGCGCAAAAATTCCAAAGCACTATGCACAGCAAAAACTTTTGCAGCTTCTGCTAAGTTGCATTTGATGATGACCTTGATGTCACGACACTTTGGCTGCTGTCAATAGACCTGTTCTCCTCCATAACTACCTAAGTATTTGGCACCGTTTTCAATGTCAGTACCCTGCATAAAAGCAGACAGTCTAATTATTCTCTCTCATAAAAAACAGTTTTCATGAAAGAGCTGTTGATGGATCAACTTCCATTCAAACCGCAATATTGCGGATGAAGAGAGCATAAGGTTGTCATTCAAATTCTGGGCCTAATCCTGCCACCTCTGCTGTGCTCCAGGAAGAATCCAATTGACTGAATAACTATTGAGCATGAAGATGGTAAAATATGACATTTTAAAACTAATAAGTAAGCATTCATCCTACCTTTGTGTTTCTCTGCCTGCTATGCTATTGTTAACTGTGTAATGGAAGGGAGTTCTGGATTCTCCTAGACTTACTACACAAACAACAGAAAACAGCTTTCCGATGCCCAATAAACAATGAATAAAGAAAACCTGTATACTTACCATTTTTCTGCCTACTTTCATCTCACAATCCTGTTAGTAGTAAGACAGATTAAAAAGGTCAGTTTTCTCTACTGGGACAAAGCACAAACCAAACGTTTCTGCACCATCCAGGCCTTTTTGCTGTAGTCCATTTACAAACCAAAGCTGCTTTACAGGGTTACAAGCTTACTGCATCCATAAGAGATATGGGAGAAAGAAAAGCATGATTTTCTGGGCACTATTATACTAACAAATTGCCAACAAGCAACCCCTAACCCAGCTATTGGTGTACATGTAGCAAATTACATTATATTAACTCACATAACATTAGAATCACATTCCTCATCAATGGAAAATACAGATATACTTAAAAACATATTTTTTTTCTCCTAAACAGATTTTAAGTATTAGTATATTTACTTATCTTTGACAACTATTCTCATACTATGTTTAGACATGAGTAAATTCATTACAGTCCATCTTTTGAACTTGTATCATCACCATTATTGGGCTTTTTTTTTTTGCTCAGAAAAGTATTGGTCACTCTTCTCTAACTAGTATGTGACTAAACTATGGTATTAGTATTCACAGATCTGATGACAGATCAGACAACTAAAAAGTTATTCCCTCTAGAACGAACCACTGATGCCCACACAGACAGAAAAAAATCCTATTTTAATGTCTATTAAAAATACTAACAGAAAGTTCCTGGAGAAAAATGAAACTTTCTGAAAACATTTCTATGAAATGTTCTGCCATTTCCGCATATTTTCTTATCCAAATCAATCCACATTTGACATGTTTTTACTTTAAAAAATCTGACACAAAATGTTTTCCATGTTCTAGATTAAAAGAACATTAGTTATAGAATCATATAGAATGGAATGGTTTGGGTTGGAAGGGAAGTGAAAGATCATCCAGTTCCAACTCCCTTGCCATGGGTAGGTACACATTGGGTTGCTCAAAGCCTCATCCAACCTTGCCCCGAAACAAATCCAGGGATTGGACATCCACTTCTTTCCTAAATCACTTAGCCTTCAAAATAAGATGCGGTGGAACTTGTCCTTTTAATACCAGCTTAGAAGAGGCTTTTCAGAGTGAAGGACTGACAAACAAGGAGTTGATCCTGACAAAAGAAAACAATTATGGGAACTGTACTATATTTCTAATTATAGAGATCACGACTCACAACAGACGTGTTATGAACCACATTAAACATACAAATTAATATAGCGTTCATCATATTATGCTGTAATGGCAGAACATCCTTCCTGAATCTTAAGTCTTGTAACTGAAGTACTCCAAAAATGTTGAGCCAACAAAACTCACGAGAAGAAGTAAAAGCATTTATTGTAAAATTACACTAAGAACGGAAAAAACTTTCTGCACTGCCTAGAATCAAGCCCTCTGCTGATATTTTCACATCTACCACAGGGCACTTTCTCAGTGGGAGTGGGTGAGAGAAAAGCAAGGCAATGTAATTGCAGTAGGATTCAATAGCAACAGGACTCTCCTCTCAGATGCTAGAAATTTTCTTCATGATCACCTTGAATAATAGTTAAGGGCCATAAAACTGAAAAGACCAAATGTATAATTTATGAGCTGAGAGGATTTCAGGTTTTTTTGTGTTAGGAGAAATAAAATTCTTCATGCCTTAATTTTAATTTCTGAAGCATGCTGGGGAAAAAAAGAAAAAAACCAAAGCGGGATGGTACAAATGCTGACAAGTCTCTAAAGCATCATATTTGAACCCTGAGATGAATTTGCATGCAAATGCCAAAAAAAACCCCAACAACTTACACCAAGACAAAAACATCTGTTTTTTTCAGTTATGACTTTTCTTCCAAAATATCTCTTTAAAACTATTAGAGTCAGGTTGCCATCAGAAACAATATCTTAAAGACAAGAAACCTCTCAAAGTTCCTTTTCTCACTCCCAGGTTTCCTAGTTTTTCTGTTTTAACAAAGTATTAAAAACATTACGCGCCGTTTGTGACATGACCAAGCATAAAGTCTCTAAGTAAATATTCTAAAAGCCTTCTCCATCATCAAGCAAACTCTTTGAAATTAATCCTGTGTTGGCAAGGTTGGTCCCAGAAGAACACCAGAGATTTCAAGTACGCATAGTTATTGGCTTTCTCTGTTACGATCATTAACTATCACAGGTTTCTACATGCAAGGACTACAAAGCAGGAAATAAGGAAAAAATGAAGACAAATATGGGAATAAATCAAGACGCTATAGGTTGGCAAAATAAAAAAGCACAGCTCCTTGCCTCCTTGCTACAGAATTGGCTCTTTTATATTCAACATATAAGGCTTAATATAGAATGCTTATTACCAGTAGCTGCATTTTTTAAGTCAACAGCTCATGCACTTAAAGCACTTCTGAATCTTCCCAGGGTCACATATTAGATATTCAACAGTGCTTCTTCATAGACAGGGACGTATGGTTCACTTCAGGATTTTTTTTATGGTGAAAAGCAGTGCAAAAAGAAAGTCTTGGGGATTCAGGTGTTCTTCCTTTTTATGGCTTGTCTTTGGAGAGTTTTGAATAAATATTTTATTAATACTCCACTGGGAGAGAAAAAGTAAAAAGGGAAAGGTACAACTCTTTCCTAGCATATACATAGTGTGAAAGAGTGAGTTTTTGGAGCAAGACCAACCGCTCGTCTTTCAAAGAATGTGTATATCCATAACACAGCAGAAGTGTAATAAGGCATTTGTTGACAAAGGGACTATTTCACACTTCATTTGGAAGTTTCACTTCCTCAATGTAAAAGATGCTTAAAAAAAAGAAAATCTTCAAAGAAACACCCGAAATGATTGAGAGCTAAAAGGGAAGGCTCAAAACACAGCACACGTAATGTCTTAAATTTCTGTTAGGGTCCTGTAACAAGCATAGTTAATCTTACAACCTGGAATCATACTGTAGAAAAGTATTGGAAAACTTGAATGCAATCAGAAATTACATATACTGGGCTGGATTAACATCTCAGAAACCTAACTGGAAAACCTGACTGTGATGAAAAGACTGATTATGGTTGGAAAACACATGTAAGTATTTAGCAAGTTGGTGGTTTTCCTTTCTCCCTCTCAACTTTGATACGTGCCCATCCTTTCCACCTGCAAATGTCACTACAAAGCTGACTGGAGGATACACATCTCTGCAACTCCCTACTGAAGTAAATTCTCACCTGTTTAGTATCCTCCCTCAGAAGCTGTGCATCCTCACACCTTATTGAAGCACTGGGTACTGTCCGTGGGAGGGATGACAAAGCTCTTGACAGCTGCAGGATGCTCCTGGTGCGGGTGCTCCAGCAAGCTCTTAAAACAGTGAGGGCACTGGGTTCATCCAAGGACAGTGACGGGAAGCCACCTGTCTTTTCTCAAAAAAAAAGTCCTCAGACAAAAGATGATCTGAATGTCAAATACCTAGATAGAAGTGCTAAGGGGCTGAGAGGACACTGTGGAGGAAGGAAAAATTAAGTACTTATGCATGATAACTATGTATGAACTTTACTCAGAAAATGTTTCTGGACCTTGGAGATTTTTCTGGGAAAAAGAAAAAAAACACCTTAAGGAAAAAAGAGAAAGCTTAAAATGACTACATTTTCAAGTCTTGCACAAGAAAGTGACAAAGAAAAAACCTACCGTACTTTTTTTTTTGTCTCAGTTTAAAGGCTGAAAAGGGGAACTTAAAATGAATGCTAAGGGCTGAAAACTGCATTTTCGAAGTGTTGGAGGTCTGAAATGAAATACTGGAGGATGGAATAGATCAGCGTAGGTAAAAGAAAATTTTGAAATGGATATTTACAATAAAATTCGTAGCAGAGGACTGAAATATGGTGGGTAAGAAAGGGAGAGGAACATTAGAAAAAAATGTTTTTCAGCTCTTCTCTTTTTACTTTTGAACATTCCTGCTGTCATTCTCCAGGTACGATAAATGCTACGTAAAAAGATTAATGTATAGACAAATAAGAATCGTATATTTAATTAAAGGCATATGTCTTCACTTTTTTTCCTTATTTGCAGAAACTTAGCTATATGGAAACCAGAGCTCTTAATATTTTTCAAGGAGGATTAATTAGCACCACTACTTCTTCCATTTGTGGAGATTTTCCAACCCTCAAAATTCAGAGGACTGTCTCAATAGTTCTGTCCTCTGCAACAAGGATTCTAGTTTCTAAAAAGATCACATTATAGCAGCTTCCCTTAGCAGTGCTGAGGGTGAAATAGGCTTCTGTAAAGCACTGAACTGGAAAGTTCAAAAATAGTGTGAACTGAACAAGAAAATAGCTTATTAAAAAACCCCAAACCATTAAGTGAAAGTACTAAAAGAAAAACAAAAGCAAAATATCCTCTGTGCAAACACATTTCTGCTAGTGGAAAACAGAGAACTCAATGTTTAGTTAACTTGTCTTCGTTCTTGTCTACCATTTGTGTTCATGGTTTGGTTTCTTTCTTTGGTATGTTTAACTGCAACATGAACCTCCCAGGTATGTCTTTGTTCTGGCAGGTGCACCTCTCCCTCCCCCTTCCAGCTCAGACTAATGCCGATTAAGACTCGTGTGAATAAGCTCTTAGATGATGAGACAGGAATATGTATCACAGGTCTTCTCACCTAGCAGCAATGATCAGAAAGAAGCAGACAGAAACACTAAACTAGTGTTTCTGTCTAGACTTCATCTCCAGACATCTCTTAACTGGCTGTAAGTAGCTTCACCTTGTCAAGGACAGAAGCAGAATTTGCGAGTGATGTTTTATCCATGACTGCAATATTAGGCCCCTAAAAAAAAGAACCTGAACCTCATAAATGACATGTCAGAGGAGCTGCAGCAATGAGCGCTTCTTCAGGAGCTTCTCAAGGCAGGAAAGCAAGGGTAGCCACCAGAAAGGATATACATGAACGTTTTTAATGCATGTTTGTGGAAGAAAAAAAAGGGAAAACTGGACAAGAGAAGGCAATCAATCAGTTGAGCATCCATGGCCATCTAAGGATATTAAAGATTTCTCTCAATATACACCTGGAGCAAACAAAATGCTTAAATAGCAGGCAGAGAGTAATAAAGAATGCAGACAAGACCTAAGCATTAAAATCAACAAAGTAGAGTCAATTTAAATGATTATTTAGAAAGGACAAAATACGATATATTCTGCTTCATAGCGATCTTCTGCAAGTTTAGGAGAAAGAGATATATGGGATGTATTAAGAAAAAATTGAAATAATAGCATAATAAATATAAAGAAACACAGGTTTGCATGTTATCTTTTCCTCAAATGGTTAAGTCAAGCAGATCTAAATTTTTATATCACAAGGTTAGTAATGCCACTCATACATAAATTTCAGACACTGTCTAAAGTCACTTCTTGTGAAGACACCATAGCCCTCAATATCAAAACTACTCTTGCGAAGCAGATCTAATACTCAGTCACATTGCCTTTATATTACCAACAATCTTTTTTCCCCATAGCCTACAATAAACATAAGTTTTGCAACACAGTTATTTATGAATCTTGATTGGATGTTGATTTAATAGGCTAAGTAATTAATTTGATAGATTGCAAAAGTTTTAATCGTGTTTTCTTCTTAACAGTTATTCTTTGGCCATGATATCTTGCTAACATCAGCCTCTGTAACACCTGTTTCACGTACTTACGTGTATCCCACAGATTTGCCATTTAGAGCTAGGAAAAGAAAAAAGACAACCCTGAGCCTTCTACAAGCGTACAGAACCACAGAATCATTAAAGCTGGAAAAGACCTCTAAGATCATCCAGTCCAACCGTCATCCCAGCACCACTGTCCATACTAAACCATGTCATATACTGCACTTTCTTCAGCCAAAATGACTGACATTTTTTGACAAGAGCCACCAAAAACACTGGCTGCAAAAGTCAGGACCGAAAATGCAGAGTCTGAGAGACCTGGAGTGCTTGAGCTCCCAGTAACTCAGCAACTTCCACACCAGCCGTCCTGTGCCTGCTCATCACATTGACACATCAGCTCACCACAGACTCCTGAACTGGATCTGACACTCCTCTGGGGACTAAGCTGCCTGCTCCTCTCCTGGGCACATTCCATAGCGCCTCAACAACAGCAGCCAGCGGCCATGTGCAAAACAACATGGATCTGTTTTCTTTTTCACTTCCAGATGTTGGAGTAGGAGTCGTCAGTTCCCAGCACAATGGCCTCCTTGGTAAAATAAATCGCCATTCTATCATTGTGTAAAAAGCTGCAAAACTTTAAGACACTATTTTAGCGATAGCATTATTTTAATACTATCATTAAAAAACACCAAAGAGGTAAATGAGGACATTAAGGGATACTGGCAGTGCCAAAAAAGAAATTTCTTTTTACCATCAGAAGAACCACAATATAAACAATATATTCAAGTCTTCCTTCTTTATAAAGGTAAAAATAATAATTCAAATATACTGACATATTGCTGGCTAAGATCTGAGCTCTCAACTCATCAAAAGTAACAGTGAGTAATTTGGAGCCAGCTCTAGGCTTAGACAAATCCTGCAGATGCCCAAGACAGCATTAGGTGAGGGAAGGGCAGAGCCAGTCCAGCTGCAGGTGCTGCGGCAGGGTTCGGAGCACATGGCTCGGCACCCACTCTGGAGCTGCAGCCAAGCCCTGCACAAGCACTAGACAGCACTAGCCCACAGAAATCATGGCTGCCCCCACCCTGGAGGTGTTCGAGACCAGGCTGGATGAGGGTATGAGCAACATGATCCAGTAGAAGATGTCCCTGCCCATGGCAGGAGGGTTGGAACTGGATGATCTTTGAACCCAAACCATTCCATGGACTCTTCTTGTAATCTTTCTGATCATATTTTGATTCTGTAGCTACAGTCCTGCAAAACCATCTTTCCAGGGTCCCTACTTCTTTGTTTTCACCCACTCCCTCCTTGCCTCTTCCTTTGGGGTGCCATGGCCCAGGCTGGGCTTCCACAAGGTGCAGTTTTCCCCACCATACTGAGCAGCCCAGCCTTGGCTTGGCTCCATCCGGAGCGGCGCTCACCGTTCAGCTTCTGGCTATGAAGCTGACTCCCTCCCAAGTCAGTCTGTCTACTGCCAGATTTTCAAATGCATGAACTTTTTGTTTAAATACATAAACCTGGCAGTTGTTTCTCAGTAGCTTATCCAGATACTGCTTCCTGCTGCACCATACATATGCTAGATTTCTTCTCATTTGAACTTTTAAGCGTGACCTAGTTAGTGACATCATTGCTAATGACTCTCCACTCATGGCTCTGCTGCATATATTTTCTTTACCTCTATTTTTGGCTTTATACTTCCTTGAAAATATCTCTTGATGCCAAGACCAATCTACTTCAAAACAATTCTGAACCATCAGTTTGGTTCATATTAGTCATGTACAGTACTGACATATATGCAAGTTTGCAGACTGCAAACCCTTTGGAGAGGAATTTTGTCAACAAACATAACCCACAGAACAGCAACATATTCTACAAAGGAAAAGATGTACGGAAAGACAAATTCAGCCTGAACTACTTTTCTGTTACTGGAGGAGGAAAGTCACTAACGTGATTTACTGTCAAGAAACACATGCCAATGTATAAAAATCAGGCTCGTATAATTTAAGTTTCTTTAATTATCTGCCTGCTCTTCGGCACCTACACTCTTCTTTTTATTTGCTTCACTTGCATCCCCCATACCATGTGCTCTGCCTGTGCTTTCATTGCTCCTGGCATTTCTTCCAGTAGCCCCTTCCAGCCACTTCCTTCTGCCACCAAATTCAATAGCCTGGAGCATGATGCTCAGTGCTGTTTTACACTCCTTAGGGTATGTGAGAAACCCACACAGGGCCAGCAGGACTTCTTGGAGCTCACTCCAAGGCAGGGTACGCTACGGTGCCTATAAGGGTACAAGAAATCTTTGCTTAAGTGACTGACTCCTGCTCCCAGACACAGACAACACTTAAGCGACCCCGGGGCAGGCTTTCCATTTGAGTCCAAATGGCTTTGAAAAGGTTTGATAGGTGAAAGATTAATAATATCTTTTATCAATGATCTTGATGAGGGGACTGAGTGCACCCTCAGTAAGTTTACAGATGACACCAAGCTGGGTGAGAGTGTTGATCTGCTAGAAGGAAGGGAGGCTCTGCAGAGGGATCTGGACAGGTTGGATTGATGGGCCGAGGTAAACAGAATGGGATTCAACAAGGCCAAGTGTTGGGTCTTGCACTTTGGTCACAACACCACCACACAATGATACAGGCTTGGAGAAGAGTGGCTGGAAAGCTGCCTGGTGGCAAAGGACCTGGGGGTTTTGCTCAAAAGCTGGCTGACCATGAGCCAGCAGTGTGCCCAGGTGGCCAACAGCATCCTGTCTTGTATCAGGGTATGTGATCTGATACGTCATATGTAAGTAGAGAAGGGATTGTCCCCCTGTACTCAGCCCTGATGAGGCTGCACCTTGAATCCTGTGTTCAGTTTTGGGCCCCTCACTACAAGAAGGTGCTGGGATGTGTCCAGAGAAGGGCAACAAAGCTGGTGAAGAGTCTGGAGCACAAGTCTTATGAGGAGTGGCTGAGGGAACTGGGGCTATTCAACCTAAAGAAAAGGAGGCCAAGAGGAGACCTTATCATGCCCTACAACTACCTGAAAGGAGGCTGTAGTGAGGTAAGTGTTGGGTCTCTTGTCCCAAGTAAGAACTGATAGGATGAGAGGTAACGGCCTCAAGTTGTGCCAGGGGAGGTTTAGGCTAACTATTAAGAAATACTACTTCATTGAGAGGGTTGTCAAGCATTGGAACAGCTGCCCAGGGAAGTGGTTGAGTCACCATCGCTGGAGGTGTTTAAAAGACGTGCAGATGTGGTGCTTAGGGACATGGCTTAGTGGTGGAGTTGGCAGTGTGAGGTTTCCAGCTGGACTTGATAATCTTAAAGGTTTTTTCTAAACTAAATCAGTCTGTGATTCTGAGGCTGCACACACGACCCATGTTTTCTGGCAGTACAATGCTCTTTTAATGGTTTGTCACCATGTTTTTTTCAAGACCTATGCTTTTTCAAAACTGAGGAAACATACCTCTGGCAAAGGTTTAAATGCCAGCTTTGATTCATAAGCGGTAAAGCAAAGCCTGGCAGAGCAGAAAAGAAGGTCCCTTTAGTTCAGTGACACTGTCCTGTCTCATTGGGATCTCTTTTTCAGATAGGTTCTGCACAATTATGCATAACTCCAGGATGTACTTCTGGAACTTCCGGTTTGCATCTTTAAACTAGTCTCCTTCATGCTTTTGTCTAAAGCACACCAACTGTAAAACATTTTTAATTATTTTACACTTACCTATTAAAATACAGCACTTCCAGATTTGAAATGTCCTAATTGTCACTTGAGAACATAAATTAGAATACAAATCTAGACAGATACAAGAGACAATGCTAAGAAACAGGAGTATATTGTGACTTTTGCTATTAGCTACTGCATACTCTCTTAAGAACTAAAGAAAAAACACTCATCAAGATGTGTCTGTCAGTGAGACTGGGGCAGAGACCCACTGCTCACTGAACAGGGGGTCTGACAGACAGTTTCCCTCATCAGCAGGCTGCTGGTGAAGGAAGCATCATCTGAGGTAGTAGTAACTATAAGCAAAGAAATATTGCTTTGTGGGATTCTTGTCTGGGACAAGAAATTGCAAAATCGAAATACAGGCAAAGGTGGAAACACATACCCTGAGGAACCTTTCATCTTCTTGTCCCTCTGGAGCTCTGACCCATGAAAATTTCTCAGCATTCTTCTGTGAACTGTGTATTGCACGAGTGTGTGTGCATGAGGATGAAACAAAGTTAGAAGGAAAGCACAGACACAAAGAGAATTCAGATACCAGAAAGCTAAATGAGAGAGCAAGAATAAAAAAAGATAACTGATAATTTTCAAATGAAACGGAACAGTAAAATCAATTTTCAGCTGGAGTAATCTCCACAGTCCCAGAGAATAAATTATTCAGTTTAGACTCAATTATTTTTCACCAGTACTTTGGTGTGGCACAACAGCAAAACCGTCTTATTCTTTCAGTCACACACCTATCAATCTCATCCTTTGCTCTGACCTTTATGGGCTCCAATACCACATTGATTTGTGCATAAGATCACTTTCTGCTTAAGCATGAGATGAAGAGTATGATTAATTTGCAAAGGAGACACAATGAGAACTCAGTTACAAAAGCAATCGGGAAAACACATGTAAATAAACACGAGACCTGTCAGAAACAAGATGACTCTAATTTTCTGTTTGCATCAACTCCCACTGTCGTCTTCCCCTAAATGGGAAGTGTCAAATAGCGTGGCCCAGAAACCAGTAAAATGGTATTACCTGAAAGAGCTGCATTTCATTTTCAAATGGTTGCAGGCACATTCCTTATAGAGCTGTCCAAGTACATCTAAAGCTTTCACATGGAACAGGAGACCAAATTCTGGGACTGAGACCTACCTCATTAGTGGAGCTATATATCAAACTGCAGAAAAAGCTGTCTCATAGACACACACATCAATTATACAATTATCCTCCTGGCAGCAGTTCAGCCTCTTCTGCTTCCACCGTATTCATATTCAGTTTATTTAAAAACTGCCTGCACATCTACGCATATTGCCTCATGTATTTTTTACGCATAATTGCTGTTTGCTTCATGTTTGTTAGCTTTTGCACTCTCTCACCCATGACCTGTTTGTTATTTTTAAAAAAAATAACCAAACACAAAACTTGCAGAGAGTTTAAAGGAATAACATCTATTCAGGGAAGGGAGAAAAATACCATGTATGCAAAACAGTGTGGTAACAAATACATGAAATTATTTGGTATTCATATTCTGTCCTGAAACCACCTTTGTATATAGTTGTGAAGAAGGGAAGCAAAATAGAAAGGCTGTCCTTCTAATGATCACTCCCAACAAGAATAGCAATGAAACAAAATCTGCTTTTGCAGGTAGTTTTTTCTTATCAAATTCTTTTCTCCCACCAGCTTTTCCAGATCACTACTGAACATGCATATCTCTTTCTAAGACCCCAGGCAGAGGGCACGAAGTTGCCCCACAGTGTTTAGATTTAGCTAGGAACAGTGACGAACTGGTATCTCTCTTCTTTGCCCCATCATTCCCACTACACTGCATCTGAGATTATTCTCTCAGTGGATGTTTTTCAGAGAGTCTTTCCTCACAATGCTTTTTTCTGGCAGGGGTAGCAATGAGTCCATCCCAGTGCCAAGGAATGAAGCAGCAGTTAGGCAAAAACATGACTGCAGCTGGCAGAGAGCAGCAAACAAGGCAGGCTCATGGCATGCTGTTTGGAAGACAGTTCTCACAGTTTATGCTACTGTCATAGTTAGATTAATGATGCATTTTATTTTCCAAACAATCTAAAATCCCTCCCTCCTTCCCCTCTCACTCGTACACATGGGCAAATGCTTCCATCACACAACTCCCTGTCTCATTATATACAGTTTAGCTACAGCTCACCACAAGTCATCTTTTACATTGAACTGAGGAACCTGATCTGTAAAAAGCTTTCAGAGAAAGGAAAAGCACTGTGCCTTTATACCTAACAAAACAATCTTTGCCCATACTACACAGTACTAAATAATTTGTTTCATTTCAATCTACTCAGATTAAAACTTCAGTCAAAGAGAATGCCTTTCTGAGAGAAATGCAACATCATCTTTGACCAAATATACCTTTGTAAGAATGTAAAAGCCAGACAGGGTTAAAAATATTTGATCTGCTTTTAGAACAGAAGGGAAGACTGAAGAAAAGTTTTTTAAAAGGTAGTTAACGAAACATTCCAGTAACTGTACTATTCAACTGCTGAATAGTCAATGAAATTCAAACGTTTCCCAATTGCACTGAAGTCACAGCCCAGACATGGAGACAAACCACAGCCAGTATGAGTCTGTTGTCCCAGTTCCACCTTATGATCTGCTAGCAAAGCCTCTTCATTGTACCAGAAGCTCTGTAGAAGTCTGTAAGCTCTGACATGAAAACAGAGGTCCAGTATGAGAGTTCCCACTTTAAGAACATCATCCAAATTGCATTTTCGGACAGGGAATTGGTGTAGTTCCTAAAACTACAGCCTGAGATCTCATTTTCCTTGTGCATCCTCCTGAAGTACTTAGTTCCTATGACAGAAGCAGCGCTTAGGTTTTCTGACTAAACTGTATGCCGTGTTATTTCCCAATACTACAAATAACTGTGTGACTTTTTTTTAAACATAAGTCTTAATACATAAAAATATATCTCTGATTTCACCCCTTCATCACCACTGGCAACTGTACATTTGCCCCTGGCAACTGAGAGGATGGGAGTAGAGAACAACTCGAAACGGGGCATACCAGCTCTCCTGAGTCCACATTTCCCGTGGAGATGCTCTGTAAGCTGCTGGCTATAGGCTACTGCCATACTGCACAACCTTTACAGAGGAACTATCAAAGTGTAAAATGAATGGGCATCAAAGATCCATCACTATCACGACACAAATTACCCACCAGTAAAAACCCGATAGCATGTCTTCAGAGTTCTCAGAGGAGAAGGTTAGATCCTTTGCCTCTATTTGCCTATTCTTCCATTTTAATCCTGTTTAAAAGTTACTATAAAACCAGATTCTTAATACACCCAAGACCACTCCTGACCACCAACATATTGCACGTCTCATGGCCAAGTTCTGGTCTCATCTGGGTCCTGTACTGTTCATAATCTTTTCCAGATTCATCTTTACCATTTCAAAATACGGCATCTCTCATGAGGGAGCTGAGCCTTACCAGGTTTTAATTTAATCCCACTGGGGCTTGCAATCACTTAGTCACTTTACATGTTACTCAAATCCTTAATATGCAATAGAAAGTACTCTGAAAATGGGACAAAGCTATTGCATTGGAAACCCTCCAAAACCAGATCAGTAAGTACTGGGAAGCTCTTTGTGTTCACTCCACCCTGAAGGGAATGCAGGTCAATTCATTATGACTGCTATGATGTTACAAGGGTTCTTGGTACCTAGTTCTCCACACTAACGAGCTTTGTTGCATCTTAAACAACAGTTCTCTCAGTAATAAGCACTGCATACTCCTCAGATCTGCTAAAGGTTATTTGGTCAATATTAAAATTAAAGAAAGGGGACAATCCAAAGACACAAAAAGTCTATAACGTGGTGGTTTACAGAAACTCTTCCAAGAATGATATGCACTTAGTCAAGTTCATTTTCCAACCTACTCCCATTCTGGTCTCCTGTTAACTGCACTCCCCTATATTCGTTTATTTTCAATGTTCTGTGGAGCAGAATCTCATGAATTTGAGTAAATGAAACCATCTTTCGTCTGTTGTCATCCACCCTCGTTTGTATTTTTGGCTTTTAGATGTCTCTTCAACGATAGATGAAGAAAGTGAATTTTGCTTATTTATAGGTATTTGTATTTGCCTCTGAGTAAGTTAAAATGAAAAGTATTCCATTCTTGTAATGACTTCCTTAATAGGCCTGAATCACTGAGCACATCATTACAGATAAGCAGTGCTAAGGAAAATATGCTCGGGGATGAGGAAAAAGGAGCCACTCAATCCAAACAGTGCAAAGGACCAGCCAGAAGAACTTCAAGTTTGAAATGCTTTTGTTGCTCAAGGTTTGATGTTATTAAACTTAAGGAGATGTTTTCTGGGAGAAGGCAGCCTGGGGATGCGCTGTGGCAGCATATTTCAGGGTCAAAATCATTCTGACTGTTGAAACACTAAAAAACATGCCCTGAATTGTACACAGGAGAATTAGCACTTTAACTTTATTAGCAGTTCTGAATTATGCCAAGAAATGCACTTCCGTGTACCATGGCTATTTTTTGAGTAGATTAGTGATCTGCTTTTCAATGGTCCTGAGTAGCCACTGTTTTCACTAAAGGAAAAGAAGAGCTGCAAGTGCTCAGCATCTCTCAAAAAAAGCCAAAGTTCAGTTTCCAAAGGCCTTAGCTGTTAAGAATTTACAACTTTTCCTATCAAATTAAAGCATACATTATAACGTAAATCTCAATCTGGAGCCGTGATATGCAACAAACTTAAAATGGCTCAGTGTGATTAAAGGAAACAAACATAGATTCACACCTATGCAAAATGTAAAGTTTGTTGCATTTATTTTTTTTCCTTTCAGCCAGTACCAGAAAAATGTAAAGTTTGTTGCATTTATTTTTTTTCCTTTCAGCCAGTACCAGAAAAACCCCAAACATACAAAACTGCCAAACTCTTAACCTGAGCTTGGCCACAGCAAAATCAAACTAATCCAGATAACTCATTACTAGATTTCTGTTCCCAAGGACAGAGCAGTTCAGCAAAAGAAACCATTCCTGATTATTCAGATCAGACTGAACAAAAATAGCACCTATTATTAGCATAAACAGGTTCAGCCCCCAAAACGTGCCATTTTGTCACCTGTGTTGAAATGCTGCGTGCATCTTCCAAGTGATCACTGAAGAGCACTGCAGCACCCCTTTGGAACAGCACGCCCTATCCACCTCTCCCCTTTCTAAGAGATTTAGATTAAGTTCCTCCTTCAATGGGAGTCAGTGAGGAATGGCATGAACAAAACTTACTGCCTAATTAGAAAAAAACCCACATTTATGTCAAAGTATACGCCATGGGTTTGGGGATTTTTTTTTGCCTCCTGCAGCTATCAGTGCTGAGATAACTCGCTACATTTAAGCTGCTCCTGAAAGACAGCAGCAGTTACTCTCTGTGACACATTCTGCATTTGACTGACTCTTACTTCAATATTCTTGTTCAAATTCTCCAAGTGTGTTCAGTTCTTAACTTGAGAGCCCCAGTTGGGGGTGGAAGGAAGAAGGTAAATGTGCAGAATTTTCTGCCCTCAAGTACACTCTCATTTTTCCTGGTAATTTAAGACTAGACATGAGCACAATGTGGTCTGTGGGGCAAGTTATATACTCATTTTGTGAAAGCATATCCTGCTCTCAAACATATTTCTCTATCAGAAAAATGAACATTGCCATTAAATAAACAAAGCTAAAAATCTCTCTGTTGCAAGCCCCGTTTAAATACCTCAAAGGATAATTTCTCAGCAACAGAAGCCACCATGCACTCCAAATTCTGACTGCACTAATCTGTAGCACTTCATTTTGCACCGCACTCCATCAGTGAGCATTTTCTCTACGTTCCAGCAATCAACTAAAGCAAAGAGATAGACAGGATCTTTTTATGGCAAGGAAGTGAGTGCCCTGGCATTCAGACAGTAAAGCTTAATCTGGAATTAGAGTCTGTGAGTGTGCCTTAAATGCCCCGTCTACTGTCCGTTCACTTTATTTTCTCCACAGTTTTCTCCTCTGAAGCAAATACAATATGAATTTGAATTGTCTACCAGCATGTCAGAGCTTGAGTTAAACGCACTTGTTTTAGATTGGGTTTTTTTGTTGCTGTTAAGAAGTGTTCCGATCATTCCAGAGCTAACTAGTGAAACCATCCTAAAATAGCACTGTCAAGAGCTTACAAGGGCAGACATGGTCATCTCTGCAATAAAAGGGACTTGTTGAAGAGCATGTCTGACTGAAGCAGAATTATCAATTCATGCTCAACAAGGCACTTAGTTTGATTTGGAGCCACACGTGCTCAGCACCTGAAAAAAATTATTCCAGTTAAGCATGAGGAGGGGGGGAAGAAAAAAAAAATATACTGTGGCTTTCATTACCAGATTAAATGTCATTGAGAAATAAATCAACAGTGTTGACAGACTGGTGAATTTCATCTGAGTTCGTGATCAAAATATATCCCACAGTTATTTTTATCACAGAACCCAGATATGGATTATTTTTTCAGGTCTGAATTTGATGAAATGTCTGATAAATAATACTCTTACATACTTTAGTTTAATATAGCTATGTATTATTTTATAGGTGTTGCATTTCAGGTATTTTTTAAAAATGTTAATCATGAAATAGATATAATAAACAACACTGATATTATATTTCCCCTCTGCAAATCAACCACAGACCTACACAAGTACACCAAGGCTGCTAGGCTATACAAATGACAAGCCCAGAGCAGTTATGTGGGTTTTCTACGCAACTTGCTTTCTTTGGCTGTTACAACACAAACACATACTAATGTGGTTTTTACACACATTTCAGACTGCAGTAATTGACTGTTTTTTACAGACAGTTCTATTCTACAATGAACAGAGAAAAGAGACAGGTGAAGTTTTTAGTTCTTTTCAATAAGTTGCATATCAATGTTCTTGACCTACAAGTAAAATTATATCTTGCATTTAGTAAATAAACGAATGAGGCAAGTTTTGTTCTAGTTGCTGAGCCTTGCTAATACCTTCAGTACCCTCCAGTCTTCACACAGGGCTTCACAGGACAACTGTTCAACACCACAATAACAGACAGAGGCTTAAGCACAGAAGTAGCCGCAGGCAAACTGACAGACAATTATCTGCTATGTTAACTTTTCAAACTGTACAGAAAACTACAATAAGCATGAATTAATTTTGTCTGTACACAGGGAAGATGTCTTTAGTAGAAGACGATATCGCACCGAAGCCACTTTACACAATAGAGACACCCTTTGAAAAGTAAAATGGAATAGTTTTTCTTCCTGTCTCGTCTCAGACATCACCCTTTCTCTCTCTGGGCAGCTGGGTGTTTCCAGGATGGAGCATAGTTTATAAAGCTCAGAACTAAGATTAAATGGTGATATAAACTCAGTACCTCAAAATGGAATAGATTTTGTAAAGTCACAGAATGGTTTTGGTTGGAAAGGATCTTAAAGATATCCAGTTCCAAATCCCTGCCATGGGCAGGGACACCTCCCAGTGATCAGGTTGCTCAAAGCCCCATCCAACTTGGCCTTGAACACCTCCGGGGACAGGACATCCATGACTTCTCTGGGCATCCTGTGCCAGTGCCTCACCCACCCTCACAGGAAAAAAATATTTCCAACACCTATCTAAATCTCCCCTCTTTCGGCTTAGAACTGTTCCACCTCAACCTATCACTGCACTCCCTCATAAAGAGGCCTTCCCCAGCTTTCCAAAGATACTTCTAGATATAAACTTAATATCTTAAGATCACGTAGTCTTGAGTGTCACAGATTACTCCATTATACTAAAAAACAACGTTGTTTTTACACAACAGGAAATAGTAGTACAGGAAGATGTATCTTTTTTAAATTAGATTCGTAATCAACTTCAACTGTGATTCCAAACTATTGTAAAAGGGAGTTAACTGGAAACACTTTTTTTTAGAAACGGAATTCTGTAAAATATTTGAATTGTTATTTTTATCTCAATATGCAAACCCACACATAAAATCTGAGGGTTTTAACCTCAGTGCATGAACATTGTCTTGCGAGGACCTATGTGCAAACCAGATTTTTCAGGGTCACACATACAACTTTGGTAAGAGTTTATGGACAGTGCCACCGGTTATATTTTTTTTTTACAGCAAAGCAATTGCCTTTCAGAAATGCAGTAAAAAGGACAAATGAAATTTACGCTTCCAATTACAGATAACACAGTTCTCTCACAAAATTAAGTGTTTTAATCCTGCATACTTCAGAAATGTTAAAATGTGGAACAAGACTATTTTTCTTTAGCAAATCATAAACCTCTATTTTTAAAAATGGGGAGAGCTCTGAAGCAGCCAGGTGGGACTTCCAGCAACTATCAAAAGAAATCGACTTCAAGAATAAGAGTGACAACTTGAAGCTTATAAGACAGGTTAAAAGAAGTTACAAATAAGAGGAGGATTAATGGAAGTGCCTTGTCCCTACTATATGGACAGCGTGATATCGTAACCGGCACTGCAATTTCAGCCATATTTTCCATTGTTGTTAAACACATTCACCCAGAGTGCAGTAACTGGAATTGTAAGAGGTTATAATTGGAGTTCTTGTTCTTCTAAAATGAAAAACCTATTTCATTCTATTAAATTCTGACAGTACGACATTTGCATGTACAGAAAGGCTGACAGCTGTAGCATGAGAACACATCTCAGAGCCCTCCATAAGTGACTACCTTCTTTTCATATTTCACAGGGATATTCAACCTCATTTCTCCTTACTAACAAATGTACAATATTACATTTACAAGCACTGCAGAAAGGAGTTTGTGATTGGCCTACACTGATATTTTGCATAGAGGAGATAGGAAATAACATGAAGAAGCTATTGTTCAGGATTCTGCTTTAGCTTTACGGAAATGCAACTTACTGCATTTTCGTCCTCATCGAGGACAGTGCACACTTTCCACAGGTTTCTGCGTTGGAGAACCAACAGTATCCTGGCTTGTATCTGAAATAGTGTAGTCAGCATGAGTAGGAAAGTGATTGTCCCCATGTAGTCAGCGCATCTCAAATGTGATGTTCAGTTTTGGGCCCCTCAGTACAAGAAGGACATTGTGGGGTTGGAGTGCGTCCAGAGAAGGGCAATGAGGCTGGTGAAAGGGCTGGAGAACAAGCCTTATGAGCAGCAGCTGAGGGAACTGGGTTTTTTAGCCTAGAGGAGGCTGAGGGGAGCCCTTACTGCCCACTACAACTACCTGAAAGGAGGTTTTGGTGAGGTGGGTGTTGTTCTTTTCTCCCAAGCAACAAGCGATAGAACAAGAGGAAATGGCATAAAGTTGTGCCACAAGAGGTTTAGGTTGGTATTAGAATAAAGTTCTTCACCAAGGCATTGAAACAGGCTGTCTAGGAAAGTGGTGGAGTCTCCTTCTCTGGACATATTAAAAAGATCCATAGATGTGACACTTTGTGACATGGTTTAGTAGGCACGGTGGCCTTTGGCTGACAGATGATCATCTTAGATTTCTTTTCCAGCTTTGATGATTCTGTGATTCTATGACCTATCTGCATCACATGAAGGCTTTAGTGAGTGCTGGAGAGGGTTCTCTAACTTGCATGAAAAGCACAAACAGGGCAGAAGGAAAAATAGTAATGGCCAGATCCATGATGCAGACAGTTGCATTACTTTTGCTTTTGCCTTGCTCCAGGTTAAGTGGTGACCTGAGGGACTTAACGTGAAGCAACAGTGTGAAGATATGGGAAAAGAACAGGACAGCCAACAGACACCTGCATGCTTCCAGCACTCCTTGGCTGCTGCAATGGCCTCTTTTTGCCATTTCCCAGCTGGGCAAGCCATAAAGTTTGCCTAGAAGCATGTCTATGCAGCGACACAAAGTTGCCTACTTGTCAGGCTTTATTCCAGCTAGAACAAATAACAGGAACACTGAAAACGTGGGGAGTGGGCGTCAGTGTGCATCACTAAACACAGCCTTGCTGCTGACACAGGCACTACTGATGCTTTTCCACACTTGCTGTGATTATGACTAGTTGAGGACAACGCTGCTTGGCCTCAGGAGTTATTAACACACCTGTTTTCTAGGGAAGCATATCTTACACTGGTTTGTGGGACGAAGCTTGGCCCCAATCTATCATTGCGTATTCATTGTATTAGTGTTACACCTGCAGGTGTAGAGTGGATTTTAAGTCCACAGATCAAGGGAAGAACAAGTACTTCTTTTCAGAATATTGATTAAAAAACCTGCACTTAAAAGAGTTGTGGAAAATCACATTTCAAATAGTCTAGACCATCAGCTTTCCTCTTCTACTGAATGTTATGAAACATTACAATAAGATAATCCTATATAAGGCTATATACTTTGATATTTTTGTTAGCTCACAAGCATTCAGTTGGGAAAACTAGTACAAACAAGCAAAATCACCTTACCAAATATCATCAAACTACCAAACTGTGGTGAGACAGAAAATACCTTAGGAAATGCCATAATCCACTCATGATCTGGTGATGATTTCTATCCTGACAAATATTTCATATCTTTTTTCTTAATCAGGACTTCTATCACATCCCACACTCTGGTATTTCTCATCCACTTATTTTTGCTGTCATCTGTTCTTTCTTTGGAAGCTCCTGCATTAGTCTTCTGGCTCTCCAAACATCTGTAGTTTTTTGTCATTTGTATTTCCTCTTTCTCAGCACTCATCCTGTTTGGAGCTCTGAATAGCTCCATAACATGCACGCCTGCCTTTTCAGGAGATTGTTCTCCTGGCAGTAAGGGATGAAGCACAATGTTGGCAACAAACTGCTGATGAGTCAATGAAACTGTGTGAAACGACGGCACAGCACATGTAATTTTGAGACAATGTGCTACACAATAAGGAATCCAGGAAATTCATTAGCCTCCTTGTTACAGGCCCTGACAGAACAGGGTACTTGACCACAAGCTTAACCTCAGAAACAAGTTGTCTCTGCCTTCAGATGGGACGACTTCAATGCTCAGTCTACTGTGCCACAGGTAGCCTTACTGAGCTGAGGTATGTACTGGACAGTCACCTGTGCTCATGATGAAGTTTAAACAAACAAGATAAACAACTGCTTTGAGCCATAAACTACTCCTACAAGCAGCTACCAGCGCTGTCAGCACTGCACGTGACGCCTTTGGTCCATATGGTACTTAAAAAACTAATACTGGTAGCAGACTAAGATCACACAATACCATTTAACCATGCCTGCTTCTTGTCTTTTGATGTGGTAACTAATTCTTTTTTTTCTAGAACCAAAACCAAAGGACACATTCTTTTTTTGCATTAAAATACAACAGCTACAGCCAGATAATAGGTATTTTCACTGACACTGCTTTCCAGCTGGTGCTGAACTGCCTGACAATAAGCCTATACTGATATAAGAATCAGCTTTTTAACCCCTCATCCATTCTTACTGACCTAAGAGGCAAGATCCTTCTCTCCTAATCTGCACTACTCTGTTACATGTGACATATTAAAGCAATATTTAATGAAGGCAGCTGCTATTCTCTGCTGTTTATCCCAGATCTTTTGGTAAATTTTCCTAGTGTACAAAGACTGTCGCAAGGGCAATGTGATCTTATATTTTAAATGTAAAGTATGAACTGGACTCTGTGGGAGACCAAAACAGCAGAAAATAACCCATGTTTATGCAATACTCAGGTCAAGTACTCAGATGCTATGCAGATCTTCTGCTTTGCTTGATGTCTATTCAAATGAGATGTTGAAGCATATTAAGTTGCACTTTTAGCATATTACATCTCTCATCTACAAAACAAAATAAAACCCCTCTCATTTGCCGAGAAAAATGCTTTTCCATGCTTTACTGCAGTCACTGCAGTCACTGAATATCTTCACTTTATCCTCCCTTTTCAATTGCTACACTTTTCACCTTTGCCAAGCTTGCTAAAAAAATTACAGTGCAAATTGTGTTAATGAATTAATAGTACATCTGTGACAGGGAGACAGCACCAGCCTAAATACAGAGGCTATAAAAGGTTTTTAATAATTCAAAATACATTTTTAAATGTCCAGAATGTTAACTAAAGATAGGTTTATTCACAAAGTCTTCTTCAATGTTGAATAACTGCTTTAGAGCTAGATTTTCTATTCATTTGCAATGATTTAATATCAGTTCTGTTAGCTTACAAGAAAACTCACAAACAGGAATGTGAAGAATGATAAGGAGATGTCCACTGCCTAGACAGTGCAATACAGACAGCACCTTAATCAGATAATTCATTGCCATTCCTCAGAGATCTGCAGCTGTGTACTCATATACTAGACTGATCAGATACACCTACACAAAATAAGGCCTACCTTGATTTTGAAGACCAACTGATCTATACCTGTAACATTTCAGATCTATGTGCAAGAAAGGCAACAACTCCAGGTCAGGAGTGACCTGGATGTTGAGTTTCAGGCAGCTTTTCACAATCCTGATATGATTTGCAATATTCAGTTTCTGCTATTTAAGTGACTTCCTGAAGGTCGGATGAGCATGTGGTGATCTATAGAGGTTGGTGACTATAGAAAGGTGGAGCAGAAAAACATAATGGTTTCTGAAACTACAACAAGGAAGATGCTATGTAGATTAATAAACTGTTGAAGAAAACTTTTTCTGATTTTTCATTGAAGTCATAGAGGACTGAAGGAAGATGCACAGAGTGAGAGATGCAACTTTCAGCCTTGATCAGAAAAGCTTACTTAAGAAGAGTTGCATTTGCTACACAGCTTGCTTATGGCTCCTCCACACCTGACTGAGGTATGAATAGCAGAAGAATAGCCATATGACATGAAAAATGAGCACAAACATTGCATTTGTACATGGTAGTGGGAATTATTAACATCCCCATCACCAAGAGGCCACACACAGATTTACCAAAGATGCATTCACGATTTTGCAGCATAAGTAACTGCTTTTCCATGACTACGGCTACCATTTTTTGAAAATCTCCCCTACCCCTTAAAACGTTTTAGATAGAAAGACAGGTATTCTACTCTTAGTTCTACTACATGTCAGAACAGCATAGCTGTCTCAATAAGCAGCAGCTACTGAAACTGTGCTGGATTAGAGATCACCCTTATAAAAAGCGCCTATTAAACATTACAGAGAAAGCACACTGATAAGGAAAAGCATGCTAACAGGGGCATGTGACATAACCTGAAACTACAGTCAGAATAGAGCGGAAAGAGACTGAAAGCATGGATCAACTGCTAATGGGACAAGAGGTCATCAGGGATATGATAGATGTTCTACAGGAAGAGATGGCTCTGCTGGAATAAGGAAGGAATATCATCAAGCCAGCGAAACCACAGGGCATGCAAAGATATGGGGAGCAGGAAGCTGCAGTTGGTGTGACTGAAGTGCTGTCAAAAAAAATAACATGAACAGCGTAAGGATATATGGCAGGGGAGGACTATGAGGTCTGACACACACACACACAAAAGTCTCTGCCTGCAACTTTTTATTTAACAAATTAAGAAAATCAACTACAATCATCTTCAAAATAGTTCCCTTCTGAGTTGACACACAGCTGCATACGATGCTGCCAACATTCAAAGCAATTCCACACATAATTTTCTGAAAGGTTCTTGAAGATCTCCATCATTTTTGCTTTCACATCTTCTACCAACATAAAATGGGTTCCTTTGAGCACCAACTTAAATCTTTGGGAAGAGGGAGCCAAGACTGGTGAATAAGATGGGTGCTCAAGCATAGTGATGTTATTAGCAAAAATAACACAGACAAAGCATTTTGGGCTGGTACACACTGACTTTTTCCAACTGAGGGTAAGAAAACATCTGTATTTGAACATGCGTCCACTTGTACTGATTGAAGCAATCCAGCTGAGCCTTGTCTCACTGTGACAGGTTAGAACACGTTCTATAACAACCTTTGACTCTCTTCTCCCACTCTTGGTTCTCAAGGTACAGGGTTACTCTCAGGCTTTTTGTGTTGGACCTCGTATGTCAGAGCCCAGGGAGCTCGGGCATATACATCATATGGACAGTCCCACACCTACCTATGACATGTAAGTTATTTACACTAATTCCAGTCCTTTGTTCCTCTACCAAAGCTATCACTGGCCACTTCAAATGGCATTTGAATATACAGCAGATTTACATTCAGGGCCTTCCTTTAAGCTGGGAGCTGAATCCAGAAACAAGTAAATTCTTTCTCGACTGACCCCAGATTAAGAAGCTGCAAAGGGGCTTTTGAGCTTTGCCTGCACACTACTGCTCTGTTTTGCAGACACTGTAATAAACACAGCTGCACTTGATGCTCAGGACGTAACCCATATGCAATTCCATCATGCACTTTCTTTGGGAACAAAGCCATTTTACCAAATCACTGGCCCTCCTCATCAACAGCTGTTTGCTCCTGCCACAGCACCACCACTCACCCATCGTTCAGCTGGGCCAACTAAGGCACTGCAGGGTAAGTAGCATTTCATATGATCTAAAGCCAAACAAGACTGGTTTCTTTTTAAATTTATTAAAAATAGTTTTAAATCCTAGCTCATTTTGAAACAGCTGAAAGGGCAGAAAACTGCAATATGGGAGTGGGAAACAAGTAGGTTAGAGAAACACAGGGAAGGAAGAGAGCAAGAGAGAGCAGGGAGAGGCTGCTAAGACATCCATGCTTCTGAAGAGAATACATTGGGTCATCATCATTCCTGTTGTCTCACGCTTTCTGCAGACGGTCCAGGCTATATTGCCTCCAGCATCTCCATGAACACAAAAAAGCAGAGACAGTGCTATGGACAGAAAAGCAAGACAGATGAGACTAATGCAAAACTTCTAACAGTACTAATAATCATACTTATATATGAATGTCTTGAAAAAATTTAAAAGTTCACTAAAATGATCTTGCAGATTTTTTAAAAGGACATTTCCCATTTCTACTGTATTCTCAGAACAGTGGAAAAATATTTTCTAAAAAATAAAGGCTTTATGCCAAGTGTATAGAAATTACAATAAAGACAGAGCCACTGCTGTGAAGGCTATGACTAAAGAGGCAGGATACCCTTCTTCGTTGCTTCTCTGTAACTTTTAATGTCTCCTTAGTTAGAATCAGTAAACTACTATTAGTTTAAAACTGGTAATCAGCACCTCATGGCATCTGGTTACTTACAGAGTCAAGTTATACGTAGTGCACAAGAGGCTGTATTTAAAACCTGAGAAAGGTTTCATTCATGTTACAGACATATTAATCTCATCACCTGGAACTCAATGTGCTGAATAGTTCCGATCAAGAAGCAGATTTGTAATGCTAATAATCCTGTGATGTAATTCCAATCTAGTAATTCATCCTAAAATTCATAGACAATTCTTTGCAATTGTTGTGCCCAAATAAATCATTACATTTGCATTTTCAAATGCTTTTACAAGTAACAAACTGCACCAGGGAAGCCAGACTCTGGACACCTGCTGCACAAAACCAAACTAAAACAACCCACACTTTTAGCCTGGACTCATAGTAAGCTTCCATTTCTAACTCATAGTAAGCTTCCATTTCTAATCCTCCCTAAGTCAACTGCAGGTATCCTTACACAGACTGATAATATCTGCCCCTGCAAGTCTTAAAATTACCCATCCATGTTTTGTGTGTACAACATCCTTTAACAATATCATGATATCAAAAGATGAAACACCATTCACTAGCTGGAGGTGTACAAAAAAAAGTGTATTGTTGAAATGTTGTACTTAAAACGAAATTATTAAATTATTTCAGTAGGAGAGGAGGAGCACGGGGAAAGGCATTTGCTCCCACTAAAATGTAACATTAGCATTCATTGCCTGGATTATGTTCCCTCTTCACAGTTACGAGGATTTTTGAGACTTACAAAACTCAGAATTGGTAGCCTGATGTAGAATTTCAGAATATATGTTAAAATGATCCTTTTTTAAATGGAATTAAAAGTATAGTTTATGAAGAAGTAAATACAAGCAGCACAGAGTGAAATTTCAGAGAGTCTTGCTTGTAAAAGAAATCCAAAACGACCTTGGTGGGGATTCAAGCATAAGGAATATGTAAACAGAGAATCAAACCTGGCAAAGAACAAGTTTGGAGAAGCAAGGTGCTCTGGGGATGAGAATGACCTATTACTACTGAGAGAAGAGGAGCCTGGAAGGCTGGAATCTGCTCCTGACGCACTACAAGTTTTGGCTAATCTACCCTTTTTGTCAGTTTCTCCATTCTTAAAATTAAATTATATTTATTAATCCTTGTAAAGAAAATTATCCAAAATTTTTAAAATGTAATTACATGTTGCAGAGAAACACTAACAGAAAAAGCTATAAATATTGCATTAACTAATAGAAGATCTACTTAATGAAGTATATTTGTTTGCTACCTGGATTCTTGTCCTGCATTGTGATCTGTAGTGTGAATTGCTGTTTATACACACAGCCCAGAGAAATTTAAGGAGCACCATCTGGGTACAAACATCCACTAAGTAAAGCTATAAATAGATCAAGCAAGTTCATTATATGCATGAGGTACTTGCCCGCATGAGTATTTTCAGCATGAGGGCCTAAGAATGTAAAATTCATCTCTACAGCTTCCCTACAACCAACCTTGCCTTTTTTTAGCTGAGGAGCTAAGCACTTCAACAGAATTTTTAAATTTCCTATCCAATCTTATTATCAAGTATACATGTCCAGATGGAGAAGAACAGAGACCACTCTCTGACTCATTTCTTATCAAGCAGTTAGAACAATATGGGAACATTTATTTCATTTTTTTACCCAGAAACTATGAGAAATTCATCTCCAGATAAATTCCAAAATGCTAATGAAGAGAAGACAAATGCCTGTCCCCATTCTGCTCCACCTATACACCTAAGCTGCAGGACAGCATTATGAGTTGGCTGTATAGTACATTTTACTTAGATTCTAAGACCTGAAGAGTTAAGGACTAGACCTGGCTGAGACTCAGTTCCCCTCCCCAAATCAGGAAAAAGCACAGAAAAGGAGGTTCTTTAAAACTGTCTAGAAATTTTAAAAAGCTCTGTTTCACCCATTTTTCCATGTTCTTCATGACTGCAGTTGAAATGAACCCCAAAGCAACCAGCAAGACTATTACCACCATGCCATAGGGACACAAAATACAGCTGTTTAAAATCTGCATAGACCATTTATTGGCCAAAGAACAGCACCAGAAATTGACATGACTTGGCTCATCTAGAAGTTCAAGACCAGGGGTGGGTTATGTGCTGCAGCCCTTCCCCCTGAAGGAAGTTACTATTTTTCAGAAAGTGTGAATAAGGATACATAGGCATACCTTCACATCTCTGGGGAGAATTTAGAGCAGCCTTCCAGTACTTAAAGGGGGTACAGGAAAGCTGGGGAGGGGTTCTTTATCAGGGAGTGCAGGGACAGGATGAGCAGGATTGGTTTTAAGCTGAGAGAAGAAATAGATCAGATATTATGAAGAAGTTTTTTCCTGTGAGGGTGGTGAGGCACTGGCACAGGTTGCCCAGGGAAGCTGTGGATGTCCCATCCCTGGAACTGTTCAAGGCCAGGTTGGATGAGGCCTTGAGCAGCCTGGTCTGGTGGGAGGTGTCCCTGCCCACAGCAGGGGGATTGGAACTGGATGATCTTTAAGGATCCTTCCAACCCAAACCATTCTATGATGCTATGAAATGGGTCCAAATCTGTTTTAAGTAGGCAGAGTCCTTCCTCTATGCTGCTCCTTGTATAGGAGCATGGCAAAACAGACCTTGCTTCTGACTATTCAGTCAGAAATAAATTCCTCTTAGCACATACTTCTCAGGCAAATTCACGATGCTCTACTGAAATGACCTCTTCAGAATGTGCTGCATGTCCTTGTATTTCTAAAACAAAGCATTTGTCAGTTACCTGCCAGTATTTGTAGGCTTCACATTTCTGGCCACATTACATTTTGGACAACAGTGACTTATGCTGTTATATGGTTTGTTATACAGTTTCCACCATTTCTCTGAGAGATTTAGGCAAACTTTGAGGACAATGAAAACAAATACACAACATAATGCTGATATCACAGTACATTGCTAATTAGATCCCTTATTTTTAATACTCAGATGAATAGCAGTGCAGATCTCTTTATAGTACCTGCTGACTATAGGGTTTTCCATGCTGGATCTATCTGAAATAGATATGTTAAGTGTCATATTCCCCTACTGAAATCTGATTGTCTACAGGTACCAGAGCCAGAAATTGCAGATTAGAGTTCTGGATTGAATGTGAATTTCCTTAACTCTTGAAGTGACTTGAAACAGAATTTGATATGAAACACTTCATATTCAAGATGTTCACAAACTAAATCTTGCATCAAATTTAGTATATTTTAGGACACAAGACACAGCTGAAGATGCGTATTGAAGTTATACAGCTGATGCCAAACCAAAGCTTGTTTTGAGTCAATCTTGATAACTTCCAGTTATTCTCTGAATATGCAATTCAGACGCTGTTATCATGCTGTTTTGGACATTTATATGCTATTTTACATGCCTGTTGCCCCTTCTCTTTAAAACAAACAAACACCCAAACAACAAAAAAAACCCCTAACAACAAAATAAAACACATACAGGTTCCCTGGGAGGCACAGTAGTCATAACTACTGGAAATTTCCCTCTGATGGTAATATTCCTGCTGCTCATATATGTCTATGTTCAGATTGCATCAGAGACCAATTGTACCCACATGCAAGAGGACATGAAAGGAGGGTAATTCTATTCACCTTGGTTCTTGTAGGAAAGCTTATGTTCTTTCTCTTCATTTAGCTTTTATGCCTTGGATAACTCAGTGTCTACAGAGGAGCAGATCAGAACTACCAGCTTAAATCATGAACTTCAGCTACCCTGCTATTTCAGTGCTGAACTACCTATTTGGATCTTCCCTTTGATTTCTGATACTTTTATGTCATTGTAACAGTTCTGTTAAGGACAGCTGTGCATTTAGTATTTCTGGCATTTAGCCTCTTACAATTAATTTGGAACACAGAGATCAAAAGGCAAAGGGTCATTAGAATACAGCAATGCTTACACCAACTGAGAAATGGAGATTCTCTCATTAGCAAACACCTTTATTAGCAGAGATTCACCATAATAAGGCGTGCTGAAGACTTAAAAAGGAAGTAAACAGTCAGAGATTTCCAAAATGAAGGTGTCGTGAAAACTGAAAAAACCCACTTGCAGTACAAATCACACCATTCAGTATCTTGCCATCAGACCCTGAAAAGAGAGAGTGATCTGAAGCATGTTGCAGCAGCCAAATGAGATTAACATAGCAGTGGTTTTGAAAATCCCACAAGCTCTCAAAACAGGTCAGCACCACTCAGAACACAATCTGCCTGTTAGAACAAAGGCACTGGAATTGCCATGCAGTAATGTCTGCACTGTGGTCTCTTCACCTGAATACTACTTCCAGGAAAATTAAGAAAACAATTTGCCAAATAACCACATACTCCAAGATCTAATAACTAATCCTCTGTTTGGAATAAGTTCAGCCTGTATTAAATGCCATCCTAGCTTGGTCAGAGCACAAACAGGTAAGGAATGACCTCTTAATGTGGATAGATTCTGTTTCTCTAACTATTTTTGTGACATCTGTCCACATTTATTTGGCATATAGATGGATGGTATAAAATGTAGATTCCACTCCTTCATTGGAAATTGCAAATACTAATTTTGAGCATTCTCCTAACAACCATCACTGAAGCATTCCCCCGTGATAAGGCTGTCATCACTGCCATTCCTTAGCAAAGAAAGGTGTGAAAACCATAAACCCTACTGCTCTCACCCTTCAAATACAGAACAGGTCCTTTTGCAGTGTGCCCAGCTAGCACCTGTTCAGGATTTAGAAGCTTTTATCTCAACTACGACTTCTGTTGGGCAGCAGCATCTCTCACAGCTCCTGTGAGCCTGGCTGCTCGCTGCGCTCGGAGATGAGCTTGCAGGCTCATGCATCATGCAACTGCAGCTCTTCAGCCTCTAACACCACCACACCTCCCCGATTTCTTTCCTTTCACACAAAAGCTGTAAGCCTTGCAAGAAATAAATTTTAGCTGTCAGTAGATTTCAAAATTTTGAAGTCCACTGTCAGAAATACACATAAAACATGACCCACTATTGTCAAGCACTTCGAAAGGTAAGAAAATCAACAAAATTGACTATTTATTTCATAAATGTAACAACAGTTACATAATTTATACAGGCACTGGAGGCCAGGTGGGTCTTTTATTAAACTTGCTGGAGAAATCATAGAAGTTAATGCTTACAGCTTCAAGGCACTCACAGGCTGGCCCATAATTATACTCAATTACAAAACGACCTTAGTGAAGTCCTGCTCTTGTCTGTTGTGTTACTTTATCGGATACATGTGTGCAATTCATATGAAATGCTAATAGTCATAGGGCAGTCTGCTGCCTTCCCCAAGGCCGGGTAGGCGACATCACCAACAGACTCCCGGACCTAATTAAACCCTCAGATTATTACCCGCTTCTGGTGGTCCAGGTTGGCGGTGATGAGCTAGCTAAAAGAGGGTCAAGGGTAGTTAAAAAGGAATTCCAGGAGCTGGGACGGTCAATGGATAGGGCAGGAACACAGGTGGTGTTCTGCTCGGTTTCTCCAGTGGCAGGGATTTATACAGATAGGAACAAGAGAATATATGCACTTAATAAATGGCTTAGGGGCTGGTGCCGGCAGAGGAATTTTGGGTTCTATGATCATGGGGAAACCTTTATGGCACCTGGCCTGCTTGACCCAGATGGGTCTCGTCTAACTCCAAAGGGTAAGAGGATTCTAGCCCAGGAGCTGGCAGGGCTTGTAGAGAGGGCTTTAAACTAGGTATGAAGGGGGAGGGGGGAGTTACTAGGCTCACCAGAGATGTTGCTGTGGAGGATGAGCCATCTCAAAGGGTGTCATCAGTAACCCAACTGAAGTGCATGTACACAAACGCACGCAGTATGGGGAACAAACAGGGGGAGCTGGAAGTCCTGGTTCAGCGGGAGACCTATGACATAGTTGCTATCATGGAAACGTGGTGGAATGACTCTCATAACTGGAGTGCTGCCACGGAAGGCTACAGGCTCTTCAGGAGAGACAGGCACGAGAGGAGGGGTGGAGGGGTAGCCCTCTATACTAAGGAAACCCTGGATGCTGTCGAAGTCGAGATCGGTGATGACCAGATTGAGTGCCTATGGGTAAGGGTCAGAGGGGCAGTCATGTCTGACCTCCTGGTTGGAGTATGTTACAGACCGCTTGACCAGGAGGAGGAGATGGATATTCTATTGTTTAAACAGCTGGAGGCTGCCTCTAGATCGGCTGCCCTTGTTCTTTTAGGAGACTTTAACCTTCCGGATATCTGCTGGGAATTTAACACTGCTGAGAGGAGGCAGTCCAGGAGGTTCTTAGAGTGTATTGAGGACTGCTTTCTGTCGCAGCTGGTGAGTGAGCCCACCAGGGGTGAGGCTCTCCTTGACCTGCTGTTTACAAACAAAGAAGGGCTGGTGGGTGATGTTGTTGTCGGAGGCTGTCTGGGGTGTAGTGATCATGAGATAATTGAGTTCTCTCTAAACAATGTAACAAGAAAAGGCAGGAACAGGACATCGATGCTGGACTTTCGGCGGGCAGATTTCAGATTATTTAAGGAACTGGTCAGGAAAGTACCCTGGGAAATAGTTCTTAGTGGCAAGGGGATCCAGGAAGGCTGGATGCACTTCAAGAATGAAATCTTGAAGGCGCAGTAGTGGGCTGTCTCCATGTGTTGTAAGAGGAGTCGTAGGGGCAGATGGCTGGCCTGGATGAGTAAGGAACTTCTGAAGGAGCTAAGTAAGAAAAAGAGGATGTATCGTCGTTGGAAAGAAGGGGACGTAAACCAGGTCATGTTCAAAGATGTTGTTAAGTCGTGTAGGGAAAAAATCAGGGAAGCAAAAGCCCAGCTGGAGCTCAAATGGGCCACTTCTGTTAAGGATAATAAAAAGAGTTTTTATAAATATATCAATGGTAGAAAAAAGGGCGGCAGCGACCTCCACTCCTTATTGGATGTGGAGGGAAATATAGTAACCAAAGATGCAGAGAAGGCTGAGGTACTTAATGCCTTCTTTGCTTCAGTTTTCAACAGTAAGGGTGTCTGTTCGCTTGACAGTTGGTTCTCTGAAGTGGTTGAAGGGGACAGGGTGAAATATGGCCCTCCTGCAATCCATGAGGAGGAAGTTAGAGACCTGCTGAGCCACTTGGATCCTCATAAGTCTATGGGGCCGGATGGGATCCATCCTAGGGTGATGAGAGAGCTGGCAGATGAGATTGCTAAGCCGCTCTTCATCATCTTTCAACAGTCCTGGCTCACCGGAGAGGTCCCGGAAAACTGGAAGTTGGCCAATGTGACGCCCATCCACAAGAAGGGCCGTAAGGATGATCCAGGTAATTACAGACCTGTCAGCCTGACCTCGGTCCCAGGTAAAATCATGGAGCAGAAAATCCTGGGTGAAATCATGCGGCACCTGCAGAACGGCCAACAGATCAGGCCCAGCCAGCATGGGTTTAGGAGGAGTAGGTCCTGCCTGACCAACCTGATCTCCTTTTATGACCATGTGACTCGCCTGGTGGATGAGAGAAAGGCTGTGGATGTGGTATACCTGGACTTCAGCAAGGCCTTTGTCAGTGTCCCCCACAGTAGACTTCTAGGGAAGCTGGCAGCCCGTGGCTTAGATGGGAGCACTCTGTGCAGAGTTAGGAATTGGCTGGATGGCTGAGCCCAGAGAGTGGTGGTGAATGGTGTCTCATCCAGTTGGCAGCCGGTCACCAGTGGTGTCCCCCAGGGATCGGTTTTGGGTCCGGTCCTGTTTAATATCTTTATTGATGATCTGGATGAGGGGATTGAGTCCATCCAGATGATACCAAGCTGGGAGGAAGGGTAGGATGGCCCTACGGAGGGACCTGGACAGACTGGAGACATGGGCCAATTCTAATGGGATGATGTTTAATAAGTCCAAATGTTGGGTACTTCATTTTGGACACAACAATCCCATGCAGAGCTATAGACTGGGGACAGAGTGGCTGGAGAGTAGTCAGGCAGAAAAGGACCTGGGAGTGCTGGTTGACAGGAAGCTCAACATGAGCCAGCAGTGTGCCCAGGTGGCCAAGAAGGCCAATGGCATTCTGGCCTGCATCAGGAATAGTGTAGCGAGCGGGACCAGAGAAGTTATCATCCCCCTCTACACAGCACTGGTCAGGCCTCATCTTGAACATTGTGTACAGTTCTGGGCCCCTCACTTTGGGAAAGATTTTAGGAAACTGGAATGTGTTCAGAGGAGGGCAACGAAGATGAAGGGGCTGGAGCACAAACCCTATGAGGAGTGACTGAGGGAGCTGGGGCTGTTTAGTCTAAAGAAGAGGAGGCTCAGGGGAGACCTCATTGCTCTCTACAACTACCTAAAAGGAGGTTTTTCAGGCAGGGGTTGGTCTCTTCTCTCGGGTGACCAGTGACAGAACTAGAGGGCATGGACTCAAGCTTCGTCAGGGAAAGTTTAGACTTGATGTTAGGAAAAAGTTCTTCACTGAAAGGGTGATTGGCCATTGGAATGCACTGCCCAGTGAGGTGGTGGAGTCGCCGACCCTGGAGGTGTTTAAGGGGAGACTGGATGAGGCACTGAGTGCCATGGTTTAGATGATGGTTGGTGTTAGTGTTGGGATATAGGTTGGACTTGATGATCTCAGAGGTCCTTTCCAACCTTATGATACTGTGATACTAGACTGCTAATACTTCACTGAGATTGCTGGTGAAAGACTAGTGTTATTTTTGTGGGGTTGCATTGAATGGGGCTTTTCTGTACTTGACAACGTGTTAAACATTGTGGGGGCAGTAGAAGACATAATGAGTTCAGGTATTTATTTTCTTGGTTTCACTACTTGGAAATGAAATCCTTAGGAAGTTTTGGCATTGACTTCAACAGGGTTAGGATTTAAGCAGCAGAGGTTACAAATTAACAGCAAAGGTAAGCGCATTGCTGGCAGTCAGCAAACTTCTAATGCTTTTTTCTAAACGAAAAATTTTGGGGTTGAATTTTACAGGATGGCTATTTTACCTTCACAATATTTAAGTAAATAAATGAAATGGGGACTTGGAAGACTGGTGACCAACCTGAAAGTTCAGAAATCAGCATACTAGCTGGCTTGAAAGCAGTCTGCAGAAAGAAAAATATGGCCTGTGAAAAGTAAGTTTAAAGCCCAGTCTAATCCCAATAACACCTAAGAAGTGTGTAGACCATAATCTTGATACTGAAGGGGTTTTTTTTGTGCTCTATACTTCTTGGGAATTTCCCAGCCAAATTGTTTGAGTGCTTCTTCAAAGTAGCTAGAGAAGAGTACCTAAAATTCATCTACCTACATTTTTTTTTCAGTTTCCATGACACCAAGTCTGCACAGCACAGCATCCTTCCACAGGAAAAAGATACAATCATTGCTATAGCCTGAGAGTGCTTCCATGCGGTGTATATTATCCCTTTCAGTGATAGGAACATTGCTGTTATTAAAGATGGAAAACAAAAATGAAACTGCAATTTTTTTTTTTTTGCAGCTAAATAAATATTGTGCACCAGAATAAAGACCTAATGCACTCTCAGATCCTAAAAGACTTGCCAACAGGTGGAGACAACTGTTAGACAACTGCAGGAAAATCAGGTTTATTTTCAAATTAATCAAATCTGCAATAATTCTCTCATGGATGGATCCCAATTCTGTTCTATTAAACAAGAAGGCACAGGAGAAGACAAACTAGGGCCCAGGACTGTGAAAAGCACAGCACTCACAAATGGATACCAATCACCTCCCTTCCCACTGATGTCCATTCACATTGAGATTGTGGAGGATCTTTGAGGTTTGTGCTGAAAACAGCGGATTTGCAGAGCACTCGGGACACTCCTGAGTCACCTCAGGTATTCATTAATACTCGCATATTGTAAATTAATATTTGCCTGGTCTGGCAAATCTTACTGGGATGTTAACACTGTTGTCACGGGGTACCCTGGCATACTTCAAGGTCATTTTTAATAAGTATTGTACTATTTCCAGGCAGATCTTTCAATTAAATATAGCCGTTAACTTGTTATGAATGTCTAGTGGAAGAATACCTTCATTTTACACTTCCCTCCTCCTTGATTACAGTTTTTCACCCTCTCAGCATACCCCCAACAACCATCAAAAATGCCTGAAAGTTCTGTTCAAAACTGATACATACTAGTGGGAACATTAAAGAAACCTCTCCTGAATTTCTCAAAACAAAATGAAGCTGACAGACTGATAAAGCCACATGGGAGAATGTAAATTTTTAGCTACTGGACTCAAATCTGCAACCCATTACTCCCAAACAGGAATGGGAGCAAGGTATGGAGCTGCTGTGCATCTGATAGGCCTTAGATGTGCATGCACACCCAAATCAAGCAACTCCCTGACGCTGCGTGACTGTTCTAAATCACACCAACTCCTCTCGCTCTCTTAGCAGGTACAACTGACTGATATAAATCTCTAAGCCATCTGCAAATAATTAACCAGTTGTCCACACTTCTCACAGCTGTGATTGTTCCTCTGCATGCACTGGTAACAGACATTAAATAAAATACATTTAAGGAGAGACAGCATCTGGGTTTTAATGGCTTTGGGTGGTCAACTCTTCCTCAGTCGGAAGAGCAGCATTCACGGGAAGTTGAGAGGCACCTTTGTTTCTTACTGTGATGCAGACACGCCTGATAACCCAGAAAGCAGAAGCCAGTCTCCGTGCAGAAATGCAAAATAAATAAAGCATCTCTTTTAATAGGTATTTGTAAAGCACTTATTTTAAGAAATATATAAAATATAGATCTTATATTTACAATTAAAAATAAAAACTCCTTAAAGACCTTAACTATGCACAGTGCTACAGTAGGACATAAGATCCCCCAAGATTACAAGAGTAAGATTCTTAGTAACAAACCTCTGGGCTACATCAGACACTTCTACCTCTTTCCTAGATGACATTTTCTCATCAAATCACTTTCATATAAAATTAGTCAAGGTGCTCAACTTCCGGCCCATTCTTAGCAAGAACTAAACATAAGCTTAACTAAAACCATTTGTGCAAACATCCTTAAATGGGACATGAAGCATTCCCAAAATTACCTTAATGTAATGTAGATGTTAGAAACAACGTGTAACTGAAATTTCAAAATATCTACTAGGGAGTGATTTTGCTGTTATAAAACTCAGTAAAGTAAGAAGTGATTATTAAGTACCAGCCTCATTTGCAAGTACCTCTCCTGTAGTCCTGCATTCAACTCAGAGTCCCCAAACACAGGAAGGATATGGATCTGTTAGAGCAAGTCCAGAGAAGGTCCACAAAGATGATCAGAGCACTGGAGCACCTCCCCTATAAGGACAACCTAGGAGAACTGGGCTTGTTCACCCTAGAGAAGGCTCCAGGGAGACCTTATAGCAGCCCTCCAGTACTTAAAGGAGGTCTTCAGGAAAGCTGGGGAGGGGCTCTTTATCAGGGAGTGCAGTGATAGGATGAGGGGAGATTTCAATTAGATATCAGGAAGCCATTTTTTCCTGTGAGGGTCGTAAGGCTCTGGCACAGGTTGTGCAGAGAAGTTATGGATGCCCCATCTCTGGAGGTGTCCAAGGCCAGGTTGGATGGAGCTTTGAGTAGCCTGGTCTGGTGGGAGGTATCCCTGCCCATGGCAGGGGTTTGGAACTGGATGATCTTTAAGGTCCCTTCCAACTCAAATCATTCTATGATTCCAGGAGTTGCTGTACTGGTCTAGGTGATACACAGTCATACTTGTCTCCCTGCTATCATTAATACAAAACAGTCCATTGCTTCACATATGCACAATAGCTCCCGTGTTGCAGGCTAATTCACAACAGATTTGGCTAGTCAGAGACAAAGACAGCAGCTTTGTGATAAAGCTACCAGAGTAATCTTTGCATTGGCGAAAAATATTTCTGGCCTAGAGACACAAACCAAATTGTCCAGAAAAGACAAACAGCAATCACTATGCTGACTCAACATGGTACTGGTTGAGAACTAAGAACAGATTCTACACTTCAAATGTACAAAATAATCAATAGAAGATATTCAATACTAAAAATTCAGTGCTTGCGTTATTTTTCATAAGTCTAATAACAGAAAGTTTTATAAATTAGTTACTGGGAATGAAGCCCTTAATTACTGGAGAAAGAAGTGATAGTTCATGAATATTTAGAGACCAAATAATATAAAATCTCTGTTATCAAAAATTCCTTGAACTACCAACCATCAGAAATTATAAATTCAGAGAAAAATATTCATACAGTCGTATTTTTCTCTTAAAAATAGACTACAGACTCTCATAACTTGCATATCAGTAAATTCTGGGCAGTAAACTAGGACAGAAAAAAAGAATGGGAAAAAATGGACTGTCTCAGACTTAGACAGATAAAGAGAATGTCTTTAGAGGAAAAAAAAAATAGAAAAATGAAATTTTCCTATGTGGTTTCTTCAGCAGGGGGTTGTAGGCCAGGGTAGTGAAAAGGACAGATGAGTTTCCTGAAAAATTATTATGCAGCAGAGGACCCTGACTGCCTTAGATGTAGTTCATTACTTTTCCATACAGTTAGGCTATTTGGTAGTTTTCTCTAATTCACCAATGGATCCATCTGACCAATTTTGCGTGAGCAATACAATCTTCCATACTCAAACATCAAGCAACATGCAAAACTGCTAAAAGCAACTAGAAAAGGTACAGGCTGGCTCAAACCAGAGCACAAGGTGACCATGATCCTCATCATCTCAGGCAACGTTCCCACGACCTGTAAAGACAGTAAGGAAGGGCTGGAACAAACAGAAGTGAGGAGCAAACAAGAAGATTTCAAAGATTGTGACAGTGGGTACCAGTGAGAAATGGGAGTCAGTGCAAAACTGAAATGGGGATTAAGATATATGGGTTAGTCAAATAAGTTTCATAGTCTTCAAGAAGAACACCTTCTCCCTGCTAATGATGCCACAGAGGGCCCAAGCTACTTCCATGGGTATTGTTTTCCCATCAACATGAATTCACCTTTCCAGGAACCAGGTTAATTCACATGACTTTCACCTAATGGCTATTTCAGCTGTTTCTCTGGCAAAATGAATGATGGTACTCTTAGATTTTGAAGTATTTCATCCCCACCTGTGACACTTTTGCTGCTCTGGCCTGCATTTATACAGGCTATTCCCTTGTGCTGGCATTCAACATATTTGTAAAGGTTTCGGAAGAGAAAGGGTTTCAACTTCTTTTATGATGCAAGACAGATGCTTCAGCAAATGCTTGTTTTGTGGAGGATTACAAGCAACTCTCTGCGTTTGTTGACTATCTTCAGACACAAAAAAATAGAAATGGTTCAGACTATGTTTTTCTTGCTATAAGCAACAGTCACAAAGAAATAATGAACTGACACTTGGTCATCACTGTCACCCAGCTCAGTTCTTTCCAGGTGATAAAGGACATGCTATGCAGAGATCCCATTTTGAAAAGCTGATGCTTCAGGCCTGCTGTGCAGAGCTTCTGCCAAAGCTGTTTTGACAGTTTCCAAGCATGGAAAAGAACTGGGTGGCAGTTCCACAGAGATACACTCCCTAAAACCATAAAGAACTACCATGATTACCTTCTCTGACCTTCCTGGTACACATACTACCACAATTTTTCATAGAGAATGGGGTAATTTTTCTAGCATGTGACTTTTTGAGAGCTATGAAACCCCATTTGAATAACATTTAGCTATGTCCAGCCATTTAAGAAATTGCATCTTACTATGTGCCTGACTTTGTCTCACTTCCACTGACAATTATTGATCCTTGTAATGCCTTTGTCTATGAGGGTAATCTTTATTTCATATCAAGAACCGTTCCCATGTGTATCTAGACACAGTGCTAACGTCATGTCTCGCCTGCTGGTAAGCACACACACACACAGAGCAAGGGCCAAAGATCTTACAGCTTAGGGACTGCACTATGAGAAGACTGAAAGCTGTTGGCACGCTATCACAGGGAAAAGAACATCAGCATTGCAAATGTGAGTTCAATTTCTTTAAAGAATACTTGTAATCAAATGCATGCACTGATTTCTGGAGAAGCGTAACATTAGAGTTGGGAAGAAGTCATGTCTGTGCTCTGGGGTGAAACTAGTGTCTAAAGCCGGCAGAAGACGATTAAAATGTAACAGATCATCAAAAAAAGAAAGAGAAACCAAACTATTTCTGAACCTGAAATTCTGAGATATTCAGTATTTACTAACATAAAGTTTTTCTTCAAACTCAGAACTGTAAGATGAGAGCAAAAAAATTTCCAAATCAGTTTTTGGTTGAAAATCCATTTCACTACTAAAGAAAAGCAGTTTTGATGGGAAAGTTCTGTGTCAGTTTTTCTAGCACCAGGCTGAGAAAACTTAATCATCTTCTGCAAAAGCATGAAAGAGCAGGATCTGCCCCTTTACATAGAGGGGTCTATAGCTTACACTTTTAAGAATTCATGGAAAAAACTTCAGTGTTCATACAGAGGCATTCCATGCACAGCAAACGTGCTATGCCTGACTGACTGTCTTCTGTTCATAAATGGCACTGCCACATGTCCCAGTTGCTGGTGTCCCGCTCCTCCCAGCTGACCCTGAGCTGCAGACAGCAGATGCTCTTAAAAACCCAGAGTCAGCTGCAAAGCAAAAGAGCATAATCCTGTTCTGCTTCCCTTTATGTTGTTTTTTACATAAAGCAATAGCCTTTGGCTACTTTTGTCAACCTGGTAAGGGGTGGGGAGAAAGGAAAAATAAAAAACCAAAACCTTTCTAGATGAAAAATGGGTGAAGAGCATATAAAAAAGAAAAGTGAAGAAGAAATAAAAAAATGGCTGAAAAATTCAAGGAAAGAATTTATTACAAATGTGGAAAGGAAAGAAATTATACAATCACCTCTCCCCCCAAAAAAGAGAGAAAACAAAGTAGAAAGTGACAAAGACAGAGAATTGAAGGAAAAAATAAGGCAAAAGACATCAAAGGCAGTATTATAAGACATAATGGATTCTACTCAGACAGTTCCTCATTTTCCAGAGTGAAAAGTCTTGATATAATATTTAGTAAAGGTATGAATTTCATGGACAACCAGATGGTACTTCAAACACATGGACACATAAAGAGCAGTAAGAGACCAGGCACAGAGATTACACAGTCTCGCGAAAGCTGCATCACTCAAGGAACATGATACTGGCAGGTAAAACTGAGACAGAGTATAATAAAAGCTTAAAAAGCCACAAGTGGGGAAAGCACATTCTGTACAAATATAAGGAGCAATCATGAATGAGAATGCAGCATTCGACCGCTCTGTTTTAAAGATTCTTTTGGAGCACACACACAAACATGCCCCAGAAATATAGCCAAAGATTTAAGGTTTTCTAATACAAGGATTTCTGAAAGGGCAAACTAAAAGTAGAAATACATTTCTGCCTTCTAACAGAAAATACTGAAATGGAAAAGGAAAAAAGAAAATTACCATTTTAGCTGACATCACATTATGTAAAACCAGAGAGATCTTTACCAGATACCGATACAGAACTCTTGCATAATTGGAAAATCCAAGAAAACTTTTATAGTGGAACTTGTTAGACACTCAGAGCTTTGATCATGGGGAACTGGAATTGCTCTGCAAGCATGACAGTAAAAAATGAGGTGCAAAAGCTTCTCAAATCAATTTAAACAAAACAGTTCAGCTGTACAACTTATTGTAATGGGTCTGAACGAGCCAACCCCATAACACATATTCAACTACTGTTGACACATTTTATAGTAATCTTAAGATTAGACATCTATGTTAACTAAAAGTGAATTTACCTACTAGGCCCCTGAGTCCACTCCTAGTGCTGCTGTGTAAAGTCAGACACATTCAACACAATGCAACAGTGACTGTGCTAGAAATCAATATTTTGACAAGGACTGCAAGATGAAGCAATAAATAGAAGAGCACAGTTTAATGATGTGTGATTTATAAAGCTGGAAGCCAGAGATTAATGCAATGCATAATTCCCTTTAAAATACAAATATTATCTGGTGAGATATTCTTACAATGACTTGCAAAAAAGAGATGCCTTGTAAGGAGAGATGTGAACAGTAAGACGCAAATCAAAGAGCATATAAAAAAGGGTAGAAGCCCAAGGCATGGAAAAAATTATGAGGAAGAATAACATCCTATATAATTAAGCCAATGTTCAGGGACAAACGATGATGGTTGATAGACAAATGTCAGCAGCAAGGAGCTGTCTTGGCATAAGAGCAGAGAGAGTTGCTTTGTTATGGAGCACCCCAGTGCCAGCGGTCCTCTCTCATGATACAGGCATCAAGACACTATGGAATATAAATTCATTTTAAAGAGTTATCTCTTGTTAAGTGTGTAGCACAAGAGAGCACTTGCCAACTAGCCCTATTCCATGTATCCCTGGAAGAACTAAGCAAATGTAATGCTTCTGCCTGTGTTTAAGGAGTATACAAGATATATGCAAACTAGGGCTTTATGGAGTTAGATGGCTGTAATTCACATTTCTGTGTTTGGGGAACAAAAAATATAAACACGTTTTTCCTCCAATTTTGTCTCAAACTGAAAATAAGGGTAAAATAAATCAGCTACCTTTCCAATCTACAGCAGGGACTATTACATACACAGTTAAATACATCAAATTTGAGATCAAAACTCTGACAGACCCTTAGGTTTAGCAGTATAATTGAATATCACTATGATTATACTGTCAGAACCAAATGAAATGGCACTTCACTTTATTGATGTTATTTCTAAGTCACTCTTGAGAGGGAAAAGAAATGAACAATTATTTGAAAAAGCTATTATTTCTTTAAGTAGCAAAGAGTCAAAGATGCTCGCTTTTCACTTTTCATGTAGAATAGCAATAAACTGGTTAATCTTTTCTTCATCTCCTTCAGTTCTCCTCAGTTCAGTTTTCTAAGGTTTATCTCAAATAATTTATTGAAGAGCTGCCAAAAAATAAATAATGCCCTCGTTAAGCCTCTCTTGTAAAGCACAGCTGCATAGTATTGTTGTTTCATAAGCAAACCAATCTTCGCAGCCTTTCTCCATCTCCTAGAACTGGTGAAAGAAGTGTTTTCACTCATCCATTTTTGAACTAAAAAACACTGTTTCCACAAAGGTGGTAATCACCTAAATCAGTAATTTTCAATCTATACTGGCTGAAGACTTTCTTCTAAGGGGTCCACAAAACGCACTGTAAGCCTATTATTGATGACCTTAAATTCAAAGTAAACTCATTAGCAAATTTGTATGTTTATGAAGCTTGGCATACACGAGAGTGGGTGAGACAGTAGATATAAAAGTAGTAGATTTAATACAGTGAATTTTAGAAGTTGAGGTTTCACCTAAGCGATTTGGGAGTTCTCCTCCAGGTAACAGAAAACCTAGCTCTTCATAGAAGTACCTTCTGAGATACTATACCTAAACGCATTCATGAACAAGCAGGGTACCCTGGGGTTTCCTGACCCCTACTCATCAACATTCAGGACCAGGTCAAACCGTGCAGTGGCTGACGTGTGGCCTATCTATCTAGATTTTATTTCCAGAGAAACCAAAACACTATGGAGTGCAACGAGGAGAGAGCTAGGTGTGAAATAAGTCCTGGGTCATATCCTACTACAGAATCAAAACACAGCAGAGGAAGCATGCTTGGACACAACCACTTACAAATCATCTTGCATCCTCTTTCTTCTTGTAATTGCCATATACTCCCCTAAACTGTGTGGTACAATGGATACAGTTGGGTTTAAATCTTATCCTTTAGCAATTAGACGACTTTATGAAAGTTACGAGAATTAAATATTATTGCAAGATATAGTATTACTATTTAATATCCTCATACATTTTCTATCTCTTGCTTCAGCACCAGTCTGCTGCTTATGATGACTGAAGTACCCCAAGATTCTTCCATTTGCAAGATCCTAAGCAGAAACCACTGTGATGGTAGTAGATGGAAGCAGTCCTTCATTAGAAGGCGACAGGACTACTCTGTCTTTTCCATATGAGTCAATGATTATACTGTTTGCTCCCTTCTGGACCAAAGAAGTCATCAAGTGACAAGTACTCAAATACAACCAAAAGAGCAGAAGTGGCACTTGTCTTGAAATGAATGCTGTGCCTTTGCAGATTAGCTGTGCAGAAGTTATTGGGAAGTGGAGATGTTGTTGGGCTACCCTTTCATAAAGATTCAGTTCTTCATCAGCCTGGTTCATGGTGCAAGGACGTAGAGGTCACCTGAAACTCAGTCTCACATAGCAGTGCACTATGAGCTCCATCAAACAAATGCAGCAAAATAATGGGTTTTTTTAGTCCTTCACTTACATGAGAAAAGTAGAAAATGTCCTCTTCTCTGATCAGGAAAAGATACTCTTGAAGTGCCAACATTGAACTACCTGTAGGTTTCTCTCCCCTTTTGCTGAAAACTTTCTTGTGCTCTGTGACCTACCATGAAGGGAAACAGCACAGCAATGTCTCTGCATGAATCAGTAAGCTACTATGGAGTTAACAGACCAGACACCACAGACTGCCCCACAATTCTAACTACCCAAACTAACAGATATAAAGACAAAATACAATGGGACTAGGAAAAAACATCACTTTATCAAAAGGAAGCTGTTCTCCTAAGGACATGATACCAAAAGGAGCTGCTCTGGATTAACAGGCAGCAATTAGAATCAATGCTGATACAGATTTGCCTATGAGGACGATTTTCTTCTTGCTCTGTCACTTCTTATTGCAGAGATCTGAAGACAGCGCTTGTATGAATATCATTGCAAACAAATGCTGCAGATAACTGAAGGTCATGCAAAAATCTAACTGCTTTTGATATCAGTAAGCGTGGAGGAGCAATGCAATCTTCAATGAATCAATAAGTCAGCACTTTGCAGGGAAAGCTGTACCTTATGACTTGATTCAAAGTGGCCTCAAGTTGTGCCAGGGGAGATTTAGGTTGGATATTAGGAACAATTTCTTTACCAAAAGAGTAGTGAAGCATTGGAACAGGATGCCCAGGGAAGTGGCAGAGTCTCCATCCCTGGAGGTGTTCAAATAGTCTGTACACGTGGCACTTTGGGACACGGTTTAGTAGGTACAGTGGTGTTGGGCTGACAGCTGGACGGGATGATCTTGAGTTCTTTTCCAACCTTAATGATTCTATGATTCAATAGACTCACTGTCTTTCCACTGACTGCAATGGGTTCTGAAGGAGAAAGACAAATCCAACAAGGCAAGAAGCGTCTCATCTAATGACAAAACTCAGTGCCCCAGCGCTGAAGTGGCTGTCCCAAATAGTAGAGACTAGGATTATTTTGTTGATGTAAGCTTTGTAGATCAATATAATCTCTTTTAATTAAGTTAAAGCTAAACCAGTTACCTAATGTCACAAAGTCTCCCCACCACTCGGCACAACTGAACACATCTGCAGTAGGGAAGTCCAGCACCGAGGCACAGCAGAACCAACAGGCAGAAGTGTGGCTCATCAGTGAACGCAGTGGGACAGTTTGTCAGCATTACTTCTGGCTCTAGCCAATGGTATAAATCCTTGATTTTGATTGAGAACCAGATTTTCAAAAACTAAAAAAAGGCAGGTCAACATGATGGATCCAGGAGCTCCCTGGACGTGCCTCAACTTCACAATGGATAAGACTTAGAGATGCACTAATCTCCACCTCCCTCCCCCACTGAGCTGGTTTCTATTTGGAATGAATCCTGGGTGCCTCAAACAGAAAATAATTATGGCAGGCCTAGAAGCCTGAAATCTCCAACCCTTGATTAAGTCACAGTTATCCATACGTAAATTCAGTGCAAATACTGTCGGCAATTTTCCCTCATTAGAATTCAACAAAAGTTTAGGAAAACAATTGTTTTAGTAAAGGAACAAATGTGGGTACAGTACTGAATTAACTCTGTAAAGAGAGAACTCTTCAACTTCAGCTTTTCATTTGCACATCAGTACCAATCTACAGGGGAACCTAAAGCCAAACTATTACCAACAAAGCTTAAAATTTGTAAAAGGCAAGACTAGTCACTAATCATGGAATAAAAATCTGAGTACAAGGGAAAAAAACTGTTATTGAACCAAACACATGCAGATCAAGTCTGGCCATATTTGCAATCCATATGGAGGGACACACTTTGTGTTGCAGTAGGATGGCCATGCCCTCTTCACACACTCTGGTGCACACATGCTACGCTTGAGGCCAAAGAGGGATGGAAGAAGTTAGAGTCATCTTAGACCAGATATGAGATTCATGTCTCAAAGACAGCTGCCACCAGTGCGTACGAGCCATCACGAAAAACGAGGCATCTTCTTCTCATTGAAAATGGGCTGTCACATGTACAGCACATGACTTAAAACTTGCGATGGCATGCCCTGGAAAAGCAGAATATGGAGAAAACAAAACCACCTGACAAACACATGCTTCTGGTGTAAAATACTTAGGAGGCGATTTACTTCATGTAATAATCATATCCATTCTGTGAGATATTCTGATGCACTCCAAAATTCAAACCGAATGTTACAAACCTATTGGCTAACAACTAATTTGTTCTGAATAAGAAAAAATGCCAACCCGAAATTCTAGCCAATACCATGGATTATTGTTCTGGAAGAAAAAGAACATCCTCTATATTATTAGAATATTTTTCTACTAGAAAAGTTGACTTAAATCAAAAGAAACAAAAACAATCTGAAACAAACTCTAGATGCTTTTATCCCTTCTCTGGCTAAAATGTACATGGTCAAAAAGCAAAATAACTTGGATTCACACCTCCTATACCATACTTCAAGCCAATTAAAAATTAATTATCGAAAAAATCTGTGTGTCCTAGCACGAGAAGCACGAGAGTCCTCCCTCACCTGTGAACACAGTTGCCATACCTCCACCTTGCTCTTCTGTATGTGCAAGCAGCGACCCAAGCACAGGCTCCCCGAAGCAAAGGCTTTCAATATAGTGACTGAACTGGTTCAAACAACACACTTTGTCTGTTCTGTCTGGTGCACTATAAATAAATCCTGGAAAGCTGTATTTGAAGATTTCCATAACAAGCTTCAATATAATTCCACTCTAAGTTTAGATCGGGGGGTGGGGTGGGGGGTGGGGGGTGTCAGTCTACCAACCCTCCTTCAAATTCAAGAACAGTATCTTGTTACAGTCACCTATAGATTTTAATATCAGGAGGTACCACGTTAGCAAAGGGTTATTGGCAAGCATTGTAGCAGAAAAGGAAATATAATTAAACATACAGCTCTGAGGCAAGATCTTTGGCAGGAGAAGGAGAGCTTTGCTAAGAAAGTGACAAGGGCACAGCACTATGAAACAGCACAATAATGTGGTCAAGAGGGGGAATGAAGCACAGGGGTAGGGATGAAAAAAAATGAGTGAGGTGAGAAGAGCAGAAAAAGAAGCACAGAGATAAAACAACAGAAAAGAAAGAAGGCAAAGCATACAGAAGCCATACATAAGGAAAAAATATCTCTCTTAGGAGTAATAGTTTTTTAGTAAGGGCAGGAGCCAAACTGTTACACAACAGGATATACTGATTTCTATATAGAAAGTTTATTTAAGCTTATATGAAAGCACAAAAAAAAATCTGGGGGAGAAAAAAGAAAAAGTAACATCATATTTTATTCGACTTTTCAATTGCTTTTTAGGTCATATTTCACCCTCCCCTCCCACCCCCCAAGTATTTCCCAGGATGGAATTTTCTTCTTCCCACTCCAGGATTTGGCGTGGGCAGAGCACCGCAGATGCTGCTGAACTCAGAAACCAAGAACCTGATTCATTCTTCCCTTGAATCTTGTGCTATCATTTAGACTGAGACCAAGCAAACGTCAAAGGCTGCAAGTCAGAAAGATAATTTAACACAGCTTGAACATTCACTGTGTCCCAGTGTAACGGTGGTAGAAGAGGAAGAGTAAAGATAAATCCAGTTCTGAATCCCTGCTAGTTTGACAAACATTTAAGAATAATTATTTTTCCTCCTGTTTCAGGAGGCTTAAGCTCCAAAACTTCTCAGTTTTGACTGTACGCAGAGGGCAAGTTTTCCCTAAAGTAAGACCCAGAACCATTTTAAACTTCACAGAACAAAAATCCCTAAAACAAAGACAACCTCATACAATCAAGCAGCAAAGCTCCTTCAGTCTCATTGATCGTGTTCAACAAGTCCAGATTATTTTCAGCAAGTTTCCTTTCATTTCAGCTTCTGGTACTGTATGATCACGCTGTTGGGTACTTCAGTACTTAAAAAGGATTCTCAGAATAAACTGTAAGAAGTCATATGACATAAAAGAAGCTGCCCCCAAGATAAGTGATAACAGTGTTCATATTTTTCAAAGCTGAGGCCACTTTCAGTAAGAAAGATTTCCTGCTTACTTCATTTTAGACTTTAAACAAACAAAAGCTCTAACATTCTAAAAGGTTAGACACATTTTTTACTCCCACTGTTTCTTAATAAAACACCATTTGTGTGGGAAACCATCTCAGTGCATACTTTAAGAACAGGCAAATCATTAATTGATCCAACATGTTCGCAGTTTCAGAGAAATTCACTAGACAAGAACAAGAGATGGATGGCAAGTTTTGAAACAGCCCGAGCTTTACTCAGGAGTGTGTAAGTATGCCAAGCTCCTACTATTTTATACTGCTTAGTATATAACCTGTGATACCTAAAGTACCAAAAAATATAATCTGAACAGCTACTAAACTATGTGCAGGTTACAAAGCACAGGTTTAAGACATTCAAGAGGTTATGAGTTGCTTGTCTCGCAAAACCAATGGAAAATACTATCCCCCCATCTTCGATTAACCCTACCAAAGAAACATGAATTGGCCCAAATAAATGGTTAATCTCTTAAAGAGGCTGCACACTAGAGGTTCCAAAAGCGCTACTCATGCATCAGCAGTATTATAGCATTATAGTTAGGCAACAAATGGTTTTCCAGCACATCCATGCCAGCTTTCTGTGGAGATTTAAAATGTCATTAGAATAACATCCTGTTTTGCAGCCTTTCTGTGTTTCAGTTTACCCCTAACTCTGCTAAGATTCAATTGGCATGAAACAGCTGGGCATGATTAGTTACTGGATGCAAACCAAACTGAGATTTCACAAGAGGTGGCATTTTGGTCCCCATGGCATAGGCTGCTGGCATAAAAGACCCATGACCCCTGGCAGAAAACACCAGCCCTAAACATAAATCTGTGATCTGTTTTTAACACATTATTTCAGACCAAATACTTGTGGGCATCACCTCAGGTTTGGGTTGTCCTCAGCAACCATATTTTGGCTTGGTTCTAGCTGATGAGCGTGCTGGGACCCAGGCATTCAAGTGCTGACACTGAGAGAACAAACTGCATCAGAGCGTTCACCTGGGAGAGTGAACCCCTTCCCAAGCCCAGTCCTGCACAAAATCTCTCATGTTCTCACTAGATCAGATACTCAGCATTCCTACTTGAACCCACAGCTTTTACACTATCATAGACAAGCCAGTGGACACTGTGTTCCCTACTTTATCACATCTGATAAGACTGCACCATAAACACTACCTTTCTCCACTTCTGAAGGTCCCAATCACAGCTGATCCCAGACGGCACCTGCCAGAGGATCCTCAGGACACACCAAAACACCAGTGCCCCTCAGCAGGCTCAGGGTCCCATACATCCCTCTGACTAGATCCAAACTTTCCATTATGCAAACTTTTCACCCCGAGAGCACCAGTATGCGTTGCTGCTGGCAGCGCATCCATCCTTTCCTGTGGCAGAGTGGAGAGGTGGGATGGACACCCATTGCCCCATGAGGCAGCATGGAGAGGTGGGATGGGCACCTACTGCTTGGGAGAGGCCTGCAGCCCACTCTGCTCCCTGTCAGGAGGTGCGAGGACACCTTCCACCCCAGCACCAACCACTCCAAAGGGATGGCGGATGGCAGACCAGGGTTGCCGTGCATGGGAAAGGAGGGCAACCCAGCAGAGGGTGCCAGGACTGGTCTGTTCATCCTGGAGGAGACTGAGGGGGCACCTCATAGCACTTTACTGCTTCCTCACAAGGGAAGGAGGAGGAGCAGGCGCTGATCTCTTCTCTCTGATGACCAGTGACAGGACCTGAGGGAATCAAAGAACTACAGAATGATTTAGGTTGGAAGGGGCATTAAAGATCATCCAGTTCCAAGCCCCCTGCCACGGGCAGGGACGCCTCCCAAATGGTAGGAATGGAAGGAAGGAGGTTTTGCTTGGATATCAGGAAAAGGTTCTACACTCATAGGGTGGTGGAACACTGAACAGCTCCCCAGGGAAACAGTCATGACAATATTCAAGAAGCGTTTGGACAATGCCCTCAGACACACGGTGTGAACGTTGGGGTTGTCCTACGCAGGGAAAGGAGCTGGACTCGATGATCCTTGTGGGTCCCTTCCACCTCAGCGCATTCCGTGATGACGCTGTGTCTCACCTGCGTGGGGCATGGTGATGGTCTCGTTGGCGTTGCTGGAGCCCACGTTGTAGATGACGACGGCGGAGGCGTTCTGCGCGGCAGCGTGGCGGATCTTGTCCCTGTATGTGCAGTTTCCCCGAGGGATCAGGGCCACCCAGCTCTTGCCCGGCGCGGGTGCATTGAAGCGGGTGCCGGGGTCGCAGGCGAAGCGGTCGCCGGGCGAAGCGGAGAGGGCCACCTGCCCGCGGGCGTCCTGCTTGGGCGACTGCTCGCCGTAGCGCCCGCACTCGCTTTTCTCGCTGCGGAGCTCGGCGCTGCCGCCCGCCGGGTCGGCGTAGGTGATGTTCACGAAGGCCGTGTACCACTCCTCCTTCTCGGCCACCGTGAAGTCCAGGCACAGCAGATGCACGAAACAAAAGGACAGCAGCCATGTTGAGAGAGCCAGGCTGCGGCACGCTTGGATCACGGACATTGCCATCTTCTGCTGCTGCTGCTCACGGTGTCGTGTCCCCCCCCCCCCCCTCCCTCCCCGCCCGTGGCTGCGCGTGTGCGCGTCCCCGAGAGCCGCCGGCTCCGCGCGGGGAAGGGAGGAGAGGGAGGGCGAGGCGGAGGAGGAGGAGGGGGAGGAGAGGGAGGGCTCTCTCCCCTCTGCCTAATTCATGGCGGGGACGTTTGATTTCCTCGCGCTGGACCCGTCTCTCCGCCCGCCCTCCCTCCCTCCTCCCCCCGCGCTGCCGCTTTCGTTCCCCTCTCCTGCCCCCCTCTCCCCTCCTTCCTCCTCCCTTTTCCCCTCCTTCCTCCCCCTTTCTCCCTTGTCTCCCCTCTGTCCTGCCGCTCTCTCCTCCCTCCTGCCCCCGCTCTCCCCCTGCTTGCCACCCGTCCTGCTTCCTCTCTTCTGCCCCCGCTCCCATCTCTCCAGCCCCGTCTCCTGCCTCCTTTCTCTCCTCCCGATTGCCTCTTGCTCCCCTTCCCACCCGCCCCCCATCCCAACCCTCCTGCCCGCTCCGTCCTGCCCCCTCTCCCCCTCCTGTCCTCCGTTCCCATCCCTCCTGCCCCGTCTCCTGCCCCCCTTCCCTTCCCCCCTTCCCCCTCTCGCCTCCCTCCCGGCTGCGGGGCAGTGTGTGTGCGGGGGGTTGGGGCGGCCGGCGCAGGGCGGCGGTGCCACCTGGCGGCAGCGCGGGGGACGCCGCTGGAGCCCGGGCCAGGAACCGCCTGATAAGAAAGGTTTGGGTTGGAAGGTACCTTAAAGATCACGCACTTCCAACCCTCCTGCGTTGGGCAGGGACACCTCCCACTGGATCAGGGCGCTCATAGCCTCATCCAACCTGGCCTTGAACGCTTCCAGGCATGGGGCATCCACAGCTTCCCTGGGCAACCTGTGCCAGTGCCTCACCACCCCCACTGTGAAGAATTTCTTCCTAATGTCTAATCTAAATCTTCCCCCTTCCAATTTAAAGCCATTCCCCCTCGTCCTATTACTACAACCCCTTGTAAAAAGCCCCTCCCCAGCTTTCTTGTAGACCCTTCAGGTATTGGAAGGCCGCTACGATGTCCCCCCGGAGACTTCTTTTCTCCAGGCTGAACAAACCCAACTCTCTCAGCCTGTCCTCATATGGGAGGTGCTCCAGCCCTCTGATCATCTTTGTGTCCCTCCTCTGGACCCATTCCAACAGTTCCATATCCTTCTTATGCTGGGGATTGCAGAACTGGTTACAGGACTCCAGGTAGGGTCTCATCAGAGCAGAGCAGGCGGGAGAAGCATCTCCCTCAAACTGCTGGTCACAATTATTTTGATGCAGCCGAGAATGAGGTTGGCTTTCTGGGCTGCATGTACATGTTGCTGGCTCATGTCAAGCATCTTATCAAGTAGCACCCCTAAGCCCTTCTCTGCAAGACTGCTTTCAATCACATCATCCCTCATCCTGTATTGAAACTATGGATTGTCCTGACTGAGCAGCCCAGGCTTGGGATGCTTCGCAATTGGTCAGTCGCACCCCCCATTGCTGGTTTCAACTGCGGTTTTCTTTTTTTCCTTCCGTGACTGATGTAGGATCTGGATAAGGGAATTGAGTGCACCCTCAGTAAGTTTGCAGATGACACTAAGCCTGGTGCGAGCATCAATTTCATTGAGGGAAGGAAGGCTCTATGGTGGGTTCTGGACAAGTTGAATCGATGGGCTGAGATTGACTGTATGGGGTTCAACAAAAACAAGTGCTGGATCTTGCACTTGGGCCACAACAACCAGTGTTACAGAGTTGGGATCATTGGCTGGAAAGGTGTCTTGCAGAAAAGGCTCTGGGGGTGTTGGTTGACAGCCAGCTTAATTGGAGCAAGCAGTGCGCCCAGGTGGCCAAGAAAGCCAATAGCATCCTGGCTTGTATCAGAAATAGTGAGCCCAGCAGGACCAGGGAAGTGATTGTCCTTCTGTACTCAGCACTGGTGAGGCAGCATCTCAAATCCCGTGTTCAGTTTTGGGTCCCTCACTACAAGAAGGACATTGAGGCGCTGAAATGTGTCCTGAGGAGGGCAACAGAGCTGGTGAAGGGTCTGGAGAGCAAGTCTTATGAGGAGTGGCTGAGGGAACTGGAGCTGTTTAGCCTGGAGCAGGGGTGTCAAACTCATGGCTCCCACCCTTCTTGTGCAGCATAACGCACAACACACGTTTTACATGTGCCCAGCACTAGCAGGAGCTTAGGGGCAAGGAGCTCGGTGCTGCTGCCAGGTAGAAACAAGGTGCCCGGCCAGATAAAACAAGGTGGAGAGCTGGATTCGGCCTCTGGGCCGTGAGTTTGACATCCCTGGCCTAGAGAAAAGGAGACTGAGGCGAGACCTTATCATCCTCTACAACTGCCTGAAATGAGGTTATAGCGAGGTGGTGGGTGCTGGCCTCTTCTCCCAATTAAAAAATGACAGGATGAGAGGAAATGGCCTCAAGTTGTGTCAGGGGAGGTTCAGGTTAGATTACAGGAAAAATTTCAGGCACTGGCACAGCTGCCCAGGGAGGTGGTTGAGTCATCATCCCTGGAGGTATTTAGAAGACAGGTGTATGAGGTGCTCAGGGATCTGGTTTAGTAGTGGACAGGTATGGTTGGGCTTGATGATCTTTTCCAACCAACCGATTATATGATAAAAGAAATTGCAAATGGGAATGCTGTAATGTTGCCACACATCTTAGAGGGATAATAATTTCTATATTTTTAAATGTTATTTACATCAACATGCCTTTGTCTAGGTTTTAAAATACAAAACAAATAAATTTCTTACCGCACAACTCGGGAAGACACTGACAAGCGCATTTACTGAAATCGGGTGCCACCTGACAGGGACAGAAAGAACACGGAAGGTGAAACCTCAGAGAATGAGAGACCCTCTCTCTGGAAACATTCAAGAACAGTTTAATTTGGCTCAATGAAAGCCCAGATTTGAGGGTCTTTAACATATTAAACACCCAAAGAGGGTTTTGACCAAGACTTAAAAGCCTTTTACACCAATATTGAACAGCATCTAAAAGCAACTGATTCCATCTATCCTAGTGCAAGAAAGCAGCAAACATTCTCCTTTTCCATAACTATGTTTAGTAATAGAAGGACGTCTCACAAGTTTAATATATAGGCTATTTTACCCCCCTTGTTATTAAAATCTGCTGCAAGAAATACCATTCCCTTTTCGTAGAATCATAGAGTCGTTAAGGTTGGAAAAGGCCTCTAAGATCATCAAGTCCAACCATCAGCCCAATACCACCGTGCCTACTAAACCATGACCCAAAGTGCCATGTCTACACACGTTTTGAACACCTCCGGGGATGGTGGCTCAGCCACTTCCCTGGGCAGCCTGTTCCAATGCTTGACCACTCTTTCAGTAAAGAAATTGTTCCTAATATCCAATCTAAACCTCCCCTGGTGCAACCTGAGGCCATTTCCTGTCATCCTATCACTTGTTACTTGGAAGAACAGAGGTCCATTTAAATGTGATGCTGGAGTAGCTTGCTAGCATCAATATTTGCCTCTTTCTAGTTTATGTTTGTAGCTGCTGTTGATCTAAGCAAAGAGACGACAGCCTTAACTGCATTTTACACACTCACACTTTCTGCTTTGTAAAAGTTATTTCCCCAAATTTGGAAAAAAGTGAATTCTGGAGAAAATTGTGCAGGCAAATAAGGGAATAAAATAAAGATGTTTACAGGGAAATATAGTGGGCTGACAAAAGGTTTACCATCAAGCAAGAGAACAACTTTCCTTGAAAGTCCATTCCTGGAGAAGGGAGGTCAGCAACTAAGAAGAAAAAGTACCCGTGTAAAACTAACACTGAGGGAAAAAAAGTAGATAGCAATCAACAGTAATTAGAAAGTTTTGAGATTTCATAAGGGAATCAAAAGCCATAATTGGAAATTACATACCTGGAAGAGCTATGGACAATAAAGTATTTGTATATTTGGAAGAGTAAGAAGTATTAAAAGAGAAGGCAGAAAATATGTAAATGATCAATAAATATTTCAGGTTTATATCTGAAAAGAAGGGGAGGATGTGGTTGTCATATTATTGACTCGTAAAAGAGAGATTAAGAATTATCTCCTAAGAATGCTCAAAACTCAGCAAACCTGGAAAAATGGCACACAGGAATTCCAAAACAGTTTGTAGGAAGGCAGGGAGAATAACCGACTCTCTTACACTTCTTCAGATAAATCTTAGCACAACAGGAAAGAAGACTGAGTCTTCAGTTTTCTGATAAGATACAGGAAAACTAATTATGGTGACCAAGTAGTTACAAGTCAGTAAGCCTATTGGTAACCAACTCCAAGAAAGAGAAAAGAGAAACAAACAAAGTATGGGTATGGTTTGTTTTTATGGGAAGTGGCCTGCCAAGCAAACATGATTCACGTTTTTGCTAGGAAATTATCAGTGTGGTTAGTAAACTTACACAGCCATGGCCTTAACAGGTTTTTGAAAGGTGTGTGTTTCAATGATACACAATGTTCTCATTGCACACATAACCTACTAAGCACTGGATAAGATTAGTTGAAACAGAATGCTCCATGCAAAAGTATGCCTGCAGGTGACCCAAACTGCCAGCCACTCTGGAGCAGAACGGGGGCGTGTGTCGTTTACTCTGCACACAGAAAGGAAGAAATCGCACTTATACTCCTAGGGAAAAGGGGCCTAAGGTGATGCAGATATCCTCAGATTTTTCAGAGGAGTAACAAGTAGGAATAGGGAAGTGATTTTCTCTCTGCATGAAGCATCAGAGAGACAGATATTGGAAGCTGTCTAGGTTTGGTATCTGAATTTTAAAAAGGATCTTGGAATACTAGAGGAGGTTAAGAAAGAAACCCTAAAAATAATTTGAAGTAATTCCTCTCTGGGGAGAGATTTCAGGTGCCCTATCTATTCAGCTTTTCCAGAAAAGAGTCAAGGTGATTACATGGTGTAAGTACCATCACAGGGATATAAACAGCAGGTATTAACAGGCTCTTTAAGTAGTGGATAAAGATATAACAAGAACCAAAGTTTAAATTAGACAATGCAACTTAGAGGAAAAGTAGCTGATTAAAATGTGATTGTCTGTTGGAGAAAATTCAGAAGGAGACTGTCCTAATATGCAAATTAAACAAACAAACAAGCAAACAAAAGCATGCTGAAAAGCATGCCTTATTTAAGTGCAAGATATTAAATTCTTCACAATAAATTTATAATCTAGTGGTTTCTTGTCATCTTAAAAGTACTCATGAATAGAAACAACAGAATATTTGATAACTTGTATTGCTGAATGCTGAACTACAGTTAACTAGGTTAATGATTTGACATACCCAGTTTGGTACAATAGTTGATCTTGGTTCTTCCAAAATTATTTGTTTCTATTCTTAGGAACATCTGAGCTTCTCTCTCTGCCTGGCTTCCCAGAGCTCTCTTCTGGTCCTGGCAGAAACCCACTGTACTTTCAATGAATATCCAAGCAGTTATAATATATTTTTTCTCAGGCTAGCAAGATTTTGCTACCACCTTACCCTAGAGTATGCTCTCTCATTCAAAAATAAACAAACCCTTTGACTTTTGTCTCACTCCAGCTTCTACGGAAGCATATAAGACACTCATCTAGCATGATCTCCAATCACCTTGCCTTGATTACAGTGAAAAGCATGATCTCTTCTTGTATATGCTATTGAAAATATTTTACAGTGTCTGTAGCATTGGGGTGGGGGGTGTATATCTGAATTTTGAATGTTATATATGACTTCAATAATATATACTTCTCCGCCCCATTTTCGATGTGTCTGAAGTGAGAGTAATTCTATACCTTGTAGAAATTTACAAGACCATCTTATTCAAACTTGAGTGTGTGAAACATGGTCAGTAAGTAGAAGAGAATGGCATGTGTGGAACTCCAGCTTCAGGTTCCTTATATACAGAAGCTAGATTGATGTATTCTCTACATGACTACCTCTAGTATGCGCCATGATACTTTTTTAGATTGCCCTTTCACAAAGTAAAATGCATTACTTTATACGCTTTTTCATTTAAAAAGTAACTTGTTATACTTGGATTGTGCTGGATTGTGTGTTTGTACCCAAAATTTCAAATTATATCAAAAGAAATGGCTATAAATTGCTTCAGTTAAAGGTGAGGAATCTCCTTCAAGTTGATAAACCCCTCTGTTATGGAATCCCATGGTATTTTGGGGACATCTGCCTCATCTTGTTGGGACAATTATTGCTAAGAGCTAAAATGGCAAAAGGCTTAAAAACTGGGTTTTTAAAGACTAGGCTGCCTAAATTCTGTTTACATGGTTTACCAGGTAGTTAAGAATCTTAATCCAGAAGATGGCGTTGCAGGGTATTGAGACAGCCTAAATGAGGTGTGTTAGCTCCCTTTACTATTACTAGTTAAGTGCCTCCAGCAAGCAATCGAGAGCATACAAGCTTGATACCTTACTGCATATAGGACCTAGGTGCACCCAGAGGTCAGAGATCCGGTGTTAAGCTAAGCACAGACAGGAGTAAACCTATGGAAAATACACACCACAGGATAGGTGAGAAATCCCTTCTCTCTACTTTCAGGAGGTTTCAGTTGGTAGCTCAATTCCCTCTGCATTGTGATGAGTCCTCACAGGGGGTAGGACCCCAGCAGGTACAGACGGGGAGAGACCTGGGGTTAGAGCTAACTCCAGTGCAGCCTGAAGGCTTGTTGATGCTGATGGGCAGCAGGAAAGATTGACTGAAATACTATCTCTCTGCAGGTGCTCAGGAAAATCAATTCTTTTTCCTTCCCTAGCTATGAGACTGAAACTGATTCTTTTTTACAGCTGGAGAAGAACAGAAGAGCTGTTAACGCTGGGAAAACACACAAAGGCTAAAGCAATATCATCACCTCACCCTTTTGCTGCCAATACTGAGCTTAAAGAGGAAAAAACCCAGCAAGTTTGTTCATTTAGAGAGTTAATTGAGTGATACATCTTTTCTTGACCTGACATTATTAGTACTCCATCCATCTTCCTATCCATATGGTAATAGCTGTATTGCTTTTACTTTATTACAGAATCCTGCCTTAGACTGGAATACTTCATTCTTCTGAAACATTATTTGCATTAGTATAGGTGCTACTGTAGTTCTGGTTTCATTTATTTAGGTCAATTTAATATTCTTTAGAATGCTCTGAAACTCTAAAGAAATCTTCAGAGTAAAGTTCCAAGAAAAAAAAAAGTTCCAGCCAAGATAAACACATCATTGGAGCTATAGGAAAGGTTCAATAGAATTTCTAGGGAAAGTTACATTTTCATTTAAAAAAATACGAAAAGAGCTGAAAAGAGCTTTATCTTGTTTGATCCTTATTAAGTTTTCATAGTGAGATGGTGCTCTCTGTGTCTCAGAAGCAAAAATTGCCATATCTTATCATATTTGTTTAGCATCTGCTTTTGTTACAGATTAAACTACAAGAACCCAAGAGATTGCTGCTGATGAACATCGTTCTGCTTGTCCCTTCTGTTATGGTTTCTTAAAGAACATTTGAAAGAAACATGTCTCCTTTCTGCAATTTCTTTCTGTTCTGTAATAGCTCACTCAGCTCCCTTAAACTTTCAGCATTTTCCACATTTCTCATCTATCTCACATGGAGGCTTTACTCAGTCGTCAGTCAAAATATTGGCTTTTCCTTTGCTATGTAAAAATGTAATAAAGTTAGTTTTCTCCCATGACTAGTTATTTTCCTTACTTTCCTATAAAGGGAATTATTTAAACATCTTACTTGGAGAAAATGTGAACTGACAAAATCCAGCCCCAGCTCTGCAGCCGAGGTGTGAGCCCTGGGCCAGTATTTCTTGCCATCCCAGCCGTGTGGTTTCTCCTGCAGTACACCAGTAACTTGATTACAAGAGCTCCCCTTACTTACTGCTCCTTTTCTTTCTGTCTCCTTCTGTGACAGAACACGTGTAACCAAATATGTACAAGGTTTACCAGGACCTAATAAGTTGCTGTTATTCAACAGACCATTTTCCATAGCCTAAAGCATGGGGGAAAGGGAGCGGGAGAGAACTACTGTGAGTAGCATTGCATCCAGGTACCTTCATCTTTCTTGAATCATCAGCTGGACTGACTGGAGACAGCCTCTAGGCTAAGTGTGAGATAAGGCTCAAACCTGTATCTCTGTGCCTGTGCTAGCTGCTCTGGTACTGACAGACACACATGGAGCAAAGCACAGTCCCGCTGAGGCAGAATTTCTTAACACCCAGGAATTCAACTCCCAAATGGTGCCAGTCCCTTGTGCTTTAATCATCTTCCAGGAGAAATATTGTCAGGAACCTAAAAGAAGCTGTAACTTATAACAGAGATTATTTCAGGACTGTGTAAAGAGAGAAACTTGCTGCAGAAGACGGCTAGAAATGTGTGATTAGAGATCATATGTGCCTTATGCTGGAAGTTCATATGATCTGGAATGAAGAGAGTCACATTAAGTGCTAGTTAGGTGGCTCATAACTTCTGTGGTGTAATAATTCTTGGAAGCAGAGATTGCCAGTTACATGCCATTCTCTAGGGCCTAAAAAAGTACAGAGTTCAGTCTCTGTGCAGAAAGACTCACTAATGTGGACAGCATACATTAAATATTACTGCAGTTGTCAAGTTAGTGGCAGAATCCCGCCTAGCATTGTTTTGGTTGAAACATACCAGTGAAGATTCTGCAGAAGAGGTGGAAGTCACGTGGCCTAAGTTACTCGCTCAACAGACAGCCTGCATCTTGCTTCTTAAGCAGTTGCCAGCGGAAGAGGGTGCAGAGCTGCAAAATGCAACATTTACCTCACCGAGGCAGCACCATCAGTTCTGCAGTTCTGAGTAGCATAGTCATACAAAGATTTTCTAGTGGGAGCCTCAGCTTTTGAAAGGACATCCCTAAAATTCTTCCATCATTGCCAATATGAAGTTTTTACTTGCCAGCATATTAGGTGTGTGAATGGGGACAAGCTACATGTGCATATCCTAGCTAAGATTCAGAGACTGTGATTACAAGTTACTTTTCCTTTACAGTGTTACACTTCCATAAAGCTACCATCTTCAGATCAAAAGCTGAGTGTACCCAGTGACATTGAGATGCTGAAGTGTAACTTCCGCCACCAAGCCTCTGATTGTAACAATGGTGGGAATGTTCATATGGCACACCAGACGTGCAGAGATTCCTGGTCTTGCTTGCTTTCCGGATATCTGCTGGGAACTTAACACTGCTGAGAGAAGGCAGTCCAGGAGGTTCTTAGAGTGTATTGAGGACTGTTTTCTGTCACAGCTGGTGAGTGAGCCTACCAGGGGTGAGGCTCTCCTTGACCTGCTGTTTACAAAAAAAGAAGGGCTGGTGGGTGATGTTGTTGTCGGAGGCTGTCTGGGGTGTAGTGATCATGAGATAATTGAGTTTTCTGTAAACAATGTAACAAGAAAAGGCAGGAACAGGACACCGATGCTGGACTTTCGGCGGGCAGATTTCAGATTATTTAAGGAACTGGTCAGGAAAGTACCCTGGGAAATAGTTCTTAGTGGCAAGGGGATCCGGGAAGGCTGGATGCACTTCAAGAATGAAATCTTGAAGGTGCAGGAGCGGGCCGTCCCCATGTGTTGTAAGAGGAGTCGTAGGGGCAGATGGCTGGCCTGGATAAGTAAGGAGCTTCTGAAGGAACTAAGTGAGGAAAAGAGGATGTATTGTTGTTCGAAAGAAGGGGACGTAAGCCAGGTCATGTTCAAAGATGTTGTTAAGTCGTGTAGGAGAAACATCAGGGAAGCAAAAGCCCAGCTGGAGCTCAAATTGGCCACTTCTGTTAAGAACAATAAGAAGAGTTTTTATAAATATATCAATGGTAGAAAGAAGGGCGGCAGCGACCTCCACTCCTTGTTGGATGTGGAGGGAAATATAGTAACCAAAGATGCAGAGAAGGCTGAGGTACTTAATGCCTTCTTTGCCTCAGTTTTCAACAGTAAGGGTGTCTGTTCGCTTGACAGTTGGTCCTTGAAGTGGTTGAAGGGGGCAGGGTGAAATATGGCCCTCCTGCAATCCATGAGGAGGAAGTCAGAGACCTGCTGAGCCATGTGGACCCTCATAAGTCTATGGGGCTGGATGGGATCCATCCTAGGGTGATGAGAGAGTTGGCGGATGAGCTTGCTAAGCCGCTCTTCATCATCTTTCAACAGTCCTGGCTCACCGGAGAGGTCCCGGAAGACTGGAAGTTGGCCAATGTGACGCCCATCCACAAGAAGGGCCGTAAGGATGATCCAGGTAATTACAGACCTGTCAGCCTGACCTCGGTCCCAGGTAAAATCATGGAGCAGATAATCCTGGGTGAAATCATGCGGCACCTGCAGAACGGTCAAGAGATCAGGCCCAGCCAGCATGGGTTTAGGAGGGGCAGGTCCTGCCTGACCAACCTGATCTCCTTTTATGACCATGTGACTCGCCTGGTGGATGAGAGGACGGCTGTGGATGTGGTATACCTGGACTTTAGCAAGGCCTTTGACACTGTCTCCCACAGTAGACTCCTAGGGAAGCTGGCAGCCCATGGCTTAGACGGGAGCACTCTGTGCAGAGTTAGGAATTGGCTGGATGGTCGAGCCCAGAGAGTGGTGGTGAACGGTGTCTCATCCAGTTGGCGGCCGGTCACCAGTGGTGTCCTCCAGGGATCGGTGTTGGGTCCGGTCCTGTTTAATATCTTTATTGATGATCTGGATGAGGGGATTGAGTCCATCATCAGCAAGTTTGCAGATGATACCAAGCTGGGAAGAAGGGTTGATCTGTTAGAGGGTCGGATGGCCCTACAGAGGGACCTGGACAGATTGGAGAGATGGGCTGATTCCAATGGAATGATGTTTAATAAGTCCAAATGTGGGGCACTTCATTTTGGACACAACAATCCCATGCAGAGCTACAGACTGGGGATAGAGTGGCTGGAGAGTTGTCAGGCAGAAAAGGACCTGGGAGTGCTGGTTGACAGGAAGCTCAACATGAGCCAGCAGTGTGCCCAGGCGGCCAAGAAGGCCAATGGCATTCTGGCCTGCATCAGGAATAGTGTGGCGAGCAGGACCAGAGAAGTTATTGTCCCCCTGTATTCGGCACTGGTCAGGCCTCATCTGGAATAGTGTGTACAGTTCTGGGCCCCCCAGTTTGGGAAAGATGTCAGGATGCTGGAGTGTGTTCAGAGGAGGGCAACGAAGATGGTGAAGGGGCTGGAGCACAAGCCCTATGAGGAGCGACTGAGGGAGTTGGGGCTGTTTAGTCTGAAGAAGAGGAGGCTCAGGGGAGACCTCATTGCTCTCTACAACTACCTAAAATGAGGTTGTAGACGGGCAGGGGTTGGTCTCTTCTCTCAGGTGACCAGTGACAGAACTAGAGGGCATGGACTCAAGCTTTGTCAGGGAAAGTTTAGGCTTGATGTTAGGAACAAGTTCTTCACTGAAAGGGTGATTGGCCATTGGAATGCGCTGCCCAGGGAGGTGGTGGAGTCGCCGACCCTGGAGGTGTTTAAGGGGAGACTGGATGAGGCACTGAGTGCCATGGTTTAGATGATGGTTGGTGTTAGTGTTGGTGTTAGTGTTGGGTTATAGGTTGGACTTGATCTCAGAGGTCCTTTCCAACCTTGTGATACTGTGATACTGTGAGAGACAGAGAGCATATACCTGAGTTAATTGGGCATTTTCCTGTACTACTACACCTTTCGGCTGGACTTCAATAGAGCATTTATACAGCGCCACACAGGCGGCAAATACAGACACAGGTTTCTGGGGATACTCATGGAGATTTTCCAAGGATGATTCCTGGGATTGCTCACATTTAATATGATTATTAATCACCATGGTGCATATAAAATAGGAAATTAATTGATGACATAAAGTAAGGTGCCAATTATGACAGAAAGACATGTATGGAATACAGGATAACCTTATTGATCTGTCTGAGGGAAAGATGTGATGAAAGTCAATAGTACATAATGCCAAGTCATGAATTCATAGAATAAAAATGCGTATTTATGCTCCTAACTGGGAGCTCATTGGTTGGGATATTGGTTCATGAGCATGTCAGTGTCACAAAGATCCCATTAACCTTCCTCCTGCCTTCAAATGTGCCTTTACAATGCATTAGCTTGCTGGGGAATACAAATCTTCTCACACGAGGCCTCAAGACAGCCCACCTGGAGTTCTGTGTAAGAGGAACTGCACTTGTAGAAGATGCAGACAAGGGCAGCTAGGAGAGTGAAGAAATAAAGAATTATTTATGAAAAAGTTAAAAGCTTGGCAATAAGGGAGACGCCAAAGGGGATATGATCGCCACTCTACACTGCACTGGTGTGGCCCCACCTGGAGTACTGCCTGCAGTTTTTGGTGCCTCAATATAAGAAGGACACGAAACTATTAGAGTGTGTACAGGGGAGGGCAACCAAGATGGTGAAAGGCCTTGAGGGCAAGACTTACGAAGAGTGGCTGAGGTCACTTGGTTTCTTCAGCTTGGAGAAGAGAAGGCTGAGGAGTCCCCTCACACAGCCTGCAACTTCCCCAGGGAGTGCAGCAGAGGTGAGGGTGCTGATCTCCTCTCTCTGGTGACCAGCGATAGGATAAGAGCAAATGGCATGAAGCTCCCATCAGGGGAAGCTCAGATTGAACATTAGGGAAAGGTTCTTCACTGAGAGGGTGGCAGGTCACTAAAACAGGCTCCCCAGGGAAGTGGTTACAAGAGTATCCGGACAATGCTTTTAGTCATATGGTTTAGTTTTAGGTAGTCCTGCAAGGAGCATGGAAGTGCACTTGATGATCCCTTCCAACTTGGGATATTCTATGATTCTATTGGTATATCAAGAAGGCTAAATGCAGTGAAGGAAAATAGCAATCTAGGATTTGGGACTTCAGAAAAAGACTGTGAGTTGATCAGATATAAATGAAAACACAAAAAAATGGAAGAAAATTTTTAGTTAACAGAACTCTGAAGTTTTCTAATTACCTAACTGAAAACCAAAGAAGAGAGGATAAACTGATGTGAAGGAATTATTAAATGAGTGCATGCAATAGCAAGTTTTGGACTAGATTATCAAGGAAATCCCCTTTGTCTATATCCAAATTTAGCTTTAAAATTGGCAGGGTATTTCTTTCCTTTCCCTCCCCTAAAAGACAGCATAAATATTATTATTGGAAGACACCAGATGGTACTGTCACAGATTGTTTTATAAGCTCTGTACACCCAGGCATTCATTTTTACAGGTTATGGCCAAAATGCTGTGGAACTGTGTCACATTAAGCATATTTTATGATGTTCCTGCATATGCTATTAAAGTTTGCTGCTCAAATCTGTGTCTGAATAGGTTCTCTGAAGCAGTGCTACTACTCAAAGGAAATACTTTCATATGTAGATATTAGAATTCCTCTTCAAACAGTGTTTTTACCTCTGGTTTGAATAAAAATCGCACTGAATCCTAGGGATGCCAAGCAAATGAAAAAGATGAGAGCCCAGAATTTTGCTGTCTCATTTTCATATTTCCTTTATTGGACATTTCTTTAAATTCAAGGGAAGGATGTTTGTTACTTGGACTGTGAATTAGACTTTGAACATAGAGTTAATGGAGAAAGTACATATAGATGTTACTTAAAAATTTGATAGAGCTCAGATGGATTTTCTTAATTTTGGCTCTTACCAATTCTCATCCTCTTTGTGTTTTAGATCTCTGCCCTCCTTTAAGGTTAGTCTTTAAAAACTGAGTGTTCTAAATTCATCACTCAAATACTTCAGACACGGCATTTAGAGTTTGGATAATAGCCCTACCCTTTGTATTGTGTCCTCTTATCTCCTACATTTATACACCGTTTATCACTACAATTAGAACGGAGAAATGGTCCTTGCAGGGTAAGAACTGATGAATGATTTATAAATACTTTCTGCAAAAACGGTTGTTCAAGGCAGTTTGCTCATCAAGTTCTAGTTCTAATCTCTCATGTGGGCATTTTTCGTTGTGCAGAGTTGAGCACAGCAGTTTGCAATAACACTTATTTTTCTGACAGAGCTAAACTCAAATTGGTCAAATCCCTTTGTTACATTGCACTTTTATTTGGCATATGCCTAAGTCAATGTCTTGTCTAAAAGCTTCTTCTTTTGTGAAGAGACTGAAAGTTTTGTTGCCATAGAAGTCAATGAAATAGTTCATTATAACATCATCTTGGGAGAAGAGGCTTTTCTGCAGTCAGTATGGGTTTGTTTGTTTTTGTTACAGATTGCAAAGTCTAATTACGATTCCTGTAAGAGGGTCCGTTATGATCACCTATTCTGATTTCCTACAACACTAATGATGTTATTAACATTTAAATTGTTAATATTGTTTTATCAGATATCAGATATCATCCCTAGATCCATGGGATATTAAAGAAAAGTAATTTTTTCAACTTGTTAGCTTTCTGAGAATTTACACAGGGTTTATAGTCCATTATACTTCTCAAACTTTACAAACTAAATTTTGATCTTCCATGTAAGTTCGTAGAAATTTCATTAGTTGACTCTTAAGTTACCCATGAACATCGACAAAAGTTACTTCCACTATAAACCATTTTCCTCTTACTATACAAACCATCTATAAAAAAATAGCATAATGCTTCAATAGGTGGTATGGCTGCTCTGCTTGTGTTGTGGATACAAAAAGAAATGTGTAAATGCAAAATAGATATTAAGAAAGAAACTAAGGTTCTTTTCTCTTGGCATAGCACGGCCTTGTTCTGGTTTCTTTACCTTGAATATTTTGGTCCTAAACAAAAAGTTTGGTTTAGCAACTGAATGTGAGTACCCAGAGGTATAAAATAGCCCAGAGGGGCCTAAGAAAAATTGTATTGTATTTATCAAATCTTAAGGCCTCCTTAGTACAGTTTTTAGAAAATCAGCCTTTAGGCAAATTTTTCCAAGACAACAGGTTGAAGTGATTTGTCAGGAAGCCGTCAACCCTTTAGTCTGTTAGGAACTCCAGAGCGGTCAGAGAAAGCAAACTGAGACTTTCTCTCCACCTTAAGGCAGGAGAAGCCTCACAGCCTCTCCTGACCCTGTGGGGATGAGTTAGAGCTCTGAACTGCAGGGGAAAGGGAAAAGGGAAAAGCGAAAAAGGAAAAGGGAAAAGGAGCTGTGACTGAGAAACATTACTTCACACTCCTAAGAGTCGTGGAAGATCATATGATTGGTGATATCTGTGTGCAGTTTTTAGAGAGATAGCTATATTTGTCAGATTTTTTACAATGTTCTGCTTTTCAAAACATTATTATTATCTTTTAGGATCAGGGTATTCATCTGTGACTTTTCATGAAAGTTCTTCAGGATGAGTGCCCTCTCTTTGAGCAGGAATCATCTGTATCTTCCTTTTCTTTCTTCAAGCAGAAGGAAAAATGCAACAAAATCAGTGCCGTACTTCTTCTGTAAATATATTTAAAAATTTTGAGACAATTATGTGGTACTTGGTAGCTAGCCAATCCCTCAGCACAATGAAGCACTTGATAGACATCCTCAGAGTTAATACGTGGCTGTGAGTCAGTCTCCTGAGGAACTCACTGCTCATATAAGTTACTTCAGACTGCTCTTGCATTTTTAGTGCTTTACCTGACCCCAGAGATTTGATGAATGTTCCCTCACAGCATTTTAAAGCCAGCTGGGAGCTTATGAGCAATAGCCACAGTGCAATATTTCTCTGCCTTTCAGAACTGGAGGGCTACTGACTCCTGGAAAAAAGAAAACCAAACCAAAAGAAGAAAACTCATAATTTGTGTCCCATGCCTGTTAGCCACCTGAGAGCAGGGACAATGGGCAGGTGCCTGACACTGACATGAGTTAGGAGCCAATCACGGGAATGCTTGTGTGTAGGCACTGCTTTATACCCGATTGACTGTGTAGTAATGTACATATGTGATGGTTTCTAAATTTGGGTTTCTGGCAGACTTTCTGATGTCCTGTGGACAGCGATTAGTTCTGGACAATAAGCCAGGTAAAACCACTAGAACACTGTGATCTCTAACCATGGAGATACAGCAGCTAGGGTAGGTGGAAAATAAACATCGCTTGTACTTGGTGTGCTGCAACACCCAGGTACTGGCAACATTTCCACACTATTTAGGAAATATTTGTGTTGTCTTCATGCATATCAGAGTGGTTGGTGCAGAAAGAAAACTTTTTTTCTTCTGGTGGTCTACTTTTTTCCTGATGCTTGGCCTACTGACTTATTCATAGGACCCTGGAAATGGATCTGTTTTAGCAGACATACAATCTACGTGAATCAGCATCCCACCTCTGAAGGGTCAAAAGAAGCACCCACATTGGAAGGTACAAAGCCCTATGATAAGCTGATGTGAGGTGATTTGTCCTCTGATCATTGCCTCCAGCTCATATTACACTGCCTTCCAGAAACGACTCTTAAATCTTCAAGCATCTTTGCTTTGTGCTAGCATCAACAACCAGAAAGATGCATCCTGAAATACCTCATGGTCTCGGAGTTTTCCAGTACCCTCAGTTACAGTGACATCCCATGGTAACGAAATCGTGTCTGTGTATTTCTAATCAAGCCTTTCTTCCCAAAGTTATTTAGAAGCTTAGATATGGTTCTTCACTGTTTAGAAAATTTTTACATTGACTTCCCAATCTTCAAGCCACAGAATTTACATTAATGTTGTCAACACATAACAAAATAAAACCAGCATGCCTTAGGTCTGTGCATAGCCACTGCGGGCTACTTACACATCACATTTCATAGTATACTGCACTACCTAGCAAAGGCAGAAAGGAAGCATAGCAATGATTTTGATGCTATATGAAGGAGAGATTGTTTCCTTCCTCAAACCCATTTCAAGTCAGTCAAAAGATTTTTAAATTGCAGACCATGGCTGAACATAAACAATTTCAACTTAAAATAAGGTTTTTTATATGATTAAAGATAATTTTGTAACTCTAAGGGAACACTCTGAGCATGCAGTATCATTAAGACACTATCTAATGTGAATGTAAGTTAGAGTATTTACAAGGAAGTAATTTTAGAAATATATTTTTCACCAGCTGATGCAGAATGTTTAGTCTCAGCATTTCAGTCAACATAAACAGTGGTAATTTCAACATAAACTATGGTACTTTCTTGTATACTAGCACAATGCCACAACTTTTGGGTTCCACAGATTTAGCCTGATAAGAACATTTACTTGGAAGGCTTTAATTGCACAAAGTTTATTTGCATTTTTGTTTCACTTTTACGGATTTTTTTCTTAATAAAATCTTATTTCAGCTTACAATAATATTAACCTCAACATGAATGAAATTCTAGCAAAGGGGCAAACCCATACTCGCTGAGAGTAGGCTCATACTCCGTAGTTAAATACAGGACTTGTACAGGAATAGTTAGTGTTGCAGCCAATGTTGTGATACTCACGAATTTGATAAGAATTCAGACTTCCTTGTACACGGGACAAACCTGAAGGTTTACCAAATGACCGCAAGAGGTCATGATTGCTCCGTGAGAAGAGTTTCTCTGCAGCCAAGAAAGAAAAACATTGGTCTCGTGTGTTGAATTTACTCAATAATAAACGAGTTAAAGAATCATAGAATCATTTCCCTTCTTCATTCAAAACAAAAGTTTCTGCAATAAATTGAAAACTATTTCTTAAAATATGTACCTTTACCTTTACTAACTCTTTTCTCACTTTCCTTAAATTTCTTTCTTGAACGTTTCCGCCATTCATAGTTCAACTTTAAGACAAAAATAAAAGAAGGAGATGTTATTTCAGATATTGCTCTTGCTAGGAGAAACAGGTACTTATCAGTCTGAAAGAATGGATGATAAAATCAAAGCTCACATCCTTCCTTAAGGGATTTTTTTAAATTTTACAATCAATCCTGTTCCTTGTCACATTCTCAACTTCAAAAAACACTTGAAATATTACAGAAATGCTTCTCTCTCTACTTTGTTATCTCATACAAGGCTGTCTCACTAGCATAAGGAGATAGAAAAGTTTGAAAACTGTTCTATACTCAGAGCCCTCCAGAGATTCTCTTACCCCGATTATGTCTAAAGTTTGCCAGTTTCTTCTCGCTCTTTTCTGCAGTTTGTTTGGTTTTGTTACAGATTGCAGAGACTAATTAGGATTCCAGTAAGAGGGTCCATTATGATCACCTATTCTGATTTTATGCTACGCTAATGATGTTATTAACAGCTCTTGAATATTACAGACTTTCTTAAGTACAATTGCACCTGAAATCTCTTATCAAGGAACCCATCTCTTGTCCTACCAGGGGCTTCACCCATCTCATGTATTTATAGGAGTTTCCTTTTGTCTTGTCCTGGCAAATGCAAACTTGCCAATTTAAGAGTACTGTTAATAGATCATCACCTTATCTTGGCCCTTTTACTCCTTCTATTTTTATATTCCTTCACCAGCTCTTCCTTCCTGATCACACCAAGGTTTTGCTACCAGCTTCACCTTGAGAGGCATTGCAGTCTCTCTTGGGTTTGCCACTGCTGCATCCTCACCCACCTCGCCATCCCTCTGCCCATGCTGCCAGTCTGTGCTGCCCACCCATTTCCCACAAAGCACTGCTACGCTTTTGTCCACCTCCTTCATGCAGAAGAGCAAATCACTTTATCTTTCTTCAAAAGCCTCCTTAAAACCAGTGTCAATTATTCAGATGGCAAAATATCAAACCCAATGTAGTCAGGCAATCAATATGCTTTGATCACTGCCAGTTCTCCTTACCTCATTCTTTCCCAGTCTTTCTCATAAGCTCATCTATATCCCGCTGGAAGGTCTTTGAAGAGGAACGATTTTCTAAATTTTTATGATCCTTTATACAAGATCATCCCACTCCATTCTAAGAGTTCCTATGCAATGAAATCAAATAAGCACAGTTTGTTTAAGTTATGAGGAACGTGGCTTGTGTAATTTATTTAATGTGGAGACATGGTCAGTCTGGGAATGGTCTTGAATGTCAGGAAATTCCATCTGATTTTGAGCAACACAGTGAACAGTTTAAACCAAAAGTATTATATTGACTACAGACTGCCTTCATTTGTGGCCTATATGACTCCAGAGCATGTTTCCATACTCAGTCCTGACAGAGACAACATCAAATTCACTGAAATCAACAGCAAACTCCTATTGATTTTTGTTAGAGCTGGGATTTCATCCTCAGCTATGTAGGGAGTTCAAAATCACATCAGCACAAAGAAATTGTTGTAGTGGCCATAGTCTCATCTGGTGCTATCACCATGGAAACCTCATCACAGATCAAAGCTAATAATCTAGTACCATTCAATTAACACCAGTGTCAGCTACTCTCATGAGTAGCTATTGTTTATTGAAATGCTAAAACCTTGCAGGACAGATATTGCAAAAGGAAAGAAAATCAATTAATTAACTTCATGGATATACTACAATATGCAAATTTTCTAGGTATAGAGTATATTTGTCATTGTATTTAAAATTATATTTAAATAAAGATTTTCACAATTAATATTTATTTCATATTTTATCCATGACTGTCCTCATCCTTCTTTTTTCTAACCAGTACTGCTGTTAACTAACATCAGAGGAAAAGAGATTCAAATTGAAAAAGTACTGTCGGGGAAATAAAAGTACTGCTGATGCACATTCAACTTGCAGTACAGACAAAATATGTTAGATATTCTGAATAATTGTACACAATTAATGTATGAGTAAAGCACAGTATTGTGGTTTACATTTGAAAACTGTCATACTAGCTTTGCTAACTTTCTCCTCATGTAGAGAGTTGGGTTTTTTTTATCTATATGAATCATAGTCTAACATTCAACTACTCTGAATACTCTAAGTAGATAACTAGACCTGACAAAATAAATTATTAATCTTACATCAATAGAAACGTGAGAAAAAATATAGCGTCGAAAATTTGCCAACTTCCTATACTGTAACAAAACCAATTCCAATTGTTTTACATCTCTATTGTATTTCCCATGAAATGGCAACATACTTTACACAGGCAAAGTTCTTTTAATTCTTTTACCAAATATGAGTTTTAACACAAGATTTCCACTTTCCATCAAATGAACATTGTCTGTAAATCACTGCTTTGAGCGCTGCACCTGCTACACCAGCCATGTGTTACTCAGAAATATGGCTTCATGATGCCATTGCAAAGGGGGAGGGTTGGAAGTCCCATTTGTTTGTGCCAAAGGCTTCATCCAATGTGTTTCGAAACAAATGGAAAAGAAGTCTCCTGCTTTCTTTCTTTTTGCGTGATGACTTTCCACAGCTGAAATCTTTGCACGTTACTCAGCTGAGGATGGCAGACACTTGCCCTTTTCTCTCACACAGCTTCTGGAAGCACTCAAATATGAGGCATATTTGGGGAATTCCTTCTCTTTCTCTCTCTTCAACAGTTTTACTTCGCTCAGTTTTATTGAATGAGTTACCATTTCAAAGATAAAAAAATAATAATATGAGATATTTAGCAATTTGAATTTCTTGCATAAGAAAAATTACAATTTTACTTTTCCTCCAGATTGTAAGAATCAGCTCTGAAATTACTATGAAAGGCATGAAAACCTGCAACAGGAAAGACAAACACATCTGGGAGCTGAAAATGCAGAAAAAGGATTACATATGCTGACCAAAAAGAGACCAGGGATGTACCACTACCACCCTATAATTATGTCAGCTGTACAATCAGTCTTGCCCTCTTGTTAGGGCCAAGGGCTGGAGCAAAGTTATATCACCAAGAACCCATGACCAGAAACAGGAACTGAGATAAAAGCCAAGTCCGGTGAGCTCAGGACAGAATCCAGGATATGGGCAAACAGACACGGCACAGCCACCACAAGCCTAGCCAGGAGACTTCTCATCTTCTACTCTGTAAAAGCAGAACCGCCCCCCGCCCCGGCTGCCAGTCACAGCAGGGGCACCCCTGGGATTACCTAGGTCTGGCCAAAAGGTTTTGCTCATCAACCCAGGGCCAGCAAGCTTCAGCTGGGGAAAATCTTGCAGCCCTGTCAGTCAGCAATTCAGTAGGCAGCAAGGATGTTATCTTTCAGTCAATAATGAACACAAGCTTTTGAGGGCTGCTCATGTGTATTAGGCTATGGGAGGTATCAGAGGATGAAAGTGGAAGGTCTGTTTCTGCAAAATTCCCCAAAGTAAAGGCAATAAGAATTGTGTGGCAAGCCATTTCCAGGCTGGATAATTGTAATTCATGTTTATTTTCATTTATCTCCGTGCCCTTCTTTTCCAAGGATGTCTGTAGAACTCCTGCACACTATTTATTAGCTGCAACTGCTCCACAAGAGATGTAGCTGCAGAGCAGAGATAGGGCAGCAAACTCTCTGCAGATAATATTTGACTAGCTTTAAATTACTGCTTTTATGTTAGCACCTCGGTTCCAGTTTTGTTCTTAGATGGGCTGTGTCACACAACATTCTCTGTAACCCTCTAGCGTATATTGCTATATAGGAAGGAAAAAATATCAGCAATAAGAAAATCACTCCAAACTTTACGTCAGCTTCACCTCAGATGCAACCAATGCCATCTGCCAGCTACCCAAATATTTGGATGAGATCAGCACCAGGCTGAAGAGCAACTGTTGAAGTTGAATCCAAGGAAGGGTGATTTAATGGCAGATTGGGTTACCAAAAGGAAATAATTTATCATTTAACTTCTTTTCAGGACACCCTCCCAGTGGTCTTTAAGACATGCATGGCACAGATATTCCCTGAGATTCCTTAATGCTTGTGGCTACCCAATTATGAAAAGAAAAAAATGATGCCATTTTCTAACAAGTATTGCTTCAAAACCTGCGTCTTGCCTTCTCGTGGTCAAACTCAAACTCACTCACCAACTTTGTAATGCCTGTGGTGAAAAATACAGCCTTTTAGAAAAGCTCTGGTAAGTTCACAGAAAATGTTAATTTACTCAAGAGCTGCAAGTACAGCATAAATACCTGTCCAGAAGTTGCCCTGGAAGCAGAGGGTGACTTCACAGTTCTGCTTCCTGTTGTGAAAGTGGGAACGGGCTTCAATAGCGAGGACCCAGCACAGCCTCTGGGGGACAGCTTGGGGGGCTGCATTGCTCAGGCCTGGGCACAGCTTGCAAGTGCTGCAGGTGTGCTGGGCACACCGGCTCTCACCCTGCCAGCAGGACCTAACTGGTTCTGCTGGTTCTGCAGATGCTGTTACAACTTGTATCTGATGACCACTGGATAAACCTTTCTGCCATTCATTTCTTCCTAACTTGACTTCTGTGGATAGCTTTTAGGTGTCATAATTCTTTGTATTTTATTCCTTTTTGGAATGTCTTTATATTAATCTACAGAATGGTCTACGCACCTCATCTAACTTAATTTGCTCTATCCCATGGGGGTGGGAGTGATGTCATCCAAGAGATTAAGAGAAAAAGACAGATCTGCAAGTAGGGGAGGCTGTGACACAGACGCGCCCCTGGGTCCCACCCTGAGGATGACAGCCCGGGCAGTGGGACACAGAGGCAGAGTGGGTGAGCATCTCGCTGAAAGTGCCAGACTCGGTAGGCCTGTGTAAAGTCAACTTATGCTCAGAGAGTGAGCTCTGAAGTTTTCTCCCTTGCATTCTCCCAGTACCTTCAGCAAGTATTTGCAGGCTGTCATTCACGTTTTACATGTACTCTCCTCATTGCCAAGTACCTCCAATCCCCAACCCACCAACAAATTAATGTTACAGTCAACACTCGATACTGTGCAAATACAGATCCACAGTGACAGCGGAGACACTTGTGGAGCCTGAGAGCAACCCACAATAGGGGATATGTACACAGAACTCTGAACACATCACTTCCATCTCTCATACAAGTCATCTCATTTTGGTTTTATGTTTTTAAGGATCTTCATTAGGAGTCGTTCTTTGATTTTCCTGGGAACTTTAAGATGAATTTACTTTGGTCCCTGAAACCTCATGAATAAATTCAATAGGTTTTGTTTTTTTGACAATCCAGTTATTTGATAGCCTTGATTAAACCTTTTTAGAATGACTTCAAGCTCTGAATGTTATTTATTCATATTCAAGCACAGAAACAGTCACTCATGCATAGAAATCCTCAGTGACTCACCAAATGACGTGCTTACTTATGCGTAGTAATCCTCAGTAACTCACACAGTGACACACTCCTGCCCTGACATACTTGGTAACATGCACAGTGACAGCCTGGCCCAGAGCATTTATTTTAGAAACCCTCACAGGCTCCCACCCTTGAAACTGAAAACCAATCTCCCCAGCGATTGCAGCCCACACTGTCAAACATGCACATCCACCTCCCTCTCTTAGTTCAGCCTTTTCTCTCCACTGTGGCTGAGGGTTCCCCTAAGGTCACTAATGCACTTATAAAAGGAAATCTCATTTTCACTACTTTCACATTTTAATATCTTAATGCCAAAGAGCTGCTGTTCTGCTTTTTGTGTTTTATTTTGTTTCATTTTATATGGAAATTCTACATTAAACAAACATTACATTACAGTCAAGGGGATGAGATGGCTCAGGGGATCAGTAATGGACTGTGAAGACTACTTTCTAGGCTAGTGTTCCAAATCATTCTAGGTGGATTTAGCTGGATTTAACTTTGGAAAAAAAAAGTGTGCTCATTTGAAAGGGTTGAGCTCTCCAAAACTAATTAGATTTAGAATGAACTGACCAGTGACAAAAATAACACTATACAAATAAACTCCATCAAGCAGCCACTTGAAAAAATCATATGGGAGAAATATTCTACTGCAGCTGGGTAAAGATACAAATTGAAATGCTCTGGAAACACAGTGCCTGCCAGGGCATCTCATCCATCTTCCAGCCCAAATCTGTTACACAACTAGCTTTTGCAGGATGGCTGGAAGGCCTTCAAGCTCTGAGTGTGTCAGACCAAGAGAAGCTGGTACTGACCAAAAGCTATTACTGTCTAACTTCACTCATCATCATGAAAATAGTAAATTCATAGCCTCAAGGCTCTATTCCTTGTAGTCAAATATTTGACTTCATATAAAATACATAGCCACATCCTAGCTGCGGATGGCATCAGACTGTCCAGTGACATGACAGCAGCAAGAAATATAATAAACCAACAAAAAAACAACCCCTCACCCATTCTGATGATACTCCAGAGACCCCTCAGACGTGTATTCAGTGTGAAGACTGCACATTTACAACGAGTTAGAGAGAACTCCATCTCGTCAAAAAGAACTAGAGTCGAGTATAAATTAGTAAAGGAACGAGATGTCAGACCAAGGGGCTGTTTTCAGAAACCGTTTGCTTTTTTCTTGTCCCTGTTTTGCAGTTTTACTTTGGGTGTATCATTGTTGCAGTTTTCCACCAGTGGTTTAAGTAATACATAAATAAAATAAAATAATAGAAATACACTCTTCAATTCCCCCTTATACTCCATCAAAAATGCTTTTGTTTGGCTTTTTAACACCGCCACCACACTTGGAACACTTACAAAATGAAAATATATTTCACAATATATCACTCATGAGTAAGTTTTAGCTGAGAGCAGGACTACAAATTCATTACTCTACAATAAATATAAATAAGGAGATAGTGAACATTGTAACATGACTATTTATAGTTACACTTCAATAACTCTTAAGGTACAGGTATTTGAGAAGCAATAGACATGTTTTTACAACTTTGTACTATAAGTGAAATCTAACAAATAAAATACAAATGACAATGAATAGAAACTATTGTCAGAATACTAACAGCAGTGGAACATAACAAAACCGGTCCTCTAAATCAATCAGAATATTGAAGACTGATGTCCATGATGCCTAGCAATGGTTCCAAGTCTTATCATTCATAGTGCCATAAGCATATGATTTGACACTTCGTTACCTGCATTCAAACATTTTATTTATAATACTGGTATGACATCATCTACAATACAAAATTGAATATGCAATGAATTGCTGCATATTATTATAAACACTGGATGTAATTCTCTTCTTTATCCACATTGCTTTTCAAAAACATGGTGAGGGCAAAGAAGCTGGGAGCTTGTTAAGTTTGTGGAAAAGACAATAATACAGAGCTCCCTGCAATATCAGGGAAGTGAACTGGTGATGCAAAAATTCTTTTTCAGTCCTCTGAACCAACAGCTAAACCACCCATGTTGCATGCTGTAAAGCAAACAATCTATCCTTCAGCTTTCATTAGCTGAATAAATTCATTATTTAATTCAGCCAGTGCTTAGTACCAATGATATCAGTTTCATCCAGAGCTATAATTAGACAGCAAAACGATGCAGTTTGTATTGCATAAGATTTCTACCACCAAATTCAACTGAACAAGGAAAAGCTCTAATTAAAGAAGAAAAATTGCTATCTAGAAAAGAAGTGACACTAAAGAGGAAGATGTCACAGAGCTCGAGAACTGAGGAAAACCACAGAACATCTGAAATGCTGAATTTGTTAGCACAGATATTTCAGGAAATGATGGCAAATACTCTGCCCCATCTAGGCCATAATCCAACTCCCTTTGAAGTCAACAGGATCTTTCTACTCAGCATCTTTGCGGGGAAAGTCATTAAGCCTGGGAAAAGGTTGCTCATAGTAGCTGTGCAATCTCCATCCTTGGCAACGTTTAAGATTCAGCTAGACCTTATTTGATGTGGAAATTTTCAGCAAAATTCTTGGCCTCTAGAGGTCCCTACCAATCTAATTTATTGTGTTACTTTAATAATAATATTAATTTTAAATTAGAAGAGAGATTCTTGTCGTCAATGTATGAAATTTCAGCAGAGCTCTTCTGTTTCTCACTCCAAATATTTTTTTCTGTATATCAGCCATAATTCCCCTTGCTGCAGCCTGTGACTCTCCTACTTTCACTGTGTACCTTTGAGAAGAGTCTGCCTCTGCCCTTCCTATAAATTCTCTTTAGGTCCTTGAAGTTAGCAATTAGAACTTTTCAGCCTCCCTTCTTCAGATTAAACAACCTCAGTTCTCTTTGTACATCACACAACTACAGCTCCCAAACCTTGACACTCTGCCCCTGTTGTTCTCTCTCTCACACCATGTGGCATCAGGCTGTGAAGTTGCACACTCATTTGCTCTTTGTGCCACAATGGACTTTTTGCTCACCCCCCAGTACCTGTCACACTGATGGAAAACCACTCTACCTCACTTCGACCTTTCATTTTGCCAGATACAGCACATCTTTTTAGCCTCCTCCCATGTGACTGGCTTGTTAGTTTCCTGATCACCTTGGCCAAATTTCCTTTCATGTGGCTGTATGAATACTTTACTTTGAACAAGGATAAATGGATATTAACTAGTCCATGCTTATAGGAGGACTTATGGGAAGTCTACAGGAACTTCAATCGTTCCTTTTTCTTCCTCTCTGCTCTAGCATCCTCCAGTGTAACACATCTCTTGACTCGTGTGTTACGGCTGCAGCTGTGCGGTCCTTGTTTTAGATCAGGGCTGAACTCAGGTGAGTAACTGTACCAAGTATTCTAGATAATGCCTCGTGGAACTTTTTGATACCACTATCTCTTCCCTAGCCCCGTTGGAAACACCACCTTCGGTATACCCTAGAACTTTACTTTCTTTGGCACTGGCAGCTGGTAGGCACCCTGGGCAGATATCATGGGACCTAACTTCAACTGCCTGAAAAAAGTGATCACCCTGCCCTGAGACAGCTGACCTTCTTCATCTGAGCTTCTCTCTCTGTTGGTTAGAGGAAGAGCCTGGACAACGAGCTAGAGCCATGAGCTCATCGTTACACAGTTGAAGTTAGGTGAATTAATATCATATCCTGTGACCAATTAAAACATTCAGAGTTTTCTTTCTCCTCTATCACTTCCATCTGACAAGCTCCAGCACTGCAAGACAAATTCTTGTCATTAGTCATCCACTGTCTGACCTTGATGGGGTTTTTTTACTTTTTTAATTTGTGTCACAGAGGTGCTCCTGTTTATTTCTATCAGGTATCTCCTGCTGCATACACAAAAACTTTCAGTGTCATATAGGCAGCAAATTAATTACCATGTGCCAGCTTTTGATGGGGTCAGGTGGAAAAGAAACAAGATCATTTTCAACATTACAATCTCATAAAGGAAAACCAATACTAATAACTCACTATCAGCCAACAACTTATTTTTCCATCACAAATAATTATTGTTTCTTCCTTTTGTTAGAAAATGAGTAACTGATTAGTCCATTAGTACCATCCCCCCACTTCAGCAGTGAAAATTAGCACGATGCAACATTAAATGTGCTACAGAAATCCCAATGTTAGCTTCACTACATCTCCTTTGCCTTAAAAAAACAAATCAATTCTAGCAAACTAACACAATAAAATGCCGTTCAGTTCTTTGCTGAAGTCATAGAAGAAATGGGAAAATATGTAATTTGCATATCATAGATATTTTAATAAAGAAGTTGACAACCGAGTGGGCTCCTGGAATCAGGGCTCTAATCACTTCACAGCAAATCCTCTATTTTTCTTTTTTTCTCTTTTCCCTTTTGATACATTTCACAAACATTGCACCAGACAAAATAATTATTTCAAAATTTCTTGGGGAAAAATTTTGCAGGGCCAAGATTAATGATTTTAAGTACCAGTTATAATAGCAGAAGTAAAAAGAAAGCACGCACAAAAAAAAAAATCTTTCCAACACCTAATTCAAGAAGGCCTATTTTAAAATATTTGAAGACGCCAATTCACTAGACATCAGTAAAGATTTTTGCCTCAAGGTCCCTTCTTTGTTTCTCTTTTCTCTATGTAGTTAAATCAGCAAGGATAAATGTCTACAGACAAAATTATCTTACATCAAACAAATATTGACATGACTTTTAAGGTCAATTGCTGCAAGGCCAGAATTTAAAAACAAATTAAATCTGATACATGCCATTTGAAAGGTCAGTTAGAAAGGTATAAGCTGCACCCATTTTACAATGCAGCCCCCAGGGAGACAAACATATTGAACGCTGTGAAGAGACATTGCAATAATGAAAATAACTACAGTAATAGGTAGGTAGATAATAGGGGCTTAATTAGATCAGAACAAGCATGTTATTTAGAGAAAAAGAAATCACAGTGTATTAAATTAAAAGTAAATTACAACAATTCAGGTCAGTATTCATTTCAAGTTGATAGTTAAAGGGTTTTACTGTATCTTTAAAGGGACTGAGATACTACAGCAAAGATAGTAAAAATGTTTCATTGTCATCAGCCCAGTCCAGTTTCACTGCATATGAAAGTCCTATCTCTCCCAGAATATTGCCATTCTGATAGAGGCTGTGCACACATTTAATTTCCTGATTTTCCTTTCTGATTGCAATCATTTTCAGCAGAAGAATGATGCATGAATCCTTTGTTATTACTTAAGTAGCTCAAGGAATGATTAAGTGTCTGTTCTGGACTGGAAAGCAAGAAGTTCTGAAAGATGAGCAGACGAAGGAGAGAGACGGGCAGTTCTGAAGATAGTAGTGTCCACGAGCTGGTACATTGTGCTGCGATGGTACCACTCAGCTTCGTCACTGCAAAAAGCAGCTCCCACCCTCCCTCAGACAACTGTCCCCAGCACCTTTTTTTTGCTGAATTATTCCCATTTGAAATGTTTGTGAATTTTCTGCGTTTAAAAATGCATATCTGACCAGCAATTAGTATGTAATCCACAGTGCTACAGCTCTGCCCTGCCACATGACCCAAAAAGGTGAATGAGAAAGGGAGCAAGATGGAAAGAGATTCCCCAAAATGTCATTGTTCTGCACCCTAGACAGCAATTTATGTCACAGGGATTGTGATTTATTAGTATCCTGTGGCCTTCTGGATAGGTTAAGCTTTATGAGATGCGTAGTGGTGTAGCAGAGCAAAACAGGAGTGAAAAACAAGGTATGGTGCAGGGTACGCCTTTAACATGTAAATATCAACCAGGATGGCTGTGTTGTCATTGCATCATTAGTTTACAAGAGTGACTTTCACTGCCAGTTCTCTCTAGTGTACACCATTTAATCTGCAGCTAGCACAGCTTAGGGTTAAAAAAGTCACCAATATTTGTACTGTCGTGCAAGCTCAACTATTCAAATACCTTTGTCAGGCAACACAGAGAGGCCCTCACAGAGTCTTGTCATGTTTTCTCAGTAGAGACAGTGGTCATATTAAGCAAAAACATGGCAGTTCTGATTCTCTGTAAAGTACCACAGAATGATGGTAGTCCAGAAGCATACATACTGTCCTTACATGGCTTCTCTTATAAAAGTCACTGAAAACAACTTTAAAAATGAGGGTGACTCTCACTTTCTGCATATATCTTTGAAACAACAATAGCACACAAAAATTCCCCAGAAAGTAGTCCAGTTTTGCCAATGGAAATTCTGAAAGCTCTAAATTTGCTAACAGCCATCTAATTTTTGCTTATTCACTTGTACTACAGCCCTAGTTCTGAAAAGAAGCTATTTTGCTGTTCATGAGTGAAGTGACTAACTCCTGCCATCTAGAGGGAGGTTTCTAGAACATAGCCGACGCAGGTAGAGTTTCAGAGGATAAAATAAAAAAACGGCTTAACAGATATTTAAGTGAAACAAAGATAAAAATCTCAGTGTCCATCTATGATTATGTTTTATGTATTTATATAAAAATGTCCATTCAAATGAGAGGACAGTTGACATGTCTCTGGGTGTCCTTTCCTTAGCAGCTCTGCTAATTCATGAAAGTAGATTAGCTGACAAGGATAATTATTCTAAAATAGATTAAAACTTTCTGTTTGTCTTTTTATCCCAAGCCTATATTATTTATCCTCATTGTGTTCTTGCTTTCATGGCTGCGTGATACAGACTAGAATGGTCCCAACCAGAATAAAAAATACTAATGATTAATGGCATTCATTAAGAAAAGTGAGAATGGCACAAAAAACCTCTAAGGTCTTACAAAAGATTATATTTTCTACTTAAATTGTTAGTTAACTAGTAGTCATGGTTACTGATGATTAAAAATTACTTCTTCACACAGTTTCTTAAAAAGAAGAAATGTCCAGTTAAAAAATCACCATTAATTTTTTTGTCTTAAACTATAATGCTGTTTTCTTTGTGTCCCACTAACTTGGTGTGAACATTACATCTTGAAGGAAAAGCGCAAAAAGCAAAACATTTGTTGTGAGAGATACAACTCTGGCCTCACAAATTTAAAAGAGCCTTCCTGGAATGGCAACAGTGGCAACAGTTTCTCATTAAGCCAAATCACATTCCATAACTAGCAGCCAACTTCCAGTAAGAAGTTCATGCCTAAATACAATATGAAGCAATACAACCACCCCACTTGAGTGAATGGATGGAGAAAGCACAAAACAGTGCTTTAAGACTTATTTATATGAAATACATATCAAACTCTTCCTAGGCAAAAGACTATTAAATACACTGGGCTGAAACTGTTGCTCTCTAGATTATATGTACAAAAGTAATAAATATGCATGTAAGGAAAACAACTGACATTAAGATGAATCAAATACATCTTCATGATTCTCCTTGTGTTGTACACCACTTAAGAGGAGTTAAGCAAGGTCTCACCATAGATACAAAGAAAAGGGAGCAACAGCTCCATACTTCATACCCCTTCACATCTCATGTAGTGTTTTTCACGTGTGCCAACCAAACCAACCTCTAGATCTCACAGCTATTGCAGAACTCCAGCAAGAAAGCATTGCTAGGTTACAGACCTGTCAGTGGCTGAGTTGGGAAATGAGCAGAAACTGCTGAGAAACAGGCTGAAATCTCCTGAAAAGCGAGTTGATCTGTGAGAAAGTGTGACTTGCAAAACCTCAGGCAGCACAGAGCTCTGTACAACAATTTTTGTAGTTCAGGTATTATTTCCCTTTTTAAGCTAAATCCTATTCCTGCCATTAAGATAAAACAATACTTTATTTTGAAAACAGATGGAGCCATTGATGAAAGATCTCAAAGATAACTTTTCAGGTGCCAACCTGAGCTGGTTTAAGCTAGCGTTCCCAAGATCTCTAACGCTCAGTTTAAGCCTCGTTCCCAGAACTTCCCCCCTTTTCAAAGAAAAAAAACTATAGAAAAACTGAAATCACACTAAATATATATATTTATGTATTTTCTAAATATAAACAACTACGTATAGCAAGGATATCATGCAAAACTCCCCAAAAAGGGATGAGGGGAAGGGAAAAATGGGAAAAAGGACAAAAAGGAACTAAACCAAAACAGGTCTGCACACTTGTAAGACCCAGTAACCAACAAAATAAAGAACTAGCAAAACTTCACCACTTCCCTTGAGGAAAGCAGAACAGCTAAATCCAACCCAGGACTCTCCTCCGACGCGTGAGCAGACAACAGCACCAACCACACGCCTCAGCTCCAGACAGGACCAGCAGCAAGGAGCCTCCTGCTCACCAACTTGCCGGAAGAAGAGAGTGTACTCTCTTATCTACACCCTATTTATATGTTGGGTTACGTTAAAGGAAGATATGGAATATACGTCCGTGGATCAAAAGTCAATCCACTACACAACCCTAATCAATTACATTCACAAATAACTGTTGCAATCACTATGCCCTAATGTTTGGTCTCTCTCAAGTGAAAGCTGAGGTGCAATCGCTGTGAAAGGAAACCAAATACGAGCATGGAACAACTGCTGAACAATAACATCCACTTTATAAAAACTTTTTTAATTATTTCACAACTATAATGAAATTGACAGCATATTTTATGTGAGGAGAAAGACTACTTTAACTAGGATCCCCAAAATAACACCAAAAGAGATTTTTTTCCTAATTCACTGCAAGACAGTAATATTTATGTAGAGATAGCAGTTTTGGCTTTTTTTTTCTTTTTTTTTGTTCCAAAACATGCAAATGCATGCAAATGCAGTTGGCATTATAAGACCAGGTGTCCAACAGTACACAAGATGCGGGTGCTAACTACTCCTCCTGAAGAGTGCCATCTTTGACATCCATATATTTACCATCTTTTTATGATGTTTCCTTCCAAAACTCTGGCAAAACCTTTCCCTGCAGTGTAGAAATTTTGCCCTTTCTTGGTTCCCATCTATTTGATGTCAAACTTGCAGACATTGGAATTCATAGAATTATAGAATTGTTTAGGTTGGGACCTTTAAATCATCAAGTCCAACCATAAACCTAACACTGTCAAGTCCACCACTAAATCATCTCCCTAAATGCCACATCTACACATCTTTTAAATACCTCCAGGGACAGTAACTCAAACACTTCCAATACTTGATAATCCTTTCAGTGAAGTAATGTTTTCTATTATCCAGTTTAAAACACCCCTGGCACAACTTGAGGCCATTTCTCATTACTTAGGAGAAGAGACCAACACCGACTTTATTACGACCTCCTTTCAGGCAGTTGTAGAGTGTAATAAGGTCTCCCCTCAGCCCCCTTTTCTCCAGAGTAAACAACTCCAGTTCCCTCAGCCGCTCCTCATAAGACTTGCTTTCCAGACCCTTCACCAGCTCTGTTGCCCTCCTCAGGACACACTCCAGCACCTCAATGTCCTTCTTGTAGTGAGGGGCCCAAAACTGAGCACAGGATTTGAGATGCTGCCTCACCAGTGCTGAGTACAGAGGGACAATCACTTCCCTGGTCCTTCTGGCCTCATCATTTCTGACACAAGCCAGGATGCTGTTGGCTTTCTTGGCCATCTGGGTGAACTGCTGACTCATGTTCACCTGGCTCTCAACCAGCAAGCCCAGATCTTCTTCTGTCAGGCAGGTCTCCAGCCAATGATCCCCAAGCCAGTAGCACTACGTGGGGTTGTTGTGGCCCAAGTGCAGGACCTGACATTCAGTTGTGTTGAACCCCATACACTTGGCCTCACACCACCGGGAAGTGCTGGGTGAGGGCTGCCTGCCTGCCCTTTTGATACAAGAAGTATTTAGTATCACAAAAAGTGGAGTAATTTTGATTTAAGCCAAAGTAGAGTTAAGTTTCATCTAAGTAATCATAGTTTTTTGAAAGCTAGACAGAACGTCCCTCTGAGAGCATGTTGTCTTTATAGCATGTTTTCTTTATAGCACTTTTTTTCAAAGTGTTTTTCCAGACACTGCTCAGAGAGGAAGAATAATATCTTGTGTTAAGTATGATACATGCTCAACAGATGTGTCTTTTCCTATAATCACCTCTGTTTGCAGTCTTTCCCTATTTAAAATGCAAGGTCAGACTGATGATACGAGAAGGAGTTACTATTACAGAAAATGGCATATTTTGATTTAAGCTAAAGTAGAATTAGTTTTCTATAGAATTATTTTGTAACGAAGTTTCATCTAATTGTATTTTTTGAAAGTCAGACAGAACGCCCCTCTGATAGCATGTTTTCCTGATAGCAATTTTTTTCAAACAGTGTTTTCCCAGACACTGTTCAGAGAAAAATGATGTTTTTAATGTGGTATGTGCTGAACAACTGTTTCTCACTATGTTTGCAGTCTTTTGCTATGCAAGGGATGCAAGGTCAGACAGAGCTGGCTCCAAAGCTTCAATTCGCAGAAACTTTGCTGTTGTGAAGTTCATAATAACACTAAAAATAGTTCTTGGAAAGTAACAGAATATGTGCAAGATTTCTGGGAAAATTCCTACATATGCACCTAAGTGGGAAATACATTCTGTCCCCAGCTCTTGTCGCGTTGTGCGTGGTTGATGGAAATCATTCCCTCATGCGTCCAGCGCTGGAATAAAGGATGCTCGCTTTCTAAAACTCCAACAGGAACCGCGGAGAGTTGATTTCCCGGCATTCTCGCTGTCACTCGGAACCTTCCCGCCGGGGCGCGCGGGTCCGGCCGGGCCGCGCAACGGCGCTTCCGGTTGCCGCCCGGGCGCGGGAGTCGGTGGCGCTGAGAGGGGCTGGAGGGGGGACGGCTGCGGCCCCCGCGGCTTCCCAGGGATCGGTGCCGAGAAGCACGGAGCACGGTTGGAAACGTGTTGCGGCACGGTGAAATACTGAAAACAAGGTAAAATACCACAAGGTGAAAAGCTGCCGTGAGGGTGTTCCACAGGCGCTGTGAGCAGCGGCTTAGGGAGCTGGGGCAGTTTAACCTGGAGGAGGCTGAGGGGAGACCTTATCACTACCTACAACTCCCTGAAAGGAGGCTGCAGCGAAGTGGTTGTTGGTCTCTTCTCCCAAGTGACAGGTTTAGGATGAGAGGAAATGGCCTCAGGTTGCACCAGGGCAGGTTCAGGTTAGACATCAGGAAAAATTTCTTCACCGAAAGAGCTGTCAGGCACTGGCACAGCTGCTCAGGGAGAGGGCTGAGTCGCCTTCCCTGGAGGTGTCTAAAAGTTGGGCAGACAAGGTGCTCACATAAGGAGGATATGGAACTGTTGCAACGGGTCCAGCAGTGGGCTGTGAAGATGATCAGAGGGCTGGAGCACCTCTGCTGTGAGGAGAGAGTTGGAGTTGTTCAGCCTGGAGAAGGCTCCAGGAAGACCTTATAACGGCCTCTCAGTGCCTGAAGGGGGCTACAGAAGAGCTGGGGAGGGTGGTGAGACACTGGCATGGGTTGCCCAGGGAAGCTGTAGATGCCTGGAAGTCTTCGAGGCCAGGTTGGATGGGATCTTGAGCAGTGTGCTCTGGTGGGAGTTGTCCCTGCCAATGGCAGGGGGGTTGGAACTGCATGATCTTTAAAATCCCTTCCAGTCCAGACCGTTTTATGGTTCTGTGGTTTAGTAGTCCACAGGTAGGGTTGGACTCAGTCTCAAAGGTCTTTTCCAACCAAATGGTTCTATGATTACCAGTGGACAGGTGAGTGGCTGATCCTAAGGGGGGAATCAGTCAGGGACAGGACGTCCCTCGGAAACCTCTGGGTGTTGGGGCCCTTACCAAGGGAGCAGCCCCTGGAAGCTATGGTGACAGAGTACAGAGGCAGCCACCACACTACTAAAACATGGAATAAGCTGTTACAATCACAGTGCCTTGGAAATTATTTCATTATTAGATGCCATTCCAGTCCCCAACTCTGTAACTACAAGATACTACTCATACAGATTTTTTAAGTTAATATTCTAATCTTGTATAATATTTGTCAAGTGGCAAAACAGATGGTATTGAGTCCTGAACAGAATTGGATGTGACCTGGTGAATTTACCATGATTCCTCTTTTATGAATATGCATAATGTACAAGCTAGGTAATGGTCAGGTACAAGTCTTGAAAAACAGAAAGCTTCTTTTAGGCTGACAAGAATAATTCGACAGTTCCCCGGCCCCTCAAATGAATAGCTTGTTACAGCTGTTCATTACCTCTGTGACAGCAGGGTGGTTAGTGTATCACATAAGACAAGGTAATATGGCGCAAGGGAATGTCCTGCTCAGCACAGAGGGTGCAGAAATCTGCTGCTGCAGTCTGCTTTCCTGTCTATTGCAAACTTACAGTGCGTCTTTGGGGAACTCATCGAGGACAATCTTCAAGAAGTGAAAAAAAAATGGCACAGGTGTGGTGGTATTACCTCAACTAAATTTAGATGCCAGACATTGTTTATGTGTTTCACATAGCGCAGCCGTTGGGTAGGGTACATCAGCAGGCTTTGGAGCCATGGTGTGAATGTCTTTGCCTGTGCTTACTTCAGCAAATAACGCAGAACTTGAGAAAACGTAGGTGGAACTTTTACTGAATGAAACAGTGGTGGGAGCCCCATATGCATGTGACGCTTTTTAGGGATTTTTCTGTGAAATACTGCTCACCTTTCACATGGCCTCCTGATATCTGAACTCTGCTTTCTGTGCCACAGCATAAGCCATTAAGCTGGAGTCACGTTCATTCCTGCTGCTACTCTGACCTGGTCACTCAGTGAGCAAACTTCAAATGGAGAAAAAACACACATGCAGAACTGCTCCCAGTTTAGGAGCCTGGATGCTCTCTAGGGCTGCAGCGTCATAACTCCTGAGGCTGAGGAGGAAACCAGGCATGGATCTTCTCTGCCTTGGGCAACTTCTCTTACAACAGCATCATGGATGAAAACGAGGGTGTTAGCCTGGCTGTAAGTCTTTGCCTTCAGCAAAAGGCTCTGTTAAAGCAAAAGGTTCACATGATTTTTTGGCAAGTATATCTTAAGCTTGCTGTAGGCATTTACTTGATAGTTGGACTTGTTTTAAGTCCTCCAGAAGCACTTTTCTGTCACCCTGCAGGTGAGCTGGACTGCAGATTTCACTGTGTCTTTCCTTTTTGAGCATTTGGTAATGATATTGTGGTGCCCAAATGAAGTTTTGGGTCATCTGTCAGCCTTGAATTACAGAAGTGTTGCCAAAAGTGAAGGTAAAACACATTGCAGGGTCATTTTAAATACTGATTAGTGCTTACAAGGATTTGAAAGGAATTGCAGGTAAATGGAGCTTTTACTGTCAGTTTCACAAAATTAAAAAATGGTCGATTTACTAAAAATTTAGAACTCCAGTTAAAGACAACAAACATCCTAAGTGAAGCTTAGAGGGAAAGTGACGGAATATTGCTCTATAGGCTGTTATTTATTGGATGGTGTTTGGCTTGATAGTTTTGTTAAAAGAACCTCGCATTGCAGTTTAGTTTAGTGAAACTTTTGGAAAATTAGTGTTGTAAAGATGTTGTAATCTTTGTCCTCTGTAGTCATTGTTTTTCATCAAAATGGTTTGTCAGTTCAGTGCTTTCGATGATGAGGTAACACAAAGAAGTCAAGGTATAAATACTAACCATTAGATTCTGTTCTTAAATCAGCATTCAAACAGTTTGAAAATTAGTGTGCAACCTCATATTGGGCTCCCAGTGTCAGAAATGTCACACTCTAGAATAACGAGGGTTGCCAGCAGGCAGCTCAACAATGTGATTTTGTCTACTAAGTATGACACAAATACAATTTAAACACAGTGCAAAATGCTACAGAATGTGCAAACTGATTTATTTGTGCTATCAACAACAAGCGCTGGTATTTGATCAGGACAATGTATTTCTTTGTTTGGGAAAGATAGAACTATTGGTTCTGTTTTATAAGACCTTTTGAACAAAGATACTAAGTTTTCTTCCAAGTTTAAGCTGCTACACTTCACCACCCGTTGATGCTGCAGCTCTCCTTACAGATGGCAGCATGCATGCCTGTGTGTTTGCTTGGAGTTAGGGTTGAGGCTGTGGGAAGCACTTGCCTTCCATTTCCTCATGCCAGTGGCCCGATAGCCACTCAGACCTACTCAATCAATAGAACTTCGCCTGGCCAGAGCTGTCTCATCATGTGAATCAATTCCTGCCAAGCCCCAAGTCTAGTAATTTTCTTCAAATCCCATAAGTGGAGATTGAGGTTTTAAGGTGACATGAGTTTCTGTTAACAATTATTTGAAAGCATATTTCTGCAGTTTTGGAAATCAGAGGCAAAGCAAGGAGAACCATTAGATGTACTTGTACTGAAAAAAACTGTGGATTAGTTGTACAGTACAATATCTGTTGGAGTAACTTTCTAGAGAGGCCAAGTTTTCAGAACAGAAGCGCTGTGGTGAAGTACCAAAATAAGAGCTAAACATTTAATAAATTCAGCTGTCTTGTCTGCAAGGGAGTATGGCTTTGTAGCTGCAGCACAAAGTGTGTCCACCTGGCCCACAGACTTGGGAATTCTTTTTTTTAGAGCTATATTCAGTAAGGTTTTTATTTATGTCAGTGGAGAGGTCCTTGCCTCTTCCTTAGCTGCTTTCTTATTCCCATGTTTGCTAAGCAAATACCCCCTGTTCCTTTCACTGTCTTCCCCCATCAGATCATGATAAAGTCTGTCTTGGAGGTGCGTATTGATTTGGGTGTTTTTTTGCTTTTAACCTATATCTGGTTTAGAATGTGACACCAACAACAGTTACATCGGCAGAAATGAGGGGATGATAAAGACCGAATGTAAGGAAGCGTGTCTGTCTTCAGTGCCTGTGTTGACAAGTGAAATTCTAACATCAGACCACACCTGTAATCTCTCAGTTGTCCATTTCATGGAGTCAGGATAATACTTGCCTAATTTATTATAAACAGAATGAATTAAGCATATGAGTGCTGCACAGTTGATTGTGGAGATAAGAGCATAGCAGTCTGATTCATTACTTGATGGTCTTGCCACTGTATTGCCTTAATTCCCTCCTAGAATGTTGAAATAGACAAACTGTTGAAGCAGATGGAATAAATTAGAGTAAACACTTCTTGGAAAACAGTGGCGTGCTTCAAAGAAATGCATGCCCGTATCTTCATTATTGCTAATGTGCTAGAATGATGAATAAGCCGTACAGCCATCTTGTCATAGCTCTTAAGTCTGTAATAATGACATTTTGTTTTCTAAGCCTTCATGAAGGGTGAAATTTAAATTTCTGATTTGCTTATCTGAGAATGCTTTTAACTGATTGAAGTAGTTAGTGAGCGTGAGAGAGAAGTGGAAGAGAAAGTGAACTGAATATTATCCTCATTAAATAGACAAGGCAAATGAAAGACAAAAGCCCATCACAAACAAACCTATGAAGCACAGCATTTTTTTTAGGGCAAAACACTTCAAGGATAGTTAAGCACTAAGATTAAGATAGCAATGTCCTTTCCAGATCACAAGATTCTTAATGGTTCATCACGCGATTCTTCCTACAGGACTAGCCTCTTATTCTACATTTGAAAAGAAACTTTCAGAAACATAACTGAGTGGAGATGAAACACAGTTAACATGGGAACTCCAAATCCATTTTTACTGGTGGAAGAGTCATGTATCTACTTACATACATTTTGTGTGCATTCCTTACATACCTATTTTTCCCCCACACAGATAGTGGAAAATGCCTAAAAAGAAGACTGGTGCTCGTAAGAAAGCTGAGAACCGTCGTGAACGTGAAAGGCAGATAAGGGCTTCAAGAGCCAACATAGATTTAGCCAAACATCCTTGTAATGCTTCAATGGTAAAATAATCTGAAGTACTTTATATTATAATACTTTATTTTAAATTATGTAAAATCAATGATAATACATTGACTGTATTTAATGCCACTAGAATGCCATTCTTTCTATTATCCTTCTTTTATATTATATTTAATGTTACATTTGCATCAGAGGTATAATACTTGAATAAAAACTTTGGTTTCTAATAAAAATTTAATTCAAAGTTGCTGTGGGGTCTGTAAATTTTACATATTTTACCTAGAGTAAAAGTAATTACCAGTATTTTATTTCTTTTCTTTAGGAATGTGATAAGTGCCAAAGGTAAGTATTTTTCCCCTTCTAAAACCAATAGTTTAATATTAACTGGTTTCAAACATTTTACAGGTCTTTTTAATGTTTACTTTCTTTTTTCCCCCTCCACCTGCCTAGACGACAGAAGAATAGAGCTTTTTGCTACTTCTGTAACTCTATTCAAAAATTACCCATTTGTGCACAATGTGGTAAGTAGAAATAATGAAGTCTCATATGTGTAGTTAAACTCTCAGCAATTAGAGTACCTTTGTCTTAGAATACCTTTGCAATTTTTGGCATGGGTTCTTTTGAATCTGATGTGCATGTCCTCCTCAAAAAAGACTTTGTTTGATGGTGCACTAATGCATGTGCCTCTGACCCCTAGGGGTCTGCAGGGCTGGGTCGTGGGAGATGTAAGGGTGGGTTGCAGGTTGCAGACATTGGTTTGCATTATTTTTACCTAGATTTACAATTAAGTACAGGTATTTGGTTGAAGTACTGGTCTACATGAACATTTATTCTAAATTTTATTTTTCATTTTAATGTAGTTTTCTTCTGATCGCTTGTTTTTTTTTTAAACAGGAAAAACCAAATGCATGATGAAATCTTCAGACTGTGTTATAAAACATGCTGGTGTGTACAGTACTGGACTAGCAATGGTGGTATGTATACAAAATTACAGCTTCCTTTGCACTGAGATCTAAATCTTTCTGAAAAAAAGGATAAAACAGAATTATGGAATGATAGCATGTTCCCTGCCAAGATTTTCTTTTTCTCAACGTACCATCACAAACTGTTTTTTCCCTTGTGCTGGAAACCCCAAATTTGCATTTTTAGATTCAACTCCTGCAAACAATGACACATATCCTGAATGCCAACAGATCTGTGTTGGTGACAGGCTTTAAGCATTATAGTACTGGAGCTTACATGCTCCATTGCCAATTCTCAGCCTCCATTAAAATGTACGATAATTCTATAGAAACCAGTATTGCAAAGACTGTCAGTAAAATAGAGGAGAATATATTTCATAGTATTAGAGGGGATTTTTATTATTTTTATTATTTTTTTCTGCTCTTAGCAGAAGTAGTTGTAGATTCTGGCCTTTGAATTCTTGTTTTTAGAGGGGCAAGGTAGTTTTTCACTTCTGGGAAGTAAAGTATGACATGTCATAGCCTCTGGATTAAATGCTGTATGGACTAAACCACTGTCCTATTATTGCCTCCAGCTTGTCTCAGTAACACAGCTGACCTTTCCAGTCAGAAGTTCCTAAGCTCATTTCATACATTCACTGACACAATATTTTTGTGAACAGTTAATTTGGATGCACTATTGTTTTCCTAGTTTTGTGTACATTACACATGGTAGTTTGTTACATACAGTCTGAGGAGGTTTCTGAAATGCTACAACTAAGAGATGTGTAGGTCTTGTAGTTTAATCAAAATGAAAGTTAAAGTCTGACTTATTTGTAATCAATCTATGCTCTGTTTCTTATTTGATGTTATCTATATCAGAGCTTGCGTTCTGAGATAGCATGGTTTAAAAATCTGAATAAGTGATCTCAGTTGTAAGAATCCAGTGGCAGTTTTCAGGTCTTTCTTGAAACTGCATTTTTCCCAGAGTAGTGTTTTTTCATTTAGGGATCTCAGGTTTCAGCTGGAGGACACAGTTTTCATGCATGAGATTTAAGATGTGAACGTGAAAAACTAAAAAGGAGAAAACTGAGTTAGTTTACATTATATTTAATCCTGCAGAAACAAATACCAAGCAAACAAGATGAACTGTGGAATGGCTTGATAGGAATACAGATGCAGTTCATACTCTGTTGCTTAACTGGCATGAACCCATTGAGAGACGGGCTACTTGGATATATTCAGGGTTATGGAGTAAGAGTCTCTCTCCAGGTATTGCAGAAGTCCCAAAATGATATCTTTCTGTAATTGCAGGGTGCAATCTGCGATTTCTGTGAAGCTTGGGTGTGTCACGGGAGGAAATGTCTCAGCACACATGCGTGTATCTGCCCTCTTGCAGATGCAGAATGTATTGAGTGCGAAAGAGGTGTCTGGGACCACGGTAGGTTGCTCACACATGAAAATAAGAAAATAAAACCAATACTTTTCCCCCCATGACATTGCTTGAGTTATTGTACCTTTATTCTTAAAATGGCCCTTTTAATATTACCCATCAGTACTTGCAGTATGTGTGCCAAGGCAAGGTATTCTCCCCGTTTTAAAATGAACTTTGTGCAGTGAGAAATGTAAATGACTTGCTGAAGAATCTACAGTATTCAGCTCAGGGATGTTTATGTAATATAAAGTGCTTTATCAGCTGAGTGCTTGGTGTAATTAAGCACTGCATCAGATTGTTAACATGATTTTCTGCTGTTCCTACTCCAATCATCTGTGCTCATACATGTATTTGGATTTCCAGTTGCTTGGCAAACCATACTAATCTCCATTTGTGGAATCCTTTTAAAGTGTCTGGTCTGTTTCAGTGTGCATCAGAGATGAGGGGGCTGGGAGGGAAGGAGACTGGAGGAAACAGACTGATCTGATTTAAGAAAAATACTTAATGCCACAGTCAAATTAAAATGAAGGACTAGAAGTAACACTTGCTTTATATTTATGCTGTCTTGTATTGCAGGATACATGGTATTTTTCAGTGTAATAATGGGTGGCAGTGTCTAATTTAGGACTTTGTTAAAGCACTTGCGACAGAAGGGAAAACTACTACAGTCAAAAAACTACTACAGTCAAAACTACTACCCAAATTGTTTGAACTCGGTGTCTCTACCTGTTGCTGATTATTTTGCCTTGATGAGCCTTTTAGGAGGCAGAATATTCGCCTGCTCTTTTTGCCACAATTTCCTCTGTGAAGATGATCAGTTTGAACATCAAGCCAGCTGCCAAGTTCTGGAAGCAGAGACATTTAAATGTAAGTTAGTTATTCATAGTTCCTTTTCACCACAGCTAAGCAAGCGCTCCAGAATACTCTCCGTTACCTTTTCCAAATAGCTTTTGCCACCACTGGAGGAAAGGGCCCATTTCCTATGTGCTTGCTCTTGATATCCAGTTACTTAGACTAGAGCTTTTGTCTTTGACTTTCCTCCATGCCAGATTGTACATGGTAGTTGGTTCTCTGCCTGACTTTTCCACCCATGGGAAGTTGCCTTTGTAGGAAACAGCAATCTCTTAGAGTTATAGCATTGGCAGTGACCAGTGACTGATGCAAAACTGCTGATGTTGGTTTTTTACTCCACAAAGCCCGGCAGGCAAGGAGCAGCTCTCTTCCACTTCTCTAACCATTTGATTAGCTATTTCTAGATACCTGTTCTTCGTGGAAAACAGCTTCCCTAAATAATACCACCTATGTTAGTCTGGCTAAACTCTCCCAGATTGCTGTGGATGGCCTGTATGTTGGTGACGGCTTTGCATCTGTTGATTCTGCAAATGCAGCAGGTCCTGAGAAAGGTTGCAACTCATGAGGCAGCTATCATCTGATTCAGTGAGAGGGTGAGGGAAGTAACAAAAATAGTGTTCATCTTGAGAATGAACTCAGTGTTAGTAACATATCAGATGTTGATCCGTGTCCACTTTTACTGAGTAAAGAACAGGCAGCTGAAGGCTTCATCTCCTTTTGAACTTTGATTAATTATCTGGACAAAGCTGAAACTGACATTTATACTGAGTTTGGTAGTTCACTGCTCATCTCTGGCTGAAACAGGGAAACTTTAAGGGAAGTTAAAAAAACCCAACCAAACCACGTCTATGCACATCAGAAGTAACTAATCTTTTGTAGAAGTATTTCTTTTCTGCCCACCATTAACTACTATTTGGTTTATCCCATAAAAGAAGCATTTATACTTTCCAAAACTTGTATGCATATATTATGACTATTATAACATTTTCAGTCCTTGTTATAAAAACTCAAGGTACTCTTTATCATGTATAAGACTCTTCTTTTCAGAACTGTCCTGATTTCTCCCTATTCAGAGTATTAGGCAAGTTCAATGTTATAGTCTGTCTTTGGAAATCTCTTATGTCCTTTTCATCTCCCATCCCTTTTTTTTTCCCCAGACAGCTATTTTCTAAGCCTTGATTAGCTTTTCTTGATGTATTCTACCAGAATACCTTCCTGCATAGCAATGTTGAAGCAGCAACTGCTGTTCCACAAGTATGCTTTTCAGTGATTTGTTGGAAGCTTTTAATTCACAGATGTGATGTCACACCCCAAATAGAGAAACTGCCTTTTTGAGAGCTTGCGCTGTGTTCTGTGTTTTGTGGCATGGTGCGGTCTCAGAAGGACAGGATTTTTGCCAGTGTGTCACAACAAGATTATAAAACCTAAACTGTTACAGAATACATGAACTTTAAATGCAGTCATAGAATTGTGGTCTAAATCACATTCTAGCTCTGAAAAAGGTATTGTTACTTTCCATCACTATCTGAGAGGAGTTTTTTAAAGTACAGCTACTCCATATACATTAGCATTTCCAATTCTATCTTTAAACATGACAAAGCACTAAATTCTATGCCTGTCCTGCTCATGTGGAGAACTCATGGTTTTATTACTTCAGATTCAAAATCATTGTTGTCACAGGGGTAAGGCAGGGTGGAAGGGATTGAGTCCTCACAGACACTGATAAAATATGCTTCTTGAGGGGTAACTGTAAACCCAACTTTATGTTTCTGTGTGGTTGTCTTCACTATACTCCCTCTAGTGGATTGAGGAAGCTAATGTCAAGCTTCAAGACAAACTAGATTTTGAGCACCGAATTTCCTCCTTACAGCTCACGTCCTGGCCAGAATTCTTTAACACAGTTGGATAGATTTTTGGTTTTATGAAAATGTGTGCAATAGAGCAGAAGGACCTGGGGCTGCTGGTTGATGAGGAGCTTAACATGAGCCAACAATGTATGCTTGCAGCCCAGAAAGCGTGTGACCATCAGGTCGAGGGAGGTGATTCTGCCCCTCTGAGACCTCACCTGCAGTACTGTGTTCAATTCTGGGGCCACAAAGGTAATCAGAAGGCTGGAGCACCTCCCATAATGAGGGCAGGCTGAGAGAGTTAGCGTTGTTGAGCCTGGAGAAGACATGGCACAAAGGAGATCTTATAGCAGCCTTCCTGTATCTAGAGGGGGCCTACAAGAAAGATGCCCCATCTCTGGAGGCATTAAAGGCCAGACTGCATGAGGCTTTATCAACCTGATTCAGTGGAAGGTGTCCCTGCCCGTGACAGGGGAGTTGAAACTGGGTGTTCTTTAAGGTACCTTCCAACCCGAACCATTCTGTGATTCTATGTTGCAAAAGTGCAGTTATATCAGGAAATTAAAAATAATTGCGCCAGTTACATTATGACACAGTTTTACAAGGTTTTAAAAACTTCCCAGATCTGCAGTTTCTAAGTACTAAATTTTATGTATTGATTTTCTTCAACAGGTGTTTCCTGTAACAGGCTTGGGCAGCATTCATGCCTGCGTTGTAAGGTAAAGAGTAAAGACAGTTTCAAGTAGCTATGATATTAGACTTCTCCTTAGCCTTCATGGCTGGTGTCGAACCTTGTCTTGTCTTCCTCCATTACTAAAAAAACATATTCATACTTTTTACTAGTTTGTGAAGCCTGGGGAAGGACTTATGGGGGCAAAAGGTCTTTATCCGTACTTGCCTGCTAACCACAAGCCAGTGTTGTTTATCCTTATGCCAAGTGAGATGATCTTCACTTTGTCCAGCCCTCTGTGTAAATTGGGGCTGTACTATTTTTGGACCTTTAGAAAAAAACCCCACACCCACTAAACAAGTCCTTCATCTTGAACAGAACCCAACCTTTGGAATATGTTTTGATCAAGTGTAGAACTAAGATAATTTCAAAAGCGTGGGTTTTTTTTTTTTAAATAAATCAAGCGATGATCTGATCAGAAAGCACTGCAACCTGGATGCAGTAGAAATCTCCACACACAGTTAATCCAGTTTTACACATGCACAGGCTAATTTTTTGACATCAGCCTCTTCATTTTATATGCTCAGAAATAATTTTGTATACAAAGTTCCAACTGCTTCATCATCAGTATTGCCCAGATTTCTCTGTTTTGTTTCCTGCTCTTACTCTTCTTGCTCTCCATATGTTTCTCTGCAGTCTCCCATGGCATCCCATTTCATATCCCAAATTGTTCCTTTCTCCACAGGCACCTTGGTTCTCAACATGTGAAATTTCAATCTCTAATTCTTGACTTCAGGTCACTGAATAGTTATATTCTGGCATATATTTCTGTTTTTTATTTAAGCTTGTCAATGTAAACCAAAGGTTGCCAGGGTCCTTGTGGGTAGCGATATAATCCAGTCCTTGCATGTGTTACTTTCTCTACTTTTTATCAGGACTTTTATCCAGCCTCTTCTCTGGGAAGCCATGAAACTACATTGAACACAGAAGTGGTTGCTCTGTGCATAAACTCCATTTCTGCTGCAGACAGAGCTCATTAAATTTTAATCCCAACCAGAAAATCCTGCTGCTGTTAGACACTTTTTTGCTTGCTTCCTGCTGAAGAGTATCCTTCTATGATTAAAACATTTAACCTTTTTATTCTCCTTTCACCCTACAGGCTTGTTTTTGTGACGATCATGTGCGAAGTAAGGTTTTCAAGCAGGAAAAAGGAAAAGAGCCTCCCTGCCCTAAATGTGGCCATGAAACTCAGCAGACAAAGGATCTGAGCATGTCAAGTAAGCCTGCTTCTCTAACTAACAAGCAGTACAAGAACCACTGACTTTTCTGCATGGGAACAATGAAGTATGATTACTTTCAAACGTTTTGCAACGCTTTGCTGCATTTGTTTTGGGAAACTTAGCGTTTATTAGTTCTGGAATTGAGCAGTCTCTCATTCTTAATCATTAATTGATTCCAGTACAATGAAAGCTTTCATTTAAATTGTAGTTACAGAAAAATTGCAAAAAGTCACCGCTTAAGCCTCTATTTAATCTACAAGAAGCTGGCTAATGAATTTCAAAGTGTAGTTTGATGACATGCACACAATATACTTCAACCACTCTTGAATAAATCACAATATGTATTGTGTCTGCAAAGCACATCCAATTACAGATTTTGTTGGCTAGAGTACCAAACATTTATTCTAAATCTTATGTTGGGGGTGGTTATTGCTTATTCAAACTTGCCAAGGTGCAAGGGAACAGACTGTAGCAGAAGGGTTCTGTCAGAGTAAGGATTAAATCTGGAAATGTCAGATTTGGAAAAAGGCTGTTTAACAGTGTGTGCTCTTTGCTGACTAGTGGAAAAGAAATGTCAGATACTTGGCTCAAATTCCTCTTGAGGAGTGACAACATGATGGGTTTTCTCTGCCTGCAGCGCGCTCTTTGAAGTTTGGCCGACAGACTGGAGGAGAAGATGCAGATGGAGCTGCTGGTTATGATGCCTACTGGAAGAACATCTCCTCCAGCAAGGCTGGAGATACAGGTGACCGTGAGGATGAATATGATGAATATGAAGCAGAAGATGACGATCAAGATGACAATGATGAGGGAGGGAAGAATTCTGATACTGAGACCACAGACCTATTCAGCAATTTGAATTTAGGAAGGACCTATGCTAGTGGGTATGCACATTATGAGGAACCAGAAGATTAGGCTTATTATGCTGGCAAGCTAAACACACCAGGGAGAAGCCAAGCAGTGCTTCACCTGATTTTGTGTACATGCCAATAGGATAGCTCTATCTGGTACTTGCATATCAAAATTAAAGAGCGTGGGACTTTGGCAGTAACTCCAAGTGGGGTGTTGGGTTGTTTTTGGTATAAATATTGGGTTTGGGACTAGGGGAGAAAGCGGGAATATTTTTATTCCCCTGAGTACCAGAAGTGGTTTTGTCCTTGAGTTACTGAGTAAAATGGTTCAGCACCATTTCCCCTATCAATAAAGGAGTATGGGAGAAATGTACAACTGTTTCCATTTGCTCATCAGAAATTAATTTATTTTTACCATGATTTTGTTAACTGATTTCATAGAATTAATGTAGTGGTGGGTTGATGACTGCATTTTTGTTTGGTCTGTACAATAAAATCAACTGCATTCTGTATGAAATTGTCATAAATATTGATCTCCCCTGAATAGTTGGAAAGCAGGTTGCATACCATGTGTAAATTGACACTAAAATAACTTCTTGTTTGTGTAGGCAAGGCAGATCAATGTAGCTCTCTATGTACCTTCCAGCATTTTTAGTATGAGACATTAATCAGTGGGGCTATATGCAGTCATTACAAGTGCACCCAGATAATAAAATGTTATTGCAATAAAAATGTTGGTGTATCCTCTCTGCCACTAAAATTTATAAGACAATTTCTCATTAGATGAAAAAGAGACCAGTTTCTTCTGTTCCTAGCCTTCAACTCTTTTCCTTGTGCATAATGCAAGAAATAAGAAATGATAGGGAGCAACCCCCATATGTGACTTGATAAGGTGAGAAAACATGGGGGGGATTCAAAATACTGGGTTAAAATACTGTTCTGTGAAAATGTGCTGGTGCAAGGTAAGTGATCAGCACATCTTAGCTGAGGAGGTGACACTTGGAGAAGTGTTTGCAGTGATTCTGATTTGAAAGTCAACATGTTAATTACCAATCTACGCATCAAAGTGATAATATTTAGTTTCCTCCTGTGAGGGAGCGTTGAGAGAAGAGCAACTTTAGCAGCAGACAGATGAAGATACAAGGGCAGCCACCTAAAGTGTTACTCCAGCTTTCTAAATGCCGTGCTTAAATGCAAGAGAGCTGTTTCTTGTTATCTGTCAACTATCTGAACTGATGGTAGAATTACCTACTTCACTGTTCCTTAACAGCTAAAGGTCAGGTGCTGGCAGAGCTTACCCTATTGAGAACAATTTTTAATGATGTTAAGATTGCCAGATGAGCATTTCATAACAAAAAAATACTGAGAAGCCTGGCCTTGACTTCCCTCCTAAATGCCTCTCACAGCACATGCATAAAAGACATGAGCTGGAATGTGTCCAAGACAGAAACAAACTGACAAAGAGCACTGCTTGGTTATGGCAGCTGAGGGAAGAAACTTAACAAGAGAGGGATGTCACCTGATCAGTGCATATCAAGTACTTGCCTCAAGAACTGGAGAGGAAAACAGTGCACTGTCCAAATGCCAAATCCCCTTCAAAAACAAATTCTAGGGCCATCCAGTTTCATGTGCTAGCAAAGACCTGCCCGTCTTAAAATTATGTACCTGATAGTTGCTTTGATTGTCTTTTGCATAATCAAACTCGAAGTGAGGGAAGTAGGATGCCTGCCAGTACAACAGTGATTACTTATTTGTGAAATTGGCACCTGTGATAGAATTTCTGCTCAACTTCATGTAGTCCAAAAATTTCCATGGCTGAGTCCATCTGTGGCTGGTCAATTCCAGCAACGATGCCAGCTTTTTTATCCTGGCTGTCATTTCAAATACAAAATAATTATACATCAGTACAAAGTCTTATATAGGACTGAGGGAAGTATGTGCGTTTCTGTGTATACAGGAAATTATAGCTGCGTGTGGGTCATTTATTAATATTATTACTTAACCACACAAAATTCCCCTTTTAGGCTCTTGAATTAGGTTTTTCCCATATGAAATCTGCTACTGTCACTGGCTATGCTAAAGGCTGCTGATGTAACAGAATTAATCACCATAATCAGAGTAAAGAATTATTCATTTTCTCATTGAAATATCCTTGCAAGATCTAATGCATGTTCCTATTACACTGTCATAAGAGGAGGCCACAGCACTGCCTGCAACAGATGTTCGCGGTACCTGCTGTAATTTAGCAAGGTCACCACTCAATGGACAGAGACATTTATTTGCTTTTTCTTTGTACTGCTTTTCACACCACTGAAAATGCTTGAGCTATGAACCTGGCTGGAAATAGAGCCCAGGTATTAAACCTGCAGTGCCTGGCCTTCAAGGGATCAAAATGTGCAAGTTTAAGCTGCTTTAAAGTAATCCGGTGGATTCAGGCTAGAATAGACAAACATAACTGCATTTTCTAGTAATAGAGTTGGTCAATTTGTGACAGGGCAGGCAGGATACGGTGCTGCAGGTTGCACTTTCTCATCCTTCTCTATTTAGTAGTGCTAAAAGTCTGTGGTCTGGTGGGGATAGGTTCTTGGAGCTTGCTTTCGTAGAAAGTGCATTATTTTGGCTGTCTTAAGGTAAATTGCAGGAACAGGATGAAACAGAACGAACACATTTCCTAGCTTTATTGAAAAACAGGTCTGGGACAACCTTCCAGTCTTATTGGCTCCTTTTTTCTTCATTGCTGTGACTCTTTGAAGCGTCTTGGCAGAACATTAGTAGGGCATGGACAGGGCAGGTCTGCATTAGTTTGTTATGGTGATAGCACCAGCTCGTTATGAATTCATTGGGGACTTAATGTGGATTTAATGCATTTTCATTTATACTCGGGTGTGATTCGGTGCATGTGGCTGGGAGCCTTTGAGTCAATCCTGTTGCAGAGTTTCTGGTTTTGTTTACAGCAAATCAATGTGGAGAACATAACACACTGAACAGTTTCAATTGGCAGTTGATCAGTAGTAGCATGCATGTCGCAGAGAACTAGAGGACAAGCTCCAGAGGTTCTTAGAGTCCTATTTGGTCAGACAGAAGGCTTATTAGCGTGTCTTACAAGACATTACATGCATCTGTCCAGGTCCTCATCCTATTTTGAGAGGAACCAATGGCAAATCTCCCATTTATTCAAGTGGGAGCAATTTAATAATCTTTAGTATCTGGAGTTCATCTAAAAACGTCAAGAGGCGTTACACAACAAAACATAAGAAGCTAAAGTGAGGAAGATGGAGCAAAGCCTAATGTGAGGTTAGTGTGTTACCATTAGCATAAAAATATTTGTTCTGAATTTCAACAGTTCTACTGGAAAGTGATTTCAAGACCACAAGAGGAAGCTGTTTAATGCACAAAGTGCTACAATTCTACAAAATGCATTTAACAAGTTGTAGAAATTTAATTACTCATCTCCTGAAAGTCTGCACACATTCCATAAATATTTGCTAAAAGCTCAAGGCAATTAGGACACAGACAAATTTTATCATCTCTGCTTTGTAGGTGCATAAATAGAGCACACTAATTGACATAATCACAGCCTGAGCCATCCAGTTGGCAACAGCCCTCTGCAGCTTGGACTCTCCATCTCCTACCCATGAAACTCAAGAGTAAACATATTTTACAACTAATGACACTTCTTTATTAGGATTCCGTGTACTGTAATTAGCTCCCACACATCTGAAATTTGAAGTAGGGCCTAGTTTTTAGCTTCCATAGCCAGGACAGACCACAAAAAAAAATCAGCAAGAGAACATCACAGACATGAAGATCATTCCATGGAAAAGCCATTGGTTTCCCTTTGCTAAACAAACAATTGGCTCACAAACCTGTGCTTTGCCTTCTGCAGTTATGTACTTGATTATACACTCATACAATATGGAAGAGGAGGAATCACCTTTCAGTCTCTCACCAAATTAAGCTATGTAAGCAGGCACTTCTGCTATTAGTTTACAACCACACCATTTTTAACCACTGCATGATGTTTCTTGAAAAGAGAAATCACTGCAAATTGTGAGAAAGGCTTTTGTAGCTATCTCTGCTCCTACTATTTTCTAACACTAAAGTATACTAAAATGTTTGCTGCATTCTTTTTAATCCCACATCTGAAGCCAGTGCTTTTTCCACAGCACTCCCCAAGCCATAATTGTAAATTAAATTTTTTTTCCATCTGAAATGAGAAGCACTGAGGAATATTTTGACTTCATCATGATGTTACATGACATCTGTTGTAGATTTTCACATTACAAAACCACTAAGTTATTTTTAATTTTTAATCAGTCTGAATGGCAAAGACCCACAGTTTCTTTACCAGGTAATGCATTTTACTGCTATAGATGCCAGTTGTTCTTCCTACTGTTTTATTTTTGATAGAAAGAAAGAAGTTGATTCTTTTGAAAGTGAATCACTGCTAGTCAGGCAGATAAACCCTTGGGCTGGCTCCAGTCTGATTTAAATTCAGCACCTTATTTTGATGACAGAGACAAGGATGAGCCCCTTTGAGATTTTTCCACCAGCAGGAGGAATGTGTGAAGACCTCACGCTCTGTGTCAGCATCAGTTCAAAGTGATGTGCTCTCCTGCCAGTTCAAGGTGATAGCAACTGAAACATGACCTTTCACTAGATTACTTTGGAAGCCTGCAGAAAATCCAATGCTGCAGCCTCTACCTGTCTTTAAATGCATTCTGGCTGGAAAAAAACAACATCTACAAAGCTTAAGGAGGTATTTTCCCTCTACTTTTTCCTCAGGGATAACAGAATGTGTCCACAAGCTGGTAAAGAAGTCATTATTACTGTTTGTTTCTTTATAAAAATTATCTATTAAGCATGGAGTTAATTGGGAACAAGGAATAGCAACAGAAAGATAAAGATTTTACCCTGTCAACAGCTGAAAAAACAAAGCCATACTAAGTGCTTTGGAAGACAGATGCAGAGACAACACCATATGCTCATAATTGGCTTTTTGTGCACTCTCCTTTTAAGCCTGGAAGTAGAGGCCAAGAAAGCATTATGCAGAGCTTAACCTCAAGGTTTTTGTTTGCCAAAGTATTGACAGTTCCAACGCAGCTTCACAGGGAGCACTGTGAAGGGAGCTTTTAGTGCACAAAACCACTGTAGCCAGATTTGGAACAATATGAATAATTTAAAAGTTAGACAATAAGTTGCATTCCTTGCATATCCTCCCCCCTTTCTTGTTGTTACATATATTTCAAAGACCCCATTGTGACATTTACCTTCTAACACCGCCTAAGCACACTCCTCTGACCTACCATCAGAAATCACTTCAGTGCAGACAGTGCCAACATAAACATAGCAGGTATCATCACCTAGGTTTAGCACACCTTCAGAAGAGAACCACCTTTCTTTTGTCTGACGCTTTGCAAAGCCATCAGCAAATTAACAGCTTAGTAAGCCTTTCCAACAAGCAATATTTCTGACCTCGGTTTAGGTGAGTTGGTTTCACTCAACTAAGGGTAGACCTGCACCCCAGTACTGCTGGTTCTGGAGTGCAGATGTTCCCCTGTCAGCTCCTGGGCTCTGCCTGGGCTGCTGCACCACAGGGTTCTCAAACTCTGTGCTCAGCTCTGGAATGCGGGATCACTGATACAGTACCTTCCCCCAGCCCTGTGGGGTAACCATTGAAGACACCAGAGCTCACTCACAAGAGAAACCACTCATCACCTAAAGATTTCTCCCTCTTCTCATTGCCACCAGCTGCATCTGACCATCACACTGCCCTTGAAGAAAAAGCTCAGCAATCACTCACCCCCAGGCAAAATGTTCCAGACCAGAATACCAGCCAAGGCTCTGCTGCACTGCAGAAGCTCACTTGTTGTTGGCTCCCCTGTTTATAACCTTCCTCCCCACCTGCACCCTTCCAGCAGGGCCCTGTTGGCCCCTCCTGGATGGAACAGGTGAGTGTAGTCTCTCTCTGCAGATGGCCTTCAGCACCAGCAAGCCCAATAATTAAGACAGCCTTTGCCTGTTGCTGTCAGATTAGCTTCCATGGCCCCTCTGCACATCTGGAGATACTGTATGATCAAGTACTAAGTCCTGCTGCACCTTCCTGCTGCTTCAAAAGAAAACGTTGCAGCATAAAGTATAAATAACATTTATTCTCTTTAAAATGTGACATATTTCCTGTGCTATGCTATTTTATTATATCTAAAATTAATTTGCAGATGTTGATATGTATTTTTTACTGACCCTGAATGTTTTATCATTAAAATACTAACACTTTTGTTACAATGCCTTCACAATACACTAATGTGACTACCTCAGCTTCTAGAAAACTAAAATATGACCTCATGGTCTTTCATATGCTGTGATTTGTTTTTGGGTATTAAAAAAAATCACAGCTGCATCAGATCATTAACAGCAAAAATGAGCCACAGCCCTTACAGTGCCATTTAAACAAATCTGAAAGTCTTTGTCCTGTTGGAGATGTTTGGTTCTCAAATAAAGAACTTGCTTCCAGCTTCACAGAGAAAGCTAAGAGGTCTTTCCACTTGCTCCATTGCTGGTCTCATAAGCTGCACCCCAGCAGGAGAACACCCTCTGGGGTGACAGAGATGTAGTGTTCAGCCCAAGCAGTGACCTGACCTGTGAAGCTGCAGGACGTGGTGTTTTCTTTCCAACTATGCTCAGGTCCTTTGGTGAGAGCAAAAGCCAAGTGATCTGTCACATTCTTCACTGGACTAAATCTAATGTCTGCATTTTGTTCTAATAAATGGACTATTGTTAAACCACGTTAACAAACCTGAGGGATGGTTTTCCTGTACCTGTCTATTCTAGCCCTCCTGTGTGCTACACAGCGTTCTGTGGTCCTTTGCTCCTCTCAATCTCTACACTGTTCCCTTCTGCCAAAGCCCCTGCTGCTGCCTTCTCCCCCTTAGGTTTAATTGATCTGCAGGAACTGATATTTAGCACCCAGTGAGCCACCACTGTGTTAGGATGAGCCAGGTGCCAACGAAACATAGGCTGTGTGTTGGGCAAATGCAGCCTTTGGATGACCTTCTCCTTCATCTGAGCCTGCAGGAGCTGGTGGGTGTTGGCCTGCTGGCTCCCAGCTGGGCTCAGGCGCACTCTATAAGCCATAGCAGGGGCTGTGCCTTTGCAATCCTCTTTTTCCCAATTTTAGTGTTCCTTCTGGCACTAGTATTGATCATTTAGTATGTGAGATCAAACATTGGAAGCCTGGTACATTACTTTTGCAGTATGGTAAGTGACAGACAGCCCAGGTACCACTCACTTTTATTCACCCAGAGCTGGCAGCAGAGAACTGCAGAAGGCTATTCTTGTCTCAGAAACCTCAGCCCAGCACCAGTCACGGGTTTCTAGGGAGCCATTTCTGCCTAAAGAATTGAGTCTAACCAAGGACCAAGGCAAACAGCACAAGCTCCAGCTGCTGGCAGTGCCTGTACTCCCTTGAGCAATGCCTCCCTGCACAGAGCCTTGCAAAATGAAGCACGCAATAGTTCTCTCTGAAGCTGAATAGAAAAAAACAGGACATAAAGCTGTTTGCATGCTTTTTTTTTTTACTAAAGGCAGGACTTACCACTTTCTGAGAATCAAATTTAATGAATATATGTAAATGTAGAATTAGTGGCTGTAGTTTAAAAAGCCCCTCACTTAAGATTGCTTCTGTGTTTACTGTAGGAAATAGGCAAAGGATCATTTCCTGTCATTGAAATCAAGGAAGTTGTGCAATTGATCCTGGGAAAGTTAGAAATGTGCTGAGGTACCAAGTATCCACTTCCAGCTGTTACTATATGAACAACAGAGTACCTTCTATTGCTTTTGTCAGGGCCCTCTCCTCGCTCTCGGGTCGCCCCCTGCCACCCCCCCCACCCCAGACCTGCTCAGTCAGGGAGGGACAGGTCCTTTGGTGCCTGCGCGGTGAATTGGAGATGGCAAATCTCCCAGGGTAAATCCAAACAGGGTTTATTTTGGGCACAGCCGAAACAACAAATCAGTATTTATTTTGGGCGCAGCCGAAACAGCAAACCGATATTTTGGACACGGAGAAAACATCAAATCAGTATTCATTTTGGACATGGCCAGAACAGCAAACCAATATTTTGGGCAAGGCCAAAATATGGAATCAGATAGCCGGGTGCACTCCGAGTTACAGCTTCCCCATAGATGCAAAATACAGATCCCAGTCTGTTCAGATACCCTCAAGGCAGCAGGACGAAACAAGGGAACTTGGATCCGATACACAGCAGTGCTGAGAGAGAGATTATAAGAGGGGGCGGGGGAGAGGAAAATAGTCACCACTCCATGGGCCTCTGGAGAACGTGGTCTTCAGGAGCACGTGATCCTATGGCTCTTCTGCAGTGTCTTCTCAGGTGGGCTCCGTGGGCTGGGGGCACACGGCGCCTGCCTTCTTGGTGGGCTTCTATTTATAGGACAAGGCTGTGCCCCCTCCCCTAGCGTGAGGGGGAGGTCTTGCTGGGAATGTTCTTGAATTGGCACATGCACAGAAGCTCCTTTGGGAAAGTCCTGGAGTTGGGTCTGGGTGCTCCAGGGTCATTGGCAGTTCAACAGACCCTGCCAGGATCACCTCTGCTTGAACTGCCTGGGTCTGCGTGCGCAATCAGTTGGGGGCGCGGGGGGAGGACCTGCTGCTGCACCTCCTCCCCCTCCTCCAAACTGAGCTTTCACCAACTGTGAGACCTCTCTTCCACCTTAATTGGAAATTTATGGTGCCCTGGCTGAACTCTTTGCTGTTACAGCCACACTCTGCAAGGAAGAGGAAATTGATCTGATGCTTGACTGAAGAAAAACTTTTGAAGATGTGGAAGGTTAAGCAGAGGTGCCAGAAGAAGGAATTCCCAGGTCTGTTGCAAACTACAAGATATTTTGAGGTGTTGGAATTGCATGCCATCCTTAGTCAGCTCAGATTAATCCTGAGATCTGGCTGCACCAGGTATCTGTGGTCTTCAGTCTTATTTCAGCCATAGAAAGAGAAGTCTTCGGTTCACTGTTGCGTTCTGTTATTCACCATGAAAAGGCAAGAAAGCACAAGCTTTTGATGTAAGTAAACTTGAGTTCTTTAACACTTTGAAGACCCAGCAGAGTTGTAGAATTTTCTACTTTTACTAACACCACTAATGGGTAGGATTTTAAGTTTATCCCATTGCACTTTTATCAGTAGAAGAGTAACTTCTGACCAGATGGTCTTAAATTTTTGCTCCTAAATATTACAGAACTTGCACTGTCAGGAAAAGATGTCCTTCTGTCACTTGTCCAACTTGCATGGAAACAAGTCAGTTACTTGATACATAACCTGCGTCACTGGCCACTTGAAAGAGCTATCATACCATTAATCTAGTTTCAGATGCATCCAGGTGATTACATGATAACTCAGATATTAAGTTACCTTTGTGATTTCAATTACCAACCTTTTATGTGCCTGGAAAGTAACTATAAAGTTATCAGCATAAAACTAATAAAGCAGAGAGTTTTCTAGAAGTAGCAAGTAAGTTATTGCAATTGCTCTAGGCAATGTAAGCTACTTCTGCATATGCTCACAGATGGGAAAGGTTTACTCATTGTCTAAATTTAATTGCACAGACAGAAAAGCAAAACACAAAAGCAATCCTGCTTCCTCTTCAAACTCAGTTTTTCCTTCTCCTCACTCCCAGCAGCCAAAAAATCATATCCATTTCTTTTAAAGGAAAAGAGTATTAACGGAACTATATTGTAAGGTAAAGGAGAAGGTTATCAAATTAAAATTATATTGCAGCTTAGAGGAGAAGAGTAACAGTCTAAAGATGTTGTGAATTTCAGAACACCAAGAATGCAACCATTTAAAATTGTATTTTTATATTTGATTGATCAGGCAAATGTGTCACTTTAGAGATAACGCAAAAGTTATCATATTGAGAGATGGTTTCTAGCCACACTACCATCTGGTTAAAAAGATGCAGCACCCAAGGGCTCTGCTGGTTTATTAAAAGTATCTGTTTTATTTCTAGAAGAAGAATTAAATATCATTGCTTAAAAAAATGTGTGACAGAACTGGAAAGACAGAGTTGCTCTAAGTCTGTGAAATGACAGTGGTTCTGACTTCACTCCTTACTAAATGTGACTGTAGGTCACACCAGCAGCCGTGCTACCTTCAGCCCAGCTCCTTTACTGTGTATGTCAGCTGCATGGCTCATGTGTGTGGATTTATCTTGTGCAAACAAACTTGATCTAACTGTGAAGAGGTAAAAAACCAGCCCAAAGCCAGTGGCTGAGCCCCTACCTTCCTGAGCCCAAGGTGTCAGCAGCACGCAGCTTGTGAGCCAGTCGGGTCGAAGCTCCTTTGGGTATGTCTGTATTTGATAGCAGAGCCCTAGGGACAGGCTCAGGGTGCCCTAAAGCAGTGCTGTGTGCAGCAGGGCCAACTCTGCCCCTCAACATCTGGTCTGATGTTGCAAGTCTGACACTGTGTTTTTTCCTGATCTGTTCATAGCAGAGGCTCAAGCTTCCCCTAAAAAAAGCCCAGGCAAGGGCCGCGCTCACCGTGCGCGCACTGCTTGGTGCCCAGGGAGAGGAGAGCAAGCTTGTTGTCCCTGGGAGCATCGATCTCTCTGTGCAGTCCTCCAGCAGTGCTTTGCACATGCCATATTTTGGAAGCGTCACGCTTACTGCAACTCTGGCACGGGGGTCATCCAGGAAATCCCAGGTCGAGGCATGCTAAACTTCCCAAATTTGTTGCTGTGCTTGGATAAGACTTCTCACTAGGGCAAAGCACCTCATGAGATCTTATTTTTCTTGAACTGACAATGGGGAAAGAGCCTTGCTTTGGGCAACTGTGGCTTCATAATTGTCCTGCTTTTTGGATACCTGTATGCCAACTGCAGAGGGAAAGGTGGAGAGGGACCTATCTGTCTTCAGATGTGCTTTACCTCCCCTGCCATTTCATGAAACCTGAAGACTGAATACTATGAAAAGGTTGTTTGAGGCTTGAGTTGCCTTTCTTTTCAACAGAATGCTGCCTGCTTTTAATGTTTACTGAGCTTTTGGTTGTAAAAAAATGTGCATGTTTGAGAGTCTTCTCTTGGTCTGTAGTCACTGCCACAAAGGAATTGCTCCAGGCTCCTTTTGTCTTCCCTCCTGAGCTCCTCAGTGACCTCTGCTGCTGTCCCTGGCAGCAGACCATGGGGAAACAGCTTCAGTTAAAGCTCCTCTTGTAGCAACAAAACACCATTGATTAGCCACATTCCGTCAACACCAACAATTTTTTTTGAAGCTGTCAGTCTTTTAATGCTTGGTTTCTCTTTTTAGTCATGTTTAACGTATGAAATGTAAAGAAAATCCCCAGAGAGGTTTTTTTCTTTATTTCATCCTTTGAGTATGAAAAGAATCCTTACTGCAGCTGAGAATCTCTGAAAACTCTAGTTGAGATCCATCTCAGGCCAAATCTGGGTGGTCCTTTTCCTACCGTTCATATCTGTAGGCAAAGCAGAAGAAAATGTGCTGGAACACCAACTGAATAGCTGAACGCCTGCAGACTGAGCAGGAACTGCTGAGCAATGCAGCCATCGTGTCAAAGTAGCCAGAACTTGTAGGAAAAAGGCAACAGCACATCAAGATACTCACCAGGGAAAACCAGGTGACCAATCTGTTCTGCCAGGACGGAGTGAAACACTGTCCTTTGGTGGTAAAACTGTGGGGAAAGCTTTAATGACAATTTTATAAAAGCTGTTTGCAGGATGGTAATGCAACCTCCTTTCTCCAGTGAATGGACATCTTCTTGGAAGGGTAAGCAACTCTATGCAGTTAGAATAAAACAGAAGTCACTCAGAAAACTACGGTAAATCCTAGTGGTGAACAAGGTGAATCTCACTTGGGAGTGGGCAGGAGGAGTTTGTGATGTCCTACCTTGCTCCTTTGGCTCTGCACACAGGCCAGCAAGCTGCCACTGGCTGGTTCAGAGTGCTGGGGACATTGGCCCAGAGACATCCAAACTGGGGAACATAGGCCATGGGTCAGTCCTCAGTGGCACCGGTGTGAATTCAGGGAAGTTGCTTTAACTAAACTGGAAGTATTCTGAATTTATATGTTCTCACTGGCAGAACCTGGCCTGTTGCAGTGAAAGATCATAGTCTTGCTTTCATCCCCATGGGATATTGAGTCTAACACAATACTTCATGCTTCATTTCTCAGCATTGCAAAACAACTTAATAGATCATACACTTAGGGGAGCATTTCCATTAATTTCTGGCTTACATTCTCACTTTTACAACACCAAAATATCAGTGGCTTTCGCCTTTTCAATACCTGTTCCTCTGAGAGCACGTAAGGAAAAAAGAAGGCAAAACCTAGGCTTTTATTCAGCTAAAGCCATCCACATACTGCCTTTGAACATGGAGGAAGAGTTATACAGTTGTACTTCCCACTTACCTTTCAGCCAAACCCCCCACTAAGTCCTTGATGATTGACATTTGTTTGTTTAGCATGGCCCTGATTGTCTTCACCTTTGTCAAGCGTGAAGCTTTGCTATAGCTGACATCAGTAGAATTTTAGCAGCATAAAAGCAGACAAAATGTAAATACAACTGACAGAAGAGGCAGCTTTGAAAGCAAAAATATGCATTAGCTGTTACTGAAATGAGAGAAACAAAACTTATACTTGTCTATTTACAGCTATATTCCTTTGAAGCTTTACAAAACTCCATGAAAACCTAGTTGTTAGAGACTGTATATTCACTTAGAGAGTGAATGTCCTTAAACATATATAAAATGCTTTCTTCCTGCACAGACTTTTTACTGTATTACTGAATAAATCAAACCTATTTTATTTTCACATGCTAAACCTCGTACTCTTTTTAAAGCGTCTTGGTGAATGAATACATATTTCCAGATCCTTATGGCTTTAAAAAACAAACTTACTTGTATTTTCATGGAAACACCTTCAATGAATGTTTATACAAAGCGTGTTATTCAAGATAGGACTGAGGGATTTAATGGCTCAATATAATTTCCAACCTGTGAGGTGGATGACAAGTTTGAGCGAAAAAGGTCACATCTTAGAAGAGCAGCAAGTCTCAACAGGAGATCTCAAAGCTCACTGGCCCTGTACTGTTATGGTGGCGGCTGCACTGACGACAGACGTAGTTCTCTGAAGATCATAATCTTTTCTTGCACGCTTCTGCTGGTACCCAAGAGCATATGGCCATCATTGCATGGATGAGACAGCCACAAGTCATACCTATGCAGAAACGAGGAGAAAAATCACCCTGATCATACTAAGCATATGGATCTAACGAGGCTTTAAATCTGGGCTGAGTGGAGGGTTAAGGCACGCTCTGTTGGCAACAAACGACTCTGTTTTTCAGAAAACGTGACCCTGAAAAATATGAACTGGAAACTGAAATCTCCCTCGTGCCAAATGCAGGGGCTAGTTTACAGGGAGCAGTACAAACTGGAGAGTGTGCTATGGGAGATGCTGCTTCAATATTAAGCTCTGAATTTAGGAGCATTCCAGTGAGAAAAATCACAGGCAGGTTAGGGAGAAGCTGCATGGCAGAAGAGAGAGGTGTGCTTACAAATCTTTTTCTTTTAATTGATTAGCATTCCATTAGATAGCAAAGCCCTGACTGTGCTGGATATTGTGCACCCAGAGAGCTGCTTTGCAGCCACAGTGTCTTTTGTCTACAGCAACGCCTTTGCAGTCAGCATATTGGTCTGATCCTGGACAGGCAGGTACTCTGCGTAAAACAGGCAGTCACTCTGAGAGTTGCTGCTTACTTCAGACATGACTTTCTCAGCTGACCTATGCATATTTGCATTTCATTATTTACCCAGCAGCCCTGTAGGTGGACCTTCTGCCCTCAGAGACCACAAATGTTATAAGTACAAGCGATGCCGGGGAGGAGGGACCCCACGGTGTCCAAAAGCGAGTAGCTCTGCTTCCAAAAGGGGAATTCAGTGAGAAAATATGTTACAGTCCTTGGTCCTTGTCAATGACACAAAGGCTCTGGCTGTAATGTAGATGTCTGTCTAATGGGCACTGGGCTAAGACCAGCAAAATACAATTCATACAGGCCACCGAACAGCTTCTGATGTTAATAACTTTCGATTACCACTGGCCTGAATTGCATCTGTATTTTATTAACAGTGTAGAGTGAGTAGAATTCCAGATGGAGCACAAAGTACTTTTTTCTTGTTTTGCCCATAATTGCGAATGCTTAAATTGTATTTGTAGCTGTTTTATGACTTGACATTGACCTTAAACTCTGCATTTGCTACAGTGGAACAGTGCAATTTCTAAGGAGTGAAAAGGTCATATAGAACTGGTTGATGATATCTATGACGCAAATAGAAATAGTACCGAGTATTCAAATAAATATTTCTTTCCATTTTGTCTTTGCATTTTTATTGCATCCCCATGTCACTCGAAGTGAAATTGTCCTTCACAGGTCAAGCTACGGTTGCTTTGCAGACTGCAAAACGGCAGTGCTTTGAGGTCATTAGAGCCCTGAAGATGTTAGAGCAGCCTGGATTATTTGCATTTCTGAGGGAAACATTTTACTTCTGAACTGTTCACCTATAATTGATCTGAAAATGTACCTTTTCTTTCTGATGAAAATGCCTGTCCTCAGCATTAAAACCAGACATACTCCTAGTCTTGTGGTACCAACCCCTCCCATCAGGCTCCCCGACGAGGTGCCCACTGCACTTGGGTGGAAGTAATGGTGATGACAGAAGGAATGAGCATTTTGGGCTGTGGAACTGCGCTGGGTTTCAGTGGATAATGCAAATGGAAAGGAGGTGGGAGACTCAGCCCCACCCCAAAGATTAGCTGCACCATCTGCTCTGCACCACACTTTCCCCGTGGGAAGGCGGCCACTTCTGCTCTGCCAGCTCTGGAGCCCAGCATTTTTTTTTTTTCAACTTGCTGCTTGCTGCTGGCAAGTGCAGCCTTGTGGAAGTCTGAATCCAAAGCGGATGTTTCAATGAGGCTGCCTCACATCCCCATGAGATGGGACATGTGGTGCCTCTACACCTTAACTCCCTTCTCCCCCAGCCTCTCCAGCGGTGACACATGACTCCACGTCAGGGATGTGAAGGGGTCAGGGCAGATGCTCAGACCACAAATATTTCAAGAATTGCAGATATCAGTATTGTGGCATGTTGTGGTGGCTTAGCCACCACTGCCTTTTCTTGCCTCTAGGTAATCTGTGCACCATATTTTGCTTTTCTGCTAGGTTTCCTTTTGCTGAAGAGGGGTGTTTTCCTGGGAAGCTGGTGGCTGAGGCTGGAGTGCAGCCTGGAGCAGTGCTTCTCTCCCTGGGATGCCTTTAGATGTTTCTGGCCCTCAGCAGCCGCAGTGGCCGCAGCTGGTGCTGTAGAGAGAGGCTGGGGTGATGGCCTGGGAAGGGACTACCAGTGAAGTTGAGGTCAGGCTCAGGGAACAAATGAGGTTATGTGAAAATAGGATACTGCAAAAGTTAATGGAAAAGAGTGCCTCATTAGTCACAGAGATGTTATTATAATTTTAAGGTGTTTATAATAAAATAAAAAAATAATACACATTTACAGCTGGGGAAGGAGTATCCCCCTACCTGCCATGTTCTCCTCCTTAACTTCAAGAAACCCTCTTACATATTAGAATTTCAACACTGCTTTTCTTTGAAGTACAACCTGTACTTTAGTTATACTATTTCCATTCATGCTGTGGAAATAAAACTTATGACAGTGTTGATTTCTCAGATCTGTTCAGAGTCTTTGAAATTTGCATTACATTATTCTAATCACTTAGCCTCATTGTATATATTTACACAAGAACTTTTGATGTTTAAACAGAACAGGCTGTAATGAGATGCACAGGGGGAAATATATACCCCAAAGAAAAGGATTGCTCTTTTTTTCTCAGACTCTGTTGTAAACTGGAAGGTTTTAGATAAGACTGTGGGTCAATGTCTTCAGGACCTGAGGGGAATGACTGTAAGGCTGGAAATATGGAGGGATTGGCTCTCCTGCAACAGGCAGAGACAGAGTGGGGCTAAGTCCCTGCGAGGAAGGTGGTGAGGGCTTCTCTACTTGCACCCTTCATCCTGCACTCCTGGTCATCCTGATAGAAGAAATTGTCCAGCTTGAACTCTTGGTGCCTATACCTACATGCACAAGTTTCTTGGGATTGTGCTGAAAAAGCATCTGACAAACCCCAGCTCTACTGGATTCAGAGGGAACAGCAGAACGTTCTCTTTTGGGGAGAACAAAAGTCCTGTGGCACAGCTGTGCTGGTTCTGACCATGACATGTAAATAAGTCCTGCAGGACCTGTGCAGGAGATCCAGGAGCCATTGCAGCCAAATGCTTAGTTAATTAGTTTGGTCTCAGGGCTGGCTCTGTTAGATCCAGAATGAGAAGTTACAGTGGAGATGGGAGCAACTCTTACATAGTAAATGTGACAGAAGAAGGTACAGAAGCAGGCCAGATGAAGGAGAAATTGATGTCTTAAAGACTGAAAAAGATAAGGACTCTTTCAGGAAGACACAGGAAATTGCCAGTCAGCTCACATGGAGTTTAGTTTCACAAAAGCTGTTTGCATGTTACTGTAGAAAGACTGTTGGCAGCTCCTGAAGCAGTGTAAAGGAGGAATATTCTGGATGATCCTGCTGGTAACTTGATCTTAAATCTGGAGCAAATCATCCATTATCCAACACACTACCCTAAGCACTGTAAAAGCCATGGTAAACTGTGTCAACACACGATTGATTTTGTAACTTGAGACAGTAAAGTTTATGGGTAAGGACCTTAAAAAAAAAAAAAAAAAGCCTGTTCCAAGAACATTCACTTCCATAAACTCAATGACAGATGAGAGCAGACTTTTTAATTCACACACTGAGATGATCTATCCACTTAGACATGAAAATGCCATGTTTTGAATGTCTAACATTTTGAATTGCCACTGGTGAAAACAGCTTTCTCCAAAAGCAAGTTGGATTTTTTCATCTATCCTGAGCTTGCAAACTATGTACAGTCAAGGAAAAAAAAAAGCTCTACTTTACAAGGATTCAGTGATATAAAGAGGCTTTTAAGATAACATTTTCCACTTCATAATCTTTTCACTAGAAAATATTTCTAGAAACATAGCTCCTTTCTACCGAGGACTGCCTAGAAGGGGGCAGCCAGGGCCTCTTGTCTGGACAGCAAAGGGTGTGGACTCATTGCCAGTGCTGGATGGGCAGTCACCAAACACACTCCTACTGCTCTCTGGGGATGCAGGAGCAGGAAAATCACAGGGCTTTCATTCTGGCCAAATTATTTTGTCCGTATTCCTAGCTTGCAAGTTATATGCCTTGACCTTGGTAATGAGATGCTGTGACCATGGTGAGGCAGTCAAGGGAAAGGCTAATGGTCCTTCTTCACCTTGAAGAACATGAATTTATGAAGCAGTGAGAAACATCAAGAGATTGTAACTCTTCTCCCCCACAAAAGTACATAGATAGCACATACAGTAGGATTCATGATTGGTTTTTTTCTTTCCCTCAGAGGTAACTGTTTTCAACAGGATCATTTTGACTTACGCCACAGTCAGTGCTTCAGCTCTGTATCGGTAGAGGAAGAAATGCATTTTGACACCTATCCAACATTAGCAGAAACATCCAATGGTGGACATGTTCACAATATATCAGGGTAAAGCCTCTCGCTGTAGGCCTCCAAACCTAAATGAGAAGTCTCATGGATGCCTAGTGTAGCCCTGTAACTTCCTTGTGACGATAGATCAGCTTTCCATCTGACTACTATGATGTTCTAGGTGGTGCCCCCTTCTCTCCCACTAACAGAAAGGCATGTAACCTTGTGTTTGGAACAATAATGGTGAAGTGCTTCAAAGCTCATGTCCAGTAGTAAAAGCAGATTTTGAAGGTGTTCCTCATTCAAACCCAGAAAAATCTGACTAAAAACTGTGTGAACTGCTATTGCTGATTCGTATTGGAGACTAACAGACATCTGTAAATCAAGGAGGGAAACCGATTATTTTTTCCAACTTCTTACGACCTAAAGGAACTTGAAAACTGCTTTATGTTTGTGTCTGATAGTGTACAAAAAGACACAGAGAAATCATAGAATCACAGAATGGATTGGGTCAGATGGGACCTTAAAGATCATCCAGTTCCAACCCTCCGGCCACGGGCAAGGACACCTTCCACTAGTCCAGGTTGCTCAAAGCCCCATCCTTGACCACCTCCAGGGATGGGGCATACATGACTTCTCTGAGCAGCCTACTCCAGTGTTTTGCCACCCTCACAGGAAAAAATGTCTTCCTAATATCTAATCGAAATGTCCCCTCTTTCAGCTTAAAACCATTCCCTCTCATTCCATCCCTGCACTCCCTGGTAAAGATCCCTTCCCCAGCTTTCTTGTAGTCCCCCTTTAAGTACTGGAAGGAATCACCCCTCACCTTGCAACTTTATTATACTGTTATTCTTCTGGGAAGCGTTTCAGATTTTTCTACTGTTAAAACCTGCAAGCTGCTAAAATTGCTACCATTGTTATATGCTACTCAGACATAAAATATATTTCTATTTAAAACTGTGTTGTGGGGCCAATGGGTGTGAAAGACCTATCCAAATACGAAGCTCTTACTCTGGGTTGCTTCCTGGATTTGTCACAGAGAGGATGAAAGAAATATTTATGTTAGCAGTTCACGTTTCACCAAGGTGTGTTAAAGCTTAGTATTATGAGAATTATTTTCATGTTAAAGACCTGGTAATTAATCTTTGAGTCCTAGTTCGATTTTGGAACCAGTAAATATTTATGACTAGGATTAACAGATGTAATAGATGGACAAGTGCCTTGAAACAGCTTCTGAAGTTAGTTCACTTACTCCAAATGAGGGTAAAGGTGATGCCTATGATAAGGAAAAGTGAACTGAGTGATTTGTTTGAGAAGTTTCCAAGAGCATTTATAGCTTTTTCTAAAATAATCTAAAATGATATTAAAAACATCCACTTCCTCTTAAAAAGAAGCATATCAAAAGTGCATATTTCAGCATGCTTCTCCCCTGAGGATCTCTCAGCCTAGAAAAAAATTGTGGTTTTTTATTCCAGTTGCCTTCTAAAAGTTTGCATGTCTGCCAGGTGGTTTGCATCTGACAGTCAAATAATACTGATGAGAACCATCAATTTCGTCAAGGACTTGACACCGCACCAAATTTCTATTGCAAGTGACTGTAAAAGGAGGTGACTGCAGCTATTGTTTTGTTAAATTTAGTCAAAACATCCCTGAAGAGGCTGGAGGGCATGCTGGGAATGGTTTGATGAGCCTGCTGGGAGAATAATTACATGGTCAATGGTTTGTTCACTTCATCTTTTGTAGTACTTTCTTAGTGGTTTTTGTGTGGTTTGAGCACTCGGCTTTTTGAATTAAAGAATGTTTACTGCCATTGTCTCTTTAGATAATTCCCAGATTATACAGTCTCAGATGTGCATCCCAGGGCTGCTTCTGTGTTACAAGAGGTATTAGAAAATTAAAATACTTTCTTCAATATTCCCATTCTTTCTTGCAATGAAATTTTCTGTGCCATAGCTGTGACTGAATTACAAAAAGTTGCCTGTTCTGATTGCAATGCTTACACAGACCTTAGGCACTTTTGTGTTTTAATCTTGCTTCTTGAGCAGGATGAATGTCAAAATTTGCAGCTTCAATACCATTTCTTGTTAAAATTGCACATATAATCTTTGCGTTTTATTTTTAATGTAGCAAGTTACTGCTCGAAGTTTTCAAGAGCATCTTGGGTACTGAGGAACCAAAGATCTGTTAGAATTTTAGTTTGACACAGCAGCTTTTGAAAAAAATAAGTGAGTATGAGACCCTGGAAGAGAGTACGTGAAAGCCTTGCCCAAATATTAATTCTGAGTTGACAGGAAAATCAAAAGCTTTGAAAGGAATCACATTAAAAAGTAGAAGATACGCTTATTCAACTGACTACAAGGGGCCCGTGATAGCTGTGGGTGCCTGCTAGAAGGCAGGCAGGTAATTAAAAAAAAGGTGGTAACAGCAAACCTGATCCAGAAAACCGTCCTGCCAGGAGCAGCCTGATCAGACCTCACTCTTCTCCAGATAAAATAGACCAATGTGAATATATCCTAAGCTGGTGCCAGTCTCTGGTTTTCCCTGGTGGCTGTAGCACGTGTGGTTTCCAGCTCTCCAGGATGAATGCACAGCCTTGCGTCTCTTGTTTAAAATACAATGAGATGAATACAAAGGAAGGAGGAGAAAAAGAAGTAAAGGAGGTAAGAATTACCATATCAGAGGCTTTTGGTGCTGGATATATGGATAAAACTATATTGCTTGTGACTCCAGTGAAATGAGAGTCTGTTGTTAGAGAGCTTACTACGCTCTTTCTTGTTTGTGCACTTGGGGACTTCAGAAGAACAAGTTTATTGGAAAGGAGCTGGAAAAAGCTGGATCATTGACCAAAGCTTAAAAAAACCCCTTTCCTTGCTATGGAAAGAAAATTAGAATTCTCACAAAGAAGGTTTTGTAGAAACAAGAAACATATTTTTAAAGCAAAACTCCCTTTGATGCAAATCCTGCACAAAGCAAAATAAAATATAAAAGGGCCTGCAGTATCTTATTTTCTTCTGTGAGTACTCCCCAACTGCCCTCTTTGCTAATGAGTCCCTTGGGATGTGCATTCTCTCCTGTGGCTGAACTGGGGCATCTTAGGAGGACAGCAGGGGTACAAAGATTTCCTAAAAGTCATGCAGTGCTGTAACCAGTTTCTCATATGTGGAAATATTTCTGTTTCCTTTTCCCATCTTATCTGTTTTTGCACCATATCTGCTTTACCCTGCAGTTACTTGTACAGTGGAAGTGTAACTTGAATTAACAGCCAGAATCAGCCTCATCTGCTCCTGACAGAAGTTGGTACTTGAGAAAAATCCTAAGAATTACCTTATGGGCAATGAAGAAGTTACAGGTATATACAGAGAAAGTTGCTTTTCTTTGCTCCATTCAGTAGAAATTTGGCTTGGCTCTGAAGTACAAGAATTTATATCCCTTTTAAGTGCCTAGTAAATTAAGGTAATCCCTATCTTTACAAATACTGAATATCTGTCAGAGGTCAATTATGTGCTTTGTGTTCCTCATAAGATTATTTTCTCTTGCATTTTTAACTCCTGCTCTTTTGACCTCCCTTTTGTTTTCCATTAGAAGTCCACACTAGCTCGAGAGTATGTTATTTAAAACTAAATTTAATTATCATTTTATGTACCTTCTTTTATATTAAAGCAAGGTTTACTGGTCTTCAATTTACAATGTTTTTAATTTTAAAAAACCACCCAAAGCACAACAAAAAGAACCTCTAAAATCCTCCTGCAAATAATAGCTAGCTGTAGCAGGATTGAAAGTAAAGTTTTTTGTTGGTGGTGGTTTTTTTGTTTCTTTTTTTTGAGGGGGGAGGTTAGCAAGTTGGACATTTCATCCTCAACTTTCCTCAGAATTCTATTATTCATCACTGTCCTATTTACCAGGTTCTTACAGTGTCTTGTGCTGATGTACCACTACAGCTCTGCTGCCTAGGATTCAGCTTCAGTTTCAAAGTCATACCTTTTAATGTGTATTGGAGCACATTTTTAGAAAGGGGGGGGAGCTTTATTTGTATACAAAAATGTTCCTTCAAGTCAAAGTTACATATGTACCTTACTGGTTGCTGAGTGTTCCACTTTGTTTTTAAGGTCACATAGTTAGGAGTTTTGCTTATTCCTCTTATATTCCTCAGTGTTGTCAATAACTGAAAATAACAAATGAAAAAAATTGTCCTGACAGAAAGGAACGTGTCAGATAGAAGCATCTCACCTGTTCTGCACAACACTGTTACCAGACCTGCTTCCACAGATAGCCCCGAAGCTCTGTTTGGGCCATGCTCGGTAAGCAGTGGTGAAGGGACTGGACACTCAGCTTGGAGCGCTTGGCTCTGCAGCCTTTCTGCTCCCACCTGACAAGGACCTTCACTGCAGAACGCTTTCGTGTCCATGATACTGGAAGCAGAGCTCACACTGGCCAAGGGCAGCTTTGTTTCGTGCAAGCTGCCTCTGGGGTAGGTGGGGAGGCAACCCAAGAGGAAGCCGGTGGCTCCTGGGTGTCTGGATGGTACCCCATGCTCTGGGGGCCTACAGGCATCACGAGGCACAGCTGACGTGGTGAGGTGGGATTTTCAAGGACATTCCTCCATCCGTTCTCCAGAGGGGAGAAGGTGCCAGTGTCTGTCTTTCACAAACTGAGCAGCAAATAAGCCCTTTTCAGCTGGGGGTGGAGAAACACAAGCAGTGCAGTGTTCCCATCAGTGCTGGGTGAGTTAACACCCTCAGGATAAGGGACACCCTTGTGTAATCCTCCCTTCTCTCCTACAGAGGGACTCGAGCCCACATGTTCTCCTCTGTTATTCCCGGCAGGCAAGTTTCTCCACTAAAAAAAAGAAAAGAAAGAATTCAATAGGATCAGAATGAAAAACCGAGGAAGGAAAATTACTTCATTGTATAACGATGGGGAGATACTATACTATGACCTTTTTTACTAATATAAAACTTATTGCAAAAACAGAGCGGGGAAAAAGAACGAGAGGTCCCCACGGATAAGCTGAGGAATGGCATTCCTCTTGTTTTTCTTTCTAATCAAACCCAGCTGGACAACGTTATGAGAACAGTGTGAGTAAGAGTGTGCTGTTGGTTCCCATGCAGTTTTTCTCACACATTGAGGTCTATAGGGTGCCCGTGTTCATAAGCATTCAAATGACCCGAAAATAAAATAAGGAAAAATTGCTGTAGGAAAACACCAGTTACCCACAGGCAATGACTGGATATCACTAAATCAATCTCATCTCATACTGTAATTAGGATATGATTCACTTTGACAGGCAGCCTTTTTATTTTTCATTTTGGGGTTTTGCCTTTTTGGTTTTGTTTTTTTGGGAGGGTTCGGTTTTTTTGTTTGGGTTTTTTTTCCTTAAGATGTTGGATGATTTTTACTGGTAACTAAGAGAAAAACATATAATATAAGAGTTATTCCTCTTCATTTCAGTAAGAATTAACTCCTGAGTCTCTGTGAAGCCTCTTAAGAGCTATCTTTGCATGATGGGTTACACCAGAAAGCTCTGATTTAGATTCTTATATGATTAAGCATGACCTTGTGTAAACAAAGCAACAGAAATTCATTAAAAATATTAATAATGAAATTTCATTATCAAAATTAATTCATATAGACAGAAAAATCATACCTTCTTACCATCTAAAAAGGATTTGCATAGGCAAATATTCTTCTTCATTCAACAATACAAAAGATCACATTTTCTTTCTTGCAAACAGTTTTGAAAACAACACTGTAGAAATCATTGCCTTATCCAGGATAAAGAAATACGCTGTGTCCAGGGGATAAAATACCATCCATGCAGCAAAGAGAAATGTGTTTAGTCAAAGGTCAAATCAAAAGGAATGGGGTGGAAAGACTTCCCAATCGCTAGCAGGAAGTAAGTTTAAATATTTCACGTCACTGCACATCTCATCAGAGCTAATGAGCTCCATGACAATTCGGTGGCAGGCAAGTGGAGATCCTTTCTTCAAAATAGAAAATTCAGATATTATAAAAAGAAATGGTATCTGTTTAAAAAATAAAAAAATATACAGGGAAAAAGTAACAGCCCAGTATCTCTACATTTTGTGACAAAGGTACATAATATGTCTTTTGAGAATTTACAAATATAGATCAAATTATTTCAAACTAAAAATATTGGCAAAAATATTCTCAAATCGTAAACTTGCCCAAAATCCCACATCAGAAACTAAACTGCGAATCCACATTCTGTAGGTTGATATAAGTTGGGATGTGAGTGATGTGCACTTAAGTCTGTGAGCATGGGACCACGCCCAAATTCTGCCATTCAGGTATAGCCTAGTTCTGTAAGAGCCTTCTGTGCATAAACACCAGACAGAAGATGTGGAAAAGGTGGTTTCAGGTGAAGTGAACTGTGAAGTGTGAAATAAACTTTACAAAAAGCAATGTTTGGTCCGGAGAGTTTGTTTTCAGAATCAGTTTCAACATGCACAGTCTGACTCACACCTAAGAGTCTGTTTATACAGATGTTTGTCCTGGTGTATTCGAGTTTTTGAGACTTAATTGTGATGTTGAAGTCAGGAGACTGGGCTCAGTAGAGAGAAAAGGGCTTCTCTCGACAGGCAATTCAGAAGAGAAATCTAACTTGGGTTTCTATGCCTCTTTACAAAAGGCCCTCTCTCTTAACTATGAGAGAGAGGTTTGCTCACGAAGAGTGAAAATACCTTCTTACATGGTCATTTACTGAACACGGGTATTTATTACCATCAAGTCACCATGTGCCAATTACCTCCTAGCCCAGCACCTTACAAATTTATATATATATAAAATACACTTTGAAAAGAAGACATGCAGCAAGAGAATTTTGTACTATAGATTGTAGCTGAAAACACAATCATCAAATGGCTTTTCTATTCTTTAGTTTTGCCATTCTTCTCAACAGGACTTCCTAAGTTCTTGGGATTGTATTACCTTCTCACCTTTATATTAAATAGTAAAATGCCCAGATACTACTTAGAAGCAAATACGATTTCCATGAGTTTGATTCCTGATCGGATCTACCTTTTTGTGTGGAGATTTTCTTACATAATTTAGATATGTGACCTCTAAGAAATATTTAGAAAGGAACAAAAGAAATGGTGTCTATGAGAGAGGTTCTTTGAATGGAAAACAACTTAGGATAGGCTGCTCAGAGAAAACACAGGCAGTGGTAGAAAACTCTACATCCAGAAAACTGGAAGAATTTGTAGTGTAAGTAGATATTTTAAAGTCTTTTATAGCTCCTACAGTATTGCTCCTCTAAAGTAAGAGAAGAAATTCAGATGCATTTTGTTTTCTGACAGGGAAAAAAATGCCACATACTAGGATACAATATAAAAGAATTGGAAACAAATTGTAGGACCTTGAAAGGGTCAATGCCCTTTTTTCCCCCCACCTTCTCAAAAGAGAATGGCATAAAAGAATATGTTCTAAATTTCCCTCCCCCAAATTAATTTCTGTATATCTGTGATACATGAGACGGGTCAAGATAACATCATAATTGTGAGGCAAACAGACAGTCTGTTTTCATAATGGAAAATTCTAATAGTGTGATACTTTTTAATTAGGATATTGAATCTCTGCTGCAGTACCAAGCTCCTTCTACCAGTGAATAGCTGATTTAGTGACTATCCAGGCCTTTCCTGCATTCTTTAAATCAAAGGTAAAGGAGCTTTCAGGATTATTATTGAAATTCGATCTATTTAAGGAAAGCAATAGTGAATTCTTTCCCCGTCTTCTACAGAGTAATTTTTATAGGTAATTAAATTGAAGTATGATTTTGGACGTATTTATGTTACAGTGCTGCAGTTGCATACACTGCAACGGCTGTAGAGGGATGAGAGAGGCAGCCACTCTGTCGACAAAAGCACTGCAGTAGTAATGACAAATAGGAAACCTTCTCTTGCCCAGGGCACAGAATGTGAATCTCAGTGGCTGCTGTGCACTTAAGGAAATATCATGCTCAGATGTTTCCTATTTAATCTCTACCAAATCTAAATCTATCTAACAAAGATCAAAAATTACTGCTTTTACTTATTTACTTGATTTGTTATCCCATTGCCAGTTAATCAGCCAGAAACCACAAAAAGCTGGCTTGTCTCCCCAGTGTTCACTAGATCATTTTTTCAGCATGAAGCAGCATGACCTCTTTTCTCCCAACTCTGCACCAGGAGCCTGAAGACAGCAACATGGTATCGACTGAATCAAGTTTTCATGATGACATTTGGGGTCTCTTCATCACAGATTTGGTTACAGATACTTTACAATTTAGTATGAAGCACAAGAATTCCAGAAACATGGCTATGACTTAATATGAAGAAGTAAAGAAAAAAATGGCTTGAATACACACTTACAGAAAAGTAGGCTTTGTGTGTGTGTGTTTGCTTTTCTGTGATGCCCTCTGTTAGCAGAAAGATGCATTACTGGCAACGCATGACACTTGTGCAGGAAAGCTGAAGATGTGCCTGCATCCTAGGACCACAAAATTTTCAGTCATAGTTACAGCACTCAAAAAAAAAAAAAGCCAACACAGAAAACACTGAACAAATCAGTCCCACACCCCAGGATAACATTAAAGCTACAGCCCTAGTAGGGCAGCCTTACCTTTGCTCTGTAGCCTGTTTTACAGTAATTCTGCAGACTACATGCTATGGTATCATCCCAGTCTCATTTTTCCTTTAATTGAAGATAAAGCAGCCCATTTTTAGCTTAGTGTATCTGAAGGTAAAACATCAGTAATTGTTCTGGTATTTCTCAGCCGCCTGCTGGTATTTTCTCACCATCTTCATAATTTTGAACCTCTGGCCATCTGCAATTCAACTTGACAGAAATGGAAAAGTCTCTTGTATGCTATCTTTCATCATGTTTCATGAAAGTAGGTAGTCAGGAAGAAAAGAGGAATGCATCTCTTAAGCAACGACCTTCTTTAGATGCTGGGGAAATTATATGCTACCTCCTCCTAGGGATAGTATTCCACAAAAACAGTGCTCAAGGAACTCCATGTTACTATTAATGAGTTTGATAATAAGAGATGGTCACAGATCAAAGCCATACTCTGCTGGGTTTTGTATACAAATAATCTCTGCTTCACACCTTTTGCAAAACACAAGAGAACAAGAGACAGCAGAGATCAGTAAGGCAGGTTATTCCATGGTACATGTCCTGCTATCAGTGCCTTTTCAGGCATGACCGTCAAAGAAAATTTTAAAGGACGACAAAAATGTTTTATTCTCCTTTGTAGGTGGAAAAACCACAATCACTTTATGTAGTGAAGTAGAGCTGAAGAGATAGAACATTGATGAATTCCCCCTGTTTGAAACCTCACCAAATCAGCCTCCACAAAGAGGGGACACCAAAGCGCCTGTGGTTCTCCTCTTCACTGTATTTGCTAACTTCATAGAACCATAGACTGTTCCAGTTGGAAAAGACTTTTGAGATCATCAAGTCCAACTGCACCCATCATCCACGAAACCATGTCCCTCAAAAACTCATTTTAAACTCCTCCAGGGATGGTGACTCAGCCACCTCCCTGGGCAGCTGTGCCGGTGCCTGACCATCCTTTCGGTAAAGAAATTCTTCCTGATATCCAGTCTGAACCTCCCCTGGCATAGCTTATGGTCATTTCCTCCTTGTGCCACTTGTGAGAAGAGATCAACACTCGCTCTCCCACAGCCTCCTTTCAGGCAGCCATAGGTAGCGATGAGGTCTCCCCTCAGCCTCCTCTTCTCCAAGCTAAACAACTCCAGTTTCCTCAGCTGTTCCTCATAGGACTTGCTCTCCAGCCCCTTCTCCAGCCTCGTTGCCCTTCTCTGGACGCGCTCCAAGACCTCAATGTCCTTCTCATACTGAGGGGCCCAGAACTGAACCCAGTACTCAAGGTGTGGCCTCACCAGTGCCCAGTGTAGAGGCACAATCACTTCCCTTGTCCTGCTGGCCACACTGTTTCTGGCACAGGCCAAGATGCCATTGGCCCTCTTGGCCACCTGGGCCACTGCTGGTTCATGTTCAGCTGCTGTCAACCAACACCACCAGGTCCCTCTCCTCCAGGCAGTTCTCCAGCCACTCTTCCCCAAGCCTGTAACGCTACACGGGGTTGTTGCGTCCCAAGTGCAGGACTCGGCATTTGATCTTGTTAAACCTCATCCCGTTGGTCTCAGCCCATCGATCCAGCCTGTCCAGATCTCTCTGCAGAGCCTCCCTTCCTTCAAGCAAATCAACACTGCCACCCAGCTTGGTGTCATCTTCAAACTTGCTAAGGGTGCACTCAATCCCTTCATCCAGATCATTAATAAAGATATTGAACAGGTCTGGACCCAGCACGGAGCCCTGGGGAACATGACTCGTGATCGGCCTCCAACTGGATTTAACTCCATACCACCACTCTTTGGGCCCGGCCACCCAGCAGAGGCTGTGCCTGTCCAGGCCAATGGCAGCCAGTTTCTCCATCAGAATACTGTGAGAAACAGTGTCAAAAGCTTTACAGAAGTCCAGGTACACCACATCCAAAGCCAGTGACCTAAACGCCTTTGCAATGACCCACTTAGCTTACACCTATAGTCTTGTGCCTAATGATATCGTTCCAGTATTTCAAGCTCTATCCCTGTCTTGGGCTAAGAGAAGCATTAGGAAGGTTTTGTGTTAGGATAGATACCACACTGCGGAGTTAAACACCCCTCAGGCTCTCTTTCAGAATTTTTACTCAGAATAATTCTCATGCTTGTTTTCGTTCTGTTTCGCCCATACTGCTTTCTCAAGTCCGTTGGTGCCATCAGTGGCACTGCTGCATTCTCTCTACATGCACTTGTACAAGTGTGTTGGGCAAATGAGAAAGAAAAGTATCTAACATGGATAAATACAGACTAGATGGATAAATACAGGCTTGTATAAAATGGCATGGCAGGGGGAGGTGATAAAAAATAACACCAAGAATTAACAGATTGTGTATGTTTTGGATTGTTAGCAATAGCGTGTACACCTTCATCCATCCTTTACTCTGTTTGAAAGTTTGGTGTGTTGGGAGGCTGTTACCAGAAGAGCATATCAGCTGGAGACATCACCTCAGGTGCTTGCCTGAAGAAGCTGTCAAGGGGATACCATCAAAGAGCACTGGACACTACCAGGAGAAGAAAGAAAGGGCTGGTGTGGGAGTGTGTGGATGATTAGCAGAGACAAAGAAAACTGGTCGTACTGGAGAAAGAGACGACATTTCAAGAAAGAAAAGAAACTGCATGCAGGAAATAGGAGAACAAATATCTTCCTCAGTTTGTTTTAAATTTACTGAATGCCCCACAACTGGATGAAAACCTCGTGAAGGAGAGTACATACAAATAATCTGGAGTGGTTTTGGCTGGTTCCTCTGGATTTGTACTTCTCTTCTTCTAGTTATAGAATGATTCATTTCTGTACTTCTCCTGAAGTCTGTGCATCTGTTTGAGCAGGCAGCACCGTGCCCATGAAGATGTGACCTTTTGAGTCAGCACAGTGACAGGACAGAATCTTGGGAACAAGCAGCTATAAGCGGAGCTGAGGTTCCACATCCCTGTTTCCTGCAGGCAGAGTTTTGGCACCAGCAGCATGAGAAAGGCTGAAGCTTGCCACACAGCTGGATTCTGTCAGAGCACAGCTGGGACTGACACAGATGATACACCAGCACATCCGGGCATCCAGCATAGTCCAACACACCCTCTCAGGGGACAGACAAACTGCTCTCCTCATGGGCACAGTGAGCATAGTGCGAGAGGCTCTCATTGGTAATTGAACCTGCTTGTATGATTTTTCCTCACTCTTTTTTGCTGTTAGGATGTCTTACATTCACTATCAAATTTATGTGAAAACTGGATGTAGCAGATGAGACAAGACTGCCTCAAACACCTTTGTGCTTCTGAAAGTATTAAACCAAGAAATCTTACCTATGTACTTAGGGAATATTACCTTTGTGACTTTTGCTTCTTTTTCATGCAAACCAGAGTATCTCTGTTTTCTATCAACAAGTAAGCCTGAATTAACTGAGGGTATAACTCCCTCAGCTTACCCTGAGTAAATGTAAGGATAGACTATTATCAAAATGCATGGCTCTGTTTCTCTGGCAACAGCTTTTGCTTGTGTCAGTACAGAGAGAGTGCAGAATCACAGCCTCAGCTTTATTCATCTTCCCCAGGCTTGTATTGTCTTGTGAAGACAAAAGACAAACTTCAGACTGTGGCTTGAAGGCGTGTTCTTATATGTTGCCTTCACTTCCACAGTCCTTTGTGTCAGTCCTATTGAATGCTTTTATGAATAGTGTCTTAATATCATAATTTGGATCCCAAGTCTCAAACCCTGTAACAAGAATAGAAGCAAGGCTGTCTTGTACTATCTTGTACCTTCCCCAGAGGACTCCCTTCCACCCTGTAGTCACTGAGTTTTCACATCTATGCTTTTCACTAACAAAACCATCAGCACAATCTGGAGAATTTCCTTTCTGTCTAAGAATGAAAAATAATACAAAATATTCCTTTTTGTTCATTCCTACCCTAAAGTTGACTTCTGTTCTCATCTTGTTAAGGAAACAAGCCGCTAAACTAAACAATAGCCAAAGGCATCATACCTTTCTTCCCCAGGACTACTCCCGTGTTGACTCCTCTCAGCATTACTATCCTCCAGGAAAGGCAATTGGCTTCAGGTGCTCACAGTTCCTCTGGTTAATCATCTCCCTCTGGTGTGGTGTATCCTATTGTAATACTTTCCTCATGCTTTCAAATCAGAGAGATTATATCTTTCATTGCAGGTTACACGTAATAAGGATGAATCAATACAACTATAATTCATGCTAAACAGACATTGTAAAACTACCCTTGTAGAATCCTCAGTAACATCCACTGTACTGGAAAAGATCTCTTCTTTACAGACTGGAAGTTGGCCAATGTGACGCCCATCCATAAGAAGGGCCATAAGGATGATCCAGGTAATTACAGACCTGTCAGCCTGACCTCGGTCCCAGGTAAAATCATGGAGCAGATAATCCTGGGTGCAATCATGCGGCACCTGCAGAACGGCCAAGAGATCAGGCCCAGCCAGCATGGGTTTAGGAGGGGTAGGTCCTGCCTGACCAACCTGATCTCCTTTTATGACCATGTGACTCGCCTGGTGGATGAGAGGAAAGCTGTGGATGTGGTATACCTGGACTCTAGCAAGGCCTTTGACACTGTCTCCCACAGTAGACTCCTAGAGAAGCTGGCAGCCCGTGGCTTAGATGGGAGCACTCTGTGCAGAGTTAGGAATTGGCTGGATGGCCAAGCCCAGAGAGTGGTGGTGAATGGTGTCTCATCCAGTTGGCGGCCGGTCACCAGTGGTGTGCCCCAGGGATCGGTGTTGGGTCCGGTCCTGTTTAATATCTTTATTGATGATCTGGATGAGGGGATTGAGTCCATCATCAGCAAGTTTGCAGATGATACCAAGCTGGGAAGAAGGGTTGATCTGTTACAGGGTAGGATGGCCCTACAGAGGGACCTGGACAGACTGGAGACACGGGCCAATTCTAATGCGATGATGTTTAATAAGTCCAAATGTTGGGTACTTCATTTTGGACACAACAATCCCATGCAGAGCTATAGACTGGGGACAGAGTGGCTGGAGAGTAGTCAGGCAGAAAGGGACCTGGGAGTGCTGGTTGACAGGAAGCTCAACATGAGCCAGCAGTGTGCCCAGGTGGCCAAGAAGGCCAATGGCATTCTGGCCTGCATCAGGAATAGTGTGGCGAGCAGGACCAGAGAAGTTATCGTCCTCCTGTACTCAGCACTGGTCAGGCCTCACCTTGAATACTGTGTGCAGTTCTGGGCCCCCCAGTTTGGGAAAGATGTCAGGATGCTGGAGTGTGTCCAGAGGAGGGCAACGAAGATGGTGAAGGGGCTGGAGCAACAAGCCCTACGAGGAGCGACTGAGGGAGTTGGGGCTGTTTAGTCTGAAGAAGAGGAGGCTCAGGGGAGACCTCATTGCTCTCTACAACTACCTAAAAGGAGGTTGTAGACGGGCAGGGGTTTGTCTCTTCTCTCAGGTGACCAGTGACAGAACTAGAGGGCATGGACTCAAGCTACGTCAAGGAAAGTTTAGACTTGATGTTAGGAAAAAGTTCTTCACTGAAAGGGTGATTGCCCATTGGAATGCGCTGCCCAGGGAGGTGGTGGAGTCGCTGACCCTGGAGGTGTTTAAGGGGAGACTGGATGAAGCACTGAGTGCCATGGTTTAGATGATGGTGTTATTGTTGGTGTTAGTGTTGGGTTATAGGTTGGACTCGATGATCTCAGAGGTCCTTTCCAACCTTATGATACTGTGATACTGTGATTTCTATGAACATCAATAGGAGCTAGATCAGGCTTAACTAAAGAAGCCCAACAGTCGTGTGAACTTTTAGTAGTGAAATAAGAAAGAAGATAAAATTGAGGAACACAGTTTGGATAGTCTGAACATTTTAGGTCCCTAAATAAAAATCTTCTCACAAGATTTCAGCATATATGTTCTAAGACAGGACTATAGTCAAACACTGTGCAGGCTGGGATGACTTTTATGCTGACATAATGGTTATATAGGGAATAACGAGTGAAATAAAAGTTACAAAAGCTTGCAGATTCTAGCAAAGAAAGCAATCTCAACCATAAGAGGAACCAAAACAGAGGGAACTGAAATTAGATAAACTTAATTGTAACCATTTCTAAATAGTGACAGGCATGGAAATGTTCAGTAATTTTGTTAGCGGAGTAACCTGTGAATGGCAAAAAGCAGTGCTCTCTTTAACATGCACAGCTGGCAAGAGAAGAGGCAACCTGTTTGACACAAATCATGTTTATTCTTCCTGCATGCTGCCTTAAAAATCCTGCTACTTTTCCTTTGGCAGAGCTCTGGTTCAGGCTTTCTTTGTCTCACATCCACAACTGAAGCTTCCTCTTCTTTCTTTCAACAAACCTGCTTTCTCTCCCACCTCTATTGTATTTTCACGTACTCTGCATCCCTCATCTACCCCTTTCTTCTAACACATCAACCAAGCTCTGCGCTTTGCTATTACCCACTTTTCTCAAAGCCCATGACAGTCAGTACTTGCTTGCAGCTAAGCAAGAAGATAAGAGCTGCTGGTGCTCTCCAGTACTGCTCCTTCCTCTTTTATCACATTCTTTTTGCAAATGAAAAGCTTTCTCAAAATAAAATCTACAAAGTCACTTCAAATCTCTTCTTATGACTTACAGATGCCTTCCAGTGCACAGAGCACCTGACAGTGATTCATTACCCCTGTGCTGTGGTTACTCCCTTTATACTTATTCCAAACTCGCAAGCTCAGCTGGATGCAACTTTTGGGTTTGCATCTGTTCATTGTCTTATCATGTACTCACAAGACCTGTGAGGTGAGGGCTGGGCTTTGTTTACTACAGCAGTATGTGACCATTTTAAACACACATCCTTGCAAGATGAGAGGTTAAGCTTTTCAGAGGCATGTGCACAAGATCTCAACTTGTGTAAAGCCTAAAAGGACCAGGGACAAGAAGTGCCAGAGCTCCATTAAAATCCACTTTATTAGGCTGATATGCCTGAGGTTTGGTTCCCTCTGATGGCCACCAGTCATCAGCTGAGAAAGCACTGCTGAGGCTCTGTAGGGTTTGTCACTGTGAGAATCTCCTCATTGCATGTGTTTATTCATGAAGAATTTTCACGGGGCAATGACTTAAAAAATCAATAGTTGTGTAGCTGCACACAGAATAGAGCCTATGCACCTGGTTCTCTTCTTGGGGCCAAACTGCAGTAACCAATTTTGTCATTGAGGGAGATGATTGTGCTGTAGTGTGACAGAAGGAAAGAAGGACTTTTGTAGGATAGGGAGACTGGACTTCTCATACCCTCAATTCCTCCTTGTGCAGTCATCTCAGACTTTTGGGGCACATATTGAGGGATAGCTGCAGATATAGAGGCAAATTTGTCACCAGGTGAAAGTTTTCATTTGGCTGAGGATTTCAAGACTTTTAATTTAAGCATTCTGACAATAATTTGTGGAAGACTCAATGCAGATACACAAAAAAACACTACCCATATATCGTTCATTGACATCAGTAATTTTCAAAGAATGGTGCCTTGGAAGGAACTAACAAATACATACAAATAGAGACAAAAATACTCGGAAGAGTACACGTTATGCTGCCTTGGTGTCATAGTCACTGTAATTAGCCAGGAACTGCAGTAGGCCATGCAACACTATGAAATAATGGAGTAAAATACTGGGTAAATGGCAATGTCTGTAGGTGTCCATTTGAAGTAGATTTTACAATTTACTTCAGTTCTCTGTGTGTGCAGAGAAAAGAAAAAGGAAAAAATATAGGCAAGAGGAGCAGTGGAACAAAGCATTATTGCTGAAATGAAAAGGAGTTTCAGAAGTAAGAAAAGAAAGGGCAGCAAGAAAGGACCTGAACATCAGGTACTTAAGGCTGCTTCTCAACAAGCAGTGACAAATCGCTCAATCTCAGCCTGCTCAGAGCCCACCTCCTTCTTTCCAGACTGAAAGGAATGGACGGCAGGAGTGTGAGACGTGGACTGCGCAGATCTGGCAGAGGCCACAAGATCTCTAGTCCACAGCACTTGCACATCCAGATCACTGCACAGTGACACGCTGCTGACAGTCAACAAAAACAAAACTATTTACTTCAGAGATTAGCCCTGGAAAGTGGGAACAGCCATCTAGAACCCAATGGCCTACGACAAAAGCAACATCATTTCTCATTACTTGGCTCTTTCACAGAGTAATCAATCTTTGATAAAGCTTCTAGGCAGCAGACTCTCCGATTTGTCTTCTCTTGTCCCTGCTGACTGGGTGAGCGGCCCAAGTCCTCTGAAAGAGCACAGCCTCTCAGAAATAATGGGCTGTTCAGGGGAAGTGAAGGTGGCAGAAGCTGGAGAGCTGAATCCTGCCTCACCTCAGAGGAGCCGCTTCGTTTGTAATAGCCTCCTCCTCGTTTTCTGAGGTTTAAATTATCACAGTGCATTTTTTGCTTATGAACATTTTAACACTGACATTATATTGCAATATTAAAATTGGAATGTCATTTCAGGAAAACCTATAGACAACCATGAAAGAAAAACATAAACTACAGCAAATAAAGAAGTCAAAATGAAAAACTTCTTGGGAATAACACGGAGGTATCTGTAAATAATATAAAATAGTCACACATAAAAATAATTGAAAGTAACTATGAAAAAGCTTGTGAGGGGAAAAACGTGAGGCTATTCATATAAATACTGAGGGAGAAAAAGGACCTTGTGGTGCAATGTGTTCAGAAAACATGGATTCTAAGCATACCTTGCTAGCAGAGAATTTGGTAACATCTATATTAAACCATTGTAAGGAGTCCCTCTTTCAAAGAAAATCTGGCTCAGTAATTGCCATTTCCCACAAATCTGTTGCTTTCAATTATATATCTGAACACTAACCAAAACACAGTGCTACAGTACATGATGAAATTAGCTCATAAGTCACAAATAGGTAGTATTTGGAAAAGAGTGTTGTTATGAAATGCTGTTTTCCCACATCTTTTTTCATTCCATCTTTCCTTCCATGTCTAGCTAGAGTTTCTGAGAAGATTCTCTCCCTCTCTGCCAAAATAAACAATGAAATATTATATGCAGATTTCCCAAAAGCTTTATCAAAGCATGTTTCAGATCATTTTTTTAAGGGAAAAGCACAGTCTTCTCTTCATGACCCTAAAAGCTGGGTGCCTGGCTGTGTATGGCAGAACAACCAGGGCCCAGTCAGTGCAATTGCTTCCTTTTCAGGACAGATTATGATTACAATGCTCTAAAATTAGCATCCAGCATGGAAAGCAGCCACATATGCTTTGTACTGCAGTCCAAGGGGCTGCCTGAGGCAGCCAGGGCAGGGTGAGAGGCCGTGCTTGGTGCACCATCAGTTCCCAGGCAGGTTTTGCGTGTGGGAGTCTGCTTAGCAAATAGATTTACCACTCCTCAGAGAATAATCTGTATCTGTGCTGCTGAGGTGTTCCACATAAATTCAGGAGTCACTGGGGTCAAGAACAATTTTTGTTATCTTTACAGTCAGTTAGAGAAAACCTCCAGAATTGTCTGTTTCATCAGAAGCACTCCAGCATTAGTGGCAGTTAATCCCACTTTTACCTGCTGCCTTTAAAGGCTGTATCAACTCTAACATTTCTTGGCATTTCTTTCACACAGTTAGAGTCTTTTCTGCGGTGGTGGTTTTTGTTTTGTTTTTTAAACCAGCTGAACTGGAGAGAGGTCTCCATTCCAAAATGTGGCTACTATTAGGGTGGTGTTCCAGTGTAGGAAGACACCTGCCCCGTATAACTGCGTATTGTTTAATTCTCCGAATGGCAAGAGCAAAAAAGATCAGCTGCACAAACCTCATGGTGTTACAAGCTGCTTGAGTGGAGACTTTCTGACTGGTACTTTTTTCATGCTTTCTTATTTTGCCTCTCACCCAGAACAGGAATCTTAATAGTGCAGATGTGCATTAATATGGTGTAATCCATATACTCCAAATTGTCCCCTGGAGCTCTCCAGGGTGTTGTTAAGTGATACTATTATTAAAAGAGAGTGACAGCCTCACAGAAGACCGAGGACTGGGGAACATCAAGACCTGGGGACTGCCTGAGAGTCTTCCTTGATCCATAAAGCACAGTAGCAGGTGACTGGAGAAATTAAACTCAAGTGTATCTCAGATAAACCTCTTCGTTATTTTGGTCTCTTTAGTAGAATCACTTCTACTCTACTTTTTACTCACCACCTTGATCGTAGGCCAGGCCTGACAAACCAGGTGACTCCTTTGTACATGCAAGTGGGAATTCGGTGGCTGAAGCAAAGCGCAGAAACATATTCTGACTTGGACATTGCCAGAAAAAACCTAGGTGCTCCATGTGTGCACTGCTCTCTGCAGCACAGAATGCAGGAATGATGAAGCACCAGAAAGCAGCTCAAGAGAGAATTAAATAGCATCTTCAGTTTGCTGGGAATACAGGTTTTTACCTGTCTTGCATGGATTCAAGGCTTTACTAGGAGATTGTTTATAACAGTATTGGCAGTATTTGTATTGGCAGATCTAACACAGAAAGCCCCCCATGCTTCACATTGGACAGAGCCACTATGGATCCAAAGCAAAGGCAAGGAAAGAGCTGGGAAAAGCAAGAAACAGATCCACCTTAAATAAAATTAGATGAATCACTTCCATTGCTCACTCAATTGTTCTCCTGCTGCAAGAGCAGCTGCCAGACTCAAAGACCACCCTTTCCAAACCTCTGACTCATGTACCCAGAGACACTGGACAAACATCTGTTTCTTGAAGTGCCTAGAGAAAAAGAAGGACGTGGCTCCATAAGACACATTGCAGCTGAATATGCAGCTGTGATCTAAGGCAGCTTTACAATGCTGACGTTTGGTTGCCCTCTTTCTTCTCCAGTCAGTGGTTCTCACATAGGCAGACCTGCTCTGACACTGTCCTACTGCATTTGAACTGCATGAGAGCAACTAAATAGCTATCTTGGCTTAGAAAATCCTCCAAATCAAATTGAACACCCACAACAAATTACAAGCAGATGTGTGAAGAGATAATAATTAATAATGTATAGCCTAAACTGTGGGGTTTGTGAGATTAACAGAATGAGGTGGCTGTATCCTGCTGATTCAAATACCTCTTCCCAACACAGTGGTGCCAGCTAAACAGACATGCAGACAGGTGACTTCAGCCGTTCCTCATACTTCCCCTCTAGACTTCCCCTCTAGACCCTTCACCAGCTTTGTGGCCTTCTCTAGACAGTCTCCAGTAGTTTGATGTCCTTTCTATACTGTGGTGCCCAAAACTGCCCCCAGTACTCAAGGTGGGGCTGCACCAGTGCAGAGCAGAGTGGGACAATGCCCTCTCTCACCCGGCTGGCGATGCCATGCTGGATGCACCCCAGGACAGGATTGGCCCTCTTGCCTGTCAGGACACACAGTTGGCTCATGTTCAACTTGCCGTTGACCAGAACCCTCAGGTCCCTCCCCACAGGGCTGCTCTCCAGCCTCTCATACCCCAGTCTGTACATTCATCCAGGGTTGCTGTGTCCCAGATGCAGAACCCAGCACTTGCCCTTGTTGAATTTCATGCAGTTGGCGATTGTCCAGCTCTCCAATCTGTCCAGATCCCTCTGCAGAGCCTCTTTGCCCCCAAGAGAGTCAACAGCTCCCCCCAATTTTGTGTCATCAGCAAACTTTGTCAATAAACCTTCAAGTCCTTCATCCATCATTTATGTGGGAGCCATTTCCCATGGAGATCAAAGCCAAAACAATTTGCTGTCTAAAGCTGGAGAAAGATTTTTGTTATTCTTCAGGTTTCCTACATGGCATTAGCCATGGCTCATGCAGACTGAACAGCAACACCTTCAACATGATCTCTGCCAAGAGCTCAAGAGCACTTTCTATTCCATATCCGTCACTGCAGGCCCACAGCCAGTTTTGCCAGGGCTGCACATTATGTACCCAGCAGTACTAACTTAGTCTGGATCAGGCCATGGTGTTTTTGGCACATTAGCACGATTACACACCACAGAGTGTTTTCTATGCTCATTTTGTAAGAATAAGCAATACCTAATCTGACATCAAGTGTGATAGTACAACACTAAGCTGTGGAATTAACTGTTTTTAAACAAGTTTGAATTGGCAGGGTTAGTTTATGCCAGATCAGTGCTGTGAGCCATGTGGCCAGAACTTCTCTGATCCCTATCTAGAATCTCTGAAGTTGGATTTACTACATAATCAATAGATAGCCTCAACTGAACTTTTTAAAATTAATCTCCTCCATCCACTGCACACCAGCTACTAACTATGTCAGCACAGAAGTGTGTTTCAATGACAGCTGGAATTTCCCTCACCCCACTGCCTCTTGTTTCAGAGTGAACAGAATCCCAATAGGCTGAAAAAGGATGAGCAGATGGCTAAACCCGCTAGTGACATTCTCATTTAACTTCTGACCCTGGTCTTGTTTAAATGTAATTCATAGTGCCCCTTCACTTTACTCCCCAGGAAGGGCTGTTGACATGGAACACGTAGACAGGCTAAATCTAGAAGAGATGCAATGGAAAAGAGGGATGCAAACTTAGGATACATGTGTGGAGAGCCAGGAAATACGCTATGGAAGCATCATACCTCTTAGTGTTGTCCAGAAAGTCAGATTTTCTACCCAGCATGTAAATAACCAATTTCACATGCCAAGTTGAGATATTGATTTTATTTCAGATTTTTACAAGTCTCTGTGCTCTGTGGCTTTCTACAAATCAAGCACCTTCTATCCTCAATTTATCACAAAAATTATGAAGTGAATACATGCCAAGTGCTTCCATCCATAAATGGCTGGTTAGTGATTTAGATGAAATTACATGTGGTTGCATCATACAAATTTTCTACTGCACATATTCAGTGAGTCAGGACACTTTCCCTATATGTTTCTCTGTCAAATTGAAAATCTTGATGACAAGGCCTGATTTGATACGTCTTTCTTTGATCCAGATGTCTAAGATCCTCCTAATATCAGATTACGAATGCTTTGATTTTTTACTTAACACAAGTTCTACTGTTCTATTTAACATAAACAAATGTTAATCCTTTACTGATTGCTATCAAGGTGTTCAGAGCAATGCATGTTGTTTTGCAAGAATAGGAAGACAAATATGCAGCTGAGAGGCAAAGACATAAGAATTATTAGAAACGGTTCTGGGACCCGTTACCACAACTACCTCAAGAAAAGAAAAAATAATTCATGTGATGAAGCAATGGTAATGAAGTTGAGGTTGTCCATGATGTGAGAAATGCTTGTGAAAGATACTCATTTCACATGTGCACAGACTACAGAAGCTGGCTGCCATTCTTGCAGTCAAGGTGTATAAACCATGAGCAGTTGATTGCAGCTGACATGTAATCTCAGGAGCACGGATAAAGCAGCAAAATTAGAATATTAGTTCTGCCATCATATAAAACATAAACTGGTTGATGCGCAGAATATCAATCATAACTGGCCAGAAGGGTAGGGCAAACTGTAAACTTGAATAATGAATTCAGTTATATATATTAAATTATAAGGGGAGAATCTTCAGGACAACAGACTGAATTTGGAAGCAGATGCCTCTGTGTCCATCAATCAGTTGGGCATTTGAGCCTGCCCAAGTACAGAATTCACAACATGGAAATTGGTCAAGCCCAGGCAGAGCTGCAAAGAAGAGCCATTGAAAGTAGCAGCAAAGGCATCATAACCTCTTCTTCAAAATTGGTGTCAATAAAAGGCCACTGAACAGCTTACTATAAATAACTTAGGTCACTCAATGTGACCAAACAAGCCCTCCTACTTTATATACCTGGGGCATCCGCAATGTCAGGCAGAATTTCTACTGTGACCAAAGATACAAATCAAACATTCAAACCTTTGCCACATTGCTAGGTACAACTATTATTGGAAGACAGGACTTCAGTTGTCTGCCAAGGGACCCCATGTCAAATGAACCAGATCCAGAGAGACACATTGTCTTAAACATCACAACACTCGCATCTGAAAAGAGGAGAGGCCAAGAAAGAAGGTGTCAAGGTGTGACAACTATTAAATGTGCTGGGAATGGAATATTAGATTGAATATTCACAGGCTGCAGCTGAACAGAAATGAAGTCCTCCAAACATGAGATACCTTTAAAGAACTAAAAGCCATTAAAGATATACTCGCAAGACTTCAGCTGCTGCGTAATACACTTATAACTGTGAGGTCAGAATAGACTCAAGAGCTGGAACGTGTGAAAAAAAAAGTAAAAAAAAGCTGTGAATGAGACACCAATTTTGAAGTATCACATCCTTTGCGATAACAACAACAACAGTTCTGTGCCACAATAGGAGACTGGGGAACAGCAGCACTGGCGTAAAACTAATGGTCCATAGCATACATGAGTAGACAGACACACAAATTTGCATAGGTGGAAAAGTAGATCCAAGCTGTGCTCTTGAGGGTGGAGCCATTCTTTTGCAATATAAAATGGGTAGGTGGTCTGCTCACAGCAAAACATAACAAGTGTGCCAAGCAGACACAGTGCGCGCTGTAGCACTGGGTAAAGCACAACCACAGTTACAACCGAGCAGTTCTCTAGCTGTGGCATACGGGCATAGCAAGCACTGCTTCAGGAACAAACACTCCACCCAGGTGCACTGCTAAAGGCTCTGTAGGCCTGTAAGCCTTCTGTCAACACACAACAGCATCTCTCCTTTGGGTTTGCACTGAGCTAAACGCCCACACTCCAGGGCTGGCATTGCTGTCACGAGTAAGTGCAACAGAGACTGCTCTCTAAGGAGTAAATAGATGTATAAGCAAGATAAGATTTACTTAAAGAGGATAAAGCATAAACCAGAAAGTTATGGGTTTGTTACTTCCCACTTGGGACATCAGCCACTTTCAGGCACATCACCAACAATACTGGACTGCAGAACAACTAGTAATTCTTCTCAAAGGAGCAAGCTATTTATATAGTACTGCTCTACTGCCAGTTGTTAAACTTTGTTATTTTGAAGTTCGCAGTGTTACCCCAAGTATCATTTACTAGAAAAGGCACTCCCAATTCGCTCCTATATTTATCATGAATAATATGCAAAAGCGTGATATGGAGTCTCTGAATTTTAGCAGCTGTTGGCACATCTCATTTGAAAGAGGACTAAACCCACGACAAACTTTCTACTGTCTTTTCAAGTCACTTCCGTGGCTTTTGAAGAGCACTAAAATTTAAAAAAAAAATTCCCAACAGTATTTTATAGCAGAGCTATCCAAGACAAGAAGTAGCACATTAGTGACACAAAAAGCTTCTGACCTCATAAAATGTCATTCTACAAAACATTCCTTACCCCTGCAAAAAATACCCTTCCATACCTTCTGACTTTATCCATCTTTTCTGTTTCAAAGTCCATTTATGGAAGGTATTTGGCAAGGCTTGTTTATTTGCTTGCAAAATATGGAAATATTATCTGCTATTAAAATCAGGTCAATGGGTCAACACTGATTTAACAGTCTCTCTGGGAACTTTTTTGTTTCCTATCAATCTCTGTCACTGTCTTGTAATAATAGCTTTTTTTTAAGCTCAGTGCTCAAGGCCGAAAAGGAAAGGAAAGGTTTTACCCTTGAGAGAACTTGGAGTGGTAACTTCTTCCACCCACTCCAGAGTGCTTTGCAGTGACAGCAAGGAGAGATAAATGAACCGGTAAGGAGGCACAGTTCTTTCTTACATAACTTGGGAAGTCCCACAATTTAAACCAGGGCAAACCGCCTATGTTCAAACTGAGCATGGAGGTAAGAGTGTGCACTTTTAGAACAGCAGTTTCCAGGTTAGGGATGCAAAAGTAGCCTAGAAAAGGAAAGAGAAAACTAAGAAATTATGTTAAAACATCTCTTGTAACTGTCTAGTGTGAGAATCTTTTGACATCTTCTGAGAATCAATAGACAAAAATCCATTTAGGAGTCTTCATGTGCAGAAAGACCATCACAGCCTTCCTTGATAGGAGCTGAAATAAAAAGAGCCGCTTCAGCAATGCTGCAGAGCAAAGTATGAAGAAGTCAGAGTACAGAACAAAACCAGAGATGGAAGTGCCTAGAAAGTGTGGGGACCAGCTACTGATCCTCATGCCAGTCACTGTCCAGCCCTAGTGAACCTGGCCTTCCAGCTCAGCCTGGCAATGCCAAACTTGGAAGGTGTTGCTGCGAGGCCAGGGTTGATGCTATGCACATGGGAGGGATCAGCTCTTTCCAGGTCCCAGTAAGAAAGGCACAGCTCAGAAAAATTGCTAGAACATTATTTAAAACTTACATCCTTCCTGATACAAGGAATCCTTGTATGATAAAGAACCAAGCAGACCTCTGCTCAGGGAATGCTGATTCCTCCCCTCAGTTCAACAGTATTCTGACAGGATTTTGCTCACAAACCAGATTCACCAGTCACTGATAGCAATGAAGCCTGGGACGGCAACCTAGCTCTGAAGAGCACATTGTCCCAGGGACTCTAATGTTAATTATCTCTTTAATAAAGCTAAAGTTTCTGAATAGGTGCATATAATACTTCAACACAATACACTCTGCGCACTCTTATGATTAAATTCATACTGATGACGTTTACATTTACTAATTATTCATTGACTATGCCCACTTTGATCAATTATACACAAAGGCATACACCTGGATTAGCCATATGTGGATCAGTAACTACATGTACAATAGGCTTGGAGAGGAGTATGTGGATACTAGAGTTGCCTTCATGGGTTTTCTCAAAAAGGAACAGATTTGTGAAACAGCTACATTTCATGAATTAAGCGTTATGTGTTATCCTGGTTGCCTACTTCGTTAGTATTTTTCTTTTTTTCCTTACAAAGATGTCATTGAGGCCTAGTGACTCATGTTTGCATGTTGGAAAACTTAACCCATTGCACAACAGGAAACTGGGTTTAATATTACAAAGCTTACGGATGGAGACATTGTAGCTCATTTTTCTCTCTTCTTTCTTTAATATGGTATCACCTGCTATTACCAAATAACTTTTTCTCACAAAAGCAGAAAATCAGCTTATCACAACCAGAAGGGTTGTATAAATTTTCTGCATTTCTCAAGCAATATTTCAGTAATGGCCCTTTAAAATTTGCCACTGGTCTCTGCTACTGCCAGTCTAGTCATGGAAGAATAGTTATTCTTATCCAGACTGTTGGAAGCAAGAACAGAAGCATGTTTCCCAGCACAATAACACCATGTAGGCTTTAATAGTCTGGCAGTAACAGTCAAAGTCCTGTGGAGACCATGAAATGTGCATCCCAGTAAATACAGGCATAAATGGTTCAAGTGAAAATCCAGGCAAACTTCTTAACAAAGAGGCTACAAAGAAAGGAGCAAAAGAGCTGGGAGAAAGAAAAAGGAAGGCTTCAGAAGAAATATCAAGAAACTACACTACTTACTTGTGCCTAAAAAAATTACACCTGATGTACCTTTGTAAATAAGCACATAGCACAGCATGAACTCATACGTATAAACGATTGAGACCCTCAGGTGGAAAGCTTGGTGTATGTGCAACATATATATGAGTTTCAGTTTGGTTTAAGTATGTACAATTTTAATTTTTACCATACCTGTTCCTGGCTATCACTTTTAGTCTTACAGAACGATTGATTTTTTTTCTCCTCCTTCTGTTTTCCCTATTTTCTTTTCAGCTTTAGCTGAGTGTAGGAGATAATAAAATGGATAGTGGAATAAGTGAAATATAGATAACCAAAGTAGTCCAAACTGGCTATGCTTGAGCAGCTGAATTGTAATTTGTTGAACTCCTGCTGAATTTTGTGTGAGAACATGCAGACAGCATGTTTCCTTCCCGATTAAGGTATGTTACACCTGAGCCAGATCAACTGTGTGCAACACAAAGCAACCAGCATCAGTAGCACTTGGGAACATATTTTGTTTCTAACGCATCTTGAAGGAGAATTATTTGAGCTTCAGCTGTGGAGAAGTCTATAAGCAAAGCTTTTACACATGCTTTATCTCAGTTACAGCTTCAGGAATACGCTGAGAATGAACAAAAAAACCTGTGCATCTGTAGTAGGATTCTTAGGCAGCTCTGACCATTTGGCTCTGATGAAGCAACATTTGGAAAACATTAGGGAAATGCCTTGGGAAAAAGCTCCTTCTCTAGAATTCTTAATTTTCAAAGAGCACAAGAGACTCAGTGACTGCCAGAATCTGCTATCTTCAGTATCTGTGTTTCTCTCATACATCTTAGAGTGCTGTTGGTTTTTGAAGGTTATCTTAAAATGAAGACCCCTTTTGGGGGAAAATGATCAAATAATTCAGAGCTTTAAGCAAACACATCGCAAGACCTCCCTTGGATTGGACAGTCCTAAGTAAATATAGATACTCAAATAAAAAGGAGCTTATTAAAATATACTCAAATAAAAGGGAGCTTATTAAAATACTGAATATACAGCGCAGTAGACTATAGAATGACCCAATTCGAAAAGATGATACACCATGTATTTCATTGTCTTTTTTCCACTGACTAGTAATATAAATGCTGTCCTAATGTAGAACAGTTTTTAACACCCCAGTTTTAAAAGGCAGATTTTTACTTGCTATGAGATTAAGGAGGATAAGGTTTATAGGGCTCAAATGCCAGGACTTCTCTTGTTACAAGTTGATGAATGTTATGTTGATGATTTTTAAGCTATTGTTTTTCATTTGATGGTTTTCCCTTTTAGGGATGACTTCCCAGTGAGACACTGAACCAGTTCTGACACTTATATTATTGCCAAATTGAAAAGATGGTTAAGGATATAATAGACTGACCATGAAAGTGAAAGAGCTATTTTGTTAAGCAGGAAAAATTCGCAAGAAAATATTCTTAGACTATATTTCCACTCTCTTTGAGATTGCATTAGTTGTCACTCAGTCTTTGAAAAACTTTAAAAGATTGGTACTAATCTGAAATCTTTAGAATGCAGTAGATTTCCTGTAGAAATGAAAATCTTCTCTGTTAATTTCAGAATTTTTCTTCAGACAGCAAGGAAACAAGCTATATTGCACTAATTGGGAAAAAAGAAATACAAACATTCTGTGTCTGCAGCCTGAAAAAAAGGTAAGTCAAGAGAGAGTATCGTTATTTTACTTAACAACTCCTTAAGCTTCATACAGTGGCAAAATTTACCAACAAAATGCAATTCAACAGTAACTTTTGCAAGATAAAAACTCAAAGTTCAGGAAAAATCAGAATGATAAGTCCATTTGCTGCAGATCATTAGAAAGTCTTTGGGGATTTGTAAGAGTCTGGTGGCAGTAGAAAACTTGAGGTATTTGATAGTTAAGAGAGAAAGTTCTCATATCATGATAGTGAGTTCTTCATTACTGAAACAAATTTGCCCCAAACCCATTAAAATTAAAGGAAAGGAAAAAAGAGAGCAAGGGGAGGGGGAAGGCAGGCATTTGAGCAGCGAAGCAGAGTGACGTGCATCTATCTATCAACCAGTTGTCAAGAAATCTTGCTACTTTTGTTGTTTTCAAACACATATTATAATGACTAAACATGACCATCTGCATGGCAGCCTTGACACTTAGCTTCCATTCTGGCCTGTACAGCATAAACTAACAGATCACATGTTAAATTGCGTAATTTTGTGCCAAAAGCGTTGCATAAACCTGTGTTAATATTGGTTTCTTGGAGGACGTTACAGAATGGTGTTGGATTCTATAGATGCATCAAAACCAGCCGTCCATTACCTGCTATCTTGGGACATCCTTATATTCTCATTAACCAGCATGAGATGTAACACATACTGTTAGGAAAATAGCTGCGAATAACATGGACTTAGTGAAGTGAAAACACATGCTAATTGAATTCCAATGCATGCAGGAGTATATGCTGGCAATTGCAGCGAGTTAAAAAACCCCACAGTAACTGTTCTATTGTCATACTACAATGGCTGTAACACCTCAGAATGTGAGGAACATCTGGAAATCTAAAGGAAATTTAAAGATGCCACCCTTGAAGGGGAAAATTACAGAACAATCCACCTAGCTCCACAACACCATTTTTCAGCAGAAGTACACAAAAATATCTGGGAAGTACCATCAGGTACCTCACATCACCATTTTTCTCAAGCATGTTGAGAAGAACACTCATAGAGCTCATCTCATCCATGTAAAGCGGGCTCAGTAAGAACTCTGCTCTGAAGGAGGAATGACCCTTTGAACAAGACATTGGAGTACTACAGAGACACTTATCAGTAGGCAAAAGAATAAACAGGCACTAAACATGCATCTCTGATTGTCCTATTCCTTCCTAAACTGAAACTTCAATAAACAGTTCTTAAATATCTACAATCCATATTAGACAAACATCATACTCTGCAAGAACTTTGTCCGTAAACTGCTCTCTTAGCCTTTAAACAAAGTTCAGAAACTTGGCTGACCTGATCACCAGCAGCAAATTTCCTTTAGGTCATTTGCTGTTGAAGCTTCCAGGTATTGATGCAATTTTTGTAACTCTGTCAGACTTTATAGAGGTACTTACAGACTGCTGGATTGTTCTCACAAATGCTAGCACAACAGCATCTGCTGGGATTGATTGTGAGAAAGAGTAGGAACAGAAAACTCTGGATTCGGCACACAACAGTGGAAAAGCCAAAAAGAGCAAAGGGTCCTTTTTATCTGCTTTAAGCATTTTTAAAATAGGTAAATTCAGAGCAGCTGGAGATGTAATATCCACTGTCAGAACATCTTTGGTACTTGAAAATGAGGGTCAGCTTTTTTCCATTAAAAAAATGCAATATATTGTATTTAAGTTCTGTTTTGAAAGTGCAGATATTTAATCTCTGTTGATTTACTCAGGTAACCTCTTCCTTATTGGCATTTGCTCAGCGCTTGCGCTTGAATACAGAAGTGCTTATTATATTCCAACACTTGTATTTCTAGTACCCATGTTAAAGAGTCTTTTTCAAATACAGTAGTATTTGTGTGTTTTTAATCAGAGGCATTTGCATGACGTGACCCGCTTAGATCTGCAGTTAATACTGTCAAGTATTTTATTTTTTCAGTTCTCCAGGGTACACCGTTACAGAATGGCAAGACCATCGATACACTTGCCAAGAAGGATACTGAAGAATCATTATCTCTCAAGACATTTAAGCTGGGTTGAAGGAAGTAATAGTAAACATGCAGCACAAAACTGCTCAACATTGGCAGAGAAATAGTTAAGTAAATATTTCCATCTGTAATCTCCCTGACACTTGGATTATTGCTAAAGTTTACATTCTGAGAATCAGAGGCTGCACAAGCTCAGCATTTCTAGGAGTAATCTTCTCAAATCTTGCCAAGAGAATGCCATCTAAGGCTAAATACCTCTTAGATTTCTTTAAGATAGCTATGAACAGTAAAACAACGAAAAGAGTGAAATGACTTCCGAAAATAATTCCAGTGCAGTTTTTGAGATTGACTGGAAAGAGCCAGAACTATATTGTGCCATGTTAGTAATTCCAAAGCTTATTCCCAGAAACTTGACACTTTGTTGCAAGACACTGATCGGCTTTGTCAGATCTTGGTAAGCAATGTAATCATGAAAATCCATCCATAGGACAAAGTAAAAGAAGCACAAATACTAGGAGAAGAGATGAATTCTGTGCAGAATACAGAGGGAGGCCAACAGTGATCCCATCTTGTTTCCGCTTTAATAGCCTTATGTCATCCATTTCTAACCTTTGTACCTTTGCCAGTGAGATTGCATAACTAAAATTAATCTATATTTGGCCTACAAGGTCTTTTGAGTAATGTACCATGAGAAAGTCTCATTTTGATGATATATTAGTGTAATGTATCATCACAGAGCTGCCGTGCCCTACACTGCTGTGCTTTCTTACTGTCAGGTAATTGGTGACACAGTCTTCCTGAAAAGCTGCTTCTGCCCAGCAAGTCATTTCTAGAAACATGTTCAGAGCAACAAATAAAAGAGATGATACAATTGAGGGCTTCTAGGTGCACAGTGAAAATCTGATGCTAAGAGCAGTATTTTGATGCTACTTCTAGTGCATGCCTCTGTTCCAGTGCTGGCTCTCATTGTTTCTGAGGAAGTAATGGACATGTTTCAGGATCAAGTCAAGGTGACAGCAGTAGAGTTGTTTCAACCAGTGTGGCCTAATGCTATACTTCTTTTCCTCTTTTGATTGCCCCCCCCCCCTTCTCTGTAAGCGCAAAATACTCTTTTCTCATACATGGCTTCTTCTTTGGCAACCCAGGACAGTTATCACAGAATCATAGAATCTTTTGGTTGGAAAATACCTTTGAGATCATTGAGTCCAACTGTACCTGTCCACTACTAAACCACATCCCTGAGCACTTCACCTACCCATCCTTTAAATACCTCCAGGGATGGGGACTCAGCCACCTCCCTGGGCACTGTGCCAGTGCCCAATAACAATTTCAGTGAAGAATTTTTTCCTGATGTCTAATCTGAACCTCTCCTGGTGCAACCTGGGGCCATTTCCTCTTGTCCTATTGCCTGTAACTTGGGAAGAGAGACCAACAGCCACCTCGCTACAACCTCCTTTCAGGCATTGCCATAAGGTCTCCCCTCAGCCTAGTTTTCTCCAGACTAAACAAATACAGTTCTCTCAGCCACTCTGCCTAACTTTTGTGCTTCAGCACCTTCACCAGTTTTGTTGTCCTTTTCTGGAAACGCTCCACCACGGTGTCCTTGTTGTAATGAGGGGCCCAAAACTGAACAAAGGATTTGAGGTGCAGCCTCACCAGTGCTGAGTACGAGGTGACAATCACATCCCTGGTCCAGCTGTCCATGCCATTTCTGATACAGGTCAAGTTGTTCCACTCAGGACAGTTGTTCCGAATCTCCTCTAGACTGCAACTTGCTGTTCCTGCTTCAGAATTCAGTGCCTTGAACAATCCTTTTGGCTATATCACCTGCTCCAAGAAGAAACATTGTTTCTCCATGCAAACCTTGACTCTTTTATTCTCTGATAAGAGTTTCAAACAGAGAGGGAAAACACTAAGACAAAATGTGTTCATAAATATCCCCAGCAAGTTGTTATAATAGGACTGAATATTTAACATTTCTTTTTAAGATTGCACTTATAAATCAATAACATTTTTAATAAGTGTTTTGGCATCAGTTATGCTGTATGATCAAATGAGTGCTACTAGTCAGTTAAGAAAGCAAACCCATTCTGTAGTTTCTAATCACAGTCTGTTTTAACAGACATAATCAGAGGCAACTAGTTTTGATCTAATCAAAGTAAATTTAAAAAACTTTCTATATACCAAGAAAGTGGTATTTAAGCCCAGAAAAACTTGTTATGACTAGATTGTCTTTAAAGCTGGTTGACTAACAGCCATGTTAGAACGTCCTTGGTTTTGTATATTTTCATTCACAGCTTTTTTCGTCTTCTTCTTTTTAAGTTGCAGATATAGGAGAAAACTTTTCCAGTGACTAAATATTTCCTGTGAAACAGCACAGATTGCTAAAAGTCTTCCAGACAGTTGTTATAGAGCGGAAGCAGGTGGCCCAGTGTTCATACGTTTCTGAAAAACCTGTAGAACAATTGCCCCTACAGCATAGGGCAGGCTGGAATTGCATAAGAATAATAAAAGAGCAAAATATTGACTCTCAAGATTTTTGTGAGTCTTGACAGATATCATTCAAAACCATAAAATTAGCATCCATTTCAAGAAAGCAGAAGGAACATCTCCTATGAGAAACTTGATCAAAGCAGCAATATATTTTGTTTGCCTTGTTAAAACCCCATGCAGGGAGTCCTAGATGAAGGCCACATTGCAAACAACTGTTTGGAGCACTAAACTGCAACAGCAGCAGTTCTGTGATAGCTAAAGAATATAAATATCAGAAAGCACAGAAATTACTAAGCTAGATATGGGTGACAGCAGGAAAGGAATTCAAAACTTGCTGAGAAATCTGTGCTACCATTATCCTGTCTCAAACCAGCAGTCTAGCAGGTGATCATAGAGTGTCTTTGCATAGAAATTCAGAACCAGTCAGCTGGAAAGACTGCGGAAAAAAATCAAGACAACATTTGCTGTAGCTAGAAGATAACAAGAAGCCTATCAGTGACAGACACTTTCTGTGCCTGGATTTAGACAGAAGAGTTATTCTAATTCTACGCATTACCAGAAAGCATGTGAAGATATTGCTATAAACCTAAAAAAAAAAGCCTTAGAAGCACTAAAAAGTAATTTAGCTGACAAAAACGTCCCAAACACCTCTTATAGCAGCAAATATTCTACAAAATATTCTTCTATTGTCTTAGGATGTCCAAGGAACTATGGAATAGAAAGTAACACTGAAAATAGAACTTTGTATCAAAATCATTGAAGACAGTGGGGAAAACCAACAAACAGACCTGTTAACCTCAGTGACCTCAAGGTCATTCACAAAATACCTACATTTGATTAGTATTAAAACTGGGTACTTGGAATCAAGACCTGAGCTGTGAATCCCAGAGAGTGGTCTAAGAAATTAATTTTATTCTTAATGCAAAGGTGTTTTAAATGCTTTCAAATACTGGCCATTGAAATTTTCTCCGCCCTCCCCTCTGCTTTTTTTCTCTTTTTTAAGCAAGAGGATATATTTCCTAAAATATTTTCAGCCAGCTGGCTGCACATTGCCCAAAGTTTTCTCCATATGTCTTGTTACTTGGGCTTTGTAGCATATGGCTTTACAGCAGTTTCAAAGGTAGCAGGAACAGGTGCTGTGGACAACTTCAGATAATGAAAGGAATGGGAAAGCAAGTTCATCAAAAAAATTCTCACAACTTACTGAAGAACAATAGCAATAATTACAGTGACAGAAGAACTGCAGTCAATGTCAATGAACAGTCTTCCCTGCTGAATTAAAAAATTAAAGTTGCTATTTCTCTTCTGGAATGTTCCAGAATTATTGGATTTGAACTGCCATTATTTTGTTGAGAAGTCTAAATGAGCCCATCTGAATCTCTAGCAAATAGCTTCATAACTGAAAGAAATGTAAATATAAATGATACAAACCACAGCAAATTAAAAAGAAAAAAAAAGAACTAAAAACTCAGCAAGTCAATGGAAACAGACCCCCAGCAACTCACAGGCAATGTCCACAATTGCATTCATTATCAAGCTATCTTCTATATTTTAAAGAAGGTTAGACCTTCCAGGTTCAGCCTTCTCAGGTTACTATAGGAGCAAATATCTGTATTAATGCAGTGGTTTACATACACTAAGGAGCAAATTTCACTTCCATTCTTAACACAGAGAAAAGTATGGCTGAAATTTTAAAAAGCGCCTAAAACCCTTAACACTTTTTCTGTATCACTACTCTTATGTCTAAGTTTTTCCTCTAACCTATAAATTGTCAGCATTTTTCCCTAAGCTTTTGTCAGTGCAACACTGTCCTAAACAACCTGACTTAATTTTCTCCCTACTGCTCTTGTATTTATGGAGCCAGATCCAAGAAAGGACTAATAAGAACAAAAATGATGCTGCAACGTAGGTGTTTATGACAAAAAACCAGTAAATAATACACGCCACAGTTCTTTCCCACTTCAGGTATGTTGTTGCTACCGAGTGTTGAAAATACCAAACTATGTACATTCCTCTTTTCTTGACTAGACTTGACTTTACATTTCTCCAGCCCTTTGCAATTAGATGTCTGAACACACATCAAATTATCATTGCTAATTGACTATCTGAGCCTAGCTGGATTTCACAAACAAGATGGAAAGTCTCCAGCCAGTAAATGTTCTCATAGCACATTCATACACCACAAAACCCAGGTCTCTGGGTTAACTTTCTGAAATTGTACTGCTGAGCTCACCCTCAAGCATCTGAGAAACTCAGGTTTTCTTTGCTGCTCTTCCCGTGGCCAGTAGCAGATGGGTTATCCAGGCATGCTCTCTTTCCTCAGTCTGTGCCAAGAGCTGTAGGCAGTGCAGACACAGATTGGGGAGCAGCCTGTTGTGTTTCAGGCAGACTTTATTTTCCTTCTTTGCGCAAGAGTCATAAATGAGATTGGATTTCTAACACACCCAGTTTACCAGTTAAAACACTTCATTAGGATTATTATGCTTGTCTCAGTTTATATGTACCACCATCTAGAAAGGATAAAACCATGTAGAAACAGCCTCAGAAGGAAAAGCGCCTTGATCTCAAAACAGTCCAAAGCCAAGGCATTAGGCACAGTATTTTGGAAGTCTAGAAGTTCAGCAGAGAGCCCACACTTCACTCTACATCTGAAGCTACAGTTCTAACAGGGATGCCAGACAATATACCTTTTAAAGGAATCGGTGACATTGTGGTTTTACTGAAAGAATGTCACTAACTAAACTCTGGAGGGCTCAAAGCTGTGGATTTGAAATGAAAGAGCTGCTGAGAAAAGGAATCCAAATCACCAAAAAGGCCAGAAGTTTAAAATTTCCAGTTAGCAACTCAACATACATTCATGCCCAAAAGACAGAAAAAGTGTATGACATAAATACAAAAAAACTCCCTCTCATTTTCAGAGATTGTAAACCCATGTACATTTAAAATTAAAAAATCAAAAAGAAGTTATTAGTTGTAAGTTGAACAACATTAGATATCTGCACAGCATTTCAGTAGGAATTTAGGTAAGTTCATTCCCCCAAACCAGCACTAGAACTTTGAGGACAACCTTGCTCTGTGCTCCCAACATAGGAAATGTTTAGAAGAAATGATGCATGACTCACAAGCTGACTAGGTGCTTTCACACAATTTCCTAATTTATTTGATCCATTGAGTTTCCCAATTAATTGCCTTTAGCTCCAAAAGACATATGATTCTGTTGCAAGTTAGAAAGGTTAAAACCCTATTGAGAAAGATTTCAGATAGGAAATTTTCTGACTATTTATTCTTCTATTTATGCTTGGAAGAAGCCAAAAGAAGCAGAAAAACCTTCTTTGATACCTTGTGTTGGAAGAGCTAACTGTGTGGTATCAACAGTGAGAACTCATCTATAGAAAACAGGTTCGTGGTCATTTCTCCACGTCATTGCTCATTCAGAATAGAGAACAAGTGAGGCCTACATACAAGCTGTGCTTATGGGAAGGGCTGATGTAGGCCTGTATCTAGTGATGTTCATTACTAAATACTGCATTCAAGTAATTTTCATGTCCTCAGTATTCCTTCTGACAATCAAACAATTCCTCTGTAAGAGATCCAGAGAAGCCTTTTAGATTTCCAGTTAGTTAGAATGTCTCTACAGTGCACTGCATAATTAAGGGAGGAAAATACATGCTTCATTGCATGGTCTTTACTGCCCTCGGCTATCACATCATTAATCGGAACTTAAGGTACTTAACACCTTGAAATACCTGTTTTTCAAGGTACTTAACACCTTGAAATACCTGTTTTTCAAAGTGTCAATTCGTGTAATTCGTCTGTCTGAAAGCATATAATCTTCGTCACCTCCAAAGTACACTCTAAATACCCAGCTAAATGATCTATTAAATAATGCTGCTTCTGGGCACATTTGGTATAAAGGAATATGAAGGGAAGGGGCACCACGCGATCGGCGGCAGGAACGGTAAGTACTGCAGCCGGGTGCTCAGTCTGGGCGGGTGGAGAGTTCCTGGTGAAAGGCAAAAGCTCAGGAGAGGACCCCGCCAGGGCGACTCTCTCTGAACCCCAGAAGCGGCGACTGTCACGTGGGCCGACCGCGTGCCAGGGGGGCGGAAGAAGCCGCGGGACATTTAAACTGCGCTCCCAGGAGCGGGCGAACAGGGTCGCAGTAGAGGCGGTTTGCACGGCAGTTCGGGCAAGCAGGCACTCTCTGGCAGGTGATTGGCTTTCCCACTCCTCTGCAGCAATGGTGACCAGGCGTGGCAAAGCCTCTGCTACCAGGAGTGTCGCTGTCCAAACTGAGCCTCTATTAAGGGATGCGGCTGCCCAGACTCAGGACTGCAAGGAATGTCTCAGCTTGCTTGTGATTCCTGAGGATCATACAAGAAACGCCTGTGTGAGGTGTGAACAGATTCAAGATCTGCTCCTTATGGTTGCAGATCTTAAGGATCAGGTAGAGAGGCTGCGGAGTATCCGTGAAAGTGAAAGGAAGACAGACTGGTGGAGTAGAACCCTCTCTCCTCCCAGTAATCCTCCCCAGGAGGCAGAGGAAAGCCATATTCCTCATCAACAGGATAGGGAGAGTGACCTGGTTGGTGAGGAGGACTGGGAGCAGGTCTGCTCTCGTGGGGGGTTATAGACCTCCCTTTCAGATGCCACCTTTCCTGCTGCCCATACAAAACAGGTTTGGGGTACTGGAATTTGATGCTCAGGTGGAGGACAGTATCACAGAGAACTCACCTGAGGAGGTTAAAGGCTTTGCATTGCCTGTCAGACAGGTCAGGACTTCAAGTAAGAAAAAGAAAAGGAGGGTAGTTGTAGTGGGTGACTCCCTTCTGAAAGGGACGGAGGGACCTATATGTAGAACGGATCCAACTCACAGGGAAGTCTGCTGCCTTCCCCAAGCCCGGGTAGGTGACATTGCTAAGAGACTCCCGGACCTAATTAAACCATCAGATTATTACCTGCTTCTGGTGGTCCAGGCTGGCAGTGATGAGCTAGCTAAAAGAGGGTCAAGGGTTGTTAAAAAGGAATTCCAGGAGCTGGGACGGTCAATGGATAGGGCAGGAGCACAGGTGGTGTTCTGCTTGGTTCCTCCGGTGGCAGAGATGTATACTGAAAGGAACAAGAGAATCTACGCTCTTAATAAATGGCTTAGGGGCTGGTGCCGGCAGAGGAATTTTGGGTTCTATGATCATGGAGAAACCTTTATGGCACCTGGCCTGCTTGACCCAGATGGGTCACGTCTAACTCCAAAGGGTAAGAGGATTCTAGCCCAGGAGCTGGCAGGGCTTGTAGAGAGGGCTTTAAACTAGGTATGAAGGGGGAGGGGGGAGTTACTAGGCTCACCAGAGATGTTGCTGTGGAGGACGAGCCATCTCAAAGGGTGTCGTCAGTAACCCAACTGAAGTGCATGGACACAAACGCATGCAGTATGGGGAACAAACAGGGGGAGCTGGAAGTCCTGGTCCAGCAGGAGAGCTATGACATAGTTGTTATCACGGAAACGTGGTGGAATGACTCTCATAACTGGAGTGCTGCCACGGAAGGCTACAGGCTCTTCAGGAGAGACAGGCACGAGAGGAAGGGTGGAGGGGTAGCCCTCTATACTAAGGAAACCCTGGATGCTGTCGAAGTCGAGATTGGTGATGACCAGGTTGAGTGCCTATGGGTAAGGGTCAGAGGGGCAGTCAAGTCTGACCTCCTGGTTGGAGTATGTTACAGACCGCCTGACCAGGAGGAGGAGATGGATCTTCTATTGTTTAAACAGCTGGAGGCTGACTCTAGATCGGCTGCCCTTGTTCTTTTAGGAGACTTTAACCTTCCGGATATCTGCTGGGAACTTAACACTGCCGAGAGGAGGCAGTCCAGGAGGTTCTTAGAGTGTATTGAGGACTGCTTTCTGTCGCAGCTGGTGAGTGAGTCCACCAGGGGTGAGGCTCTCCTTGACCTGCTGTTTACAAAGAAAGAAGGGCTGGTGGGTGATGTTGTTGTCGGAGGCTGTCTGGGGTGTAGTGATCATGAGATAATTGAGTTTTCTGTGAACAATGTAACAAGAAAATCCAGGAACAGGACACCGATGCTGGACTTTCGGTGGGCAGATTTCAGATTATTTAAGGAACTGGTCAGGAAAGTACCCTGGGAAATAGTTCTTAGTGGCAAGGGGATCCAGGAAGGCTGGATGCACTTCAAGAATGAAATCTTGAAGGCACAGGAGCGGGCTGTCCCCATGTGTTGTAAGAGGAGTCGTAGGGGCAGACGGCCGGCCTGGATGAGTAAGGAGCTTCTGAAGGAGCTAAGTAAGAAAAAGAGGATGTATCGCTGTTGGAAAGAAGGGGACGTAAGCCAGGTCATGTTCAAAGATGTTGTTAAGTCGTGTAGGAGGAAAATCAGGGAAGCAAAAGCCCAGCTGGAGCTCAAATTGGCCACTTCTGTTAAGGACAATAAGAAGAGTTTTTATAAATATAGCAATGGTAGAAAGAAGGGCAGCAGCGACCTCCACTCCTTGTTGGATGTGGAGGGAAATATAGTAACCAAAGATGCAGAGAAGGCTGAGGTACCTAATGCCTTCTTTGCCTCAGTTTTCAACAGTAAGGGTATCTGTTCGCTTGACAGTTGGTCCTCTGAAGTGGTTGATGGGGACAGGGTGAAATATGGCCCTCCTGCAATCCATGAGGAGGAAGTCAGAGACCTTCTGAGCCACTTGCATCCTCATAAGTCTATGGGGCTGGATGGGATCCATCCTAGGGTGATGAGAGAGCTGGCGGATGAGCTTGCTAAGCTGTTCTCCCTCATCTTTCAACAGTCCTGGCTCACCGGAGAGGTCCTGGAAGACTGGAAGTTGCCCAATGTGACACCCATCCATAAGAAGGGCCGTAAGGATGATCCAGGTAATTACAGACCTGTCAGCCTGACCTCGGTCCCAGGTAAAATCATGGAACGGATAATCCTGGGTGCAATCATGCGGCACCTGTAGAACGGCCAAGAGATCAGGCCCAGCCAGCATGGGTTTAGGAGGGGTAGGTCCTGCCTGACCAACCTGATCTCCTTTTATTGACCATGTGACTCGCCTGGTGGATGAGAGGAAGGCTGTGGATGTGGTATACCTGGACTTCAGCAAGGCCTTTGACACTGTCTCCCACAGTAGACTCCTAGAGAAGCTGGCAGCCCGTGGTTTAGACGGGAGCACTCTGTGCTGGGTTAGGAATTGGCTGGATGGTCGAGCCCAGAGAGTGGTGGTGAATGGTGTCTCATCCAGTCGGTGGCCGGTCACCAGTGGTGTCCTCCAGGGATCGGTGTTGGGTCCGGTCCTGTTTAATATCTTTATTGATGATCTGGATGAGGGGATTGAGTCCATCATCAGCAAGTTTGCAGATGATACCAAGCTGGGAGGAAGGGTTGATCTGTTACAGGGTAGGATGGCCCTACAGAGGGACCTGGACAGACTGGAGACACGGGCCAATTCTAATGGGATGATGTTTAATAAGTCCAAATGTTGGGTACTTCATTTTGGACACAACAATCCCATGCAGAGCTATAGACTGGGGACAGAGTGGTTGGAGAGTAGTCAGGCAGAAAGGGACCTGGGAGTGCTGGTTGACAGGAAGCTCAACATGAGCCAGCAGTGTGCCCAGGTGGCCAAGAAGGCCAATGGCATTCTGGCCTGCATCAGGAATAGTGTGGCGAGCAGGACCAGAGAAGTTATCGTCCTCCTGTACTCAGCACTGGTCAGGCCTCATCTTGAATACTGTGTGCAGTTCTGGGCCCCCCAGTTTGGGAAAGATGTCAGGATGCTGGAGTGTGTCCAGAGGAGGGCAATGAAGATGGTGAAGGGGCTGGAGCACAAGCCCTACAAGGAGCGACTGAGGGAGTTGGGGCTGTTTAGTCTAAAGAAGAGGAGGCTCAGGGGAGACCTCATTGCTCTCTACAACTACCTAAAAGGAGGTTGTAGACGGGCAGGGGTTGGTCTCTTCTCTCAGGTGACCAGTGACAGAACTAGAGGGCATGGACTCAAGCTTTGTCAGGGAAAGTTTAGACTTGATGTTAGGAAAAAGTTCTTCACTGAAAGGGTGATTGGCCATTGGAATGCGCTGCCCAGGGAGGTGGTGGAGTCGCCGACCCTGGAGGTGTTTAAGGGGAGACTGGATGAGGCACTGAGTGCCATGGTTTAGATGATGGTTGGTGTTAGTGTTGGGTTATAGGTTGGACTCGATGATCTCAGAGGTCCTTTCCAACCTTATGATACTGTGATACTGTGATACAGAAAATTTACAAAGATATACTGTCCAGGAAAGATTTCCCATATGAAGAACTTACTGTCCAATCACCTGTCTGCTTCCTCCCTGACAGTTTTACACTCCAGCTATATAGTATTCAAGTTTCTACTGCAAACTGTGACAACTTCGTTAACTCTGTTCACTGTCAAGCTGTGCTTCATGCGCATTCTTGTTTCTTTTGGGTAATATAAGAAAAAAAATCTATCTGAAAAGTTATTCTGAAAGCTGGATAACAAACACCAGAGGATTACTAAAAATGGCACCCCCCCCAACCTTACAGTGTAGACGCTGCAGAGTTAGTGCCACCAGATACACAAGTGATCCATCTTCACATTTTGTTTTTGAGGTTTTGAGCAATATAACTTGTTTGTAAAACTAGCGTGGTTCAAGCTATTCTATTTCTTGCTATTGAATTCAAGCAAACTTAGCAGATACTTATATATCAAACTGACATCATATTGCAGAAGTTTTTCCCTGCCCTCTTTTTTACCAATCCTCAATCTACCTTTCTTCCTCTCTGTCATTTGTAATCCTGAAATGTCCTTTTTGTTTGCTTTTGAGCTGCATTGAGGATTATTTTTCTAATTATTTAAATCTTACCCTAGCTCCTATCTGCCTTTAACTTTCACAGCTACCCTCCATTTCAATAGGCCTAAAAGCACTTCTTGCGCCCTGATGCAGGAAAGGCTCCTGCAAACCCATCTGCCTCTTGAAGGCACTCAAGTTTGGAAGACGCCAACAGCACAAGTACACTAAGAAAAGGCTGCAGACATAGATCTATTCCTCATAAGCCTTTGTTGGGGAACACAGGAGTTAACTCTTCCCATGTCTTAAAATTGCCCCCCTTCTTTGGTAATGTATGCATCCCAGTCAACGTGATAAACAGGGACAAATCATAGATAGTAATTTAGGATACTTTTTCTACACTTGCCTCTGAGATGATGTACAGCCTCTTTGCTATGCTGTTCATAACTCACCTGACCTACTGAAAATACATGTTTTCTTTATTACAAGACCTGAAGTTAAGAAAAAACTCAGTGCTGTAACATGAAAGACCTATTGGGAAGATGCACTGGAATAAGATGAAGATTTCTCCATGAAAACATAATTTACAATTAATATATTCAATGAATATTAGCTCAAAAAATAGTAAGCAAAGAGTCTGGGAAGAAAATCTACTGAAATGGAAACTGATATAGAACCAACAGCAAATACAGAGCAATAGGATGAACAAACTTACAGGAAAGCCAATTTAAGGATAGGTTTGGAAGTGAGAGTGAGTAGCATATCTGGTTTTTGACACTGTAGTCCTGCTGAAGCTGCATGGAAAAGCACACAGGATATTCACACAGTTAGTTCTGGACAACCGGGTTAGGTGTTACTCTGACTTATAATTTTCACTCTCTAAGATCTCTGCACTGTCACTGCAGAGGGATAAGGACACAGGTGAATGCTCAGTTTGGTTTACAGTAGACAGAATTGATGAGGACAACTCCGTTAGAAAAGAATACAGAGTGCTGATACTTTATCTAGCCTTCACAAGCTAACTGGAATGAAGCAGCTGTGATGGCTACCCAGGTAGATAAAATGTGTCCAGGGAAAGCTACAGAATGATTGTCTGGTACATGAGTTATCTTCCTTAGTGCAGGAACTTGTGTTTGCAGCATATGGCCGTATTCTTGAGTCTTGTCTGCCTAACTGTCAAACTTAACAGACAGCTGGCTCTGTATAAACAGCCAGCAACATCAGTACCTACTGCATCTCTCATCTGTGAACCCTTTTCCCTTTGCCTACTTTTAGGCAGGCAAAAAGTAAGGCATAATAATTACATAATAAGACTGCAAGGTAGCAAACTTATGAGATGCTCTCTTCATTATTTTCCCATTCTATTTTATTTTTAGGTCAAAAAGTTTTAAGTTATTCCTATTACTTCAATTGCTATAACACTTAATTTTTTAGTTATGGTCATCCAAATCATCTCAGTTGTTATATGTACTTTATAAAGAGCAGATATGTGGCTTCCACTTTAAAAATATTGTGCTCTAATAATAAAATTGGTGTCTGTTAGTATTAGATTAAGAGCTGGTGACCAAACAGATGGAACAGCACGCCTTGAGATATCTACTGAAGCTAGTGGTGGAGCATACACACAAAACATCCTGTTGGGTGGTGCAAGATGGTCACTACTTTACATCTGGTCACTCCTGTGTAACCTGGTACTGTAGCAGTATCTCCTGTCCTGCATTCTGCCCCTTCTGTGCACAATGCTGTAGCTTGGGCTAGAAAGACACATGACCCTAACAAGGCTGTGCTACTTCAGGGTAAGACAGGCTCTAGAGAACTCCCACGTGCCAGCTGGCCCTATACACTGCAAAATGTTTTGCACAGGTAAATTATTCCTTTAGTTTCATTTTTATAGAAAAAAATGCAGTAATCCATTTACATGTAGTTTTCATCAAGTTGCTTATAAAAAAATATCCAATGGGAGAATTTCAGCTGAAGAGAAAGCACACATCCTGCATTCAGACCTGCACGATGAAATATTGCTACCCCAAATAAGTTGCTTCTACTACTCCTGGGAGTTCTTCCTGTTCTTGAAGGGAAACAAGGCTTTAATTGGAACAGGAGTAGCACAAAATCCTCTTTCAGTGAGCACAAATAGGGAGGTCCTTTCTGTAACAGAGGCAGCTGTAAACAATGCACCACATCTGCAAGGTATTTAACCTGTCACGGTTAAGATACACAAGCTGCAAAGGCAGGAGTAAGCTATTGGTTTTCAACCAAGCAGGAAACTAATTACACATATGAAGCTGAAAAGCAGCCAGGCTGTGGCAACACTTGTCAGACACAGGGTTTGTAGTCTGGCATATCAGGAAAGCAAAAGGAGTTGTTGCATATGGTCAGAGAAATAGGACTTCGATGTAAATTTGTCTAACACAAGCTTGTCCAGGTAACGTCAACCTTTATGTCATCAATTTTCATCCCAGAAGAAATCCTAAGATGTTATAAATGTTAACCCACTACAACTTAGGTCAAAGGGAAACAAGTACTTGGTAAATGAAGTTACTTTATATTACCTTCTGGAAATAGTAGAGTGTAAACTACCCATGTGTTATTTGTATATGGTACTAAGGAGACCCAGTCAAGACCTCAATATCCTTGAAACTACTGATCAGATCTAAGAGTGGCTCATGAGCCTGACAGCCAAATGTATAGAAAGCTTCCTATTACACATTTCTGGTAGGTAATAAGGAGAGACAAGTGAGATCCAAACTGGCCTCTGGGAAGAAAAAGACCTGTCTTCCTCTTCCCTCCCCTAAGATGTCTAAGATTTGCAACTGCTACAGAGAGGAAAGGCCTCAGAGACAGTTTCCTGCTTCAGACCCTTTGCCACTTCAGTGTTTCCTTACTCTACATGTCAGTCATATGGGACAACAGCCCTATGAGGCCATCAAGGATTTTGCTACATCATCTCCCACTTCTTCATCACAGATTCTTCACAGCACAGCCCACCATTTCTGTCTGCAGTTTGTCTTGTACTTAAAGCTGGGATTTCCCTCTCACCTCCAACCGTGAAAGTGCATCCCTCCTTCCTCCTCTTTTACTTTATCTCTAAGGTCTCCTTCATCAGCCTCTGCATACAAAATCATATCTGGGCTCTAGGCAACACCTTGAGAGTGCCATAGGATTTTCCAGAGCACAGTCAAGCTTACTGCCTCTCTAGAGGCAAATAAATAGCCTAGGATAAAGACGTCAGCAATCATATCCAATTTCACAGAGAGACAGCCAGCATTGGAGAAATCTTCATAACAGCAATTCTACCTTATCAGCTGGAGGCCACCAAAGAAGCTGTGAAATCCTTATTAAAGCAGAAATGTAAGGTCCAACAAGCTTTTCTTCAGAAATAGTATTTAGAAAATCTGCATGAGGAGGAGGATGGACTACGTGACCTCTGGCATCTCTTTCCATCTTACTTTTCTGTGATTTTCTATAATCTCATGGAGAGATTCTCTGAAGGGCTTTAAATCTGTGTGGGCTAAAAAGACAATTATTTTTAATGAGAGTCATGATTCTAGTCTCCCTATGCAATTTCAATGGTGCTGCTTAATGCTAAGTATATTATCCAGTTCCTGTGGAGCTTTCCCAAGTTAAAATATACTGCAGCCATCCCCTACCTGAAATTCTGTCTGAGTGACAATGTTGAGTCATTAATGACACTGACTTTTTTTCACACTTTCCTCCTGCTATTGGGAAAAAACCAAACAACTTATCATCTCCTTCTTCTTTGTGTTGTCGATTTTTCACTGTGGCTTCAGTGTACTGAGAAAAAACACTGAAGTTTCTACATATTTGCATGGGTAAGGAGTTTGACCTTTCATGGGGATTTTGCCTTTATTAAAATTGTCTGAAACCAGTGAAGTTTGCTCCTTTTCAAAGTAATTGGACTAATGCAAACATTTTCAGTGCCTACTTCAAACTACTATAAATGGTCTGACATTAAATGAGGTTAAAAGTCCTCTATAAACTACCACTACTGTTATTAAATTTAATTAAGACAGAACAGCAGGCAGTTTAAATGGGAAATAGTTACACAAAAACGGCAGCACAGAAAAATGACTGTGATGTTGTCATTAAAGCTAATTGGAAGCAAGGGTTTCTAAATGACAATGTAATTAACAGGCTAATGAATACCATATTAGGATTGTTATTAACAATGGAGTTTGCAAACATACACGGAAAATTAGTTAGAAATATCACATTATTAGAGTTATTACAAGGTAAAACTCTACAAACAAATTATACAGCACTTTATCTGATGATGATACAATGCTCCAGCCACATAATGATAATTAAACCTTTTGCCCCCTCACTCTCCTCTTTCACCAAATTAAGTGATAATTATCATAGAATAACTATAAAATCTGTCCTTTGAGAAATTTTGCCATTTTAAAATTCTGCATAGAGCTCACCAAAGTAACACTGTTTGATAAGGCAAAGATCAAAGTTGGAGGAAGGCCAACGATTGTATGCAGCCTGAGCCCCGTGGCTGAAAACAAGTAATCTTTGGGATTCACTGCTGAAAAAGTATTTCACACAGTTAAACAATAAGAGTTCTGCTAAATTAGGCAGCATTAGTTTTATGCATAAATGAAATTATTGCAGCTTTTAATAGGAATATTTCATCTGACTACTTTTCCATGGACCCGTGCTAAGTAGCAGATGGAATGGTGCTGGCTCATATCTAGGAGACTGTCCTTTGTGTTGCAGTTTGTCATCATTTCAGTGTGTGAAGTGAAACTTCAAGGGCAGGACAGGAAGGATGAAAGCTCTCAGTGAGCAATGTAAAAGGTGATAAAATGAATGAATCACAGAAGAGCCTGATGGTGGTTTAAGATTTCTTGCTCCAGAAGATCTAGGATGTGTTCAGTGACCATAAGAAAACCAGTAATCTCACTGGCTTGAGATAGTTCTACTAGAAGATACTAGAGTTGAACAAGTCTTAGCTACAACGTGCCCTTCTCACTGGGCATGGTATAAGTTTCATTATGTTACTGAAGAACTCGCCACCATTTTTAGTGCATGAGAAATACATTTGCAAGTTTGGGCTTAGGCATGTAATGAAAAGTCTCCCTTCTCCTGAGTAGAATTGTTAGTATTATTATGTTTAGTTTGGAACAGAGGCTCTAGAAAGCAGTACTTTGATTTCATAGGCTTTCTATAATGTAAAGATAATTCTTAATAAGGCATTAATTAAGCAGAGTTCTGACAGATCTTTGCCTCTGGTTGGCTTCTGCAACATTGTTATTTTTATGTGCATTTTACAACACACCCTTAGCAGGACAGGTTTATCTTCTGTTGAACTTCTTAACATGAAGGACTGAGTAAAAAGACCTATCTTTCAGAGAAGACAGACAAATATAATCTCAAACAGCTTAGCATATTCAAATAAGTTAATGCTGTTTTCCAAAAGGCTGCGCATGGACCACTCTAGGCCTGAAAGGAATATAAAATACACAATGTAACAAGCAAAAGTGGTGGATTTGGATTATGGAGGTAACATTTGCCAAAATTGCAGGATTTAATAAGAAATCTAAGAGGGGAAAAGTGAAGTAGTGATTAGAAACTTAAACCCAGAATTCTAAAGAAAGATTTTATTTAATGAGCAAATATTAGATGAGAAAAAATGATGCAAGAGTAAAGATGTGACTATAAAAACAAAAGAAGAAAACAATAACAAGAATTTTCCTGGAATCGTACTGGACTAATTTTCTTAGAAGCCCTTACAAAGCATTCTAGATTTTAAGCATTTTTACAGGTCAGAAATGTTGAAGTTTTGTCAAGAAAAATCTTTGAGTGTTCAGATCTGAAGATTCAGATTTTTAAGATAGAATATAAAACAGTATTATGAGCAGGCAAACTATTGAATCCACATATGAATAATCACACTCTGCCAGTACAAATAAGCATTTCTAGATAAAATATATTTCATCCTGAATTGGTTCATCCGAAGAAGCTGAAGTATATTGAACAAATTACCAAAATGTATCTTTAGCTTGAATATATTTAGTGGAAAACAAGTAAACCAAAAACATCTGGAGGGGACAGCAAGACAACAGAATTTGTAGGAAAATATGGTTTAAATAAACCCAGGGTTTATCTCATATTCAAAATTGTAATTGATTGATATGCAAGATTCTTTTCTTCACAGTAACCATTGTGACCCAAAGAAAATTTTATAGCCACCGCTCTTAGTCCAGATTGAAAACACTGACATCCTTTAAATAAAAATCTCTATAATCCTTACTTCATACTATTTGGTGGAGCTCAGAACTGTCCTTGACTATATGGACAGGATGAAACTCTTAAAACATCAACAAAATCAGTCATGCTGAACCCTAGAAGAGACTGCATCTTGTAAGAATTAGATTATTTCAGGCAGTTCCCAAAATGGCAGCCTATCAAAAGATGAAAACCTTTGGCTGGCATATAAATTTCTTACCTGTTCTCCCTTGGAAGGGAAAGGTACACCCTTGCTTTTAAACTATTATTGAAGTGATCTGAACTAGTCGCTTTATTTCCAAACGAAGGCAATATAACACAGATGTTAAAGCTTTTTGTTCAGGCATATTGCTCTGCTTGCTTTGTCTTAGTTTTCTGAATCTGTCTGTGCAGAGAAGCCCTTACATCGATTAATATCAAAGCTGTTATATGTTCAGACTTATGTAATACACCTTTTGGTTGTTGATGGAAATACTAAAAAATCCCCACATTCATGCTACTGAGAAGTATGGCCTAAAGGAATCTTCCTAAAACTGGCAGCAAAAGCAGAACATGTAATTTAAACAACTATGCTTTGTGATCAAGTCTTGATGCTCCTCAAAAACGCTGGCAAAACCCGCTACACTACTTGTTTCAACAGACTGTAAAACAAATGCTTCTCCTCTTTACCTCAGAGTAAAGTGTCAACTTAATCCTGCTATTGATGGAAACAAAATGTGGTTTTATTTGAAACAATTAAACCTGTTTCTGTTCTGCTGTAGATGAGTCATCTGTAAGAAGCTGATTTAGGTACAGACCAGAAAATAAACACACACATACACTGCTCACAGGACAGCGGCTGCTGCCATTCAGCCCAGCTAACTTTCTGGCAGACAAGACATTTTTCAGCCAGTTTATGGCTCCATGGAGTTATAAGCTTTATATCACATATTCACAGGCACAGAGGGGTCCTGCTTTCCAAATAACAATATGTCCCAGTACTGTTGGCAATGTTGGCCTTGACAAAGAAGACAAAAATAGGTCAAGAAACTGAGCACTTCCAAAGGGTGAATAAGGCAGCAGCTGCCATTTGCTACTTCTGTTTCCACTCCTCTTGTATGTGGAGTCCTAGTTTTTTAAGCATGGTAGGAAGAGCCAAGGGGAGATGGAGAAGGAAGTACATGTACCCAGGCAGAAACTTCTCCCTGCTATGGGTCAAGAAATAGGCACAAAAGCTAATTCTGTCTGCCAAAGTTTCCTGTACAATAGTTAATAATTACACTTTCTTCATACTGTTGACTGCCTTAAAAATCAGTGATAAAAAAGTATAATTCACAGAATTATTTTCCTTATTGTTCAAAACTCTTTACATCCTGAACCATACCCCATTAGTTACACTTAGTTGATTTACAGAAATTTCTTCTCATGACCCAGCAGCCTATGGAGCCTTGAAAAAAAAAGAAATGCTGTAGAATAAATCTCCATTGACTGCAGAAAAAAATCTGTTGTATATATTTAACCTGAGCAAACAGGTGAATCCTTCAACTAGACATCTTCTTCATTTAGTATTCGTCAATAACCCTCATTCAACAGTGATTTCATTTACAGACACATGAGGAAACTGAATTGTAAGATTTCTTTAGTCAAGAAGAGGAAGCTTATGAAGGTCAGCTCATGCAAAGAAGGAGCAGGCATGTTATCACAGTTTCACGTACTATTCACTATGAATATCTTACAGTAAATAGTAATTCCTGGCTTTTATATAGTACTTTTCAGTTCCACAAGGAATTTACAGTACTAATTCCAACTACATGAAAGAAAGTAACCTCAACAAAGTCAGTATTTGTTCACAAATAGCAAAGAAACTTGATTTATGATGCAAGCCTTCCATAGCAATTGAAAACTAGCTTTTCACTCAAAAGGTTACAGAAACTGGAGTTTCTCCATCTTCTTGGCTTCTAAGGTGGGTGAAAAAAAAAAAAGATGGGAAAAATAAACAACTATCCAAACTGCTAAAAACCCTAACCAATATCCCTTTTGAAAATCCATTTTATCTGTTCACTATCTATATGAATAAGAGAAGTTTTACTGAATTGGAGCTTGCCTAAAAACTTACAAATTTTAGTGAACTATCTGGAAACATTAAATCACTGAGCTCCTCTCAACATTTACCCTTTTTTTTGAGTTGGAAAGGATCTGTTTCCATTTCCTTTCAACATGTCCTTTTTACCTCTCTTCCTTTTTGCAGTAATGCTCATATATTTTGCTAGTGTGGTCTATTATTTTATACTGTCCCACAGTGAACATGTCAAAGGTTGTAGAAAACCAATTAAGTTGGTTGTGGCTTTTGTAACACAAATCTTTTTAAAGCTTCGAAGATATCATCTGCATATCTGCTAACTCCCATTGGTAATCTACCACATGGAATTATCTGTTCTTTAAAGCCTGCGCTTTCTCCTGTCCTTGTGGTTCCTGAATGTGAAGATCTTCCATAAATCCGTGTCAAGAAGTCCATGTTAATGGTTTCACTCACAGGATTGTTATCTCTATTCTTGACATTCACACTTTGAAAGGAGTTTTATATTTCTACGTGACAGCAATGCAAAAGTGAAATTGTAGCAAGTGAAAAACTATCTTAGAAAACTGGTCCTTTCCTATAAATATCTATTCCATATATGCCAGGTAGCATCCTGTTATTTATTTGTAATAACACCGTGAGCTGTTATAATAACAGAGAAGGAAACCATATAACACTTTGCTTTGGGTGGAAATGTAATTTCCCTAGAACTGAAAATTTAAAAATCCTCTGTACTGGTAGACAATAATTATGTACCAGCAGAGCTGCAGGCTATACCAGTTTATGCTAATGTTTTGTTACTGGACACGTGGTTTAAACCTGTCCTAATGTCTAAAGATCAGCAATTTACTGGGAAAAGACATTAATAATCTGAGATTTTTTTCAGTTATTTTCAAATATTTTGTGGCATACTTTCCACTTTAAACATCTAAACCATGGCTTGAGAAGTAGGTTAAGAGTTATTATCAAGGTATAAGCCATAGAAGAAAGCTTAACTTCTGGAAAAATAAAAATGTGCTGAAGGTTTTTGAAAGCTTAATTAAAAAATAACCTACTGAAGTTGCAGCAGTTATCACTTAACAGCATCCAATACACACTCAGGTTACTATATGAACTAATTGCTATTGCTTATTATTTTCTCTTGTCCTTTGATTGAGCCTGGTCTATAAATGAAAGATACATTTCAATGCCAGGCAATAGTTTTATTTTGGCTCTGTTTAACATTTTCTAGATGTACAATCTACAAACTAGTAGCAGTAGACCACGTGAACACCTGAAGTGCAAACAAGTGATTGAAGACATAGGGGGTAACAGAAACATAGGCATTTACTTGCAACAGTTTATAGAATTAGACTGGCCAGTCTGTCATGCAACGTGCTGTGCCTCATTAATCCCCCCAATCTCCAAATATTTACATACAAATTGTGAACAAAATGGGACATCTTTTTAAGACCTGATGTGAATAACTGTGATATTTTGGAGATCTTTGTGCTGCATGAAAGAGATGAGCTGTTTGAGACCTCTGGAGGACATGAGGATGTTGCTGGGGAAGGGACACCATGGGCTCACTCTGCTCTCACACTTACCATGTGCTTCTGGCCAGCGGACAGCCAGCAAGTTGCATTCTGGGCTAACAGACCTTTGGTTTGAGTGAATGAGGGCTTCCTATCCCTTCTCTTTCAGAAACTCTGAGTGACATTCCAGGGTCCAAGCTGGCAGAAAACAGGCACACAGTGCCTGTCTCCAAAATAGGGGCAGAAAGAGTGAGGGCACTACAGCCCGGACAGGCAGTCTCCCATCCTGGAAAACCTACCAGAAAAACAACTCAGAGAAAATGGAAACCAGATTAGGAAGAAGCCCACATATTTTGTTATGGACAAATTATGACAAATTATTCTTCCTTTTGTGACAGGGTAACAAGTGTTAATGACAGAGAAGAAGCAGTAGCTGTCACATTATCTTGACTTCAATAAGGCTTTTGACACGCTGTTGTGAAATTAGTATAAGCAAGCAAGGAATCTGCCACCGCGGGGCGGCACAACCCGTTAGAAAGATGGACTCAGAAATGCTGCTTACAGAGAAAAACTAGTATCATTGAAAGAAAGGAATACAGGTGGGTCATCCAGTATTACTCAAGCACTTTCACTTGTGATGCAGCTATCAAACAAAAGCTCTGCTGACAAAATCTCAGACAGCACTAAACAGAAGGAATATGACATTTTGGAAGGGAAGACCAAGTTGCAAAATAATCTTGAAAAACTGAAGAAATGGTCCAAACTGCAACGCACTAGTACTGAGTGCAAAATCTGAACAGTCAACTGCATAAAAATGCTGTGTGGATAACCAGTCTTGGCACACCTTCTGGAGTGGACAGAGAGCCACAACCAGCCATGGCTGGCAGAGCCATGCAAAGGGAAAAAAAAGAAAGAGACCAAGAGTAGCCTTCACACAATGCAGGAAGAAAAACTACTGCTCAGCCAGAGACTGAAGAGCAGTCAACAAATCACCAACAGCACCAGGAGATTCTGAACAGTTCATAAAAACACACAAGATATAAAAACACCTGCATTTTCAACTTAACTCAGACTAGGTCAGACAGAACAGATGTATTAAGCACATATGCCTCCCTGCCCACTCTTCCTTGCACAGCAGAACATCATCTTCTGGTCCTGAGTTAGAGAATGTAGTGTTCACTTTCTTCTGGTCCTCTAAAGGTTCTTTCTGACCGTCTATAAGACTGGGGTCTTTGTTACGTTTTGTCTCATTGTCTCATTTCCCTGCATTTGCCACAGGATCTTACCTTTGCTGAGCACCTCTCTTGCATGTCATATATGTCACATTCTTGTGAAGTTCTTCAGCACACTATAGGTTTTGATGAGCACTTTAATAAAATACACACTAGATGTGGTTTAGGCACACATACATGCTCACACCTTGGGACAGAGGGGTGGACTAAACAGTATTATAAGCAGTTTATAACTCATTTTTTGATGTGTTTTAACACAGATAACTCTGAAACTGTATTATACACACAACTGAAGAACGCTCCATATACATCAGAAAGATCAGTGATGTATTTTTAAACAAAATATTTTAATAAGATACCATCACAAATGAAAGACTCATCTAAACCAAAGGGACAGTATCCTTATTTGGAGAAGAGGTGGAAAGGAGAGAATGTAAATAATGAATTCTTGATAAAAGCTCAGATCCTAACAAATACTTTTAGACAGACTACATGAACATCCAGCATTACCTCTTGAATTACTATTTGCTTGACACAGGAAGCTTTCTGCATTTGACTAATGTTTGTTGTTACAGAACAGTCCATGAAGGTCTTTCCACCAAGTTGTGAGGTTCAGACTGGTTCCCTTACTTTCTCAGCTCCTCTTCAGAGAGAAGTTCAGGTGTGGCTGGATCCAGGCTTAGCCCTCACCTGTAAAAAGTTCAGACTCTAGGTTCTGCCACAGTTGGTTTATTTCAGGTCCAGCTGGGACCCTCCTGTGGGACACCTCTCGGTTGTTTCCCTGTGACTTTTAAGGCTTCAAAATCTACTACACAAGGTGTTCATGAGCCTGTCCACATGACACAGACAGACATTTTGTCCCATCAATTTGTTTCATAGCCGCTCTTCCTCTATGATGATTTGAGTAACATCATTTGAATTTTATCTTCTCATGCAGATTCAACATCATCCTAGCTTATTTGCACCTGGGCCACCTCTGTCTTCTGTTGACTCCAGAAGGAATGGTTTCTCTCCTTTTTTTAAGGTCTTGAATAACAATTTTGGTCCAGTTTATTTCATTGTGCAAGACTACTTTGGGTACTTCTCTACTTGAACAAAACAGAGGTCCAGCTAAAGTTCAGTTATGGTTTGCAGCCCAAGGCCTCAGCACTTCAGTCAGTCATGCTAAACGAAATTACTCATGCCAAGTTAATGAGAACAGATTTCAATTCAACTTAATTTTAAGCAACCACACAATTAATTCTAACATTCTATATGTAGACTATTTTAATCCCCAGCATTATGGAAAGTGATGTTGCCTCCTTATGGTAGCAGTGCTCATCTTCAAAGGGGGTAGAATGGATCAATGTGATAATGACATAAAGATTTTTCTCTGAAAGGGAAGAAGGATAGATGGGGACTAGTGTTAAGAGAGGGGAGTTTTAACATAAGCAGGTCTTCAGCAGCCACTGGGGAAGGTGGGTAGGAAGAGAAAGCCTCAAACAGAAATCACAATGGGAATGACCACAGGAAAGCAGCTCTGCAACTTCTCAGGTGAGGAATTTATTATTTTTAAATTATCAGATGATATATATATTAATATTTCTGGAACTTTTAAACCTGTTACACTACCTGTTCCTCAGCAATCATGCAGTAGCCATTTACATTCCCTAGGCAGTTTTGAGAAGGTAAACAAGTTCATATATTTGCCCTGCTTCTGAGAAAGGTACAAATTAGCAAAAACCATCATTCTATTTCAGCCAAATTAGAGTATACAGAATTTTATTTTAAGGTGCTCAGTATGGCTGTTGCTTATTGGGGTGACAGGTGATGACAAAGGCGCCTGAGACTTTGTGTTGTATGGTATTATGAATTTACACCATCTTCAAAATTTCAAATTTTTTTATGAATTCCATGCAAAGACTTAGCTCTTCCTCCTTGCCAAAGATTAAATGGCAAGGATCTCTCAGTCCTCTGCGGTACCAGAAGACAACTATGTTTATCAGATTCTAGGTCTGAGCTTCTATTGATACCTGTAGACTAAAATTGATTTCATACAGTCACCTAGGAATGAAACAAATAAAACACGCAATTTTATGTACTATCCCCATGGGATGCAAATTTAGGAAATCACAGAGACTCTGCTGATATAAGTACACGGAAATGCTTGCAAGAAAGTGCAGTATCAGCAGGAACTCAATTCTATTCCTCCCCTAAGCCACACAGCACTCGTTTTAAAGACAGGAAACTAGTTACAGTGGGAACTACACAAAAATAGATGCTCTTTGGTAAATCCAGTGGGAGTCACTTCAGAAGGAATCCTGTGGTAAAAAAAATAAATGACAAGATGTTGCCAGTCATTTAGATATGTGGGAAGTGACAAGAAATGTCAATTTTCCATTTTTATTATTTCAGAGTTTATTAGCCTTTCTCACGTGATGTCAAATCCACTGTTTTTCTGGACTATCTCTACACTGACCATTCATGCATGTCTTCCGAGTTCACTACTTAGTATTTTCATTAGATAGGCTTTATAGACCATGTGTAACTTCATTTTCACAAAGAGGAATCTTCTTGAGACAATTTATTTTCACAGAATCATTTAGGTTGGAAAAGACCCTCAATTTCATCAAGTCCAACTGTAAACCTAACATTACCAAGTTCCCCGTTAAGTCATGTCACATCTACACATCTTTAAAATACCTCCAGGGACGGTGACTCCATCACCTCCCCAGGCAGCCTGTTCCAGTGCTTGACAACCCTTTCTGTGAAAGAATATTTCCTAAAATCCAGTCTAACCCCATTCCCCCCCACCCCCAACCATTTCCTCTTGTCCTTTTACTTGTTAGGTGGGAGAAGAGGCCAACACCTACCTCATTACAACCTCCTTTCAGGTAGTCATAGAGGGTACTAAGGTCTCCCTTCTGCCTTCTATTCTCCAGACAAAATAAGCCCGAGTCCCTCAGCTGCTCCTTATAAGATTTATTTTCCAGACCCTTCAAAGGCTTTGCTGCCCTTCTCTGGACACAGTCCAGTAGCTCAATGTCTTTCTTGCAGTGAGGGACCCTCATACATCTTTGTAGTACTCCTGAGTTACTTGCCCCTTCTACCAAGTCTCCTTTTTTTCTGAGTTCCAATCAGAGCTCTCAGTTCAGTCAGGCCAGTCCTCTTGCTTGCCAGCTTGTCTTTTGGCACATGTCTGCACTTGCACATTTTATTTATATTTTAGATATTTCTGGATGTTACTGTTGGGTTATATTTGAAAAGTACTGTATAAATGACTTCTGGAAACACACAAGAATAGGCAAAGTTAGCAAAATGGATGTTCTGAGTCTCATCTCTTTAATAATTTTCATGAAAATCTGTACTTTTTCTCTCACATTTTCAGATCTGCAGAGTATCATAATTGTTGAGCACTTTTCATCTTCTATTTTAATATAAAGAAATTTTGATCCAACCATACTTGCAAAAGTTTTTAGCGTATTATCAGCTTCCCCAGTTTGGACACACATTATTGCAGTAGTAATTTAAAGGGCTGCTGCTGCTTTGTGCTCTGTGCTACGACACAGCCTAGAAGTCAGTCTTTGGTCTTCGTCTGTTTTCAGCAAACTGCAAGCTCCTTTGAATAGTAACAAGAACTGCAAGTCATAAACCAGGGGTAGTTAGGCATGGTGATATTAGGAAACACTGAAATTCTCACACAGCTAAAAATCACTTCATAAGCCTTGTATCTCTGGGAAGCAGAGACCTTCTCATTTCCCTATGGATGGGCCTGTCCACGCAGCTGAGCAGCTACAAAGTCACCCTCCGCAGTTTCTGCTTCTGTAGGCCACTGTTTGTATCTGCAAGTCAACCCCATTTTGGACCTTGATATGGACAATTAATCTAAGCTGTTCACTAGACGCATAGAGTTCAATGGCCTGATACTGGAAATCCTGTCCATAAACATCTTATCTTTGGCTCTTTTCAGGGTACATGAAGTACGCACAGATAAATAACTGGAGAGGACTGGAAACGCCCTGTTCATTCCTGTTGCTACACGCTGCTGTATGATTTCCTACAATGAATTTCAGTGCCTTAGGCTAGACAGTCGTGAAGCAGAGAATAGAAGAACTGAAAGTCAGCAGTGGAGGTAAAAAATGGGGAACCTCTATTCTTATGCATACTGAACATTTCTGTGTGCCACACAGTGCCAGCAAAAGCAATGGCATTCCATTTAGAGGAGGCTGCTGCTTCTGAAAAACAGGTTCTCTGGAGAAATGTAAGAAATAACAGACAGGAAGAATTGCTGGTTTGAGGAAAATAAGCTATCAAAAAAAACCCAGGTCTGAAATGACAAATGACCAATTACTGATAGTAAATTTCAAAACACTGACATTTCATCAACTAGTCAAAATTTTGGTATCTCCTAGTGCATTCATCCATTCTGTACATAGTACACCACATATTAATATTTCCTACAGAAAGTACATTGATTTTTTCATGTAAAAGACTGAACAACACATTGTGGGGAGATATGGGAGTTTAATATTGCACAAATGTGCCATAATATATGGAAGGGCTCTTCACATACCCTAGAAACATGAAAGTAATGTGACAAAACTAGAGACAACCTTGAATTTGGGCTGACTCCTAAGTTTAAGCTAAGCTACTTGAAGAAAACACTTTCCTTCCTTTTGGCTAAATAAGAGTACGTTGTGCAGTCAAATTTCCAGTGATTAGAATATGTTCTGTCTTTGTGGTAAGTAAATATCTTGTTTATTTATATAGGAATTACTTTCTATTGAGTGATTTCTACCTTTGTCACAAAAGCTCTGAGCATTAAAGAGACCAGTTGTATTACAGTATAATGAAACTATAAAAAAGAATTATTACATGAAAAACATTACATTAAAAACGTCATGGTTATTGTACTTTAGTATTGAAGAGAAAGAAAGGGAAATGATGGAATGTGCATCATTACTTGGTTGCATTCCTTCTTCTTTCAGCTTTCTCTTCTGTATGTCATTTCTTTTCAGTAGGACTTTCTTAATTGCATCGTCATATAGGTTAGGATTGAATTCTCCTGCAGTCCTGACAGCTCCAACTACAAGTGGACAAGTGGGCTGCAAAGCTGGTTGTTAACCTCAGAGTGGGTGTCTGCAGGGACGAAGAATGACAGATCTCAGCAAATTGTTTTTTCAAACAGTTAGCTTTGAGAAAAAGAATCTTCAACCTCACCTCCAAGTGACTGAGGCTGACAGAGTTGGGGTTGTTCAGCTTGGAGAACAGAAGACTACGAGGAGACCTTATTGCGGCCTTTCAATACTTAAAGAAAGATGAGAAAAAACTTTTTAACAGGGCCTGTAGCAATAGGACAAGAGGTAATGGTTTTAAATTAAAAGAAGAGAGGTTTAGAATAGATATTAGGAAGAAAATTTTTATGCCAAGGGTGGTGAAACACTGGAACGTGTTGCCCAGAGAGGTGGTAGATGCCTCATCCCTGGAAACATTAAAGATTGGGTTGGATGGGGCTCTGAGCAACCTGATCGAGTTTTGAAGATGTCCTTGCTCACTGCAAGGGGGTTGAATTAGATGACTTTCATTGTCCCTTCCAACCCAAACAATTCTATGATTCATTTTCAGTAATATAATGTAACTTTTTGATTCTTCAATTCACTGTTCTGGCACTTCTGTTAAGACGTTAACTTTCTGTTGAGAAACAAAAAATGCTTGTCTGGTAAAAAAAATAAAAATTGACTGACACGTTTTGAATGCTGTGCTTTAAATTGAAGAATAGCACTGCTTTCACGAGAGGAGCCTGAGCAATGGATCCTGTTTGGAGGGATGGCCAGTGCAGCCAAGGCCTCAGGAGCAGGACACCCTGGCTCATGCAGTAATGGTGAGTGCGATTGGGATGACGAGGATGTGACTCCTCCGAGGCAGAAGGCTGTTTCCCCCTAAGTTAGCTCGTCTGGCTGCCAAACTGGGAGGGTGGGGAGTCACAGTTGTACCTGCTTATTAGCTCTTTATATCCACTCTGTCACTCAGGAAGACATACTATTCAAATTGCAAACACTGTCCTCTGCATTTGCCTGTAGACTTCGGATCAGGTTCTTAAAAAATTTTAGAGTTCAGCTAAAAGAAATATAAAAATCATTGTGCTTATCAGAGCATAATATCTTATCAGAGTATGTTAGAGAAGGCTTTCATTTGAACAGCATTTCTTTAAAAGAACTAATACTGAGACAGTACATGAGAAGAGTGTAGTGCAGTCCCATCTTTAAGCATTCTGTAATTTAGCAAAGAAAATTGGGTCTGCGCTGTGTCAGTTCGGGGCCATCCTGAAAGGATCTGACTCTGTAAGAATGCCATATTTTTCCAGACAAAAGAAAATCCAGTATTTTTGTATAAATCACAATAGTTTTGAAAAACCTTCTTCCCTCCTGCTTTTTCAGTCTTGCTGCTGTAGCCATACTTCCTACCCTGACGTCCAGTGATGGAAATAAAACCAATTCCAAAGGAATTAATTTCATGAGACTATGGGCAAAACTTCCGAGTACAACAAAACCAAACTTCTTGTTACCTGTCATGCAGTCCCACAAAATGTTTGGGCAACACTGCTTCAAAGCAAGATGGTCAGGTTTGAATTTTCAGTTTTATTTTCAAAATGACATTCATGTATCTCTTTTCGCCTTGCTGTTTGCATGATGTAAGTCATTCAAGTTTGTTGTCACTGCACTTACAATACTAAATTACAATTTAGTAGGTAATTACTGAAAGTAATTGCTATTATCTTGCCAAATAGCTTGTGTCCACTGTAAATGAAACTTGCATAAATTAGAAAGTGATATTGTGCTCATAGGAGAGAATGAGAATCATTTATGCTATAAATAAACACTTTGATGTAGCTAGTAGTATTTAGATCACTATAGAATGTCCCTTGTGTAATCAGAAAACATATTTTGTGTAATTAAGAAAATTAATGAAAATTAAATGTTGAAGAAGTCCAGGTGGTATATTGTAACATAATACTGACGCTTGCATTGTTTTTATATGCAACTACTCTAATGTGTAGGAACAGTTTTTATAATAAGCTAGAAAATAACATATTTTAACTTCAGAAATACCAGAGAAACATAGTCCTTAAAAAAACAACAGATCCAGAGAGGTAGGTTAAAAAACCAAACCCACCCTACATACAGGGTGTGCATTTTGCAGTGTTCAAAAGAAACTGCTTGGAAAGTAATTTAAAAAAAAAAGAACTTAGATGAGTGATTCTTCCCCTTTCTCACAGAATAAAATTCATGAATATCTAAGGCTTTGTGTGTTTGTTTTTGGCTGTTTGCTTATGAATTTAGCCTAGTTGAGAAAATTCTGACAAATTATAGTATAGCAAAGGTATCACATCAAAAAGCAAAGAAAAATGGAAAACAATCTATTTCCTTTCAGCTTTAAACTGTAACAAATAGGAGAGCCTTTGGCATCCCAAGTCCAAATACATAACATTCGCACGTATACTTTAAAATATTTATTCTCACTCTTAGAAAGAACTCGAGTAAACTGAAGAAGGAGGGGAGGGTTGTTTTTCTTTTATGGCCACATTTGTCCTCGAACAAGTGCCCTTATCACAAGACAGCTGATAAATGAGCAAGTTCCTCTGGTTTATATATCTATCTAGGTTGGTGGTTTTTTCTGCAGTTTTTACCTCCTTTTCACTTGCATTTTGGTGCTCCGTCACAGCAAGAATTCCAGCCAAGTCTGTACTTTTATTTTCTCTTTCAAATCCTGCGTCTGTCACCAATAGCTGTCAGTTGAGGCAGATCTCACCTCCCATGTCTGCACAACTGCTTATAAAGTGATATTAACACTCTAAACTGAGACAGAGGACGAAGAACGTGAGCAGCTGCTTTTCCAGAGGTATAGATACAGTGTCATGCAAGAGAACCAAGAGTCCCCGGAGAACATGGAATTGTGGGGTTTGCATTTTTTGTCTTGTGTTGAATTGCCGGAATGCTCTTTGCAGCGGAAGTGACTCTAACCCAGGAGCTAATGAGCATGGCTGCATTTCACTTTGGTGTCTTCTTCGCAGAACAGACACTGAATCTGAGTTTTGGATCTCAGGATATGGTTCACAGGGGTGCTGAGAAACGGAAGCAAGTTGCATGGTGTAATGAATTAAACATGCAGCCACCTCTGGAAACACTCAGTTTCAGTCCTTGCTTCTCTCTCTTACATGACAACTGTTCAAGATGCAGAAGTCTTATTTAGGCTCTTAAGTAGATTTTCTAAATCTGGTTGTAACAGACCACCCCAGCACAGGAAACTAACTGGTATTGTTCAGCAGGTTTTATAAATAGTGTTCCTGAAAATATGTTGTTAGACTGAGAAACAGGAAGGAAATGCCCAACTCTAGAAACTAATCTCTTCTTCATTTAGGAGACAAAGCCATTTCTAAACATCTATAATTTCACTGCAGAACATTTTCACCACCTCACAGAGTGTTATTGTGCACAGAATAACAACTACAGTTCAGAACAACATAGAAGAGAACAAAAAAACGATTGCACAGAGGAAGCACCATTTTCACTGTGGCCTCTGGAGTGCATGACCTTTACAAAGGTAAGTGATGGTCCCTGGGAACCTGCAAGTACTCTTAGAGAGCTGCTGGACCTCATATTCAGGACATTAAAGTTTATTTCAAGGTACATGAGGTAACCAAGTGGGACTTGATGATTGCAGCTTGCATGCCTTGTGATTATCATAGGCAGTAATCCCACATTTATCAACAGCTAAAATCCACAAGTTTTTGAGTTCAGTATAATTCATAGAATATTTTTTCAGCTTCTTTATGAAGACCCTCTTCCCTGCCTTGTCCCGCAGTGAGGGAGAAGCTGTACCTTTTGGAGAAACTCTTTTCTGTCCTGCTAATCCTTTTCCATGGCTGTGCTCTCCTTTCCTGGTGTTGTCCTGAGAGGCAACTTCTCTTTCCCTCCTGTAGTGGCTGCCACAGTAAAATACTGTTCAAGCTGCAGAGAAGAGGAGGAGTTATAGCATAAAGCTACAGTGTTTGCTTCCAAGGTAAGCAGCTCTTCAAAGCTCTGGGTGGGAAGATACATTATGAAGGGGTAAGGGACAGTGCAGGGACAAGGGAACAAACTACAGTTCCCTTTACAGAAGGGTAAGAAGGGACAGCAAGCAGCTACCTTTGTGTTTGTCAGTCCCTTGCCTGCCTTCTAAATCACAAGGCATCCAGGTTTTTTTTTGTTTTGTTTTTTTGAGGTTTTTTTTTCCCCCCAAGTTTGAAAGTTGCTCAGAAATGGCAGTGGGAAATCTCTACTCACTGCTATTTGTAATGAGAATAAATTCCACATTGTATTAGGTACAAACATAGTCCTGCATTATTATATAATAACTGAAAGTAAAACAGAATGGAGGAGGGGGTGGAGCCTTCACTGCTGTCACCAGTGCAAACTTCATCCTAACTTCTTCTGTGCCAACTTGCCACAGAGCTTCTCCGAGACTTGTGAGTATTTTACAACTTTTAACATGCTCTTTCTTTTCTTTTTTTCTTTCTTGAATTAAAAACATGAGGGAAATCATACCGCTTAGCTTTCGAATATTTAATGGCTTTTAAACTTGCTTTGTAAGATTTGTGATAAATATAATAGACAGAGTTTAAGTATTGAATTTAACCTAGTACATGATGCCTGTGTCTCTGTTTCTGCTGTGTGAGAGACATCAGCAAGTATGGAGAACTGGTGCTAGCCAGTGAAAATTTGTCATTGTTTCCTGAGAAATTCACAAAGCAAAATTCATGAGAAAATAAAGATACTGCTGTGAGCCTAATGTTAACTTGTAGCAAAGACAGAGAAGAGAGAAAAGTTCTTTACTATCTTAGTATATGCACTTGAAAGAGCAGTAAATGTAGGCGGGAAATGAAAATCTACAGTTAAGTGAAATTCTGCTGAAAATAGTTATACAGAGATATGGTAATTGATAGCAGTATGATGAGGAGGTATTAACTGGCAGTAAACCTGAGTAAGCAAATGAATTTATGATTCTGTGGTTAAAAATACCACTTTCCACCTGATTAAACCAAAAGGTAGAAGGAAAAGGATGTGTGGGGAAGAAACTTGTGAAGGATTGTATTGTTAAGACCTGCAAAATGACCTCTGTAAAAGCCAATTAAAGGAAATTCTCCTTACTGTGTACAACCACTACCTTGTCATTCCTTCTGTATACAACAGGTATATTTGTGCAACTTACTTTTAAAAGAGTGACATTGCAGAACAAATTACTGCAATATATTTTGTTACGATATCCAAATAGTCAGTAGCACAGCACTTCCTTTACCTGTTATGAATGTTTTTATTTTTATTTACAGTTATTCATTTGACATGTACTAGATAAAAGAAGAGGTGTCACTGGATTATATTATTTTAGGAGGAAATAGATACAGATCAACCTAATATTAACAAATAATCTTTATAGATCAATAGAGGTATCAAATTCATTCTTGGGGAACCTATAGAACTGTTCTAAACTCTAAGAATATGTAGTATGAGTTTATAGCCTGTCATATTCATTTTAGCTCTGCAAATTCATTCAGTCAAGGTCAGCTTTGTCAGATCTTTAGAGTGTAACATTATACCCTGCTCTCTTTAAGAATGTTTGAATTCTCTGGGAAGAAGAACATTATAATCAGTTCCATTCTGAGGCTTCCTAGATCTCTACTGAAAATAGAGAAAGATCAGAGGGGACAGAGATACATGCCAATGTAATTAGGCAGTGTGAATAGTACAGTGCTAGGTTCTTTCTGAAGAATGAAAAGTCCCTTCTCACTTCAGCTTGCAGTCTTCCAGCTTTAGAAGAGGATAAACATCTCCCAGGCTGTAGCCAGTAACACAAACCACCCAATGGCAGGTGAAGGGTTCTCTCAGCCAAAGGTTTCCCTGCTCTGTGCTGAGGGTCGTCAGGACAACAGGGAGAAGGATGGTCTGCAACAGCCCCTCTGCAAGACACCGTGTTCTATAAAAATAACATATTTTGTGATGTGAAGTAAATTACTCTCCTGAAGGTCAGCACAGTGTTATTGCTTGCAGGGATCAGTAAAGCACAGCAACACAGCTGTTGGAACAAACTCGTTAGTCTGCACGGAAGTACAAAATTTGTTCCTCTTGTCTTTTCACATGACATGGTATTTTTGCTGTATCCTTTATTTCATCACTGCATCATCAGAAACTGCAGTCTGGGAGAGTAAATACCCTTGCTTTTTACGAGATCTTTCTGTCTACTTGAAAACTCATAATAGAGGATAGTGACTTTAAAGGTTATTTTAACTTCATGACTCTATAGTGCACTGAAAGTTGTCATTATAATAATAATACATTGCAAATTCTCTGCATCAAATTACAGTGTGTTAGACAAAGCAAAACCATCTGAAATATGTCTATTTGCTGTGAATACATGCTAAAATATTTCTAATTTTCAAAAGCAATTGCTCAGAAACAGGGAGGAGAAATCCCTACCAGTAGTTATTTATTACTGACTACACAGAGAAATGTATATGGAGTAACATCTAGTTTTTTATAAGCAGTTCCCAAATTTAAAGACATTCTTGTCACTCAACGCAGATTTCTCATTCGCATTTTAAAGACTTCAATAGCACAAAGTTCATTCCAGGAATAAATGCTGACATATTTGCTAATAAGCTGAGATATTTGTTTCTGCAAAGACTAAACTCTGGTCCTCATGGGAATCCTTTCTGAGCAGAGTTCAAAGGGATAGAACTATGCCGAATGTCCCCATTACTTAGACATACAGATTGCTCTTTCACAGACAAAAGGACTTCTGATTCATTAATTGATCGTTAATCCCAGATCAGTTTACTTTCTCACTACTTCTGTGCCAAACTGAACGTTGGCCACTGGTGCCAGCCTCAAACGTTCCTGCGTACTGAAGGGTCCTCTGCTCCAAGATGGATGATCCCACGCTCAGAATGAACCTGAAGACAGGACTATAAAAGAATGACATAATTTCATCCAAGCTGTTTGTACTGTGTCACTGTAAGCAGAGAGCCCACATGACCAGGGCTGAGTGCTTCCTTTGAGATAATACTCTGCACAACTCTATGAGCCATCTAGACTGGAATTTCCTCCACATCCTTTAGCTGCTCTGGGGCCTGTTCTCAGTCATTCATCAGGATTCATGGGCAGCGGGGGCTAGACTTTTATATCATGATGACAACACAAAGAATTCAGGCACCTCAGCAGCTAATAAAAGCTTCCTGTCTTCCATCCATAAATTAATAGAATGGTGTAAAAAAAGGAGACTGATTTTATTTAGCTAAGAAATTAGTGAAGAGCAGCAGAAATATTTGGAACCCAGCAGGAGACGTGCTATATAATTAAGCTGTTGTCCTTGCCAATAGGTTATTATCAGCAGGTAACAAGATATATCCATTGTTACAAACCATCTTAGTGTATTTCAGGCTATAAGAGATGAGGTATGTCTTTAGCAGCAGCATAGAGTTATCACTTAATCATTGTTGCCATTATAGGTGCTATAAATTACAACTTAAAAGTTTAAGAGTTTATCAATTAACTGTGGTGCCAATGCTTGAAAATTCTTTACCAAAAATTGGCTGATAATTTCGGCCATTCAGGAACTGTTTTTAATAACCTGCTTTATAAAGATACTCATGGACTAGAATCACAGAATCATTAAGGTTGGAAAAGACCTCTAAGATCATCCAGGCCAACCACCATCCTGACTCCACCGTGCCTACTAAACCATGACCTGAAAGTGACACATCTACACACTTTTTGAACACCTCCAGGGATGGAGACTCCACCACTTCCCTGGGCAGCCTGTTCCAATGCTTCACCAAATATGAATAGGAGTGTTTAATACGTGTTGTTTCAAAACCTTTGCAATGCTAGGAAATCCACTTCCTCCTCAAGTAACTCTAATTTCCGCAGTGTTTGTTGTAGCTCCTATGCAAGCTGCTCTGTCAAAAAAAATCCTGTGACAATTAAAAAAATCTCATACCAAAGTTGTTAAACCAGCCCACTCACGACTCGAATTTATCAAATGTTGTAGGGTGTCTTTTTGTTAATAAGAATGCAAGTGAAGCACATTTACTGGCTGTAATTTATTTTTGAGTAGAGGGATTGCTGGTACCTAAACCGCTAGCCAAAAATAATTCTCATTGCACCTTTTCGTGGCTGCAGTCTCTGCCAGAAGGCTGTGAATGTCAAGTGCTTAGTAATTTTCTTCCCTAGAGTTTAAGCTATAAATAAGGACAGTGTTGTGAAGTGTATTTTCTCTGTGGGAGAAAGGACTTGAGCTCATCCGTGGTGTCAGGTCGCCGTCTGCCACAGATCCTGTGTGTGCAGATACAAAATATGACAATGCAGCTGTTGAGCTAATGATCTTGTGAACAGCTGGTGCAGTAGAAGACATATTTTGTGTAAAAGAATAACAACACTGGCAAGTTTTACTCCACAGATCTTAAATATCATATTAACTGGTAATAGGTTGTTGACAACACAATACCAATCCTGTAACCAACACAATGGAAAGTTAGGGATGAATTCTGTGGCCTCTTTTGGTGCTGTGCTGACAAATAAAGAATTATGGTACCTGTACCAGTGGTACCTGCCTGTATCTCCAGCAAGTGATGAAGTGTCACTGTTTATCTTCCTGCAAGGGCAAGTAGGACCCTTACCTGCCCTTCCAGGACTAAGGAGAGGTACTGTCAGAAAACAGAGATCTATACGCCTGACGTTTGAAGGCTGCAACTGGTTACTGTCATGAACCTGCTTGAAAGACTATCAACATAAGCACACTTGTTCAAAAATAATTAATTATGTCTGTTTGTATAATAAGCCATACTGGCTCTATCCTGAGTCACGTAGCCTTAGTTTGAATGTCATATCACGCTATGTCGAAGTATTTTAAAAAAATAGGCATCTGCATACCTGTTAAAACTGAGTGTATGCTCTTGAGAGCACAGAAACTGGAGCCACAATAACTCCTGCAGGTTCACTATTGTTGACTGTGGCCGAAAAAAAAAAGTATGTTTTTTTTCCCCTGCTAGCATACTTTGGTAATGGTACCGTTGCTAGGTGGAGGTTTTTTAATGCTGATAGGGTAAATAGAACAAACAGTATTTCACATTCCTGGTGCTAGATAAGTTCTGATACTAGTTTTAATGTGAGTAGTTGTACTCAGGGCTGCCATACGCAGCGCAGGTCACCTCCAGGCAGCGGAAGGGATAGAAAGGAGGGTGGTGATGGGAGCCTACCTGGGATTGCACGGGTCCTTGTTCTCAGCCTGGGGATTCCAAGTGTCATCTTGCCCATGCTTGTGACAGCCAAAGTAATCAGATTGGGATTTATTTACATACTGCCTCGTTGCTTGCAGCTTTCTCTCACTAATTTTATTTATTTTTAAGTCTTTTTTATTTTTTATTTATTAAAAATGTCTACAGCCTTAGTTACACTGTATCTTATAGCAATAAGTTACATGGGCATAAGAAATGTGATTTTGCTATGGCTAGAAATAAAATATATAAACCACAGGGAAACCAGGAAGAACAGATATTCTGTATTTCATATATTCTTTTTTTTTGTAGGGCCCCATGTCTTATTGGCTGTACATTCCTTGCACTGCGCTATAAATCCAGAATAATTATCTTGTCTTTTTTTGTGCCCTCCCTGTATGGCACTTACTAGTACATCATACAACTGCCTCTGGAACATGAATTAGTTCATTTTTCTCAAAAGTTCTGAAGAATGGGAATTTTAATTTAAAAATGGAAAAAGATTGTGTCCAGCATGTGATACCTGGGGATGAATAAGAGATTGTTTACCATTCCCTAGGATTGTCTGCTCTCACACAGAGCCCCCACTGTGTTCCATTGTAGCTGTGAGAACTTAATGCTTTTTTTGAACTCAGCTCCATAGAGGGCACTAATTTCTTCAAAATGTAGCATCTGCACTGGAGAAACCTGACTCTGAGCTGATTATAATAACTGGAAGTATATGCTTGGGGAGTATGAAGCATCTCATCCTAAGGGCAGATACACAAAACAACTTAAAGTCAAGATTTCTTGTAGGAGGGAACTCAGAAAATAGCTGTCACTTGGGAAAAATCTGTGTTAAGGAACTTGCCAAAGCTGCGGGGATATGGTGAGATGAAGGCAGGAACAGGGCTGATTTTTATCAGGGCTTCATTCAGCTGCCTTTGTCATCAAACCCATGCTGTTCTTTCTGTGATTTTCTGCCTCCTGTTCTGCACAAATAAGGATATTTATACAGTTATTTTCAGCTGTTTGGTCCATTTGGTGGACAAAATCCATTTTGTTCATAACTCCTGTGAGAGAAAAAGGAAAATTGTTACATCATACTGTGATGGAAGATTCTATACCTTTTTCAAATTATTAATTCATGGAATGTGAGCATGGAATTGAGTTTCAAGTTCTTGAGAAGAATATGCTTCTGTCTTCATAAATCCTCCCTCTTCTCCTACACTCAAGCTTTCCTCCTTCCTTTAACTTTCACCCGCTCTTAATTCTTTGCTGTGCTTGCCATTCACAGTATCACAGTATCATAAGGTTGGAAAGGACCTCCAAGATCATTGAGTCCAACCTATAACCCAACACTAACATCAACACTAACACCATCATCTAAACCATGGCACTCAGTGCCGCATCCAGTCTTTCCTCATCCAGTCATCCAGCATTCAGTCATGCTGCTCAAATTCCACTCGTGTGTAGCAGCACCATCATGGATTTCTACTATTCAGCCACCACCACATTGTTTCTGCAGGAGGTCTTTTTTAATATAATGAATTCTGCTCACCCCTGAAGCTCTGAGATGGAGTATGTTCATTGTGAAGAAACCGTTGGAGACCAATTACACAGTGCCAACAAATCTCTTCTGTAATTATGTAAACTAAGACACTCATGACTTGGCCAAGTTTGTGTAGGTTTTCTAGTCTGCTATATTTGGACACATTACTAAAAAGCACAGCTTTACTTAAATCGTTATAAACATTTTCTTTACATGAAAGAAGTGAGTATTTCTGCTAACTTGAGTTTGGAAATGACTGGAATACTCTCGATGGGGTTCAAGAGAAAATCACTAGCCTAAATAAGACATTCAGTGCAGGAAATTTCAGCTCTAATAATTTCAGCTTGACCAAATTAAAGCAACTGAAACTGAATCTTATTGGTTTAGATACAGCAGAACAAATCCCTAACAAAACTGTAGCCCTCTTATATATATAAAAACATGACTGTGTTCCTAGCACGTCTTTAAAATTGCCAGTGGTTAATTCAATTTTGTAAGAGAATAATGCTTATGCAGTCATACATCTGTGCATGTTTGCATATTTTTGCCTACCTCTACCATCACATTACTTTTTTAATTCAAGGCCTAATTTCATTGAATAATTTACATTGGAAGAAAGCATCTACAGGTCTTCTATTCCACCTAAAGCAGGGCTAATGTCAATATTAAAGCAGATGTCAATATTAAAGCAGGTTGCTCCAGTCTTGGTTGATTTCTTAATACCTCTGAGGATGGAGCTTCCACAACTTCTCTAGGCACCCTCCTTCACAAACTTACATTCTCACAGATTGCATTGGGACTGCTTTTAGGAAAAATACTAATATTAATGTCCAAATAAAGTGTTCTGTCAACCTGTCCACGCTTTTCTGTTACACCTCTTCAAGGTCTTTCTGTGAATACAAAACCAGTTGTTTGAACCAAAAAGTTTCTTGGCTCTCTAACAACCCCAACACTTGCAAGATTTGGAATTAAATATAGAAAAAAAAAAGTTTATAAAAGAGAAGGGAGACCTTCCAATCAGATTTTATCTTGTCATCTATAAAAAGTTAATAAAAAGAGGAACGAGCTTGTTAGACGGCTGCCACATTCCTTACAACGAACAAACTGCTGAAATGGAGTTGGTATAGCGGATTGCTGATGACCTGACCTTCGCTCTGTATGGTTTGCCTCATTTATTCGCTTCTAATTTATTGTCTAAACTAGAGGTGAACAAAACTGTAATTGCATAGCTGGAATACATCATGTCTAAATAAAAGGCAACTATAAAAAGCAACTCTCATACCATGTTCTAGGAACTAGGAGAACCCTTCCAGCCCTTTATAAAGCACAGAATTACACTGATGTTGATGACTTTAATACTAGTTGACTTCTCTACAACCTCGCTTCTCTTTGTCATCAGAAGTTACAAAAAATTATTCTTTTACGACAATATACATTTTCCAGAAGGAACCCCCTTTTATATTGAGGCATGCTAAGATGACAATGTAAGATGCATCTCTACTATCTATATGAAGATAACCCTTGTAAAAATCCTGTACCTTATGTTTTACAGCAGTTTAGAAGACTTGCAAAAGTTATTTGTGAAATTTCAGCAACTTCCTGCTTCTAATGTGCTTAATACATCGGCTGAGGGCAACGCAGAACTTGATTGTAATCTTATATATACTTATTTTTCCACCTCTAGGTCCCAAAATGTAGTTTCCTGATCCAGATTCTCTGCTTCTCTTCTGAGTAATGTTCCGGCAGGCAGGACACAGGGGATGATGCGGCCAACACGGAACTCTGCTGCAGAATTTAGCAGGCTGGAGAGTCAAGTAAGTGTCATTTAAACAGCATTTTAGGAAATGTCAGGAAAGATTTACATGTCATTTTTACAGCCTATTGAGGAAAAACAGGTAATACAGCAAATTTAAGACATGGACACATTTCCAGTATTTTAGATGAGATCACCAGCACTATGTAACTCTCTGCTTTGTTTTTTTCCACTCCCTTGTTGTTTCCTTGTACTAGAATGGCTGGATTTTTTCACAGTTGTGGTTTTCATAGTTTATTCACGGCACAGCAAGTTCTAGCAGACTTTCCCTCTTGCTTGGACTTGATGCCTATGTCTAGCTGAACTCTCACAACATCCCCTGACCCTCAGGGGGGTTTAATACAGGAGGAAATCCTTGCCTCTGGTAGCACTTTTCAGAGCTCCTCAACATGTTGAGGCATGATACTGCCTCCATTGCACTTCTAGTGTGTAGAGTGGCCAGGAGACCCCAGTACAACCCAAAAGTCACTAGTACTTAGTAACCTGCAGGCAGCTCCCAGACTGGAAAGCCAGTCCTTCCCATCCTCCTGCCAGGCTGCTTTCCTGGGCAGTGGAGCCTACTGCAGAAAGATCTGGCAGCCTTTCAAACGCTTGATTGCCCCATAGCAACAAGCAGAGTAAGGATCTGCCTGCAATGCACCTTGCCACAGAGGTAAAACCAGAGTGTGGCCCACCTGTGGGCTCTCACCCGTGCAAGGGCCACAGCGGTGCTCCAAGGAAGGCACCAATGCCTAGCCCTGACTCCACGACTCCTCCGCAGCCCCAATCCATCTGGCCTTCCCTGCCAACGTGCTACTCTGTGGATGGATAGGTCCCTGTGCAAAGCCAATTTACCTAAATATTCAGGAAAGGGGAGGAAGCCAAACAGAAATTGTCTGAATGGTCTTCATGCTACTTATGGCAGTGAAACAGTTTCTTAAGACAGGGTGGATTTTTTTTTACAATGCATTTTTATGATTTTGATGTTTATCTCAAAGCTTTTTTACCTTCTTCAATTTTAAAAGTGTAATTGCTCATACTTAAAACCTTAGCTCATCTTTTCCACCGGCATATGATCTACTTTTCTGCAGATGTCATAGAAACAATTAATCAGCTCAAAGCCAAGTTAATAATTGATTAGGATTATTCTAGGACAACTTTCTATGGGACACCTCTGCATGGCTGACAGTCTCCTGTGCATGTTCTGAAAGAAAAACCTAGGTTCTGGCAGTTTTGTAGCAGTTTAGCCCCAGGTGACATCTAAATATCATGCAGCTTCTTGCACTCTTCTCCCTGCCCGATCTGATGAGATGGAGAGGAGAACTGGAAAGTATAGTAAAACTTTTTGGTTAAGATAAAGGCAGTTTCATAGGACAAAAAGGAAGAGATTATATTATCATTATTAGTAGTATTGTAATTATCAACATTATCAAAAAAAAAAAGTGATGCAAAATTCAATGCAATAACTCAGCACACAATGACTAATACCCAGCCTATCCCCAAGCAGCGATTCTGAGCAAAGAATGCTGGCTCCTAGCCAACTTCCAGTTTATTTACTGAATCTGACATTATATGCTACCAAATATCTCTATGGGCAGCTTGGGTCAGCTTCTCATACACCTGTACACTTGCAAAACGTTAGAAACTGAAAAAACCCTTGATTTCTTAGCAACAACTAAACCCATCAGTGTATTACCAACATTCTTCTCATATTAAGTCCAAACCACAGCAGCTACTGGGAAGAAAATTAACTCTATTACAGCCAAAACCAGGACACCTTCTCAGATGGTGCTCTAGATATCATATATGATAATGACAGAGCAGGATATGAGCCACTGTCTTGAGCAAATACAAGGCACTGCCTGCTACCTGCTCCACAATGATTGCCTGTGGCACATGTGAGTCAAGTTATTTACATTTCTAAGCCTATTAAAAAAAATCAAATGCATCACTGAAAAATAAATCTCTATTTATGCCAGGCATTTAAAATACAAGTACAGCCAGTGTTGTTTTGTCTATAATATTTCCCCTACTGCTGTTGAGGGATATAAAAAAATAGCAAGGTGCAGGCATAGGACTGCGTGACTATCTCAGTAAGAAAGCTTATTTTGTGCTTTGGTCATAATAATGTTGTAACACTTATTTAATCTCCTTCATCCTTCATAATAATGTAAGTTTCATGCTTTCTGGAAGCAATTTTTTGCTTCTAAAGTGAGTGAACATTTTTAAATACAACTGTACAATTTCTACTTTTAAAGGTATGTGCAAACTTGTTCACTTGGTATTTATGCTGTCACTTTACCATCTCTTAAGTTAGTCATGTTATGTTATTTGTCATATTTATACCCAGTGAATGGTGTGGCTGTGAAGGTATAAACAAAAAGATGATAGCCTTCCCAATAGAGCTCACTATCTAAACCCAAGTGTAACAAATTTCCAATAACATATATGTTAAAAGGAAAAAGAAATAAATGTGCAGATAAGTTGAAAATAGTAAAATATGGTAGAATAGCAAAAATGCTGAGTGGGTTCCATCCCCTAAGAATATATTATTGTACACTCTGTAGAAATTCCGTAAAGATTTTGTTTGCTATAAATTCTTCGTGAAGGGTAAAGATTTGAACCAGCTGATGCTTTTGTATTTTTACTACCTCCTTGCTTATTTTTAAAAGAGATTATTTACATAATATACTTAGAAACTACTGCATAAAAGCTCACAAAGAGTATACTGATAATGTTAGAAGTTTCAGAGCAGTTTCCAGAGATCAGTTTAGAGAGGTATCACTCACTGCAGAACAGACAGGTCATTACAATTTTACCAGAAATTTAGGAACCAAGTTTACCAGTTTGTTTTCCAGAGATCAGATCAGTCTTCCGTCACCAAAATGAGTTTGAGCAACTGAATCTCTGTCTGTCGGCCACATTGCTGTGTATTAACTGTTTATGCTAGAAGATACCATAAACAAAAAGTTAGACTACAAGAGCAGGTCCTTGGGAAGCAGTCAAAGAAGATATTAATCAAAAGGCTTACAAATAATTATTTGTCCTACGTGCACTGAACTGACTCCTGTCCAGTGTGGGCTGTGTAATGCTCTTAAGTGGTGTTGAAGAAGGTGGTTGTTAAGGAAATTTCTAAATATGAATTTATCCCTGACATTAATCTTTGATATAAACAGTTACATTAACATAACATTGAGAACAAAATAAATAAAGGGAGCAGAGGTACATTCACCCAGCATATTGATTCTAATAGATCCCAATACAAGTAGAAGTATTCATTCTCTTAAAAGTTTCTACAATAGTTTAGCATATGATTTGAAACTACAAGTTGAGATTAAATTACACATTAGCTGATTGATTATTCCCAATGTGACTAAATTTGAAATTTCAAAATTTACTTTTAAAAAGATCATGGAAATGCCATCAGTACATACAATTCATTCACTCTCTCATGAAAATGAAATAAACTAGTTTCAATCTTGGCTGTTAATTTATTTTCTCTGAAAGATGTTAAAATGCTTGCTCAGTTGAGTCAATGGGACTCTGTGCCAGTTTAAAGCAAGTGTGAGGCCTCTTTATCTACCGAAGAAATAAAACTCACTCCACGCAGCCCTTGACTTTTGCTGTTCAGGATAAGCAGTTCTGTGAAGGACAACAAAATGCCTTTGAGAGGGCAGTCTTTCAATTTCCACTATTATCTCCTGTCTCTCTTTCCATCATCGATACATTCAGCACTAATTTTTTAAAACACAGTCTACTTCAAGTCTGTAACTAGAGCACAACTTCAATGATTTTATTAGCTAATTCACACTCATGTTTGAATGCAGTACATCTTTGTAATCATCTAGCCAGTTGGAAACTAGTTTTATTCTATCCTCTAACCAAGGTTGCTGGGCAAATGAAAGCCCCCAAAAAGCTCCAGGCATACTCACTGTCCTTACTCCCTCTCATAGTTACTGTTAAGACAAACAGCAACCAGAGAATTCTTCATAATAAGAATTAAAATTTAACAAGTTCATAACGAAAGAAACCAGAAGTGAGCATGGCAATAAGTGTGCAACGTAATGTGCATTTCTGTGAATTACTGTGCAACAAGTTTTAATGACATCATATTGGGAAATGAGCTAGTTAGGCTGTAACAGGGGAAACGTGCTCACTATGTGAGAAAACTCCAGGAAAAGTGAAAGAAATCCAGGGAACTGTTGCTCCGTTGTCTTTCTAAACAAACTCTCTGTTGGAGATATGCCTCTAAGCTACAGCTCTCCTTCAGTATTAGGGTAGGCTGCAGGCTTGCCTTGTCCTTCACAGTATCACAGTATCATAAGGTTGGAAAGGACCTCTGAGATCATCAAATCCAACCTATAACCCAACACTAACACCAACACTAACACCAACCATCATCTAAACCATGGCACTCAGTGCCTCATCCAGTCTCCCCTTAAACACCTCCAGGGTCGGCAACTCCACCACCTCCCTGGGCAGCGCATTCCAATGGCCAATCACCCTTTCAGTGAAGAACTTGTTCCTCACATCAAGCCTAAACTTTCCCTGACGAAGCTTGAGTCCATGCCCTCTAGTTCTGTCACTGGTCACCTGAGAGAAGAGACCAACTCTGTCCTTGCTTCAGCCAAAGAAACAGCCTAAGCCCAAAACAGGCTTTTCTTGAAAAGTTTTCTCTCCAAGCCTTTCTCTGTGTAAGTCAAGGACAAGAGGCAGAAATGCTGTGTTTGTAGTAGCATAGAATAAAGTCAAACCTGTGGCCTTAACACTTGTAGGCATGTCCACTACATCTACCTTCTTATATTCAATGAAATAATTATTCTTATAGGCTGAACTTCATGGTGCAAGATCTGGATTGTTGGTGGAGCTTTTTTTTTTCTGGGAAAAAAACATTTATATTTGATGAAGGCTTAATACAGCCTCACAATGTGTGCGTGGCACGTGTAACAAACCTGTTTTAAAGGAACACCTTCATAAAACCCTTCAAGTTTTAGCTTCCTTGCAGATAACCTTGATGCTATACTCAGCTGGCAGGAGGGATTAAACTGCATGAACATCAGTCTCACTATTCTGCTTCCCAGCCTGTGCAGAAGTCCCCTTCCTTGATTTTGCCAGTATTGCATCAAATAGAGAAAGTCTTTCAGGCACTTGAAGCAGACACTGTCTATATGTGGCTATCAGCCTCAGCATTAACCATTGCAAACTCCTTTTCTACCTCCCAGTAGAAAACTTTCTAATCACCTACAGCTTCTTGAGCTCCTCCATCCTATCCCTGTTGTCTAGCGACCGGACTGGGGTGCAGGAAATGCTTGAGCCACGGAATATTATGCAAATGGACTGTGGGACCTGAAGGGCTGTGCAGACAGGAGTTCCGGTGGTCCTGATATAGCTTGGCAATCCAAGCTGTGCAAATCCATCTGTCATTCATGCATTTTGTAAGCCAAGGTTTCAGTATGCACTAAACTGATGTAATCTGCTCATCTACAGCCTTGGCGTTTGAAGTGTCCTCAGCAAACCAGTGAGCTAGGGATTAGCAGTAGGCAGTAACATACTGCTAGGAATTAGGAACTAAGAACTAAGCCCTGAGGTGGAACTATTTCCTTGATATACTGTTTAAACTTCTAGATTGTCTCTGAGCAGCTTTTGATGACAATGAGATTCATTTCCATACCACGTAGGCATTTTGCTGTCAAAACACTACCCAGGACAGCCTTGCTGCAAATCACAGATCTTTCCCAGCCTTCATGAGTAGTTTCCTGAGCCAAGAGATAATGGGCTCTTGAGTGAAGTTGCTCCACGAAAAGTTTATTCACATCTTCTTAGCTGTTTGAAAGAGACGAAAAATTTCAGCATAGTAACTTAGTTGCAAACCAAAGCAGCTTCAAATGGAAGCATATCAGTACTTCTTTTTTAAAAGAAAACAAATCTTCCTCCCTAAATGTAATCTAGAAGTTTCACTTGAGCTCAAGGTACGTGAATCATGAAGTCCTTTTGGAGGGAAAATGGGATTTTGCTGGATTAACTTTAATCATAAAACCCCTTGGTCATTTCTAATAGTTATTCTGCATGAGAGAAGGAGGGACAGAAAAGAAAGATCTCTCAGTGCCCTTTTTATGTACCAATTTAAAGAAAAACAGCTATGGAAATGCAGTTATTTCAAATGAGTTCTGTTACTAATAAAACAATTAAATAGAAAGATACACTAAAAAGACATTCTGCGTGCAGTTATTAACAGTTCTATTGTCTATGCTATCAGATAATTTTCAACTAAACTTATAAAGCGCAGGCTGCTATGAAAATAGTTGTTTCTACCGCAACATAACACAATGAATCAGTCCATTTATTTCTTGTGATACTCTTTGCAAAATAGAACTGGCAGCCTTTATGTCTTGGCTAAATTCCTATGTGGGTAGGCATTTTTCCTCTCTTGAATCTCAAGTACATGTTTCTTCATGTCTCCTTGTCACACCTTCAAGCAAACTTTACAGCAAAGACAGAGAACTTTGTTTTATACATGTATAATAGTGTTGAGATGACTCCTCTGACTTCCAGTTTCTTCCAAAATCTAAGTGGATATCTACATGATTTTACTTGGATTAAAAAATAGTATTAACATGTCCAGACAAACACAATATTACTTAATGGACTACAGCTTTGACCCTTCAGTCATGTTCATTTTGTTTCAAAGACAGATGTTTCTCATTAACATGTTTCACATAGTTAGAGAATGGCCTCATTGTCCTGCTTTCTCGCTTTAATCAGAATTCAGAATGATGAAGGGCTGTGCCATAATTTGGCTAATTTTAGTCTTTCCCAGCGTATTTTGGTGGATTTAGTTTTCCCAAGATACATCTCTCTGTGCTACTGTGATTTTAAAGTTCTCTTTATGACCAAATAATATGTCAAAATTAAGATCCCGAATCATATTAATGCACGATATCCACAACACATCTCATCTGCTATTGACTTGCAGATAAATTTGGGAGGCATGCTATGGCATTTTGGAAGTGATTCCTTCTTGTTTAGAAGCAATCTTTTTTTGTACCTTAATATGCTTCTCACTTTACTTCATTTCACTTAACATCATTAATCAATTAATTAGAAATAATTACGCTTCCCCCTCTCAGCTACCATTCTTCTTTTTAACACAAAGATCTGGGATGTGAGGGTTTTCTCATTGTAGATAACCCATGACTCTCACCTTCCAGTACAATGTCCCCTCCTTAAAACAGTCAACAGATGATCTTACCACACAGGACAGCCTGTTTGTTGGACTTAAATCCTGTATCCTATATCAGCAAATAGTACAAGATCTCTAAAGAAAAAAAAAGTAAAAATAGAGAGATCTGCATTCATTTTTGTCTTGCACTCCCAGAAGCTTCTTCAAGTCTGTGACATTAGTACTATGATACTGCATAATAAACCAGTGCAGTGTTTCAATACCTCTGCAAGTTCACCTTGACTTCCACACTGTTCAGGAGAATTCATTTCACTTTCTGAAATCCCCAAAAATTCTATGTGTAACCAGGGGCCAGTAAAACAATATTTCTGTGTCTCAGTTTCCCAACACTAACAATGATGTAATAACTCCTCCCCTTTTTGCCTTTTGTCTGAATTGTTGAGGTTTTTCTTTTGGAAAACATTAGATTTAATTATGAGTTTGCATAATTTATAATACACTAGATTCCATCTTAGCAGATGTTTTCAGTTGCTGCTATTAGACAACAAGTATGATAGCATTAACAAAAGTAAGCATTCGCAAAACAAATTCCAGTCTTTCAAATATGCAGGCAATATCTCTCCTTTTTTTTTCCTAAAAAAAAAAAGTTCATACAGAGGCAAACATAATCAGTGTGTTTCAGCCAAGCTATTATCTTCTCCTGATAGTAATCACACTGGATGATATTCAAGTAAGTAAGCAGCATATAAAATTATTGAAATTAATTCCTATTGTTCACCAGACTTTAAAAAAAAAACAAACCAAACCAAAAAGTAAAAATCAGACAAATGAAGTTGGCTGTGTGTTAGTGAAAATTTAACTACAATTTGTAAATGACTCAATAAGTATCCTATAACTGATTTTATCTTCTGACTGGACGTTAATCAGTATCTCATGCAGTTGTAAAAGAAAAGGAATATGAATATGCCACGAATTGAGAAACTCACACCATTAGGAAATAATTACAAACAAGGTAAACAGCACAGTTTCCACAATATTCTTTTCCATTTATTTTGACCTCCTTTGCTTGGCTTTGCTCACTTCTGTTTAGCTTCTGCAGACTCATGTAGGACAACTAAAACAGATAAGGAATTTAGAAAATACTACATCTACAACACCACAACAGAGATAGTTAGGAGGAATGGGCAAATTACTTTTTCCCCAAAATCTCCAAGATCAGCCATGTACTACTGATAATCTGATATACAGTATGCTGCTGTGGTCAGAATATGACTGTTGAAGAACATTTATACCAGACCCAAAACATTGCTAGAAAACACCTAAATAGATCTCATAATTCTTTAAAAACTGTAAGTTTTTTGGTTATTAAAGGAATGCATTAAGCTCTTGTACTTTGATTGGTGCATGAACGAAGTGCTTTGTTCTGTTTCTGCTAAATTACATACTTAAAGTGTTCTTTTGTGCTACATTCACTCTTTTGAAAAATACAGTTTGAATTTATGAGTTAACAATATCATATGGAAAGAGCCAGTTTCAGAGTAAGAGACAGGTACCTTTATGAAGATTGTAGATTAACTTTGAAATTTAAAAAATACTTTAGTGGGTCAGTTCAGCATTCATTTTCTATTACAGTTGAAGGAAAAGTTTATTACAGAATACACCTTTATTTAATTTTTATGCTAAGACTTGAAGAAAATACAGTGAAGGTATGAAATTTGGCCTGCTTTTGGGAGGTGATTTCACTGACAACTTTATCTCAGGATTATTCCCACCATTTCATAAAGTCTGGATTTTTTCAATGTAACATTTTTTCAAGATGTGATGAAGTATTTGAGGTCTAACTTGCCTGAATGATGAGAGAAACAAGGCATGTCTCTGTCCTCAAAAATTCTGATTTATGAGAGGTTGCCTTATCCCTCTACACAGAAACAGTGTGTATGTATGTATGTATGCTGGAGGAAGAGTGATGTTGGAGTTCACAAAGATGGGAAGGGTAAAGAGGAGAATTGAGGACTGTTATCAATAGAAGGCTCTGTATAAGATGGTGCCTCAGAGCTCAGGTGTAGGACAAGGCGCATTGGATTAGCAGAGGAACCTTCTAGAGGTTTTACTTAGCAGCATGATTTCAGTGGTGCTGGGAAATGTGAAAATAGCACCAGGAGCTAGAAGGTGATCGTCGTAGGCTGAACCTACCCCGTGTTCTGTTGTGGATGTGATTTCTACTACACCTACCCTGATTAGTCAAAAATGTTTTGGAAATATAAAACAGTCAGGCCAACACTACAGGCATTGATTTTATACACACACCTCATCTTATGCCACCATTTCTCCCTGTATGAGCCCGTAGTTTTAAATCAATCTGTTTGCTTTCACTTCCTTATCAGGTAGAAGGAAGGAACTGGGGGTGAGAAAGAATCTAGGGAAAACCTAGTGAAGAACTATAATAACCTTGCTTTGAATTCCTCATAGGCATAAACGCAGTTGAAATTTCTGTTATGGTACTTGCTGTTATCGCTTGCATTCCCTGTAGCTGATCAGAACAGAAAATATAACTCTATAGTATTCAAATTCTTCTTGAGATTTGAGAAAACAGTCTGCAGCAGTTGGATACCCTAAGAATATATAATCCAAGCAGCTTTACTGTCTTTCCCACTCTCTTCTATTATCCCATATTCAAAACCACTTCACTTGTGCATTCTACTTAAACCCCCCCGTGCTACCAATATTTGCTATCCAGGTTAGGGGTTATCTGACAGTACCTGAACATACGATAAATTCATAGTGATACAATAGAAATGTCTAAAGCATGTACACTACTGATACATTCAATCTCCAAGCATCTGTGAGGCTTTTTTCCAAAGGAGCCTTTGTGACACTTTTCCTCATGTTATACTGCTAAAACAATTCTTTTTCCTGTCTTACGTATTATTTTCCCAGAAGGACAAAAGCCCCACTCATCTCCTGCCCTCATAACTGAAAATATCTCTTAGATTCATAAGATTTTACAGGTGCCTATATATTATTTTGTGTAATTTAAATGACTCATGAATATTTCAGGTCTCATTTTAAACTGTGTGCAATTTTAAGATGCGTGAGGATAAAGTAGTTTTCTAGTAGTTTTTAGCCAGCTAAAGATGAAAGACTTGAAAATAATGCAAATCTGTGTGCTGTGCATATGTGACAATTTTTACTAAGAAGTTAACAGATAATTTGACTAGGAGCAAGACACACTGTGGAAAGTGAGCTGATACATAAAAGTCAAGAAGGCCGAATCAAGGTCTGTATTACATTTAGCAAAAGTGATTTTTCCATAACAAGGTGATCCAACAAGATGGAGGGGTATTAGTGACCCTCTGTGCTTTCTAGGATCTGAAGGGATTTTTTTGCCAGTATCTTTCCCAAAAGCTCACAGTGCCCACACCATGTCAAAAGTGTGATAGCATCCAAGAACAGGGACAGAATGATTTATCTCAGAGCAATTTAAGACACTTGTTTTGTCCTGACTTAAATGTAAGCCAACAAAATTTCCTTCATTTTAATAATGGATTTTATTTTTTATTTCTGTTTATACTTCAATTACTTTCTAAAGAAAGGGTCATTTACTCTATTTCACATAACCACTAAATTATTTCCAAATGGAAGAAACCGTTGCTTTAAATGTATTACTTCATATTTCTAATCAGAAAAAACATAGCATGCCACATTTCTTAAGAAATTTTGTACATTGTACATGCAGATTCCTTAACTATTAGTGTTTTTATCCTCAAGGACTTGGAATTATACCTTTTTTCCTTTCTAGTTTGTTTTATGTATTGCTTACAGCTTTTGTCTCTGTTCCAAGGAAACAGGAATGTAAAAATGTGCTTAAAGAACATTTGAATCTTGTCTTCTATTAGTTAAATGTGAGCAGCTAAACTGTTTCAGATACAGTAGGAAAAAGGAACATTCTCAAAGTAATAGGTTATTCTTTGCACTCAGTATCTAAATATCCCTCAGATTTTCTGAAGGACATGGAAGCACCTGTGGAAAAAATACGCTGGCCATTTGAGTAGCATAAATGCTTCACTTACTGAAACCAATAGGGTAAACCAATATTTATCATCCCCTCAACTGACTACAACGTTGTGTCTATGGGACTCAACTTTGCTATGTGCTCTGAAGAATTCTATATTTTGCCTTGGTGCCAAAAATAGCCTTGTAAATACAGTTTTAGGTATTTAGAATGATAATGTCTGAAAATAATAGGCATGCTTACTCGAGGCAGTGATATTGTAACTTTTAGAAAGCTCAAGTTGACCTGAAAAATGAAAGATATATTCCCTTAGGTTATACATGCTTGTAAAGCAGTACTCTCTAGAAAATTACAAAATGAAGAGGTCTCATTAATATAATGTTTGCATTTTTAAATTATTTACCATCATATTTTAAGTTTAGAACTTAACATTGCCTGTCAAAATTTGAAATGTGAGCTGAAGAAAATCTTTACATAGAAAAATCTGTTACATAAAATACTAAAAATCCATTAAAAAGCAAATATTTATCTATGCTGCTAAACAGCACGGGAAAAAAAGCTAGAGAAGTTATAAACTTGGAAATACTAATCCTGTACCTGACAAGCTTTATCTGCATTATCCTTCGGTGGAGAATGATGGATATATCAGAGGCATCAGTGTACTGTGCCCTTGGCATTCACACCTGATGGTGATAGGAGACATCAGGCCTAAAGGACTTTTCTCACAGTCATCTCTGTTATTCCTAAATTCAGTATGCTTCCCTAATTCATACCAGGGACATGTACTTAATTTTTAACCTGAAAGGACTATAACCCTTTCTCAATTACAACTTACCTGTAAGGTACATACTACATGGAGACAAGTGGGGCTAATGGAGAGTTGTTATGCTGGTGGTAAAATACTCCTCACAATAGGATTTTCTGCAGGCCTTTGAGGGTACAGAAGCTGTGCTAAGAACCTTTAATATGAAACAGGTTTTCAACAAGTTGACTCTTGCATGGCTACTGTGATGCAAACTCGTTATTGGCTGCCTATACAGGTCTAGGAGAAAGACCAGTAATGTCAGTCAGGCTCTGAAAGCAAACCATAAAAAAAAACCAGTGAGGAAAAAAGCAGCAACAGCAGCTTTCAGGCTCTATACCCAAATATAAAAAAAATTATAGTATTAAATCTGGCATAATCAACTTGCAAGGAAGACTTTCTGAAATGGCACATGGCAGGGGTACTGGAGAGTGGCAGGAATGGAGAGTTCACTTTGGAAAAATCAAACAGATGGAAAATTTTGAAAAAAAAAATAGGAGGAAAGTTGTATTTTCTGGGATTACAATGGTGCTAGACCTCATTCCTGCAGAAGCATTGAAAATTTACAGGTGTGCATTCTCAGTAGGAGATGTCCAGTTCAGGAGTTCAACTTCTGGAGAAGAAAATTGGGGCAAAAACCAGTGAGCTTATTTTAAAATGTAGAAGTTCCTGTATTTAGGGAAGGAAAGCCTGAAATTCTTCAGGATACATATTTTAGCCATAGTCTCTGCTACACTGCTGATCCAGTTTGCATGTCTTATGGAGAAGGCACTGAAAACATTGGTGAAAGAGCCTGTTGTTCTATCTTGATCCTTAGAAAAGTGTTTGCATTGATGACAACTCTGGTTTTGGTTGGAAAGTTGCTGTAACCTCTGAAAGCAGCAAGATTGTGCAGGTGTGTTCATTATGACCTGAGACAGGTGTTACACAACCTCACTGTGTTCTCATTTTGCTCTGATTTTATTCCCATGTGGAAATAGGCACCCAATGCTATAAGTTGAAATTTAAAAAAAAATCCAAACAAGATTTCTTACATGGACAGAGTCAGCTGGTTACTTGGCTTCTTGAGGTCCCACAGGGAAATACCTCAAGATTTATTAATAGCATGAGTCATAGAGAATGCAGTCATAAGACTTCAGTATAAAGCTAAGTCTTAAGGTCTTCGGACGGTTAGTCAGGGAAGTTTCAGAAGCCAGATGGCAGCTTGGGACTCATCTCTGAGAATTCACTTGAATTTCCCACACTCCTTTCATTTCAGTTGCATTTTGCCACCTGTCTCCATGTGCAGTATGCATGATGCCTATTTTGGATTTAAGATCTAAAGGTGCCAGGCTGTATGAGAATGGCCATATTTTTGGTGACTTTTAAATTTGATTCTAACTTTACCATCCTTGTGGACCTTACATGGTATTTTGGTGAATATCTGCCAAAATGAATCTTTCCCAGCTGTTCTTACAAAGACAACAAAGTAAATGTAGATCTTCCATTCAGGGCAAATTGATATCTTCCTTTGGTGGTAAGCTGTCCTGGTGGGAGGGCAAAGGAAAGCAGATCTATATTGCCTTCAGCAAACTTAGTATTGTTCAGTTAAATGGCATGATATACAGTTATTAATAACTTTGGTTATTAATTTATTTTAAGAAAGAGAGGCGAAGATTGTGAGGCGGATCAAGCCCTTTCTTAGAATGACATAGGACTCATTTCTAGCTTTATCATTCAAAACTGATGAAAATACTTGCTTGAAAAAGAGACTGTGGAAATAGTATTATCTTTCACCTGTTTTCCTCTTATGCCTTCCCACAAGGTGTGTGTGGCACATTTACCAGACCAGTTACCTACAGTTGAATCAGGCATTTATCTCAATGGGAGCTGCTGAAAGGAGTGAGTTTTGAAAATGAGAAGTTGGGGTTTTTTTTAATTGATTTATATTGATCTGAAGATGCTAATTTTGCAGCCTGTAAACATTCATTTTTCTGGCAGACTGTATTATCTCCCAAAATGTTTCTTTTACTTAGCAAGGCTAATCATAATTCTCTAAATAATATATATACACATTCATATTAATTTAACAGAATTGATTGAACTTTTGCAATGGGGTCATGGGTTGAATTTATACTCTCTTACAGTTTATCTTTTGTCTTGTATGAGCATATAAAAAACATTTACTATCAATAACTGACAACAAAGTGAGTTGCTTTTGACTTAACATCTTACATGTTAAATCAAGGAAGAAAGCAATCCTAGAGTACAGAGCTGTAATATTATCCAAGAGTTTACTCCTTTTCAACAACAGTTTTGTAATATAAAGGTACCTAGGGATTTATTTGTGCTTTGTGGTATTGCCAATTATTTTAAATATAACTGTCTCTAATATCCGTACGAAGTACTTTTCAATCATTTTTAAAAACACTTCTGTCTAAATGAATGTGCTGGCTCGTAGTCCCACCTTACCCTGTCTGAAAGGAAATGTGAAGTTTTCTGGATGAGTGCTGTGCTGCAGTGTTAAGAACTATGACTACCATTTATTCTTTTTTAAGAGCTACAATGCAGAAACCAGCTTAATATAAATTCATATTGCTGCAGCTCTCATTAGTTTGCACACACACAACCTCTTCCATTCTTCTGTGTTCTGGGTTTGGCTGCCAAGAAGTGAAGGCAAATCATCACATATAAAAATTAAAGAAGCCATCGTATTGCAGTCACCACTTCTATACCCATGGAAAAAGTCGTTCAGTGTGCAATCTCGTAATTTGTTACATTCCACAAAATATGTTCAAAATTACACGAAGGGAAGAGGCTTCTGTAACACACATTAGAGATCTTCCAATAATCCATTTCCTATATCATAAGGCAAGAAACTAAGGATGATTGCTGTAAGTCTTACTGCATTGTTACTTATAAGTGATTTAGAGTAATACAAAGCACAATTTCCTTTCGTATGCAGAAATATGAAATAAATCTATAGTAGAAATATTTTATTCTTTCTCTGAATGCTGATACTATTTTTCTTCCTATCTATTGATCTATTTATAGTATTTCTATTGATCTGTTTATAGTATTTCTTTTGGAAGTTTATGTGCCGCTTTCCTTAGCTGTTCAATAAGTCTCTTTTTTCCAGTTTAACCTTTTGGTCAAATTCTCAACAACTCTGGAAATGGAAATAATTTCATTGTTTTTACAAAGGCTGTGGTAATTGATGCACATTAGGGTTCCAATCTGCACGAGAATAAGCAGAGTATTCCAAACTACATCCTGTCTGCTGATCTCAGGATCCAGTAAATTTCAGTAAAAGTATATCTGTAAGAGAGAGTAATATATTATAATTTTCCTTTATAACAAAAGACTGAAATACTGCCTTACTTTACCATTTTGAGAACTGTCTTTGCTGGTTTTAGTCTTCTATCACAAGACTTTCCAGCACTCTGTTAGTTAATAACATTATTCACAGTCTCTAAACTTAGTCTTTCGTTAAGACTGAGATATTATTTGTCCAGCAGTTGCTCCTGTGGTAACTATTTTACGATCTCAGGATTTCCAAATTCTATGCATCAGTATGCCAGTCTTTATGTTTTTTTAGTTTTAAAGTTTCTGTGCTTGGCACTGGTTTAGATGTTAACATCCTACTCCTAACTCACAAAACTTGTATCCCTTATTTTATTCTAGTTCCCTATTGAATATTTGTTGCCATAACACAAATAATATTTACAGGAGGTGCCTAACCACATGTATAGATCAGGACACATTTCCCAAAAAATCTCCAGTGCTGACTAGTTCTGCTGGCTCTCATTTAGTGTCTTATTTATGTTCTTTACATCTCAAAAGTCCTGTGATTCAACCACTTACTAATCTAGGAATATATATTCTGAAATGCCTTTTCACTAATTATTTCGTATTGTATTCTGAGGAGGGTGGTATGGGGCTAAGTGGTCAAAGCTAACCATATGTACTCTACAAATGAGTTCTTTTTCACATGTACTTCCTCTTTGTTTTACTGACTATGCCTTTAACTGATTAATTTTGCCCCTATCAAAGCTTGCGTCTTCTCTACTTATTAAACATGGTGTTCGTCAAGCAAAGCGAGCATTAATGTCGTATACACTTGCATCAGGATGACAATAAATTGATCTTTCATAATGTAATAAGAGATTGGTATCTTGCAAACACTGACATTACATGGAAGGATGCTAAAACAGAAGAAGTATGTATCAGCTTTCTTTTCTCGCTGTATTTTGCCAGTTGGCAAAATTACTCAAGAGAGATCCTGAATAGGCAGGCAAGAAGTAAGTCTAACCTGTGGGCTAACCAATGTATCTGATGTTCTGGTCTTGCAATGGTATATATAGGGACCTGGCACCCCAATTTAAATCAGGGCTGTTATTGGAAGAGGCCTGGGGCCATGGAGTATGCATTGTTCTGAGACTATGGTTGATTGAATGCAGACAGACTAAAAGCAAAGCTCCTAATTTATAACACTCAAATTCAAATAGTAATATTTATTCCTAAACACCGCAGCACTTCTGTTGGGTTTCACAGCTACGACTGTGATATTCTTTTGAATGTCTAAAATCGTTCTTTGCACCAAGGAAAGTTTCCTCTTGGATCTATAGCCAAGCACAGGACACATCTTCAAAAGACAAGGTTATAAACCCCAGGTGCTAAACAAGTTTTGCAAAAAAAAAGTCAAATGAAATATTTACCTTCTTCCACCACAAATTCTGATGTTTAAGATATTGAACAGAATAACGACTCTGTAACTTTTTTTGGCAAAATTTTCAAACAATCATTGCAAACTTCACTTTCTGGTACAAATGCCAGTTAGCAAGAGTGTAGAGTAGACAGAAGTCCTAGTGGGTGACTGTGAAAAGCAAATCAACAAGTATTTAAGCAAACCAAGAAGACATAAATGCATAAGTGATTACTCTGAGTTTTCTGCCACACTGATTACTGAGAATACTCTTTTAGACATCAACACTACTCATGTACAAGCAGAATAAGCTAGGTGGAATAGAATTCCACAGGAGAGTTGCTGCTATGAAATAGAAACAAGGAAAACTCCCTCCCTCCGAGGGGGGAGGGAGTGAAGGGGGAGCAATTAAATAGGAATAATATTTAAAGAATGCCCAATATTAAAATGGCAGCGTCAAAAATGCTTTAGCCTGCCTAATTCTAGCTAAATCAAAAAATTCTAAGAAAGCACTTTAGTTTTATGGAACACAGACTTGAGGACATAACAATCTAAGGCATATTTTGGCTCGCAACCAGACAAACATTGAAGCATGTGATTCTGTTCAACACTCTGGAACTCCACTGACTTCTTTACTGGATCAGTATGTACAAACTAGACAGAAACATGGAAAGCTCATTCTTTGCCTTCAGACATTGAGGAGGAGAGCTGGTGGTAACACCTGGTGAAGATCAAGGGCTGAGTTCCTGGATTTTTACGCAAAGGCAGGTAGGAAGGGGAAGAGATACTCTCTATGCTTCTGAGCACAGAGAAGGAGCTCAGATACTGTGCAGAATACACAAGCTCAAATCGATGCAACACTCCAGTTATGCAGCTACTTGGTGATTTGTCCCCTTGAAAGGGATTGCCTTAGCACAGGAGGACATAAAAATTTATTAATGGAGCCAACAAATAGAGAAGAGCAGAAAAAGACCAACAGAATGAGACGGTTTATTTGGAGGAGACAGAGTCCTCTAAAGGAACCTATAATTATTGTGGAAAAGAAGACATTGAAGGAGAATAATTGCAGAAACAATGCAAATGAATGGCTAGAGAGCTCAGCTCTGCACAATGTAGATGGTACTTGAATATGGATCTGAAAAATACACTTTATCCCTGAGATGTTGCTCCATAAAAATTCCAAGGAGTAGAGAGAGATGGAGGTGACGGTGCAATTTTAGAGGTAAATTTGCAACATTGACAGAAAAAAAGAAGAAATATACAGCCCTTTGTTGCATGAGAAGTCAAAGAGAAAAAGTTGAGGACACATCTGTAGAACAGGGCAAAAGTAGAGACTGACTGAAATGAGATAAATAATGTGCAAGAGGAGGTTTATTGTACTAGAGTATGAAGATAAGAAACAGGCAGAAATAAAACATTGCATAGCAGTAAATAAGAGAAGAGCAACATACATCACGAACACAAAAAAAAAAAGAGAGGGAAACCAAGAAGTCAAGGATTAACAAAAATAGAATACAGGGTGTCCCAAGAGTGAACAGTGCGAGGAGGATGATAGGCTTACTGGAGGGCTAATGATGCCTATCAGCACCATGGAGACTAGCCAGAAAACCAAGAGGTAAAGAGAGAAAGGACTGATCAAGAAAAAAATTCTGTGTAATAAAAGTCAAAAATTTGGGATAAATTAAAAGTGATGAAAAATTAAGCAGGGTAGAATTTGAATTTTGGTTGGGGTTTTCTTTGGGTGGACGGGGGATGGGCAGGAAAGTTTTTTTTGTCAATAGTGGAAGATTCTTCAGACATTCCAGAATTCTGAAAGAACTGCACATAGACATCTGGCAGGGCAACACGTTGTAAAAGGATGAGCTACCAGTTTTATACAGCCATGAAGAAAATACTGGCACTAACTAGTAAACTTTTTCGCATGGAAGGTGAAAATATCAGCACCAGTTTCTAAATCCTTTGTGAGATCTCAGTACGTTGCATTCTTCTGGTCACTTGTTTTCAGGAACAATGAAGCAGATGAGGACTGCCAGGAAGTTCCCAACAAAGGAGGCAAATGTCATCAAGAGATTGCACTCTATAGTTGTAGTGGGTTGGCTCCAGCTAAACTGCCACCCAATTGTTTGCTCACTCCCCACCCCAGTCAGACAGAAGGGAGAGCTGGAAGGGTAAGAGTGAGAAAATCTCACGGACTGAGATAAAGACAGTTTGATAAGTAAAGAAAAAAAGGAAAAAAAAACCCCCTAAATAATGCAAAGTCAATCACTCCCCACACACATCCCTCCAGCAGACTGATGCCCAGCCATTCTCCAAGTTACCTTTGAGAAACTCCTCCACTGCTTTTTATGCTGAGTATGATGTCACATGGTATGGAGAATCTCTTTGTCCATTTTGGGTCAGTCGTCCTGGCCAAGTTGCCTCTCAGCTTCTTGTGTACCACTAGCCTACTCACTGAGGGTGGCAGGGATGAGCAGAGTGGAAAAAGAGAGGATAGAGCTGGTTTAGACTGAAGAACGGTATTGTAAGCTTATGCACACATAAACAAGAGGTGGTTGAGGAACTGTAGGTTCAGGATGTAAATTCTCTAAAAATTAGAATACCAGTCAAAATAATAGTAATAAAGATAGTGGACATTTGTAGATAAAATCAAATTGCACAGGAACCAAATTTCCTTACTTATAAATATCACATCTGAACAATTCACTGAGAAATTTATAAGCAAAATTTAATAAAGAAATTGAGGTATATGGCATGTAGGCAAAGACATGACATTTTAGCTTTCAGTACTTTCCTTCACATGTAATTTAAATATTGTAAAGAGCTATTTTCTTTTGACTAACTTAGACTATAAAGTTTGTGAGACCAAAACCAGCAAATTCATCAACTGTTTCTGCCTTGTTAATGAAAAGTTATGTCATGTTTGGTTCTTCAAAGAAAAAACAGCACTACTGTGGCTTAGATTTTACTCAGTGGTAACTGCTCTTAAAATGATTCATTTTAACTTCATTATAAGCAAACAATATTCCTTTACCAAACAGATTATTTCACATATCATAACTCTCAATTGCATTGTGGAATAACATATATTCACTTATAGAAGCTTTAATACTTAGTCTAGAGTTGCAGGTTATCAGGACACAAGCTCCAGATAAAAAGCTGTTATGTATTGAATTACGAGCTGCTCCCTTGTCCAAAGTTCAAGCTTCGATTAAAAAGCTGTAAGTATCAGAGACATAATAAAAGCAGAGAAGGACTAGTTAATGATTAAAACAAAGTAAGAAATAAAAAAAAGCAAAACAAACTGTCACTGGCAAAAGGAAATTTAAAAATTACAACAATGTGTGTCCAATGTAGAAGAATTATCTGTCAAGGCATGTAAGTGATCTAACATTCCTGAGGTTGTTGAATAATATTTTGGATGAAATAATCAAGAAATCGAAGAAGGAAATGACCCTAAATTGTTGAAAGGAATGTATTAGGTGATCTATTGGCTGTTAAGAACCTCTTTCTCTGTAAACAAATGGAATATATTTTAGAATATGCATGTAGTATATATTTATATATTTTACAATCAGTACAAGTTCTCTATTACTTCTAGAAACTAAGTGTTTATTTCAAACTAGCCATGATTATTTCATTACGTAAAATAGTTACTTATCACGTTTTTAAAAAAACAAAGATCAAGACAAGTACATTGATCATAAAGAACACAGTGTTCCATTGTCATCACAGTGAATAATTATTCAAAAAAGGAAAGAAATGACAAACTAATGATAATCCTGGCCCATTATTCATCAGGTACTGTAATGTATTATCTTCCTGACCTTGAACACTTTGTTCTACAGCATAAATTTTACAATGCAGTTGAACATAAATCAGCTTTTTAAGGCACAATATTGAGAAACACAATAGTGGTAAATGCTTATGGACACAACATAGGTCTTTTGTATTTTCATTTGAAGCCACCTCATCTCATTTGATAATAACTGTCTTGTAAAAGGATCAAAATGTTTGCCTATTGTAAAATGTTTCTAATACATTTCAAATAATTTTATCAAAATCTGCTTTTAAAAATTAAAACATAAGATTAAACCATGTTTTCTTCAGCTGTGGCCAACAAATCACATTTTAAATTTCCTAAAATGTACTTTGAATTTCCCTATGAGGCTACCTTTGAACTTAAATTAAACAAATACAGAAAAAGCAAAAAAAAATTTAAAAAAGTTTTTTAAAAAGATTGTAAAGTACAATAGAAATAGTATGCCTATTAAAAACAAACAAACAAACAAACCCAAACCCATGACAAATTTCAGATCAAACAATATCGACTGTGGAAAGGTTTGGAAAGGTTACAGTTCATCTCTCACACAATAAAATCTTTTATTTAGTTCTTTTGACTATAGTAATTTCTTTCACATTACGTTCTTGTATGTTTAGAAAAGACAGATTATATTTAATATTTTATGTTTATTACATGTTTTAGATTTCCATTTTTTATGGAAAGAGTAACAGGCTGTTGGGTAAGAATAGCACGGTATGTTCCATACTGAAATAGTTCAGAAGATGGATGAGATATTCTTTGCTCTGGCCTTACTTTAATTTAGATTATCTATTTATCATTCATTTACATACTTTTTATTTAACAGGTTTTGGACACACAGCTGACAATAGGGTCTGGCACTGCTTCCCGTTATTGAGGGTATAAGTTTATGCAGTTATTAGGTTACTACACTGTTTCAGCTGTAACTTTCAGCTGTAACTTTTGTTTGGAAACAAAAATAATTCCATTGTATTCAATATATTTTCTATTTATGAGAGTAACAAGTATTTGTTACAAATACTCTTCAGGAGTCCCCTATGACACAGGAGATCATTACTCTTCTGGGTTTGCCAGCAGATGTTTTCGCAACAGTTAGGTAGCTTTCAGGAAGTTAACTGCAAACCTGGCAATGCAAGGATTAACCTCCCATTTTGATATTTTTACCACTGCACAGTGCTAGCTCTTGTTGTGTTATTTTTTCTGGTCCAGTTTTAAATACTCACTTGCAAGCCAGTATATAAATAAACCACTGCTAAAGAAACATTGTTTGAGCGAGTTAATATATGTGTTGCACGTACAATAAGATATAAAACCCTGGGCCAAAAGCAGAGTGGTTGATAATTAACCTTGCTCTGTGAAGAAACTGTATCAGCTCATCAAAGGGCTTGTGACTGTGGATCAAAGGTTTCCAGGCTGTGCACAGCAAAGCTTATGCTGATGGTCAACGCACAGTTCACACCTCCTCATTTCCAGTTGTCAGACTCCACTGACAGAATTCACAAATGCATACTTCCAAGCATTAGAAGTACATACACTATGTAAAGAAGTATAAATATATATTATATCTAAATATTATATTCAAGATCTAAACACACACATGAGATGGCCTTCAAAGTATTTGATGCAGATTTATCATTGTAGGTAACTCTTAGAATTTGGATGGTGGTTGGTAACCAGAGAAAAGATATCCAGGATGGAAAACAAAACAAAAGCTCTTTAATAGTTTCCCTGCATCAAATTGCAGTCTGCAGTATGAAGAGATAAATAAATAGGGAGCCCAAGATGAGTTCAGATTTTTGCAGTGTATCTTCAGCATCTGATTTTCTACCAACTGTTTTGTAAAGTGATTATATATTTCTGCAAGCTACAGATCAGTTGGTCTTTTAATCTGAAAACAACAACTACTCTTGCCTTGGTTGGACGCCTTTTCAAATTTGTTGTCAGTACTAAAGCCAAATATTGTGTAATCAGATTGTGACAAGCTGTCATCTTGGTTGTGTCTTTCAGAAAACACACCTGAAAACTATTCGTCTGCAATATCAGCTGTATCTTCTTCTGAAAAGCCATTTCCTTTGCCTTTTAAAGAATGAGACGGGACTAATCATCATCTTCCTGTGGTAACTACAAATCAATTTTAATTAGACAGTAAATACAAATTATTTTTACTACTAGAGCTGGTATTTTCCTCCAAGTTGCTTTAGAGAGTAGATCCTCTCCCACCGTCCTCCACTGCATCAGAGACCACAGTCCTTTATTCTCTCTTTCTGTGACTAGGCTCAGTCTGGTCAAGAATGCATCTGGGCTGTAGTCTCCATAAGAACTCTCAAGTCATTGGAATTGTTGCGTTTAAGGACCTCAATCAACTGTCAAATGTCATTGTAATGAAAAAAGCCCACCACATATGACCACGTTTAAATCTATATGCTGAATTATGCGTATGAGAGGTCACCTTCTATGTCCACTCCAGCTTCCTGTCTTGGAAAACTGTCCCTGCTTCTAGGCCCTATATGCCCTAGTTGCCCTCTCCTTCTGCCCCTACAGTCAAATATCTTTGCTGAGGTCTGACTTTTCCCCTCTCTCTCTCACTCTCCCGGGCAAAAATGTGCTGTCCTCTGATTCTCATTCTAAACTCCATTTTTTTCCTTTCCCAAAAATGATGTAAATCTTGAGCCTTTGGTTGAAGCTTAAATGTTTAACAACTGCTTGTTTTAAACCAACTTCCCAAAACAATTGGTCTATCTGTCCCTACATTGTTGTACATAATTTACAGTATATTATTTATAGTGCAGCAGTACTGAAAGACATCCAAATTTAGGATCCAAGTGGGGACATGTTAAAACTGCAAATCACATTCCAAAAATATTCCAAAGGAGAAGGTAACCTTTCTTCCACACCTTAGTGGCTCACTTGAGCAAAATCTTAACTGTAGCAAGAGGAAGCTTTCCTATACACAAAAAATTACATCTACACACTACAATGTCTACAGGGTGAGTGAGGAGAAAGGTGGAATTTTCAGTACAAGAGACTTTGTGGGAGTTTTATTTGTTTTAAAAGAACTGTAGGTATTTTATGTTAAGCAGTTGAACCTTTCTCTTGCATTACACTCTATCGAACTGGCTTTTTTAAAACAACTCCTTGGCTGTTTATACAGTGTGTGACTCCAAGGTATATATTTTATATATCTATATGATTTTATGATTTGATAGCTTGTACCACACATTTACCATTTATATACATACACATGTAAACAACATATGTATCGTATCTAAATAATCGTAGGGTCTTTTCCCCCCCACCTAAATGATGGGTATACCTACTTCTCAAACTAATGGTCACTGTTTTTTTCTCTTCTAGTGCTTATGTACCAAAGACAACAGCAGCTAACTGCAAGTGGGCAGAAGTTCTGAAAGATTTGGAGCGGATTAAGACATCCAAAGTAAGTTCATTAAAAAGTCAATATTTCATATAATAATAGGAATATAGCACTGTACTCAGCTATGATGTGTCAGTGACAGGGAACAAGAAAAGGGATGGTATTTCTATAATGCTGTTTCAAAAGAATAGGAGGGAATTGGAGCTGCCCACTCTAGAATTAAACATTATTTTTTTTCTCACTTTTGCTGAGAAAAGGGGCAGTGGGCTTGAGAGTTAGCTCCTTTGGGGAAAATATTGTGGCACTCGATTCTGATGAGTCCTCACTGTGAAGCCCATTCTGCAGGTTATGAGGTGACTTTAAGATGCCTTGACTTGCTGGCTTTCCGTACCTGGATGGATTGGGCCTTTGAATGCTAATCCATGTCTTGCAGATTTAGCTTTATCATCTCTAAATCTGTTAGTTAATGTTCCAAATTCTAACTCTTGTTTTCTTTTAGGACATTGATGTCAGTTTATATACTGCAAACACAGATGAGGATGTAAGTAAACTTAAAATTTGACCACAGCTGGTCTGATATTTCTTTACTAGCAACTCGCTTCTGAAGCAACCTTGGTCTAATTTGAGAAAATTTCAGAAATCAAATAATTTACCTTCAAAGGAACAGTTCAGTTAGTTAAAGTACTTATGATAAATTATAAGGCATGATGCAAAATTATCTTATCAAAGAAAACACTGCTAAAATAATGTTGGTATTCATTTGTAATTTGAGGGAGGGAAAAAGTGACAAAGAAAATACTTTTAAATGTGAATATTTAATGCCATGCACTATTTAAAAGAATAAAATACTGGAAAAGTGAAATAAGGAGAGTAGCTGTCAACATCTACCTGTGCATTTTGCAGCTTTTGTCATTCCTTAGCTTAGCAGAAAATACTCAGGCACTCTCAAAGATTACATTTTTAATAGTTGGAGATTGTAATTTTTCCTGCAAAGGATGAACTACATAAATTTGTCAATATAATACTTAATATAATCAAGGAAAACTATGCAAAATATGACGATCCTAAACTCATATTCCATGAATTTAATCCTGAAGAGGCTGTTTCATAACCTGTTGCCATGGTCCTCAGCCAGCACTCCATGGGACACATCCGACCAAGCAAATGAACTCAGTCAGTACCCTGCTCATACCAGCCCCCTTTGGTATAGCTCTGGTGGAACTGGCTGGATTCATTGCTGTGGTAGTAGCCTGCTTCTGAGATATTGCTTCACACAAGGATTGTGCCAAAAACAGACAATACATGAATATTGTACATAAAGAGTTAATGAAAGATGTCCTAGAGGTGTTGCACAGATTACCTCACTGCAGAACAGTCTTAGAATACTACAGAACACAGCAATGTCGATGCGTTCAGTGGATCAGGCAAGCCTGAGAAAGCTCAGTCTGATGTGTCTGTACAGTTAGCCCTGTGCATGACAGGAAAAAAGGTCACAAAACATGCACAACCATATCTGCATGCACATTCCCTTAATTGAACTGAGCCTAACACATTAGACTAATCCATTATAATGGCCAATAAAGGCAGGAAGATTTTCTTAAAATGGGGCAGACTGCTACGAAACTCAGATAACTTGGGACTTAATCTTGACTTTACTGTTGACTTGATAGGAAAATCACTATCTTTGCTTCTTTTTCTCAATTTGTGAAATACAGGTAATCCTTTCTCCTCTCCTCCACCTGTTCTGAATTCAGACCTCTGAAAGAAAAGTGCTAGAACTAGTAAGAATAATACTAATTTAATCCACTACTTTTAATTATATACCAAATTCCTATCCCAATTAATTATTTGCCTATTCTTTTCATCAAGACACTATGTTTCACCTCATCTTAGAAAACTGGCTGCCCTTCATGTTTTGAGCTCTCACAGTCAATCTTTGCAGATAGTTAAAAGTGTTTGAATAGTAAGAAGCAATATCCAGTAAATAAAAATCAGCATGTCATGGTAAATTATGTTTAACATTGACTCATTCCTTTACAATTGCAAAAATATTACAACTTCCTGTTTTTCAGAAGGAATGCCAAGAACCTGTAATGAGATGCTTTTTCTTAGAGATGAAAGTTATCGTTCAAGAATGTCATATAAAAAAATGCAGTAAAACACAGGATGTATTGAACATATTGAAAAATGGAAATGCAAGCTTAGAAAATAACAAGGTAGGTAACACCAACAGTCTGTGGAAGAAAGGGAAACTGAAAGTGTTCCTTGAGTAGCAGAAATATCTCTTTTGTTACGTAAAAGGTGAGGTGGTACAGGTGTAAACAAATGGATCCAGTAGCCTGTACACACAACAGTGATAGATCTATACATACAACAATAAAAAGCAGCATTTAATAGCTGCTCATCTCAGGTATGCTCAGACACATACAAAAAAGTATCCTAATTGTCAAATGGACATCCACTTGCTTCTCTCACTGAAGTGCTGATCTTACTCTGGAGCTGCACAAAACTTAAGTACTATGGAAGCCTCCAGCAGTGCTCTCTGTACCATTGACTCCGTTGGAGTTATTCACAAACCAGGACAAGTTCTCCATCAGAAAGAATAAGTAAGTATCCTGCTTTATCATTGTGTTTTCTTTTTCAGAACTCCACAACATCAGCAAAATGCAAAGAATGTGAAGAGTACGAAGAAAAAAATTTTACAGAATTTATACAGAGTTTTGTAAAGGTTATACAGAGGGAATGCAAACACTGACCAAAAGACACAAGCTGGGAAGTAACATTCTTCCATGAACATGTCTCAGATAAATTAGGTTATCAACAACAATAAGCTGGAAAGAACTTTACTTAAAATCGTACTTCTGTAGCACAATGAGTTAAGAAAGAATAATGAAATGCCTGTAATTCAGAATGTATTCATAATTGAATGCATGCAAATTATATTACAAGAAATATAAGTGAAAGAAATTTAACAAGTTTTAATGCTGCTTGACTTGAACTGTCTTTATATTTTGGTAAGTCCACCAGAAAATTAATCCTGCCTAACGTACCAACCTTGCAAGAAAATTCTCTATGAAGTTTTCAGGATATCTGCAGTGGGAACATCCTCGTGAATCTCAGATCAGAACTAACTGAGCCGAGTTTCAGAGAAAAGCGCTTTTATAATTATTATTATAAAATTTTCATATCCTGGTAAAGCATTTGGCTATTTTTGTTATCTGAAATCTATCCTTTTACTGTCTGTGCTCCTAGAACATCCTAGCTCATCTCTCACTTCTGTTGTTAGTTATGTCTGACAGTTTTCTTTGATTTTATATTTTTCTTATTAACATTTCCTCAACCAACTAGTGTCAAAACACAGGCTGAGACCTATTTATCTTAAAGGTTTATTGGCTATCTCAATATATTTATTTCTAACATGGTTTTCAGGTAAACCCAGTTACTTGTTTTACCTAAGAATTCAAAGTATGAAATTAGAATATTTATTTAAAGATTCCTTTTTATCTTTTTTTCTCTTTTGTACAATGGTAGTGTAAGGGTATTAAAAATTATCTTCAGTCTTCTCAACAGAAGGGAATACTAGTGCTTGGTTCCACTGTTCAACAACAGAACACACTTTGTTTGTTACCTCTGACACAGATACTACTTTAGTCATTATGGTAATTACTATAGTTCCTGTAGCTATTTCCAAAGATTTCAGTCTGAAATTCAACCAAAGAAAAGTGGCATAAATTTCATTCTCTGCATGAAGGTGACCAAGTCTCTTGCACATTTTTTTTTAAATTTAAGTGGTAGAAATATTTCTTATCTACTACCTATCAAAGTTTGTAACTTTGGTCTACTTTTGGGATAAGAACTTTGAAGGCAGAAATCACTTTTGACTAGTTATTGAATCATGATAACTAGATTTCTAAGACTCAAACCTGTCCCCTGGTAGTTCTGAAATGTTGCATAGTCTTCTTTCAGCTCTTTTTAAAGTAACTGCTTTCTTTATGATTCATAACCATGTCATGCCAACTGATATCCATAATAAGCAATTCTTTCCTCCAGGCACCTCCACTTGTCCATCCTCATTTGATAAATGACTGAGTCATTCTGCTGTCCAATTACCAAGAAGGAAGTCTCAATCTCATTATGGAAACATATACTGCTCGATACTCTCTTATCATGGAGTTACTCCCAAAAGTCTATCTTTAGCACTTACAGGAGCTGAATCTCCAGTAAACTGCATGAGAAAGAACATAAATGTGAGCACAGTGGATGTCATCTTCCAGAAGACTTATAAGCTAACTGATTTGTACGTTCATAAGCACATGGATATCAGATTTTAAGACTAGCAGAGGTATCACAGAAGAAATAAATTATTTGCTACTACCATATGTCAATGAAAGAAATGTTTATTACATAGTGAAGTAATCTGGTCCCACATTTTAATTTTTCCTTAAAACAATGGTATGCATTGAACGTGATTTTCTCTTACCTGACGTCACATGCATAGGCAGATTAAAATTGTGGTCTTTAGTCAAAGAGATAAAAGGATTTTCCTTATTTTTAGCTATAAGGGAGCTTGACACACAGTCCAGCAATACTCCTGATGGGAGAAACAACCAGCTCTTTTGCTCTTCATCTTGGACATTGTGAAAAATCAGTCACACAATTAATTTTTTTCTGTGTTTATTGAATCACTTAACCAGTGGCAAGTATGATAAATAATGTGAATTTGCCTTTCTGAAAGAATATGGCTAAGTCTGTGACCACTGAGCTTGCCACTGTTAGCCACTTTCTGTTGGAGATTGGCCATATCTCTTTCATATTTCATTTTGCCTCCACCTGTTCCAGATGGATATTCTAAAATTGAAAAAGACATTTGTTAATCTAGTTCCCCAGCATTTCTCCTGAGGTTTTCCTTTTCCTGAGAGCTAAGCTGCCAATTGAAAGCTTTACCACATCTTGAATCCCACAGTTATAAGACATATTCTGTAGGAAAAGACTCAATATGACTAAGACATGGATGAATCTGATCTGACTCAGTACTGCAGGCAGAACAGTAAAGACTAATTCAAGGTGCCTTCTTTTGAAATAAACATCCCCAGGCTGAGGAAGGTATTTCTTCTACAGAAAGTTGTAGTTTACATGGCATTTATCATTTAATCCTTTTCAACTACTCTTGATAACTACTCTTGATAAACATTACGAAAAAAATTAGTGTTATGTTTTCTCTAATTAATTCAACTCAGTTTGGGACAAAGGTGTCTCACAGCAGAGTGTTCCTATGTTCAGAAAGAAAAATAACTCTGCTTTTTCATACCAGAAAAGAAAAATAATGCTCTTCCACAGAAGCTCTGGATTACATAACTCTATGTATCCTGAGTGGCCCTTCTTAAGCATTTACCAATATAGATGAACGTGTCTGTAATAATTAATCACTGCTGAGAGGTACTGTTCCATTTGCCCCTTCTTTAACCAAGGAGATGCTATTTTAATGGACAAGATGCCTTCAGTGAGAAGCCAGCAGGCATGGACAGATTAAGATCGAGCAAGGAGCAGGCTGAGATTATTGCAGGTCTGTAGTTGATGGTCCGTTTTGCCCAGGCAGAAACAGGTAACTCCTCATTTGGCTTGAGTGGTGGTATCGGTAGTTTCCTTTTTTCTCCATTCAAATCTCCTTTTAAGAATTCACTGATGCTGGTTTATTTGGAAATAAGAATCACTGCCCAGTAGGTTTTGTCTCCAGGTAAAGTGACTAGGACAGAGGCATGTTGCAAAGCAGCTCTCTTCTGACACATATCACGAGATAATCACATCACTACCCATCCCAAATACGTAAATTATACGTACAATTGTTACATATACTGATTTGTCTAGACAGCTGGATCACAGATATTGTGATTCCACTGTTCTCTAAACCCAAACGAAGTGCTCTGTTATCCTTATGAATCTCTTTGCCTCCCGTCCTTTCCAGTTTAATGTGGGCAATGCTACAACAGGATGGAGCTATTAATACTTTGTTGTGTTTCTCGTGAGAGGAAAAATGTAACAAATATATGGGAACAATATCATAATAAAGTAATTTAAGGTCAGCCTGTCTGTAATTAGCAATAACTCCAATGGTATAATATTTTCTTTTCTAAAAATTGTACTCAAAGGTGACTAAACTGGCATACCTCTTCCTCGTAGTATTGGAAAGCCAGGAAAAATGAAACATCCACTCTAGGGGTGAAAGCAAAGAGAAGGAAAGAAAAGAGAAGTGAGAGCCACCTTAAACAATAACAGCAAAAGCAAAATTAATCCAACTAAATGTTAATCTACTGAATCAGTTATTTCTAAGTAGCAGGATTTGGCAAGAGGCTGGATGGAAGTAGGGATGCACCCGCAATTTCAAAGCTAAACAGTTAATATCAATGAGTACTTCCTGCAATTGCTGTCAAATCATTCACATCTTCGCCCAAACAGGACCAAAGGGGGCTTTTGGAAGACTTTGGAAATTCCCATCTGGAGTCCCTCATGCAAGGTCATGATGAGATGTCTTGGCAGGATGCTTAAGAACGTGAGAATGAACTAGCTGCTCAAAACAAGTGGATGAAGCCAAAGCAAGGGACACAAACTTCATTTTATCCTTAGGTCAGTATTGGTGGTTCTTGAGAACAGAAATAAGTTCTTAAATAGAATACATTTTTATCCAAAGTGGCCTTTGCTTGCAGTTCACCCATACAATGGTGCAGCTTACTAGCAACAGGAACAAAGCACTGCAGCCTCAGAAGACTGATCAACATGACACTGAGTCATAATGTAGTGTGTAAAGAGCTGTGCCTTCTCCAGAGGCAGAGGAGAAACAAATTTTGCTACTATGCTCTCCATGGAACGTCACTCAGATGCTTTTAAAGAGGAAAAGAAATCCATAAAAGAGTAGGATAAGTACATTGAATAATAAGATTACATCTTCATGTCTAAGTTGTTTCCTTCCAACTATTTTTCCTCCAAACCGTGGAAATATTGGAGAAATCTCATCTCCTTGTCAAGTAGGCCAATAACCAACACCTTAAATAAAGACCCAAAGAAATAAAAAAACTTCCAAAACCTTGCCCTCTTCTGAGTGGTTTATAGAGGTGGTATTTTCTTGGCCAAACCAAGCTGATCAGGAATCAATCGGTTTTGCAGGAATGAGGGAGAAAATGGGCAAATAAAGAATGAAATATCTGCTTGAATGACTGAGTTTTTTGTATCATAGCATAGGCAGATTACTGCCTCTAAAACTGAAAAGCATAGGGGCAAAACTGAATGAAGTTAGAACAGGAACAGAACTCAAGGGGATTTCTGGGAAATTGCTTGAGGAATACCTAAATTTAGAGAAGCTTGTTTGAACTTTCAAATACAAATGAATATCATATCCTGGTTCACTTTCTTTTGACTCTATCAGATTTTTTCAGAGATGGATGATGACTACTGGTTAAAATCTTTGAAGCCCCTGCCAGATGGTGAATGGAGAGGTAAGCAGTTGAGGCAAGAAGTCAAGAGTTATCTAAGGTGTGAAGTATAATCTTTAGAACCTGTCCTTGGGGACAAATGAAATGTATTAATGTAAATACCTTCATCCTCAACCAATCTAGCAGAGTCCATTTGTAAAAATATGTGTCCAGCAGAGATGGATCATAATAGAATTCCTATCATCTGTGACTCTAATTCTGTGTTATCCAAGAAAAGAGTAGAAACCTTCATCCTATTCCTTCAAAAATCTCATTTCCTTGGGGAACATAAATGGGTTTATATTCCAACGGGATGCCTCCACACTTTTTTCAAATTTCTAAACCCAAGTATTTATTTAAGATTTATCTCATCTTTTTCAAATTCCTTAGGCAAGAAAAAATGACAGAAGTGTTTCACTCCCAGACTCTAGTTCCATGAAGTTGCGAACCACAGAAACTTCGCCCTTCTGCTTCTTTTCCTAGTGAGACTCCATACTTCCCTGGGCTTTCCGCTTAAGTACATACAGGTCAGAGTTCAATCTCCATGCATGGTTATGGAAACTCAGTATTCACCCAGATAAGCCAACCTGCTACGTGGCTTAATAAATCCTCCAGCAACCTCACTTGCCTTTCATATGTCTCACATCAATGGCTTTTAGAGCATAAAAAGGATCACCTGCACTTTCTGTGGAGCAGGAGAGTATTTGTCAAAATTAAGAGTTGTAAAAAAGTTTGTACCCGGTAGACTCTTCTGCTTTACATCACTTCTCCCTGTGCCATTAGCTTCTTCAGCATAAAAGGAGGATCAGTTTTGATTTCCAGATTTGTGATTACAGCTTTATACAAAACACTGCTTTCTTTAAAACTGATGAAACAGCACTGAGAATCAGCCAAATTTTGTTCAGTGCTAAAACCTTCTGTATAATTCTGTAAGTGGCTGTGCCTTTCAAATTAAATAGACATGCATAATACGTGACACAGAAAATTATCTGACACTCAGGGTACCAACATGCAACATATATATTCTATATACATATTAAAAAGCGTATATATATGCACACTTTATTTTATGCTTTGATTATTCAGTTTTCATATGGCTCTATAATGTTGTTGTTTTGTTTGCTCTATCCAGATGGTAAATTTACCATAATGTAGCTGGAACTGATATTTTTTCCTAGTAAAAAGCAAACTTTTTTTTCAAGTATGTTATCTGATTTATATTTATGAACAAACATGCTCAGCTGTTTTAGATGAGGATACATTAATACTGTTACTTTTGAATAGACACTGGTCAAACTCTAGTATGCCAGACCTTACTAAATTCTAAGAACTGTGATTATGTTAGAATATAATAATATATAATCATGTTGTTTATGATACATAATATAACCATACTCTAATAATAAAAAATGTTGCTTTAATATATTACAATCACAACACTTTTGTTCATTCCCATACTGTTTATTATCAATAACTTTCCTTAGACAACTAATTTTATTTTTTTTGTGGTTTGCACTGCACATTCAACCTATGTTGTCAGTTACAGAGTATGAACATTCACCATATAAAAAGTCCAGATGTCATAATTTTTGTGGCAGAAGCAAGGTAAAACATTCCATCTACAGCTTGTAATATAGACACATTTTAATTAATACCCGCATTTACTTTTGCATTCCTTGCATTCCAAGAACTTTAAGGTAGGACCACTATTTTTTGTTATATTCATCGGAGTATTCAGGAGAAATCAGATTTCATCTGCTTCTAAGTGGAACAGCCTAGAATTTATCCAATTTCCTATATCAAACAGATGAGCTTATTCATGTGCTACTGCTTATTTTATGCGTGTGTATATGTGTGTGTGTGTGTGCACAGGATCATATGCCCTAATCAAGACTTTCAGCTTGTGTCCACACTGCACCCAAGCAAAAAGTAACCAAGAAAAACAAGCCCATGGTCCAACAGAAAATGTGCAATTGTCAGAATAAAGAAGCATGAAACACCCCATAGTTCCAAGGACTGCCTCCAGTAAAAATAAAAACCTTTTAAGCATTCTGAGTGGCCTCTAATGCACTGTTTTCACAAGTTGTAACTGAGGAAAACAAAGAATTGCAACTAACTTTTTATATATCAAGTTGCTTTCTCAAAATCAAATTTTAAAATACAGTGGCAGTATTGCTAAAGGAACCAGCATTAATCCCAAATACAATACCCATGTTGTGAGATGAACAGAAGTCACCAGCTTGTAGCTTTTTCTATTTAATGACTTCCAGGAACCAACTGTACCAAGCTCTTCAAAACGAAATATTGCGTGTTAGAAATTATTACACAACTTTAATGACTGTTGAACCACAAATGACAGGTCTCATTAAAGTGACAAAAGTGAATTCAAGAGAAATATAAAATATACTTCTGACATTAGAAAGTTTCTTATGTGGCACAAACACTGTATTGCAGTAGTGTGCTGCCTATGCCATAGGTAAAACCGAAAAAACATTCTATGTAAAATTTTCCCTTCCTAGCACTTCTAAGACTTCCTTCAATTAGCTTGAAATCTGTAGTCTTGCAGTAACACTGGACATATTAGTAATCCCAGCTTGGGATCTTTTGAGTCATCGGTTTCCCAACGAGACAAATTATTTCCCCCCACAAAAAAATACAGAATATTTCTTATAATTGAAAGAGTCTACTGTTTTTGAAGGAGAATCATGCTTTTGGTCAGTCTTAAAGCATTCAGGTCACTTAATATTTATCCAGTTAGTAGTACATGGAACTCACCAGTCCCCTAAGGCAGTGTCGTGAATGACTCTTTTTAGGATAAAGTCCGTATTTAGATAAAAGTCTGATAAAAGTTCAGTGGCAATCACTCTATTATTTACTACATTGGGGAAACATATGAAGGAAAATGGGGCTATATATGTTTGTAGCTAAAGCATTACATGTGCACACTCAATCCTTTATGTCTCTTGGCTAAGAATGCAAAGTTTCACCGTGCTTATCTTCAATTCAATTACCTTCTGTCTGGGTGTCGGGCATTTGCGCCAAAGTTTGAATCTGAGGTTTTGTGAGGCAGACTCTCAGGCATCAGATTTTATAAAATAAATAATTTAGTAGAGGGGTACAAACAGCATGGCCAGCTAGAGAGAGAGGAGACAACATGAACAAAGAAATACCTGGGTAATTATACCCTCATAGACCATTTACCCACCTCTCACACAATGGTTCAGTCTAGTAGTAAAATTTGGGACTCGGATCCTCTTCTGCTCATTGGACTCCTTCACTGGCTTTCAGACAGGTTGTTACCAGTGTCTTAGTGGCAGCTGTTGTTGATGGTGCGTACCCTTGAAGCCTCTGTATCTTCTGGTTTTTTGTTGACTCTGGACAACCTGTTTTGACTGAGCAGGTTGTATACTTTGGGGAAGTTTTACATGGAAATTTTCAGCTTGTGGACCTAATGCTTCAGCAAATCTGGCTGCTCATGCTAAGCAAGCTAAACAAACAGCATAATAAACTACACAATATTATGACTCTAAAAGATTTATTCTAGCTAAAGTGTTACTTATTTAAGCTAAACAACTAATGCCTGCTAAAGAGGAGAATCAACCGGCTTGCAGTCCAGTTGCCACCCAGGGAGGATTCAAATGGGGCTCACTAAAGATCTGTCATTGATAAAAATCTCATTGCTTCAAGAAGCACAATTGAGAGGTGCCCCAGCACAAGGGGAGATCATCACCATGCCCACCATCATCACCATCATCACACTGCCCAGCAGCGAGAGCTCAAAGAAGGCTCACTGATGCTGTCACATTTATAGGATAGAAGTGGTTAACTCATAGCCAAATTGCATACAACAGGAGAGGTATGCACAAAGCTCCTTAAAACTACAACTTATGAGTGGTTACTTGCGCTCTGCTCCTTGTGGGTTTCCTGGAGGAGTTTTTGGCCCACTACAGCACAGGCCTTTACCTCCTTTGGAGCCTGTACCAAAGTGCTGCTGGTTTGGTTATGAGTTAGGGTGAGGGCATCCATCATAGGCAGCAATACTGAATAGCAGGTGCTCATCATCATCAGTTATGGCAGATTAGAATTTCTTCTTCTCATTAGCCTTAATTGTGACTTTTCACATCCCATTTTGCAAGGATATGTTTTTCTTCTTTTACTCACAAGATAGTAATGAGAAAAATAGCAAACGAGAGCTTAATCTGTATTTCCTTCGGTAAGCGGGTCATTACAAATAATTTATACAACTTTTCTTCTGTAACAAGCTTCCTGGTTTCATGCATCATTTGACATTTTATACTTTTAACTAACATCATCTGACAACATTTCTCTCTTACACTGCCTACTGCAGGACTGTGACTGCGCTTAATTTTACCCTAGGTAATCTTCCTAGTAGTAGAAATCAGACATTTGGATAAGGTAACTTAGCTAGAATCCCTTGGCTGTACTGTATTTTTATCACTTAACATAATTCATTTTAAGAACCTCAGCCTCTACTATTTTATACCACTAATAAATTATGAAGATCTACCTGGGATAACTTAAACAGAATTCATTAAATTTCTTAAGTTATTTGTAAGTTTCACCTTTTCGAGCTATGACATATAGGGTACAGATGTTAACTATTGCCTTAAAGACCTAAAGGGGTTTTATTGTCACTTTGATGTCCTCCTTTTTCCCCTCATGATCTTCTGGTATCTTCTGAAGGCAGTGATAAACCTGAATATTCTATGTCTTGTTTCAGCATTGGTGAAGGGATCTCAAGCAAGTAAACTTCCACAAAGCAGGCATCAATCACGTCAGCAGATGGGACATAAATTTTTCCAAGTATGTGCTTGTATAAGATCTCCATTGTCCAATGACTGACAGTAAGGCCAAGCTATGGAAACAATGTGTTGTCGTCCTCAATGCACAGGTAAAGAACATTATCTCCAACAGCCAATGGCTCCTGAAGTAATTCTTTTGAAGCTAGAATTCCCTGTAGCAACCTAGTAGGATGGTTATGATAGCTATCAGGCAATCAAAGAATATGGGGTTTGTGCAGATATTTTCTTCTAGGTGAGCTGCCTTAAAATAACAATTCCTAAGTCCTGCTCTTACAACTTTATCAAAGACCTCTGTGCCTATAGAAATAAAAAGAAAGGATGAAGAATTATTCCTTGGCCAACTGGCACAGCTCAGCTTATCTGCTTATCTGGGGGTGACCAGACGAATTAATGAATTTTCATCTAGTCACAGAAAGCAAGGAGTATTTTTAAGATGCAATGACGTAAAGGAACACGACAAAAATGGTAGCACTGCTGTCAAATATGCTATAAGAAGTCACAAAGGAGGCGTGGAGGTGTAGAAGATATTTTTTTGTATTGCAACAACTAAATATTAAAGCTGACCAGATTTGGAATTTAGACTCACAGGTATCTACCACTCCTCTTACTAAGCTACATCCTTCCAAGCCTTCAAATCATGACCAAAATGCCCATTCCACTACACCAAGGTGTACAGCATTTTGGAACCAGAGCCTTCTTTCTCCCTGCCCAGATAAAAGTAGCATTTCAAGTGCAAACTGCACCGGTAATGGTGATCTCTAATGCCTAAAGCTATTCTATAACCATCACAATCGACAAAATTCTGGGAAACTCAAAGATAAAAGAATAGCACAGTTATTTCCTTGGCTGAATATCATGTCCATCAAATCTCAAGGTTCTGAGAATTAGAGAATAAGAATTAAGAAGCATATGTGTTCAGACACTGTTTTAAACAGGAAACAGTGCCATAAGTACCTTTGTTTATGAACAGTATAAAACAAGATCTGCCTTATACCCTCCCCACAGTAAAACACTTTCTTGCTGCATGTGCTTCATTTTATAGCCCTCTTATCCTTAAGGGTGTTACTCTTTTATTTTCCTGTCATTAAACACCTAGAATACACTCACCTCCAACCTAACTGCTGTCAGCAACAAGACAGGTTCTGCAGCTGAAGCAGTACTGAAAAAGAAACACATTAAATCTCTTGAGACGCACATCCACTCCATGCCAAGTGCATCCCATGCGAGAAAAAGGTTCACTCAATTTCATTACAGTGAAGTTCTTCCAGACTGCATCATTTTCTTGCTGCCAAAACGCTTTAATTAAGCCTTCCAATATTTGCAGTGTCTATGCCTAGGACAGTGAATACAAGCTCCAGTGCCAAATCTCTTTTGGCTGTGAAAGCTGCAGTGCTTAAGGTTTTCTGTGCGTTCCCGGTCATCAGAGTGCGAGCCCTGCGGAACAAGCCATTCCAGAAGGGCATGATTACACCTCCAGACAACTCTAACTCTCTGTCAAAGCTTTCTGTTAATAAACTACAGTGTATCAAATAGATCAGTTTTATAGCTACAGTTTTAGCAAATAGAATTACTTAGTAGAACAAACAAAAATCCTTACAATATCTTTTATCCTCCAGAAAGGAAAAACAATGCTCACCCAAAAAGTTGCTTTAACTCCTCAGCTGCTGTTAGAAAGTATTGCAGATGAGTTTTTGCATAAATAGTTATGATACTGGAGTATATGTTGAAACTTGAGCAGCCCAGCTGGACAACATTTCTGCAAGGAAAAGATGTTTACTTCAAACAATATGCACTTACAGCTGTTGCTATGACCAAAGCATATCAAGATTGCTCAAAAATTTGTTCTTGCTGAAGATTCTTATTAGCTGTTCTCTGCTTGTAAACAGAGCTGCAAATAATTTTTTTTACTTCAAAACATTTTCTAACTGAGAAACTTTTTACATCTTCAGAAACACTTTCAAACAACTTCTTAAGTTACAGCTTCATTATAACTGACATCCTTGTGAAAAGAGTATAACAAATGTACATCAAAAAAAAAATGTGTATTGAAGGGGTTTGCATTTGTCTTGTGCCCTAGGGTAATACTATGTGGAGATACTAGTGCATATAAAGAGTATAAAGATTACATTCTCAGACTTTCTTAGGACTTCAGAGACATTTACAGTGTTTTTAGTTTGTATTCCAGAATGAATTACTGGAATTTTTAACTTTTACTATCTAAAAAATTACCAACTTAAAGTTAGCCTGCAACGGTTCTCAGTTAATCCAGCAAAATCAGCTGGACTTCTTTTTTGTTTTCCTGTGTTTTGCAAGCGTACAGGTGCAGAACCAGGTCAGCTACCCCCAAACTGGTCAACAGAATATTCCATACCATAACATCATACTTAGCAGAGAAATAGGAATTTGATCCAGGAGTCAAGGCAATCCAGGGTTTACATTTTGTGCTCCACATTCTGTTGTTGTTGCACTTGTGATCTCTGCTGAAATTGCTGCTTGGGATACGCTAATTATCAAAAACCAAACAGTTGTATTTTAATACATTCTTTTAGGTATCACTGTTATTCTCTTACCACTTCTATTAAAACTATCTTTATCTCAAACCATGAGCTTCCCTTTTCTTTTCTGATTCTCCTCCCCATCCCACGAGGTGGGCAGGGGGGAGAGAGTGGTTGCATATTTTTTAGCTACAACATTCTTTGATGAAAAGCCCTGAAAACATCTTTTACTTAAAATCAGAGAGTATATACAACTGTTTTTACATCCGAGGGAGATTTCAACTCCGTGTTCAGTCCATTTACAAATACCGAAAACTTTTTCAGAATATATTCTAGCAGGGGATGTTACTGTAAATCTGTAACTTCATTGTAAGCATCCCAAGTGCCAACAATTAAATACATTTCTAGGAAGAAATCCTACAACATCCTGACTGAGGGTAGAGGGTGAAATAAAGAATAAAAATAGACAAATAAAAAATTTGAGAGTAGTGTATATTAACCATACCTTGATTTGAACGAGTCAGATTCTATAATTTAACTGTATTATCTTGCATTTCATACATTCTTTTTTTTGTCTATCTCCTGCTTTGTACTTTCCCTTCCTGCACTTCTCTCAGTTAGGGTTTAGGCTTTTAAAGTGATCTCTTAAAATGGATAGGTATACATTTGGGGCTCGACTGTGTCTCCAGGACACAGACATTAATTTGGGTTGTACAGAATGGTAATACCCTGCTTAGCAGAACAAGCAAGGTATAGAGCAGTGAGGCGACAATTACTTGGGTAGAAAAGCAGAATTTACAGAAGGCTGTGCATCTCTATCTTTGCTGTCATCACCAGCCTTCAAGTGCCATAGGCAGCCGATATAAAGAAAGTTTGATCTCACTGACATATTTTTTCAATCCTTTCTTTTCAGATATTTGAAAGAAGTTTATGAAAGCAAGAAAAAAAAGAGATTGTGTGAGAGTAACTGAAGTGAGCACTGTTAGTAACTCTTATGCTGTAAGGTCACATTTCAATACCTTCCCAACTACAGAGAAGCAGGAGACTGACTCATAGTCACCCTCTTGATCTCAAAATCAAAAGAACAGATAACTAGTATTTTCTTTAATTAATATAATTCTTTCACCTTTGAGATTTAACCTTCAAGATATTTATAAAGATCTCTATATGACATTTACACTTTGACTTCACTGGACAAAATTGGTCGACTTCTTTGGATCTCAAATGAAATAAATATGTCACTTCCCTACTTTTTCTGATAGCCGCTCTTTGCAACACAGAATTGATAGATGTGTAACATTCTTTCATAGGGATCCATGTAAACATACATGACAGCAATGTTAAACAACAGACAACAGATAAATCAAATACTAGAAGTTCTTTCCAGCTGTATATTAACTGTAATCAACTAACAAAGAAGCACTGAGCATCTTTAATCCCCTATTATTGAAAATAGTTAGCTTTCCAGCCATCCAACTAGATAAGAGCCTGCCTTTCAGGTAAATACTCCTTTACCTTAAGTTCAAATCCAGAGTTAAGTTACAAAAAAGTGACACTAAAATCCATTTTATACTAGCTCCAAATGTAAAAACTAGCATTTCTGACCCACCAGTGTTACAAAAGGGAATTTCAATTAGTGGATAGAAAGACTTGCTCATTTTTTTAAGCTTAGGACTTGCTTCTGGATCAGGAGTCTCATCCTTTGGGGTAATACTTCCATTGTAGGATCTGAGTGGATACTCTAAAGAGTATCTTCTAAGGATCCTTTCCAAGCCCATCTGTATGGTTCTCAGGCAGGACACAGCAGCTCCACTACAGTTTGTATCTTGGGAGGGCATGGGAAACCCCGAGGAAACTGCAGCTAAATTTAACCTCTTTTCTTCCGACCATTGCAGCTTCTCTACCCTTTCTCCACAAATACTCTCTCTGCAGAGACGTGATGAGCTTATGACAGCCACTGGCTACTCAGCTCTTCACCTGCAACCCTTTGCTATCCCCTCCCATGGCCCTGCAAAGGCACACTAGTTGCACAAATTGCACAGCAGGAGTACAAGTGCTCGATTTATAGAGATTTTTCTCTACCTCTCTGCACCAGACCCGCCACAGGCTGGCCCCATCAGCCAAGTGTGTGGCACCTCTTTGAAAACATATTTAAGAAAGAACAAAGAAAAAAATCCAAGCAAGGGAGCGTAGGCAGGAACTAAAAGGAGGAGAAACAGCAGGGAGAACACCAAGGTCGGAGAAAGAGGAGGAGGTCCTCTACAGCACTGGAGCAGATATCCTCTGCAGTTCATGGAGGACCCCACACTGGAGCAGCTGGATTTTTCCTGAAGGAACTGTAGCCTGTGAAGAGTGCAAGCCGGAGCAGGTTCTTCCTGAAGGACTGCAGCCCCTGGGGAAAGTCTATGCCAGAGCAGGGGAACAGGGTGAGAAGGAAGGAGTGGCAGAGAGAAACCACTCTGTGCTAACAATTCAACCCTTCAATACTCTCCCTACTGCCACTCAGAGGTGTTTGGAGTGATAGAATGAAGATGAACGTAGTAAGACAAGGAGAGAAGGCATTTCAAAATTTATATGTGATTCTAATACCCAAATCTGTCTTAATTGGTAATAAATTACTTTTCTACAATTTGAGTCTGTTTCACTCTCTACAGTAACCAGTAAGCAATCTGCCTACCTTTCTCTCAATCCACAAGATTTCCAAACCTATTTTTTGTCCCTGTCCTGCTGAGGAGAGGGACTGAGCGAGAAGATTGAGGGGAGTTTGGCCCTTTAGCTGACATTAATCCACCATAACCCTGCCAGGCACTTTCATTATAGAACTGTTGCCAGTAGGTATTTGAGCTCAGAGGTGTGCAAATTACAGAGATTCGTAGATTCGTAATCATACTTCACTGCAGACAAATGACCTTTTAATTTCTTATTCTAGCCTCAAAATGTACTACTAAATATATTCAATGCATTAAATACATTTGGCAGTTGCTGTGGATTAAAGATTAGCTGTGACATTAAGTTTTCAACCAAGTAACCAAGGAAATACTAATTAAGCAATGCTGCAGTCCCATACAGACAACGTGTGCACTCAAACAGCAATCCAAACTAGGCAGACAGAAGTCATTTCTAGACTTTACTATGAGTTTAACAAATTTAATATGAATTCCTCTGTGCCTCCACTCCTGTGTGCATGCAGTCCCAAGAGAACGCATGGGCAGAGAACCAGGGCTGATGAACAAATGAATGCAGACCTTTGCTCCCCGCAGAGTTATCACACGACTCCAGAAGAAAACACTGTGAATCATAGAATCATACACTGCTCTGGGGTGGAAGGAACCTTGAAGATCATCTAGTTCCAAGTCCCCTGCCATGGTCAGGGAATGTCCTCTGACTATCAAAGGAAAACCTACTCTAAAAGATTAGCCTGTTCCAGCTCTCAACAGTATTTGAGGCTTAAGAGTTGCATATTAGAGTTAAATATTTTACTAGAACAGTTGAAAAAAAGCAACAGTGAAATACTGTGCCACATTCTGGCCCTTCACATACTGGAGGACTTCCCAAATAACTTCCAGAATATCAAGGGGATTAACAGCTAAATTAACAGTAGCAGTAAACAGAACCACAGTCTAGCTCTGCAAACTGAGATAATCTCTCCTTAAGGGTGTTCAAATAGTACCAAGCTTCTTAACAAACTTTTCTTGCAACACAAGCAGTTGTACTTCCATGCAACAGGCAGCAGATGATAAATTTTAATTATTGCCTAAATCTCAACGGTATCTCTCTTTAAGCTTGAGGTCCTCCATTATACATTTATTATCTGTATTAAAATAAACAATAAGTGGCATTAGCAAATATAAAAATAAACAAGAAGATATGACTGGTTTCCTGATATAGGAACAGAATGGACTGAAGACACAAGTAATAACAATCTATTTTTTAAAAAATATTGTTTCTCATGAGCTTGCAAAATATCCAGCTCTTAAGTGCCAGGTTGATTTGGAGTGAGGTGCATTGTTGGACAGAACAGAGGAAGCGGATGAGCAAAACTCTGTGGAACTGTAATGTATAAATAGAGATCAATGGGACAGTCTTGCAGCATCTCGGTTTATAATCTTAAAAAGCTGGAATCTAAATTTTGCTAGACCTCAAGAATACAAACTTGAAAAAACCCACTTCAATAACAGTCCTTAGTCCTTAAAATGACCTCTTTGCATATCAGGGCACCTGCCATACTTGTGTATAAAACCAGATCCTTGCAGGTGGATGAATACTAATGAAAAATAATAAAAAAAAGTCTACATGTTAAGATCTTGAAGCATCCCACAATCAAATATCTAAATTATGACCACTGAAGCCAAATAGACAACTTGTATTAAAATTATCTCTGTATTTGTATTGAAAAAATATTTCTGATGATTGAAATGTCTTGAAAAAATTCATTAGGAATCAATGTAAACCACATACAGAACAGGGAATACCAGCTAAATAATTGCTTGATTGTGAACAGTGACTAATACTTTCCTGGAATATTATATTTTATAACAAAAACTCTTCACATGCAGATCCAGTAAGACTTATTTATTGTTTGTAGAGAAGCACATAAATAAAGGTATTTTCTACCTAATAAAGTACAAAAAAGAAGCAGATTGACCAGGAGAGATTTACATCTTCAGTAAAGAGTCTGAAAATGCCATTACATTTTTATCTTTTAACCATCAAGCGTAACAAACATTTATCTTTAAATTCCATTTAGGTAAAAGTTGCATCTTCATAAAGTCCGTTTTAGGAATCACAGAATGGGTGATATTGAAGGGACCTCTAGAGGTCATCTGGTCCAACTCCACTGCTTAAGAAGAGTCCTGTCCAGGAAGTTGCCCATATCTACATCTAGTTGGCTTTTGAGTATCACTTTTCTTTAACTGTAGCTAAGAAATAGAACTGTTAGTAGCTGGTGTCCTGGTTTTGTTCTGTGGTGATCACCAAGAAATTATTCTCTTCATGCAAGATAGGAAAACAAATAGTTAGATATAGTTTATGTAAAACTTGTGCCCTGATTCCTACAGCATCCTGGAAACAGCATTCTGATTCATTGTGGTCTTACACCTTAGCCTGCTAAGAACAATATGACAACATCACTATGACTGCAGACTGCATATTCTATGCATTTTAATTAGACTGCACACATGCTTGATGGTATAAAGAAAGCTGGTATAAAGAAATCCACATTTTGACGGTCACACCTGGATTAATATTTTGATAGAACACTGCAGCATTTTAAATGTAAGAGTAGATTAGAAATTATCCATTTAATAGCTTAGTGTACTCTTCCCAGATTCAACCAAAACCCCATGACTCTCTTTGGTACTTAACAGTAATATGGACAATTAAGCAAAATGGAATAATACAGAGAGAACAGCTCACTGCACATTAAAACACAGTGTAGCAATCAAGGACAGATTGATCTGCAATTTCAAGATGGTTCATTACTAGAATGTAATCAACCAACAATTGATACTTCATATCTGATAATGGAATATTCCACCTTGGCGTATATTCCTCTAGCCAGGCACTGGAAAGAGTTTCCTTTGGGATCACACATAAGACCGCTTCCTTTTTTCCAAATATTTTCCTTTGAACAAGCTATACTTGAAAATATGTGAGCACATTTCACCTTAAGATTACTTTCTAGTCATATCCCAATAAAAAATAATTTATTGTTCAGCAAACTCTCACTGAGCAAACAAGAAACACCCTTGCCCTTTGCTAGCACTCTGCTTCCCTGAAGTCTGATCTAAAGAATGTGGAGGGAATGGGCAGCTCTGTGCAGCATGTTTTCAAGATCCCTATTAAGAATTTCAGCATTAAGTCAATTTATTCCTTTGACTGATCATAATTATTTTCTAGGCTGAAGACAGTTTGTAACTCCTCCTTTTCTCTTATCGGAATGTTTCTTCTAGTAGGAAAGAAGTTTTTGGGGTATTTTAAGTATCATACCTACTAAAAATATGATGATTCCCAATTTAGAATATTGGACTACCTAATCACAGAGAAGACTCAAAACTACATAGCTATGAAAACAAAATTGAAAGTTGCTGCCCTGAGGAAGAAAAAGGATTGTATTTTTCAGGGGTGCAAGAGATGGCATAGGGAGCTCGGTGAGCGAAAAAGCTGGGAGAACGCAGAAGAATACCAGGAGGGTACTCAGATTTAACTGAGCCGGTTTGGGAACAAGCACTTGGATATGAGGAAAGACGACACGTAAAAATGGAGGCTTGTGCCTAAGGGACACTTTGAGAGGTGCAGAGAGAGACAAGGATCTTTCCTCTCTTCCGTGTTCAGTCTGTCTCTACTCTGGCACGTTCTCTCTCCACTTCACCTCACCACATACCTGCCAACCTATCCGAGACACAGAACTCCTCCCTCCTCCCCACCTCTAAAGGCATCTTCTTACCTCTTACTTTAATGTCCACCTCCCATTCCCTACCACAGATAAGCTAGCTTTCCTTCCCAGCGGCTTCCCTAACAAAGGAAGGGCAAAGTCAGACTACATAGGTCGAAGATAAGACAGGACTGGAAACCTCCAAGGAACTGGGGATCACAGAGGCTGAAATTTTCTGACAATTTCTTGGAAGACCCGAGGCAGATGAGATGGTTGGGATAATGTCTGCTTTGGATTGAGGCTGCTTACATGGGTTGCTATTCTCTTCCTCACCCTCACATAAGCTGACCCACTCCAAGCAGCAGCAAGTGGGGTAAGGATGGATTATTCAGACTACAGCAGTCCATCTTTGTCACATCAGGCACAAGAAACATGTGATCTGAAGCACCCTACAGGCTCTAATTGTAGAAAAATTATGGTGTATCCTTGCTGTACATATACACAAGATGCTATTTTCATCCTGAGATACTTTTAACAGCCCTCTTTTTATCTTGGAAGGGCTGACTTTTGAAAAGCAGTAGTGCATGGAAATTTGATAGTAACTATACCACTTTTCAGGCCTTGAATGCAAGCACGCGTGCAAGGGCTGTTATTATTAGAGAAGTGTGTTATCGTAGAGCATTCACCTGGGACAGATACCAACAGATGACACGTTTGTTTCAGCAGAAATAAATAAGAGACTTCAAAAATCACTACCAATCATAGACAATCAGGAGCAAAAAAAAATGCACATGGGATAGACTTCATTATGAATGTGAGAATGTTCATACTGGAGGGAAATGGATATTTTTTAGTAAAATGTCAAGCCCTTTTTATCCCATGCCATGTCTGTTGGGGAAAGAGGCAAAGTATTTTAAGAGGAAAAGCAGTCCTTTGAATTAAGTTGAAGGACCAGCAAAGTATCTTCTAGGGAATTCTTGCTTTAACTTTTATCACAGCAAGATGATGATTAAAAACTGGGTCACTGGTCAATCAAGTAAGCGAGTGCAAAAGCAGAGATGAAGTGAGCAGGAAATGATTTAAATCACTTGCAACTTTCCTAAGGAGAGAACTTGGCTACACTAGAAGGCATATGTTCAAAAGCTGTCTTTTTCCTGTCCTCCAGATGCTTAAGATCTCAAACTGATGGAACAGCACAGACAAAGGTTCTACTTCCAGCACAGCTGTTGTTTCCTTCTTTCTTAAGCACCCAGAACATGATTCAGAGCAGAAGCTATTGCAATTATTTGTAACAGAAATAGAAGATAGGTCGTAGACACTACTCATGGTTTAGAAAATTAAAAATATGACCACAGACAGAAGTGTATTCATTTTCATCCCTTAGTTTCTTTTAGAATTCTTGTCATAAACTGGGCAAGAACAAACTGAAGTCTCACAGACTAGTCTGAGAATTTTTTTAAGCTGACATTTGAAACTTTAAATCTGGTTCAAGTTGTCAAACAGAATTTATTTTGTCAAAAATCCATTTAATGCTGATACTTTTCACGAAACAATATATTATGGAAAAAAATGCTTTTTGGGTGTTTTTTTCAACTTGTTTACAATCTTTCAATGTATGAAATTACGTTATGCAACTGAACTTCATATGCTTTAATTGAAAATCTGAAACCACACGTAAGGTCCACACATCCCTGGAAAACGTTTATTAAATGCAATCAAGATTAGATTGATATTTAGTATTTTGTCACCTAACTCCTTTCAAAACAATTTATTCGTTGCTCGAATCTTAAATGGTACAGTCTGCTTCAAACCTCACTGAAAGTAGTGGATCTTTTCCAATCTATTTCAGTGAGGTTTCCACCAGTTCTTATATAGTGTAGAATAACAACATGTTTCAGTTGCTCAAATATTAAAAAAACTGATTTTTTTCTTTTTGAAATGGAAGAAAGGATTCGTTTCCTGCCACAGGCAACTCAAAGCATATCCTAATTTCAGTTGTTCCTTGACTGAATAGATGTCCTCATTTTGTTCTTACACATCATACACTTTGCAAGCGCTGCCCTTAAAGGCATAATTACTAAGTCATTGGCTCGTTCTTATTGATATTTATAAAATCATAGCAGCAGTTTTTCCATAGTATTTATATGCTATGGAGACAATTTATGATTTTTTTAATATAAAAATTTGAACGGTTTATATTATTGACATAAAAAAATTGACTTTTACTGATGCTCTTTTACTGCATCAATATATGAGCAGGAGGACACTGAATTAGCTCCCATTATTCCCTAAACTGGTAATTTCTCTTCTGATAATGGTATTTACATGACTGAAACTGCATATCAAGATATGTGTAGTCTGAAAACATGAGCCATAAACTACATTAATCCTGTATTTCCTCTTCTTTTTGTTGAAATGAAACAGTTAGTAAGAAGCAGCCTTCCATCCCTAAGGAAATGACAAAAAACATTAGTAAAAAAGTATTTTTTATCAACCTTTTTTTATAATATAATAATTGCTTCTCTGAGCTATTGCCAAATGCTGCTGCAAACACACCAGCTGTGTGTTTCCACCAACTTTAGATCTACAGGCCCCTCCAACCGAGCTCCTGATCAAGTTCATTCATAGAATCTTCCTGTTGGAAAAGACCTTTGAGATCATCGAGTCCAACTGCACCCATCATCCGCTAAACCATGTCCCTGAAAAACTCATTTACCCATTTTTTTAATCACCTCCAGGGATGGTGACTCAACCACCTCCCTGGGCAGCTGTGCCAGTGACTGACCACACTTTTGGTAAAGAAATTCTTCCTAATATCAAGTCTGAACCTCCCCTGATGCAACTTATGGCCATTTCCTCTTGTCCTTTCACCGGTCCCTTGTGAGAAGAGATCAACACTCGCTCTCCCACAGCCTCCTTTCAGGCAACCATAGGTAGCAATGAGGTCTCCCCTCAACCTCCTCTTCTCCAAGCTAAACATCCCCAGTTTCCTCAGCCGTTCCTCGTAGGACTTGTTCTCCAGCTCCTTCACCAGCCTCATTGCCCTTCTCTGGAAGCACTCCAACACCTCAATGTCCTTCTTGTACTGAGGGGCCCAGAACTGAACCCAGTACTCGAGGTATGGCCTCACCAGTGCCCAGTACAGGGGCACAATCACCTCCCTGGTCCTGCTGGCCACACTGTTTTTGATACAGGCCAAGATGCCATTGGCCCTCTTGGCCACCTGGGCCACTGCTGGCTCATATTCAGCTGGCTGTAGACCAACACCCCCAGGTCCCTCTCCTCCAGGCAGCTCTCCAGTCAGTCTTCCCCAAGCCTGTAACGCTGCGCGAGGTTGTTGTGCCCCGAGTGCAGGACTCGGCATTTGGTCTCTCTCATCCCGTTGGTCTCAGCCCATCGATCCAGCCTGTCCAGATCTCTTTGCACCTGTATCTGAAGGGCTAGAGAATGGTAAATCCAGCCCTATTTCTAGTCAAATATCAAATCTGAGGGTAGAAGCAGTAACTCTCACTGGAGGGACAGTTAAACTAAGCTTCCACTGGTATGGACAATGATGTCATAACTCCCTTTAGGGCAAATTCAGAGAGATTGGCTGAACATGAATGATACTAACCTCTTATACAAACGTTAGTTTTGAAAACTTATTGAAAACAGATCTCTGTAAGCAAGCAATGTCCAGTAGTTGATAAGCAGTATGAAACAACTTCCTAACATCTGCCAGCTGCAAATTATCCAGAGGACATCTTTACATGGACATGTGAAGGGGCCAGGTGGAGTGTCTGCAAATGCTGAAAGTTCTTGTGATGAACCTGTAACTACACTTCAGGTTCACATCATCTTGTACATGAGCAATGGCAGATTGATGCTAGAGATGGAAGTTCACACACAATACTGTATTGACACAACAGCATATATACGTTCAGACACCTTGGCAAGTGATACTCTGTAAACAGTAATTACTGTCATGTGTTCCTACTCTCTGAAAACGTGTGTCACCTTAGCTATGTTTTCAAGGGTGATATCATTCATGAAAATACTCTACGAAGAAGTATAGCTGGTTCAGTCAAGTCCGTATTGAGAAAGCAGTGTATACAAACTACAATAAATTACCTGAAAAAGGCAATCCTTTGAAACCTGGTGCCAGCTATATAATTTCTCTCTGTACCACAGAGGATCAAGAACATTTCCAGCAAATCAGTCCCTTACTTTCTCACCTCCACAGCAGGAAATCTGTCTTGAGGCAGATGGCTAATATTCATCCAAACATCTTACTCTTACAATATTTATTGAAATGCATAAATAGAGAAAGCAGAATATAGACTCTAGAGGACTTTCCATTTTGCTCCCAGAAACTGCTGTGGTTTATGCTGTGTCTGGAAGATCACAATGGATTCTAGGTTAAGGTCCTCATACTCATAGTGTCTCCTTTGTCAATTCCTCATCCAGAAGCTGGAAAGCATATCACATTACAGACAAGTTTGATGTTGCACAGCAGACTGTTACAGGTCATAAAATAACTCTGTAAATATATGCCCTGCTTCTAATGATGAGTATGCTGATACTACACTGTCTTTCAAAGAAGAGTGTTGACATTCCAGGGATAATGTACTTTCAAGGTTCCTGCATGAAAGACAAAACCCCACAGAAAACAGAAGCCTTAGAACAGTCGAGGTGATCCAAATTATTTGCAGGCCAGTTTTATTCTTTGCAACTTTCCAAGGTAAGGAAAGTAGGAGTGAGATCTATCCAGCCTCAGACGCTCTGTTCTGCTCACATTGACCTTACATCCTTCTGAGAATCTGAAGTCCTGCCTCTTTCAACCAGCTTTAAAACCAGAATTATTTTTATATAAAATTATTGACTTTATCTCATGAAGAAGAAAATGATTGTGCTTATCGACATCCTCTAAGGATCTAGCCCAGCATCTTATCTAAAAAGTTCACTTCATTTTGTGTAGTTGGAAAACGCTGTCAGTCTAAATCAGCTGTAATTTTCTTTGTTATTTCACAGCCTAATGTATTTTCCTATGAAAATATGCTTTTTGGGGGCATGGAATTTTTCTTCCTTGCTCAACTGATTTATTGCTAATAGCAAAGTATCTATTCCTTCTGGTAAGAATCTCAGTGGAGTTTAGACAGTACTAAAGACAAGGATCACAAGTTTATGCATGGATTTCATTTTTAAGAAGATAGTTCTCCTAGAGCTGTCTTCTAAAAAATAACACACATCAAATATAATAGCTGAGAAAACTAGGGAACATTTCTTGAATAACACCAATTTCTCTTCATTTCTGTTTAACACATAGATGTAATGCTTTCTGATGCAGGCTACTGAACACAACACTATTGTCTTTGAAGGGTATTTCTGTAGTATATTATAGAAAAATCATTTAATGATGAAAGTTGCCTTGTGGAAAAAAGACCATTGTAAATGAAAGTGAAGGTAGTCTTTAAAGTGGAATGTTAAAAGGGCATAGTGTTATGCTCTGGAATAATCTCAATTTTTACCATCTTAATCCAGGTCTTGAGATTCTTAGTTCTCTTTCCGTTTTCCTTTCTCAGAATACTCCCTCCTGTGAGTTTCAGATCCTGTTGTGTTTTGGTTTGCAAAACATCCATTTTTTTTTCCCACAAAATTCAGCACCACAGCATTTCCTTCAAATAGAGAAGCGTATTTTCAGAGCTTAATTAATAGAACCAGGATAACAAGTATGTAGATCTCAGCAAGACAGATACTGCAGAACTACCCTTCAGAAACCTCATCTAATTCTTTCCAAATTATCTTCTCCTTTACTTTTCAGAAAAGTAAAAGCGTGATACCCTGAGGACATGAAAACTCTAGGGGTTTAACTCCCAGACGCCTTCAAGAAGAACAACATAAACCCTACTTCAACTCATTCTTTAAAGGAGCTCAATTTTAACTTACATTGACTCGATCCTTTCCTAAAATAACCGCCGTGTAGGTATTATAAGTGCTAACCAAGGTTGTTTTTCTTTTAGAATTTAACATGCAATACTCAAATCTCCATGTGAAGCCATGAGAAAAAAGATAATTATTGTGTTGATAAATTTCTTTTGATCTTTAGCAAGAATATTTTTTCTTCCACTTGAAGGAACGAATGTTACACCTCTTAACAGGAATTCTGGGGTTGTCTGTGTCATTTTTTCCTTTAATTTTTTCTTCCAAGTGAAATAATATCTTTTCTATCCTGAGCTGTGACTATTCTTTACAGAAACAAGAAGGACTTCTACTAGGTATGTTTCGTCCTTGTTATGTTCAGCTGCCAGATACTGTCTTGGTACTGATCCACACAGCTGGTTAACATCAATCATCCCATCTCCAAAATACTCTGCTGGGAATGTAAAGGGAAAATATTTCAAAAGACCTTAATCCCTACTTCCCCATCACCCATGCAGCTCAGGATTATTTCATCTCTTCTGTCTGTTCCCCAACATTCTTGATCTAATATAGAGTTGGTGCTCCACAACAACATACTAAAACAATCTGATTTCTGTTGATTTCATTTCTGATGAAGATTTTAAAAAGGGGCATACATTCCTGAAGAGCATTGAAGCAAAGATGACTGCACGTATTCCATCTAGGAGGAGGACCCGGGAACATCTCTGCTAGTTCTTCTTGGAAGAGAATACTTCAAGTCCTTCAAATTTCAGAAGGCAAGGAGCAGCCTATCTAAAAGACACCTGGTATCTGTTGCTTTCTTCTCCTCAAGTGGTGGGTTTTTTCCTAAACTTGTTATAGTTTCAGGAATTGTGTAGCCAACAGTGGAAAGCTGGATAAATCTGAACCTGCACTAGAAAGCCCTTCATTGTACTTGAAAAAAATTCTTCAAAGCTGTAGAACCTAGGAAAGAAATTTAACAACAGCTTAATCTGACAGCTAGAAGCAGAATCAAGTAAAAGGCAAAATCCCAACTTCAAGTCTTAATTACAGCATTATAAGCTGCAATTCAAGTCTTCTGAAGACCCTGCTGGAAGCACTGTGGGATTGCTTTCGTACCTAGATGCCAGAGGGATTCAAGAATTAAAAAGTTAATGATCTGCCATCTATCAGAAGCCCCAATGACATAAAAGGGATACTAGCACTATGATGTTTTTCATTACAAAAAAAACTCAATCAGAATCACCTGCTGATTAATTTATATTACAGCTGGCTGTGTTAGGCTTCCAGAAAAGACCAAGATTTTGGGGATTTTTTTCCTGTTCTCTTTATTTACAAATTAAGCAGACACTAATGGAACTGCAACATGCAATCCCACAACATGCTGTCCCACCCTATCAGCCAGTTCTAAGAAAACCTTCACCACCAGCACATGGCTAAAAGCCTACTACCATTTTCCTGTCATTTGTGGGAATTGCCTTCTCTTTGGGGTGGTATCAACTTCTACCTTCCACCCCCCCATTTAAAACTCTACCTCGAGCAGTCATAGTCACTTTCTGGTATAAACTGGTCTGTGGACCCAGTAAAACACTACATGGTGACCTACATAGAAAACTTGCAGAGCCAGCACAAAGGCACAGCGGAATGCTTTGAGATGCCTGTGTCAGTTCCTGTAAAGGATTTCTTAGTATGACCACTTCACATGGAGTTAGTGTTTTACAGAAGCAAAGGTGCACACATGATTCAGACCTGGGAACAATATCTGTGGTGAATTATTATTCACATTTACTTACCCTAACGGAAAATCCTTGCTTGATGACCTGCTGGCACCTACACAGAAAATGAAAATAGGGCAAGACCTCATTCAGCCATCCCTTTTCAGTATCAGGTATGCTTAAGATCATAGGGAGGTGGAGGTCTCTCTTGACAGTTAAGAAAAACAGAAATGAATCTTCAATGAACCTTTTCTTTTCACTTTTCTACAGACGCACAACTTGAAAGAAGTGCTAGTGCAGGCTATTCTTTTCTGATGAAGTTATTTGTGTGACACTCCTTTTCCGGTTGTCAGCTTCTCACGTGTCAGAGGCTGTGCCACACATAGAGGAAGGACAGGCTGTGCATTTACGTGGGATGTGGGCAGCACTCTTCACTTTAATGTGTTTTACGAGTGTACTTCTTTTTAGGATATTCACTGGACTTAGGGAAAATCCGAAAGTATTTGTCAATGCCTTCAGCAAGGTGTTTTTACTGAAATATTCCTTTTACCCGCAATCACAGTTTCTATAGGAAAATATTACATGAAACTGAAAAAACACACTGAACTCTGAAACACATATTACAAATTGAAAGGAAAATATTTCTTTCTTATACCGTTATTGATTACTAAAATTCTCTATTAACTCAATTTGGACAGTTCTTGTTATATTTTTGAGGGACCATCACCAGAAATTTTGGAAATCTTTAGTGAAATCATACAGAGAGAAGAGACCACCCATAAAATAAAAGTCTCGCCATAGGTAAATGTATATAGATTTTTTACACCATTTACATGGAATCCTTTCAAATTCAGTGAGGTGTTGGAGAAACACACAGATTTGGTTGTACAGATTTAATATCAAAAAGGAACCCTGGGCTAGCAAGTTAAGAAAAGAGACATCACTGTTTTCATGAGTGTTACTCCACTTCGAGTCCTTATTAATTAGTAAGGAGAAATATAGCATTTTTCTGATATTTGTCATTAAAAATGGTTGCTGAAATTTCTGTAGTGTTAGGGTCACATGCTCTTTTTTCTATTACATTAATAGATTTTGTAGCCCATATCTTATATTGCTTTTATCATGAGAATATACATGGAAGGTTTGGTATGACATTTCATTGCACTGATTTTGAAGATAATCTGTAGATATATGGACAATGATTTGTTTTGTCAGTGAACCAAGGCTGAATGATTCACTAGTCTTGCTAGAATCCAGAGGAGATCTGATGTAATGTGTTAGGTGATGCTTTTCTAGAACACATTTACTGACATTTTCTCATCCATACTCTTTTCTAAAAAGAAAATATTTCCTAAACAGTGAAATCAGATATTCTGTATCAACTTAAAACGGTTTATGAAAACAGACATTTTTGCTGTGAGATTCAAAAGTTATCATTCTAGTAACCCTCAATAACCAGATTAACTTCATTTAGGACAACAAATGGTAGCATTCACACAGCAATTAACATTTTATATATGTGTGTGTATAAATACATATATAAATAAAATATCATTAAAATGACTGAAATTTCCATTATTACTGCAGAAAAAATATGAAGAAGTAAAATTAATTTGTTTTAAATAAAACTAGGCCAGGGAGTAAATTTGTAAACTCAGATAAAAGGCTAGAGACAAACTCGCTGTCAGTGAATAGGATAAAGAGGTTTGATGTGAAGCTTCTTTTAATTCAGCTTTGCACATAAAGACTGTAGCTTCTTTGCTGAATAATTTTCAATTTATGATCAAAAGCAGCAACTTGTATGACTAATACAGTTATTGTGTGATTAATTGCAGCCATTATTTCAATGTGGAGGCAGAAGAATTTCATCCGTGTTCAGGACCTGCGAAGAAAGGGAAAGAACATGGCTACTCAGATCCTTCATACATACCAATACAAGAACCATCTTATCTCCTCTTTCCAATATGAAGGATAAACTTGTCTAAGAGATTCCAGTGGCCAGCAAGACCACTATGTCACTCCACAAATTCAGGATACTGCTAGTCTCCTGTTGACATCAAAAAGCCAATCCTTGTCCCTTGCCCGATTGAATCTTATATCTCCCTATTCAAAAACATCTACACTTAACCCCCCTTCAGCCTTATCGATAGTCCTATTGGGAAAAAAAGGTGCACATTGAATTCTAGAAGATTCACATAGCTTGTCTTCTGCCTAATCTATGTAGCCTGTTGTTTGAACCCTCCTATCTATTAATTTCCATTTTATACAGACATCAAAACTGAGCATTACGTTTTTAGTGGTAGGTGTATGCTGTGCATACAGGCAATGCACTTCCAATGTTTCTACCTAAAAATTTCTTTGGTGTTCATTCCAGGATGGCAACTGACCTTTTCTCAGAGCATTACTGAAAGCATATGCTGAGGTGATTACCTACCATATGTTAAAAAACCCAAAGCAAAACCAAAAAGACCCAAACCAAGTGTTCCCACACACCCCCACACACAATTTAATCCACAGACTTATGAGCTGATTCAAGAAATTCATACAGCATGTTCTTGTTCAGACAAGCCCTTCTCAAATTCTTGACTTCAGACTAATACAAGAGTCACAATGAGCAAATAACAAACCAAAGTCAGACTCAAACCTGCACAAACCATGCCTACCAGCATCAATTCAGTCATTATCACCAGGTGCCCTTCCAAGTTTGAATATCTGATTTTCAGTTACAGAATACCATCATTTTTACAGCACTTACCAGAGTCACAGTCATACTGCATTGGAGAGTCTGAACTTTATTCTGTCTGTTTCTAGGGTGTGTTGCTTTCAAGAAGACAATATATTGAACTGAAATCAATTGAGAAGATGTTAAGTAGTTTGTGTCAGCATTTAGTGTTGAAAGGGGAACCATGTGATAAACATTTCATATTAATAACTGAAAGTTTTTTAATATTTTCCTAACTTGCATTCCTCTGGTTTGCAATCTACCCCAACTTCTTATATGTCATTCGTTATGTCAGTATTTGAGAGTCCCCTACCCCAAGAGCTCTCATCTTAAAATCATTCTGAGAGTAGCAGAAGGGTCATGACAGTGGGAATGCTGGCTCAGAAAAGGCTACCTGGCATAAGCTTGCAAAAAGTAACAAAGAATTTGAACCTGACACACATGGTGGTGTCACAGTGACAGGACGTATTAACAGAGGCAAGAAAATCAGAAAATCAAGGCACAGTCTGTACTGCAGCACTCCAGGTGTATAAGCTGAAGAGCTGTGTAAGGAGTGTAATACCGCTCTGTGGCAGATTTCTTATAGCTTTGGAGACAAGAGAAAAGATTGTTGCTTTCAGCTCAGTTAGAACAACACTAAATAGTACAATTGTCTGAGCTGTAAAACAGTCCTTCTGTCAAAACTGCTTCTAACTAATTACTTGCCTGCCAAAAATACATTGCACATTCCATTCTTTGTCAGATGTAATTGATGCAAATTCAGTTTTATATCAAAGAATTTGTTGTATATATTTTGTGACATCTCAGTTTGACAGTATACTATTAAATGATAAATGCTGTGGTGTAAAAAGAATAGTTATAATGAGTGTTCATAACTTTTGTATATACTTATCACATTTGATGTCTTATATTTTAGAGAACATGAAAGCTGTCTTCTTTCTCTTTCCTCCTAGCAAAGAGGGATCTGAGCCAGGTAAGTAGTCAGTCAGTGCCATGACTTATAAAGCAGAGGTTAATGGACTCAAGTACACAGGAATGCCTTCTCACACTCAACTGACTACTGCTATTATGGTTGTCACTTGGAAAGCATAACATCTCTAAACTTCTTTTGTCTCAGTTTGTCAGTATAGCGTATTCATTGATACCTGGCTGGGACTCACTGCACTGAAGGGCATCATGGGCAATGAAATAGTCTCATATAGCATCCTGCTCTGTTCATAATCTTTCTGTAGCAACTCCTATCCCATGATTTCAGATCTTAATCATTTTCTGACCCACATTGGATTTTAAAATGTTCTAAAGGGCACTTGCCATCTTTAAAAGAATTCTTACCTGCACTGCCTACAGTCTTCTCAGGTTGGTTTTATTTTATTTTATTTTATTTTATTTTATTTTATTTTATTTTATTTTATTTTATTTTATTTTATTTTATTTTATGTTATTTTATTTTATTTTATTTTATTTTATTTTATTTTATTTTATTTTATTTTATTTTATTTTATTTTATTTTATTTTATTTTATTTTATTTTATTTTATTTTATTTTCCACTCCAGAGAGTAATATTATTAGTGCACTGTCTGGATAAAACTTCACTTTGATATCAAATGCATTGTTTTATTATTCTGCAATTTTGTCAATTTCTCTGCACCGCTTAACAGTTAAGATTTATCTCTTTTTAATCTCTTCACTGGCTGAACCATCAGAACTTATCAAGCCCCCTGGGTGCCTCCATGGGTCTTTCTTATTCTATTATTTCTTGGTTGAGACTTTTCAATATTCTCTAGTTTTTTCCTAGCCACAACTCCTTGATCTTCTTGACATCTAAAGTAAGTATAGTAATCCAACTACATAGATTTACTGTCCAAGTTGAAATTTGTTTTCTAAGAATTATCAGAATTGAAAAAAAAAGTGTCTTCCAGTTATACTCAAGGATTGGCCCAGCTTTGGTAACTGGAATAGAAGGCTAGCAAGAGAGGAGAGTATAAGTTGAGTTCCTAGAGGTGGGAGGATTTCATGGTGCGGCCGTGAGAACACAGCACAATATAGAAGTACATTTTTTTGTTTTAGAAAATGAGGCAGTACACACATCTGATAACTAGAAGAAACGACAGCTGCTGTTGTTGCCAGTGAAAAGAATAGCTATGCGATCTGAGCTGCAGATGTCTCCATTAGCTCATCCAATGTCACATTCTCCAACTCACCCACATTTCTCTCTTTATACTTGAAGAACGCAGTGAAAAACCATATACTAATAGCACTTCAGATATCATTCTACACCAAATTTTCAGCTGTTAATTGATTTTCTCCCTCGTGGTTCTAGTGTCTCTTAGTTAGTTTCTTATAGCAGAGGTGATCTTATGCAAAAAACATCCAATTGCTTTGCTAGTTTTATAACACATCCTTCTTAACTTGAAGTGCATCCAGAGAAACACTGAAGATAGCAAATGCCTTAAGCGTCATTCTTACTTTTAATCCCATTCACAGGTCAAATCACAACACTGTATTGTCTCACACCTGTCCCTCACTGTAAAAGCAATCATAACTCCTTGATAATAACTTTCATAGCTTTTTTCTTGTAGTATTAGTATGAACTGTATAATTTGCATCAGCAGAAACACTTCCCACTCAGTATGGATATTGCCTTTATCTAGCCACTCGCTACTACTTCTTGATCTTTAATTGTTTTATTGTCTGAATCCTTTATATTTTTTTTAAAGGTGCCATGTTCCCTGTACTCTAGAATGAGGATCCCTTCCTGCGTAAAAAGATTCAACAACCTCCATCAAATGGAGATAATTTGGGCTTCTGGTTTCTTCACAGGAAACAGTGGGTTTTGAGGAGAAGGATTAAAACCAAATGCACAAACAGGTACATATGATCCAATGCTTTGCTTGTGTTTATCTAAGTGGCTTTTAACAATTCAACTATTGTGTTCTTGCCCTGTTTTTAACTTCTCCCTTACACTTTCTATTCTTTCTTCTGATAGTGGAGCAGTATCAGCAGCTGTTCCGTGCACAGGCTGCCCTGTTCATCCTGCTGCACAGCAGTAACTCCCTTTCACCTCACAGAAAAATCCTGGGTTTTGTCTCCTTTAGTATTCATTGGAAGTCTTTCTTAACCATTTGCATCACTGACTGACAAATATTTGTATACAGTCTATTTTTTTGTATAATGTTTAAAGATTTTTCCCGTCTCCTCTCCATTGACCATCATCTTCCCAGGTTTGGGGGACCAAATTATTTATTTCTCTGCAACTGTGTAAAATGTTTGCAGAATTTTCACTTCCTCATGAATGCGCTTTTCTCATTATTTGTGTGCTTTCTTCTGCTATAGCGTTCTCTGCTATATTGTGTGTTGTACTGTATGTTTTTATAACAATGCATGTATTGAGGACAATGAGCTATGCTTTAACTCAAAATTGCTATGTTATGCAGGCTTTGCCCTCATTGTGCAGGGAGGCAGCGCAGAGGTTAAACTAAAGCAGGAAGGTGATAAGACAGGTCCTACACAGAGTGGAAAGAGAATGAGAACTTGGAACCTCCTGCCTGCCTGCTTGCTCTAATAAACCACAGTGCCTTCCCGCTTTGCTGGATTACCCTAGGAAGGCTGAATGGCATTGTTAAATTGTGCACAGCTGAAGCAACCGTGGGCCGATTACCCTCAGTCACCGACCTTTCCAGTACAGCACTCCTCAGAATTAGTGGACACATTTGCAGGTTCTCAGGAAGGAGGCAGAGACAGAACTCTTAGCATCTATCTTCTAAAATTGAGAGTTCAGAGCTCTCCGAGTACCTCACATGCCCAGACAGGAAAAAACCACCTCAAAATTAAATCTGAAAAAGAGTGTTCTTAAAGTCATTTTGACCCTTGCAGGTATAAACAGAACACATGCTGCCAGTACAATCACTTCTAACTGAAAGAGTGAAACATAGTTTTTACTAGAAATCGTAATTCCATTTCACAGCCAAAGTTTTGTGTCTCAGTAATGCAAAATGGACAACCAATTAACCTGGTATTTTTTTAAATTGAAAGGTATTTACTAAGCAATTGTTTCATTTAATTAAAAACTACAATGTTAAAAGAAAGAAAGAAAGAAAAGAATTAGATTTAAAAGTATCATGTTATTTGTGGAACATCCATTTCCCAAAGAGAGGAACCTCCTGAAAATTAGATCAAATCAATCACTTGACAGTGTTAAGGATGTAAATGGTCTCACATATTACTTGACAAATATTGATCATTTGTGAGCAAAGACTTAGTAGGCAGATGATCCTATATTAAACAATTTGATAACGGGTCAGTGGAAAAATGGGTGACAAAGCCGTAGGATCCAAAGAAAATATTACCAATGATGTTGCAAGACCAAGTTATCCAGCATTGAGAAAGGCTATCTTCTCCTTCAGTGTCTGGCTGATCTGGTAGATGACCCCTGAAGATAACCAGGTAGGGTCATCTGTAAATCTTGTGAAGTTCTTAATTCAAAATGCAGTCTCAAACACTAGGCTACTAAGACAAGCATGTCAATGATATGGGCAACTCCCAGGAAGAGAGGTTCTGAAAAATGCACTTGTTAGCATCTTTGAAGATACTTCACTTTTCGGAACTGGTAAGAGGTTTCCTGTTTTACATTTAAGCCACAGTAGCGTTATTCCACCCAGCAAACAGCAGAAGAGTTTGGGCAAGACTTGCAGGGCAGAAAGTCTACTACAAGCACAAACATTATTGCTTTCTCCAGCGACATCATCAGGGATATTTGCAAACAAATGTCCTGGTTAATCTATGGTGAAATCTATAAGAAATTTAACAGTGACAGAAAGCTGAAAAGTTCTTGTTCATTTTGGGGACATCATATGGATCAAACCACGTTTAGGCATAAGTGAGAGGAAAAGGCAAACCATTCACTTGAAGAACATCCTTTCTCACCCCGCTCACCATAAATGAAGGAAAGAGTCATCTTACTTTGAAACCTCTGTAATCAGTGGCTGTTACAGATATGTCAAAAGGTAAGCATGTTTGACAGAAAAGGATCTTTCAGGGAAAGCAGTCAGGTGTATCCTGACACACGTCAGATCCTGTATAAAACTCCTAGGTTTCCCTGTTCCACACATTAATTACCTGCAACAGACAGTTGCTGCTCAGAGGTTCCAGTCTCCCTCCCTATCATTCACTCCGCAGATTTTCATCAAGTCAGGTGAAAGAAAAGAAAAATAATTGTAAGTGATGTTATGTTTTTTTCTCATCATAAGGATCCAACAAGGAACAAGAGCTCTCCTATGAACCAGCTTTAAAAGGATAAGCTGCAGAGTAGACACTGCCAACAAAATCAGCTTGCCTGAGGAAATGATCGTGTCAGAAAGTCAAACGGAATATAAAATGTGTAGAATTAAACACAGCCTGACCAACACTCAGGATCCCCAAGAATTTCTTTTAGAGAAAACAATTGCTTATAATATTAACCATGGCTTATTATTTTACACAGAGGTGCCAGCCCGGAGGTCCAAAACCAGTTACATCTCTCATAAGGAAAAAAAGAAAAATCCATCTTTTCTATTCTCATCCCTTGAAGTTCTGCTTTCCTTTCAGTTTGGGTTGGCTGGGTAGAGATAGAGGAAACTACATGAGGAATTTCACAGATGGGCTTTCAAGACGGTTTTGGAGATCTTCAAGGAGAGAACTTCTCAGCTGGCACTTCTTAAGAAGCAGAATATTTGTATGTCAAACAGAGCATTATGGTTCTGAAGAGTTTCTGAGATGCAGAGAAAGTCCTTGAAAGACTTCAGCCCATTTAACTAATTAGAAAAACAATTCCCACTGCAGGAAAAAAAGTCAGACTGTTGCTTTTCCTAGTGCTGCAAAGAAGATAAGACTGCTGATTTTACAACTCCATGATTGGGTAAAAAATACCACCACTTACAGCAATTAATCGACTTCTAATCCCACTGTGCAAGAAGATGGAACACATCTTCCCAGGAATCTTCATTTACCTAAGCAGCTTTTTGGGAATCATTTTTTTAAACGCCACAACAGCAAGAGGTGAAATAGTAGAGTTAAGCATTATGGATCAGCTTCCAACGGGAAGCAAAGAATAAAATAAGGAAAACATTCCAAATAGCTCAATGAAACTTTGGGACAGAACCAGCCGATGTCCAGCATTATCATTCTGGATGCACAAGACATGTCTTGTCCAACATTAGAGGCTTCTTTCTTCAGCTCTCAGAAAATGTTCAGTCTATGAAAGCAGAGTAAGACTCAAGTTGCTCAGCATTTCCAGTTACCAGACATCAAGGCAATAGCTACCAGTTTACACCAGTTAGTAATAAACAACCCATGGATTCATCCAGTGCTCTGTCCCTCATATGTTATGGCTTGCAAGTGATTCTTAGGAAAGGTCTCTTAATCCTCCTAACTTTTAAAACACTACTGACTACACAGAGCAATTGAGAGAGGAGTTATGCAAGCATTTACAAGATTCTTCACCTTTGAAACTATTACAAATGCAGAAATATCCTTAGCTGGAAGTTAAACATGGTATTTTGATAAACCACCAAATCCTTTCCTCTGGTATCATTCATGCAGAGGAAAAGCAATCATTATTCTATAACCTCTGTGGAAGGGCAGTGAGGCTCAAGCGTGGGCCAGCTCTGACACAATTTACTGTCATCTAAGAATGTCCAGCCCTGAGAAACTTGCCCTCTGACACTCTCAAAGCCTGTAACTCCTGCACTTGTTCCTCGGTTCTCATGAATGGTCTCAAGCTCTACTCAAGCACTGAGTTTTCATGCTCAGTGCTGGGGTTTGAGTAAGCTTATTATTTCAAGAGGATTAACTTGGTATTAGCATTGACATTGTGATTACTCTTTAGATAATCTTCCTTTTCAGTATGCTGACTTTCTGTTTGTGGATTAGTCCAATTCTTTATTATTATTGTTGCTATTATGGACAGCACTATTTAATTATTTTTATTAAGTCTCCATTGCAAAGGTCCAGAGAATACCACAGTAAACAAATCACACAATAATAGTAAATCCATATACTACTGGGGGAACATGATACAAATTTGGTTTGTGTTAGAACATTAACCAGCATGATACTAGCAACAATTAAATTGTGGAATTGTTTTCTAGAGTCTCCATAGTACATTAGCAGCAGAGAAACTATTAAATACAGAGTTAATTTATAAGTTCAGTACTCTCAGTCTGGATATTATCGTCAGTGCAAGTTATGTCTGACAGCGATGGATTTACAGGCAGAGGACGAGAGGAATGCAGTCCCATTTGCTGCCTTCCACCACTAGGCATGAAACAAGCCTGGTTATGAAACAGGGCCAAATAGTTTCAGATGAGAAAATGGTCTTAAGAAACCGAGATTCATAAGACATTGACGGATCCATTTAATGAGATTTACAGTTTACTCTCTTCTCCTCTCTTCAGGGCTTTTGAAAAAAACTCACTATCCATATAATTAAATAACACCCTTGTCCCCCCACCTCATTCAAGTACTAAAAAGGTCTGCAAATTCAGCACAATGTGTATTTGTTAATCAATACACCATATGTAAACTGTAAATTCTCATACAAGCTTCTGGACAATGCTACAGGACACTTTGTAAAAACCTCCAGCTATGTGAACTTCTCAACCTTCCTTCTCCTAACTTTAAAATTAATATATCAATTTTAGCACAACATATTTCCCATGTTAATTCTTCTATGTAACCTCCGAATGCTCTGTTTTATGGCATATGGCAATTCTTTTCTACTATCATAATAAAATCTGAGAGGAAGTAAACACAAACTTAGTTTCAGGAACGCTGAGAAACTGAAGAAATAAAGTTTGACAGACAAGTACGACACAGTTCATGCTGAATTGCAAGAACTCATTACGCTTGGTCTTCTAAAAAAACCCAAGTCATCTTAAATATAGAAGGAAAGCCAGATTAGAAGAACCACGCTCAAATGCCCACAGACCATACCTGTTCTGTGTAGTTTCATGCCTTTTGATGAAGAAACTCTCAAATCGTCCTACAAACATGCTTCCCTCTGAGAAACAGAAACGTCTTCATAGCACTTTGATGAAAGCGTGTGTGGGAGATTTCAGCAATTTTATTTATTTTGTTTAGTTACACTTCTGGGCATTGTTACATCTGTTTAGTCTCTTCACCATGGAAATCCATCCAGTAAATGCTTAAAAAAGAAGTGGGGAGGACTATAATACCAAAAAAGTTCATATCAAATCACTGCCACTTAGTTTGGTTTGCGGCTAAACAGAAAGTCATGTATAGGCAGAGTGATGGGTTTTGTACTATTCAATATCAAGAGTATGGTTATTAAAAAAACCAATGCCTTCAACATCTCAGAGCTCAGTAAGTAGATTTTAGAAGTTAAATTTGATATGTTTCAAAATAAATGCTTCAAAATTAAAAAAATAACAAAGAATAATGATACATGGGGAAGAATGGTGACATATTCCTCTGGAGTTCACTTGATAATTTAGTTATGTTTTATTCAATGCTGGCATATCTGAAACACAGAACCAAAGAGTGTTCAGCTGGATACTGCTCTAATATGGATACAAATAGCAAGCTCTTTTAAATAGTAATTGTACAGTCCCCTTATGAGGATTCGGTAGAGTTATCAGATTTAGCTGGCTGTCATGTAGCCAGTTTAACATTCATGCAGCTCTAGAGGTTTTATATGGCTACAGTTTATGCAGGACCTCTATGTCCATGGCTTCTGGGAATTATGAATTTACATATTTGGCTCCTGAGAAATTACACCACCCTGTACATAAAAATCCTAGTCCCAGAAAAATAAATAAAAATGAAAAATAATTTAAAAATTAAAGAGAAAGTTCTATATGGGAAATGAAGAGCCAGGTTTTACAGTTAAGAATAGACTATCAGAAAATGCTGCCCTGAAGGGAAGCAGTAGTTGATACAGAATACTAGAGGCAAACAAAGTGGAATAAAAGGACCCAAAGATAGCGCTTGTATTACACACTCAAAACTTGGCTGCTTCACTGTACAAAGACTGTAGTTGCTAAAGTGAATAACTCTCTGCTGGCAGGTGTCTTCTTGAAGAACATGTTAGCATCTCATAAGGACACCTTTCTTTTCCAATCTCCTTTTCTTCCCTTCTGTCTCGCCCTCCCTCTATATCATCAGTGAGATGGGGAGGCGGGAATAAAACAGTCAAGAGAATACACAAGTTGTATGTGCTCTTACCTTTCTTTTCCACCCTTGGAGAATATTTATAGAAAAGAAAGCTTTTCTTTGTTCGAATAATGGCAGCACTGCAATAAAAGTATACAATGGTTCTACTTTGTCACACACAGTGTAATGTATTCCCATTCTAAAAGGCTGTCTGCATGTAATTCTCCGCAATGCTACCCATCTTATATAGATCATTAAAACTCTTGATTGTCGAAGCATAATCTTCAAAGACAGTCTTTGTTCTTAACTAAAAATAACATTTAACAGCTTAGCTTATTGTGTGGTTCTATTTCTGCAGGTCAAATTTTTACATCCTTACTCATAAGCTAACTCATTAAAAGCCATGATATGTTTACAATTCAGCTTTAAAAGTAAAAGGTTGAACTCAAATGTACTTAGTAAATTTTTATTCAGACTTTATTCAAGAAAAAAACCCTATACATAAGTACAGAGGAAAAAACTGAAAGAAAAATTAAATAAAACAGAGGAATTGCTTTGTAGAAACTCCTACTTCTTTGCAAGAGGTTTTAATTTTGCCCCTACCTGTGTTTAGTTGCTGATCTGAAACTAAAATATGTATGGCTTAAAATGAAAGAGTCCATACAACCTGATACAAAGGCTTATCTGTATTGGTTAAAGCACGGTTCATGTTGAGCAATAAAGCTTAGATATATGCTAAGAAGGGCCTGCAGCCTATCCAGGAAACCATAGAATCATAAAATCATCTGGTTGGAAAAGTCCTCTGAGATAATCAAGTGGAACCATACCTGTCCCCTTACTAAACCACATCTCAAATGTCCTGTTTGAGAGTGACAGTAGCACCAGAGGAAAAGGACGTATTGGCTTGATTGCTTTACACCATGCTAGGAAGTTTGTGCAGTGTCCCTTAGTGTAGGCTGGCAGTGAGAGGGAATCAGGTGCTCTCATACAAAAAGTTATATTTGCATTTTACAAGGATACATTACCAGTCGCTGGTGATTAGGGCTGATGCACTGAGGAGTAATAAAAAGTATATATAGAATAATTTTGGACTGCATTTAGAGCATTTTAGTTAATGCAAAGAAATCCAACACTAATTGTTTATGCAGGAAAAGCTGCCAGAAAGAAAATGCGTGACTATGTACACCATTAGCAAATATCTTTTAGCCAGCTCCAGCTGACAGCAGCTACAGAATACCAGGGATATTTTCACTGCCATTAATTAGTCCTTTAAATGAACCAGTAAGCTCAGAATGCTTCCTGTCCCAGTCCTCTCTCCTTTTAACACCCCTGAAACTAGAGTGAACTCTCATGTAATGTGTTTGTTTTAGCTTGTGGCAGCTGAGTACCAACATGGAATAAGACCTCCTGTGCCACATCTTCCCCCTGAACTTTCTTCTCAGGCCATTTCTGCCACAGCTCATTAGTTTCCTGAAAGATTCACTACCCTCAGCATTCAAGAATGATTCAGGTGGACATTAGAAAAATCTTTCAAAATTAAAGATAGGATGTCACTGAGATGAATTTGCCTGGATTTTCGTGTGTGTGTGTGTGTGTGTGTGTGTAGGGAAGGTGTACTGTTTTTTTCTGCCTTCTGGCATCTCAATGGTATGCAGTGACTGAGAGCAAGTTACACATCACTCAGGAGTGAAACAAGGAGGGAGATGAGCTCCATAAGCCCCACTTTTCTATGATTCAATATGCTGTCCCATCAAAATGAGAAGTTATTCAAGGACGAGTCACAGCTGCTTAGGAAGAATAAAAATAGGTCCAATATGCGAAACTCAGATCCATAATTTACATACTGCAAAAGCTAAAGCCGACAAAGATTCAGAAATCTGGATTTAGAGACCCAGCCTTAAAACCCCCCTGTGTTGTTACATAATATTAAGTCCTACAAATACTAATATAAATTCAATGAAAAACCTGAAAGTTGCAGGTAGTGGACTTATTTCTATGGCCTAGAACCAAGTAGGTAGAAAATCAAACCATCCCCAGTGGCCCTAGATAAAAACGATGAATGAGTTGTAGTAATTAGCTTTAACTTACAAGTGCAAATCAGGTTAATTAAAAATAAACTTTTCTACATTACAGCACTGAACACATCTCTTCCCCTAATTCAAGCACAGATGAATGGATACAGCAAATTTGATCTGTATGTGTTCACTGGGTTAATTAAAAGTCAAGCATTCATCCGTAGAACCAGATGGAATTTTTTATATCTACAAGGGCTGCTGGAAACTTGGAATAAAGAAGAAGATGAAGAAGAAAAGTGTCTGATCTCTGTTGAAGCTGAAAGACTTTTTTACAAAAGAAAAAATCTAAACCACTGCCAATGTGAGAAATGTTGACTCATAAGAAAATGAGTATTAAAGCCTGCCACACCCTGTCTTCTGCACTATCATTTTTTTCCTTTGGAAGCTCCTCTGTCTATGGTTTGAACAAGTTTAATTCAATATGTTGAAGTAGCTTAATACCAGTGCAATTTTACCCTTAACACATTGAGCTATAAATTGCAGAGGTTCCGTTGCATCAGACACAATAATTCCAGCTTGGTCACAGGGAACTGAGGCCACAGACAGGGCAGACAGCTAAAACACAGTGCCTTCATCAGCCCCTCTGCATTTATGGGTTGTGAAAAGTCACTATTGCCCACTTGAGGAAAACCTATGCCCAAAACTCAGCCTGTAAGCAACCCTCTCGCCAGGATGCAGCAACTCGTCTATGTAGAGACTCCAGCTGAAGCAGATTTGCTACCCATTCTTATTTCTGTCCCACAGGTATTCGCCTGCAGGCATGAACCCATTCCTGAGTTATTTTATTACCAATCCCTTGCTTAGGGAATTCAGCAGCACTGGATGGAAAATGACTAAGTAAACCTGTGTCCAATTTCTAAGATAATCTTCTTGGCAGAGGCTTTAAATACACCTTCAGAAGTACTATATTCTCTCTCACCTTTCCAGAAATATTCTTTTAAGAGACTACAAATGATGCACTCCCCAGTGTGCTACACAATCGCTTCATAAGGGAACTGTGTGTCAGGAACAACGTCAGGCAGACCTCCTCTGGTTGGGGAAGCCCATAAATCACCTTGTTTGGCCAAAAATAAGTACAGCCATGTCTTAACTTGCTTCACTGAGGCTCTTCAAGCAAGACCTCATCCAACAGACACAGTTGTTTTATTCTCCTCTGAGTTCACTATATGGTAATTTAGATGCTAGAAAACAAAATCTACATAGGGAAATGTTTTTCAAGGATGCTTCCTCCGTAACAGTTTTGACAAATACAATGTTGTGCACTCAGATTGGTGTATCCAAGGCAGTGCCAAGCAGAACATTTGAAAATAGTTGGACAGAGTCTGAAGATGGGTGGATAAATCATGCTGTTGCCTAGGGGCTCCCAACTGTCTTCAGTCTAAGCAATTTAATGCAATGGCCAAAGCGGCAAAACTCAGATCTAGAACTGGACAAGGTGCTTGGTCCATTTTTGCTGGATTTCTGCCATTACAATGTGAAAGCGTGCTCAAAGTATGTATGAGGACTGGAATCCAGCGTGACAGCAAGAAGCTGGCATCTGTAAAGTCTGTTCCAAAACTTTCAGTGCTGATGATAAGATGAGGAAATACAAAACCTATTTGATTGCAGGGGAAAGAAGAGATTTTTAAACAAAACTACAGCTTCTGATCATCCTGCCTATGAAAAAGCAGAATTTTCCTTAAAGAAAAAAAACGGCACCATATACGGCACCGTAGTCCAACTGCAAGTACCTTAACAATCAATATATTTTAACTGTGCATTTATCATTAGCAACCTAAAACTGGTAACCTTGAGCTTAGACCTAAAGACAAATAAATAATGTGAGTTTTTTGCAGCACCTCTTCTGAGGGAGAGCCAAACTTTCTGGATTTGAACTTCATCATATTTGGAGACAGATCAGATCATGGTTTCAGATGAAGTTTTTCCTTATCAGAAAACATCTGACTTTCCAGATAAATTTTGTCTCAGATTATATCAACTCAGCATTCAGTGCTGAATTTTGAGTTATAGAGAACTCATCTCTTTAATGCCAAAACAAAATCACCCAGCTGGATTCCTACTTAAAGCAAGTAAGTGAGGCTGAAACCATTCTGAAAATTCACTGTAAGTGTATTTTGGCATTAATAGACATCTCCTGCTCTGATTTCCCTCTCACTCCTGCCTTGCTTTTATGTCAGATGAAGAAATACGCTACTGACATAGTAAGATTGGTATCCACAAGGGGTTTTTTAAGGGACTGAATACATGTAAAATCTAAGTGAAAAAACTTATTTTTGTTCACACTATCCATTCTTCTAAAAGACAGAGAAGCTGGAGGAGCCTACATAGTCTAGCCACTCTACCTGCAAACTGTATGAAGAAATAAGTGTTGCGGTTTATTCGGGTGACAATTAAAAATACGTGAAGGATTAAGCTATTTTGTTATGCTTTAGATTGTGAGTTTACTCGAAACAGATTCTTATTTACCTTTGATGTAGAATCATTTGGAACTGAAAGATGGAAGAGTTTGACTTGGTTTAGGTACAGCAGCTAACTGAGATCTGACTATGAATAGGACGAAGGAGGGGAATGACATAATGAGATATTGTCCTCTGCCATCCTTTGGAAGTTTTAACGCATATTTTAACATCTAAATTAAACTTTACTGTGCTTGCATTATACCTGAATGATCATTTGCAGTGTTGTTCTGAGCAGTTGCATTTGAATCTTACACAAAGTATCAGAGTATCACCAAGTAATTTGCTATTAGTAAGATACTGGTCAAGGGTTCAGTAAGATTATTAGTAAGATACTGGTCAAGGGTCATCATAATCAGCTGGTCAGGAAAGGCAAGAGAAAGTTTATCTTTACCTTCCCCCATTATTCTCTGTTCTCCAGATAATTTGATCTTACTGGAAGGCTGGAGTTATCTCCCTAAAACACCTTCTGCTACAAATAGCAGTATGAAGTCACAAGAGAATCAGTCACAGGAAGAGAATAATCTTTACCCCTCCCACCCTCTCTCTGCAACACACAGGCTTGCTCTGTGCACCTCTGTTCTGCTCCAGCACTTGGTAGAAAGATTGGGGTGTACTTTCTGATGGTGGAAGAGCAAGGTGGCCACCTTACAAATCCTCTGATGAAGTTGAGAAGACATACAAGGACCATTGCCCTCCTCTGAGAAGGATGTGGTCAAAGAAAAGACAGAGAAGAACCAGGCAACCCAAAGCAGGGACAAGAAATGCACATCTTGGTAATACTGGCTGCAAGTGCTACTGTGCAGTGCCTAGAGCTGCAGTACCTTAGGTAGTGGCAAAATGCTGCCCCACTCTACCGTTTTCCTAGAATGAATTCACTTAGTTTATACAGCACTGTAATCTTTATTGATGTAGGGGGAGAGGAGTGTGTGAAGTGGCCAAAACAGAGACCAAAATCCTGACTCTACTGGAGTAAAGATGCCAAATTCAGACTTTAGGAGACTCTGTTCTTGGTTGAAACAGCTGGAAAGACACTTAAATACATAAAAGATAGAAATACTTTTAAAAACCCTACATTTTCATATTTTTTTTAATATAAAGAAATCTCAGCTAAAAGGAAGACAGCTAGGAAGTAGAGCACACTCTTGGTCTGCCATTAATCATGCCCACTTCTGCTTCAGTACTAGAGGAGCCTGTGACAGAGCACTGGCAAGGGTTTTGCTGTTTTAAAATATTATTATACAGTTTCACTAGACTAAAGTGCTCAATAGCATTTGAAATATACACATATTCACATTTATTTTTTAAAGTATCTCCTTGCCAGGCAAGTTTTTCTCAACTCTAATGAGGACTTCAGAAACAGTTACACAGTCTTAATGAATGCTCTAAGCAGAGGAGAAATGCCAGGAAAGGTAAAGTAATTAGGTCCTTAGTGTGAAATTAGCTGCTAGACTGCAGGTGTGGAACAAAGGAGAAAGTAAGAGTTCTAGAAAAAATTAATAGTCTCTCATATGCAGTAATCAAGGACTTAGTCCATAGCTCCAGGTGACAGAAAGCTTCAAGGTAGCGGGAGCAAGAAGTGTAATGATCATAATGGCTAATGATGTCCATCTCTGTAGGTGAAACTGAAGGCAGGGAAATCACTGCCTTAATAATAGCTCACTCTAAGGAGGAACTGTCAGTATCAAACTACACTATGTGTTGATTATCTGCTTAATTATTCCATATGTTTCACTATACACACCATTCGAAGAGTGGTAACCAATTTTTTGCCAGTTGTTTTCCTCAGCAAACAGACCTGTCTGTGCTCACGATGCATTTTTCTCCAGGTTTCACTGCCTTTTTATACAATATTATGAATTTCACAGCATAGGTGACTGCTTCATAATTTCTTTCACCTTCATGGCTAAAAGCATTCATTACTTGTACTTCATAATTAAAACATGCATCTCCACACTTGTCTGTTAAGCACAGCTACACATATTGAGAAATAATTGAATTAAATGAGATTCAGCCTTGCTTTGTTTGTACAGATAAGTAGAACTGAAAAGTCTTCTGAGAAAAATAAAGAAGATTTCTAAAGGCTATGAGAAAAGCAGTTAAAGTAACCCCTCAGGACACATTGCAGCTTCAGAAAATAATCTTGCACTGCTTGACTCAATAGGATATTTTAACAAATCTCTATACAGGCTCCATGAATTTCTAGTTGTGTCATCTCAAGCTATTCTATGATAAAGGCTGGACGGTGCACAAAACCAAGATTGCACCTAAATGTTACAGCGGCTTCTTTTGGAGTTCAGTGGATAGACAATGTTAACATACATTTCCCCTTTTCCAAACATGTCTGTATTTCCACTTCAAAATACTGTCCATCATAAATTTCTGTGTTTGGTTTGGATCTCTGGACCTGAGACTGCTCTCTCCTTGATCTAAAATCAATGCCAGGGCTGTACAGCAATTATGCATGTGTCTACTAAAGTCGGACACAGCATCAAGAGCTTTACACACTTTAAAAATCAGATTGCCTACTGCTCACCTGTACTATGGGTGTACAGGCAAGTGCAGTGAGTCACACATTTCCAGCACGTACTGAGTTCATTGCATGTATGTAATAAAATAGCTGTTATCTGATAGGCTGTCTAAGCATGTCATAGTGTGGTCAAAAGGAGAAAATCAGCAGCAAATGCTAATTCTAAAATGCCTTATCTTTGGCTTTATAAGCCTGGTGGCATTATGGGACTATTTCATTCCCAAGAAAAGTTGTGGTGTTATACAGAGCCTCCACACCTGGTGCACCTTAGGAACCTTCTCATTCTCTACTGAATCCAGGTGACATTGACAGACCTCCAGTAGTTCATATAACTAGAAGCCATTTCACAATCTTGGGCCAAAAGTTGCGTCACACATCAACTGACCCTACCTAACTGCAAAGTAGGAAATTTTCAAGCTCTTCTGTTCTTTTCTGCAGCCTCAAATGTCCCAGCTGCTACCACCAAGGAATACCCAATGTATTCATTACACCAAAATCTTTGGTACAAAATTAAGACGATTTTGCTTCTAGATGAGCCAGGGTTTTCAGCCATTTCAAGGGCGAAGAAAAGGACAGACAGCACCATCCTGTCAAATATTATTGCATTGCAAATTAATTTTTATCGTATTAGCTTGACAATGACTGGAAACACAAGAATCTTAACTGTGATGCTGCCTGACTCGTATGGTAAACTTTTTGTCTAACTACAATGAATCATTTGCTCTTATGGAGCCATGACTCACACTTGTGAGTAAGAAGAATAAATCATATAAGAAAATTTCTATAGCATTCAAAACATTGCTATATTGTGCTCTAGAATAAAAACTCAGGCCTTCAGCCTTAGCAAAAGTTCATCTCATTTCAAAAAAACCCCAAAAATTAAGATTTAAGCATTTGTTTTAGATTCCATATATGTCAGATTTCTACATCTTGTATGTCATACAGTAATTTAAAGGACTGTATATATGAAAGAAGAGGCACTGCTACGCAGAGGTAAGCATTAACTAAATTCCAGTATCTGAACAAACATTTTATATATGTTTTCCATTTGGTAGCTCACATGTGTGTTCATCTTACACAGTATGTCCAGAAAATGTGAAAAAATAGCACAATAGTGTTCAAAATCCACATAACTTGTCAGATATGATTAATTCTGTAACCAGGCTTAGAAGGAACTGAAATCTGAGGACGATCGTTGCTTGAAGGGACAGATACAGCCATTTAAATCCCACAAGCCAAAGGGCCCTGATGTTGTTGCTGTGGAAGTGGTACCAGGAAAGTGACAATAAGGTAACAGGTGCCCAAACATGATGCCCTATTGTTCAGCTACCAAATAGTCACAAAATAGCAGGAAAAGAAAATACTCTGAGCCATAAAAGCTTTATCCATTCAGGTTTTGCTTTCTGATGCAGCATATTTGTAGGAAAAGAAATCATGGGCCCCAGAACAAGTTCTGCTGCAAGAGCCAGCAAAGCCTGTGAACTTGCATGGGTGGTATTTCAGCAGTTTAAGGAATTTCACAAATGCTGGGTTTCTAGCCAAAACAACTACTTACCTATATATCCTTGCATCTGTCACAGGCAGGATTTATCGTTTTTTCTATTTCATTTGGTAAGAGGGTTTTAAAACATAACAAAAGCTACTCACTTTTATGTGCTGTTAGGTTACAAAATGAAGGACTCCAAAGTTGTAAAGCTTGTAAGTTCCCCTTGCAGGGTTGCCATCCATGACCATGCTGCACAAACAGGTCTCAGAAATGTCACCTCCCTGCTAAAATGGCCCAGGGAAGGCCTGGTGTCCCCAGGGAGAGCCACCCCTGCACACCCCACCTCACAACCCCCTCCAAGCCTGCCAGGACTCTGAAGGGGAGCCTCCTGCACCTTCCCTCAAAACAAATACGCCACATCAACAGCGAGACCTCAATAGAGGTCACAAGTCTTACTAGAAAAAAAATGGCATTTTTTTTTTAAATGAAGAGCACTTAGAGCTCTGATTTTTAAAGGAAACGGAGGAAAAAATGTTGAAAATAGACCTCCCCTTCTTGCCTACTCCATCCTGACAAGATGGAAACTTTCCTTCAGGGTTCTTCTCAACTCACTGACGGGGGGCCGGTTTCCTGGGCAGAAACACCACACAGCTCTCCTGGTCTCTCCAGGGAGAAGACTTTTTTCTGTCATGGCCTCAGAGCCTCTGGCTGTGCATGGTCAGACCTCCCCACTGCAACCACCAGGTCTCCAACCTCCTTCAGAGGAGATGTCTCCCCCTCCTTCCACTGAGGAGCTTCTGGAAGTTTCCTCTCAATCTCCCCACCTCTCCACCCTCCTCCCAGAATGTTCTCCTGTCCCTGCAGGGAAACAGCCCTGAGGAGTTTTGGCAGGAGGGTCACAGATAGACATGACCACCTGTAGCACGTCCCCACTAGCAAAGAAGAGTAAGATTGGGATTTGGAAACCCCTCTCAGTTCACCACTGACACACAGAGAGTCTGTCTTTGAGGAAGAGGGGTCAGAGAGCTCCCTACATGATGGCAGCCACACACTGAGTGGTGCCAGTGCAGAGGAAGGGGAGATGTGGGCTCTCACTGGGAGCTTTTTCTTTCCATGTATCTGATTGCCTCTCAGGCTATAAATTAATTTTCCAAGGCATATCCGAAAGACACCAGTTCTCTAGATGTGAATTATGCTCCTGCCTAAATGTGCAGTCTACAAATAAGTGGTTCTCTGCAAGGCACAGAGGAAAGCAATGGATCGATGGTTTTCTTCCACTGTGCTGCTTCCCCTGGCACTGGACCCAACGTGCTCTGCTTGCTGTCAGAGGGATTACACTCAAGGCTGCTTTCATTAGCAATCACATTTCAAATATATCTAGAATGGCTGAGAAACTGAGAAACTCCACCTCATCCCAACAAAAACAACCCTTCTGAGTTCAATCCCAAGATGTTTAATACTCCTAGGAGGCATTGATTTTTCTTGGGATCGCTGCTAAACCCCTCTGTTTAAAGAGCTGTTCCACTGCTGTTCCAGTTCTTAGCGCTTAAATGACTGAGAAGTAGAGGTCAGAAGTGCTGAATATTCCATTCCAATGGTATATCCAAGTGCTGAATATACCATTGCACTGACAGGTAGCAACCTCGGAAGGGTGAATCTCTTCATTTAACTTTCTTCCTTCAACATAAAAGGAAGCCATTTTTTCAGGGTGCAGGCCAGGAGAGATTTGGGACAGCCAACCTGCTGCTAGATATTTGAATGCCATTGATATTTATAGCCATGAAATGTGAAAACTGCCAACAAATTTCTTGTCAGCACTGCTGTAATCATTCTGTAATTTCAATGCAAACCTAGGCAACTTCTCACATTTTCTCAAGACAATGAGCAGTAGATCCTTGAGGAGAAGAATTTGGTATGTGATATTCATTCTGCTGCTTTATTTGACAGTTTAATCTCACAATATGAGTGTTTAATGCCATTTGGCTGTTCATTCTTTTTCTTGAAATGGCGATCTTGCATTTCCTCCCACTGCCACTCAGGATCGCAGGGCTTGCAGGTGTCTGATTGATGGCCATACCTGCCATGCCCTCCATGCAGCTTTCAATAATGATGCTTTTCAACATTTACAGTCTAAAAAACTTGTCATTGCAGCTCAGCACATGCTTTGCTATTGAATTTGCACATGGAAAAGCAGCCAATGGAATCCCTAAATGAAATTGAAAAGTGTGTATGTTATTTACCTTTCATTTTCAAACTTTCTTTCACTAACTAAAAATTTAAAGCAGATAAGCAGTTTGACCAGCAGCCAACTTTCAATATTACTGTCCTGTCCAAAAATGGATTAAGGACTACAGTGATAAATTATTTTTTTAAGGTGTTTCCAGAGTGAATGTTGTTGTTGGCTAAATGCACAAAGTTCTTCCTGATTATTAAAAATAATTCTTGGTACTGAATTTTTGCAGACAGGCAACATAATGCAGACTTGCAACATAATGCAGACTTATCCAGCCAGCTCTGTGTTCACTTCCTTAAAACAGTTTTTATCTTTCATTTCCATGCCTTGAGGATTCTTGGAAATACCTCTTCTAATACATCTTAGGTTTCTCCGCACATTTTTAGCAGCAGCTTCCCCCACCCTGTCATTCCCAAGCTGAACAACACTGACAGCTGGCAGTTTCTGTGGCCAGGATTCTGATATCCTGGCTTTGACTGCAGATGTCTAAACTAAACTAGTTTTCAGAACTTTCTATCTAGTCCGTTTCTAACTAGAGAGATCAGCATCTTTAGACAAAAGTTCAGACATTCCTGAAACAGTTGAATTTAAGATATCTCTGTCTGTGGCCATTTCTCTCCTGGGAAAGTAAATGACAACTAGACTAAAATTATTCAATAAAACTTAGGTGACATAAATACACGCTGCAGTCTCCACCTTAATATAACCCCCTCACTATGTATTTCAACTTGCTGGTTTTGAATTGCCTATCCTAAAACCAAGGATTGCCCCACATGTACCTGATCTGTGCTACTTCCTTTATCCAAAGACGGTCAATCTTCATCTCGTATTTCTCATGCTCAATGATTTGGATTCAAGAGTCAACACTGAATAAAACCACTATGGCTGATGAAGAACAGTATAGGAGACCAATGCTCAATTAATTTTATGATTTAACTTCAGTCCAGCAACAAGTTTCTGTGAAAGAGGTTTGATCACAATATTATTTTCAGTTTAGTGTAATTATAAGAGTAAAATAGCTTCATAAATATGCTTTCTTCATTATATCATTGTTTTAGAACAACATCTCCTTCAATCCAGGTAAGGCTGAATTAAAGATATTTGCTTTGATCTTCCCCATTTACAGACATAATAGGAAAACGCTGGTTTTGCCCATGGCACCTGGACACACACGTAAGATTAAATCCTTTGCTTTTATTTTATGTTCCATCAGTTGTGATAGGATCTGACATGACACAGAACAAGTTCACAACTTTTTTTCCCATATCCATCTTTTTGTACTATTGTTTGTCTTGTTCTCTTATAAAACTCTCCGCAGGGATTAGTTATCAACTACCTATGATTATAACTCATAAAATATCGAAGTAGAATAAAGATCCATCTTAAACAACCTAGGTCATTTGAATATTCCATAGTCTTTATGATACCTGATATATCAATGAAAAAATGTAAATATCAATTTTCTTTCAGAAAACATACATTGATGTGTGGAATTCATCACAATTCCTTTAGCTGATCAAATGAAATACTGTATCATTACATGCAGATAGCAGTCTCAGGACTGTGATGGCAACGTATTAGATCTTGAATAATTTGCAAAATCTCAATGCAGTAAGCAACTTGGAAAACTGTGAGGAGCAGTGTTTTAAGTGCTGAACTCTACATCTCAACCTCAAGACTTTACCATTGCAGTGGTGGTAATTTTCTGTAGAATAAGACACAGAAAAATGTATGATGTCTCTGTATTCCCACTGGTGCACAATATATATAAACATCTGAGACCAAAAATATGAATGACTGTACAATATAATGATTCCTTATACTTTTGTCATTTTGCTTTATGTCCTTTTCCAGGCAGTGGAAGAGCATGAAATTATCAGCTAAACTACAGCAAATACCAAAGTAACAGTGGAGTTTTAACATACCAGCCAGGATTCCAAGGTCAAGCTCCTGTGACATGGGTTGCTTTAGCAAAGCAAAGCTGCACAAGTATGAACATCCAGCTGCTTAAAATAGGAACAGATATAACACACTTCTGTCTATCTTGTATGCTGAATGAAAATTTAAGTTGCCTTAATTCCTATTCGTCTTCATTTTGGTGTTTCAATAATACATTACGTTAGTAGCAGACATTATGACATATTTCCTTGTTAAACCAAGTCTTGTACCGAGCAGTGCATTGGGAGAAAATGATTGAGGAAACTGTTGAAGTGGAAAAAAAGAAGTCTTTACTACCATGCAAGAGGGCTGAGCTTGCTATTCTCATTTTTAAGTTTTAAGCATGCTAATCAAAAATGCCAACATTCAGGATACTATAAGTTTTTCAGATAGAATTGACTAATTTTCCTAGTTTTTTGATTTGTTTAATATCTGGTTTCAGACTGAATTAGTGATTTCTTTTTCCAAATAAGAACTACTTTAGGTACAAAGTTTCCACTGACCTATGTCCCTATCCCAAATTGAAAATATGGAGTCGAGCAGAAAAAACGTTAACAGTCATCCCCCAACAAACCATACCTTCCAAAATGAAATTTAAGACAAAAATAGGATACTGAAGAGTGACATATGTTGTGTTCCAACTTAATTATTTGCTTAACTGGTTTAAAAATTTACATACCGACTTCACCAAAATCCTGTGTTGTGTTACAAATAAAATTGTAAGAGTGTTACTAACAAAGCACATATTTTGTTTTCCTGTTGTCATATTTGTTGTTCTATTCGTGTTCTATAAGCATAGATTAACTTCATATTGTGGGTACACACTTTATTCTTACAGTATATGTTATTTCAAAACTTTGTTGGAGGACCAGATAATTTTCTACTGAAGGGTAAATGAAGTGTGCACCCAAAAATGTGAAGTTTATCTGTGTTCATCCTGCCTTGGATGCAAGACATAAGCCCGAGTTAAAGAAATGGAACAAACAAGTCAGAATAAAATGTGCTCTGTCTCCAATAGATAAGAAATGTGCATTTCAAAGAAGGTAAATGGAAATTATACCTGACATTTCCTGAGCTGCATTTGATTATCCTGTAGAAGATTAGGTGGGTATTTTCAGATTGTTTTGGCTCATGTTTAGAATAATTCTGTTATAGGTTCCAGGCTTTGGTTCTTTCACCACAATCCACATAACTACTTTGCCTTCTTAACAAAGTTTCATGAAAACTCATTTTAAAACAAATTTTTCAAGCCTTAGAGAAGCAAGTATTTTACATCACATAGCCCACAACTCAACAGGCTAACCTGCCTTATTATCCCTAGTGTGTAATAAAATCTGAGCTGATTCAAGGATACTGAAGTCCTCTGTATCTGCAATTTGCTGTGCACATCAAAAGAAAAGTTGTCCTGCAGGATTTTCTCTTGGTGATTCTGATCCCTGATTTGGGGGTGTCATCTAGTAGCACAGCTTGTACACAATATTCACTGAACCCACGCTGACTTAACTTTTAAGGAGTACTCTACTGAGCAGTTCTAAAAGTGCTTAAAGGGCAAAGGTGGTACATTAGTTCTCCTAATCCAGTTCTCTGTGCAGGTTCCAAAGTTATTCCGCAAAAAAGAAACAAAAATAGGAAGCTAGATTACAAAAATTCTGGCAGAGGAAATTAGGTACAAGAGGATTCAAGTGACATCATATCTCTATATTACTGATAGTGCTTGGGTTTTATTGAAAAATGGATGATTCGGATCCACACTCACCAGAGAATCTATTCAAAGAAGGCACTTCTCGTGTATCTAGTTATCTTTTGTAACACCCTCCTTTCTGAGACCATGAACTCAACTCTGCTCGAGTAGATGTTTAATTAAAAGAAACCAAGAGAAGGTAAAGCAAGACAAAAATATCAGAATATTTAGTAAACCAAAGGATTATGACAGCTTTTATAATCCACGGAGCTGCCATCACAAACTTTGAAAATATTCAAAGAATATTGGATCCACATAGTTCCAGGCCCAGTTAATGTGCCACCATCCCTCTCCCAAACCCATCTCCCTGAATGAGGCATGCAGAGCAATTAGTTAATCTGTGTGCAATTAGTTAATCTGTGTTTGGGCATGTGGTCGTTGTTCATTGCCATTACTGAGGCTCTACAACATCAGTGGTCAGGGGCCTTATGCAATCTTATTAGACTTCGGAGGTGTTTAAACAGCTTAGCGCTCAAACTGGTGCAAGGATCCAAATGCAGATCTGGATCGTGCAAATGGAGCCCACCTATGAGAACAAAGATCTGTCTGCAGGCCCATCACTAAATAGCACTGAAGAACTAATTTTCTAACTAAAAAATAATGAATTATATAATGGTTTGGGTTGGAAGGGACCTCAAAAGTCATCCAGTTCCAACGCCCCTGCCATGGGCAGGGACACCTCCCACTGAAACAGATTGCTCACAGCCTCATCCACCCTGGCTTTGAACACCTCTGAGGTGGGAATCCACGTCTTCTCTGGTCAACCTGTGCCAGTGCCTCACCACCCTCACAGTAAAAAAATTTCTTCCTGATACCTAATCTAAATCTCCCGTCTTTCAGCTTAAAACCATGAGCCCTTGTCCTGTCCCTGCACTACCTGATAGAGAGACCCTCCCCAGCTTTCCTGTAGCCTCGTTTAAGTACTGGAAGGCTGCTCTAAGGTGTCCCTGGAGACTTCTCTTCTCCAGGCTGAACAAACCCAGCCCCCTCAGCCTGTCCTCATATGGGATGTGCTCCAGTTCTCTGATCTTTGTGGCCTTCTCTGGACTCACTCCAACGCATCCATGTACTTCCTGTGCTGAGGACACCAGAACTGAAGGCAGCGAGGTCTCATGAGAGGAGAGTAGAGGGGCAGAATCACCTCCATTGACCTACTGGCCACACTTCTTTTGACGCAGCCCAGGATATGGTTGGCTTTCAGGGCTGCAAATGGACACTGCCAGCTCGTGTTGAACTTCTCATCAACCAGCACCCCCAAGTCCTTCCGTTCAGAGTTACTCTCGATCCATTCTCCGCCCAGCCTGCAATTGTGCTTGGGATTGCCCCAATCTACTAAACCTACTAAAGTATAATCACAGCATGATCAATAACTGAAATATTTAAAACATATTATGATTCTCATCACAGAAAAACTTAAGCAGCATGAAAACCCTAGTCCCAGAGATGTGCATTATTTGTATAGAAAACAGTTTGAGTAGTAGTCAGCCGGAAAAAGAATCCATAATTAGAAAATGTGCCTTTCAGAGTTAATTGCCAACATCATTGTAATTACAAAACAAATCCATTCACTCAGTCACAGAAACTTCCCTGCAAAACCTGTCACTTCATAGCAGTCTCTTTCTCCAGACACCTAACAGCTATGGTAATTGGAAGCTGCATTTCAAGCGCAGAAATCAGTGAAATTTATCTGTGATGTTGGCTTTGCGTAAGTCTATATTAGGTACGTAGCCTGCTTCATGCTCTTGAAGAGAACAACTGGGCATTTTTCTTAATTCTAAAATTCCCCATCATGGAAATGGTTATTTTTGTGTGAGTATGCAGACAGTTAATAACTGGGCAGGCATTTCAGCACCTTAATACTACTAGAAGTCGCAGTATTTTCTTTTTAATGATGTCCAAACAAATTATCTGTTAAAAATAAACTGCATGGTAGCACAGTGGGAAATGGAATTTAGCGTAAGATCAAAAGGAATTAAGTGCCAGAGCTCTTGCCTATGTGCTCGTAAAAATTGATTTGACTTAATAAGTTTAATGCAAAAGGGAACTGCATTGTGTGCACTGCTTTCCTGTTGATTCTTAAAAAGTATGGGAGCACATCTTCCCTGTTGATGCCCATTAAATATAACCACGAATACATAAACCGGATGCTTCAGCTTTTTTTTTTGAGTAACTCTTACCAGCATTTTATAGCTAAGCACACTGAGTGGATTCACACAAAACCCCCTGCTAACAGCTGTTACTTTCCACTCATATGAAATGCTCACTCCTTTTTCCCATATGGCTAATAAAAGAGAACAAAAAAATCCTGATTTTTTTTTAGTTTTTTAATGACCCTCTGTTCCAACAAAGCATGGAAGTGGTGTATCATAAGAAGGTAAAGGAAGCCATTAAAAGTACTGTTTTAATATTATGCAGTGATATTGTCTGAAGTTTGGGTTTTGGGATTTTTTTAGGCTGCAAATTTGCTTGGTTTGGAATAGAAATTCCTTTAGAACAGTGCAAATATTTAACTTAGCTAAACAAGCAAGCCCTTTTTGTTTATATTAAGTGTTGTAATCAATCTTTAAAAGGTCTTTTAATGTTTGGATGTAAAATTCAGATACATAATGCTTATCAATCATAAAAATAGTGCCTTGATGCATTCTTGCACTCACTTCGTATCTTATCAGTTAAGCACTGTCTTGGTCCCCTGCTTTTGTGAGAGTGAGAACTAGTATGATCATTTTTCTGCAAAACTATTTTGCCTGTATGAGAATGTATGTGCAGGATATCTGCTTGGCTGAGCAGCCACGGCTCTTGAACAATCCTATCATTTGTTCAGTTTTCATATATCTGTTGATAAACCAGTAGTCCCTTTCCACCATAGCTGACACCACAGTCACGAAGAAACAAAGTATTCCAGCTCCGAGCATATCTGGGGTAAATACAAAGGTTGACCACAGTCTAAAATGTAGAACTTAGATTAAGACATGAACTTTCTTACCTCTCCTTGACTACTCAGAGAAGTCTTTCCTCTCTGATTTTATTTCACCATTTTATTTGCTGGGTGTTTGAGATATATCCCCTAAAAGTAACTTTGAATTTCATCACATAACCATCTAGCCATACAGTTACTGTACTTAATGAGAATCCAGGTGCTGTGGTGCACTATTGGTGGGAAGGTGGTGGTTGTGCTCAATGGTTCCTCCTCAACACTGAAACATCAGGCATGCAACTGAGTGGTAAGAAGGCTGGCATTTATTGAGAAATTACTTTTGGTATTACTGAGCCCTAGTTGAGCCTCGTTGACAGCTGCCATGTTAAAGGGAAGACAATAGAATTTCTTCTGGAAAAAAAAACAGTCCAGCACAAACATCACTCTCATCTTTGTCGCAAAGACCCTAAGCGGCCACCTTGACACAGAACCAAGTCAGATGACCCATTTTTTATGAACATCTTTCTGACACATCTTTTGCCACTATTTCCTGATATTCTGGTCTTGTTTGAAAAATATGAAGAACCAGACTATGATATCCAGCTAGTTTGTGCTTCTATAGCCTTTCCCTACTACCCACCATACCAGAGAGGAACTAAATTAAAATAGAAAGTGTTGAGAAACTTGATTTATCCTACCCTGATTTATTTAGCACCAGGGAAAACAGAATTAATCTGTTACTTATGTCCAGGAATGTGAATAATTCTGTATCCTCTTTCAAAATCTGGTCTTCAGAGTTAAGTTTCTCACCTGAAGTGCTCCATTTCTGATGCTTTGCTTGTGAATAATGACCTTAAAAACTTTTCTCTGTTTCAAAATACGTTAAGCTTTACACTGAAAGAAAATCTCTAAGGAGTGATACCACCCAAAGGGCAAATTTCGCTGTGGCAATCAATGCTTATGTGTGACAGTTGTTCTAATTCTGTTCAAGTCAGCAATTTAAACTGCTTTGTCCTGTAAATTACAGCAGTCACAAATTATTCTTGCATGAAAAATGGATATCCATGTGGACTCTTCTGAAGAAAGATAAAATGAACACAGCAGGATTTTTCCCTTGTTCTTACACTGTTATTCTGCCAGCCTGACACTGTTACAGCAGGCTCTTACAGGAACTGATTGCCACTGGCACAGAATTTGCCCCTTCCTGCCCCTCGGTTGCAGCCTTTAGTTTTCATTACAGTGCCTACAGAGCTAAGGGCAGGAACAACCACAGCTTGGACTCTTAGGGCTCCTGACAAGAATGGCAGGCTCAGTCTGGGAAATACCCCCCGGCGAGAGCCACTAGGGAACGTCTTCCCTTTCCCTTTTCTCTCTCTCCTTTTGCTCTTCCCTCCCAGAAGTAGCTTTTACCATTAGCGTCAACATATGCCACCAGGTATGCTACAGGCTTTGCTCACTTGAACCTATCTTTTTTGCAACACGTCCAACAGCAAACTGCATTCAACTGGTAGGAACAAAACACGTTCCTTTTTTTAACTGATCTCATTTGACTGCCTTTTCCCATCCTACAGTATATTAAAAATATAGAAGCTTATATATAATATGCATATGTATACATATATACACACATGAAAAAAAAAAATCTCAGCTACTCTTTGAATTCAACTTATGCCAAGAATTATTCCAAGAATATTCTTAGAAGCAGTTTACATCATCTCCACTAACAATGCCAAAAATCTTCCCTATAGCAGAGCTTCTCATTTATGTACTGCATTAAGACCGTACTTGGATAGCCCACACAGAAATGTATAGGGTTTGTTCATTTGGGCAAAGTAAGTTTGAGCTACAGCCTTGTTGCCTGTAATTCCATTAACAATAGTTGTCACAGAACTACTAAAGGCTGTGATCCGTGCAAGACTCACTGCTGAGTGCACAGGAGAGCTTCTGCTGCCTTGCCTAGGAGAAGCAGCATTTGTGTAGAGGGATTCTCAGTGCCAACAATGGACAGCCCAGTGAAGACCAGTGCAGACTACTGTTCAGGAATATCAGATCATACTTCTACTCAAACATGCCCCACAGTCACTTTGGAAAGGGAACTAGTGACAACATATTTTTACTATTGTACTACTTTATCTTTTTCTCGCTTACATCATCATGAGATAAAGGTGATTCCCAGTTGACACAGGAGATGAAATCTGCAAGCATGCAAGGTGAGACAAAACATTTTTTAAAGAATGTCATATTTATTAGTAAGAGACAAAATTCCTAGACTGAATGCTAACAGATTTATAACTTATTACCATAATAATCATTAGCTCTTGGTGCTTTCTAAAGGTTATCAAGAACCTTGCAGGTAATTAACATCTCACTGTATATATCACAGTAAAACATACAAACAGAGAAAGAAAATTATGAAATTATGCAACAAGCTTCTAATCATAGCATTAAGAATACAGCTGAGCCACATTTTACCATAAATCTAAAAAGAGAGTCTGTTTGCTACATTTCAGCAAACCACAGAGAAAACACCTTTCATTGTGATAATAGATCATATAATAAATCCTGTTATCAGCAACAACTCAGCAACAGAAGCAACCCTTATATATTTCCCAAGGTCTAGAAAGCATCATTAAGATAGGGAAGATAAAACACCAGACAAAGCATCCCACATCATCTTTTTAATAATCTTCATTATAAAAAATGTTGATTCCACCTCTGCTCCACTGAATAAGAAGATCAATAGTTACGTGAAATGGGTTTCATTAGGGAGTGAACGTTTTGTTTGTTTTCAATTAGAAAATGCTGGACCTACCTGGTTCTGAAATGAAAGTTGCAGTAAGACCAGGAACAACTTGAACAATTAATTTATGGTCATTGCAGACTCTTTTACTGTTATATGGGAGCTTTTCTTGAATACCTCCTCCTATAGCAGTGATTAGACCTGCGGATGTGCTTCCACCCCTCATTTTGGAGGGAACCCACTCTCAGCATCATGCACAATCTGCCCTCTGGGCAATAACACCGTAATGAAAATGAAAAAATGAGTAACAAACAAAAAAGTCAGAAATAAAAAATAGACATCACTTTTATTTAAATAAAAATATACACACAGTGTACAATGGGCATGGCTTACAGACAGCAACGAAACAAAAATGCTAAATGCTGAAATATAAAAAGAGTTGATTTACTATAGTTGTGCTTCATTTCTCTGAACAAACACACACTATGGACTGAAGTCCTGTTAATGTTACTTATACATAGCCCCATGTGCTCCACAGTATGAGACAGGAAAATTACAAGGAACAGTTACACAAAATGAAAACAAGTACCAAAGTAGCTTGGGAGTTTAGAAATTTTAGAGTCTAGAAATTTTAAAGCCAGACAATTCATAAAACAAACAGAAGTGCTAAAAATTTTCAAGTACTTTGCATGCATGGAAAGAGTACAAAATGCCACTGTCAATAGTTTGAGGTCTAAGTAAGAGCAGCATGGTCTAAATTGTCACCACTCCAAACCCCACAGTTCCAGCGTGCTCTGTTATCACAGCCAGATTTCTCCCATAACTCTTTCTTCCCGTCAGCACACAAACCCCACGCTTTGTTTCAGCTCTTTGGAATATGGACACATTGTTTCACAAGTGTCTTCTATCTTATTTATTCTGAAGGATTAAATTTGATGTTTATTCGATCAGATGCAGGTTTTTAGTTTTGGACCATGAGTATCGTGCTGAAAGTCATTGTTGCCATATTGTTTATTCAATAGATGCTATGACAGAAAGAGCAAATTAATGTCTGAGTGCTGCAGAGTGTAAGCTGGATGCTCTGGCAACACCACAGTCGCTGTGTTGTGTGACCAAGGGGAAAAAATGTTCCAGAGATTGAAGTCAGGGAATTTTCTTTTTTTTCTTTTTTTTTGGCTTTAAAAAGCAGTGGGTTTTCTTTTAAACATGCAATTAACAACAGAAGTTTGTGTTTTCAAGAACAGTAAATTATATTAAAGCACTCTGATTGTAAACATCTGCTTTCAAGCTGCAAATTAAGTGAAAAGCAAGATGCAAATTCATGTCTCATGGTGTTGCCTGTACAGAACACTTCTTTACAAAAAAACCCCATAAATACAGATATCAATGGTTTCAAGTTTACAACATAGCCAAGTGACACAATATACGTTTAAGACTGTTAACTGATGACATACATTAATTTACATAAGTAATTTTGATGCATAGTTTTTAACGTGATTTATGTTTTTCCTATACAAGTTGACATTCAGTGCATTTTTTGCTTTTTTAAAGTGGACCAAGGCATTTCCTGGAACTTGTGTTCAAACTAGAAATAAAATTAGCTTATTTTCTGAAGCTCATAGTAGATTATACAGTGGACTTTAAGATGATATGTTGCACTTCTTTATACCTCAATTACTAGTGATGATTCAGAACACCTTTACATTTTATTTCACTGCAAATAAGTGAATTTTCATCAGGACTGATTGATTTAGACACAGGAAGCGTTTGTTCATTTCCTAATTTCAGTTACATAATGCCAAAATTCAGACAGTACAAAAATTAACATTGCCAAAGACTTCATTAAGGCTCAGTTAATATTTTTTCAGTTGTCCTCCTAAATGATTCCTTCTTTAAAACACATACATTGCTAGTTTTCCATCAAAACACACAGCTTCACATAGACAAAAATCAAAGAACATTAAAAATTTGTTTACCAATTGCTCCATAAAAGCCAAAATGTAAACATCAACAAGAACATATTTTCAGTTCCTCAAAAGAAGATTTTAGAAAAAAAGACCTGCCTACTTAATAATGTCAGCTTAGCATGTTATATATTAGAACAGTATTACAATCATCTCTGAGAAAAAAATACTTTAACTTTCCTTTCCTTAATTTTTCAGGCATTTTATACCAGCTCCCTACTTAGACGCTAGTCTGTGGTACAAAAACACCATGCAAGCATTTAACACATTGCAGAAATACTCCAAGATAGAAGCCCTTATTTCAGGATTCCTCGAGGGAGATCCTGATGACCTTATTTCTACAAATAACATCTTCCATTAAGCCAGGATTTGCCTCCAGATGCCAGATACATTTTTTGAATGTCCATCTTCCAGCCCTTGAAAACTGCCCTCCTCTCAAAGCAGGTTATTTTATACCATACAAAAGTTTTAAGAGAGCAGATACGGAACATTTTCTGTGAATTCACCACCAAGGTCAGTATTTTCCCCTTAACATTTTGCAAAAAAGGATGGCATAGCTTAATTTTACTCCTCTGGTATTGGTGGTGAACTAAAAGGATATGTGCAAGAACTCACAGATAATTCAAATCCTCTGCTCGGCATTCAAACAATGCATAGGGCTTGAAGCAGCTTCTATAGAGGAAATGCACTCCAAGTAATGTAACCACTAACCTGCAGCTAAACCCCCTCCATCTACTCACCAAAGGCAAGGGTCTTGTGCCCTACAAAGGATGTTCCAATAAAAAAACTGACTTGAAAAAGTTCAGCGTTACTTAGAACAAAACCCAGTCTACTTTTCTGTGACAGCCCAAGCCCAATGACGTTTCACTGCCTCATACTGATGTGGGGTTTGCTTTTTTTCCTTCGCTATCTTTAACAAATAACAGATTATTTAATTTCGCAAGAACATACTGGGAGTGGCTCTTAAAACAAAATGGGCTGTAATCCAATGTCTTTTTTTTCCTTTTTTTTTCCCTCTCCAAAAACACGGCTTCAATGTGGAAAATAGCTTAAATATAAAGATATCACATTTAGAACCCAAGTGGGACAAAAATGCTGAAGATCTTGAAAGGCTATTTTCTTGAGAAGTAGGAAACCTTTAGAATTTCCTATTTTGAACTTGCCAGAATGTCCATGGGACTAAGATAAAGAATTACAGGAATCTACCAGTGAATATCATCCCCACATAGAATTTTACGGATTGTTTCAGAATTACTGTAGGAGGGTCAGGTTTCTCCACTGTATTATTTCAGAGGTGTGTGAGAAATTTATCACTATTTCTAAATTGTACGTGCATGTTTTTCTAAGCTAATAGTAAGCGTGACAGGTACTGAGGTGTAGTGTGGCAGTCTGACAGAACAAAACATTTCTTTCCTAGGAAGTTTTATATTCCATAAATCTACAAAAATTGTTTTGCACAGATCAGCTATGTTAAAGATCCAAACACAAATTTATGCACATGTCCACTCATTCAATAAGTAGCGCCCATTTCTACCGGTATATGACAGGAAAAAGTCAAGGCACTATATTCGCATCTGCCTGTGCTTATCTACAATGCAATCCAACTCTTGACATCTGTTGTTGAAGTAATACATCCCAGAAGAACAAAGTAGTCATTCATGATAGCACATTATATAATAAACAACAAATGCACCTAAACACTATTTAAATGACCTTTGCAAAAAGTTTCAATTAGTTAGGTAAATATATCGTATAGATGAATTTGTTGCTTCACTGAAGCCAATGAATATTGGAACAAGGATCTCTTCCTGTTCTCCTATAAGCCCCAAAGCCTGATTTTGCAAATATAGAAGATGGGTTTTATTTAATTCACATGATCAAACGTTTCCATGCAATCATCCAATTAGAGTTTGCAGAATCAGGCTTTTAAATGTGTATTTTTACCAGTATAGTTACAGATTTATACTTGGTAATGGGCATTAAGGGATTAAAAAGAACAAATATAACTCACTGTGCATCAAGATTTCTTTGACTTCCATAGGAGCAAGCAAACATTAACTTCTTTATCCATGGCAATTACAGTTTCCTATAGATGATCAAATTCCCAGTGCAGTTTCATTAGGATAAAATTCTCACACTTCTGCTCCAGATACTTTTTTCTCAAAATGAATGCATTACATAAAGGTCAGTAACCACTGAATACTTGGGGTTTTTAAATTCTACTTCTCTCTGGGAAGCAGAAGAAGACAATAAATAGATACAATTAGAAAACACAAATGTTCTTTGTAAGATAAATTTCAGGACTAACACAAGCTGGCAGAAGCATTAACATTCATTTTTAAAGCTGATAGTTCTTCATCCTAGAGTGTCTATATGCAGCATTACAAATTCGATATGTCAGCTGCAGTGGTTAACTAGTCCTGATAGAGCAGGTTACTCATAATTATAAAATCTATCTTAGGCTCTGTAAAAATATACATGTTTTTCTAGCCCAAAGATACATTAAATCCTGTATATACTACTCATTTTCCCTACTGCTAACGAAAATTTAGTTTCAAGGGTTTACAGGAAATGTGAACATGACAGGTCAAACTCAGGTCACCTTACTTGAAGAATTAATTCCCCTGATTTCCATGTGATTTATATGAAAGAGAAATATGTGGTAATTGCCTGTGGTACAGAAAGACAAGGATGATACATCCAAATGAACTGCAAAGAATCAGAATTACAGAAATTACAGGCTGCAATTATTAAAAACATATTATAAAGTTACTATGCTTATGTAAAGAAGCTAAATGTTATTACCAAAATTATATTTAGCCTAGGTATTACCATTAGTGTCTTTCATAAACACTTCTGTGAAGGATTTAATAACTAGTGATTAAGATCTCAGTGTTATGCTGCTCCAGAAAATATTATTTCCAGCAGAAGAGACTCCTTAAATCAAACCTCAGGTTTTGATTCGGAGTCAGAATGCCACCTTCCAGACTGTTAACCACCTCAGTTCTTACAGCAAATGACATTTCCCTTTTTAATCTTCAATCAAACAACCCAAAAAACTAATTCCAGCTGGCTTATGAGTCATACTAAGCTTCAACTTCACAACGAAAAGTTGAACATATTTGGTTTTAAGAATATTCAGTCCATTGCTTTTTCATGATATTTTATTTCATGACTAACTGGAGTTATTTTAATGTAAAATGATAAAACTTGATAAAAATAACACCTTAACTGGTTACACATTCCCAATTAATAAGTCATAAACAGTAATTTTTTATATTCACTAATTAGCATAACGTATACTCCTGATTACATTTTTGTTAAAGTTTAGGTGTCAGCTTTTCCATATGTCCCTTCTGGAGGTCTGTAGTACTTTGGGAAAGCCATCAGCTGTATCATGTTGAATGCATACTTTCTGCATTTGACATTCTTCAGTACATTCTCTATGCGGCATCCTTCTCTAGTGAAAGGGGGAAAAAGTACAACTTCATGAAACACGGAATAAATAAATATGCTTTATTTGTTCATTGCAGAGTTTCAGCAACAGTTGAAGTAAAAATAACAAAGATTCAACTCTACATTTTTGTTTTCCACAAGTGATGATACATCTTACAAAATTAAATCCAAGGCCAGGCCCAGTACAGTTATTGCCCTCAGAAATAGGTGACAAGATTTTTTTTCCGCCCTACAATATGTGCCCTTCAGGTTTAAAAAAAAAAAATTAAATACTTTAATGACACATTTTGCTCTAATTCCAGAAATATATTTTCTTTTTAAACCTTCTCATTGTTTTCTCAAATTGTTTACTATATGTGTGAGAAAACACATTGCCTTAAAAATGTGTATTCGAGGAATAAGGCATTTAATTCAGTCTGGCCCTAGAGATTTGCGAAGGAAAGTTTAATCTTTGCTTCATTTCCCGTATGTTCGGTTTTGCAATGAAAAAAAAAGAGAGAATGGCTTTTCAAACAGCCCAAACCAACTCTCTGGTTTATAAAGGAAGGATGTTTGTTCACATACAGTACAAAAGTCACAAGTGCCAAAGTGGTGCATCAAGACATAAACAGGACTTTGTTAAAAAGAATATAAAAGTGCCTTGAAAGCAAAAGCAACTAAAGCAACAATTACAAACAGGTTAATTTAATTACAAAACAGAACTTACTCTATTCCATTTAGTTACTTGACAGAAAAGGGTTAGTTTTAGCAAAGTAATAATCATTTGTTAAACAAAAAAAGATCTCATTAGCTAATAACAATGAAAATAACACAATGAAAGTGAAGCCTCACAAACCACCACCCTGTAATATTAGTCTAGGGGATAGTTTGTGCCGTACAAATTGATTTTTAATTTATTTTTTTGTCAGACTAACTACTCTAGAAAGAGGGGGGGGTCAAGCATTCAGGATTCCACATCTTCTTCTATTCAGTGACAGCATTCTAAGTGGGCTTTCTTTGAGCTAATTACAGTGGGAAAGCTTTACCATGAACAGAAAGAGCAAATGAATTCACTCAATGCATAGTATACTTCTTACAGTTCAGAAAAAATAACAAAGCCAGAGTACATTTCAGACATTGGCATCTTTAAGACGAATCCTTGGGGTCTGATATTGTAGAAATATTACAGCATAATTCCTTTTTCTAAAGTTAGTTTGTTACTCTTTGTAGAAAAGAAAGGAACACAAGTGAAGTTTATTGATATTTGGCCAATAGCAAAGCAAGACTTAAAATAAGCCACACAACCAGCAGGTGTGAGCTGACAAGCAGCAAGGCGACAGGATAGAAGTGTCGAGAAGTTGGCTTGTTATCAGTTAGACAGCCTGTTTCGGGATCATCCGATTCAGTCAGTGCTCCCTGGGTTTGTCTGCTGTTAAACAGGGGAAGTTAGGAACAAACAGAACAGCATTTAAACAGCAAGGAAAGCCAACACGAAGGTATTTCGACAAAGAGAAACTACATAGCCATCTCAATTAAATAGATCTACGCTAAGCATTTCCAATATATTGTGTTCTACAGCTGACCGGGGAAGCACGAAGTCTACCTGGATAATATATTATTAAGCCTGCTAGGTGCCTCAGAGTAGAATTCACAAATAAACATCAAATAACTTAGGAGGCAAACTATATTATTACTAAAATGAACATACACACTGAAAGGAAATGGAAGAAGTTAAAAAAAAAACCAGCAAATAAAAAAAGATGACAAATGTGGCACAATGCAACACTGACAAAATAGCGTCTCCATGGTGTTCACAGGTTTTTCAATCCTGCTTTGCTATTTATTAGGGAATATATGGGCAGAAACAAAGTGCACATGCTCTTTTTTGAAAGAATTAACAACTATTCTAAAGTAGTTTTAAATGATGGTTAATTGACTTCTTCAAAAATTCATCAGTACTGGTGACTCAGTTTTGAAGTCAAGAGCAGTTATTTTTATTTAAAGGCTCACACCTAACATTCCTGTAAGACAATTACCTTGTACCTTGTTCAGTCAACTTCGCTTGGGACTAGTCTGCTTACAGTGAAAGTCTACTGAGTCGCCACAAGTTGCATGGTCACTTTCCTAGGAGAGCAGCATGGATCCCTTAAAATCACTACCAATATTTTCTATTTTAGTCCTGGCAGATTTTCTACAAGTAGAAATATGCATACTCCAGCTATAGCTCTTCAATCCCTCTGAACTTAAATATATTTGTATGCACTCAGGAGTCCTGTTCATGGACTTCCTTTGGACAGTAAAGACTGATAAGATTTTTTTTTTTCTATTTACTATGAATATTCTGGGATGAAAAGATAATTCTCCCTTATTCTCTGTGAACTTAAGAATACTCAAATACATCAGATTACAACTCAGTGCTTTTGCAGAAGCACATGTCCCAAGTCTGCAGCTTTTTCAAGAAGGAAAATTCTGACAGACCACAAAGAGGCTATAAGACAGTAAAGGTAATATCACAGTGCCCCAGGCAAAAAGAGAAGGGTACATAGAAGACAGCAGCAGTCACCTTACAGAAAGCCTGCTTTTCTGACTCGTGTTAAAAGGCAACGTTGATTTTCTGAAGCTTGGATAGCAAGAGAGGGGCAAGAACTGCATTTACAGGTGGCATCCTAGGATTGGGGCTGGTCAAAACCATTCCTTGCACAATTTTCCTTTCAAAGAAGCCTTCCATAGCAAGTTTTTAATTTCTTTCTTTGTTTTGACCATTCAACCTGTATGTTACACTAATAAAAAAGATAAGCCATACTAATTTAAATGGTAAAATAAAAGATTAAAAGAATAAAATCCCTGATATTTGAATCTGGGCCAAAGCAATTGCTGGTACCAGCGTGTCTGCTGGTTTTGGTGTACAGTTTTCAAGTGTCCATGGATAGAACTTGGCCAGAACACAAACAGTATTTAAGATAATTGTATTCTGTATCAGATCACTCCAGTTACCACTTTTGTCCTACAGACTACCCCCAGATTTACTTCCTCTTCTTCTCATAGGAATAATGTTGCCATTTGTCATGGGTTGCAAGGACTAAATATATCGTTCTTTGTTAATTTTCTCCACTATCAGATATTTCTACATGCTTTTAAAAACATGCTGCTTGTGGTTTTTACTTTCTTAATCTCTACAGGACCCCACAAGCCCACCTCTTTGACTCTTTTGCACTCTTCTCACCCCTTTTCTACTCTTCAAGGTGAGTCTGCTGGTGTCAGCTTACCCCCATTATGCCCAAAACTGAGAGCTGTATTTTAGCCTTCATAATCCCATCTCCTCCTCCCCAGTCACAGAGCCCAGGTGCTTCTGAACAGTCGGGGGGGTCTTCCATCACAGGCTTCATTTGTGCGCCTATAGCAGAGCAGATGCAGAGACCAAACTCTTTTTTTATTCCTCTGAAAAATTCCATCTAGGCAGCAACAAATTCAACATTCAGGAAGTTTGCAGAGCAGCTGCATTAGCCACTGTTAAGTACTTCATTCTGGAGAGACACAGCTTTGCATGCCAATAGTTTACTCTAAGCAGGCTGAGCTATGTGCTTGTAGGTCGCTCCTACGGGGGATGAACCCTCCTGCTTCTGTAGCGTGCCTTGTTCTGTTTTGCTCCATCTCTCATTGACAGGGTGACTGTCTTTTATCTATGTTGCTACAAGTCCCATTAGCATCTGTGAGATTTATGCAGATGTAACGATGGAGATACAGATAAAAGCCATTTGTTATATTATTTTTTTCAATAGAAAAGCCTACAGTACATTTGTTCTTTGATATGCTGAAAAGAATGATCAATGTCTTTCAACATAAAATATCCTGTCTTCCCCACACGAAAACCACAGTGCACACCTGATGCACAGGGACTTCTGTTCCACAAATTAGTCACATCATTCTATGCGAGACACAATAAGACATCCTCAAAAGAGAGCAAGATGATCCAACTCCATTATAAGCTACCTAGGAACAGGCTGAGCAGAATACCTAAACACGCTTTTAATTTAAGAGGAATATCTGATCATGACCAGATGCCTTGCTAAGCTCTGCTAATACTTTTCAATGCACTGCAGTGACAATGTCTCCTAACACATCTTAAAAGTGTTCTCTGCAGTGAATAATATATCTAGTTAAACAAAGCGAGGCCTCACACTCAGCTGTCAGCAGAGTGACAACACTGCTTCCCCTGGCTCATCAAAACCCATAGAAGTTTTACTGCAAACAGCATGAATCCAGCTGGTGCCATGTCAGCTGGATTTATTTGCCTTCTGACTGACACTCAGAACAAGCAGAACACACACGATTTTAAGAAGAATAGTGAAAGCTTCTAAATCCATAACATCTGGGCTCAAAAACACCTCTCTAAGCTCTAGTACTATTTTTATTCATTTACTTTCAAATTGTTCATTTGAGGTTTACAACACAGCACAAATACATCATAACAGCCAAGGGTGCTGTAAGTTTAATGATGATATAACTATTTCAGTATGCCTTCTATCTCACTTGGTGTTTTATCATCTTAAACTCCTGTTGGGATAATGCTGTATGCCTATCAAGTGAGACAAAGTCAAAACAGCAGGTATTTTATGTTGTTTTTAAACTCAGATGATAAATTGTTCGAACCTCTAAGCAGTGAAGCAGAGACAATGAAAAAGAAGCCTCTCAAGCATATAGCAAAGCACACATATGAGGGCATACTCTGGCTTTTGATTATCGCTCACACTGACATCCCTGTGCACCCCCTTTTTGCAGAAGATGCATTTTAGCCCTTTGGGACATTTTTTTTCCTCTCATTAGAAGTTTTTCAGCTCCAGCTATTAATGATACTGGAATTGCTAAATTGTCTGAAAGCAGTGCTTCAGGTAGAACAGGTGGGCAGTTTTCTATGAACATGAGGATCCCGTGTGCCAGCAGTGACTTCAGTCTGATTTCATGTCTAATAGCACACACACACTTTGTGGGAACTTTCCTTTTTTTTTTTTTTTTGCAGACAGGCTCAAGCAAGAGCTTTCTAGGTCTGCTGGGTTTTTCTTGTCAAACTTCAGTGCTGACACAGAAAAATGGCAAAAGTGAGATGCTTCTATTTAATCCCATACAACAATAGCAGCAAAGACCTTTCTTCAAATAGAAGGGATTGCTAACAGTTCTTGATCTTAAACAATTTTGCTTACTTACCTGTTCTTTTTATTTAAGACTACCACAATTCAGAACTTTTAAGAGGTAGCGTCTCTAAAGAGTGGTTTCAGCCCTCTCAAAGATTTTAAACAGAATACTGTCTGCTCGCCTTTTTAATGAAATAAAAAAAAAGTTTTTGAAGTGAAAACAGATTAATTTCTACATTATACATGTTACTGTGATTCATTGAAATGCTTCAGAGAAAAATTAACTGCTTCAACATGCAGCAATACAGTTCTAGAAGGCAGTCATAACTTTTTCAAAGGGGAAAGATGGGATCCTTGTGAACATCTCCTGGCCGCTATGAAAATGCTGCACCATAACATCTAGAAGAATAAATCATGATTCAGAAGGAAATAAATATATCTCAGCCTACTCCTCGAGGACTGCTGAATCAGAACAGAACTCACATAAAATTCCTTTATATGAAGGAATATATAAAGGATTCCTTTATATCAAGGAATACTGGGCAACAACCCTTTATGTTGAAAGATAAAGTTGATACAATAAAACCTCCAGCAATTTGTAAAAAAATAAAAAAATCCCTCTTCATTGTTTCAAATGGAAGATATAGGAAGGGAACCATCAGAGAGTTTCTGTATCAATGATCTTTACAATAGTTCTTTTTCTGATGTGTAATATTGTCAATAAACTACAAATTTTTCCTCAAATCTAGATGGTATTAAATAAAGTAAAAGATGCCAGAAATCAATTTTTGCTGCTCCTGTGATCCTGTAATCTCTACTCTGGTTCAAACCAACCAACTGGTATTACTGAAATTGGCAAGCATACTCAGATCTACCATACCAAGCAATGCACTCAATGACTTGGAGACAGCTGCTATTTAAACATACACAGACAATAAAAGCAATCTAACATGTTCATCAGATTATCACACGAATCCCACTCTTTTTTTTTACCTTTTGCACTGCAACTTTTTAACTTATTTTCAGCTTTTGTCAGTACCCTCTATTTCCTTACTCCCTTCTTATCTCCTTTGTTTTGTTACAACATATTACTGTTCTCATGCTATTATTTAGGAAATAAAAATTCAGAGAACATCATATAATATGAGGCTTGTCTACTGAGCTTGACCAAGCAGTAGATTCATAATGTAGTAATGATGATGTGACATTTAGATCTTGAAAAACAGTTTTACTGCACTCAAACTAGGGAACTATTATTATGTGTTCTCAGACTGCCCAGAGAAAAGATTTTGAGGAGGTGGCCAGAAACAGCAGAGTTCTGGAGGCTCAGTTATGGTCATGGTAGAGATATAAACATCATTATGGACAGGCCATAGTGGCTCAGTAAAGAGCAACAGATTAATCAACACACTGTCTTGCAGTACTACTTAATAACAAAGAAGACGACATTTAGTGTCCATGCATAAAACCGCATCCCAGAAAATAGTTTTTTTATGGGATCACATTGACAGACATGGATTCTATGGAAGGAATGGTGAAGTCAAAATTCAATTTACCTAGTCACACTCTCTCCCTCTGCTCTGTACATATTCTCATAGAAGTCAAACTAACTACAAATGTCCAAATTTCCTAAAAAGTTTGAACAGCTTAGTTGCTTTTAATTGCCTGGGGCAAGTGAAAGAGAGGCACACCCCACCCCTGCAGACAATAAAGCAAAACTCCCTTCTGCATTGGTCTATGCAAACGTCTCCCTGCAATCCTGCTCTGCAACATCCTTCCTGAAGGATGTGGAGTTTTACAGATTGAACCAGGAATTCAATCTGTAAATCTGTGAACTGGCTGTAGGTTCCCTCCCAATTAAAAGGAAGAAACTAATTCTGAGATAAAATTTAAGAAAATACCTATACTTAAGAAGAATAAAAAAGCACAAAAGCACATGCTCATCTATTGTTTACTAGTGTACAGCGATAAAACATCAGAGCACTATTTGTTTGTTCACATGATTGCAGTTTAACAACAACAAAATAGCTCCTAAGTTAGGTATTTTGTAATTTACGAAAATTAGAGAACATAGTTAGACCTCAATTAGAATTGGCATACAATAAATTTACTCAAAACACGTTAACCGAGACCTATACATGGCATTAGACCAAACCGGACGGTTTGAGGCCAGGAAGGGAGCTTATGAATGCAATTTTTTATTCAATATTGTCCTGTATTAGAGAAAGTCGAAGAGAATATTCTGAAATATTAAATGTTAGGTTGAACATTTTTAGTTTGTTTAGACGGCATTTCAGACAGATCTGGAAAGCAGAAAAAAAATCCAATTTGGTTGGTTCCATCCCCATATTGTTGGCTCACCAAAGAGCAAAACTCCTACTTTACTTTAAATGTACCATTAACTCTTCAAGCTTCAAGATTTATATCTAATAAGAAAAAAACATGCTATTTGATAATATACATCTCCATCAGTGTTATTGACACCACTTCAGAAATCTCTGCTGAATGCAGAAGAATTCTTATTTTCCTTTGTGACTGATGCAGAACATCTGCAAGAAAGTTTTTTCATCTGACATGAAAGAGTAACTAAGTGGTAAAGTAATTCATACAGTGAAAATATAATAAAAACAAACAAAACATTCCAGTTAGAAACACAACCAATTTTCCTCACTGCTGATTTTAAGACACCTACATTAGCAGTTTAAATCCACCCCCAGAAGTTCCCTGCCACCACAGCCAAACAGCAAAACCAAGTTCACATTATGTACCTATGTTCCCTTATCTGCCAAAAAAAGATTGCTGACCGAAGGCATCAACAAGGAAACAAGTCCCTCGGTTGTGCCAAATCCCAAACTGCACAGGAACCACCTAGGAGAGTGCTAAAATCAGCCAAAATTGCGCCAGGAAACATTTAATACTTTCACTGTATACAATCACTGAGATCATGTCCTAGAAACATCCCCCTGTCATTTTTCAGTTACAAGTATGGGCAGAAGCTTCAAGTCCTGCAAAGTCACTCTGGTAACTGTGTGAGAGATTAGCTTCAGAACTGAAAAGTGATGAGTTTTCAGGAGAAATTCTTCTTTACTTGTCAAGATAGCTGAGCAGTTTTTGAAACATGATTTTCACCTCTATTATACTCCAAGCAAAGGATTTGCTGTTTCATTATACTATTTACCAACACTGCTCTGCAGCATTACACATCATTTCTACAAAGCTTTCTCTTTTTATCAAAAAATATGGTTCTAATAATCTTTCCAGACACTCTTCTAGGAAGTATTAGGATTATGCACATTCTCAGGACAAAATTGAAAACTTTTTCCTGACAAACTTCTCTTGCAAAGTTTGAAATGCAATCCAAGGCAAATGTGATCTATGTCTTCATGCAGGAAAACAACCAAATAAAACCCCACAACCAACCCATAAGCCAAATCTAAGTTTGCTTAGTGATCTGAACATGTGTGAATTGATGATGGCTACAGGCTTCAAGTACGTTCTGAATGTACAAGACATTTCTCTTCCATAAGGTTAAGGCACAAGTTATTATAATTGGCTAGTGATTCACACTTATTTTCAGTCTGTTTCTGTCATAGCAAGGGATTTTTACCAAGGATGTGATTATATATTCAGCTCACATAGCACAGTGAAACATAAACCCATGATAAATTCTCTCATACATCTAATCAGGTTTTAAATACTTCTTGTTGACCATAAAAAAATCTTCACAAATCATTAATTTTCTTTTGGCAAAGATTTTTTCTTTTAGCCTTTTTTCCCCCATGCTGAGAACAAGGGGCAAACATGATTTAAGAGGCAGAAAAGGCTTGCTGTACAAGCAGTCATGCAGGAATAATAATGCTTAGAATTTGACTTTAATTTCTAGATGGCCAAATCTGTGTGCAGAATGACAAAATTAAGGCCAGAGAGAACTGTTGATGTAAACAGAGGATCACTTAATCTATGTTGCATTTGTAATTTGGGTCATTTTAAGTGAGGAGGGTGTTGAACAGAAATAAGCATAAATTTGAATATTGCAGCAGTGTTTCATACCTGCAACTTCAGTTTGAGATATGCAAAATGGGGAATGTGACTGCTTCTGATTAATGACACCAATTCATATAACCTCTTTGTGAGATAAACCGATGTGTGAGTCATAAAATAAATCACAGGAAAGATCTGAAAACTACTCTTCCACTCCAAGTAAATAATGCCAGTTCATTAATTACTTTCAATCAACCTACTGATACTCTTCCTTTTCAAAACACATTAGCAGTTTGAGATCTGATCTGTTTTGATTCCAGCCACTCGTATGAGCACAGTACGTGTCAGTATTTATGTGAGGGGATATAGTGCCTTGACCATGAAAAATGCACCTAAACCTGATGTCCAAGTGCAGGTACCAGGAGCACTAAATGCAGCAAAGAAGGCTCCCTGAGCCAGGTAGGTGGCTAACCAAAACGACCTACCCAGAAACGTATAGGTTGGGATGCAACCTGGAGATTGCACCCCAATCATCCTGTCATTTAACCACCTTCTCTTTTTTTTTTATCAGGTTCGGTCTAGTCATAACTAAGAGAGTTTAATTAAATATGAGTAACATCCTATTTGAACCCCAAATGCTCTATGTTTTTTCTATCCAGTTCCTTCAGTGCAAACGACAGGGCTGGGCTGAAATTCTCACGAAGTGCCTTGAAACATTTGTTGTCCTTTCTGGTTGTAGGTAATATTTAGACACTATGAAGAACAAACCCTTTCTATGGGAAATTAAGAGAGTGAATGGCACTGTTTTCTCTTTACTTGCTTTGTTTTAGCATCTTTTAGAAGATATCCAAAGTTTTTTGGAGCCTGTTCTCAGAAGGAATTACTTTTCTTCCCCAAGTAACACGGAGGAGGACTGAAGCTAAAATATTTTAAAGAATGTATTAGTATATTTACAAGGTTTTTCTCTTTGTTTGTTACCACTGTTCATGTTTGTAAGGAAATGGTCAGGTAGTTTTCAGACATACATTTCAGCTACCTTCATCGTACTCAAAAAGCAAACATCAGCATAGACGGTCCTCTTTTTTTAAGCAAAAATTTACTGCACTGATGGAGACAGTGGAGAGATGAAAACCTATGCTCTATGATTTCCAGAAAAAAAGACCTTTTGAAGTTTTGAGATTTTGGACTAAAGATTCAATAAGCAGTGCATTTATCTCTTGCATACTTAAGACTTTACTAGCAGCAAGGAGTAAACAAACTATAACACATAACAAATATCTTCCTCTCTATAATAATGCCTCATTTTCCTTACTGTTACAAAGATGAAGGACATAGTGACTCAGTGCAGTCACAGTAATTCACAATTTGCCAAACAATGAAGATTCATCTCTCAGGATATGCTCTATGAACTATGTTCAAGACTGCAGAAGAAGAAGAGTTCATACACTGGCGGTATTGCTTAATGATGTGGTAAGTCACTGGCAGATGAAAAAAATGCCAATTTACTTCTTGACCTGGATTGAACTATCAGAGACATACTATTTTTTTAAAAAAAAGTTTTTTCTGTATTTTATTATTTTGTATTCTCTCAACCACACATTCAATAGAGAGGAAACTTAGATTTATGACTACAATGCCTTAGGAACTGCAGCTTGTAAAAAGCTATGGAAATCTTGCCAGTTCCTGCAATTTCAGAATCTCTGGGATAGAGATAATGTAAAGAAAGAATGACTCCAAGCACACCTGCAGCAAGTTGCATGTGAAAGTGCAAAACAGTACAGTGGGGCTTTTCTCTAATTGTGGTAACTGGCATCACTTACAAGTAAGCAAAATGTACACTATTTTAAAAATGCTTATACTCGGGAAAAGAGGGTGTTTTACTACAAAAACTCCAAACCATGTAACATAACTCTGGAAACTTTCAAGATTTTGTGGAAGACCTATCCATATATAATCTATTACTATTTTCTGCTGAAGAAGCAGCAAGCCAGTAGCAATGCTTGAGTATTTCCTTCTTTTCTTCCTCAGCATAGGACACAGAAAGCAGCAGGAGGGTATAAATCTTCCCTTACTGAGATGGTGGAGAATTATCTCTGTCTACAGTGGATTTTTCTACTCTATTACATAAGCTGGTTATTTTGCTTGCTGGAAGGAAAAGGGTTTAAGAAACATTTCAGTAAGCCATCATCTCATGGTGTTCCCACTTTAGAAAAACACTCCACCAATTTTTCAGAAAAAACATGTCTTTTGAAATAACTTCAGTGTCCTCAGAACACAACACTGAATGAGATTGTGCTGGGGGCAATTTCAGCACCTCCTTTTTTACACTCACATTGTAAGAAATCAGGTCTTACCCCAGTCAAATCTGAGACACCTTAACCCTGGTATCACTCATGTTTGTGGTCATGTTTTTCTTTAATCACTAAGAAAATCAGCAACGCTTACTCACATGCTTAAAGTGTTTGGCTTGAGTAACTGTGAGTCAGAGGCCAGGTGGTCAAACAGAAAAATCTACAATGCAGCCAAAAAGCACACAGGTTGTTAATTAGAAACACTTCATCCTCCCTAAATGCTCAGTGCAATGCCCATAGGCCTTAAGGAATTTTGCTTCCCTTTTAACTTCTAATAAATGCTAATGCCCTTTAATCCTCTTGTAACATATCCCACATTAACCTCACTGGGAATGACACCGCTTTTCTGTGCCTAGTGAGATGTGTCAGCCTCTCCAGCACTTGCTCATGGCCAATGAACTATGAAAACATGCAGCTGCCTACTCTAGTGAGAGTGAGCTGCAGCTCTCCTTGTCTGTTGGTTAACACTGCATTTCTGTGGCTGTTGGATTGCAGTTACAGGCTCCTAGTAACTAAACAACTCCCCTTTATAGCATACATTTACTGCAATGGTAAGAACACAGCAGAGACCAAGACTTTTAAACTGCTTAAATTATTCTCTGCCATAAACACAAATCATAAAATCTTCCAGTTGGAAAAGACCTTTCAGATTGAGCCCAACTGCACCCACCATCCATTAAACCATATCCTTCAAAAACTCATCTACCCATTTTTTAAATACCTCCAGGGATGGGGACTCAATCACTTCCCTGGACAGCTGTGACAGGGCCTGACCACCCTTTCGGTAAAGAAATTCTTCCCAATATCCAGTCTGAACTTCCCCTGGCACAACTTATGGCCAATTCCTGTTGTCCTATTATCTGTCACTTGAGAGAAGAGATCAACACTCGCTCTGCCACAGCCCCCTTTCAGGCAGCCGCAGACAGTGATGACGTCTCCCCTCAGCCTCCTCTTCTCCAAATATATATAGACAGGTATGCAATGTTCTTTAAAAAAAGATCTCAACCATTCTCACAGTTTTACTGTCAATTAACCTTTACTAAAAACTAAACGAGCTTCACATCATCTCACTGGAGCGTAGCCAACAGATGGAAAGGATGCTGGAATCATGCTTGTCTCGTTTTATTAGTATTTAATTCTGTGTTAATTAAAAATAAATCCTGTAATGTGCTATTAATGCACTGCTACTGACAGCTTAAATAAAATCAATAAAAGAGAAAATCTACAATTAAACAGCAAAAGTAACTTTTAAAAATTATCACTGCCAAGTTTCAGGCTTCTCTTGTTATCTCATTAACATACACAGGTGGCAGAGTTGGCTTGTGCACTCTTTGAGTACCATGAGGTTAATAATATCCTTCTTACTTTCTTACAACTGGGTTAAAGTGAACACAGAGCAGAAATGCTCTAAACTAGTTTTGTTCGGTTCTGTGCTTTGCATGAATACTTAAGGATGGCAGAGATGAGATACAAACAAAGTTAAAAGCATGTGAGCACAGGCCAGTAAGTGCACTTGTCAGAAGAGTACATAGATCAGCGCAGTCAGAATATTTGGTGCATGAAATAATAAATGACATTTTTCCAGGTATGGCACATGGTGATGAAATGCATGCAAAACACTGCGGAAAACTTAGAACATGACAATCCATCCTAAGCTGGAACTACTCACAACTAATGGAAATTTCAGTGGAAGAAGGATAGTTTTAGATCGGCCTGACAATTGAGTTCAGAATAATTAACAACTGAAAAAGCAACAAAAGACCCAAGGGCAAGGGAAGCTTTAGGTATCAAACATTTACTTTCCTAAAGAGGAAATACTTTATTTAGAAAGCTTCCTCTCCTTCCGATTCATTCAAATTATATATTTTTACTAAGGCATACTAGCTCTAAACAAGTCCTTTTCCCAAAATAAATACATCAAATCGCAATGGTAAAATAATTAGAACATTTACTGAAACATTGAAAAATGTTTTGAAAACACTACTACACATCAATCTACTTTAAATGGCTAAGTATTTGCAGAATTCATAGTGTTCCCAAAATTACGTAAGCTAAAGTAACTTTGTGTCCATAAGAACTATAAAATTAAAAAGTTTATACACAGAAATAAACACCAATTTAGGATAATGGCACTTTAGATAGGTTGCTTAGTGGCCACTGCTCTCTATATAAACAAGGAAATCAACAAAAGTGGACATTTTACCCCGAAACAAAGCACGCAGTATATATTTTATCATACCAGATAAACAGATAAACAGAGGAAGCAGTCCAATATTATAACAGCTGAAGCTTAAACAAATATTTAACAGTACATTTTTATCTTATTTTTCTTTTTTATTTTTAAAATAACTTCTGGCTTCCCTGGCTCCATGATATTAAAAAAAATCTGTGTTGAGAGACGATTTATGTTTAAAACACTATAGGGAGTGCGCTGATGCCAGCAAGATCTCCCTCATGCCACGTTTTGCCCTCCTACCTTTATTTTGCCTTCAGTTGTTTACTAGGATAGCTATAAAATACACTTCCAAGTTCTGATCCAAGTCCTTCAAAAGCCAACACGATGTACAGTGCCTTACATGGAGTGGCAAGTTTTCAGGTGTCAAATTTAAAAGCCCAGGCTTTCCACATGTCTACAGAACTTCTGCAAGATGATTCAGAGCCCCTAAATCAGGTAGGTAAGTGTCCTCCACAGCGTGTACTGGGAAAACGAATTCTTAACCTAGACATTGATACAAAATAGGTATCTAAAGTTTTATGATAAGAAACAGCTTGATTATGAGCATTGCACTGAATCCAAAGGACTTTGGAAAAAAATTCTCCAATGGTTGATTGCCCAGTTTCTATGTGTCCCCTCCACCTTTGCAAAGCTTTATGATCTCCAGTCCATACTAGCACTACCCCTGCATCACTTATAAAATGAATGACATAAAACTCACATTTTCTTTCTAGCACCATAAATACAGTCAAACGTGATGGCTAACAACATAAACTTTCAAAGCTCACTTGACTGTAGACTATTTTTAAAGAACAGTTTTGATTTTTTTTCTGTAATGTGAATAAAAGGAAAAAAGATTTACGAGCAAGCAACTCTCTGGTTTGGGCTATGTTACAATGTGGTACAGAACATTAAGCTCTGCAACAAGATTAAATGTCTTTTTATTTCTTTTTTGGTATTTCACACCCAATGGAGTATGGTTAGCAAGTTTAAAGCTTTTATTTTTGCCATAGAAGATCATTTGACTTTTTCATCTCCATTGTAATACGTATTTCGTTTAATAAAGTTTATAATTAAAAACTCCCACTAAAAACACTTTACTCGAGGATTACAATTCAGAAGGGGTTCATTTAGTTCCATTACTTTTAGCATCTGTGTTTTAAGTTGCTGATAGCTTCAGAAGTAGCTATTGAGGTCATACATTGCTTCATTTACCAAGAAAATCGGATGCTTAATGCATTTTGTAATGTAGTAATAACAAAGTAGTAGTATTTGCATAATACAGCCCACCATAATAGCAGGTGTTGATCCTGTCTGGGAGGAGGTTTTTTTGACTTCTGCTAGGCCTGTATGGTCTCATTATTCAACCTGGTTATATATTAATAGAGATCAGTGAAGCTCACACTATAGAAACCCACATTTGGGAAGGTTTGTTACCTCATCAGGGCCTAGGAAAGCCAAATGCACAGAGAGAGGATGCTTTTCAATTTAACTAATTGCATGGACTGTTAGCAGAGAGCAAGATTGGCCAGAAAGGGCAGTTCACAGCTTTGTCAACATCTGTATTCCCTTCTGTGTTTGTGATATGGCTGCTGCAGCTGCTTGGAGGGGCAGATGGGACAGAGCCACTGGAGACCTCCAATGGCAAATTTCTAGCCAGCGTTTGTTGATGTAGTTCCTTTGACTTTGCTAGAGCTACGGCAGTTTTATTTCATGTAAAGGCTGATTGCCAATGAGCATATTAAATGGCTGTGGCAAAAACAATAGTTTAAAAAAGACATATATGTCCAAATTCAAAGAATTTGGGGAGATGGTGGCAATTATCACCAGAGAACCCACTGGACTGCACAGCTGGGATTGTGAAACACATTTGAGAGTTTTACTTTCCAAATAGTTTCAATTAATTTGATCATTTGCTGTTTCAGAGGATCAGTCTCTATCTTACCAAGTCATTGTTTCCTAGAATTATCACATAATAATAGTCAGAACAAATATCTTTTCTTCTTTCAATGCATATTTAGGTAGATCTATTTCAAACCTAAGAGTTGAATTCCAAATGTCCTTATTATATTAACTGTAATAGCAAGCAAAGCAGAAAAATTCAGTTTTTAATCTGCTGAAGAGACAAACATTCTCAGAATAGAACCATATCTAGAAAATAACTGAACTGCATCTGAGTGCTATAAGCATGCAGGAGATAATCAAAATGGTGAGTTCAAGTTCATTACCATTTCATTTCAAGTTTTACCTTGGAATTAAACTTAACCTGAGATTGAAACGAGTTTTGTTATCCCTATTGCGCTGCATGGAAGAACATTCTTTGTGATAGCAGGAAGAATGATTGCCTTTGGGACTGAAAACGTGGAATTGGAGATACCTCTGTCACAAAATACTTTAAAAAAATGAGCGAAGACTACAAATTCCTTTCTAGACTCCTGTGCTACGTGTTTGCTCAGCATCCTCTCACCAGTGAATACCTATTGTCTGAAAGTGAGAAAGTGCCTGATTTGAAAAATGCTTGCACACTCAAGATACATTATCCTCCCTGAAACTCCAAAAACTTTATATGAAGTGATGAAATTTTCCCAGCACTTCTACCTCAGTAAAATCTCCATCCACAAACAACATCCATCTTCACCTGAAGATATTAAAGCTACAGGGTAAGACAGAACATGAAGATATCAGGTCTTTTAAGTAAATTTTAATGGCCAGTCAGAGCAGGCAAAGCAATCAGAAATCACGGTAAAACATAAATAAAGTAATCTAAAAGCTGTTTCTTGTGTTGTAAAAATATTTGTGAAGTTTGTAAGCCATTTTTAAAAATTTATTTTATTAAGTCACATAATAAAACAGCAACATGTGAAAAGATGAAATGCACGAAGTCCTATGTTTACGTATTTTCTTTGAAGATAATTACACGTATGTGTACCTCATGCACTATACCATACAGACCAACATACTTAGAAGGCAAAACTTTGCTGTATGCCATGTTTCCTTGCCAAGGCAGCACCAAAAGATGATTTAAATCCTCTTTAGACAGGAAAATATTTGACTGATTTTTAATCTACCAGATTAAAATTATGCAAATTACAGCCAGACAGACAATAATCTTGGTTACAAAAGACAGTCTAATACATCTGTAAAGTAAAGTAAGCATGAAGCGTAAGGCCATAATCACCCTCAGGGCTTCATGAAACAATGTAATTTTCCCTTAAAGAAAGAGCAGAAGGAAGTGAGTTGAAATGAGAACATCAGACAGTAATTTACAGAACACAGCAAGGCAGATTAACGGGGAAAACCCGATTTTATGAAAGGAATATGAATACACCTCTACTTGGTGGCACCTCTTGGACCGCTTCCACTGCACAAGAGGGCAAACGAACAGCCTCATACCTGTCTTACATGTAATAGCTGACTTTAAGAATTAATTCAAGTAGCACTGTCATGTGCCAAATGATGTAAATCTGTGTAATAGAAATGTCAAACTGTATCTACAGTAAATGTCTACAAATTTGCTGAGAATACCATTGTAGCAGCAAATTTTTTCAGAGATAGAGGACATAGGGGACAATCTTCTCCCCTAGGCAGCAACACAGTAAGAAAGCAAGAGAGGATACTTGATTCAGTATGGTGTTGAGGGAGGACTATCAACCATCACTCAGGCAGTTATACACACCAGTCCAGCAGTGTCCAGGAAAGAAAGAGGCTTAAACTGTGCAGTCAGCACTGCTGCATGCATTATGTTAGTATGAACCCAAACAGCAAAAAAGGCGTGGGAAAAGAAAATTATTCATGTGCAGAATAGTGAATGCCAGTAAAACAATGACCCTTACAAGCATTCAAGTACAGCAACACAACTTTTATTTAAATAAACCAGACAATGAGAAGAGTCTCTGTTTAAGAAAAAGTTGATCAAATTCAATTTCCAACAAAGGAAAGGACTGTGTGGTCATGAGTAAGTGATTTGACATCTCTATACCATATTTCTCCCATTGAAAAATGAAGATACAAATGCATTTCTTTATCATGCTCTCTGCTTGTCAGCTATAAGCTTTTTGAGTCAAGAACATTTGACATTAAGAATTGTTTGCACATCTGCTCAAATCTCAACTCTTGACCTACTTCCAATACATTTAGCTAGCGATGATTAAGTGAGAGGCATTTAGTACATTGCAGCTTACCACATTAACAGTTGCTGCATGAGTGAGAAAGTAAAGAATACTCTACAAATAAGAAACAATAAGGTATTAGAAAGTTTCACATTTTATTCAGGAAACAAACTAATGTTAAATCTTTTTTATTATAAGGTCTTAAATAAGAAAGAAGACACCTTAGAAATATCTAGGTCCAACACAAAAAAAGAGCCTAACCCTATAGCTCAGGAACCAAAAGTGGGAGGGGAGAGACAAAGAGATGGATATAGAACATGTTCTAACCTATCACAGTGAGACAAGGCTCAGCCTGATCCCTTCACTCAGTAAAAGTGGACACGTGTTCAAATACAGATGTTTTCTTACCCTCAGTTGGAAAATGTTGATGTGTGCTAGCCCACGATGCTTTGCCTGTGAAGTAGTTTTTAGCTAATAACAACATCACTGTGCTTCAGCTCCCCCCTACTCACCAGACCCACTTTTTGTCAGTAGAAGTGAAAGCAAAAATGTTGGAGATCCTCAACAGCCTTTCAGAAAATGATCTGTGGAATTGCCTTGAACATTGGCAGTATCATGTGCAGCTGTGTGTCAACTCAGAAGGGAACTATTGTGAAGGTGATCATAGTTCTTTTTCTTAATTTGTTAAAAAGAGGCACAGTTTCATTTTTTTTGTGTCGCACCTTGCAAAACAGTACCAACTAATAAGTAGGACAGAGCATATTCTAAGTGCACACTGATGACAACAAAAAATATTGAACATACCAAAGATATTTTAAAAACTCATGAATAAATACTCTAACCAGTTATAACCAATATTATCAAAGTATGCTCTTCTCGAATTCCGGAATCAATTCATGGATCTTTGAGAATGAGGTATTACTGCATCTGCTTGTCCTTTAAAGGCACTGTGACGTTACCACTCAAAGCAAGCCAATAATGCCTTTGACAGAGTGCCAGTTTAGCCATTTTTTTACCTTTCCTGAGGCATTCAATGTAACAGACATTTTATTAGCCGAAATAAACTCACACCAGTCTTGGTTAAGTGAGCTAAAAAAAACCCTTTCAATGAACAAAAACCTAAACCAACCAGACTAAAGGTGATGATTTTTATTTCCTGGCTGAAACATATTACAAAAAACATTCCACAACAACCTACTCCCATCTTCTGCTCGTCACACCAGTGCAAGGCAGTTTGTTGGAAGTTGCTCAGCAAACCTTCTGTTGCTGATTACTTTGTACTCTGTAGATGCTCCACTGTCAAAAGTTATGAATGAGTTATGAATGAACTTAAACAAAAATATCAACAACTTTGGAGCAGTGAGGAGTAATTTTTGCAAAATGCAACATTATTTTGAAAGGGATTATATATTTTCATCGAACTTGCCAATCTACCCAAAACACAAACTATTCATCAGATGATCATAGAGCAATGTTTTTATAAATATGTGACTACATGATTGGATTGCTCCTTAATCCTTTCTTTTTGTTAGTAATCTAAACAAATTCTTCCTATCTGACAATGCTGACTGTTGCTTGGGCTGGGTCTGTGGCTGAGGAGAAAATATTTTTTTAAAGCAAGGTGCAGCTCACTGATCTATTGCTGATACTCATTGAGCTAACTGTATCAGCATGGTAAGCTTTAGTCCTGTCAATAACAGCACTCATATTAAAACTACAGATTTTCAGAATATTTCAAGAGTTATCAAATTACCCCCCAAAGATTTATTTTCTCATTTAAGGAATAAAAAAAGAAAGGCTATAAATAATTGCTTCAAAAAAAAAAAAGAATGTCAATATCCCTAATACCACGACACTATGAAATCTTTTACACAAGGGTGAGTGAAGCTTCTGAGTATCACAGGCAGAGGTATCTCTGCTTCGTTACTGGGTAATCTAACTAGGAGACTGGGTCGCATACCCAAAATATTTCAGCCCATGAGAGAAGTTACAGGAACAGTGATTCCTTTCCCAACCTCTGACCTCCCCAGCCTATAGGATTTCAACCTTGGCTAACCTGGGTCCCTGCACAGTAGAAACTGTGCTCTGGCACAATCCTGGGGCATTAGGAGCATTGCCAAAAGAGGAGGGAAAGCCAGGTGCTTTTCCCACTGCTAGAAGACAACGTGCACATGGCAATGGGCAGGTTGGGGAGAAGAGATAAGCTGGCAGGGAAAACCAGCACTGTAGATGCACAACCAAACCAGTGCCCAGTGATTTTGGCATTAGATACGTTTAGAGATACAAAACAGCTACGGCACCTCTAAGTCCCAGGAAGCAGGAACCACTTTAACTGTCAAAACAGCAGGAGTCAGCTATGGAGTGATCTGGTTGTGCATTTTGGGAGGACTCCAACCTTCCTTTGCATTAACTTCCTTATAAACACATACCTCCTATTCATACAGATTATAGTAGGGGCTTAAGCTATTAAGAATGCAAGTTCCCAAAATTATCTCCCAAATTTATCTCTGAATGATCCAGAGAACAGGATAGCAATACAACGCTGCTGGCTCGGTTATTGGGTGTAGTTCCCACCAACTACAGATAGTATAATGGAATTAGGAAATCCATGATAAGTAGTGCCATGGTTTAGATGATGGTGTTAGTGTTGGTGTTAGTCTTGGGTTATAGGTTGGACTCGATGATCTCGGAGGTCCTTCCCAACCTTATGATACTGTGATACTGTGATAATATAGTCCATGTGGAAACTCCTTCAGCCACTCCAGTGCAAACAGCTACCAGGACTTGTACTGCAAGGCAACACTGAGAAACTCGATGCTGCTAGGTGCACCAGTGAAAGTTTGCCCAGGGTTGCTGTAATGACTTATGAGTCGCTGCTCACCAAATCAGACCTGCCACAGAAAGGAACAGTGAGAAAACAGTACTAAAGCTCACTCTTGAACTGAGCTGGGCAAGGCTACTGTCAAAGGAGTTCTTCAAAATACAGTACACCAAGGTGATACTGCAGGAGAGAAAGAAATAATGAAACGTTCACTGGAAAGAGGAAATAGAGCAGTAGACGAAAGAAAAAAATAATCAGGGAACTCAGGGAAGAAAAATGGATGAGAAGAGAAGATGATTATCTGAGTGAAGAGTATTCCTACAGAAGAAACTAAGTTGGATTAAGGCAACCTAAAACCAGAAAAAACCCACGACTTAGAACTGTCTCTGTTATTGGCATTCTACACAAGCCAGCTAGAGCTGTAGCCTGACACTGCATCATCTTTCTCCTGAAGAAATGCAAAATCTTCTATTACAAAACAGCCTTTCATTGCTACTCTTCTTCTGCGTCCTCTCCAGCTTCTCCATAGTCTGTACATGGCTGGGACTGCAGGAAGGAAGTTACAAGCTTTCCCTGCCTGTGTTATATTATTCTGACAAGAATACATCTTTAGAGGAAGATAAATTCTTGAAGAGATTGTATCCGTGATAATTTTAACCAGCTACTGTATGCTATTACTACCTGCTTATTCACATTTCCTGCTCCTTTCTTATCTAAATTTTAGACTTGGCAGCAGCACTTTTCCTGAGAGATTTATCTGTGCATGGTCAAAGCCAGGGTAATTCAACTGTGGCACATGGAGTTTTAGCAGACATTAAACACTATACAGGACTTTTCCTATACACTCTTTAAGAAAATCTTAATAGACGTGAAATACAATAGGAAGTAACCTAGTATTACTCACTCTGGTGAGTGTAACACATCTAGTTTCTGATTTCAGTTAAGACCTGGTCTGGTCTTTCATAGAAGTTCTGAATAAGCAATAGCATAAGCACCAAAGTGCCAGACGAATGAGACAATTAATGAAGATTTCCACGGATGACTAGAAGAGTCTCAAAAGCAAACACCAAACAATATTTTCAGATAAGCTGACTGTTTGCATGCTAGATTTGCCTAACCCTGGCAGGTGAAGTCCAGGAAAACCATGGACCTGTAATCTATGTATGACAAAAGAGACAAACACTTCACATTAGAAGAGCTTTCTTAAGATTGCAAATAGTGTAAGAACTTTTCTTTTTTTTTTTTTTTTAATTAATTAAGAAGCAGTGTTTAAATTCACTGCTGCACTATTAAGAACCCAAGCAGAGAGTCTGGTACTAAATGGGAAAGCAAATTTATTGGATAACGCTTTTTTCATTTGGTTTGTTTTGAAAACTGAGTGATCACAGTGTGGACTAATTAATTACACATATTTCTCACTGTCTATACTGAATAATTAAAGGATTCACTGAGAGGGAAAGCATAGCTCAATTCCCTGTGCTCTCATTTGGGTCAGGATATGGCAAATATTAATATGGGCTAGTTAGCAGATCATTTGCTCTGTCGATAGCTCTGTGAGAAATAAAAAGCACCAACTGCAGCTGAAGAACTTCGAATAGGGCAACTCTTTGATCAAAATTCCATTAAATCTGGTTCTCTTTTGGAGAATGATGTCATATACATCCTTAAGTCAAAAGGCAAGGACTCCCTTCAAAAAGATCACAGAGATTCAAAGTTTCTTTCCTGTTGTAACAAAGCTAAAACCCAAACATGGTCAAAACATTTTCTTTTTCAATGGATAAGGAATATTTTTTTTTCTGTAATACACTGCAATTGATATATTGGTGTGTTTTACTACTCAGAAGTGAAAAATTTACTGTCAGATTCTGAGTCTTCTTGAAGCACCCACTTTCCCACACAAGCAATGAAGGAGAAGCAGGTGCATTTCAAGGACTCATCCACCTAATACTGGTGTCAAAAATTAGAGACAATACAGATTGCTTACGGTACTACCTCCCCCATGCCCTATGGAAAACTAAGCATTTACATCAGAAATTATGGTTTACTGCCTGCTTAAAAACTAAGTGCTTTGGTGACATATGTATTCCTCACAAAGGGTGGCAAAGGTTTTTCCTGTTTTCCTTGAATACTCCCTTCCTCCCCAGTGATTAGCCAAGAATATTATTACAGGTTCCATGGAAGGGCAAATATAATTAACATTCCACAGTGCTTTCCATTAAGATTCTACGTTCAATTGTTAGTTCATTTTGAATGGATAAAATTCAAAGTTACAATGTCATTTAAAGGATAAAAAAAAAAATCAGCTTTTCTTTTTGGAGATGACTACCAGTACCTGCATGCTGAGGAGCAAAACCTGGTATTCTGCAGCAAGGTAACAACGGTATGAGAGATGCATAAGAGCCTGCTCTTGCAAGAATCTCAATCTTCCTGACAAAGACTAGTTAAAATTCAGCAGATACATGTTTTGAGGATTCAATCTACACTGAATGTCTGCCAGGCCAAGGGGTTAGACAAGACTTTTGCTTGCTGTTGTTCTTCCTAGGAGATGATGACCATTGCAAGATAAAGCAAAGGCAATGGGGTAGGGGGACTGTCTCTGCTGCTCTCTCTATATTGTCAGAGGCCAGTGCCTAAGCTCTGAAGAAGAGAAGATGGACAAAGCAGCCACAAATGTCAAGAGAAGGAAGATGCAACTGGAGGGAAATATTCAAGCAATAGTTCATAAAAAGGAGGAAGATGAGGAAGTTCTCATGAGAGAGCTCTCAGGATTCTGACTGGAGTGTTGATCAGAAAGAAGACTAAAACTAGTATTTAGGAAGAAGTTGGAGAAATGTGGTACAGAAGAAATGAAACTTCTGTAGTCAGCTGGAGAACTTTACCCTGCAAAACTTGGACACCTGACCCCAGTGAAACAGACAAAACCCATGAGACTACAATGCAAAACAATTGCCAATTTTACTTAACTTACCTTGCCCATGTAGAAGCCTGAACCTCACCGATGACCTTCCTGACCCTGATATGGTGCAAACGACATGTGTTTCAGTTTCCTTTCTTTTTTTTCTTAGTTTTCTTTCAATCTTAAAAATCAGAGAATTGCTTTAAAGACACATTACAAAGTTCAATTTGCAAAATTGAATACTTATAGTAGAAAACCTTAGATTTAACACAGCCTTTTCAAGCTACTTTTTGATTCGTAAGTCTGTAATTTTTGTCTACAATTCTCTTCCTCCTTCCAGAAGGATGTTCAGAAATAGATCTCTCTCTAAAACAAACCAACAAGGTGCCAGTTGCATTGATTCTTATTACGTCTTGTGACCATGTCTCTTCATTTTGCTTTCTTTTCCTCTGCACACTGTTGCTATTTTAAAAAGTAGTAATTTAGTTTTAGAAAACAAAATTGGTAGTGGTTCAATGCACCAAAATCAGACACTGCTGTTACTTAATGCTAGGTCTCTTTTAATAAATTAGGTACTGTAAATCTTTCCATCTAAAGTTTGTACTTCAAAATATAAATGTTCAGTTCCTAAAGAACCATAGAATTATGGAAAAATCCACACGGGGAGCCAGGCTCTCCCTTTAAAGCTTTGTTTACTCTACACTAATACTCTCAATAAAAAGAAGGTCAGATGGGCTGGAAAAAGAGCAGGTAAGAGAACATGTGCTTCCTTTTCTGTGTGACTGCTCACGTGCTGCACGTACTGCCAGAAGTTTGCAGGATAAAAGCTGGGATAGAGGAGAAGGGCAGAGGATGACCTTCATGTGAATCCCAGTTTCCATCCCATTCCCTTGCTTCTGCTTCCTAGTCCACGTAGCAATCACAACACTGTGTGATTTTTTGCTATAGGCTCTCTCATGGCCAAAGTGTGTCTCAGTCTGGATTTATGGGTTCTGCCCAGAACATGTGAAAGCCCCTGGTTAAAGAGCTATTACAGCTATCTCACCTTCTCAACTCGCACATATTTAAGGCAATCTCAAAAAAAAGATGTCCTCAAGCAGCTCTATGATTCTATGAAAGGAGCTATTGGCTTCATAGTTGGGCCATCGAAAGCCCATACTTTGTAGCCCTGATCATTTGTTCTTTGTATTTGTGCTTCAATCAGACTTTTGATAGGCAATTTATCTAAAAAAATCTGAAATATCCTTGACTGCTGTTTCAGGTGAAAACAATGTGTCCTACACAGCGACAATTTTTATTTTCAATGTCTGAAATATCTGACAGGTATTGTGGCCTGGCAAGAATGATGATAAGGCTGAAAGCCTGAAGGCTTTACCATAGTCAGTGGATTTGACATTTCTTTTACTTGTTTTTATTTTTGAGGCTTTATTGGAAATATGCTCAAAAACCAAGAGAGTCTGAGTTTACTTACTACCCAAGGCCTCCGAAAGTAGCCCTGTCACTGAAACACTGCAATTAAATAGATTCAGAAAAGAAAGTAAACAAACAAACAAAATCAAATTAGTTTTACAGGACTGCTTTATAGTGTGCTGCCTACGAAGGTCCAACTTGCCTTAAGCAGTGGCCAGCTCTAAAAACGAAAAGTACAATTGTGTGATAGATACCGAAATAAATTTGGACAAACCTGTCTTGTCTCTCTACTGTCTCTTGGAATACAGTTAACATTGAATGACAGGAAATATTCACATATTGGTGAATGGAAAAATAAGAAAGGAAGACTGATGATTGTAAAAAATGATGATTTGAAAGTGGTAGCAACATTATAAATATGATTTTAGTCTGATGTGAATTGCAAGCACTTGATAAAGAGGGAATAATATATGGATTTTCCTCGTTATGCACTATGAATGTCACTAATATCAATGGAAGCTACACACGTATGCCAAGGAAACTATAATATGTAGAATTATTTGTGGAATAACCGCTTCACATACATATCAATTGCAGCATCATAATGGCTAGAGTTACGCTCAGAAGTCAAAACCATATATTGTAAGTGATAAAACTTGAACTAATATAATTGTTCAAGCACACTTTCCATAGGCTAAAGGTACAGGTTTTTGCAGGTTTGGGGTTTTTTTCCACTTTAGGAAGCAATAAACATCTTATAGTTTATCACTACAAAACACTGACTCCATTTACAAAGCAAGTCATTAAATAACAGCTACTGGCAGTGTTTTCCAAAACAACGCTATGCAATGTACGTCGAAGCAAACACACTGGAACATCTGAAATTGTCTCCAGTTTGCTCAAAATTCTGGGGGCACCAGAGAAGCTGAAAAGCAGCAGTACACGGAAGTTCAGCACCTCCGAACTTCTGGTGGCGAGAAAGCACAAATCGATAAGCACACTCTTCCCCTTCACAACAGCCACCAAAGATGTGCTAGCACTGGCAGGAAAAGAAAACACTTTACAGCTACACAGGCACCTTTATAATTTTCACATCTCAAAACTATGGCATTTCCAATAAAGGCTGCTTTTGAATCATCATTTACTTTTACAACTCACTTTGTTTCACAGTACTTTCTATCTCCTACTGTTAACTCTTGAAAGAAGCCTTTCAAAGATCAATCCAGTCTGTTATGATTCTGGATGTTAAAATTGAATTTTTCTTGTCTACTATCTCTTTTGAAAGGCCTAAAAATGATTTGTGGCAATCCATATAAAGGGATTTTATTGACAGAGTTTAGCTAAGTGATCTAGAGAAGATTCATCAGGGGAAAATCAGTAAAATTCTAAATTAAACAGCAAATAGGTTTTCTCTGTCTGTTCTTAAAACAAAATAGGTTCTTTGAGATGTGAAAATCATTCTAAAAGGGTCTACAAGTAGTCACTGAAAACCTTTGAAATGTACAGCATAATCTTTCAAATAACTCTCTTCAACAGTAATCAAATAAAAATAAAGGATAAAAGGGCAACCATCACAATGACTTCCAAACAAGCCCATTAACCTCATTCACACAAACCTCAAAAAAGTAGCTATGAAACTTCCCTCAAGTAAAATACAGATTTAATTTAAATGCCATTATAACTCTTCCCGTGGAAATTATGGCTTCCCCCCCCCTTCTTTCACTCAGCTGTTCTTTCCTTCGCAGTTTGCTCTCTCAAATTGCCTTTTTCTGCAATTCACCTTTTGCAGTCTGCCTACAAAAAGAGAGCCCAGTTGGAGGGTCCTTGCCACGCCACCTGGTCAGTGGTGGAGAGGGAAGAAAACCTGCATCACATCCAGCAGTGCTCCATAAGCACCTCCAGCACCAGATGGGGACAGTGAAGAAGGAGGTGCAGTCCCTGCTGAATTCTATAGCACCAAAGATACCAAAAAAGCATCCAAAGACAGCTCCTGAAACTGCCTGACCAGCCCTCCGTGGGACCACAGAGTTAAGTAGTATGTATACACCTTTGACATTTCTATTATTCTGTTCTAAATTTTTTTCTTAATTTACCAGCTCCCAAGAAAAATAATTGGCTGCTTTTTTTTGGTTAACTCTCGGTTGTGTGAACAGTATTATACAGATAGAAACTAGCATCAGCAAAAGCTCTATTTATTTATTGTCCTGATGGTAAAGGTTATTTTGTGCACTACTGCCATTACTTGCAAGGCCCTTGCTTTCAGTCCCAGGCAATCCTACCACCCAAGGCAAAATTACTACCTTCCATCCAATATAGCAACTACCTCCGTTCAAAGACATTTCAAATTCATTTACAGTATACTAGCAGGATAAAGCTTTCCTGTGTTTAAAACTACAGCAAATACATAGAATTAACATCTTTCTGATGGTGCTTCAACCTCATCTACCCATCCGTTAATTTACTTTTTATATTTTCTCCAGATATTGGAGGCTTTTCACTATCCTTTCATCAGTTTATTGTTATCTGCAAATATAACTAACGAGTTAATTTTCTCAGTTATGTGATATAAAAGCCCTCAGTCATTTACATTTTAGTTTACAGAAGCAACCACGCTTCTGTACTAACAAGTTAGTTTGTATAAATAGCAAGGCTTTCCTTTTTTTTAATCACGTTTATATTTGTGAAACTTTTCTAATCTACTACTCAATGCTATTCTAACTTACTAATGATTTTATATGATTAGTTTGCCCATATCTGGTAATTTGCTGCAGCTTACACACTTCTGTATATATTGGAGACATAAAAGAAAAAAAAGTTTTAAATGCCAACGCAAATGAAATTAACACAGAAAACTCAGAAATTTTTCATTAATGATAAAACATGTAGTTACAAAAGAGTGCTCACAAGTCATTCACTCACTGAAATACTGCAGAGACTAAGGGCTTTACGCAAGCTAATGATACACACAAAATGATACACCTTGGTTTAATACATTACACTACACTAGCACCTTGGAAACCAACTGCACGTGTAAGCCATCTCAGTCCTCTGCTCAATTACTCTTTGTAAACGTTACCTCTTTTCCTTAGAATATCTATCTTTGCCAAAAGACAGAAGGACATGTGTAAACCTACAGTATTAATCTGGCCTTTAAACTCCTAATCTGACAATACTAAATACTAAGGTCAAGAATTATCAATTACAGACTTTAAATATGATTGTTTCCTTAGATATGATCTCTGCAAATCCAACATAAAACCAATTTGTGTTTCACATAAGTGCAAGATATGATTCAGTTACTTCTTTGCATGCTGACCAGAATATTTTCTACTAGCTTTTCGGTGACCTTTACTATGTATTATTTAAATGTTGTGGATACATTTTTTAAACTCTTATAGAAAATACAAAGCAGTACGCATTGAAACCAATGATGAAAGTTTCTTTAGAGAATAAAGCATCTGGATTCATTTTATGATCAAAACGTGTTTTCTCAATGTTCTTTTTAATTCATCAAAGTTTTGAGTAACCAGAAATCTTTACATCTTTTAATTACATATTCCTGATAACATCAGCCTGAATTTCTACAGAATTACAACCTAGACCAAAATACTTTTTTTTTTTTGAAGTAAAGATTTTATCAGATATTAGTGGAAAATACCATCAATCCAAACCTACTTGGATGTTCCTTTTATTTTTAATCACACGAGCTAGTAAGAATCACCATCTGTAAGAAATGCTTATTTTGCTTTTGCAAGATTTGTTTAAATTTTATATAAATAATTAATAAGTGTGCAAGCATACTTAGAAAAGAATTTTTTTTTTAATATGGTCATAGAATGTTAAAATTTTTAGCTGTATGAAAGCCTAAGAAATTCTTAAAATAACTGCTGCTTGCCCTTGGTCAAATTCTAGTCAGTGAAGCGATACTTGCAAGGTTTCACGTATCTATCTTGGAAAATGTTAATTAGTGATAAAACACACAGTTGCAAAGACCTTGCATGCAGCAGTGACCAGCCAGCCAGCATGCTGTCAGTCAGCTCTCTGCTAAATCAGGTGCACTACTGTTTGCAACCACCTTTAGACAGTTCCTACCTTACCTCAAAACACAAGGTACATGTAATAATCTCCACCTACCTTCTCATACAATCCAGCGCCCGAATGAAGAAGTCTTTGTGAAGCTGATGCTCGTCCCTCAGGATGGAGCACTGCTCCAGCGTCACTGACATCGATGTCCGGTCTTTGGCACTTTTGCAACAGGTGAAACGGACTCCGTTCAGCTTACGGCAAATCTGAAACACAGGCAGAAATTAAAGGTTTGCTCTTTTCCTATAGTTAAAAATTTTAAAACTTAAATTTATTTAAAAATCTGGAAAGGTGCACTGGGATTAAATACGGTACTATAAAACAATTTTTTTAAAGAAAGTGTCAAGCAGGGCTGATAACGTTGTGAAAGAAAGCAACTGCTTAATTGAAGAGATTAATTCTCTTTATAGTAGTCTCTTGAAGTCCGTGAGTCATTGTGACTATTCAAAGTGAACAAATGACAAGAAAAAAAATCAGGCAATTATTCTGGATAATTGATGGCCTCTGATTGGGGAAGGGTGACTAAATCCCAGATCTGGGCTGACAGCGTAACATGAAGTGCTGGCTAGTGAGAGTTAGTTTGAATTGAACAGTATTCTAGGCACAACAAGCAAATCACCACAGCCACAAGCTTATTTTGCACTGAAGTTCAACACAAATGTCTCAATCATTTTAAAGTGGATTAGATATAAAACAATCTGTTAACTTCAATAAACAAATTAAAAAATCCTTACATTTAAGGAGATTTAAGGAGAAATGTAGGTTAACCTGATAGGGTGGCTAAGATAAAGCCTCAGAACGTCTCAGTTCACTAAGCAGCAACATTTAAAATCATTAAAATGGGCAAACACAATGAGCTGATGCTCTAGAAATTTAATAAGGGATGATACCCAATATATGGCAATATCATCATATCAGAACACACAACTAACAATTAGTATCCAGCCTGAATTTTACCCTTGATTTTGCTCACTTCTTCCCCAATTATATGGAAGATAGAGGAGGAGTAGAAATAAAACTAACATTTATTAGAGCTTTAGAAAGTCCCTCTTATGAACAAAGATTTAAATGATTAGGATTGTGATAAAGAGGGGATGAGAAAAGCATGTAAAACCATGAAGACTAAACCAAGGTTATTTCTCTTGATATAAGACAGAAGACAAAGGGTGCAACTTAGGAAACAAAAATATATAACATTTAAGTCTCCATCCCATTATATTTAGAGTAAAAAATGTTTGTGATACCAATTTGCAAAAGTTGACTTTTAAAATGCAGATGTACTTTCACAGTCACATTACAACTGGGAGTATATGCAGACACAGATACATATGCATATCCACATCCACACAGAATCTCGTATCTAGTGATATAACAAAGTAATATCCTTACTGCAGGGAATCATGACTTTTCAATGAATAGATGTAACATAACACAACAGTGTGTAGAAGATCAATGGGTCCAGAAATACTCATTTGAGAAGGTTACAGTAAGGCGATGTAAAGGGAAATAGAATACTGTGAATGAAAAATATGAAATAGTTTGTACAACCAAAGAACGCTTTTTACTGATGAAATTATTTTCAAGAAATCCTGAATAGATGGTAGAAGACAACTTTCTATATCCAAAGAGTAGGTAAATTCTGCCATACTCTTTGTACTTAATTTTAAACTATCCCGTACTGATTTATCTTGTACTTCTTTAAAAAGAAATGTTTCATAGTAGTTGCAAAACTGGTACTGCAAGAAAAGCTTGTATTTTTACTCACAACAGATTTATACTGCAATAGCAGGTGATAGTATTTATTAAACACAAGCCAAAATGTTATTAGCAATGTAAAAAATTACAGTAGTGTTATTAACACAAAGACATAGTTAATATTATCTTGTTCCTGGTGTTCATTAAAAGTCATGGAAATTTTATTAATATTTTGTCTAAAATATTAATTTGCCTTGAAGGATATATGCATTTGAAAGCTCCCCAAAACACAAGGTCATACTTCAGTTTCAGCAGATACCAAAGACTCAAGTCTCTGCTTGTATAAAGGATAGAGGCACCAAGGGTATTTTTCTAAATCTCAGACAATTACTTGGTAGAATTTCACATTCCTGAAAAGCTCAAGCTCTTTATAAACATCCAAGAGCTGTTAGGTTGCTGGGAGTTTTTTTCAAAACGTATGTGCAAAAAACGCAGAATGGAGAAAGAAAAAGGAATTATGTGAATAGAGTAAAGTAAGTACTACACACTGTTTGACAAAAGTTTTCCTCTGTGTTCTCCCTGTGCCCAAACACCTGCACTTTGCATATCTGGCATTTTTTGTGTTGCTATCAGTGTCCTCAGAGTTGCTGACATGGTGACACTGTCTTAAAAAAACTCACAAACTGTGAGTGACTAAAAGTTGTACTGATACAATTAAACACTTATTTATAAACCATAAGTACCTTAATTACAGAAAATCAAAAGTTGAGTACAGCAATACTAAAACAAAAGCCAGAGCAAGTAATCATGTTCTGCATTGTATGTCAAGGCTTATGGACACCAAACAATAAAAGGAAGATATTTTGAATAACCAGGTTTTATATTTTCAAAGAACGTCTATGATTTCAGACAAAAAAAAGTTAGGTACTGTAATCGAATACTATATTGTCCCTCTCATATAAAGTGGTCAAGCTATGCATGACCATCCAAGGAATTGATTCTGCCCATACCGAGGATGAAGGGATAGCTCTGCCTGAAATCAGACTAAGTTATAGCAAAAACATGCCCCAGACAAAAGTAAAACTCCTTTACCCTGTTACAAAAGCCACTGAGACAAATAAAAAATCCTGCATCTGGGACAAAACAAGCCCAAACAATAGGACAAGGCCACGGACTGCCTGGCTAGGAGAAACTCCACAGAAAAAGGCCTGGAGGATGTAGGGGACAACAAAGTGACCCAGGCCCTCTCTCACTTTGAATTCTCACCAGCTCTGCCAGTTAAGAAAGTGAGAGAAAGAAAATATCTGCAATTTAAGCAGAGGACGAAGAGATACATTAATGAGTGGGATGACATACCATCAGAATGGAAAAGTTAGAGAGCCATTTCAGCATATCTACCTACTTCAATCACCAAGTTTTCCAATCATATCCTTAAAAGTCCTTTGCACTTAAAATAGCAGCAGGCACCTTGAAAATTACTTCATCATGTGAAAGCATTTGAAACAAGAGAGCTTACCGTCGCAGCCAGCCACATGATTTCTACATTCTTTCTCTTTTTGGCCTGGATATTTTGATGGAGATTTTCTAGTAATCCCTTTAAATCATTTTGTTCTTGAAAATGTGGTAGACCTGGAAAAAAAGGATAACAGTGTTACTTGTTAGGGTTCTGCTGAATAAAGAATGCCCACAGGTCTATTATTTACAGCCTAATTTTGGAACATAGGATGGAAAACACCAGCTAAATACTCACAGAATAAGCGAATCTTATTTCTTTAAGGATTGCGTTGTCCTCCCTAAGATCTTCATAATGGAAAACTGAAGTGTCTTCAACTTTTATATAATAGACGGATGGTGAAAACATTCAGATTTTTGCTATCGTTCTGTTCATCAACCATAATATTATAAATATTCAATGGAAATGAGAAGAGAAAGAACTGAGCATATAAAAACCTGCTTAAACCTGCTTTGATGGGATTTTTTTTATTTTTAAGTCAAAATATTTTGCTTTTATTTTCAAAACGGAACATCTGGACGAAGGGGTAGAGTGCACCCTTAGCAAGTTTGCAGATGACACCGAGATGGGTGGCAGTGTTGATCTGCTTGAAGGAAGGGAGGCTCTGCAAAGGGATCTGGACAGGCTGGATCGATGGGCTGAGTCCAACGGGATGAGGTTTAATAAGACCAAATGCTGAGTCCTGCACTTGGGACACAACAACCGCATGCAGTGTTACAGGCTTGGGGAAGAATGGCTGGAAAGCTGCCTGGAGGAGAAGGACCTGAGGCTGTTGGTTGACAGCAGCTGAATATGAGCCAGCAGTGGCCCAGGTGGCCAAGAGGGTCAATAGCCAGCAGGACCAGGGAGGTGATTTGTACCCCTGTACTGGGCACTGGTGAGGCCACACCTCGAGTACTGGGTTCAGTTCTGGGCCCCTCAGTACAAGAAAGACATTGAGGCACTGGAGCGCATCCAGAGAAGGGCAACAAGGTTGGTGAAGGTGCTGGAGAACAAGTCCTATGAGGAACGACTGAGGGAAGTGGGTTTGTTTAGTTTGGAGAAGAGGAGGTTGAGGGGAGACCTCATTGCTGTCTACAACTGCCTGAAAGGAGGCTGTGGGAGAGCGAGTGTTGATCTCTTCTCACAAGTGGCAGGCGATAGGACAAGAGGAAATGGCCATAAGCTGTGCCAGGGGAGGTTCAGACTGGATAGTAAGAAGAATTTCTTTACTGAAAGGATGGTCAGGCACATTTAATTTCAGACTGAGAAATATCCTTTGATAGTTTTTTTTTGAAGGGTATTTAGTGCTGTTTAACCCTCCTGTTGTGTTACATGAGGTTTAATTTTGTTACAGCTAGCTCTGAGCCTTTCATGGGTGATTTAAAAAAAGGATACATGAGTTTTTAAGGGACATGGTTTAGTGGATGACGCGATCTCAGAGGTCTTTTCCAACCTGAAGATTCTATGATTTCATTTTTGTTTTAAAACGATGGTTTAGTTCCTAATGAAACACAACAGGAGGTTTAAACAGCACTAAATACCCTTCCAAAAAAACCTATCAAAGGATATTTCTCAGTCTGAAATTAAAAGATACTTTAATTTTAAATAAAAAATAAATTCAGGTTTACATAAAAATCAAAATTTTATCTACTTACCCTGTGTATGCAGGTGACCGGAAGTTTTACTAGTCGTAGATATCCAGAGAGAATTCACAAGAAGGCAATTTAATTTGCTCTTCAGTTTTATGTGTTTATATGGGGGGGTGGGGGTTGTTCTAATGTTAATTTTATTTTCGTTAGTCTTGAATATAAGTAGAAATAACCAAAATCTGTTTTTTTAAATTATTTCTTCTTAAGGAAGTGAAAAGAAACGTAATAATAGTTATCACCAATGAAAGGCTCAGAGCTACCTGTAACAAAATTAAACCAAATTAATAAATTGAAACATTTTTCCAACAAGAAAAAGCAGGATGTTCCATCCAGTAGGGATATTCTTGGTAGGAGTCTTTCTGAGAACGCATTGTTATTTATTGTTCTCAGAGTTTCCTGTTAGAGAATTAGTGAGATTAAGAAAGAGGTGAGTGACAGGATATAGTCATCTAGAAGACAGAAAGTCAGTGTTTGGCACATGTAGTGACATTCAGCTGAAGACTTTCAATAATTGGGAATAGAGAGAAAGATGGAATAATGTTTGTAATGGGAATTACAGAGATGAGAGAAAAACTAATAGCAAAGGTGGCAACACCTTTATGGGACTGGAAAATTGGATTTTCTGAAATGGAACATACAAACGAAGCAGCAGGCAAGTGAGGCTGTCTAAGGATGGTGGATGCAATGCCTGGCCAATAAAGCTGTGAGTCCTCAAATTCCACCTGGTTTTATGAGTACTATTTGTAACTAACAGCTTTGTGAACTGGGTTCTGCATTTATTTTGTAGCACAGATTTGGCACTACAAGAAACTATTTGGAATCGTTTTACAAAACCATCAAGGAGTCATCAATACTGAATGGCTCTCGCTTGCCTATAATACCTGGGCTGCTGCCAGCTTGGATGGAGGTTTGAGCACAAAGGTGCAGGAACAGGGGAGGAATTGAAGTCCTCCCGATACTGAAAACGGCAGCAAATAAACTCTCCAAGACTCATTTTGGAATTTTAGAAAGCAAGCATGAACAAGAGCAGATAAACAACTTGAAGAGCTTCACTTTTTCCAGGGAGCTGGTTTAAAAGGCAACATTCCTCCAATCCAAAAGAGTGATTCCATATAATGGCAGAGGCAATGGAACCAGAAGGTGCTTTGTGAAAATTTGAGCAAAGAACAGACTCAGATCTTAGAGGCAGAGGAAAAGCAAGAAGGGAAATAGAAAAGACATTATAAATTAGACAAGCGTAGTTTTCAAAAGCCCATACAGACTGGAAGAAGTCCAGGAAGACTGTGTAGCTCACTAATAATCCTTCTGCAGCAAAATAGTAAAAGGTTAGTTTTTGTTAATGAAAAGCAGCCAATATTATCTGCTTGCAAATTTTTGCTTTTATATAATCCATTTATGAGGTAGCAGATCTACCTTAGACGTTAGTTTTTTCAGAATACTTTCTTGGCAGGATTCCCCTAAGTTAATTACTAACTTCTCGTATGAGTTTCTCTGTATAAATCCTAGAGATATGGGTGGATAGATGGGCATAGTGCCCACTGTTTAGGAACAGACCTTTCCCTTCTGTCAAAATTGTTAACAATCATCCTAATAGAAAAGATAAACATGTACACATACACAGTGACATATTATACATAACTACAAGTTCATACATGTAATGGAGAATTTGCAAAAGTAATCAATACCAAGTGTTCTGTAAGAAAACAAAAGCTTTGTGTGGAATTTTAACCAGCGGTATTCACCACGAGGTGTTATGAACATGTCCTATAGGATGATAAATCTTTAGATTCAAAAGATTTGTACATACACACCCCTAAATGAAAGAGACAGAGGCCTAAGTCCATCCTATTTAGAATCAGACTGAAAAATCTGTAACATTTGGGAACACAGTTTAGGCATTAAGACTATTTTAACAGGATTAGACCGATACAAACAGTGTTTTCAGTGTTCATTTTCAACAAAGTAATAGAATATTAATGTTTATGATTGCAAATTTCTATAAAAATGGAATATAGAGCCTATTCTAATGGAAACATGTTATTCATATCAGTGACATTATGATGTGGTTCAATGCTTCTATTTGCATCTGCAGATTTCTCAGTGGTTTGCCATACCTTAATACATTTTCAAAATAAGAATGGAGAGAATGACTGAAACTGATAAAAATCCCCACCAAATACTTCAGTACAAATATAGCAGGTACAGACTGTCCTCTACTTGAAATATTATAAGGCATATTATATTAATAATTTAAAAGAGCTGTTTAGTTCATCATTACTCTGTTTCACTATCTCTGTAGTTTCTGCAGTGGTGCTGGACCTGCAGACACTACTGACCTCAGCAGAGCTGTGTACAGGCACAAGGCCTCGAACTCTGTGGAACTGGCTGTGGGATTGAGGCCTAAACTAAATGCTGCATGCTAATATTGTGCTGATGTTACTTTCATGGCATCACAGAACCATTTAAGTTGGAAAAAACCTTTAAGGTTATCGAGTGCAATCATAAACCTCACACTGACAACTCCACCAGTAAACCATGTCCCTAAGCACCACATCTACACATCTTAAAAATACCTCCAGGGTTGGTGACTCAACCACTTCCCTGAGCAGCCATTCCAATACTTGACAAGACTTCCAGTGAGGTAGTATTTCCTAATATCCAGTTAAACCTCCCTTGGTACAACTTGAGACCATTTCATCTCATTCCACCACTTGTTACTTGGGAGAAGAGACCAACATCTGCATCACTACAGCCTCCTTTCAGGTTTCCCCTCAGCCTCATTTTCTCTAGGCTAAAAAAATCCAGGCACCTCAGCTGCTCCTAAGACTTGTGCTCCAGCCCCTTCACCGGCTTTGTTGCCCTTCTCTGCACAACGCTCCAACCCCTCAATGTACTTCTTATAGTGAGGGGCCCAAAACTGAACACCATACTTGAGGTGCAGCTTCATCAGCACTGAGTACCACTGACCTGGTCCTGCCAGACACACTATTTCTGATACAAGCCAGGATGTTGTTGCCCTTCTTGGCCACCTGGGCCACTGCTGGCTCCAGTTCAGATGGCTGTCAACCAACACCCCCAGGTCCTTTTCCACTGGGCAGCTTTTGAGCTACTCTTCCCCAAGCCTGTAACACTGCAGGGGGTTGTTGTGTCCCAAGTGCAGGACCCGACACTTGGCCTTGTTGAACCTCAAACAGTTGGCCTTGGCCCATCGTTCCAGCCTGTCCAGATCCCTCTGCAGAGCCTCTCTTCCTTCCAGCAGATCAACCTTCCCCCCTAACTTGGTGTCATCTGCAAACTTACTGAGGGTGCACTCGATCCCCTCTTCCAGATAGCTGATAAAAATATTTATAATAATCGTCCACTTATCAAAGCCTTTCAAAGCCATGTGAATATTGCATTATTTTGTACTCACAATCAGGAGGCATTTTTTCTGTGAACAGCTTGTAATATTCTTTCAGAAGTTCTAAGTTTTCCTGGTTAATATTTTCCTGCAAAGTCGTATCTCCAAACCTATAAAAAAGCACAATAAATTGATGGAAAGAAACCCAAACAACCCCTGAAAACAAAACCAAGCGAAGTTATCCTATAGAATGATTTCTATGCAAAAAGAAATAAATTTGACTTTTTTTTCTAGTGTCGAGCGTTCTAGATTTTGTCAAACACACAGTTGCTCATCTCTCATGGGCTCTGGAATTAATATTTGGGAACTAGGTCATCGCTCATAGATAATTCTTCCAAAAACTTATGGATAAAATAATCCATTTACAGGCAAACATTCAACACAGTACATATTCTTTCTCCTTTCACTAATTCTGAATAATTGCAAGGGCTCTTTGGGGGAATTTCAAATAGCACCACAGCCAGAGAACACCAGCTCCTACATCTCTTACTGCTGCTGTTGTGTAAGTTTATTAATTTCTACCAGAGTAGGACAACACTGAAGCCACACAAGATGCAAGTGTCAGGTGGAAGGCCTTCTGAAGAACGAATTTCTGCTCTGGTCTGAGAATTGAGAATATTTGCTCTAAATAGTCAAATTGATTACTTCTCTGGGCATTTTCTGCCCTGCACTGCTCCCCAGCTGTTAGTTATCTTGGTTTCTTGTATAAGAAATTAATGAGAGAACCACTTCTCTGCTGTTGACCAGTGATTTCACCATGAAGCTGCACAGTTAAAACCCGCAGGCGAGCTGGCTTCAGTTGTCTGCCTTTAAGCTTGCTGCAGCAAAATATTTCCAATACATTCCCTATTATTAACTACCACCCTTCAATCCTGGAGAAAAGCTCTAAAAGGTTGAGATAAATGACCTCTTTTTAGTTTGTTATTTGTCCAGCATCTTCAACTTTACCTTTAAGAAAATAAGAATTTCAAATTTTCACACTCCTGAAGGCCAAAAGTACTGTACACGAAAAAAATTCTATATCTGTGAAATAGAAATCCATTTTATATCTCTATACAAAGGAAACTTGGCATTCACTGTGTGAAATAAAATCCTGAATATGGTCACATCTTCACTTGGACTTTTTCATATTTTGCATTACTTCATAGCTTGTGCTTATGTCCTTTAACACTTTTTAAAATACCCACTGAGTGAATGCAAGATGGTTCAAGAGCAAATAACAAAAAAATATTTAATTTTAAACCTGAGAGATACCCTATACTAGCACAGCACACTTGCAGAGAAATGGAACACGATTTTTTCTTACCTCTCTGCAAGTGTTTGCTGTTCATTGATTCCAACATTAAAGAGTACTGGGTACATGCGAAGTAGCTTTCCTTCTTTAATCTCTTGTGGCAGCAACTCAAACATCTTTGCTGGAAGTTGGACCTCTATAACGTAATGTTCACTAGGAAAAACAAAAACAATAATAAAGATGGGAACATTGATTGGTTTGCTTGAAATTATAACCCTCCTAAATTATAGAGAATGTGTAGACTTATAAATTTGTTCCCCACCTTTTACCCTTAATTGTATAGAACCATAAAATGTGATGATTCAGCTTGCTTGTTTTAAGAGCATAATCAAACTATGTGGTTAGAGCTATGCAATCTTGATACTAACTTCTCTACTGAAGTGAAAAACAGAACTAAAATTGAAAGCAGTAAAAAGTCTTCTGCTACCAAAATATCAACAAGAACACCTCAACTCTTAAAATGCATCCGGCTGACTTACAGAAATAACAACTTAATCCTATACCCACTCTAAATGTAAGAAGAGCAAAAACCTTTCACAAAACCCAAAGCAAAATTCCCATTTTATTCAGTAGCTGGATTTTCTCCCTGGGGATAGAAAGCAAGGACAAAATTGACTCTATCACGATCATAATTGAAGTTTCATCACACAAACACAAATCCTATTTTAGGAGAAAGGATATGATGTACGATGATCTGGTTTTATGTTTGTGTTTGGTCTGACTTTATTAAAACCATATTACTTTTTCAGCCAGTCCAAATTCTGATCATGTGGAACTCTCATGCCGAATTTCATCTGTCTTTGAGGACTGATGCCTAATAACAAAAAGAACAGACTAGAAGCAAATCCGTTTGTCTGCAGGATCTGGCATTTTATTCATTCAAAGAGGACCAACTGATAACAAAGACTGAAATTTTCTCTCCTGCAGAGCACATTTGGTATACCACGAAGAAGGAAGAGCATTATAGCAACAGGCGGGAAGGAGGATCTATATCCTATCTACAGAAATCAGGTGTAGAAAATAAAAAAACCTCTGCGTGTAAACTCAGGATGGAAAACTGCTTGCACCTATTAAAATAACCTATAGCAAAGTGCCTGCAACCCTTATTTAACCCTTATTATGTGCTTGCTATAGAATTAAAATCTGGATTATCCTTGTGTAGAATTTGGGGGAGAAGATGCAATCTTGAAGAAAATAGGCAGTTTCTGCAGTAACTCTAACACCCTTGGCGAGCTAAAGGGATAAATGGCACTATTTCAGAGCAAATTTTTCAGCATATAGAACATAATGAAATACTGACTTTTAGGCATGGTAAATTAACATCAGTACCATTTGGGAGCTTCCTCTTGTCCATATTTTTTTCCTTTTTCAAAATGTTCTTTGACGTCTCAAAGATCATCCCTGGTAACTTTTAAAAATCAGTAACCAATGGTTGCACAATGAAACCCACCCCCATCTGATCATGTAAGGAAAAGGCTATCAAACTGTGACAGAGAGCTCTCTAGGAAGTTCAGGAATGGTACTGAAGCCAGGTGGGGAAAATAAAAAAAAAAAGAAAGAAAAAGAATTCAAAGTACTCAAATCTGAAGGACTTGTTTGACTAAAATTTACCAAAAATTTTTCAGGCCCTATGCTTCTACTTCAAGAAGAAACAATAGTACAGCAGTAAATTTTATTTCCGTGTGGTTTCCCTCTTTTATGGCTAGACTCAACGTAGAGATACCAAGTCATTTTGGCATGAGATGGATAAGGCAGCTACTTCAATTTTTCAATGAGAAGGAAAAATCAGTACATAACTTTTAACATTTAATGACCTCTCGGGAAAGCAAGGTGGAGAAATCCAGCCTGTTTAAGGGAGTAAATAATAAATAGTCACCTCTTAGAACAAATCATATACATTTAGGTATTTAATATTTAAATGTATATGATTTCACTAAATAGGACTACTTAAGAATATTTTCTTTGACTTTATTTACATTAATCTCTAATATTTGTTATCATCACATATGAAGATAGACAAACACTTGCAGTCCTGTTAGAAAGCTTCTAAAATTTACCCCCACATAGCTGTAGGCCATGGACTCTGTAGTTAAGTGCAATTGGCTGAAAATGCACACATAGCAATAAATGCAAAGCAAGTCATTTACATACACTTTTACTTTGCTTCGTAACAGGAAAAAAAATGCAGGCATAGCCAGTCACTACATGTCAGCTGGGAGGTGCTTTACCCAGGTCTTCTTTCAGCTAAGTGTCTACAGTTTAGAACACTTCAGTGTGGCAGTGCGTGCTGGGCCTGATTGAAAACATGGTATCAAACTCTGCAGTGCTTCAGAGTCCACGTGCAGAGTCAAATATATTCTAGCAGAGTTTTATAAAAGCATGTGTTAACCACTTTTTCCCATAATAAAAGATCCTGAGTGCCTGCACAGAACTTCATGTCACCTGGATGGTCTGTGCCAGCCACCCACAGCAGCAGGTTAGCATGCTGCCAGCCAGTGCCACTCTCTCTGGATTGATTTGCTTGTGTACATAGAACCTCATTCCTAAGCACTTCCCCACAAACACACCTGTAAGTCAATACATTGACTACAAGATAAGAATTGGTAGCTTAATTTGTAAAGACTTCTACTCTGGTTTTACCGAGCCACACCACATAACAACCAAAATGACCTTAGAATTGTGGGAGTTTAAAATATTAATTAGAAAATAATGAGGTTTTCAACTTTCTTCTCTTTTCCTGTTTGACTTCCAATGCTGTCTGTTAGCACCTGTTTCATCACAGATGTAACAGGAATGGGGCTTCTCCACATAAGCCTTAATGATTTTTTTTCTTTGTTTGATACCGATTCCATCCAGCGAATACCTGCCAGTAAGTACAGTACAGCAATCACAGGCAGTAACTTTTCTTCCTAAAGATTGACTACTCCACCAATCCAGAATGCCTGAGGCAGCTTTTGAGCCTCTTTCAGCCCCAGGACCTCCTACTTTGACAGTTCAGTTTCCACAGCAATGGCAACAAGCCAGTAAATGTAGCTGCTGGATTTTTCAAGATTTTTGACTTCTGTGATTTACAAAAGATGTATTTATTTTGTTTTATCTACACACCATAAATATCCTTAATTATTCCCAACATGTTACCTCTCGTACTCTGGCCTTCCTGCTATTTATTTCGATCCTTTCTCAGGAGGCCTATGGGATGAAAGTGAATATTTTGGAATAACTACGTAAATCAGTGGTGAAAGTCCCCTTCAGAAGAAATATATCTTTTCTAAAAGTTCTGCTTTTAGTGAATTTAATTTATAGTCATCTTAAGAATAATGATACTATTATGGAAGTAATTTCTGCAAAAGTAAAAACATTTGGGGCTTCAAATTAGAATACTAATGAAGATGAAAAACCCATTCCTCCTGTGTAACAATTTTGTTAATCCTGTTACAGCCACAATTTATGAAGTATTTCAGTTTATGTCCCAACATCCAGCTTATCAAAGATGCATAACATATCATGGCTTTCTGCAAGGATTTCTGGGGTTGCCTATGTCCTCTGTGATCTTCAGCAACTAAGATAGGCTTGATTTTTCAAAAGTGACCACCAAGTTTTGGGATTCAAGTTTTTGAGTTTCCATCTTAAGACAATCAAGGCCCAGTGCTTAGAAATGCAATTTCCTTTGTCACACTGAAATACAAGTCCTGGACACCTCTAAACTAAGGTTTCTTCAGTTAGAGGCAACTTCTGTAAACATTGACCTTGTCACTTCTCTTTGAGTCAGCATCTATATAGGAAAAATGCAACAGAAACTCTGCACAACCCAGACATTGTTTTGATTAATTTGTATTAATACTTTGAACTTCTAGCTTTTCATCAGGAAATTAACCCAGAGCCAATATTACTACTAGTTTTGCAAACACCTACTACCTCATTAAATCTCCATTCACCTCACAAAAAGTAAACCTACTGCACTTTCTGTACAATGAATTCAGTAACAGAAAAACCATTATCTGGGTTTTCATGTGCTACAGATTAAAACTACATGACATATGCTTGAGTAAAAAAAATACTTACCGCCTTCCAGTTATAATAGGCAAAAAATCTTCTGATTTGGCTTCAATGACTTTAAACATTACTTTCTGCAAATCTGAAATTCCCACAGCCATATCTTCTAGCATTCCTGCTTCTTCACCTATATGGAAAGATTACAGAGGTTATTAACGAAGTAGATGGATCAGTCACTGAATAGGTTATAGTAAAGCAATACAGGGATTATATTTTCCAGTCTGTGCATCTAAAAATCACAGCCCTAAATCCACATTGAAGTAACCTACATAAAAGCCGACTGATTTTTAGAACTGCTGACAATTCTCTGCAGCCTAAATGATAGCTGAGTACTAAGCATCTCTGAAAATCAGTCTGCTCTCTATGTGCATAGAATAACCCCAGTAAAGCCATTTTTGTCTATTCTGAAAGTGTTTTTAAAGGTTGTCCTGCTGATGGAGGACAAAGGTTTTGAGAACAACAAGTACCACACTGAAGGGAATCTGACGGCAATCTCCAAGTGAGGATCTGCAACTGCCTGTGCATTAAAGAGCGGCACAAATGTTAAATCCCACTGCTTCGGTCAAAATCTCTAATTTGGGGAAGGATTCCAATGCATCTAGTTCAAAGCACTTCGAAACCTATAGCAGTTTCCCCTTCCAAATGTCCTTTTTAACACCCATGAAATGATGGCATCTATAACAAAGCTAGGAATTAAACAGTATTCAGGCTACCTTCACATCACCAATATTGGCGTCATCAGTGCAGAGGCTGATAGAGTCAGCTATCCTTTCAATCTGCTGTTTGGGTTACCTTTAGAATCCTGCTATTTTGGGTCAGGCCAAATGTTTATTAAAAAAGGACACAGTTTTTATTAACCCAAAAGTTCCACTGAGGAAGGAGTCTCCTGTATTTAAGACAATCTAGTTCAGCACTCTGCACCCAATAATTAGCAATTAATGCTCTCAGAAGAACTGAGAATTTATTTTAGTGAGTAATTGTTGATGCAGAATTGACAACGCAGTATCAGTGACTTGAACTGTGCTATTATATGGAAGTCTACCGTCTCCTAAGAGTAATATTTGTTGATCTAATAAACCAAATTACTGGGAGCAGAACAGAGGTTAAAATAAAAACCTCCTGGGTAAACTTCTGGTCTGGATGCGTAAGGAACTTTGCCCAAGAACAGTACTTACTATATGTACTGAGGAGTCCTTCATATTGCGCAAGCAATCCAACAGTATGAAGCTGTTGTAAAAATCCTTGATCATGTAAACCTGCATGCAATTTGATTATAAACCCACAGACCAATCCAGCAAGCTATAAAGACAATGAAAAAAATGTGAAATTAGCATATGTACTATTATAATATAGTTAAAACAGGTCTTCCTGTTATTATACACAACAGAAATAAAATATAAATATCTGAGAAAACAGCATAGATATTTCTGTTTTGTGACTACATAATTTCATATTAATATATTATTGAGTGGTTTTTTTGGTGTAAACAGCAGTGAAATATTCCCTTATTTTACATCAGATAAGCTTCACTTGGTTTTGGGGGTTGTGAGTTATTTTCACGACATAAGCGAGATCAGAATCTCGACTGGCAGGCTATAAACACATAAGACTGTGAAATATGATGGATTTGAAAGCAGTTAGGCACCTAATGCACTTGCATCTCCTTAATTATGCTAGGAAAAACATAAGTTTAGGGAGAAATTAGAGAAATCATTTAGAGAAAAATCTATCTGGAAAAAGTGATCTACCGGAAAAGATCAAAACAACTGCAGTTATTTACCAAGAGAAGACAAATCTGAGAAGAGACATGCTAATAGTCTTCAAACACGTAATGGGGAAAAACAAATAATCTGTTCTTTGTTCCCAAGGTGACTGGGAGGAAAAAACACCTAAACTGAATAGCAGCAAAAAGTGTTCAAGGCCAGACTTGAGAACTTCATCTGTAGGTGAAGATACCGGCATATAATCTAAGAAGATTAAAAATAGCTTTATGGATCCTTCTTTGTGCAAAACGGAGATTAGGTAACCTTTTCCAGTACATTGCCAACCTACTTCTCTAAGTGATACAGTCACTATGGATTTCCTGTTAATTTCTCTGCATATTATAAAATATGTAAGTGGATCTAATGGAAATTATATACGAAAAAGTTGTGTTAAATTGGAAAAAGAAAAAAGCAACAAAAAAGAAAAAAACACAAACACTGGAATGAATAGTATGTATAATTATGGCAACAGTAGGAGATAAGTGACACAAGACAACCTACTGCTTGACTAAAGACGATGTCTCTTCTTAGGGTCAGCATCAAACATTGTGGCAAACCACAGGCAAGTTCCTGGAGCAGAACAAAGGCCATTGATTGCTTCGCCCTGGTCACTATCTCTCCCATGCAGTCCTTCAGCGTAATCACCAGGGGATAAAGCTGTTCATACCAGTCACCTAGAACAAGACAGATCATTTGTTCCAAACCAGAAAATGGTGAAAATCAGTGAAAATCTTTTTCAGAATGGAAAGAGGCCTGCAGGGGCTGCTTAGGCTGTTCTACACTTGAAAATGACCTGCAGCTTTATCCTAACCATTATCGTACAGCAAACGACACCAGAGAACATGCTTAGAGGTAGAACTAAGGGCATACCAGACTGGGAATAAATCCTTGGCCTGAATCCATTTACATCCTGAAACAATGACTTTTTAACAGATCTGACTTCTCTGTAAAACTTGCATGAAAGTGCCATAAACAGAGCATACAGGGATACACATGAAAAATCATTTAGCACAAGATGAATACAGCAGAAATGAACTCTTGTTCTTTCTCGCACTGACAAATTACAAATGAATTACCATAAAATATAAAAAGGAGGAAAAGCCTATATTTAAGAAAACTAGAAGCCAAAACAGAAGAACAAATAGATGTGTGGAAGGATATTATCTATTTAATGTATAAGCTAGAAAAATATTAACCTTCAGGTCACATTCCTTGTTATTTTTAGCTTCTCTCTATATTATTCTCTTTAAATAATTAGAGATATTAGACTAACTTTTTTAGCTACTTCAACCATGAGAAAAAAGAAGCTAGTGAAATACTTGAAAAATGGGATTTCCTAATATGCTACGAATGAAATGAAGTGATAAACTAGGAATGGAGGAAAATCAAACCAGCTTACTTTAACTTGCCCATTACCCAAGCTGTTCCTGAAGTTTTAAGGATTTAATAAAATCTGACCTGCATTGTAGTTTGTTTTTGCTCTAAACTGGAGAAATAGTAATTAAAAAAAAATCACCCTCCTTTAGAGTCTACATCTTGGTTTCACTGTTATAGTTTAAAATGAACCAGAAATGAATACTCCAGAAGAATCTATATAAAAATAGGGAGTGCAACTGACTTAATACAGTCCATCACTGACTCATATTTTTCTGCAGATTAGTGTAATTAAGAATCAATGATAATTAAAATCTGTTCCATTTAAATTGCAATTAGGTGAAAGATAACAGCACATTGTTTCAGGTAACATTCTGAGTCAGGCCAACGAAAGACTCATTAGTACTGAAGAAGTTCTTTAGGCAGGAAGACACAGCTGCCTGTTGCAAAGCCAGTTTGGCTACTCTCCAGAAAAATATGTAGATTAATAAAACTGTAGCCAAGAAGACTGGAAAGAACTTTGAAAGCCAGGAGAAACCGCAAAAAAATAAGGTGCAGGAAATAGGAACAAGGACAGAGCTGTCACAGAGACCAGCTCGAATTCCTTTACAAATAATGTGCAGACCATGTGCTTCTAACACAGTCATACAAATTTAAGTGTGAGTAATACAGACTGGAGAACCCTTCTCTGGATAAAAGCAGTTATGATGTTAGAGTTGTCACAAACAAAACAGAACACAAGCCATCCCCAGTTTCAAGGTCGAGCAAAAAGAGGTGGTCTTATACATGCCATTGACTAAGAGCGTATTGATGCACCACAGGCCAAGGTCTGGTGTACACATTTGAAAGAGACTGCCTAAAATAATGGAGAGCTTGTAGAGAAGAGCTACCGAGATTTAGAGTTTAATCTCTTTAAGCCTATGAAAAAGGCTGAGCAGCAACTTGATTTCACGAGAAGAAAATAACAAGTACTAATGGGGATGTTTATACTGGGGAATAAAAGCAAAAGAACCACCAAAGTCCAGGGGCTGCTGTGAGACACAGTCAAATTTAGGAAGAAGGTAGACAACCAGGTGTGACATACTGGAAGTCAGACTAGACAGACCAGATAATCTAAACTCTTCTTTCAAGTCTTAAATCACAGTAATTTATAACATTAATCAATAAATAAATGCCAAGGAAAGCAACTGCAGCAGAATAAGACCAAACGCTGCAACGCATACTGATCCAGTGAGCAGGACTGTATGCGATAGGAAGAGTTCTTTGTCTGCTTCTGACTTAAGCAAGTAAGTACCTGTTCACTTGAAAGTAGGCCTGAAGGTACAGCTGACAGACATCTGTTCCACTTTCACAGGAAAGCAAAGCTGGATACAGACAAGGATCTTGGAAGTATACTGACAGCCAGGGAAAGAGAGAAAAAGCTGAATTTCTAGAATAGCTACACTTTATGACCCTGCTATTACAATTTCAGGTTACATAGATAGCACTGAAGAGCTTTATAGATGCTCTTTTTTCACAGAAGAGGGGGTCAACATACTGGCCACAAGGCACTTAACGCTTTAGATCTGTTTCTACTGAGCTGCCACTTAACCAGTCAATCTGCACTGTGTATTTCTGCTTTGTTAGGAACATAACTTCTTACTCACTGAACTGCATCCTAATATTTCAGTGCTACATTTCATCAAGATCCATTCTAATCCTGCTCCCATGGTGCTTAAAGCCTGTCCCAGCTTTATGCATCTGCAAATTTTATAAGCATCATCCATATTTCATAAGTCAAGGCAGTAATGAAAATATTGAATAATATTGGACCCAGAACAAAAGTAAATGGATTCCACTTCCTGCAGCCTTCCAAGTTGGCAGTAAACAACTGATAATTACCTTTTATTATGATTTTCCAAATTATTTTGCTCATACCTTTTAGTAGTTTCAATATCATTTACTCACAAGAATTTTTTGGGGGGGAGACTACCTGTTTGGAATACTAACTTACTAACTCGAGTAATCCTTGTCAGTAATAGTTGCATTAAGACGAAATTCAAAGATTTGAAATTCCCAAGGTTATTGTCTCATTAAAAGCACATTCATGCTGAATATATTGAAAATAAATCCTACTGAGTATTTAATATTGCAAAGAATATACAGCTTCACTTACATACGTATTTTGCTTTGTAGAAAACAATAAAAAACTGTAAGTTTATAGAAAACCTTACCTTAATGACTGATGAAAGGTAATTCATTTTATTGTAGACTATAAATAGAACTGTACTTCTCAAAAGGAAAGATTAAATTATCCATAATAATCTTCTACTCCTTGCTCACAATGAAATTTCCTGTTTACAATTAGTATGGATATGCAATCCCCAGGAGATGGAGCTAGTTAGCAAATCAGAGAGGGATTGTACTGTTTTTTGAAAACTGAGTATTTGTGAATGGACTAGCATACTCTTGTGTTTATCCTTTTATTTTAAAGCAAGTTTAGTGTGTTAAGATCAAAATAAGAGCTGTTTCACAGTCTTGGAAAACACAACTCTGGAAAAAAATCTACATAGCTGCTCAATCTTTGGTCTGTTAAAATCTCCATATTTCACCTGTTATGCAGGATACCCTGTTGCAAATGGTCTAGCAAGAATATAAATCAGGGTCATTCATTAACAATGCACAAAGCTCCAAGTATCTATCAGAAGTACTTATTAATAGCAAATACTGCAGCTTTTAAATTGTTCCTTGAAACTAAGAAGCATTGTGAAACTTAAGTTTATGAAACAAAAATAAATTGTATTTTGAAGCTTATGAGTAAATTCAGTAGAATTTGGAAAATAAAATTGCCTTGTATACAATGGATAAATACGGAGTACTAATAAAATTCATAAAGTGATATTATTTGTAAAGGAAGCTTTAAAATCCAGGTCTAAATTAAGCTTTAGATTATCCTAATCTCCCTTGCCGTAACATTGTTGAGATGGAAGGTTACTGCTTGGTTTCAAGCTACTGCTTTCACATCTAAAAAAACAGTTTGGAAAGAGGTGCAAGATGCCCTGCAACTCTTCCTTCAGAGAAAACTGGCAGTCAGTTCAGAATCCATTGTTGCTATAAAGAAGATGCAGGGGGCCAAACTCTGATCAGGAGCTGTGCTCCTGAAGAGACTGAGAGCAGCTTTGCAGAATCACTTAGGAAAGAGAATAGTACAAATCATTGCATCGTCAATACAGTGGAAAATCCTTTGAAAAAGACTGAAGAATTAAGTGAATGAGTAAGCATCTCAAAAAAAGACACGAGGAGTAAGAACAGAAGCAACAAGGAGATTACAGGATGACTGTCACATTGCTGAAATGACAAGGGCAGCCTGTCCTGTTTGAAACATTTAGCATCAAAACAAAAGAAATTAAAGCCTGCTGATGAAGCAAGGAAACTCAATTCAAAAATTGTTCTAGTCAGCTGTTGGTAAGGAAATTAAAACAAGGTATAAAAGCCAAACACATCAAAATGGAAAATGGAAGAACTAAATTAGAAGGACTACCACCGCTATTCAGTTATTGTAAAATTAAACCAAAAAACTATGTGCAGCAAAGCACTTAGTAAATACTCCACTTCCATTGCTAATAGAGTTGTGGATGTTCAGTTTATGATGAGATTTGCTCTTTGGCTGCTGGAAAACACTCTTCAGTCTATTCTGTTAATCAACATATCTCCACAGGCAAATGACCTGCTTAGCACCCAACTAGTAATTTCAGTGTGTTGATATTCAAGTTGCAGTATGTCAAACTGCATGTTAAATTTGATAAAGATTGGCAGAAAAGCAAGTTGCTGCTCTTTTCAAAGTCAATCCCACTGAAGTGCTTATTAAAACGTGCTGGTAATCTAACAGGAAAAGCCCTAAGGCTTTGGAATAACACTCCTACCTCCTTTGGCCCTGGCAACAGAGAAAAAAGAAAACTCTCTCCCTCCTGTCTGTATCACCTAAAAACCAGTGGAAAACTTCAACAGCTTCAAGTTATCTCAAAATTTAAATGATACAAAGTTTAAAACTAAACATGGAATTAAAAGCAGAAGAAAGCACGTTGTACTCTTAAAGGAACAGAGGGCTCTACAAATGTATGGTAATGAATGTAACTGCTACCCCATGGCTTTTCACTGTAGCTTATTCCCTTACTACCTAAACATGCAAATAATCCATTACAGAATTGAAATAAGAGGTCAAACAATGTAAATGAGTTATCTTGATATCACGAGTAGAACATCAGACAAATTCTATCTTAAGGAAAAAGACAAGGAAAACAAACCAATCAACACAAACCAGTAGTAACCCCCTTGAGAACAGCTAGTGCAAACAGCATCAAATAATTAACCCACAAAGTCTGAATTTACTCACCTAGGATAGGAACACTCTTCTGATTTTTTTTTAAAGGGAGGTTTTAAAAACTGACTTAGTGGAGTTCAGTTATTCAACTTTGCACCATAAAAAGGTCGGTTTTTTATTTCTTCATCTTGCCACTCAGCTCTTGGAGCTCAGCTTTAATTATAGTATGAGGGCTAAGCACTTTGAGAAAGGTGAGGTTTAATGCTCATAATTCTGCACTATTTCTCACAGGAACACTGAACACCTGCATAAGTCTTTCCGGTATTTTTGCAGCTAGTATAATAGCAGTCTACTTTGCACAGAAGAACCATTTTGAATCCTTGGGGATTTATTATTCCATTGTAATAATCCGAGATTTTCTATACCATCACATGGATTAATAGTGAAAATGGAAACCATCTAATCACACAAATACAAGTGTCTCAGCAGCTTTAGCCATAATGAAAACAAAAAGAAGAGACATAAAGCTAAGCAAATCTAATATACTCAAAACATAGAAGTAATGGATAAACTTTTCTCTAGAGGTGCCGTGCAAGTAAATATTCTGATGTCTTGCTTAAAAAAATAGTTTGTTGATCAGTTAAAGAGGCTTCCTTTTCCTTACACATATTTAAGCTTATGCCAACAGCTGAACTACTTAGAGAAAGTACTGCTGAAGGACTTGTCTTATATGCTGGGCCACATAAACTCCAGTTAAGAAATTTATCAAGAAGATAATGATGATACAAGATGGAGAGGAAAAAGAAAAAAATGCAGAAACGGAGTTAATAATTAAGTTGATGCAAAGGCAAGCTGAAAAGAACAGGAAAGAAAGATGTGAAGAAAAGGAAAGGAAGAGAAAGCTGTTCAGGAGTGGTTTTGTTTCCTCAAAATAAATAATGTCTGCTACTCAAGTGAACACAGACCAAGGGAGAATTTTTCATCTTCCTGACTTACAGTAAAAACTCTTCTTCTGAAGACAGAAACAAAGCCAGAAATCAGGGGTTTTTTCACATTTCTACCAGCATTGCATTGCGAGGGATGCACTGAAAGGATGCAGTGCCCAACCCTAGAGCACTGAAATATAGAAAGGTTTAATGTAGACTTATGGAATGGTGTCAGAAAAATTAACCCAGATATGCCTGTAGCAATGTGGCTATGAACAGATGTTTTCCTTCGTTCTAGCTATTAAAGATGGCACCATTCCCCAGGTGTTCTTTGCTCCCTGTGCTGAAGGTTACCATTCGCCAATACATCTACCTAGCAGTGTAGTTTACGATTCTGTAATTCACTTCAGGCAAAATCCAGGAGAAATCACACTGCCAACTTAAACTGTCTGAGGTAATGATGTGGTGGATTTTGTATGGAGAACATTAGGGCGTAATCCCTCAGAGCCAGCGCAGGAATGCTTGGGTGATAGTTGTGATGGTGTGGTACAAGGAGCAGAGGGAAACAACAGCCTGTTTTAGCAGCTCAGCTAACCATGGAGATCTGTCAGGGGCTGTGTAAGCATGAGAGCAAACTACAGTGTTTCACTGGCACCTTTAATGCTGCAGGACAGGCTTTCACATTCTGACTCCCATGGAAAATGAAAAGGCAAAAATAAAAAGACTGTAATGTTCTCAAGTAGTTCTCCAAGGCAAACCAGTCTAGAGCTAAAAGAATAAAACCCTCTCTCTCTCCTTTAAAATCCATCTACTCTTCCTGATTTATCCTGCAGAGAAATCATAATCCTGCAACTGATGAAACCATAGCATGTTACCTTGGTAACTGAAAACTCAAGTTCAGCCTTAAGAATACACTCAAAGGTCAGACTGCATGAAAAGTTAAGCTAAGGAAGGTATAATTCATGTTGAAAGGTAAGTACAAGAAAAAAGTGCCACCGATACGTCTGATAACAAAGATTCCATACAATAAATATACGCATGCTGGAAAAAAAAGAACAAGATCACACGTCAACAGTGTGCAACTATAAACTAATCTTAGGAAGCTCTGAATATATGTTATGACAACATCTACAGCTAAAGGAATATGCTATTGTTCAAAACCATCAAATTATTATCATAACATTTTCCATCATTTAAAATTAACATGTGCATTCTTTGACATATTTTCATTGCTATGTGCTAGAAAAAAAATGTATTAAAACTGTCACTAACTGATTCATTAATATAATAATATTTAATTCCACATTTTAAGGTACACTTTTCAACATTTTGGTCAAAATCCTGGGTATTCCCCCTTTTTTCTTAAAAATGGGAGCACAACTTTTCTTAGGATCAACTCCACTGGAGCAGTTTCAGAGTCAAAGATCTATCCTGTGCCCACACATTTGTAGTGTAAATGAAATACATTGTGCTCAAATGATGATATCATATATATAATCACAAGACATGGCAAGCTTTTCACATATGCGATGTTTGTGAAATGTACGTAGTATTAAAATTATTTGATTTAAAAATGTATCTATGGGTGTAAACACCGTACAATTTTATACCTAGGAAAAAGTTATTAACCTGTACAGCCAGGCTTCAAATGGAAAATGGTGCAGACTTAACGCAGGGTTTATAACCCTAAATACAGAATCTCAGCTCCTATGTTGGTGTTTCATACTGCATCTTTAGGGCTTCAGGTCAAGTTTCAGATGTGGTTTCATAACCACACTCTCATAGACAAGTCAAGCATGAAAAATTCCAGCCCCAAAGGCAATGGTTTTGAGAACCATGAGGCAACCACCTCTGGCATACACCTGGATGGGTCTTCAGAAAGCTCCATCTTTTAAGTTAGTCCTATAACAAAAAGCAATTTTATAATGTCTCCATTTCTACATAACCTCGAAAGTCCTATAAGTTGGACTGCAAAGGCCCTGCACAACGCTCTCAAGACAATATCATTAGAAAATGAAGCCTTACTCAAAAAGTAGAACATGAAAACAAAGCTATCTGCCACGCAAATCTCCCACAGTTTCCATGTAATGGAGTGCGGCAGAACACTCAGCACAGCTCAACAGAAACTAATTCCACTCTCACATAAGGGCACTTGTACAAATTCAAGAGAAACAGGGAATGGGGGGGAAAAGGGGGGGAAAAAGAGAAGATTTTATTCCAGTCCCACAACATCTTCATATTTGTTGTGTCTTTGGCCTGACAGCTCGAAAAGACAACTCCTCAGCTGAATGAAACACATCTACAATTTTCTCACCATTAGAATTATCATTATTGCTTAGCAAGATGTACCTTTCATTCTATTTGATGACTGCTTATTATTGTACTTAAAAGAAAGTAACTTTAAGCATTTTTTGGCTTTGTGAGCTAAAAGCTCTAACCAATATTTCATTTCCCTGTATTGGGTGTGAACCTGAAAAAAGCTAAGAGCCTGTTTTTTAATAACTAATATAAAAGACTCAAAAGGACTGGTTAAACAGAGGTCATGGAATAGAATAACAGAGGACACCTCCAGGGGCTTGAAGAGAGTGAAGGAAAATCTGTAAAGTTTCATGTTGCTAAGCATGTCAGAATTATCCTAACTCGTGACTCTCAGCAGACGGGGAAGGTAGAGGAAATCTGAAGTTTTGGTCCATAACTAGGGAATGCAGATAAAACCCAGTACATGTGTGTCTATGTGTACACATGCAAACACACTACAGTAACTTGGTCAAAGTTTGGGTGAAAATGAACTATTGTATTACCTGTAAAAACTTTCTAACAGACGTGATAGAGGGAGTGTCACCCTCTACGCCAATGACCAGCTAGAGCCTGGAGCTCTGCCTGGGCATGGATGAGGAGCTGACCAAGAGCTTATAGGTCAGGAACAAAGGGAAGACATTAAAGTGGTCTATACTGTCTTCCTTCCGACCAGGAAGACCGAGGAGTTGAAGTCCTCTATAGACAGACAGGAGCAGTCTCACCTTCACAAGCCCTGGTCCTCACGGGGAACTTCAACCACCCTCATATGCATTGGAAGGACAACACAGCAGGGCATATGCAACCCAGGAGGTTCCTGGAATGCACTGATGATAACATCCTTTTCCAAGTGATACAGAAGCCAAAAAGAAGAGGTGCTACACCAGAACTTATTCTCACAAAAAAAGAGCAGCTGTGGGGAATGTGAGGGTCAAGAGCAGCCTTGGCTTCAGTGACCATGAAATGGAGGAGTTCAAGATCCTTAGGGCAGTGAGGATAGTGTGCAACAAGTTCGCTACCCTACACTTCAGGAGAACAGACTTTGGCCTCTTCAGGGATCTGCTTTGTAGGGTACCGTGGGATAAAGCCCTGAATGGGAGAAGGGCCAAAGAAAGCTGGTTTCAAGGATTGCCGCTTCCAGGCTCAGGAGTGATGCATCCCAACAAAGAGGAATTCAGACAAAAAATGCCAGGAGGCCTATATGGATTAACAAGGAGCTCCAGGAGCAACTCAAACATACATGTAGAGTGGAAGCAAGAACAGGTAGCCTGGGAGGAATACAGAGAAACTGTCCAAGCAGCAGTAAAATCTAAAAGAAATTAAACCACATCAGCCCTCAAAGGAAAACATCATGGTTCCGGAAGGTTTTCATTGTAGCACAAAAAAACTGAGCACGGCAAGCAGATTGAGCACACAATATAGCTGTGATCTGATAAATAGCCTTCCATCATTCAAAATTACAACTGTGTAAAACCTTGCCATTAGCACTCTTCACTATCTCAATTTTCTGTAACTTTTTCCATTTTTATTTAATCTACGCTATGATTAAAATAAAAACAGGTCGCTTACCACCTGCATGCAACACCTTGCCATCTGCTGCTGAAGAGTCACTTTCTCCCTCTTTAAAGTTGCTGATGTCTTTTTCAAGCAGTCTATCCACCATGGCAATAACACAGTTTAAACTCTTTCCGACATTGGCCCACACTCTGTCCTGAAAAGAGCATAATAATCACTGCACATGATTGAAGAAGGAAAAAAAAGAGACAATAATAACTTCTTATTAACACCTTGAAGTGGAGACAGAGATGTGCAAATTATTACTAGAAATATTAGGCATCAGCATAGCACCAGCCAAAGCAAAATAAACCCACAAAAAACCCCACGCACATCTTTGAATGATGAAAACTGAAACTAATGCAGACTAACCAGTTTGCTTAAGGGTTAAAAATAGAAAGATAATATCACTACTCTTTTTTCTACTTCATAATGTAATATCCAGAAGGACTACGAATATGCCAGCCCTTAACATGTACAAATGGAGTTGCAAAAGACAAAAACATAGGTCAAAGAAAACTGAAAACTTAGAGAAATACCATAATTCCATACAAATGGTAACACCTGGAAGTGGAGTGAATGTAAAATTAGAACTACTACTAAAGCAAAAATTTAATCTTATTTTTAATTATATGCCACAGTTCTTAGGTCACTATCCTGACCAGAGGGTTCTGATCTTTCCTTGATTCCTCCACTTGAGGGTACACCCTGTGACAAGTGGGGATCTTGCCGTGAGGGACACGGCATGCATCAGCAGACAGAAGCGTGGACTGCTGAATCTGTACAGCAACATAGATCCTCTCCTCCAGATCCTCAAATCTGATTCCTGGGAAGATCTTGTAGGGCTGCCTTAAAGACAAGTAAGCATTTAGTGTTACAGGTGGAGGCAGAAACTGGGGACAAGTCTGATCCTCTTTCTAGATAAACCCGTGCCTTAACCATATTGTGAAAATGGTATTGTTGATTCACAAGAGGGAAGAAGCTGGTCGCTGTCAAGCAGAATTAAGTCAAGCACAATTATTAAGTACTGCATGTACAGTGCAACAAGTGGAAATATCTGCACCTGTACACATGAAACAAACCATCAGACACATGACTGTTGAGGACAGATTCCTTCAAAAGTTTTATCTTGTATGTACCTCAAGCGTTCCCGAAAAATATTTAGAACATGGAAAACATGATTGATATTCACCATCCAGAAGCATTATTTTTGGAAAAAGGAGTCTATGAAGAGCAATGAAATACCAAAAATAATAAAAATTCTGGCTGCAAATAGCTGCAAGTTTCATCAGAGTGCAGCAGGGAACTACAGTCTTTCTGGTCACTGCAGTTGCTGAGGTGTATGAACTCAAGTTGCTCAGCATAGCTACAGCAATGTAATTTCTCTTTCCTTCATCTAATGGGGAAGTTTACTTCCAACACAAAGAGTGTTAAGTTCATAATGAGCATCTGGAGTTATTGCACAAGCAACACAAATATGAGCCTTTGTTTCATTTTGGAAAAGAGTACTTTTCTCTTTCCAAACCAACTATTAACCCAGCATGGAGATGATGTCTACACAATATTCACACAAACATTCCCCAAGAGTTTAAAAGCAAAATTCATAACCATCTGTTGACAGAAATCTCGCTTTTATTATTGTATTTCTGTCTTTTTTAAGTATGAGCAAGTGAGAGGGAGCAAGGGCCTGTCCCACAGCTCGTTTTCTCCACATAGGAGGCTCCTGGCATTAGAAGATACAATTATAGGCAGTGAGAAAAAGTAGGTATATTTGCTGTTCTCTACAATTCTGTCTGCACCAAAGATGGCCACATTTTTTCAAGACAGCTGCTGAAATTCCGCAGTTTCCAACCACTGAAAATGAAGTGATTCCATGCCATTCTCCTCAAGAATTCCATATTCTTTGTCATCCCTTACTACTCCCATGACGTTTTCCTGTAGCCCAGCACACTTTCCATCCACCTTTCACCTTCTTAAGTGCTCTACTTTCAAATTCCAGAAGAACTAACTCACAAGTGATCATTTTGGAGCACATGACAGGTTAAAGAACACAATACACACAAAAACTACCAAGCAAGTGTTCTTATAAGCCCTCTATGTGATGTGAGGGATCAGAAGAAAACGTCTTATTTCTTGGTACGCTGAAGTTCTGAGACCCTAGATTCCTAAGCAGGATTCTTCTCCCTTTAATATTAGTTTCCTCACGTGTTGCTGTGAAGCTAATTGGATGCTAAGTTTACTCCTACGGTGGGAAGGAACGAGAGAAACAAGGTCTCTGGCTTCCTCTCATTACTGCTTCTTCAAGCTCTAAGTCAGGCTAACAATGGAGAAAGTGTAAATCTGTAATAGGGCTTGATCCCATTGGGGCAAGGCAACAGCACATTGACATCATCTACTTTTTCCAAACTACGGAAGCCATTTGGGACACAAAGGAGTCCCAGCACATGTGGTTTGGTGCTGTTGGTTAAAAATGGCCATAGTTGCACTTCTCTCGCAGCCTCCGCTGTGGCACTGGCAGGCATCCATGCACGCTCATAATGATCTCCACAAACACCATCTTGTGATGTGACAGCACTTTGGAATGGAACATGTCACACACAGGTCAGTACTTCAGACCCATGTCTGAATACTATGTCAGCATTTGTACATAACTTACTGGAAATGCCATTTTATCTGTTCTTCGTAGCTCCAATCACATTAAGTAGTCAGTCAGAAATGTAGAGCCAGAAACAGCTCCAAGTGACAATGGGCCCACCTTTTCTTGTGTTATACATGACAAGATGCTTTGTTCCCTCCTGCAGGGAGGTTGTAGGATAGCAGAAGCAGTTGGTAAGAGGAGAAGAGAATATCTACCCAGACGCAATCTAGAACTCTCAAGTTAAATATTTTTGTTCCAACAGTAACCCTTTGCTACTGCCTATGCGTAGTGCACCAACATAAATAGCTCAATTCATACTCCGTCAGCTACTCTGGGATGAACATTTGTACTCAGTAGCAAAGAAGAGGTGCAACACAGTATTGCCATTGAGAACAAGATTTTTTTGGAAAACACTGATCACTCAGTGAATGATCACACTGTATAGTCAAGAAATTGGGAGTTATTCCTTAAAGATAAATTTGGACATCAGGGAAAGGAGTAGATCTCACTTATTTTTTAAAACTACCTTGAATTCACTTTTGTGATGGCTGTAAGATAATGCAGTCTGGAAGCAGATGGAACGTAGTTGGCTTAAAAAGCTGTTGGATGTCACTGATTTAGATCTCAGGCGAAAAACAAAATTGAAATTCCAATTGTAAAATGTAACTCTAGTTATTTATAATAGTGGCAAAATCTACTGTGCATACAAAGCAATGCATCCTGAAGTTTTGTTCCTTTATACCTTGAGTAGACTAAGGATTTTTTCCAATTTTACGCATGTTTATTCTTTCTCTTTTCATCAAGCTAACAACAATTTGATCATTAAAGCTCACATTATTCATTACCATTATTGACAGAAAGAACAGAAAAGTAATAGAAACCTGATGCTCCCAATTTAGAAAAGTAACAAAATTTCTTTAACATTTATACTGTCTCAAGTTTGACAGTATAACTCAGAATAAACTTAAAGATACACTTAATTTTAGTCAAGCAGGTAATCTTACTAATTCAGTAGAAAAAAATACCCTTTATATAGATGAGGAACAAGTACCTATAAGAAATCAATAATGAAATACAGTAAAAATAACTTCTCTACAGAGACAGAAGTAGTAAATTAGAATACAAATTACACAGAAATGCCATTTTGTCCAATGCAAAATTTCTCTTTTTTATCAACTTTACTGTGATATTTAGTTTTTTGAATGCTTCAACAGCTGGAAACAAATATTTTGGCTTTCATTTCAAGAAAAGAAGAACCTCAGGTTGTTTATAAAATATACAAAAGGTAATCCAAGACCCTAAAATTAGAAGGCAAATTAAAACTGTGTTTTTTATTTATTGTTCAAGTCTCAAGATATTTGAATCTCATGATAAAATCTGACAGATTAAGGAGATAATTGTCTTTTCTCCAGAAGATATATTCTTCTTCCCTTATTTGTAGTATGGGCAAAAATTACAGTTCAAGTCTAAGTACTGTAGATTACACAAGTTATTAATTATTTACAATAGAGATAAACATGCTGGTATCTTTTACATTTATGAGAATATAGTGATGAACTAAAAGTATGAGCCTTAACTGAATAAAAATAGCTTGAGTTCACCCTGAACATGTAACAAAGAAGCAGACATATTATGAAGACATCCACCAAAGTAATTAACTTACAAAATCTCAGCCATTAAAAATAATACAAAACTTTGAAAAATATGATAAGAATGTTAAAATCTAAAAGCCATGTTTAATTCTTCTAGGCAACCTCAAACATTCCCCAAGAAGAGAGTCAAAGAGAAAACAGCTCTGTTTTGCTGAGGATTAATCAATGTGTATTAAACTATTTATATTCAATATTGGGGAAAAAAAATTAATTTTCCTTATAATAGTGTATGTAATTCCAGTTTCCTTAAATATGCCTAACTAGTAAAAAGAACATGTGACAAGGACACACTTAGGGCTTATATTTGTTTATGCTGATTTGCAGGCTTTAAGATTGAACACTGACCAAGAGTTTCCGACTACTTACCCACTCTTCCTCATCATACTCAGAATGATGGGGTATAGAGTCCTGTCTTTTAATCTGAGAAGGATGATCCTGATGATGCTGTAAATCACTCCCCTCTTCTGCACTGTTTCTAGGCACAGCTGGTTTCTTGATGACACAGCCAGGCCGGGCCGTGTATAGTGCTAGAAGGGCACTTCTGAGCAGCTGATCCTTAAATGCATGCACAAATAACTCTGTCTAGAAAAAATAAATTAATGAAAAGGTCAGATCAAAGAACGCAGTACTGCAACACAGCTATTATAACACTGAACTACCCTTTGGCAGAGAGGGCATTTGTTTCAGGCTAGCCTGAGAGGCAGAAAAGAAAGTAAATCAACAATAAGGAAAAACTGAAAGGGATTTGGGACACCAGCACATCCTACAATTCCATTGTTTCAACAATTAACACAAAAGAACAGTATCTGTCATAGAGATGATAATCTTGTCACACAATTCTACTGTTTTCGAGTTTCAAATTTTGCCTTTAGACACAAGCCTCTTCAAGAGCCACTTCCAAGAGGAACAAACCACTGCTCAATAATTTATGAATAAGTGCCAGATAAAACACAATTAACAAATTTAAGGATTGTCTTAAATAAAAATACACTTCTCTACACTGCTGAGATTGCAGCATTTGCAAAAGCAGTATTTCCAGAGATAAATTTTGGTATGTGTAGGTAGCAACCAAATATCAGGGCACCTGATTTCTATCTTTATTTTCTTTATTTTTAAAGAAAGAAAATGTTGATGTAGTTTTTTCAGGTTCTCTGAAGATGTTACTCAATCACTGAATCATTTTTTCTAAATCCTCCTTGTTGACTCTGACAGCTGGAAGTTTACTGTGTATTCAAAAACCTGCAACCCCCCCTGCATTATTCATTGTCCTTCAACTCCAACAAGAAAAGGAAAACACTTTTTGCATACCGTCTTTAGCGTATCTCCAGACTCTGTCTCCATGTAACAGCACTTGCTCAGTCGCACACAACACCTGGCCCTGCCTCCACTACTCCTCCTAGGAGACTGGTCTGCTCACTCCATCAGATGACACAACTTACCGAACAGGAGAGGGTGAGGCACAAGGACACGTTCCCTTTCACTACAGAGCAGTAATCTCTAACAAAGCCACAGTGACAGCTGGGGAGAGTCACAATTTTGTTTACCTCAACAATATTCAACAGGGTTCACCTGTCAGAGGGGGGAGAATATGCACCCTATTGCTATACCACATCTCACCTAGGTTACTATAGCTCCTGTCCCCAGTCACAGGTGATGATCACAGAATCATTAAGGTTGGAAAAGACTTCTAAGATCACCAAGTCCAGCCATCAGCCCAACACCACTGTGTCTACTAAACCATGTCCCAAAGTGCCATGTCTACACGTTTTGTGAACACCTCCAGGAATGGTAACTCCACCACTTCCCTGGGCAGCCTGTTCCAATGCTTCACCGCTCTTTCAGCAAAGAAATGTACCTAAAAATTTTGCTATACTTCTATTCTTACACCATCTCTTTTTGCTAGTACTTCCTCCCCTTTTGTATGCCTCTACTCTTACACAACTTATTATTCTTGCTTTCCTGCTTCAATATCCCCTCAAAAGTTTACTGACATTTAGACCAGAATGCTCTAAATAATGGATGGTTTTGTTTAAGCTCCAACTGCTGGGTTAGGTACCTTCTTGAGAAGTGTGTGCTTCTTACCAGTTTCACAATGTCAGGAAAAAGCTCTTTTTGATCCTTAATAGATGCACATAGACATGCTCAAAGTTTGCTGCAAATAACACTCAGAAGTCTTAAAAATAAGAACCTTGGAGATGTCTAAGCTAAGTTACGATTTTTAAAACTAACATCAGGACTTCTTTCAGACCTGATTTGGATTCTTTAGTGATTAGGCTTGGCAAAAATATTCACCTCCCTAGCAATCCTATTCTGTCTCTGCTACCTGAAGGAAAGTGTGCTTAAACAGAGATATTTTTCTTCTATGTAGACCTACAGGCCTGCCTCATGCACTACAGGATTATCACAGTTTTTATACATTTTCAGCCTCCACATGGTGCATACTCAGAGAATATGTAGGTTTTGGGGTATACTGCTAGCAAACCCACCAATTTAAAAAGAAAAGGCAAACTAAGACTTGCGGAGTTGTCTTTTCTTGCACTGTAATAGCAGAGCTCCTCTTCAGGACTGCTCTACAGTTCCATATCAAGAGAGTTCAAACTACCTGGACTTGCCCATCCCTAGAAATGAGAATGGTTTTGCTGAGGTTTTCATAGCATCACAGGACCACAAAGATCATCAAGTCCAACTCCTGTCCCTGCACAGGACAACCCCAACACTCCCACCGTGTGTCTAGGGGCATTGTCCAAATGCTTCTGGAATGTTGTCAGGCTTGGCACCGTGACTGCTTCCCCACAGCGCTGTTCCAGTGCTCCACTACCTTCACAGTGAAGAACCTCTTCCTAATATCCAACCTAAACCTCCTCCCGCACACCCTCCTGCCATTCCCTTGGCTCCTACCACTGGTCGCTCTTCCTCCTTCCCTTGTGAGGAAGCAGTAAATGGCTAAATTAAATTCCATTCAAGAATTCCATTGGTTTAACAACAATCTACATTTTAAATACATTTTTTTACAGCTCAGTACAGCTAAATTTGCAGAACATCACTATTTATAAAACTCTATTGAAATCATAAAACAAGTCTATACAAAGAAATGAAAACTTTGCAGATTCTTTTAGACATCTTTAGATGTCTAAAGAGTATTTCTGCAAACAATGATAGGCATAGCTGGAAAATGAATTTATCAAGCCTTCTGCAAGCTGCAAATGCTGACGCACTTGTCAACAGCTAAAGGCTTCCTTAATCAATTAACAGAAAGTGTTGATAAAAGGTTAGTCTCAGGAATAAAAGTACAATAAATTGGAAATCATATATGCAGAAGAAAAGCCATGCTTAATATGAGAAAATAAGCACAATTTGAGAAGCAGCAGTGGAATTATTTGATTTAATTTTCCATTTTCAATGCATGGAGCCAGTCCTTCTATTTCTAACATAAATACTTAACTGTAATTCACATTATTGATAGCTCAGATATACTCACTGCCACTTAATGTTTCTAGAGATAATTATTCTATATTTCCAGCTTAATATTATCTTAAAATAAAAAGTGATTTACTTTTTAATAAACTTGAGGAATTTAATCACCAGGCAAATCATTTTTATGACTTCATCAAACAGCTGTTTAATTTCTAAATTTCTATCAAGCTAAAATGCGAGCGAACATTTCCTTTCTACATATAAAAGGTAGACAAAAGGTGGGAGAGCAGAAGTACCTCATATACCTCAAGAATATAGGTTGGTTTCACATAATTCTATTCTGAAGAGCATGGCAACCTATCTTAAATATAACCAGGGACTATTAGACTGGGTTCTCATACACCACATTATATAGGTAAGTTATCTTCAGATATTAAGAAGATGATTTGTATTAACCATGAGGGATCTAATTGCAGCACTGTGTGGGTTCACTCAATTTGGGGTTTTGAAACTTAATATTGCCGTTCTCTGAAGTTGATTCTTGGTCTTTCCTCTCCAACTCTATTCTCTTCTTTACAAGCAGCTGTCCCTCCCCACTAACTTCCTCAGACAAGTTCCCACCCTCTTTCTCGATTATAGTCTTCACTTCAGAGTAAAATTGGGAATAGAAAGAGAAACAGGTATACATCTGTTCATGCAGCAGTCGTTGAGACAACTGTATTCATCTCTTCCAAGCAAAAGGTGGAGCCTAGATAGAAATTATGGGCTGTCAAGGTGGACCATGTCAGGTGAGACTCCCACTTCCACTTCTGGGAACCTGCGCTCATATACTAACAAGCAATTTAATGCTGGCCCTGAAGAGTTGATATGAACATAAACAACTCAATCACCAGCTATAAATTTAAAATACCTGTGACTTTTCCAAACTGAATGGATTGCCTTTATTGGTCCTGTTCTATAGTCAGACTCTCCAGTAGGCCATGGTTCCAACAGGAGGTTAATCAGTGTCACAGACACCTGCAGCCACTCTGAAATTGTCCATTCCTCTGGCCCAGACAGGCAAAGGTGGGTAGGGCAAAGCAAATGGTTATAGCTAACATACAAATTCCTTAGCGACCAGGTCTTGAATCTTCAGAACAAACAGTACTATGATTTGCTTTACTTGTGCATGTGTATTTTCTTGAACTAACCACTAACAGAGGAGCTCTGCTTTTCCTTTGTGCAGCTACAAATGGCCTTCAGTATTACAATGAAAGGTATGCTGTAATTGTCACCCCTACCCTTTTATTTCCAGGCTGAATTCTACTTTCCTGTACATCCTTGACATTCACAGGGACTCAAATATTCTCAGAGTCACTAAGGATTTACACATCTGTAACTGCGAGCAATGTTTATCTCCCCCGTGGCTCCAATGCAATGTCTTCACAGTACGTGGCTGAGCTCAATATTCAGATTTGAAACTCTCCCATTGAACAATGTACTGCTGGGATAATAGTGCTTAAGAGACCCCAGGGGTTTGCCCTTCCCAATACCTGACGATATATTGAAATGGTTATTGATAGTGTTATTAAGCTATATTGAGATCACTTTGCAGAAAGTATGGCCCATGAAGCAATGGGAAAGTTTTTTAAACCCCTTTGGTCATAGCTATAGTACTCGGTATTTTTATCAGATAACATATGTTTAAGAGTACTTCAGTCTTCAGCTGATCTCCAATAGCACTCTGTCAGACAGGTGAAAAATATTATCTTACTTAATTTAGAGATAAAGTAACTAAGATGGGGAAGAGCCTACAGCTACAGAGGAATATAAAAGGAGAAAGAGGATTAAAATTTGCAACCTCCTGGCATCAGCTTCTGAGCTTCTCCTTCCAGACCGCGTCACCATTTCTGATCATTTTATTATTTTAAATCTTATGCACAAACCTGGCTTGAACTTGGTTTGAAGTATCATGGAAAAAGAAATAAAGTAACTATTTATCAGCCCACAAAATTATTTACAATAATCTATTTTTGATAAACCCCAGTACATAACCACTAGAGGATAACAAAGACACATGAAATTAAATTAATTATACTTTCAAATAAAGACAACCTTTATAAATTTCATTAATATTATACATGGAAAGCCTACAGAAATGCTAAATAATATTCTTTTTCTGATAGCAACATTTTGAAGCTTATTTTAGCAGAGCTCATTTAATGTTTCCTGATGCTATGAAAGTCAATTTATGCAGGAAAAACCCACAGCAGTTAGAGACTTGGTTATTCCATTTTCCATTGCTGTGAAGATTTGAATCTTACTTTTTCTGAAAGCATCTTTAAAGAATTCTTCAAGCTGTCTGGAGAATGCTGGCTTGCAGAGTTAAGCAGCAGGTCTGCATGGCTTGATATGAGAGGTTGTAGATGATTGATATTGCTGAGAACTTCTTTTGCCTTGGCTGTGTTTTCAGGTGAATAGTAAATACACTGGTATCCAGTACTGCAATAACAGAGAAACAGTCACATAATGTCAAAATAATTTCTGCTATTAATAACAAATCTTATTGTGCTAAAAATCTTACCACTAGTTTTGTAAAAAAATGACAGATACCTGATATCACTGAAACGCTCCTTCCTTTAAGGTGAAAAACATATCCTTGCTTGAACAGTAGAGTACAATGGACTACCCATCACTAAATGCTTCAACCTGATCATCCCTTTGAGTGATTGATGTTAATATAAGAAAAACAAGCTTTTATTTATTTATTTTTAAAATGTGATTCTACAGAAACAGAAGGTTTGACCAAGTCAGTTAATAATACTAAATTGCATAAGGCTCCTTTATTTTTTCCAACTGAACTCTCCATCACATTATTAACTACCTTACTAAGTCTTTCAAAACAAATCATTAATGTTTAATTCATCAGTGGCCCAACTATGTTTTGATTATCATCAGGGATGTCCAGGAAGTGGTGATAACCAGGGTTATTTCCAATTAAAAACATGGGTATAATTTGCAAGAAAAGAGATATAAATGGTGTGTGGGAGTTAATTGCTACAAAACCACACAAATGCATAGTGCAAACTTCCTACTCTCCCTTTAACTGTTGACAAATTACTGCAATTGTCTTGTACGACTTCTTTTCCTATCCCTCACTTTTCCCCCTTAATAATTATGCAATAGCCTTTTATGCCATTTTTTGGAAATACCATTTGACAGCATGCACACACTTACTAGTTCTTTGCTATAGTATACATCTCCCCACCTATAACTCCTGTACATACTCCTTTCCTTTATAAAGCACTGCTTCAGTCTTTCAGAGAGACTAACCAAAATCTTTTGCAGTTTCAGATTAACCTGTAAGGTAACACAGGAAAAACCATGACCAAGCTACTCCTGGAACAATACCAATGCCAGGGCAATGTACATACTACTTCCCAGCTGCTTGCATACATATCTCCATTATTTCCTCTTGCGTCTTTTCATCATAGTTCCTTCAGTCCTTTCCACCCTTTCCACACTGATTTAATTTCTTGTTTAACTTCACATATGAAAATCTGAATTTTGACACTTGTGCAGTCCTTTGAACTTCACACATTGCTTTTCATTTCAGTATTTTTCCAGATGTCTTTAACTGTCTCATATATACTTAGTGTTTTCTAGTGTCCCTTCCAGCTCCTCCTCATTAGCTTTCTACAAATTAGAAATTAAATTTAATTCAGTAAAGGACATACATTCAGAAGTCCAAATGAAGTCACTTCCATAAAACTTAAAACACTTAAGTCTTTTGGCAACTAAGGGTAGATTCAAGCAGTCTTAAAATTAAGCTTCTTGCCTAGATACTTTGCCGAGTTACAGTCCCAAATTCCACAATACCTCATCTTGGTTTTCTGTCTTTCAGCAATGTCTCCATTTTCAGACACAATCCTTCGTAGAGGTAGCAAGGATGAACGGCACCTGAGTCAGTGAAGCTTCACCATGATCAGTCATGCTACCAGCCACACCAAAATTAATATGAGTCTCCTATTCATAGTCCACTACATGGGTTGCTGGACTGCTGAGTGTAGGGATCAGAAGACTGAATAGTTCAACAAAATGAATTGCATAAACTGTCTCTCCTAACAAACTGGGTAAAAAAAATTCTCTATCCCTCTGAGAAATGAGTAAATGGTCACAGACCTGCAGTCAAGGTGGCAACTCTGTTAGTGAATGAACTTCCAAAGTTAGATCTCTCTCTAAATTCACTGAAAATTCTCAGGCTTTCAGTAGAGAATTATTCTTTGTTCCTGCCCTATTTAAATTGTAGTGAAGACATAGTCTTAAAAGTCTTGATACTTCATAGCGTTGAATAATCTTCTGTAATTCCCCCTCAGGCTTCTCTCTCCCTTTATCAAACAGCCTCGTTGCAGGGTGAATCTGACTAACGCTTATCAAACTCACCATGCACACACTCTTTTCTAGGATTCCCCTCAGTCTTTAATTCCCAGATCATTTTCGCTGGTGTCTCAGAGCTCTAAGCTTCACTGAACATTGAAGTAGAAAAGCTACAGACAATGCTATAAGAAAAGAAAGACTAAAGAGAGATGCTAAACCTGTGGGTAGTTTTTATTCTAATAAAGCCAATCACAGCTTTTATATGAAGGAAACAGTGAAGAAGAGAATGACTCATTCTTCAGAAGGAAGTGTTCTATCAGACCTCATTATTTGGCCAATTTTAACATTTTCTGAACCCCAGAAAGCATGCAACTATCTCAAATATTCAGTTTCTGAATTCAGAATTTGAAGGCAACTTTCCCCTCCCCACAAGGAAGTATGTAATTATTTTCCAGAAACAACATGATTGGCAGTTATCTGAAGTTCCTAATTGTTTTGTCTCGACACTGTTGCATCTAAGTCTAGTCTGAGATTTTCTGTGGCGTTACCATACATGAAAAGATATTACTACTTCCAATTCACTGAAATTAGTTTCCTTTATAAATAACTGTTTTTAGAGCTCACTGCTGCACACAGCTATGGTATATAAGCAGCATTACTTAAAAGAAGCATCTGCCAATAGAACACATAGAATCATAGAATTATCTGGGTTGGAAGAGACCTCCAAGATCATCAAGTCCAACCCTTAATCCAACACTATCATGATTACTAGATCGTGGCACTAAGTGCCACATCCAGTCTTATTTTAAAAACCTCCAGGGATGGTGAATCCACCCCCTCTCTGGGCAGGCCATTCCAATGCCTGATCACTCGCTCTGTGAAGAACTTTTTTCTGATATCCAGCCTAAACCTTCCCTGGCAGAGTCTAAGCTTGTGCCCTCTTGTTCTGTTGCTGGTTGCCTGGGAGAAGAGTCCGACCCCCACCTGTCTACAACCTCCTTTCAGATAGTTGTAGAGAGCGATGAGGTCACCCCTGAGCCTCCTCTTCTCCAGGCTAAACAACCCCAGCTCCCTCAGCCTCTCTTCATAGGACTTGTGCTCAAGTCCCTTCACCAGTTTTGTTGCTCTTCTCTGGACCCTCTCCAGCACCTCAATATCTTTCTTGAACTGAGGGGCCCAGAACTGAACACAATACTCAAGGTGTGGCCTCACCAATGTCGAGTACAGGGGAAGGATCACTTCCCTCGTCCTGCTGACCACACTATTCCTGATACATGCGAGGATGCCATTGGCCTTCTTGGCCACCTGGGCACACTGCTGGCTCATGTTTAGCCTCCTGTCAATCAGGACCCCCAGGTCACTTTCCACCTGACTGCTCTCCAGCCACTCTGTCCCCAGCCTGGAACGCTGCATGGGGTTGTTGTGGCCAAAGTGCAGGACCTGGCACTTGGCCTTGTTGAACTTCACCCCGTTGGACTCAGCCCATCTCTCCAGCCTATCAAGGTCCCTCTGCAGAGCCCTCCTGCCTTCTGGCAGGTCGACACTCCCTCCCAACTTGGTGTCATCCACAAATTTACTCATGATGGACTCAATCCCCTCATCTAAATCATCGATGAAGATGTTAAACGGAACTGGACCCAACACTGATCCCTACAGGTGTCCTAATGCAGAAACTACATGAAGGGAATTACAAGTATGAAGAAACTTTTGTATTAGGCCAAAGGCCACATGAGTAGGTGCAGTGTGGGAAATCAGCAACGTTACGAAAATCTATGATATGTAAAATATATTATTAGTCATGTACCTTTTGAAAAAGTTTATAATAATGACTTCTGGGTTAAGTTTCAAATCTTACACTAAGCATATAAAATCACACATAATCACTTCCATATATTGGCACCATCATTAATCAGGTATACATACCTGTCACGGGTCATTTCAGTTTTAAAATCGCTTTAATGACATTTTCATATAATTTCAATAAATATTACATTGACCTACATCTGCAATTTTAATTCTACATTAACAAAGTTTTTGCCTGAGAATAAATACTGTGATATACTAAATGTCTAATTTTTAATGACACTCCAAGCAAATCCCCTCCTGCTGTTAACTGAGTAATTTGTTTGACTGAGTTAAATTGTCACCATCTGGAACTGGGTTAAATTCTTTCAACAATGAACATTCGACCTCACATTTTTCACAATCAAACCCACAGACATTAGCATCAAGAATACAGTTAAAACATACACAGCAAGAACATCTACCCCCCAGATAACCTCGAGCTTACGTACGTTATTGAAGATATCAACTCAGTGGCTTATTTATTCATCACATGCATTCCGTCTAAAGTTAGAAGTTATGATCAAAAATAAATTGATTACATAAAAAGATCCCCCAACAGAATAATTTACTGTCTCGGGAAATAAAACTAAAAAGCGATCAGTGCTGAGATTTTGAAAACTGGCCTGAGAGAGATCAGAAGTTTGAATTGATTTTATTTTCTTAAGAATCTTTGCAAACTTGGAAATTCTAACTCTGAACACTGAAGAAAATGAAATCATGTTATTAGTTCTGTCTAATCTATTTTTTTATGAAGTCCAAATCTCCACAAATCCTTATGTTGTAGCAATGGCTAAGGCTGTATGCACAGAGACTCTCTTGCTACTCTTCTGTTTCCCCTTCATTCCTAAGTGACCCTTAGAATAACTCTACATCGATGCTTTCAACTGGTAACGGGACATGCGTTTCGGTGAAAAGAAAGGTCAAGATGCCCTTCATCAGCCCTCTAGACACCTAAAAAGGACATATGCCAGAGTGACATAAGTGAATCTCATAGTGAACCTTCTTAGGAAGACTCACTCCAGGAAGGCTGAGGGCCTAGGGAGAATCTTCCACAGTTCTTCAAGTTAATTTTAGAGTATATCTTGGTGGAAAGATGCAGCCAGCCTTTAACACATGGAGGAGTAACTAAGCCTGGTTCTTAACAGAAGAAAAAAGGTATTGTGCCCACAATACAGGGTTAAATGGTGCCTTTCAGTGGATCCCTTTCCTGGAAACCTGCTGAAGTGCGTGTCAAAAGAAACAATGGCAAAGTCATGAATCCACTCTCCTCCTGCCACTCCTGGAGTGCCTGTTTATGGAACAATGGTCTTTTCTAACCTTTACATGTAAAGGTCCCCCAACTCCTTCTCCCCTTCTTTTTCCAGCCCCAGGCACCTTTCTTCTACCCTGCTTAAGGAAATACTTCAGGCAATTCTGTCCAGAAAGCCTGGAAAACACTTTGTTGGGATGTTTATATCTCAATGAATAGCACAAACTTTCGCAGTTTCCCACCAAAACTTTCAACAACCTTAATACACTGATTTTATGGTCAGTGAAAAAACATTCATCTCCATGAAGTCTAATCTCTCTCTCACACATAGATATATACACAGACATGAAAAAAAGGCAAAGTGAGCAAAGAATAATGCCTCTGTGAAAAGTGCTATGCACGGCAGGCTGTGGTTTTCCTTTGAGAATAAAGGATACTATTAGATCAAATACAAATCATTATTGAGATTTTCTGTGAAATGGTATCATTTCAGGTTCTTCAGAGAACAGAAATGGGTTGAAGGCTATGAAACCCAGGAAACAGGAACCCTGAAGATCCCAGCATTAATATAACCTCTGGTAACAAATATGTTAGTGGAGAAGCACACCTCACACCTTGACCGCAAATCTAGGCCTTGTCAAACAAAGGGTACTTTTAGTTAGTTCAAACCCAAATTAAATTAAGGTTTAAAAAAAAAACCAATAGAAAAACTTTTTCAGTACTATTCCAGCTTCAAGCTTGTGCTAATTTAAAGCAGGATCATTTCTAAGGAACTTGCTAGAAATGGTGTACAAAACCATAGTGAATCAAAGCACCTAATGCAGCTTGCGGGACATCTGTTTTTCTTGCTGGTTAGTAGTGGTAAATTAAAAATCTTGTTATTAAAAGTCTGTGCCTTTTGGCTAAAGCACAGGTCATAAAATTAGATTTTAAATAAGAAAAAAAAGTCCCTGGTGGTCCTCGAAAGTGATTTTTGAAAATTTCAAGCAGTGAGGAATTATATGGGCATAACTTACAGATTGTCTGCCTTAAATGTTACTGCACAACTTAGCTCTGAAAACAATACTTTGCTGTGCCATAGAGACTGATGAGAAGACAAGCCCTTCCATTTGCTGTAGAAGTAATCTATACTAGCAGGCCAATCGAAGACAGAATGTGAGCAACTGACTTTCTCTTTTAGTGACAAATAAGGAAGAAAAAAATATAGCACCATGAAAAAAATGTTTAAAATAAATGCATATCATACACAGACAATTAAGATTGTGCAATGCTTTAGCATACCTTATTCATCACACTTGAATTATTTGAATTGAAATGCTATCGTGACTAAACAAGGCTAAAAAAAAAAAAAAAGCATTAATTGTTCTTACCAGTCTTATGAAGTTCTTTACTAGCTACTAAAGAGCTAGATATGCTACAGTCATGCCCTGTAGACATGCCTGATGTTTGTATTGGTTATTATCTATCTTTTTCTTACAAATAAACAGTACAGATGTGTTACAAAGCAATGCACCTGGTTTCCAACAGCATAGCACAAAGTCCTGTCTTTCACCCGTAACTAAAATCTTTCTCCTTCTTATTTAAGATCACATTTTTATAAATCTACGTCCTTTTTTTTTCTTTTAATATAACTGGCTCGGTGGAAACAAATGAAAGAAGAATTACAAAAATATTTTTATAGACATTACTATACAATATCTTCCCTTCTTTACTCTGCCCCAAACGGTATATTCTATGTAAGAAAAAATACACCAGACCTATCTTCAGATACAAATTTTCCACATTCTTCTGTTTGATAAATTTTCATGAAACGTATGTTTCACTCTTGTTTTGTTTTGCCACTTGCAAGCGCAATTACAATTCTGTTAAGTGGGATATAACTTTGCTACGAGTTAACAGTTGCTCTTGTCTGATAATTCCACAAGTATAGGAATATTTTGTGGTATGCTGACACTGTTGAATATTTCAATAAACTGTTCTAATAATCTGCCTGAAAGTCAAAGGCACGCAAGGCATTCTGTCACATGCACTAACAACATTGTGAAAGATCGGCTTGAGAAATAACCCCTTCCTACATCTTTCTCTAGGTCTCCACCTCAGCTAGCCTTGAGGAAATGTCTGCTAAATCTGCATTTTTTCTGCTCATTATATATTCTGACTGATATCTCAAGGTGTCATTTCTTCCTTCAATCAAATCTTCAGAAAAGCTGCTCCCATTGTAAACCAGAAAATTTAAATTGTAAAAGCTGCTCTTGGAAATGCTATGTGTCCTCAAAGCATCCTTATGCAGTGAAACAAACAGGTGCATGCAAAATAAAGTTGTCATTGCCAAAGTGAAAGAAATTTCTCCATGGTAAGAATGAGAATGGTCCTTTCATGTATCTATTTAAAGTCGATCCACTCTTGAATATTTAAAGAAATGAGATCATATTCATAGCATGCTTTCTCCTTTCTTTCAACTCAGACAGGTTCTAGTTAAAAAAAAAAAAGGAGTTTTCTCTAAGCTGCCCTTGAAGATAAACACGAAGATGAATTTTGGAGGTTTTCTACTTAGTGGGGATTCGTGCAGTAAGAAACCATTTCTTCAGGTCTGTTAAGTGATTTGCTAAAAATTGCAGTTCCCTGTTTTCAGGTTGTTAGCCAGGCTCAGGAACTTTTTTTAGGAAGAGTCTGCCAGGACAGCAAAATATTTACCCTAGTTTTATCATCCTAAAAAGGGACTTTTGCTCTTCCAGGAGAACAAAGAAACACAAAGAAAACTGTCAGAGTAAAGGTTCAGTATCCTGTCCTTGAAAGTCACCAAAATACAAGTGGTTCCGAGTGATGCAGAAAATTCTAAGAAGCAGGACAAATATAAGGTTGAAATAAGTATGAAATGCCGTGACAAAACCTGCACAAAATCCTACCCAGTGCTTCTGAACATAGACTTCATGGTTGAGTCCATGAAATGAGAGTGAATTAAAACAAGAAGAGGCTGTGCAGCACCAAGTGTCCTTTGCCATTACAGCCTTTTGACATATAACGTTGCACAGGATCCAAAGAAAGGAGTCCAGCTCATCATCTTCTCTCCCCTGCTATAGGCAACTAAGAAACAAGGGCACTGTGTGTTCATTTGTATGAGATACTGTAATTTGTGTTCTCACAGGAAGAACCCAAAAAAGACAAGGTCTCTTCCCTATAAGGCATTATTCCATTTTTATTCAACAAACAGAAATCACAGATAATAATTTCAAGTTTGCCTTAAAGCTATCTTCCATTTTGAGAAATCCCATTCAGCATATTCTGCGGATATGCAGCAGGACTGTGCAAGTAAGGAATGGTTCATTTTCTGAAAGCTGAAAACTGTCATGGCTAGAATTGCAAAGTTTATTGTATTTCTTCTTATGAAAAAATTCACTAAATACTATTGCAATTATATTAATCAGATAGTCAAGCAGCAGATACTTCAAGAAATGTCTTCAGACATTTTCTCTATGAGGCAGCCTGTACTTCATAGGTCTCCATATCATGGGTATAAGGCTGCCTTCATCAGCCTGCTGACAGCAGGTACTGACTGCGAACACAAAGTCCATTTGGGGATCTCATGTGATCAATGATACTTGCATTTCATTGGAAAGTTTTGAACAGGGAAATGAAAGATTTGAGAGGATTTAATATAGTTTTTATGTTGTGCAGTGCATAGAGAAAAAAATAATACAAATTTCAAACGGAATACAGCTGCTGGGTTACGTTTGGTTTTAGCATTGGCGCCAACTTCTGGTCAACATAGAATTCAACAGCAGATTTTTTTTAGTTTCTTCTATTATTCTTTATGATATTTATCTATGAAACTTTTTTAAACACTGAATGTAACAGAATTCATTTTCTGTGGAGAGTTGGGACGATTTAGATTAGCATGCATACAGAGTACTTCCTGCATTCCCTTTTGAATTGCCTCTGATTGCATGGGGTTGGCACAGTTAGTCCAAGTGTTGAGCAGTCACAACTATGAGTACTGCCAGCGGCAGCTCTGGCTGCTCAAATCTTCTAAACAGACATAGAAACAAATACAAATACGTCCAATTCTTAGCTAGCAAAATATGGAAACAACACTTTGGTACGTGTTTAGTGGTTAACAAAGCACTCAAACACAACAATAAACTGAAACCCCAGTTAAGGCCTTCACCTTTGCTTTGTCTAATTTGGCTTTTGAAGGATAAGAAAAAATATTTTCTAATTTATTTCACAAGCATGCTAAAAAGAGTTTTTGTTTGCATATGCCCAGGAGTGTCAGAAATTAAGATGCTATCTTAAGCTATTGCTTCTTTATTGAATAATTGTCTATAGCTACTTTCCACTTAGCACAAGAATTACAGAGGAAATAGCTCATTCTGAACCATATGCTTCCAAGCACTGATATTTCTCAAGTCACGTGAAACATGGGACAAAAACTTCACAACTTTTAGTTTGTGTTTAAAAGAAGTCTTGACACTAAAAATGAATTGTGCTTCAATTTTGCAGTCCAGTAAAGCAGGAAAGAGAAAGGAAATATTTTATGAATCCATCTTCGTCCAGCCCAACTAGATTTTCATACTCCATGCATTCAGCAGGGCAAACTGTTTTGTTACTTGGTGAGTTCAAAATATTTTAATGCAATTTTAATTATATTTTCCTAGCAATTTTAATGCTACTTCCTAGCAATTTTAATGGAATTTTAATGATATTTTCTAAGTAGAAAAATACTTACTTTCGTCTTTCTGCCTCAAATTTACTCAGCAGTTTTCGGAGACCACCATTCTTAAATCCTTGGAAATGGGCTGCTGGGGCTCCCACAGTGATGACATCATACAGAGCATCTAGAGCAGGAACAGACAAGCACAGAGATTTATATGTGCTTATGTCCAAGGCATAGAAACACTAAGATATCTACTCTAAAAGACATGAGGACAAGAAGTCTGTATTATTTCCAAGGAATTATGGAGAATCTGTGTCTCAAGGAGGCTCACAAGCTAATCAATCTTTCCACACAGCCACCTGCACGACTTAGAAAGTTTATCTGATTTATTGCTACATCTAAATGATATGCCACAGTGTAGAACAATATTCTAGTTCTGCAGTTTACAAAGCTGCCAAGCAACTTGGCCCCTTGTGTATTTCACTTTACTACCCTTCTGTTATTTAACTTGTACTCATGTTTAGAGCACGCATTTTAGAGGCAAAAGAGACCGTTACAATGGAATAGTCTGAGGGCCTGAATAACACAGGCAACAGAACTGCAGCTAATGATTCCTGCATCAAACTTATGTCTTATGGTTGAGTGAAGTGGTCCTATTTATTTATGTATGTATTTATGTATGTATTTATGTATTTATTTATTTATTAAAAGAGACATTTAATCTTGATTTTAAGACTTCAAGTGACAAATTAATTCACTGCATTCCCAGAGACGTTGCTCCAATGGTAAAATTCTCTGCTTCTTTTCAAGTTTGAATTTGTTTAGCTTCCACTTTCAGATATAATTACCTGCTTAATGCTAAACTGAAGAGCTCTGTTCTAGGACATATACTTACCTTTTACATATGCTTATAAGCACAGAGCAAGTCAGTTGTTTTCACTTGAAAAGCTACCAAAATGGGAAATAAACTACCGTATTGGAATTTTTGCTGAGAAAACAAACTGTTGTTACTCTCTGTATGTACCTGATGTCTTGTGACATACGCAATGAACTTTTTCTATGGATGTATGCTTACAGAACTGGAGAAAAAAACCACTTCTCAGTTTGTGCCTGTGATTGACCACCAGTGCAGAGATAAAGATTTAATTAAAACCCAAACTACAATAATTATTGCTTCAAAATTTAAATACACATTTGCACTAAGCAATACCTGTTTTTTGCCTAAGCTCACTGGAGGCATAAAAATACAGGTAAGAATGCCTCATTCTTAAAATGTATTTCTAAAGGAAACATTAGAGGATTTTTTTTGTGAACTACTTTATTCACCAAGGAGAATTTCCATGTAAATTAAAATCTAATCCTCTCCTAAAATAGAAATTTTCTTGCATTCTGATGATAAATATCCCTAGAAGCAAGAACGCTGTACAAGTGATTCACAGTTAATGAACTACATTTTACTTCCAGAACTGAATCTCAAATAATATTCAAATTGATTTGAATTCTAATGAATTGGTGACTCTTCAATTTCCACTGAAAAGGAGAAGTGACATAATTTCATTAGCCTCAGGTGAGCTTCAAGATTCTTAAGAAGCCCATTCTTTCAGGTCTTCCTAGGGATTTATCCATAATACATAATCTTGGGCTAACGGAGCTCCAACAGTACTTCACAATAAGTAGTTCTGTTGCTTAAAATAATGGTGGCTTGAAATCAAAATAAGAGAGAAACCCATCAGGTTAACTAGATAACGGCTTCCAAATATGTTTGCAGATTAAACTACATTTAAAAGAATTAAGCCTGATGCTTTAGTTTTAAAACTAAAAAAAACTCTTTCTGACGCTGTTTTAAAAATAAAAAGTGACCCTGCTTGTAGCTACTCTGGGAGGGATTTACCCAGAAGGAAGCTTTCATTAAGCCTGTGGCCTCTGCTTAGCGCGGTCAAGGAGCAGCTGTTTGAGACACAAACACACTCAGACCAGCTGAGCGCCTGCCCCTTGCAAGTGAACACAGGAGAGTGAAGGTGGCAAAGAAGAAGGAAATGTCTATGAATGTGGTGATGGGCATGGGGCAGTCCCACTGCCACTTTCCAGAGCACAGGACACTGGAAAGTGCTGCAAGGCCCTTGAGGAATGCCTTGTGATGAGCTCCATTTACACATCAGTGCAGCCCCTTGGGAAGGACAGGCCATGTCAGCACGAGGGCACTGGTGCCGGAATGCTCCAGTAACTCAGAATCGTTTACTTCAAGAGCAGACTACTGCTGACAACTCTCTGCAGCGGAGACAGTGCTTAAAATCCAGCAGAGTCTCATAGAAGCTGTATCATACTGTCCCTGTGCTCCCCCAAAATTATTAATTGATGATAACAAAATCCTCAACCCTGCCTCAAAAAATGACTCCAGAATTTGAAGGAAGAAAATGCAGAAGATTAGAGTGCAAAGAAATTGAGCTTTAAATTAATCATAATTTCATACTAATTATTCTGACTCAGAGATACACTCACCTCCTATTTATGCCAGTGAAACAGTGACACACCCACCAAAACCAATTCCTTCACTGTGCAGAAATATAAACTATCTGCTCATCACTCCATTCCAAATAAAATGCAGAGGTTTTGCAACATGGTGACAACCACAGCGACACAGCAGAAGTTCCATAAACCTAAGCTTTATCAGACCAATTTAAAGAGCTGTGGGATTTTTATGACAAGCACAACCCAAGCTCGAATTTGAAGCAACCTGCTTCCCTTCACAGAAGGCAGTCAGTGTCTCACGCTGGCCATAAGCGAAACAAAAATCCACCAAATTTATCTAAAACAAGCACACTTAATGCATAAACAGGGACAAAAGCAAAGCCATGGCAATATATTGTTTTAACTTCTGTAGTATGACAAATGGAGCAAAACGTGGTGTTTATCAAATGGATAAGGATACAGTTATCCCATTATGAAATACTATTTTTCTGAAAGCTGTTCCTACTGGAAGTTTAAACCACAGGTATTTTCTATTACATGTCAGTACCCAGTAACAACCTGAATCAAAGTACAGAAAAAGTAAATCTGTTATTGAAAATGTTGAACACAAAAGCACATATTCATGTGCATACACATGGCGTGACTAAAAACTATCTTGCATTCCCAAAATGAAGATATCTGATAGTGCAAGGGATAATGACAGTTTTATGGATCATCAGCTCCTTTAATCATCACCTCTGTGAAGGTTTCTGTACCTTCTTTTTTATTTTTTCTTTTTTTTAATTTTCTGTCAGTCTCCTAGCTATATTCCAGTACCCTTTGATATATGTCAAGCAAAGAACAAGATTAGAAAGATCAGCTTGATGTGAAAGTGCTGCTTACTCCCAATGATTAGCAATTGCTACAAACTGTTCAAAGTGTATGTATATAATACAAGACACAGCTCTTTAATGCTCATAAAATGAAACCTATTCCAGTAATCTAAATAGATGGGACAGTGGCTAAGTAATAGATTCAGAAATACTTTCTCCAGTCAACACTGAATATAATAAAGGTCTTCAACTACTTCTTGTTATGTTTGTACTATACTGCTGCCAGAATACCCTAAACTTATCAAGAAATCCATTTTGTATACAGAGAAATAAATAGAGCTTCTCATAACTAATGTGTCAGTCTTCCAAAAATACACATGTAGGCAGAAAGGTCCTGATTTTAGCACAAGTTCTTTTCTTCTTTAACATTTTGCAGTATCTAAGCTTGAGTGTTTTCAATGTTATCTAATTCTCACGTCAGTGGAGTGAACATTAGACAAATAAAAAAGGGAAAATTTTATAATTTAAACAAAGTTCTAAATTTAGAAGATGATTCTAACATTTACCTCTTTTGTATCCTTTTCAATTATGGATTAACCATATATCACAAGCAAAGTGGTTTTGGAAGAGAAAGGAGAAAACTAATTAAAACCAAAACAAAACTCAAGTAGTGTAAAAGTTGTGGGTGAAAATTCAGTGAAATATTTCATTCCACTTCTTTTGTTTAGCAAATAGACATGTTCTTTTCCCAGAGAAGTTTTCTTGAAAAAAACATAAAATTAAGGTCCTGGCCACCTGTAGTCATTACAAATCTAAAAATGCTTTTAAGTCAATTCATGAACTTCAAAACATTAGCTAAATTAAAATTCATCTTGTCATGTTCTGTCCCTATAAAACCCTATCTTGTTAAAATGTTTGGAGGCACCATTGTTTAGTAAAACAACTAAATATCGAATCAATACAGTATGTAACACACAATCAGAAGTCCTGATGTTCCAACCTGGCAGTGGATGAACATCAGGAGTACCCATTATAATACTCCTATAATTATTACTTGCACTTACTGGTTCACAATCTGCTTGGGTGCAGAGTGTATTATAAGGCATAAACCTTCCAGAATGTAATTTCCATGTTCCTACAATGACAGTAAATTCAATGGATCTCAAATTTTCAACAAATTATTCACTGTACTGTGATCTGCTCATATGAATGTATCAATATCATTTTTTATCTGCAAAGTATGCTGCTCAAACCATACGCAAGCAGCAGCAACAAAATCCTGCATTAAACAGAATCATAGATATCATTACATAAAGTTACCCCCTTTCCAGAAGGTATTAAAAGTTTATAGTGTTTTTAGCATCACCAGTGAGATATCTGCACTTAACACTAAGCAAATGCCTGCATGGTACAGGCTAGCACTGAATAAGCTGATTTAGGCACAAGCTGAGCTGGGGTTAATAAGGTTTCCTAAGAAATAGGATAGATTAAGTTTAGAACTATGTTACTCACATCATCCAGCCTGGTGAGTCTATCCCAGCAGTCTCTGGGAGATAATGTATCACTGTCTCTGGTGACACAGTGGGGAAAAAAAAACAACGCCCCTCAAAACAAGAGGGGTGAGACTGGCTTTTACACTACATGAACATTATGGACCACAATGAAAAATTAACCCAATGCCCCAGAAGGACGTGAATCTACTTAAGTGTCAGTAGGAGTCATGACAGTATTAGTTTTGCACTGCTTCAACAGAATATTTTTAACCGCACATAGGTCATTGAAGATACATTCTGCATTTAATCATTTGCTGGAAGTGTCACAGAAACAGAACGAGCAGGACATCCCTGAAATTTATTTTAAAGAAACCAATTTACTTAACCACTCCTTAGTTCTGCAAGATCTGCAGTCGATATTCCAAAACTTGTGGCTTCAGAAGATAAGACAGAGAAATCCTTTGTGTATCTTTAGCTTTCAGCCTAATTCCTAAATTTCAGCACAGACTCTGGACTTCTATCTCAGTGGCATTATGTCTGGGTATAGGTACAGGATTTGTAGAGAAATGTGAATTTGTAGAGAAATGTGGAGGACAGGCAAGCTGGTCACTTTTTGATCTCACGATTTTCATGAGTGTGGTCCTCTACAGGCAATACATACTCAGTTGCTCTAGAAATATTCCAAACAAAATCCAAACCCAAAAGCTTGGATTTTAGAAGCAGATGCACAAGCCTGAGAGAATGAAATCAAACCCTTCAGGAAAACAGGCAGATTTGAACACAAAATGAGGGCAGGAAATAACTACACAGAAAGTTTCTAGAGCCCATCATATAAAGTGAAAAAAGTCCCAATATAAGATTGTAAAGCAGTACAGATTGTAAATAGTTAATTTGGAAGCTTGATTTGATTTTATAAAAATATCCAAAACTACCACAAACAAAATAAAAAAACAAAAACCAATCAAAATCATACAAGAAAACTTCTGTACGAATTCATACTGTATGGATCTTTCAGACAAGCTAACACTGTACAAACTTCTCTGACTGGCAAAACACATGCAACATGAAATGAATCTCAGATTTTTCCTTAAAAGTCACTGCATTTCTTGTGATATTCTTTTCTCCTCAGCACTCTTCTAAATCCATGTAAGCCCAAATTGCACATATATTTACTAAAAAAAAAACCAAACCCACAAAGATTTAATAATATCGCTTCCCATGGTTTTTATCTGAAGCATCTTTAAGTCCTACCTACGAAGTTTAACACGATTGTTACCAATCAGTGAAAAATTCAAAATGACTAAGATTCAACTCTCTAAACAGCCCACCTTTCAGTTATATTGTGGTTTTAAGGTTTCATCTAAAGGCACATCCACTTAATGTTCATCCTTGAACTTGGATAAATAAATTAAGATACTTACATCTTAAAAATAACAAAAATGGAAACTATACCTCTCAGTTTAACTGTATTCCAAAGCATACTTTGTCACATTTAGGGAATGTCTCTGCACAATACACTTTACCTTTCAATCGAGGACTATGCACATGCATTCTTTGCAGATGAAGATTTATTGGGATGAATTCTAAAGTTTTTTCTCCTTTGCTGCAGCTTGATTTGAATGAAGAACCTGAAAAAAAAAGTTTAAAGAATCATTATCTTAAGCACCCAGCAGATGTTTTGTCTTCTTCTTTAACGGGAGGACAATACTTGCATGTTAGCAGTCTTCTTTAATTTACTTTCCATGTGTAATTGTATATTAGAAGAAGAATGGCTCACTAACCAAGTCTCAGCATGTACTCATAATGCAAGCAACAAAATAGCTTTTAATTCACAGAACAATCTCATTTTTTTATTTTAGGTGATAGACAATTGTTTCCTGCTGTCTGAAACCTGTCTACGATCTGTTGGAAACACTGCCACAGTTAACGTGCATCACGTTTATTATATGCTAAAAACACAGGGGTACAGAGCTATTATAGTATTGCACTCTCACCAAGTAACATTTTTTCCTTAAAATAAAGTATTACATTGACTAGACTATGCATTCCTCCCTAAAAGTTCAAATAAAGAAACATGAACTAGTTTAAGAAAAACTACAAATCAGTATTCTTTCTAAAAATGCAGACAAAAAAGAAGCAAAATGCTCTGGAAAAAAAAATCTGGTTGCATACTTCAAAAGTATGAGATTAGGAGTAACTCTATGATGGCATAAAGGAATATAATTAAAGCCTGACAGTATGAAAATGTAATTTAACTGGAGATATTTGATACAGCATATATATAAAATACAGGGATGAAGATGAGAAAAGAGAGGTGGTCCTATCTTCTCATCCAGGCAGCCCAACATCTACTTAGATAACTTTCTTGGCACGCTATCATTTTGCCAACTATTCATCATTTGGACTAAAATTCTTGATTCAGATAGGATTAAAAAAAGAGATCTTGGAAGGGTTATATTTTTTCTGAGTAAAAAAAAAAAAGATAAAAGAAATCTTTAAAATTCTTTTTTACTTGCTCCGACTAGGTTTGCTAGAGATTATCTGCTGGAACTGCTGTAGATGTCAACAGGACCATGCATTATAAAGAAGCTTTTTCCTGTGAGGGCGGTGAGACACTGGAACAGGTTGTTGGAGAAGTCGTGGATGCCCCATCCCTGGAGGTGTTCAAGACCAGGCCGGATGAGGCTTTGGGCAACCTGATCCAGCCGAAGGTGTCCCTGTCCGTCAGAGGAGGTGGATCTAGATGACCTTGAAAGTCCCTTACAACTCAAACCATTCCATGATTCTATGACTGACCCTCCCAATGCATTGTCAGAGGGCAACACTCATGTTCCAGACCAGCCAAGCCTGCTTAGGCTGCCACCTAAGTTTAGTAACTTAAAATAATAATTTAACAACGGTTAAGAGCAAAGATAGCAAGAAAAGCAACTGACACGAGTTAAAGATTCAGATTTGATAGGAAATGTGCGGATGCAGGCTGAAACCTTCAGTCACTGATGATGAGGAGTAGCAGTGGGAAATCTGCATCTGGGAAGTGCAGAAAGACAAAATTATAGGAGCAGTGAAGGGAATTCAAACTGTATCTGAAAAGTAACAGGAATAGTGCAGATAAGGAGATTAAATAATTAGGAAAGAAAACAGAAAGAGGGCAGATTATTTATGAGACTACAGCCGAGACCAAGATAAAAGCTTAAGGAATGATAACTGGATCTCAGACAAGGAAACACTGACTGACTAAGTGGAGAGTAAGATGACAGTACATTAAAAGGAACAGGAAAAAGAAGAGTAGGAGGGAGAAGAGCCTGCTCTCTCAGGAGTACACTGCTGTCCTCAGCTGGAGTAGAACACATGCAGCATTGGTGACTCTTGTTATTCTTCTTTTCATTGAACACCTGTGAAGCAAGAATTCCTTCCAATCCAGTGCCAGAAATACATGGGATAACAACCATCCATTGTTATCCATTATACTGTTTACTCAGGTATGAGAGATTGATGCAGTGGATTGATCTGCAATTTGCCAACTAACTTTCAATATAGTTTGCTTGTTTGATTTTTAATAACTTGGTAAGCTGTACTTAAGAACCAAGAAAACTGGGGTGCAGTGATCATGAGATAATTGAGTTTTCTATAAATAATGTAACAAGAAAAGGCAGGAACAGGACATCGATGCTGGACTTTCGGCGGGCAGATTTTGGATTATTTAAGGAACTGGTCAGGAAAGTACCCTGGGAAATAGTTCTTAGTGGCAAGGGGGTCCAGGAAGGCTGGATGCACTTCAAGGATGAAATCTTGAAGGCACAGGAGCGGACTGTCCCCATGTGTTGTAAGAAGAGTCGTAGGGGCAGATGGCTGGCCTGGATGAGTAAGGAGCTTCTGAAGGAGCTAAGTAAGAAAAAGAGGATGTATCGTCGTTGGAAAGAAGGGGACGTAAGCCACGTCATGCTCAAAGATGTTGTTAAGTCGTGTAGGAAAAAAATCAGGGAAGCAAAAGCCCAGCTGGAGCTCAAATTGGCCACTTCTGTTAAGGACGATAAGAAGAGTTTTTATAAATATATCAATGGTAGAAAGAAGGGCGGCAGCGACCTCCACTCCTTATTGGATGTGGAGGGAAATATAGTAACCAAAGATGCAGAGAAGGCTGAGGTACTTAATGCCTTCTTTGCCTCAGTTTTCAACAGTAAGGGTGTCTGTTCGCTTGACAGTTGGTCCTCTGAAGTGGTTGATGGGGACAGGGTGAAATATGGCCCTCCTGCAATCCATGAGGAGGAAGTCAGAGACCTGCTGAGCCGCTTGGACCCTCATAAGTCTATGAGGCCAGATGGGATCCATCCTAGGGTGATGAGAGAGCTGGCAGATGAGCTTGCTAAGCCGCTCTCCATCATCTTTCAACAGTCCTGGCTCACCAGAGAGGTCCCGGAAGACTGGAAGTTGCCCAATGTGACGCCTATCCACAAGAAGGGCCGTAAGGATGATCCAGGTAATTACAGACCTGTCAGCCTGACCTCGGTCCCAGGTAAAATTATGGAGCAGATAATACTGGGTGCAATCATGCGGCACCTGCAGAACGGCCAAGAGATCAGGCCCAGCCAGCATGGGTTTAGGAGGAGTAGGTCCTGCCTCACCAACCTAATCTCCTTTTATGACCATGTGACTCGCCTGGTGGATGAGAGGACGGCTGTGGATGTGGTATACCTGGACTCTAGCAAGGCCTTTGATACTGTCTCCCACAGTAGACTCCTAGAGAAGTTGGCAGCCCGTGGCTTAGATGGGAGCACTCTGTGCTGGGTTAGGAATTGGCTGGATGGCCGAGCCCAGAGAGTGGTGGTGAATGGTGTCTCATCCAGTTGGCAGCCGGTCACCAGTGGTGTCCTCCAGGGATCGGTGTTGGGTCTGGTCCTGTTTAATATCTTTATTGATGATCTGGATGAGGGGATTGAGTCCATCATCAGCAAGTTTGAAGATGATACCAAGCTGGGAGGAAGGGTTGATCTGTTACAGGGTAGGATGGCCCTACAGAGGGACCTGGACAGACTGGAGACATGGGCCAATTCTAATGGGATGATGTTTAATAAGTCCAAATGTCGGGTACTTCATTTTGGACACAACAATCCCATGCAGAGCTATAGACTGGGGACAGAGTGGCTGGAGAGTAGTCAGGCAGAAAGGGACCTGGGAGTGCTGCTTGACAGGAAGCTCAACATGAGTCAGCAGTGTGCCCGGGTGGCCAAGAAGGCCAATGGCATTCTGGCCTGCATCAGGAATAGTGTGGCGAGCAGGACCAGAGAAGTTATCGTCCTCCTGTACACGGCACTGGTCAGGCCTCACCTTGAATACTGTGTACAGTTCTGGGCCCCCAGTTTGGGAAAGATGTCAGGATGCTGGAGTGTGTCCAGAGGAGGGCAACGAAGATGGTGAAGGGGCTGGAGCACAAGCCCTACGAGGAGCGACTGAGGGAGTTGGGGCTGTTTAGTCTGAAGAAGAGGAGGCTCAGGAAATTTTTTTGGCATGAATCTCTGTCAACGGGGGAGTAAAGACTATGTTGAAAAAGGTTGACTACAAAGTCTGAAATAAAGTTGTACTCACTTCTCTAATCTTAGAATTTTCCACCTATGAAAAGTTCGATTTCCAGACTCTACAACTTTCTCTCAACATTATTTTTTTGTCGCTGCAGTATGAAGTCAAATCTACTGCTGCTTTGCTTTCTTATCAAACACGATAACCTTATATTTTAAAATTGTAATGTGTACTCTTTATGGAGAATCATCTCAAACGGGAATGGAAGAGGAACAAGGACATCTTAAAACATACAATAAATTTTATCCACATCCATTCTACTCCTTCAAAAAAAAGCAGGAGGCACAAACTTCTGAAAAATGTACACAGGAAGATTCACCTCTGTTTCACAGAGAACTGCAATTACTTTTTTGCAAATTATCTAGGAAGAAAGAAAATACGGTTAAGGAAAGCAATGGACAGCAGAAGCATAGAAGAATCTGTTGCAGATTTTGTTTTACTTTTGGGCAGCCAAATCCTACATTGTCTATGTGGTCAAAAGGCAGATTTGAGGTTTTAGTCCAGCTCTACACATATAGACATAATACAGCTTCCTACTCCCATCTTAATATTTATAATTTTAAAATGTCAGACCTCTATGAAACAACTTTAAAGGGACATTCACTACTTCGAGAATTTATTTTCTGATTTAATTTGTGATTTAGTAAGAATAAAAATACTATAGTGCAGGGTTAAGAGTAAATATTCCCTTCATTAGAACTGTGGGCATAGGACTGTGCTATTATTTGGTTTTAGAATGTGCACATATCCCACTGATCACAATACAATATGTTTTTAAATGTTGAAGTAACTTTTTACCCAATATGTAAAATCAGGGTTTTCTAGGTATAAACCAGTATCTTACTGGCATCATATTAGGAAGGAGTAAAAAAAGGGTTGTTGAAGAAATGAGATTTAGGTATGTCCGCGAGAAGTGGCGTCCAGATTAACACCTCCTCATTATTTCTCATCTTCACAACAATTATAGGTTACTTTGGTTTTCTGCTTTGTTTTGTTTCTGGAGAAATATTCCCGCTCTTTTTCATACCAGCTGGTTTTGTCCTCCTTATTAATCTCAGGTTCCCTGGTCAACAGCAGCTCTCTCCCAGTTAAGACAGGTCATTTAACATCATCCTTTCAAATTCACTTGGCACAACACAGGCCTTGCAAGATTTATGCTTAACAGGTGACATTGTCTACTTTTTTTTTAATCTCAAAAGGTCATTTCAATTTTCCTGCAAGTGGTAATTGTTACATTAATCCCATCATAATCCGCATTTACTTCCTTGCATACGATACTTAATAGAGTGCTTTCAAAATGTAATTAGGAAAGCATTTAGAAATCTATTTAAATTAGTCAAAACACAGAGACATAGGAAGTACCATACTAGATCAGACAGTAGTCTGCCAAAACCAGAAATGGAATATTCTGATGATGGTAAACAATCATAAATATAAGAAATTACACTTTTGCAACCAAAATGCAAATGTTTATACAACATTTAATATAACAGATGAGTTTTTTTCCTCCACACATTTCAGCAGGTGATTAATTGCTCACAAAATGCTTAGTTTCAGTTACAGACTGGTTTTTGTTCATAAACTAAATAAGGATTTTTCTTTTCCTGTGACCAATAAAGATATCCCAGAGCAATCTGGAATGAGAAATATCATGCTTAGCCCTGTATTAGAAGATAATGGATAAATAATAAAAATAAAGTTGTAATACTGTTTTGGAGGTGAAAGATTTGTCTCACCTACTAAATGCAACAGATTCATTACAAAAAAAGTAAACACATCCAGTTTTCTATAAGAAGAAATTATTCTGCTAAGCCTTTTTTTTGTATATTGAACTAAAACCTTATTGCCTCATTACTCAGTACACACACAAAAAGCTAGAAATAATTAATAAAATACTACAAATTCTCTCTAAATATGTATCAGATATTTCAAAAGAGTTTATCATTGTTTACACCTCTGGTTTTCAAAAGCATTCATAACTAATGTATCCCTTTTTCAGAAATATTCTAGGTTTCAAACTTACGCCTACGTAATACAGTGCACAGTGTTCCCCCCAACACGCATTGCTGTGCCTACATTGTGGGATGAAGACCACACTGAGAACATTCAATGGGGAGAAAATAGAGTGAAATAGCATCACAAGCATTATATGTCAGCACAGTCATAGAAAGCGCATATTTGAGATGGTGATGGTGAGGGTTTGAATGATGTGCGAACAATCAAAAGAAATCGAATTCCAAAAAAGAAATAATTTGTTCTGTAGTCTTTTCTTGTTCTTTTTTTTTATGAGAATTACCACAGGAGGAAAAGACCAGCTGCCTTTTCTGCATATTTTGTCACTTATGCTGTCTTATTCCACCGGCCTGCAGACCCTACAACACATTATAGTCCCTGACTACAGGACTCTGACAGGTATTAACTGAACAAGCACCCAGTGCACTTCAGAATACAAGACCACTGTCTCCACAGGAAAGAAAAACATCAAGGAAGTACTTATTGCTGCTTCTGGACTGAGGACAGACTGCCCATCCCATATTAATTATGTGCTTTTTTGGCACAACGTAGGCAGTCACTAAGCTAAGAATTTGCAAAGCATAGCTAGATGCTACTGTTATCCTGGAGACTGTTAAATGAAACTTAACTTAGGTTTCAAGAATCGACAAAACTACCTCTAATGCCCATTTCAATTGGCAAATGGGATTCAATACTAGCAGAGCAGTATATTCAAGGGAACGTGCAATTAAAACACACACACACCCCCCCTTCTCGTTTTCTTTTTTCGGCTGCTGTGTAGCCATTTACCATGTTAACTGTGAGAAACAGCTGGAATGAAAAACATTTAGATAAGAAAATAAGGCACCTGTATCTCAGAAATACACCAATTACAAATATTTCATTTATATGTGTTTTATTTCTGCTGAATACGCCAGTATTTAGTAACAGTCAAACTAGTTAATTATTGATCGCTGCAGAAGAGGAGAGGCTACTTTTATAGAATCAGTGACTCATACCTGTGTGCTTCCCAAGTTCTGCAAGAGTATCCTGGTACATGCTCAACATCTGATCACAGTGAGCAATAACACTTTTGCGCATATTGTCCCAGTGAGGAGCAAGTTCTCCCAAGTCCTTAAGTTCTTGATTCCTGGATCAAAAGGCAAGATGAGAACGCACTAATTAACTCATTAATCCATTAATGTTCATCCAAATTAATCCAATAAATCCAAAACAAGTTTGCTAAAAAACATCAAAAGCCTTTCCTAACTGAAATGAAAGTTGGTTTAGTGACGCTTATAAAATCTGCTGATTTCAGCTACACAGTAAAGAATGTCAAATCAGTGATTAACACAGTGAGTTGTGCTCAAAACTCATCAGGTACAAATGCAATAGCCTGTAAACTGAAATATCAGTTCTTCCCTGGAGGTAAGAAGGCTTCCAGCCTCAAAGAGCTGTGTTCACAGCAAGTAACTTTTTGGGAAGAAATATTAAACACTATTGTAAAGAATACAAAGTTTGCTCCTTTTCCAACGCTTGCAATATAGCTGTTTTGATACACTCTGCATAATTTTCATAGACATCATAAAAATACTTCCAGCAGCATTTCTACAAAGTCAGTTTAACCAACACACCAGCTCTCACCACATTTATTTAGTGTTCAAAACCAAACACACAAACCAAAAAAACCCCATCAGTCCTCTAAAACGTAATTTTCAGCCTTACAGCTGTGTTCATTGTGTCAAAAGAGCAGTGTTAAGAGTGAGAAAACATGTCACTGAAATCCAAAAGGAAATTCTCTAGCAAATTATCAGTTTTCCCGTACACTCTTGAGAGCTGACCCAAGTGAAGTAGAGATCACTTTCATTTCCTACACAAACAATCACAGTTACAGTACACTGAGCTGTCTGTTCGTTTCCTCACGTGCAAAGTAAGTTCATCCTACATCTATCCCAGAGTTACTTTGGGGGATCTGCTTTTAGAGAAACTGAAACTGAAAGATCTCAAGCCTTCAGACACTTGGATTTGTTCAGGAAAAAACTTGTGCAATAGTACCAACTAGTTTGCCTCATTTTCCTCCAAGTATCAAGCAGACAGTTTCACTGCAGTTCTTGGGAGTCTCTAACAAGATTTCTTGAGCATACCTCTTGCATATGGGAAAATTACTGAAGAAAAATAAAAACAGGAGAGAGGGGGCAGAAAGGGGAAGGAAAAGAGCAATGAGACTGCAGCACAGGAACAAAGAGCCACACCTACCGCAAGAGTTCTGACCTCTAGCCAAAAAGTCTTATAATTATTTCTTAAACAGAAAATGCCCACAATGACATATCAGTGTCTTCCCCATCAGCTTTGCATTAGAGTGAACAATATTAAAATAAACTATATAGGCATCTGCTCCTGGTTAATACAACAACTAAAATCAAGCAGATTGTACCAAAAGTGGAATTAGAGTGGTTTGTTTATACATGTCCTTGAAAGTACAAAAATGGAAACAAAGAACACAATATATAAGCTCGTTGGGAGCTTACTAATGACGTGATTGCTTTTTTCCATTTCATTCAACCTGAAGAACAGAGTAGATGAAAGAGTTTAATTTTCCCCCATCAGTACAAACTGGCAATGCTGCAGCATAAGAAACAGCAACAGGAAGATGAAAAACCCACCATGTTCAACCATCATTTTTCTTGCAAGTTTTTAGCAGCTTAAAATGAGGCATCTCATTAAATGAGAATCTTGGGGCTTCCTCCTAAGGAAAGCTCGTAATATTTGGCAGGGTATACAATTCTGTTTATTGGCAGTGAAGATATTTTGGCCCTTAATATTTATGTTGTCTTATTTAATACTTTTAGGAACAATGTTTGGACATGGCTGACCTTCAAAACTTTACTGTTCTCCTATACAGGAATACAGGAGAAATACTACACAGTGAGAGGTGGACACATCAAGAACACCACATTCAGAGCCCTCTTATCCCATGGGAAATCTACTGCTGAGGCTCTGCTTCCCCACCTCTGCCTAAGCCCACTCCTGGAGCTCTTGGCCCCATGCTCAAGCCAAGTAATAGCAGGAGCAGAAACTTCTCAGACTAAAAGAACCAACCAAACCCCAAAACTGGTTTAACCAGCTGACTTATGAGTTAACTCCAATGACACCAACAGCAACAGGAAGGAAAAGCTCAAACCCTACCATAACAACTTGAATATGTTTTTAAAGAATGTCAGATCCTTCTCTTATCGTTGCCAACAGGGCTTGTATTTGCTTCATCTCAAAAACACATACACATGACTGAAGTCAAAATACAGTCACTAGAATGCCGTAAAAAGACACATCTTATCTGCAATGTTTTAATATAGTATGCATCCAGGTTTATAGTCATCTAGAGCATACATAGCATGGAAACTTTAAATACTACATTTTCTAAATTTAAATTTTTCACTTATAAATACAGTAAAATCAAACCCATGAGATAACAGCATTGTATGACACAGACACTAGACCTCCAAAAATAGCCTTCTTGCACATTCTATATATTTTTTTCAAATGCATATATATAAGACATAGGTTTTAGATATTTTGTGTCTTGTTATTTCTTACTATTTGTCACTTCTGTTGCTGACTCAGTACAACTCTGAGTTATGGCTAAAAAAAAATTACTTTCCTATATCCAAGCTCCATCAACAATATATCACAGCACCAAGCTTTATTATCATTATCACGAAATGCCTCTCCCCAAAGCAAACAAACAGACTGAAGAAACAAATTTTTTTTAAAATTTGGAAGCTTACAGTTCATACTAATACCCGCGAGAACAATCTTAAAAAAATCTTTCATTTGTTTTAATAATACTGTAATACTTACAGAAGAACTTATTTCATTGAATAACTTTAAAAACACACTTCAACCAGTAATTGTGTCAAAAAACTGTGCTATAAAATAAAATTAATATTGGTTCTACAGAGGGCAAATCAGTGACTGATTCACCTTTTCAATGCAGGCATGGAATTTTGAATAGTTGTCAACAGAGCAGTAAGCTCAGAGCAAACTTAATATTATTAAAATGGAGCTATTTATCACGTTCTTTCCCCATTCAAATCCCCTCTCTCTAAGTAATTTCCAGGTAATTGCTCTCATCACCATGATAGATCCTGTGCTCAGCATCAACTCCACCCTTCTTACAGAATCAAATCCAAGCTTTGCCTACATCTTGCTGTTCAGGTCTTCTAACGGTCTCCGGGATAGTGTCTTCTGTCAATGCACAACAGAAACTCTCACCAGGAGCGTGTCTCAACTTTCAGTGTCTCCTGCCTTGATTACTTCAATATCTTCCTTGGTGGCCCCCTCAGGATCTTGCCCTATTTGTAGCTAACCAGAATATGAATGTAAATAGGCTGTCCCATTCCTCCTCTTCCTCCACTTCAAACATTAGCTAAATAGCTTATTTTTGAAGCTTTCTCAGGTACTTTCTGGTTCTCCCATCCATTATTTCCTTTAGTAGACTAATTATGTCAGCTTTCACTGAGCACTTCCTGTTATGGCTGGAAGCAAAATTCAATGTTGGATCCTGATCTGCTGAAAGCACTATATACCACACTGATCATTAGCATAAAAAGTTAATTAACATTGGTTCCAACACAACACATTTCAAAGAGATGAAAAATTCTGAGAATAAGTTATGAGATTCCTCAGGATCCTGCAGCACTACTAGAAATGTCATGAACCTTCGTTTCAGGTTCCAGCTTAAAAACCAACAACTTCTTTTACGAAGAGTGACTTATTGATTTACAGAGCTACAATTTGTGGACACTTTGCCCTTTAGGGGACTTGAGCCTCCCTCCAATGTTGGAAAATGTAACTGCACAAGCTGTTCCACTGATATGCAGGATGGTTTGGGAGGATCTGTGCCTGGATTGAAATATCTGTGCTTTTCTTTACGACCAACTACATAAGGACAACCAGAGATCTGTAAATACTACATGACTCGATAAATTTCTGACATTAGCAGGAACTAAATACTGTTGTCGTTAGACTTGAAGTAAAATTGCACGCATTTTTTTCGTTCCAAGAAAAAGTTCAATGAAGCCTGTTATCAAATGATGGTTGAGCACCCAAGGCTCAGATTAATTCAGATTCATTCTGCCTTTAGATTTATCAACTCATGCTTTCATTTTCTTTTCAGTTTTAAGAACAATTTATGTGTATGACTATAGTAAACTACTAAAAGTAACTGAAGGAGGCACAAAGAATTTCCTGCATTACTCATGTTGATAATTTCTACTTATAAAGTCTCTGGTTTGTGCCATGCACTCTAATGACCATAGTAATAGAAAAAGTCTCTTTTTCATCACTTTGAATATGTGGATATAGGGGCAGCTTAGAATTCTAAAGGAAATATAATAAATGCTGAAAATGCAAAATACTGAATTCCACAAGGAGAATTTCGAGTAAGTGGTACGCAGTACGTTCAAAAAATCATTTCAAAAAAGTCCTAATGCTGAAATAAGTGTTCCAAATGAACTTGTTTCTGCAAAACTATCACTAGCATCGACAGGCCAGACACCACTGTGGAAAGCAGAGTAAAATTCTGTGGTTAGCAACAATGAAGTCAAAATAAAACAAAAAGCAGAACTAAGATGAGCAAGATGACTCGGAAGGGAACATTCCCTCAATGAATGGATCTGATTATTCTGTCTCAGAAAAGGGAAAGGCATTTGCATCACGGCACAGATCTACACAAATTGAAAGATGAAGTTGAAAAATCTGTCTATTTTTATAAAGAAAAGATAATTAAGAGGAGATATGATAAAAGTACATAAACCATAAATGCTGTATGAAGACAAAGTAGTAACATTTGATTCATTAAGCTTCAAAAATCCAGTGATGCAATTCTCAGTGACGCAAACACTATAAATTCAAGACCAAAAAAAAGGAAGCGCTTTTTGCCTCCACCACACAAAATCGTCTTCCGAAAACCACTTTTACAAAACATTAGAAGCAAAGTGCTTAGCAGGATTCAAAACAAGATGAGACATTTCTACAGATTATATTTGCAAAAGTTTTATAATGTTATAAAGCGGCACAGTTCTGCATATTTATCAAACAGGGGCTTTGGAGTAAATACAAATCATAAGCTTTCGGGCATGACTCAATCACTCATAAGTAATGGAAGCTTCTAAGCTTCCTTCTAAGGAAAGGAGCACAGGAATTAGTTTTTCTAACAAATTTTACTTTAAAGTGTAGATGTTTATGGATAACCATTTCGGGGGGGGAGGGGGGGGGCGTGTAGACTAGAAGCAGATAATATGATTCTCATTTTTCTTTACAAGTTGTGGTCCTGTGACATACAGGCAATAACCATCAAAACAATGTAATACACTCTCCAGAAATAAAAGAATTGTAGCTATTTTACTATATTGTTTCTAAAACAAAAAAAGGCTTAATCCCTTCTGGGGAAGCTACCACAACAATGAATAGAAGAATATCTTTCTTTCTTTCCTAGCAGTTTTCATTTAGAACCTCTGGAAAACAGTTACCATTTTTCTTTTTCTTACAGAACATCCCTAAATTATTTCAGGTTCTAGTAAGCACAACTTGACAGGTAACTAAAAACTAAAATATTGATTGTGCTTATCTTTTGCCTTCCTTAAATGTTTGTTTAAAAAAACCAACACCCCAAAACACCAAACAAAAACAAACAACCAACCTCCAAAAACAAACCACCAAGCACATCAAAATATTTCAAAACCTGTTTCTTCTTCATATTCTCTATGGAGAATAGACTAGGATTTGCAAAAGCTTGAGAATAATTTTTACTGTTCCAGAGAGCTGAAGTTATGTTATTTTTGCATTTCTATCCACCACTGTCCCCTCCCTTCATTATCAGAAAAAATATAGACAATATATAAGCTAAATTAAACCCATTTCTTCATTCCTGCCTTAAAACTCTCCCTTCCTTTTATTACTTCGATTTACCTCTGAAAGACTCAACATCTTCAAACAGCATGATCATTTGAGGCTAATTCTATTATTTACATTTAATAGCAGAGAATAATTCTCCTGCATCCCATGACTGCAGAGAGTCTCAAATTCAGCAATAGTCAGAATGGTATCTGGAATTTATACTTTAATCCTAAGCTATATCTTAGTAACTACCAATGGCTTATAGTTTTAGATGTTTTCTTGCTTGATTTTTTTTTAAATGCTACTGTTTCATCAGGAAACACTGGAATCAGCTTAAAACAATGCTGCTTCAGCTTTATTACATGAGCAAAAGCATTTCACTCAGTTTTTATTTTTAGCATTTTTTAATTCTTTCAGCTTGGAATCATATATGTGGAAAGGTTAACCATATTATTAATTGCATTATTACTCAAGCATTTAAACAGTTTTGTGGGTTTGTTGTCTTCTTTTTCCTCAATTTATTAATCAGAGTGCCTCATTCAAAATAAACAGTGAGGATCTTTATGACACAAGCAATATAATAAAATTTTACAAAGCTTTTTTTAATCACCTTAATGTCTCAATGCCTCTGCACTCCCAGTGACATGAACTGACAAAATTACACTCAACTCAATGTTATTAGAACAACAGGTAAGTACTGGTAAGTGCAAACGCTCTAGTTAGCAACATAAAAATTCAAATGCTTTTTGTTGTGTTTTTGAGTGTGTTAAAATAATCACAATCTTTAGAAGAAGATTATTTTTTTATTTGGTTTTGTATTGTTCTTCACTACAACGTGGGAGGCTCTGAGAAGACCTACAGGTTAAATCATTTGTGCAAGATAGACTTTTTTGAGAATGGGGCATGCTGCACACAAATACAACATTGGGAAATTTTAGCAGCCAGTCTCTGAGAAGCATTGCTGACTGGTGCGGAATGCTTTTCTGGAGTTTCAGTACCTGGGGAGATTTTGCAGAAAACAGCAAGAAAAAGCCCTCTGTAACAGGACAGTCAGTATGCAAGGTAACACCTCAGAGCCTTCAGCACTGCCAAATAATAGGTAATGTCATGTAAAGGTAATTATCACAAAACAAATCAGATAGTGTTACCTCGTTCCACTGCACTACAACTTGTAATAACAAAGTAAAGCCCAGCAAAATTTTACTTCATTAGTTTGACACAAAAACCCCTCAGACTTTTAGGGTTAGGAGCACAATTCTTATGGGGAGTAGCTAAGGGAAATGGGATTGTTTAGTCTGGAGAAGCGGAGGCTGAGGAGAGACCTTACCGCCTTCTACAACTGCCTTAAAGGAGATTGTAGGAAGGTGAGCACTGGTCTCTTCTCCCAAGTGAGAGGTGATAGGATGAGAGGAAATGGCCTCAGATTGCACCAGGGGAGGTTTACATTCAATATTAGGATAAAATTTTTTTACTGGAAGAGTGGTAAAGCACTGGAACAGGCTGCCCAGGGAAGAGGCAGAGCCACCATCCCTGGAGGTGTTCAAAAAATGCACACATATGGCACTTTGGGACATATTTTAGTAGACACAGTGATGCCAGGCTGACAGTTGGACTGGATCATCCTAGAGGTCTTTTCTAAGTTTAATCATTCTACCATTTCACAGAGGCCATCTTTTTTCAAAATTAGTTATGAACAGCAAAATCAAGAATATAGAGAATTATGTGGTGTTCATACCTTACCAGTATCACAGTATCATAAGGTTGAAAAGGACCTCTGAGATCATCGAGTCCAACCTATAATCCAACACTAACACCAACACCAACACTAACACCAACTATGGCACTCAGTGCCTCATCCAGTCTCCCCTTAAACACCTCCAGGGTCGGCGATTCCACCACCTCCCTGGGCAGCGCATTCCAATGGCCAATCACCCTTTCAGTGAAGAACTTTTTCCTAACATCAAGCCTAAACTTTCCCTGACGAAGCTTGAGTCCACAACACACTTTACAACACACTTTACCCTTTAGTTTATAAATTAATGGCTTTTAAACTGATCTTGTTTTAGAGGGCATTTGTCTAAACACTGCATACAAATCTGAGTTACGCTTACATTCATATACTTGTACTGTAGTCTCCTAATTCTCTTGCTGTGCTGATCTAGTGAAACACAAAATACATCTACAACTGCAAGCTTAGATTATATGGGTCAACCAATTTTCTGAACAATTTCTGTAAACTTCCACGTCTTTTTTTATAATGGTTAGGTTCAAAGAATGACTTGGCCAATCTTGCACGATAGATGCAAAATATCTGGAGAAGATTATGGTGAAGAAACATTAAAAATGGGGGAAGGACTCATTGGAAAACCTTGAGGAAGAAACAGAAATACTTTAACAAAAACCAGCAAAGCAGACTGTATGACCCTTATTAGAACAATGCAAATGACCATATAGCTCCCATTTATTTGTCCAGGAAGGTTTGAAGGATAAAATTTTTAATGCATGCATAACTTCAAAAACATTCTTTCATGCTAAAAAAAAAAAAGTTAAACATCCCTAGGGGATACCTGTTTCAGAGTATCATGTTACTAAATGAGAAGTATGGTGAACTTGAATGAACACGGTAGTTTCATCAAGAGATAAAAAATGTTAAGAGCTATAAGAAAAGGGAATTTAAATTACAATTTTAAGTATGATACTGAATGGGATTAATGCTTCACTTGGATATTCTTTACAAGCATTTGCTTCAGGCCTGACTATATTAATTAATAAAATTAAACAGGTTGAGGATGATAAGAAGTGGACTCTAAGACAAAGATATTTATTCTTTTATACTAAATGGTGAAAAACGATGCAGACAAGAACTCTTCAGATGAGAACAGCTCAAGATGGTACAGTTTAAGTTTCAAGAACTAACATAAGCATATTCCCCATAACTTCGTTTTACTAGTTTACAAATGTAAGGAGTCCACAAGAGCACACATCTTTGCAATTATTTCAAAAAGCAAAGCCCTTACAAAGCTGCAGCTCCAACCTTCATGCTTACAAAAGACAGGCAACATAGGTGTCTTTATTCCCACCATCTGCTAGTAATCAACCACAAGCTGTTGCTCCTCTTAGCTGCTCTCTTCTCCTAGATTGATACAATCACTTTGTTCTTTCCTTCTCCCACACAAACACTCTCTACCACACAAACACTCTCTACCAGGCTTGAACCGCTAAATATGTTGCCAGCAAGGAAAATCAGAAGCCCTTTCCACAATCTTTAAGCAACTTTTACTTCTGTTTCTTCCTCAGAGTTTCTCTTTATTTTGGCAAGTTATAGAATAATCACTTAAAAAACATAAACCATGGTGATTCATTACTATGACTTTACCCAAAGAGGTGAATGCTATAATATGAAGTAACAGTAAGTGCTATTACTTGTATTATGCCTTTGGAGATAAAAATGCAGGAGTAGTAAAAGTGGTTAAAGTAATCCTCTAACATTTAAAAGGCATCTGTTCATGGGGCAAATGAAAATCTGGGAAGTGGATGAACTGTGCAAGTCAGCATAATCTGCTTTCATTGCTTACTGAAAAAACATTACACATTAGTATTCTCAAACAAGAGCAGGCCATAAATGCCTAAACACAGTATTAAATGAATAAAATCAAGTATTACAACAACCTATGATTTTTATAACCTATCATCACCACGTATATGTATGTATCGGTCCACTGACTTTATTAAAAGCAAGATTCTGGTCACCCACGTGCTGGTCTATTGGCATAAAAAGATCATACAGAAGCATGATGAGTAGAAAAGAAACTAATCTCCTATTGCAGGACAAACAACCACTGTCAACAACCACAGGCAACCCACTCTGATGGAAGGAGTTGCCTGTGCCTGAAAGTGCACAGAATTGCTTTGGGATGCAGCACTAGCTCACAGTGTTACTTTTATACATGAGATCAGATGCCCACCTATGTGTGAGGCAACTTCCATGGGGCAAGAAGCAATATAATCTTCCACACTATCCACTATCTTCAGAAAAAGTAGGCACGCTCTCAGGGAAGCCCTGCACTGCTAAAAACATTGCTTTTTTCCCTGCAGTTGTATCAGTACAACTTAGAAGTACTAAAGGACAAGCTGTCTTTTTAGTCACTGCAGTGGGTATTTCAATACCCAAGGCGTTTTGGGAGGGTTGTGCTCCCTACCTTCTTTTTTTCCCAGGCAATAGATCATAGAATGGTTTGGATCAGAAGAGATCTCTAAGATCATCCATTTCCACCCCCCTGCCATGAGCAGGGAGACCTTTCAATAGACGAGGTTCCTCAAAAGCCTCATCCAACCTGGCCTTGAACATCTCTAGGGATGGGGCACATCCATGACTTTTCCGGATGTAGCCACCAGATACTACACAGATATTGCAATGATCCTCGTATTTCCCTCCGAGTCACAAAGCCAAATGCTGAACAAAGATTTCAAACTAACATTACTCTGGTATCCTTTTCTTAGGCCAACTAATTTACTTTAGTTAGAGGAATGTGATTTACATTCTCATTGCTCCTTTATTAATTACAAATATGTAATTTTCCATTGCTTGCATAATGTTTGTGATATTAGCACCACCCAGACACAAACACACGACAATGTAGTTCTCACACTTGTCATGTCCTGTTTCTTTAAATAATGTTAACTTTTCAGAATATTTATATTGTTAAAGAAATGTTGATGCTTACACAAGTAACAACAACACTCTAGCATCATTCACTGTTCAGAACTTACAAAGCCTACTGGAGTCCTAAAAACTGAGAAATTGGTTCTGTTGTTCAGTTACAGCTGTAAATTCTCAGCAGTCAAAAAGATTGCTATATTTTGCCTATTGCATACTACAAATGAATAATTTTAGCTCATCACATATTATTCTAAGTCAGAAAAATAAAACCTAGTATTTATTATCGTTACTTCTTCTTCCTTACCTTCTCATATCCTCCTTTATGTGCAGACTGATCAGTTCTTTAGGAATATGGAAAGAGAGAGTAGTCTCAGACATCTGTTCCCGGATCCGCATCCACTTGTTTTCAGAAGTAGGGAATCTATATAATTTACAGATTGGGTTTTTTATCACTGCAGAGAGGAGAAAATATATCATTGCTTTGCTGTGGTTATATGACTCTCTGAAAATTTATGACAAAAATTTAATCCAAAAATAATAAGTTATTTCCCCTCTCACTTCCAGAATTAACTTTAGAACCATTAAAATCCTATTAAAAACATTACTTTTTATTTATTTTATTATAGCAGCATGTGGAGGACAAAGTATTACTAGCACAGTAGATAAATCACATTTTACCCACACAGTAGGTATCCTGTGAATTTAGCATTTCAGTGCAGTGAGAATGTAAATCCAGCTCTCTATTCATACACTTAAGATACAGTTAGGAAAAGCAGAATGCAGAAATTAATAATGAACTCACAAACAGTCAATGTCATCACTATCAGCTGCTAGAATCACTCACATTGCTAATAAATTACATGGGACAAGTGAAGCATGCCTCAGAGTTCACCTATATCTGATGCATCTTCATTTAACATACACATCCACTGCATCCTAACTCAGAATGTCTTTGGACAGCCATTCAAATTCTCCAACAGCACCTTTCTATCAGTCTTGTAGAAAAAGCTGCCTTAGAGCAGGCTCCCATTGATCTGCCACTGAATGATCTGTAACTCTAAGGAGTGCATTTCCCATGTGTGCTGTGAGGAAACTGTTGCTGTCAAAATGACATCTACTAATAGAAATTTCAGCTTCACAACTTGCTGCCACCGTTATTGCTATGTAGGCTGGTTTATAGAGAATAAGGAACACAGACCAAGTTACCAAAGATACATAAACTGTCGTCTCCATGTAATAAGACTGGGTTTTAACAGAAGTTCTTTAGGAAAGGCCAAAAAAAAGACCACAGATTCAACAATATCTGTAATAAAACAGTTACTGGTAACTCATAAGGAAAGGAATGTTATAAATAATCATGTTTAAGTAATTGCAGATGCATTGTTTTCTATTCCTATCTCTAATCGTCAGTCTTTAATGAGAAACTGAAATCCTTTTTAGAGTCATTTTGCCTTTATTAATTACTGATTTTACTTACAAAAACTAAATTCTGACTTGCTGATATGAAATAAGCCTAACAGATTCTTGATAGCTAGGGCACAGTGGTTTTTGTCTACTGCTAACACCCATGTAAAAACTCAAAACTTGAACTTAATGCCTCATAAACACACTAAGGGTCTATATCGAAACCTCTTGCACGCTTCTCAACTTCTAACACCAACAAAACTGTACACATATCATTCACACAGAGTGGATGAACACATTTTTGGGTGGAGGTAGTGTGTTATACAATACACTTAAGGGCAGCACTGTACCCATAGGAAAAAGCCAGTCTCCAGGCAACAGAGAGCTACAGGGAGCTCATGGGGGCATGCTGGGAAAGAAGTCTGACTGCTTGGGCAAAGAGGCTGAGAGTATAAAATCAGAGCTAAAATTCTCTAAGGAAATAAATTCGAAATTCAGTTTGTGAGTTGGACAGCCATAACCTGGAACTGATGCCAGTTGTCTGCAGGGAAGTGGAGGCAATGCTGTGGTGAGAGCAGGAAGTCACAAGCACAGGAAACAGACTGAAGAATAAATACTTATTAGAACAAACTTCCTGTGACTGAACACGCTTTCCAATACCCTACTTGCTCTTATTTCTTGTACATGCACCTGTAGTTCTGCTCTTTACAAAAAAAAAAAAAAAATAGATAAAAAGTCCATAGTATGGGCTTTATAAACCCTAGCGATGTTGGGTGGGCTGGGGGTTTTGGTTTTATGTTGTGAATTTGTATACGAGAGCAATAAATGTAGAAATGTCAAGCATTGTATAGATATACCATACAATCATGTGCAAATACTCTCAACAAAGTGATCTAGACTTCATTATTCATAAAACTGACATCTATTTGCCCAAACTACATTGGCCAAACTACAGCATTTCCCCATCAAAAAGAACTCAAAAGAAAAACCCAAATCAAACACACCTAATGGAGGCAGAAAATTGGAAAAAAAAATCAGTTGTGGATCAGTAACATTTCTTCTAAACAGAAATGACATTTCTTTAAGACCCACTTATCTGGATAACATACACAATCAGAATGAAAGAACGGTTGCACTGAGCTAGACCAAATTGTTCAACTGGCTCTGTATCTTGTCTCTAAGAAGAGCCATAAATAGATACCTAGAGATGAAAGATACTCTCCCTCCCTGCAGCTATTTTCAGTTCAGGGATTTCCAGCATCGGATGTAGTTCCTGTACATTTAGTTATTCTCAATGAGTATCTTTTCCACAAATATGTCTAGACTCACATTGAACCCATGAAAAGAAATAGCAGTTATGAACAAAAATTTTTTCACTGCTTCTGATCTAATCTCAACAAATCACAAAAAGAAAATTAGAGCATTCATACATACATGGAAAAACCTTTTTTTTTGAGGTTTCTAGTACTTCCTTCAGACTGTAAAGATACTCTAATAAGTACATCCTATCCGTGAAGTCATATGAAAAAGTTTCAGTCAAGGTTTTAAAAGGTTTTAAACTTCAGTAACATATCTCCTCAACTGCGTGCAGCAAACACACAGAATTCTTGACAGCGCTGTGGTTTCAGATGACCCATATAACTTATTTGTGACATGGTTACTGCTGAGTAATGGAGATTCATAAAACTTGGGCTAATAAAACTTTCATGATGCAGCATATCAGCATGTAATATTTCTCAGTATAATGAAAGAGAAATAGATCCAGTTCAATGCTAGACACTCAAGTCCAAGAGTTGACCTAGAACTGAGAATCACTTGCCAACAGCTTCCTTCACTTTAGGACACATAGCTTCCAGATCAAACTGAAATTGCCACTTCACCAGCCCTGAGAGAGATAACTTCTCCAGGGCATTCTGTTACAAATAATGAATAATTACTTGTACAGAATGTCTTGCAATGACAGGACAAAAACTTATGAATTTAATTCCACACCCACTGAGACAGTCTTGAAAAATCATTGAACGGTAATGGTGTAGGAATGGGAGATTCTAGCAGTGTTTCAGAAAGCAAAATTGTCACACATTTCTGGAAGTTTTCCTCAAATTTCTCAGTAAAAGGATACTGTCAAATATGTATAAAACATTAAAATATTAAACTTAAAAATTTGTACATCATTTGAAGAGCCGTTTAAGAGCTCTGCCCCAATTCTTTGTGATTTCTTCAGGATCTGACATAGTGTTGCAACAGTCATCTTTTATAAATGTTAGAATACTTACCCGCATTTAATGAAGGCAAGTTGTCTTTACAAGTTATGCCTTCAGTGGCTGTACATTCACGAACCAATGCACACTAGAAAACAAACGCAACCACAAATGTAATACATTCAGGTGTTACAAGGAAATTCATAGTTCATAAATGAAAAACTGAAAAACAACACATAATTTCCCAACCCTTAATTATATTTTACATTTTTCTCTTTGTATTTCTGTTCCAATATACTGTAACACAATCAGAATTGCAACAGAGAAAATGCCAAAATATGATCAGCAATTCCATAGTAAACCAGAAAAACTTCCTACCAATACAATGACAGAGGTTAAAGTACTTTTTGATAAGTTCTGTGCTTTCAGAAAGGTTTCTTTTGACAAGACAGTTTTCGCATGCACAGTGTCAGAAAGACCGCCACGAATTTTTAAACAAGCAAAAAGTAGGAACCAAGGAAAGTCTTTAAAATGTACTTGCAGTTTGTGATTAAAGTCATTGTTACACATATGAACAAGAAGATTTCTTTGATAAGATTACTGTATAAAATAAAAAGTTTATGGAAAAATAAACTGCTGTAAACTTATTTCTAGGCTTGCAGTAGGAAGTATATTTTTAATGCTCTACCTCCCCCACTCAGAAAAAAACCCCACCAGATCACCTCTGAAGGTGAAGGGGAGCTCTGCTCTCATGACTTCCCTAGTTTCTAGATCTTCTGTTGCATAGCTTGAAGTAAAGACCAATACACAATGTATTGTCTACCAGCTGATATCTCAGATTGAATTTAACTATCATGTTACTCTTACATGAGGAATTCCCTGTTCATAGTTTATCTAGTGAGTTTTAGCAAACCTAATCGAGAACTTTTTTCTTTGAAATAATTTGGTAATGGTACATTCTCACTATTGCATCCTTACCATGAACATACAGACTCCACGATGCAACTAATCCATAAAAACTAAGGACTCCTTTAAAGACCACAGAAATCACGGGTGTCACAAGGCTGATCTTTCTTGACAAGTATGAGAACCCCCTAGAAAGATGCTGTTAAAGCCTTCTGGCTCCCTCAAGCTAGACACAGCTCATTAATTACATGTGAAATAACTGTGAGAACTCTCATTACACATTTTGAAATGGAAGAAAAGCTGAAAAAAGCAGTTCATGTTGCAAATCCTGTGGAAATTTTATAGTACAAAACTGAAAAGATTTCACAGTGTTTGCTGGCTTCTTTGGAACTGGTCCCACTGGTCCATTGTTTCAAAAAGGCATTAAATCTTTTGAGATGAATGGTGAAAAAAGGACACGTAAAATCTATCCTGGCCCAAAAGCAGCCTGCTTTGCCTGAAAGATATTCAGAAAAAATGCCTTCCTATATATTACTTCCAAACAAAAAAAAAATGCAGTCCTTAATTCTACCTTCCCTGTAGCATTATCTAGAAGCTTTTTTCAAGAAAAGCAGAATGCACTCTAGTGTACAGCAGTACATCATAATACTGCAAAAATTCTGTCAGTGAGAACGGGGCTGCAGAGGCAGTAATACAAGGAGGAGGCAACTCTGTACTGGTATGTCAGGTGCCATCAATCACGGACCTTTTGCTAACTGCAAACAATTCAAATCCTCATTTCCTCATTCTGAGCAGTCATTTCCAAATCTCCACCAAGACCAAACCTCTTGTCATCACAGCGACCCTCCCTCCCTTGGTTCTTCATTCCTCTCAAACCCACTCTCCTCCATATCATCTCCAGATCTAATCTGCACTGCTTTTGCCTGCACTAATCTGCCTACTTAATAGCATTTTTGCTCTTTTGGAGCCTACCTGCCCTTCTTTCTTGCCCCACACCATAAGCACCCCGACTCAGTATCTCTACATACACCCTCTGCTCAACACTGCCCTATGCTAGCACTCTGAGGCACCATTGCACCATTGCTGTTCCATCCCTCCTTTCCCCACTGCTGTGTGCTCCTATAAAATGAAGCTGAACCTGCTACTCTGCAAGTGGATTCACTTCTTTCGCTTGCCTGTCTGTCATTCTTTCCAGGTTTTCAGCATTGTGGGCACAGGATGTATGTAAAAAGCCACATGAACAGGTCTTCACAGGCAAAAAACTGTCTAATAGAAAAAGAAGTCAGATTTATAGCGTCTCTACGTACAATTTATTGATCAGGAGTGATTAAATATGGTCAGCTGAGGTCAAAATCAGATCTTTTTTCTAAAGAAGGGGAGGGAGCAGGAAACAGGATAGAGTATTACTCTGTACATTTTAATGAAACAGTATACAGAGTACTTTATTCAGAAATTTTTTATTAAGTACTTAACCCAATTTGGAATTAGTAATTTAGGCATCTGGTACATCTGATCATTCTAATTAACTTTGTGCAATGAACTGAATTTCTACCTTTTGATCCTGGATGTCTGTTGTGATGTGGTCCGTTTCCCCATCCTCTAGCTCTCCCATCTTCACAAGATTCACTTCAATGGTACCAACTGTCTTTCCACCATCAGAAGTCCTGGAAAGAAAACCCCATAACACTGGGTCATCTGCAGCACCACAGTCCTTCAATGAAAATGTTGTCACTAATTATTTTTTCCCTCACTCCATTCTGTATAGCTGCAGTCACCTCAACTGAACTGATTTCAAACATAAAGCAAATGTTAACAATAAGGCATATGATATTTTCTCCAAACTGTTTATAGCAATGAAAGTTTTCATCATGAAACTAAGGATGGTTAAGTGCTCTAAATGGTGGAAGAATCCACGAACATGGCCAAGTTTTCATTGTAGACATTCTTCTGTCTGTGGACCATCAGAGGAAGCATTGGAATGTACTGCTTCAATACCCACTTATGACCTGCATCTCACTTCACAGTATATTGCTTTGTTTCCTAACATAATCTGTGAAGAAAGGATATGCTAAGTATATTAATAAACCTCCTGCTAAGCCAAAATAATCAAAATAATCTGAATATCCGTTTTCTTCATTGTAGTCCCTCTGAAGAGTAATTATTCAATCCCATTTATAGATTTTACATAGGAGAAGAGAATACAGTTCCAGGTGAATTCCTTTACTATCATCTCTGCAAATAGTTTACTTCTAATCAGGCAAGTGTAATAAGAAATTCAGATTTACATCTTCATAGAAAGAGAATGGCTCACTACCTTTTGGAAGAAACAACAGTTTAAACTCCAGAAAGATACTGAATGCTTTTTCAGCTTTTCCTGGTAGCAAATCACCAAGGTTAACAGCACAGTCTGTCTCCCCTGGTTTACTCTGAACAGCTGGATTTTTTGAAAGGAAGGAAAGAAGGGTAACAGATCATTTAATTATAATGAGGAAAGTATAACAACAGCCATCAAGCAAAAATTGACAAAATGGAAATGATGAGAATAAGTTTAGTAGAATTGCAAAAGCACAGAATGAAAGAAGAATGAAAACAAATGGGTTGGGGTAATAGCATGGGAAACCTCAGATGTGAAGATGGAAAGTGACGAAGCAGGACAAAGGAATACATAGAGAGCTGGCAGTAAAAAAAAAGAAAAGAAACACTTTATGAACAGTAATATTAGAAAAAAGTCTTTCCACTAACACCTGCCACAGTTGTAGAGCAATCCTTGCTTCAGGAAAACATCAAAACCCTCTTCAAGACAGACACCCTTCCAGAATTTCACCAAAATAGCCCTTATTTTACATAGGTAAAGGAAGAAAAAATCCCCTGAAACCCCGTTCTCCTCATTTCACAGAAGAATGGATGCAGTTCAAGCACTGGCCCACTGACACACCCACGTGCACAGTGTGGAACTACGCAGAGGTACCACCACAGGCCCAGGTGGTTCTGTTCAGCCAAGCCCTGCTGCCCCTGCAGTGCTGGGAGCCCTTGAGCAGCACCATGTGGACACGCGTCGTCTCCAGCTCAGGCCTTTTGCCACACACAGGCCTTCCCAGAATGCCTGCTCATGCCTCAGGCGGGAAGGAGCTTGTCTCTGCGTTGAGCTCCTTCACTTTATATAACCTGCATTTCTGCATGCAGTATTGGGTCTTAATTAAGCCAGAGTATGCCAGCTCTTTACACTGACTGAAGTTAAGCACATATGTTAGCCTTTTCAGGCATGGATACTTATTTATCATGCTAAATCAAAACTTCCATTTTTTCCAGTGAAATCTCAAAATGTAGCTACCCCCAAGCTTCAAATTTAAATAATTATTTTGGTTGCAAACCAATTTGCTCTAATATGCAACTTAGTAGAATACATTCATCTTGCAACTCTACAAATTAAAGATGTTCTTACATAAAACCTTGCAAAATATACATAATTGTTCATATTTTACATGTGTCACTACTTCATTTGCTCTAAGCCAAATTCATTACTAACCATAAAATAAAGGAACAACTAAAAATTAACCAATTTCAGACAGCCTTGCAACCAAATAAGCCTACATTAATTAACAAAGCATACAAAAGAAAAGTAATAAGGAAGCAAAGTTCAATGTCCAAAGGGTGTTTATGAGCAAAAATACATAATAATTTTGAAATGCATGAGAAGAACGTAAGTCTCTTCTGGATGAATAACATTCCCCCGAGTTGCTACAGCTTAGTGGTTCAAATTCATTTGTTTTTCTCCTTCCCGTGTCAGACCCGCACACAAACCAAGCTACTGCAACAAATGGACTACAGGGTTTCCAAGGAGAAAAGGAATAAACCCGATTCAAGTAAATCACATATACCTTTAAAAATCAGAGTAATCACGTGGCTACAAGACTGAATATTTTTCAACAACTTTACGTGTCCCGATCAAAGCATCAAGTGGACGACCTCATTACCAGGCTGACTTAAATATGCAAGAGCATTTTGCTGTTATCCTGGTCTTAAAGGAAAACATTGCATTAATTTGACTTCCAGAACTAAAATGTCACTAATTCATTTTTTAAGAAACACATTTTTCTAAGGCCAGAGACGTACAAGTTTGAGATTGACCTATATAAACCAGATCTAACTTAAAATTACAAGTAAATTAAGAGTATAAACAAATGTTGGGCAAAACAGAGCTCAATTTGCAAATGAACTGATATAAGCCAGTCAAGCGTGTTGCTTGAGCAACAAATAAAAATGGAAATGGCAGTTATGCTTTCTCAATCTTTGTCACCCTCTCTTTAGAACACTAAATATTCACTTCATTGCTGTTAATAGAAGCTTTGCTACAGTATGGCAGTGAGTGCTGGATTGCCTTCTTGCACAAGCAGCAACGTATTTTTGGAAGCTTTCTCCATATATGTTTAAAAAAACATGGCTGATCTAATTTCACTTTATATACTTTTTAAAAATTATTTTCATCTCAAAATCACTCTTGTTCTGTCTAATACATATGTAAAATTACATTATGAACCACACAATATCTGCAAGAGAAGGCAATATTGCAGAATAAAAACAAATAGTAGGACTACTGCATCATAGTTGCACTCCTTCCTCCATTAATCTTGTTTTCTACATGGAAATATGAAAACACAATTTAGAAACAAAAAACCCCACAAACACAAAGTTTATTTTGAATGCTACCAGCACACAAATCAACAAAGAGCTCTATAAATGTCCAGGGAGAAACCATCGTTAACTGTGTCAGACACTGAATTTAAAGTACCACTGGTGCATGAGAGCCTTCAAACAACAGACATGTTAAGCATTTAAAACTGTGAAGTAATATTACAGAATTAAAATTTTGCTTGGAAGAAAATTAAAAGTGAGGAACAGAAATAATGCAGTGGGAAAAAATAAAGAAAAGCCTAATGATCACATTTAAATAAAATAATTCCTATATTATTTTACTGTGCCCTAATAGAAACAGCATTGCGCACACACGTACACGTGTATGTATAGACTTCACACCATTTGCCTGGGCGGAGAGGGGGATTAAAAATCACACATGCATACTGTTCAACAGAGCATCAGGAGAATAATTAATTGGTTTTAGGATACTTCTTAATGCATTAGGATAAAAACCAGCTTATTTTCTGTAGTTTAATAAAGCTAAAAAGTGCACTCTGCACTCACATGTTGCAGTGAATACTGTCCCTGCATCAAATTGCTTACAGCAATTGAGATAAAATACACTACAGGCTGACAGGACAAAGGACTGCACCTTGACAAACAGGGGGGATGGGGAATACAGCAATAATAAGGTGTCAGTGTGAAGAAACCCATATACATCTCAAACTCTAACTGGCTTACAGAGTTGGAAAATTGCTGATTTTTTTTTTTTAGCAGCTCTCGTATCTGTCCACAGAGCATCTGCATTTGAAATGTGACCAATTAAAAGAAGAAAACATGTTAGAAGAGTGACTTCTAAACCAGACTTAGAATCCAGATTCACAGGATGCAGGCTTCAGCAGCAAGGCCAGCAATGTTCAGTCTGTCCCTTGCCATTCAGTCCAACGTGACTACAGTGCTCTCTCCACCTGACACAGTTGTAATCCCGGGACAGCCCACATTTGCCTAAGCTGGACTCACAAAGGACTCATCTTTTAATGAACCCTGATGAAGTGATCCTGAGTGAAACAGCATGTTTTGGACTTTAAAAAACACCCCAAACTTCTATCAGTGTGAAAAGTAACGTTCTACTTGCTGAGCCAAATCCAGAAACTTTTGAAAACATCGTGAAATCTTCTCGTGTTTAAAACCAAAAATACTTACTAATGCTTCTAATATTAATTTAAAGTTTATTATACACATGGATTTCCTTACTCCCCAAGTCCTTGAGGATCTCTAGGTCGGTACCAGTTCCCTCAAATGCAAAGGAATATGTGCCCACCGGTCATAAAATGCTGACCCTGGCATCCAGAGAGAAAGGAGTAAGAAGCTAGCAGTGGAAAATCAGGTAAACTAAATTGACTGAGAATAGCAGCAATTTGCCACCAATGCTATTCTCATCAAGTCTCATAGCCGCATGCTGAATATGCAAATTTGGGCCTGCTAATTGGTTCCCATGGCCATACTTTTCTTCCAAAAAAAAAGAAGCTCATAGAAAACAAAAAGAGAAGCAGACTGTGTATTTGCATAGCTGTATTAATTATAAATGACAACATGCATGACTGCCTAAAAAGCAAACTGCATGCCTTTCAGTCTAGCAGGCAGCCCCTTTCTCCAATGTATAATACACCTCAAATGCAATTAGTTCAGACTAATGTACAAATTGTCATAATTTTCTCTACTGATGCAGTATATTTTGAAATATGCAGTTACAAAAGTATTCTACTCGCATAAAACTATTTATACTGTGAATTCACACTGGAGCCAATGGCAAGCAATACCAGTTTTAAGAAAGTCCATGGTTACCCTCTGCTGAGTAAAAAACTGGGCAACAAACTGGCAGGATGGTCGGACTCAAAGAGCAGTGGTATGGACTTAAATCCAGTCGGAAACCAGTCACGAGTGGCGTTCCCCAGGGCTCAGTGCTGGGTCCATTCCTGCTCAATATATTTATCAATGATCTGGATGAAGGGATTGAGTGCACCTTAGCAAGTTTGCAGATGACACCAAGATGGGTGGAAGTGTTGAGCTGCTTGAAGGAAAGGAGGCTCTGCAGAGAGATCTGGACAGGCTGGATCGATGGGCTGAGACCAATGGGATGAGGTTTAACAAGGCCAAGTGTCGAGTCCCACACTTCGGGCACAACCACCCCGTGCAGCGTTACAGGCGTGGGGAAGAGTGGCTGGAGAGCTGTCTGGAGAAGGACCTGGGGTAGTTGGTTGACGAGCAGATGAACATGAACCAGCAGTGGCCCAGGTGGCCAAGAGGGCCAACGGCATCCTGGCTTGTATGAGAAACAGTGTGGCCAGCAGGACAGGGCAGCGATGGTGCCCCTGTACTCGGCACTAGTGAGGCTGCACCATCAGTACTGAGTTCAGTTCTGGGCCCCTCGCTACTAAGAAGGACATTGAGGTGTTGGAGCCTATCCGGAGGAGGGCAACAAAGCTGGTGAAGGGTCTGGAGCACAAGTCTTATGAGGAGCAGCTGAGGCAACTGGGGTTGTTTAGCCTGGAGAAAAGGAGACTGAAGGGAGACCTTGTCACTCTCTACAACTACCTGAATGTAGGTTGTGGTGATGCAGGTGTTGGTCTCTTCTCTAATGCAATCAGACCTTGTTCAAGAGGAAACGGTCTCAAGTTGTGCCAGGGGAGCTTTAGATTGAATATTAGGAAATATTAACTGACTGAAAGGCTTGTCAAGCACTGGAACAGGTTACCCAGGAAAGTGGCTGAGTCACCATCCCTAGAGGTATTTAAAAGATGTGTAGATGTGATATTCAGGGACATGGTGCAGTGGTGGACTTGGCAGTGCTAGGTTTACGGTTGGACTTGATGATCTGAAAGGTCTTTTCCAACCTAAACGATCCTGTGATTCTACTTCTTGGAGATAATTTTAAAGGGAGATATATGTATATATAATTTCATAATAATTTAAGCACAATATCTTCTGTTTCCTTTGGAGAGAGTCTCTCACCACTACTCACTTATCATTCTGAACTTTCCTGATTCTCTAGTGGGAGAAAGGCTGTGCTCAGTTGTTCTTTTCCTAAAATCAGACTCTCTGACTCTAACTTGAATGCCAGAACTTTTCATCTGCAGTTGATACCTAGAATCAAAATTTCCAACCACAAATGAAAGAATACAGTACACCAAAAAGCATTTTCTCCAAGTAAGTGCTTGCCTTTAAAAGCTGGTCTGCAACAGACATCCTGATCCCCAGTCGCACACAACGTACAGCCCTGTCTCATCCCACCACTTCCTGAGCGTCTTTGAGGTGGCCGATATTTGTAGGTATTCATAGAAGGAAAATCCCTGTATTCTCCTTGACACAGACCTTAATTTTCTGCATGGTGGATCTGCCGTTTCTATCACAATAAAAATATAGTAGAACCTGACTTCCTCTTACTTCTGCATTTTCCAAAATACGGTACAGGTTTTGGGGGGGTGAGTTTAGTGTGTATTTAATTTCATTATTGAATGTTGGTTGAGAACGGGACACTGATTAAACAATAAAAATGAGATAAAAGAAATATAAGAAAACACCTTTGTAACAGCCCTCTAGCATGGTCTGCCCGAGCCAAAACAATGTTCTGCATTAGCTTTCTGGTAAAAGGATGCCAGCTTCAGCAACACACAAGGGAGACATGTACTGAGCATTCACATCTGTTCGATTACCTAGCCTAAATACAGATATACATTTACATCGCAGCCCCCCAAGGACAAATTTTTGGCTTCATTTCAAAGTAAAACTCAAACTCATTTGGCAAATCTGTCAGCAAAGACTCATTTTGCCCCATGCTCTCAAATATGACCCTCAATTCTTTTATTCTACCTGAAACTTACCTACAACCCCATGTAGCATTACAGGCTTGGGGAAAACTGGCTGGAGAGCTGCCTGGAGGAGAAGGACCTGGGGATGTCAGTTGACAGCAGCTGAATATGAGCCAGCAGTGGCCCAGGTGGCCAAGAGGCCCAATGGCTTCTTGGCCTGTGTCAGAAACAGCATGGCCAGCAGGACCAGGGAAGTGATTGTGCCCCTGTATACTGGTGAGGCCCTCCCACTGGTGAGGCCACACCCCGAGTACTGGGTTCAGTTCTGGGCCCCTCAGTACAAGAAGGACAGTGAGGTGTTGGAGCGTGTCCAGAGAAGGGCAACGAGGCTGGTGAAGGGGCTGGAGAACAAGTTCTATGAAGAGCAGCTGAGGGAACTGGGGCTGTTTAGCCTGGAGAAGAGGAAGATGAGGGGAGACCTCATCACTGTCTACAGCTGAAAGGAGGCTTTGGCGAGGTGGGTGTTGGTCTCTTCTCACAAGTGACAAGTGATAGGACGAGAGGAAATGGCCTCATGTTGCGCTGGGGAGGTTCAGACTGGACATCAGGAAAAATTTCTTCACTGAAAGGGTGGTCAGGGACTGTCACAGCTGCCCAAGGAGGTGGTTGAGTCGCATCCCTGGAGGTGTTTAAAAGGTGGGCAGAGACTCACAGCTGCCCAAGGAGGTGGTTGAGTCCCATCCCTGAAGGTGTTTAAAAGGTGGGCAGATGAGTTACTTAGGGACATGGTTTAGTAGTGGATTGGTACGGTTGAACTCTATGGTCTTTGTTCCAAACAGATGACTGTATGATTCTAACAACATTCTGTTGTATTCTAAATTAAATAAACAAAGTTTTGTGCTGTTCAATCCCTTCTCAGTTCTCATGATTTCAACGTACTGTTGATTAAGCTGCATGTCAAAACAAGTTTAACCTTAACTCTATGGGAGTTTTGGCTGGCTTATAATGCCAAGCCATTGTTTACCTGCTTCCTGTGGTGAATGACATGACAGCCAAGAAACAATTTCAGGATGGAGACCAAGTAAAACTAGTTACATGCAGACTTGTACTGAATTTTAATAGCAAAAAGCAGCTAAATATATAGTATTTTATAGTCATCATTTGCTAAGTCATATGTACTGTAAAAGTTAGCGTGCTGCTTTCAAATTCTCTCTAGTTAAACATTGCAAATGTATCTACTATCGAAGTGCACAGTTACATATCTTCTGGCCCACTAAACTATAAGCTGCTTGGGGGACAGTGCTATGAGAGAGGGAAGTTGAGGGGCCTTTCTTTAATGGAGTCTTGCAGTTATTTTTTTGAACTTACAAAAAATAAATATTTTTTATCTCCTTCATTTAAAGGAAATAGGCTCAGTTGTATTGCTATTACCCTGGTTTCATACTGAAGGATCCACTTCTGTCTTGTCTGCTAAGAGGAACATCTCAGACAGATGAATCTAATTTTTACAGAAAGTATAAAAAAGCACTGTTAACTATTTCCTTTGCTGCTTCTTACATGTAACTAACTGGAAATCATACCAAAACCACCTAAGCTAAAGAGGACCTTCCTGAAAAAAGGGCAAATTACCACCAGAGGAGAGGCCCTGTACAAAAGGCCATTGACCTCAACTAAGCAGAAAACCCACATTTTGCTGTTCATAAAAAGCAGGCATGGCAAAAAGATCCTCTAAACTGAACTTAAATGTAAATCAACTCAAACAAAAGATCAGTATTAATTACTAAAATAGCAATCTGTATTCCTAACTATGATTTACAAAGAAAAAAGGATGTATGCCTGCTTTTAAAAATACATGGATACAATGTAATATACATTTAATATTAAGAATTATTACACTATTGAATATAGCTTTTGTTTTATTCAATAGCCCATTTTATCCTGTTCATCACCACAATCCTATGAGAAAGCTGGAAGAAAGTGGCATTGCATTATTATTGCAAAATGAAACATCCAATCTATAGAAGGCATTTCTGTTTTGTTTATAAATTTCATATTTGAAACTGCAATCCCAAGTCTCTAGAAACTAAATTCCTCTGCTACCATCAGTTGTGTACATTGCCAGCACTGAAGCAACTCTACAAATTGACCCGTTCAGGTTCGATGATTAGATATAGGTGCACACATCTACAATAAACACTCAGTCATCAGTTTATTGTACTTTTATAGCAAAGAAAGGACAATCAAAATAAAAACTACTTTTGCAGAGATTTGTAACCTGTGTCCTTAATCACTCTTACGGTACAATGGCAGGCAGAGGAAAAAGGCAGGAAACAGTCTGACAACAGTAAGGAATTGTAGATGTACAACTATGCCAGCCCTTCACAAAATAACTGAGAAAAATACAAGAATATTCCTTTAAAAGCACTTTTATAATATTACATTGTACCTCAGAAAGAAAATGGCAAGATGACCAAAAAAACCCAGTGAAAAAGTAATCAGATTGATGACGCCACTATTTTCAAATGCACTACTCCAGAGAGCTAGTTCCACATCCTTAAATCTCTGCTTCAGATGTAAGAAAAAAGTAACTAAATCACAGGTTCTCCCAGGTGAACTCCTTTCCAAAGTATACCAACAAGAATTAAATAGAATTGCATGTTCTGACAAGGCCTTGGTATATCCCCTATCCTCCTGAGAGGTACTAATTAAATAGGGCAATTAGAGGAAAGCAAGTTTAGACTACTAGATCGCTCTGTTTAAACTACCATTGAAGAGATGTTGGTAATTTCTACTGAAATTGAATGCTGTGCTGCTGAATACCCATAATCAGGAAACAATCCTGAATTTAAAAGGTTAGGATTTCTTTTTTTAAAGAAAAAACTCCAACCAACTTAAATGTATCATTAGTGTACCTTTAAATTAATTTCAAATGGTATAATAATTGCATTCTAATATTAGCAACACAAAGAGGACACAGAACACTAAAAATACTAATTAAAAGCAAATCTGAAAAGTATTGGATGTTCAGCTGAAACTACTCTGGCAACCTGTCATCTGTTTCTTATTGGCATCCATCTGAACCTTTTGTTTACAAATTAATGGGTTATATATAAAATACTGATTCTTTTCAAAGTTTTCTGAAATTTTATAGTCTGACAATTATTATGGCACTTGTCAGAGGGATTCTTTCAGACGAAGTTTTCAATATTTCAATTAGGTGGTTGTCCAAAAAAATCTGAGACAATTTGAAATATTGTAAGAATACTCTTACAAACATGAAGCTGGTATTTGTTTATCCAGCCACACAGTTCCGTATACAGTAGTCAGTTCACATTTCATCTGATCAGTTTTGTTTGTTAGAAGATAAAATTTCGGCTCGTTAAGCACAGCACTTTCTGTGTTTGGGAGAAATTAAAATAACTTTATTAACTTTGTCGTGTAAACTACACACATAAGCAACTACTATTGTTACAATACGAAGGCAGGTATAGTAATAAACCCAAAATACTTCAAGAAGTTTCCATTTCAAAGCAATGCAGTGTCCTTGACATAGCAACAGTACCACAACTTCGCTGAATGAGTTGCAATTTGGGCCTTCAGTCAAATCCACATACAGTGGATAAAGAACATAACACAACTGTTCTATAGCACCTACATACAACATCCCAGGCAGAACATATACCAGCATCTCAGTTTTCCTACTCACAGCTGCGTTCCTCCCAGAATTTTGTCTGTGTAGGAACATGGTGAGTTTGAGCAGTTGCTCCGAGAAGCTTACCTGTTCCTACCCAGTAATTCAAACCAAGCCCCGTTGTGCCTGCAATAATCATCTCAATAAAATCCCTGCATTATTATGAAGTCCAATAAATTCATTCTGAAAATTTCTGTCTAAAAGGTTTCCCCTAACCTTCAAAAAGTTTTTGTGTTTTGGTTCATCTTAAGCCCTGCAAGTCAGTATCAGGGGTGAAAACTGCAGTTTTCTTCTTCAGCACACAGCTTTCAGAAATATCTGTTCAGCCCAGCCCCAGTTTTTGACTCTCCTCCAGCACTGTACCCTGTGCCACTAATTAAAGTTGTACATCGACCTCACACTGCCATTTCAGTTTGGCTCTCTGTAACAATGAATTTAGGAGACTGCAATTGATTTCACACGAGAGAAGCCTTGAGAAGCCTTTAGAGCCACCATCTCTAAATACGCCTCGCAGTGAAACCGGCAAACTGTACAGTGTTAATCACCAGATGAAACTGAGAACCTTATGCTCTTTTCTAAAGGAAACTTTGAAAGAACATACTCTGCTTCAAGTTCCCTGCAGTTCTTCAAGTTCCCCGAAGTACTTCACCTTGACATCTAATATACATGAAGTAAGACGGAGTTTCAAACTCAATGATGTAGCAATCATCAAATGCCATGGGTTATTAATCCAATGGGGTTTACGACAGAGGAAAATAACTTACCTGAGGGTAAGAGTCAACTGTTGCTCCTTTGACTTCACCAAGTCTCCCACTCTGAAAGTTGTACAGCCCAGAAAACTCCGCTACAAAACAAGGCAGAAAGAGAAGAGAACACCTCCATCAGGTTGGAGGGTTTCAAAGTTTTAATTGTTACTTTTTCTTTTTGTCTTACACTTGGAAATCTTTCTTTGGTATCTAGAAAAATATTACATTCCAATATACTAGTTTGACACACTATTCAGCATGAATTTTTGATGCCTCTGTAGCATAATTATCATTAAACAGTTAAACTCTGGTTTCACAGAAAGGAATCTCTCTCTTTTTCATTAAGAACAGTCTGACAAGCTGAAAAAATACAGGCTGTAAAATGTACAGCCACAGGAAAATTTTCATTCTGTACAACCATTTGCATTTTGCGTATTCTTCTTACTATATTACTGATTTCTAGATTATGAGAAATGCTAAGTTTTCAGTTTCACCAAAGCTGTTCTTGCTATGGTTTTTCCTCAAGCCTTCGGCTTTACTATCCATGTATTCCAAATATGAATGTACCTGATAAGAAAGTATTTCTACATTGAGTTCAGCACAAGTTTATTAATAGAAATGTTGTATTCCTCTAGTTTATAGCACTGTTTTTAAGTACTTGTTTCTTTTATTTCCATTGTAAGGTGGAGCTATTCATTATAGTATAAGTGGTTCAGAAAAAAGTGCTAGAATGTCTAAAGTTAAATTAAGCTGCACCACTATATAATTTCCTTCTATCAAAATCACTTTCACATATCATCAAGAAAATAGTGAGGAAGGAAAACAAATTAATCTTAGAATCATATAATGATTTGAGTCGAAAAGGACCTTAAAGATAATCCAGTTCCAATCCCCCTGTCATGGGCAGGGACACCTTCCAGTGGATCAGGTTGCTCAAAGGCTTATGCAACCTGGCCTTGAACACCCCCAGGGACAGGGCAGCCATAACGTCTCTGGGCAACCTGTGCCAGTGCTGCTTCTTTCGCTTTTTGGTTATTTTTTATCCTCTGATCACACCCGACTGCACATTGTTCTAAACTTTATTTGGTCAACGTGGCCAACGGTAGTATTCTTGACCTGGGAACAATGGAAAAGACGTAACAGTCTACAGCCACCTTCTTTCAATTTATCTTTCAAATATAAAACTCAATATCACTTGCTCTGAATCAGTTATAATGAGATCACAAGATTATGTTGAATTTTTGCAAGAAAATGTAAGTAGTATAAAAAGGTTGGTTTTATTACATTACACTATTTTTACTCTACTGTAGGAATGGCAAAGTAGAATTCCAGGGCAAAATATACATGCTCTTGGATATACAAACTCATGAAGAATCAAGTTGCTCTGAGTCAACACAGGCTGCACACAGAGAGCAACTTTCCCCTTCAGGGAAAAAGAGAAGATAATTTGTTGCTACTGAGAAGCCTAAGTTCCTCTGGTAAAAAAGCCCTGCAGCCTGCTTTCTTTCAGGAAGGCCAGCTGGATATGGAGTATTTGAATTCTAACAACAAAGCACTACACTAAGATACGTTTTCTTGCATATGAAATGTACAGTTCAAATCAAAGCTCTCCATTTAGGTAAGCACCAACTCTGGTCTCCAGTCTCGTAAACTAAGTCATCAGTTACAGCCCATACCTATCAATGACATAGGCTTAGATTTCCTGTGCTTTGGTTGGCAGTCAAGCAGCAAAGGAAAACAGACACAAGCAGAAAGCCTAGGGAAGGCTGAGAAAATGGTGGATTTGGGAAGTGCTAAACAGGAAAAAGGCCTATATATATATAGGATTACTGCAGCTGTACAAGCAACCCTTGGAACCATAAAATGGTTTGGGTTGAAAGGGACCTTAAAGACCATCCATTTCCAACTCCCCTAGTGGAAGGGACAACTTCCACTAGACTGGGTTGCTCAAAGCCCCATCCAACCCAGCCTTGAACACTTCCTCGGAGGGGGCATCTACACTTCTCCAGGCAACCTGTGCCAGTGCCTCACCGCCCATCATAGTGTAGAAATTCTTCATTACATCTAATCCAAATGTACCCTCTTTCAATTTAAAGCCATTACCCCTTCTCCTATGACTACATTCCCTTGTAAAAAGCTTTCTTTCAGGTCCCTTTTAAATACTGGAAGGGCACTAGAAGGTGTCCCCAGAGCCTTCTCTTCTCCAGGCTGAACAACCCCAACTCTCTCAGCCTGTCCTCATAGCAGAGGTGCTCCAGCCTTCCGATCATTTTTTTTTTTGGCCCTCCTCTGGAGCTGCTCCCAACAGGTCAATGTCCTTTTTATGCTGGGGGCTCCAGAGCTGAACACAGTACTCTAGGTGGGAACTCAGAAGAGCAGAGGGGCAGAATCACTACCCTCAACCTGATAGTCACATTTCTTTTGATGCAGCCCAGGATATGGTTGGCTTTCTGGGCTGCAAGCGCACATTGCTGGCTCACGTTGAGCTTCTCATCAAGCAACAGCCACAGTCCTTCTCCTCAGAGCTGCCCTCAATCCATCCTCTGCCCCATCTGTATTTGTACTTGAGATTGCCCCGAACTAGTTGCAGAACCTTGCACTTGGTGGTGTTGACCTTCCTGAGTTTATATGGACCCACCTCTCAAGTCTGTTAAGGTCCCTTCAGAAGGCATCCCTTCACTTCAGTGTGTTGACTAGACCACACACTTTGGTGCCATCAGCAGACTTGCTGAGGGTGCACCATCCACGTCTTTGACAAAGACGCTAAACAGCGCCAGTCCCAGTACAGATCCCTAAGGAACACCCCTCATCACTGGTCTCCACTTTGAGATCAAGCTGTTGAGCACAACTCTGAGCAGTCACAACTCATCCAGTCAATTCCTTATCCAGGAAGTGATCCATCCATCAAATCCATGTCTTTCCAATTTAGAGAGAAGGATGTCATGTGGGACAGTATCAAACGCTTTGCACAAGTCCAGGTAGATGACATCAATTCCTATTCCTTTACTGAACAACACTCTAATCCCGTCATACAAGACACCAAATTTGTAAGGCACGGTTTACGCTCAGAGAAGCCATGTTGGCAGTAACCAATCATTTTCCATGCGCCTTAGCATAGTTTCCAGGAAGATCTACTCTATTATCTTGCTGGGCACAGAGGTGATTGGTTCCCAGGTCTTCCTTTTCCCCCTTTTTTCTTTCCTTTTTTCCCCTTTTTTTTCCTCTTTTACAGCCAGTGAGGACTTCACCAGACTGCCAAGACTTCTCAGATATGATGCATAGTGGCTTAGCAACTTCATCTGCCAGTTCCCTCAGATTATGGTTAGTTCTCACTGTCAAAGTGAAACATGCATTTTTACAGGAATTATGTCCAGGTGTGACACAGAGTGATGCACAGCCCTGCTAGAGTGAACACACAGGTAGTTCTGTCTTCCTTTAGATGAGTCAACACGAAAGGGTTTCTGCACTAAAACTCTGTGGTGGCACGGTTAGCTCAGATTAGTTATCTTCTTACAAGAGCATATCCTTCTTAGCACATTAAGAACACATTTTGCAGCACAATGTCTATCTCGTAGCCTTTACTCTGGTGTTTGATGGTATTCGAGTGCTTGTATTTGCAGTCTTACCATTTGAAAAGAGGAAGAGGGATATTTGAAATGAAGCTGTTATAGGTTGGGTCACTTGGGGCAACTTCCTGCAGTACAATGGAATCAATTTAAGAACATCAAGTCGGAATCCTCATGGTCAAGGCAATTACACTGCTCTCCCATCCCACATAGGAGCTTTGGCCATTGTACCGACTAACCACCTGCAAATGCCATATCTAGATCTCCAGGGTCATGAAATCAAAGGTGAATAATTTCATGGGGTTAGAATATTCTACTTATTTGTCTGTTTCATATTTTTATGCTCATTGAGAATAAAATTTTCTTTGATGATGCAATTATGAGTTATTTGCAAAATTAAATAAAATTGTAAATGATCCCCTGACCCAAATGAAGAGAGTTATGCTGATGTTTAAAGGGTCTAACTTCAAGCAATGCTGGAGAATACATTTGCCATGTTGATTCAGATACAAATATTCTACCCTGGGGCCTGAACTGGCAGTCTACAAACTAATCTAACTTTGCACACATGACTTGGAGAGGCTTGAAAAGTATGTTTTAAACATAACTGCTTCTGTAAAGCTAATTATAGAGTAATGTTCCTCAGTAATTTCGCTAGTGGGTACTTACAATTATAAATCCTATGATATGTGCCTTGAGTAGTTTGATGAATAATCTCAGCGAGCCAAACAGAAAAGTCTGTAACTATACAAAAAGCTGAAACACATTGATTATTTCGCCAAGTCACAGATTTTTCAAACTTGAGCTAAAGTCCTGGAAACTATGCCAAGGAAGCCCCGGTAATGCAGGAAAGTCAGAATCTTACGCTAAAATAACTGGATTTTTCAATTTTTAAGTGATTGCAGACATAGGTCTGATATTTGCACCAGATGGTGTTAGATCTTTCAGTCAGCTCTAGCGGGACCAACATTTCCAACTCCCATGAAATGCCCAGACTGTCTATGAGGTTCTAGACTTCCCAGAGCCTGAAACGATACCCCAATACCTTTGCCAAAAATTCTACAGACCTACACAGGAAAATAAGTCTTCCATATGTCACCAGTGTAATTTCTTAAAATGAATGAAAAAGCAGCTCTACGGCAGAATTCTCTGCATGTGAAAACCAGAAGGCAACAGGCCAGGCTCATCGAGGTAATGTGATTCTAAGCTCTCAGTGTCATCCAGATTGCTTGTATTGCAGTAGCAGAGAGTCTAGATAGTTGTGCCTGCCTCAAGATAATTTCAGGTGAAAGATTTTCAAGAAATGTGTGAATGGAATTACAACAATCACTAAGACTACTACTGTCATGCCTTGATTATTTTTTTATTTAACCCAACTGCTATTAAAATAGCTTGCCAGCTCCTGTTTAGCAGTTAGGCAGCACACCATTTCTCTTCACTGGGTGTCTCTGGCTGCTGATTAGGTAAAAAAAACCTGACTATTAAAAAAAATATTGCTTACTCCAACATCTGCTCTTGGCTCCTTGTGATCAGGAAGGACACTGGTGCGAACCTGAGAGGAAGAAGAAGAAAAAAATGAAGGTAAATGAAACATTACTTCTTTGGTTTTACGTTCCAAAAAGAATGAGAGAAGTGCTCATGCATTTCTTTTTTTCATAGTAATAGTAAGATCAGTTGTTCTCCGAGTATAACCCGGTGATCAGGCTCAGTCTGCATGGGTTTAGGAAAGGCAGGTCCTGCTTAACCAACCTGATCTTTTTCTATGACAAGGTGACCCACTTAGTGGATGCAGGAAAGCCTGTGGATGTTGTCTACCTACATTTTAGTAAAACCTTTGACACCATTTCCCACAGCATTCTCCTGGAAAAACCGGTTGCTTGTGGCTTGGACAGGTATACTTTTTATTGGGTAAAAAGCTAGGTGGATGTCCAGGTCTAGAGGCTTCTGGTGAAGAGAGTTAAATCCATTTGGTGGCTGGTTTATAAGTGGCGTTCACCAGGGCTCAATGTTGCAGCCAGTTCTGTTTAATAATTTTATCAAGGATCTGGATGAGGGGATCGAGCACACCTTAGTTAGTTTGCAGCAGGAGTGTTAATCTCCTGGAGGGAAGGAAAGCTCTAAGAGGGATCTGCACAGGCTGAGGGGTCCAACAAGGCCAAGTGCCGAGTCCCACACTTCGGGCACAACCCCATGCAGCGTTACAGGCGTGGGGAAGAGTGGCTGGAGAGCTGTCTGGAGAAGGACCTGGGGTAGTTGGTTGACGAGCAGATGAACATGAACCAGCAGTGGCCCAGGTGGCCAAGAGGGCCAACGGCATCCTGGCTTGTATGAGAAACAGTGTGGCCAGCAGGACAGGGCAGCGATGGTGCCCCTGTACTCGGCACTAGTGAGGCTGCACCATCAGTACTGAGTTCAGTTCTGGGCCCCTCGCTACTAAGAAGGACATTGAGGTGTTGGAGCCTATCCGGAGGAGGGCAACAAAGCTGGTGAAGGGTCTGGAGCACAAGTCTTATGAGGAGCAGCTGAGGCAACTGGGGTTGTTTAGCCTGGAGAAAAGGAGACTGAAGGGAGACCTTGTCACTCTCTACAACTACCTGAATGTAGGTTGTGGTGATGCAGGTGTTGGTCTCTTCTCTAATGCAATCAGACCTTGTTCAAGAGGAAACGGTCTCAAGTTGTGCCAGGGGAGCTTTAGATTGAATATTAGGAAATATTAACTGACTGAAAGGCTTGTCAAGCACTGGAACAGGTTACCCAGGAAAGTGGCTGAGTCACCATCCCTAGAGGTATTTAAAAGATGTGTAGATGTGATATTCAGGGACATGGTGCAGTGGTGGACTTGGCAGTGCTAGGTTTACGGTTGGACTTGATGATCTGAAAGGTCTTTTCCAACCTAAACGATTCTGTGATTCTACTTCTTGGAGATAATTTTAAAGGGAGATATATGTATATATAATTTCATAATAATTTAAGCACAATATCTTCTGTTTCCTTTGGAGAGAGTCTCTCACCACTACTCACTTATCATTCTGAACTTTCCTGATTCTCTAGTGGGAGAAAGGCTGTGCTCAGTTGTTCTTTTCCTAAAATCAGACTCTCTGACTCTAACTTGAATGCCAGAACTTTTCATCTGCAGTTGATACCTAGAATCAAAATTTCCAACCACAAATGAAAGAATACAGTACACCAAAAAGCATTTTCTCCAAGTAAGTGCTTGCCTTTAAAAGCTGGTCTGCAACAGACATCCTGATCCCCAGTCGCACACAACGTACAGCCCTGTCTCATCCCACCACTTCCTGAGCGTCTTTGAGGTGGCCGATATTTGTAGGTATTCATAGAAGGAGAATCCCTGTATTCTCCTTGACACAGACCTTAATTTTCTGCATGGTGGATCTGCCGTTTCTATCACAATAAAAATATAGTAGAACCTGACTTCCTCTTACTTCTGCATTTTCCAAAATACGGTACAGGTTTTGGGGGGGTGAGTTTAGTGTGTATTTAATTTCATTATTGAATGTTGGTTGAGAACGGGACACTGATTAAACAATAAAAATGAGATAAAAGAAATATAAGAAAACACCTTTGTAACAGCCCTCTAGCATGGTCTGCCCGAGCCAAAACAATGTTCTGCATTAGCTTTCTGGTAAAAGGATGCCAGCTTCAGCAACACACAAGGGAGACATGTACTGAGCATTCACATCTGTTCGATTACCTAGCCTAAATACAGATATACATTTACATCGCAGCCCCCCAAGGACAAATTTTTGGCTTCATTTCAAAGTAAAACTCAAACTCATTTGGCAAATCTGTCAGCAAAAGACTCATTTTGCCCCATGCTCTCAAATATGACCCTCAATTCTTTTATTCTACCTGAAACTTACTATACAAAAAAGAAAACCCAACTTTAAAATAAAGATAATTTTACTTTCCTGTTTGTTATCCTAAATACATGTTAGAAAGAGGCAGTCAAAAAATCTATCACAAAGACACGACAAAGTAGAAATATAGCTTTTCTCAGGGAGCTCCTATCCGTTGATTCTTTAAGTGAGAACAACTTTTTTTTTCCCACAAAAGCCTGAAGACAGTGAAGAAATGTTATAATAATTTAATGAGGGAAGCATACTTTAGAAATCTGTGGCAGTACTAATTTGGACATAATTTTATATTTGGAATTTTCCCATTAATATAAGATTAGCAGCTCCGCGGCATTCGGCTTTCTACAGAACACCAGTACAAAATTATCAACACAAACCTCATATCTAAAATTTAACTGTAAATACTTCAAGTCAGAAATAAAAATAAAATTACTGATATTTCCGTGTTGGTAATACCTGTCTTACGCTTTTGGGGACTGGAGAAACATGGGAAACAACTTACAGCAGGTATGTTTCTTAAAAGAAAGAAAGGTATCAATGCCAGGTCAACAATTCTATGCCATTTTAAGATTCTAAAAAGCTGTTCTATACGTTAACTTTAAACAGGTAACATCTGTGCCAACATAGAAGTGAGGTATTTCCATTTGGTAATCATTATACATACAAGAACACAAACAAATAATTTAACCATTAACCTTCCTCTTCATCACTGATTTATAGGAAGATGCATTTGTAACCTAAAGCAGTTTAGCAAGCATTTTAAAACATGTATAATTGGGTTTGCATGATACTAAGGCGTGTTTGAAAGCAAGAGGAAGCCCAAGTATCTTTAATGCTTAATGAAATCAATGGAATCAAACATACATTTAGAATCATAGAATATTCATTTCTTCTTTTGCTGGATAAAGTCTCAGTTCAGGAGAGCTTAAATCTGTTTCTTCTGACCCAGCAGAGAAGTGGAAAGGGATGTCAAAACCTGATGAACTTATACTACAACACTTTCATATAACAAAAACACATTTGTAATTACAAATAGAGTTAAATAAGGAAAAAATTCTGATGCTCATTTGCAATTCCAAGCTCAAATTCATTAGTGTCATGATGAAAGGAGTAGAAGTATCCATAAACTTCAGTTTTCAGTTCTAAAATACTTTTTGGTTAGCTATATGGCTTTTTTTATTTGTTCGCTTGTTTGCTTCCTTTGAGTTTAATCACTTTATAACCAGTAGTCATACAGTGAAATGTACATAAACACTGTGTTTGTTGGGACTGGCATTAAATTGTGCCTCTCTTTTCTCTGAAATACATTCCTTTTAAAAGGAAACTGCACTTTTTCATCCAAGTATGTACATTTATTTCTTTAGAAACTGTTTTAACATATTCATTAAAACAAGAAGTTGTATACGTGTATGTAAATACATAAATGGGACCTATAGCCCGGTCCTTTTCATGTTATCTATTGGCTGAGTTCTTAAACTCTCAGAACAGTACAATTATCAAAGTCCCATTATGAGATATCTACCTAGGCCCAGGCAAGGATCACTGCAAATACAAACAGTTCACAACGAATTATAAAACATAAGAAAAAACTTGGCTGTAGTTCCAATCCACAAAATTAAAGAGAAAAGAGAAATACAAAGGATCTAAGACAGCAAATATTCTCCCACTATATCACCTGATTAAACAAACTGCTATAGTTTTTAAAAACCTTGTCATAAACCAACTTTTCCGTAACAGCCCCAATAATATTGTAAAACAAGTACAAAAGAGGAATACAAACAGAAGGGCAGATTTCAAACTTAAACATCCATTATTCTGCTGGAATTTCAGTTTTCTCATTATTTGCCTTAGGTTTTCCCAAGCAAAATGCAAACATCTGAACAGTGAGTTTATTTAGAATTGGGGCAGTACTGAACTTCCCTGGAATAACACACATTATAAACTTAGCGTCCCATGCAAGAGGTGTATGAAAAAATAAAAAAGAGCAAGCAAGAGAAGCTTGTAACCTAGGCCAAATGCAAAATGTTTATGACAAGTATTCATTCCAGTGATTCGGTTTTAGAAAAATATAGGTATCCTGTCTACACCACAGCTTGTCCCACCAGGAAGAACAAAGGAAAATAGCGTGGCTACTCATGATAAATTTTGTTTTCCTTAAATCTCATCTAGACTAATATACGAGTAGCTATTCTGTTACTTTCTAGAGCATTTATCACACACCTATCGAAGTGTCAAATTCCTCTCAGCATAAATGCTAAATTCATCTTTAATTAACTGTCCATTAGTATAAAGCAGCTTTATGTAATTAAAAAGAACATTTCTTTCAGTCATTCATGGAAGTCTAAGCCACATGCACACACAACTGTCAAAGCTCAGGAGTCTGAATCATTATCATTGTTGATACTTTTGTGCCTGCCCTTAATTAAAGCCTTTGCATTTCAGTTTATGATCAAAGGCCATGTCCAAAATGCATTTAAGTTTTGCAAAGAAATAACGCTAGATCTTTTTCTCATTTACTCTAAATTTACCTCATCAAATCACCACTAGCTTCTCCGTACTTATTGCTGTTGGTTACTCAAAACCACTATTCTGTCAGTAGTTACATGTTCCCAGCATCTCACAAAAAACTGGTACACACCACATCAGGCACAGTATAGGATAAGAGAGACTACTGAAAGTAGTCCCTGAAAAATTGACTACATAATTGACTAAATTCAATACAGCACCTTCCGCGAAGGCATTCACCATGTCACTCCCTTAGTATAACTCTGGCAGAGGTATAAAACACAACACATGCAAACAATTTTGCCTTTACGTTACCTGGAGGTGCTCTGGGACAGTGATGATCTGCACCTTCCTTTCCCCTATAGGCTCTTTTGCACAGAAAGTGAGCACTGAACTCTGGCACCACAACCAAAACAGATCCAGAGACATCTGCTATGGACAGTCAGTCCCCATCGCCACCACCACCACCGCCTGCCTGACAGCCATGCAGCACCACCCATCACAGCTGAGGAGTGACTGGATCTCTTGTAACTTTTCAGGCGAAGAAGTTGTAGCTTCATGTTTATGTGCCGGGTGAGCTGAAATTGCTGAAATTGTTACTAGGTTCTGCAACAATATTGATCAGCTTCTACAGGACAGATTCCATTCCAGTATATGCAGCAAATTCATTTTTAAAAGATATTGAGACACTGTGCATTTCCCAGCTATTTATTTCCATCATATAGATTAACAATTTGCTAAATAGTTCAATCAACATAGTGTAGTCAGCAAAGTACAACATTTCCATCAATATTTTGTTGGATACCTGCTCACTGTATGGAGGACAATGCAAATACAGTCAGTTTCCAACCTTTAATGCAAAATTATTTCTAAGAATCTACATAAAGGAAAAAAAGAAAATATTTTCCCAATAGGCATCCACGTGGTATTGCAGGGTATACAGTTCCAACGGAAAAGTTGCTATGCAGAGACACTACACTAACAAATGTTAAATTAAAGATGAAAATAAGTAAGAGGAACATATATCAACTCTAATGTCATGCTTTTGTGGTGGTAGAATATGTTTCTTGTATATTACTGAAATATAAAATAAAAAATATAAAATATTTTATATATATTTCCCAACTATCTATAGTAGGGAAAGCTGGAATTCCCCTATTATACAGGTGCCCCTATTACTTGCTGTACACCAAGTGACAGGTACAGCTGTTTAACTATCTTGAACAGTCAAATAGAACGGCAGGCATATCTACACATGGCTGAATACTTTTTTAAGGCAGTGTTTTACTGTGACTTTCTTGCAGAGAGTGGAGTGAGAATCATTCATTTGTGCAGCACCGACACAATGTACTACCTCCAAGCATACTTTTCAAGAAACAGGATGAGGATAATGATAACAGAAAACCAAAACTTAGTCTCTAAGAATCAACATAAACTGCTTTTCTTTCCAGCTTCTCTACAACTGAATATGTTTCTTCTTTGTGCGGATGCGTGGTACAAGACAAGCATTAAGACATACCCCTAAGCAAAGACTGAGGTTAACAGAATTTAACAGTTTATGTAGGTGCATAATTAGGTGTAGGAATAAGGAGTAGAAAACCACAAAATTCTTGAGCATTTGATTACAAACAGAGTTTTGTTTGTTTATTTTTAGAGCTTAGGCATATGATCAGAATGGCCTTCAAAAAACTCCACAGTTTGCAAATAACAGATTACTTAGGGACTCTCTCTGTATTAAGCGCATCACAAAATAACACGCCACCTCTGCAACACCCAAATGGAACCTGAAATAGACCTAGTGACAGAAAAAACATATACATTATGAATGCTTTGGGACGTGCTACAGAAAGATGGACCAGATCCACCAATTTAGCGTAATTGCCCACCACACCAGAGATGTACTACCTTGCTCTTCGCCTCTACACAAAATGATACCATTCATATCCATACAACGGCACACTGTAGCTCAGATACCAGACAATTATTACAGCTTGGGCACAGGGCCCGACTCAGCATGGCTCACAGCTTCAGCTGTTGACAGTCACTCAACATGACTAAGAACACACTGTACTAAAGATGTGCGAGGAGGGAAAAAAGGAAGCTCCCATTTACAGACTTGCCTGCACAAAATTCCAAGATCACACACACTGCTTCTTCCCCAGTATGCTCCAAAAAACTGAAATACACAAAGCTAAAAATCACATCTGAAACAGTTATAACAACCTCCCTACATCTGGGTCTATTCTCTTCCACAGCTATTCATGATAAATAATTAATCCTTGGAACGCAAAGTCTCGAGTTTGATTTATCTCAGAGTCAACATAAGTATGAAAAAGCTGTCAAATCTATCCATATAAATCTAAATAAGTTTTAATATGTTTTCAGTGTATGCAATGAAAAATGAAAGGAAGAAACTGTTTATTTACCTTGTTACTGTAGTGCACAGTATGAGCACTAGATTCCATTTTTAACCTATTTGAAACAGCTAATTTTTTTTGCATTAAAAATATCTGTCAACTGTAAGGTTATAAGAGAGAATGAAAGTTACAAAGAAAAATGGTCTTTATAAATTAGAGATAATTAATATTTGAGTCTTAGCATCATTAAAATAGATGCTCTTCTGTTACTAGGAATTAATTTGCTCTTTATTGAAACTTGAGGTACAGATACTCTGCCAGTATCAGTTGCTGCAGTACATTGCTTTTCAGTGAGGAGAAAAAAAGCCATATATTGCTGCACCCTGTTAACCCTCAGCTAAGAGTGAACACAGAACTACACAGCAAAGCATTCTTGTTTTGCATGATGAGAATTTTTGCTCCTCTTGTAAACAGCTGTTAGTAAAATATAACCTGTAGTTTCAGTACACACAGTTTGCACCCATGAAGAAACACCTACCCGGTTCAAGCATTGCAGGGTCCGAAACACTATCTCTTTTTTAAGAGATCAAATTACTGGAATCATTATAATGACCACTGGTAGCAAAATAATGACATACAGGCTTTTGCCTCCATCTCTAGCTTCTTTTGAACAAAGCCCAACCATGTGAAGAAACCCTCTACAGTCTTATAAAAGTTCTGAATATTCTAGGCATTTCCTCAGTTATAATTTTTATATAATATAACATTATGTTTGAAGTCCTTAGTCCGTACAATCAGCCAGTAAGCCGGACGCTTCTTTCCCAGTGACAATTTCCAGGAATCACCCCTCTGAAGTTTGTTGTACACAGGAAATAATCCATAAAATCTGAAGAGTAAAAACCCCCTTCAAAGCACTTGCGATACCTGCTCTTCCCTGCTTGCTTTCACAAGGGAAGTAGGGAAGAGCAGGGAAGGCAGATTCTAGCTTCTGTCAGCAAGCTACTGATGGAACATTCCTCATTTTTTTTGACTACTCATTTATATGGGCCATCCAACACTTGCTCAAGTCTGAATACTTCAGGCCTGTTATTACAATTCCACTACCTAAAGATCACTGAGACAGACTCCACAATCCAAAAAAAGAAGCAGCAGTGAACTGCAGCCAGGGAAACCCAGATGTTATGACAAATTAAATCCCAAAGATCAGTCCAGAATTATTAAGAACATAAGATGTAGAACTACACACTTCTTTTTCTGCACCCCACTCACCCCTTCATCTAGCTGTGTAGATCGGCAATTTCTCACGTCTGTCACTGAGCATATTGCTCCCCTCAAGCAGCAGACTGTAACCCAAGTGTTTCAGGAAAAAATGCCTTCCTAGAAAGGAAGCATTCAGGGCTGCTCACAGTGCCTGAGGCAGCTGGACAGGAAAAAAAAAAGTCTCATTTCCATATGAGTATCAGAGAACCTGTGCCAAAAAATCATGCTGGAGAAGCCAAGGAAAGAACATCTACTCTAACCACTTATTTCAGGGGACATTTGAAAGAATATAAGCCAAGGCTGGTGAAAAGCACCTATAGTTGTCTGACTAACAGCCAGTCACTACAGTCTCACTTCGTCTGATCCATCCAGCAGTATTTTCCTTAATTTATGCATAATATACTGATGAGCTCAATAGCAATACAAAATTACTAGAACACAAACTTCTGCATCAAAAATTGAGTAAAAATTGCATTATGACTCCGAACTTCCTGACAAAATGAAATTAAGTCCCATTTTTTTCTTTACTGAATAACCAGTCTATTTGAGTATGCTAAAATCTGCATTTTATAATTTGTATCTATTGCCATAAAAATCACATTAAGTTCTTCAGAAATCTTACTATAAATTAAACATGACATCTTCTACACTGATGAGGCAGTCACTTACAAGACACAAAGTCTACATTTGCATTTAGTATAGGTATTACCAACACTCTCAGCTCCTCCACAGACTGCAATGTTTACTCAAATGGCAGAAAATTATTCCCACATTAAACCCAGACAAAAATCTTGTTGCCTTAAACAAGTCCATATTTTCCAATACTTTACACAAAATCTCCCTCAGTTTTCTGATCCACGGGAGCCGCTGAAAAGAACAACTCAGAATTTAAAACCCTATGCAGCTGGAATAGTCATGTTACCAGTGCCCAGCCACCACCCAAGTTCCCTCTAGAAGTTGATATTATCCCTCTGCCAACATCTGAATGTATTGCCTGCTGGAAGCCTTAAGATCAGTATTTTGAGTGAGTTATTTTTATGTGAGGTACAGAGCAAACCATCAGCTCTCACAGAAGCAAGTATTTGTCGTAGGATTACCCAGAATAAAGTTAAAGATTTTATTCCACACACACACCTTGTTTTAAGGTAATTTTTTTTAAATTTAAAAACTCGTTTTTAAGTGATCGCTTTGGAGCAATTCAGCTCAGCTAGTCTGTCTTGACCGTCTTCATTTCCCACTGAGTGTCTTCCTCAGGGAATTCCAGCAGTGGATTTTCCCTGCAGTTACTGCTACATGCAGCTGCGGCAGGAGCACCACCAGAAAGAACTTTTGTGAAGAATTAAAATGAAACCCATTTCTCTAAATTCTATACCCTGTTTACAAACAGTACCCATCCATCAGTATTCCAGACATCCATGGGAGACATTGAGAGAAGCATATGAAAGAATATGCGTAGAGAACACATTTCCTGACTATCCCCTTCCCCTCAAAAGCTGTAATAAAAGCTTGGAAAGCAATCAAGAGCCAGATATTTTAATAAAAAGAAGTGTTAGCAACACAGGGCTGTAAGAATCTCCAGATCATTTGTTTTCACATATTACTGTCACAGACACCATATAATAAAACCCTTTTCACATGTTTTTGAACTACACCTTGAAATCACATGGATTTCTTCTCCCACCCCTCTGACTGGAAAATCATTCCAAAAAATGATTGCTATAATAGTTCAGAATCATCTTCTAATTTGCAGCTCAGCATTATTCATGGAGAGTTTATACTCGTGCTCTTGTGCCAACACAGTCTATTAGCTAAGTTATTTTCTGTTCCTTTTACTGTTGTCCTGATGTATTCACAAGAATGCCCTCTCATACTTCATTTTGTCAGGATAATAAGCCAAGCTTTTCCAATAGACTGTCATACAATATGGTCTCCATTCCCTATCTGTTCCATTACTAATTCACCTTTCTTGAACCTGAATGATCACATTACTGATGACTTTCCAGGAAAAGCCAAACTTGTATATATTGAATGTAGTTCCCTGGATTCATCTAGGAATTCTTTTTGCCTCTCCCCGCTGCATTAGATCTACTCCTCAGTTACATTTTGACCAACTAATCTATCTGTGTTGTCCTTCACGGAATTTCTTTCCGATGTATAAAGCCCTAGTTTATCCAAAAAGATGACATTAGTAGAAAATACAGGGTCTTGTACTTGGAGATTACTGTTTTTCACCCCATTTCTATTTTTTCAGACTGAGTGCCTTGAAGCAGCTCTATGGGTAAAGAATTCCCTTGGCTGGCACCCTTTTTCCCTCAGGAGGTAGGGAGCTTTCTGCACACACCCAATTGTTCTCTAATAAGTGAAAACCTGAAGGACTCAAATCTTATTTTCCTTGCTTTTCTAGAAATATATGTATCAATAAGGGGTTTTCTTTTGTTCTTATGACATCTTTCGATAATGTTTAAAAAAACAGTGAAGGCTATAGTCTGGTGGTAGTATTACCTAACGGATGGTGATGCACTTCTGGTGTGGGGTACACTGGGTAAAATTGCTCATCAGATTTACTATGGTAGAAATAAATATAGGTCAGACAGATGAGAGGGAGTGCACAATCTTTTTTCAGGCTTGCTGTGAGCTCTATTCTCTTTGCTTAGTAGACAGGCTCTATCTATTAATAAAAATGCATTTTCACAAGCTTATAGCTGTACTTCCCTAGATAATGGCCCTTCCAACCTGCAGAACTGCAGTATTATCATGAGAATGACTATTGTGTTCAGAACTCCCACATGCTTCATCCGCAGTGGTAACAATCCATGCTTGAGGGAGGCGAGGAATTTTTTCACAGGAACCTCTGGAAGCTCCTGGGAAAATAAACATTCCCGAACAGCCAAACATAAACATTCCCAACTATCCAAATATAAACATTTCCAAAACTATCTGCAAAGAACAGATGTATAAATTAATTTTTTCATTTAAGAATGTTCTTGGGCTAAAACAGCTTGACCTGCATAACCAGAATAAAGTTCTTAAGTACTAACGTAAACAAGTAACTGACTTGTCAGCCATCTCTAAACAAACCAGCAGTCTTTGATAGTGCTCTAACCTTGCACAAACCCCTTTCTTTTCTGAGATGAGAAATGAAAGGTTTTTTTTTTATTTATTTATTACATAAATTCACTGCTGACTTCGGAAGAGATTTCAAGATAGACATCTCAGCTCTCTCACGATATAAACTAGTTTCTGCTTTAAAGGCAAGCAGTAGGTATCACTGGAAGCAGGTATCACCATGGGCTTATTTTACTCTGCAGCAACCTAAACACAGTTTTGTACCTAAAAGACAAGGTAAAAAGCAGACATTGCATAGTTCCTCTACTTCTCAATACAAAGTTGTAATAGAGACACTTCTATTTTAAGAGTATTTCATTGTTTTAACCATGCAATTATACTTGTAGTCACTTCCATATAAAATGCACGTGATTTCTATTTTTTTCCTCTTCTATAAGCGTGATCAAGCTCCTGCAGAGCTCTTAGTTTAAACCAAATAAGCTATGAGTATCCTACTTTCAGACTGATGAGTAGGGTCAGCAAAATTGATAGTCATGGCTGCCTGTGTTATGTAATTAAATTCCGATTCTAATGAATAACAAAGAACAAATAAAGACATCAGTTGAATATTTTGAAGTAATTATTTGTTTCTTTCAGAATTTATATACTGATGATGCAAAAAAGATCCTAAGGCTCGGAGTAAAAGCCAAATATGTTTAAATGTCTTCATTACTTAAAAAAATAAAATAGATTAGCTTTTCTAAAACTGAAAAGTGGTAATCTTCTGGGATGGTTTCAATCATGCTTTAATCAGAAAATAAGCTGAAATACTAGGAACAGTATTCTTAGCAAGATGTTTAGGTCTGAAATTTGGCCACGCTTCTATTTCTAGAAGTCAGTTATAGACTCTTTCTTGCTTTTATCTTGCAACTTCTTACTTGGAAATCCAGCAAGATAATGTTTTTTGGGAAAAATAGTATCTGTCATTAGACAAGCTGATATGAGATGGAAAGAAAAGGACTTTTTTGGGCACATGAAGTCTCCTTCAAGAACTCAAGGAAGTCTGTGCTCCTGAAAACTTGTTTCCTCCATCATAACTGCTTATCTAACAAAGGGCTATCAACTCCTATAAACCCTTAGACCAGCCCAAACTGCCAGAAGTTACATAAGAAAACAGACACTCCTTCTGTGATCTTTTCTGATGTTTCAAAGCAAAACCACCTCCGCTCTAGCCCACGAGGCATATTTTCTCTGCCATATCCAAACATCAGCCACAACACTACAGCTTATTAAATGACGTTGTCACAACCAGGAGACAGGAAAGTTACAGCACAGACTGCCGCGACAGCTTCCTCTCTTTCATATTTTACACACTGCTCTTTCAATTCTCACAAAAAGTATAATTTTTCACTACCACTTCCTTTGTTGTTTCCAACAGTGCCCTGCTAAGATGACAGCGCTTGCTTACTACTGCTTTACTTCCTCAGCAAATGACATGAAATATTTGTAAGATGCAGAGATTTAAAGTCAGCACCATATCTCAGGATACATACAAACTGACACCAGGAATGGGAATTGGAAATTCCAAAAAGAAACATATTTCAATGCCACTGAACAGAAGGTCCAGTTTTTTTAAAACCCTCTGTCAGTAAACACCCTTAGCCATCTTTCTACCCAAAGCAGTCAACTTATTTAAAGTTGAGTTGGTTTGAGAAGGTGTATGATATTCTATTTAATTTAGGTCCAGGTCTAAGTAAACTAGCTTATGGAAGATACCCGCATTTTACACCATTAAAAGGTCTCAGAAAGATAAAAACTAATATCAAAAATTCACTAGAAAGTGATCATATAATAAGAGCAGAGGATAAAAAAAAGCATACGCACATTTTAGAAGGAATGATTTTGTGTCATGTAGATTAGATGACACAAATTTGATTTCTGTCTAAATAAATCAAGGGAACAGATACATCTTGCTATAGATGATGTAAATTTGTATAACTTTTAGTGGCTGACTAGAGACACTGCAACGTCTTCAGAAGGACTTTCAAAACCAAGTTGAAGATTCTATTTACTTAATTAACAGCACGTGGGCTACACTTCCAAAAATGTATCACTAGCTTTACATATCAAAATAATCTTAATTCATCACCTTCACAAGAATGGTACAAGTTACACTAAACACAGGTAAGACAGTAAAGCTCAGCAAATACAGGGTTCAGCACAGCAAACTGGTGTTCATTTTCTCTTTACCCAAGTAGAGAGCAGCCTTCAGTTTCTCCTCACTCTTTCCCCCAACGCTCAGTAGAATCTTTTCCTCTGACACAGGGAATAATTATTTATAAAAGTATTTTAATACAAGATGACTTATATGAACAGCAGTTATGCATGTAAAAATATGGCAATCTCTTCATCTTGAGGACAGGCTGCAATACACTTCCCCGAATTGCACAGCATCCTATATGCTGACTGGAGATGGTGGTAATTTTAGAAAATTGATGTTTAGAGGTTTTCCCTTCCCCAACTCACAGCTGAAAGTGAAAAAGATACATGCAACAAAGAACAGCTTGCCTGTGAAATACTGTTGTATTCATACAGCATCTTCGAACTCTATAATAAATTCTGTATAAATTATTAGACCCTCTGCATCCAACGTGATTGTTATAGTAGTTGCCTGAACTCAGCAATCTTGCAGATGGGCCCTTTAAACAAAAAATTAGAAGCAAGACAAAATCCCACTTGATAAAATGCATGAATCTTTCTCTAATTTTAGCAAGCATTTCAAGACATGAACTAATTTAGCATCAAAGTCAAGCTTCATGTGCCTAGTTTTTTAATAAAGCCCATGCAATTTCCCATGTAAAAAAGCCTCATCCAACAGCTGGATTGTACCATTCCATTCAGAAGCAAACCCCAAAAATAAAAATCCAAAAGCCCAAATCAAAACCAACCATGAATACCGCACACACACATTTACCACTTATTTCTTATGCTACCAGTAAGGAGTCAGGACAATTATTTAGAACAGTAACAGACACATTTACAAATGACAAAACAAGAATATGAGAACGTAATGAGGACAATCAATACTAGAGATATTTGGATGAACTCTGCTTAATGTCTAGAATTTATTCCACCTATAAGTAGAACAAATGAGAATGGGATAAAACAGCTGACGAGAAAGTGGATATATAGAAAACTAAATTCAGAAAACAGTCATGTTGTAGTAGTTACAAGACTTACATATCATACTTGTTCTTCCAGCACCAGCTACTTGAAATGCATACGTAGGCATGGGACTAGGTTTTTTTGATATTACTAATTTAGTCAGTCTCACCAAATGATATGGCATTTTTGAGTAACACTTCATTTGATTTATTACTGCCATGTCAGATAAATTTAAATTAGTAAAAAAATGCAAAAATAAAAAGTTAATTGTGTTCTATTATGGGCTGTATTAAATATTGTATTAGTCAATGGCATTTACCCAGCAATTCTGAAAATTCTGAAAACAATTTTTTAATGGAAGATGACAAAGAAATCTGGATATAGGATAGGTAAAATTACCAGAGAAATAGGCTATAAAAAGCTATTTGCATTCCAAAATAAGTTGAGGAACATGAAAAATGGGATAAGGAGGAGAAGAGAGAAGACAAAGGTACTGAGAAGAATTTAACTGAAAAAAACCCAGCAAAATCAAAAGAAATATTCCCATATATATTCACTAAAATTTACTAAAATTGCTTCTATTTGCATATAAATATAAGCACCATAAGAAATTGTCTTTACTCAGAGGTACAAGAATGAAGATGAGAGGTTAAGTCAAAGTATAAAAATTGTTTATTTATAAAACTTCAGTGGACACAGTCTAAAAGACATTAATTTCTTCCTTTTCCATTCTGTGATTTCATGAAATCACTCTGCTCAGTTTTAAGCAATAAAGATCTTGAAATAATATCTAATCTAATATTGTTGGAAGAACCTTAACTCTAAAAACTGTCAGCATAGCTTCATCACAGCGCACTTAATAAAAAACACTTTATTAAATTCCGTATCTCTTATTTTTTAAAAGAACAGAGTGGAATAAAACCAACAGAAATGACCTTCAGTACGTCTCTCCCTGCAAAAACTAAAACATGCTTGCACTTAGCTGAAACTCCACATTTAAAAATAATAGCTGGATATTCTTCTAAAAGGAAAGTCCAGCGTTGATTCAAACTGCATGTCAGGCTTCAGCTCAAGATAATATTTGGATTAACAAAACGTGCATGACAGGTCTGATTTAAACACTGCAGCTTAAAATTCTCATCCTCCTACACAGAGATCATTGCACAGAAACACAGTGAATTATGCACTACTCTCTACATCATCATCACTCCACAAACCTGTGAGCCATCTCCAACTACACATAACTCAAGAAGGACAGTTTAAGGGCACATGAAGGTCCCCCAAAATCCCAAGGTTGCTCTGACTTAACTATACTTGCCTGTTCCTCATATACAAGAGAAGAAACCAGGACCCGTTGAATGAGATTCAAGAAGAATGTTTCACAACCACAAGAGTGACAGAATTCCAGACCTCTGCAAGGACAGAGGGAAAGCCCACTCATAGTGCAAAATAACAAGTACTTAAAAATCTAGAAGTCTTTTACCTGTGACCTCATGGAAAATCTTTTCTGATCGAAATTCATCTCTGAAAAGCCATCTAGCATGTATTTAAAACTAAATACCTTTACCATTCAGAACTGACTACTGGAGTCCATAGCCCAGATCCCAGATGCCAACATTCTGCTCCCTATGTCCTTTCATTTCTGTCACAATATTGTTTCTACCACCACAAATTCATTCAGCTGTTCATTTCTTTTCCTACATAGCATCTTTGTTCTTCGCACATAACAATTACTTCCCATGACAACTGCATATAGGAAATGCTGCCAGGGTGAAACATGCAGTTCCTGAAAGAGCATCTCACTTTACAGATCACCATTGCTCACAAGAAGACACAAAGAATGGTATCTTCAGACTCTGTTAGAGAGAATCAATTCACATTCCACGATATCCAGAAAACACTCAGACCCTGCTTTTCTTCAAAACTCCTATACCAGTTGCATTGTCTCTACTTCCTGGTGTCTTTTCCTCCTAGAAGGCAGAATGATTTTCCTTCCCTCAGCAATGAGATGAACGCAGAGAGCTACAAGCCGCTGCATAGGGAAGTTGGTATTTGCATTTCAGTCTTGACAGTACTAGTAAGGATCACACACCAGAAGCAACTTTCCAGGATTTATGCACTCCCCGGAAGAGAACATTTCCTGAGACGGTACTCCAAACTTCCACCCTTTTCCATTCTTCACTTATCAAGAATTTAAAACTGAAGTTTGCCACAGAAGTTTTCTTTTCATACAATTTATAACAAAGTTTTACAGCTGATGTGTAAACCATAAGCAAAACAATTACCCTATTTTATATTACAGACCTAAAAAGGAAATATACATAAATAAAACCCTTTATGAAAAATATTACTATTTCCTCTTTTGCAGTTTTCGTTGTAAACATAGATGGAAGAACCCTTTGGAAAAGACCCACTGCTGCTGAAGGACATGCATTAGAACTACATTTTGGTGCTATAGTTTTGTTTCTTCCATGGATAATACAAATGACATGGTCTATTTTACTTCTAACTTCAGCTTCTACTTAAAAATACTATTAACACTACTCTGTAATTTATATTCAAGCAAACTTAGTTCTTCCAGTGACAATGTCAAGAAGCAGCAGTTGGAAGCGTCAACATAACCATTAACATCATTAGCTCTGTGGCCAAAGATCTCCTATTAATCATTCTGTGTTCCTAGGTGGATGAAGATCCTTTTATAACCACACACTTCACTTGACAAGTGCCTGCACTCAAGAGATCTCTCGTCAGTACTACAGCTACCACCAACAAACAAACAAAATAAATTTCAGAAAAAATCGTTCAAAAATCACATCTGGCACATTTTTTTCCCCCTGCTAAAAAAAACCTGTTCTTTAAAATTACAGATAAATATTTGGCTTTTTAACCTTTTGTTAATGTAGTGAGTTACAAATGCTAAAGATCTCTCGAGAGCAGAACTACTATTCTTATTTCATTTTATCTAAGAAATAAACACAGTATCATCTAGATAAACCATTCTTTCCAAGAAAGAAAATTTGCAAACTGACCATCATTTTTGTCTTGAAAACATTTAAGTACCAGCACCTAATGAGTATCTCTTAAGAAAACCACACTTCCTGAGCAGAGGCTCAGTTTGTTTCCAGCAGTGCCTCCATATAGAAAAGCAACAACAGCTGTTTCCAGTTACAAAGTTCAATTGTATTAACAGCAATATTTTTCCCTCTCACTTTTTTCTCCCCTAAATTGCCCACATCCTCCACTGATAACAAACAGACCCAACACATTCTTTATAAATCCCACTCTGCTGGCAACCCATGAATCATCTGGCAAAATAAGAGCTCTTGTGTGCAGGGCACACCTAAAGGTTGCCCTGCGGCACTGGGCCAATACAGCACATACACTTGCTCTGGAGACACTAGGAGTCACCAAGGTTACACCAAGCCTGTTCTCAGAAATGAGCTCTATTAAGTTCTGCATATTCTTTTCTTTTTTAGTAAAAAAAAAAAAACAAAAAAACCACAACACCAGCCAGGCTCTGTGCTTGACTTCCAGCAGCCAGGTCGTGGTAAAGTTCAAGACGCAGAGGAAAGTCTTCTCCGCTTTTCAAACTTCCACATTCACAGACTTTTTCCAGTAAAGCCTTCGCTAACTGGATCCACAGAACTTCAAATTCAAAATTATGAAAGTTCATAAATACACCTTTCAGATTTCTTTTAATACTCACTACAGCATGTGGCCAAACATATTCCTGGGTGTTACATTACCTGCATTTATGAGTTCCACAGAAAAATCTTTATTATCCAAATATTTAATTGCTGTACTTATACTATATATGTAATTTTCCATTAAAAGACACACATACACACACACCAGTCTGAGCTAAGTGATTGTCATGTTACCTAATCCTGACTTTCCTGCTTTTAATTTATGGAGAATAAGATACGTTCTCTCCATGTAAAGAAAAAAAAAGTCTCACAAATGGCTTTGTGCTCCTGCAAATTACAGAAATTCCTGTACAACAAATCGGGAGAGTCTGGCACCCATTTTCCAAGGTTTTTTAAACAAAAATAAAATAAAATAAATTTCACCTCTATGTGTTTGCATATTCAAATGAGCACAGCCATCACAAAAAAAGGTGAAAACACGTTGCAGTAAATAATCAAGGTGAAGTCCCCAGGGGCTAACTGGCAGCAAAGTAGGACAACACAAAATGCTTCAGTGAAGGTTATACATAGTAAGAATTAAACTAAAGGTAGCTCAATTATGTAGCAAAATTTAATGCCAGCTCAAATTACATTCCTCGTCATGATCCATAGTAATCATCTGTGGAACTCCCACCCCAACATATGCCTTCCTGAAAAAAAAAGGGTTAATAAACCCAGAAGCTACAGCAATGCTTCTGGTACCAATTCTCTGTGACAGATCCCCAGTTTATTTCAGGTAGATGGGTGAAATCCAGCCACAAAACTGTTAAAAGAAAAATTCTGCTTGTACTACCTTAATTACTACGCATTTTCAAACATTTGAGGAAGAAAAAGAAACTCATCATAGAACTATTATTTGGTTTAGCTGTTGAGAAACCAGTTTAAAATTATGGCACTTGCTCCATCCTGGTCAGCACTCTGCATACAGAAGGGGTGAGAGGAAATCAGTACATTTCCCCACTCCACACACCCCAAGGCTGACAGAAATACAACAAATAACTTAGAAGAATTTAGCTACAGAAAACTAAAACTATTCCTCTTTGTGACTGATACTTTTACAAGGAGCATGAACAGTGCCATTTCAAATCTCCTCCTTGGTCAATGCAGGCAGAAAGCACCTTTTGGCTGTAGTGTCCATACTGCATTTAGGAAGTGGTGAAAAAAGTATGCCCAGCCATGTGCAAATAAACTGTTGCACCAGGATGAGAACTCAAATCTAATACCACTGGTAGGTGGGTCTTGGTCTCTTCTCCCAAGTAACAAGCAATAGGACGAGAGGAAATGCCCTCAAGTTGTGCCAGGGGAGGTTACTTCACTGAAAGGGTTGTCAAGCATTGGAACAGATTGCCCAGGGAAGTGGTGAAATCACCATCCCCAGAGGTATTTACTCCATGACATTCAAGGTCTTTTCCAACCTAAACGATTCTGTAGCCCACTACCATCCCAAGGAAGAAAGAAAAAAAACTTACTTTTTTGACTCAGATAGAATGCAAATCTTTAACATCAGAGTAGTGATCAGCATTATCTAAAGGCAGGGATATCCTTTCACTAAGAACAATGGTCTCAAGCTGAAGTTTTTGAAATTTCCCAGACTACACGCAACAACTGCATGCCAGAACAACCATCAAGGCAAGGAATAGTGTATTAAAGGCTCCAAGCTGTTCTAAGCTTCACAGCATTCCTCTTTTAAAAATTGCTAATGACAATAAAACCAACAGAATTTTGGTAGCAAGAAGCTCTCTTGTCTAACAAGTATTGTTAGAAACTGAAAAAGGATACATTGGCATTTTTTGCAGTACCTTCTGTTAAAAGGGAAAGTTAACTAGACAACATGCCATACATTTCTCTGCAAAAACCCTAGGTATTTCCCCCATTTTACTGAGGCAGAAGCTCCTCCTTACCTACCCACTATATTGGTGCTTGGCATCTCCAGACAATAAGATTGGTTACCCGACACACTGGTCCTAGCAATGTGCACAAACATATTTAATCTCATGCACTGGGGTTAATTCCATAAAAATCAAAGCCTCTGCAGAACAGAAATAAAATATTTATGACTTGCCTGGGATAACATATCAAGCCTGGGGCAAAATTAAGAACATAGGTTCTTGTCTCTCATTCCACATACCACAGGATTACTCAGCTTCCTTCCTCTGTTCACAGCTGGGGGTATCCCCCTATCGAATACATTTATGTAGTCCAACCACTATACTATTCTAATACTTCTTCAAAGCCCAAGACTTAATTGAAACCATCCCAAAAACACATGTCTCAGGCATACAATTCAGCTGAGCAGAGCTACGTTAAAAGCCAGGCTCTTCAGAGACTTCTGATGTGTAACTCCCATCCTGTCTCTCATCCAGCTTACTATTCAAGTAACTTATCTCCTCAGAGGACTTAGAAACAGGGTTAGCAAAATTCAGAGTTATGACCATCTTCTTCTTCTGAAAAAGAGTTTGGATGCTGAACTAGAACAGAAGATAGACTGCATATTTCTTTCATAATAATGCCTCTTTTTAGCATATCCACACTAAACTGAGTTTCTAAATTCTTAATTTCACTTCCACCTCCCACTTCCTTAATCTCAATGTTAAATAATGCAGTAATACCACTCACGAAAGCAAACTGTGTAGCTGCAGTTACTCTACTGTTAAGGTAACACACATGGTTTCTGCAATGGTTTCCATTCCAGGAAAACCAATATACCAGCATAATTTCTGCCTTAACATGGTCTAGGCTGCTAATGGCTCTTTTCTTCAAAGCCAGCAAAACAAGGGAAAAACTACAGAAGGAGACAAGAAATTGGTGTTGAAACTTAAGAATTTCTAGACCGTATCAAAAAGAACAAAATTACAGTATCATTTTAATCAACTGTGATACATTTAATCAGAATAGCCCTTTCACCAAGATGTCTCACAGGAAAATGGATTCAGTTAAATGCTGGATGGAAGCAATTTAGTATGGCAAGTACAATTTGAACAAATAAATATCCTTAAAAGGGAAAGAGTCAATAGGTGTAATGAAAAACGTGCTGTTTAACTGGTATTTTACAAACATGAATAAATACCTTATGATATTTTTTTTAAAATAGATACTGTAGGGTAGCTCCTAGCTGTGTCAATGTGAAGTAGAAGCAAACCCAGGTCACTGAAATAACATCAGAACAAGACCAGGGGCTTCAGGTCTATAAAAGAGAATCTAGTGTAAAAAAGAAACTTCATTGAAATTAAACCAAATAATAAATTCTTATTTTAACAGCTGGAAAACATGGTATTGGCATGGTTTAAAATGGCTTAACAAAACTGGGGGGAGGGGGATGAAACTGAATTTTATTGCAACATCCAGTACACCTATTTCAGATTAAGTGTACAATACAAAATCACAACAGAAATTAATACAATAAATTGTTGGTCTGTGTTTTTACCTCATCTTAAGAGTTTTGTTACTTCAGTGCTGTTTCTGAAATGAAGAAGATTGCCTCACCAAGTAGGCAAAGGGGAGGGTATATTCTGAAGACCCGCGATGAAAATTCAGGAGTCTGTTTTCTCAGCAGATTGGTTTACCTCTGAGCAATATTGACCCACTCTTTCCTTTAAATGCAAGAGCAGGATCTTTGAGAACTCCAAAACTGCAAATGAGAAATGCTTCACACCAGAAATCAATCTAAAGATTGAAACTCCCATTTTCTCCATAGAAAAAAAATTACTTGTTAAACAAGAGAAAATTATGCAATGAACTAAGATGCCATAAAATTCATTCTTTTGTAGATATTGAGCTACACTTCCTAGGCTTAATAAAAGTTTACTAAAAAGTTTTTTTGTTGCCCAAGTTTAAAATGGTCATGAGAGAACAGTGTTTCGAACATCCATAAACCAAATTTGATGATAATAGTTTCATTATTTCATGAAGACAACTTAAAGTTAAGACTGTCCAAAGGAAATTTTCTATCACTTGAACAGACTTCCAGCAAAATTAATGCAATTTTGTGTTTTAAAGAAATCTGCATCGCTTTCTGACATGTTACTCCAGCTCAGTCTTAACACTAAAATTACCTAAAGAGTCATAAAACTGAGAAGGGGGAAAAGCTAAAGACTAAAAAACACTGATATGCAGCAGCCTGTAAGACCAGCTCATAGCTTTGATCAACTATGAGTCACCTAGAAACACCTGCTGACATTTGGAACACACTAACAGGCTAAGGTCCAAACAAATTTAAAGTTGTTATCAGAAACACTTTGCAAATAAACTGTGGTAGGTGCTGAAGGGAAAGAGCTACATTGCGCAATGTAAAAAATATAAAAACAAAACCAAAACAATCACTGACATGTTTAACTTGGAAAGCATTTGGAAATATAAACCAACAATTAATACAAAATAATGAAAACAGAAAGTAACCTTGCATGTTAGACTCTTAGAATTAAAAATATAACTTTAGATCTCAGGAAAATCTCACAGATGTCAAGCCTCTCAAATATGCTAAAGGAGAAAAAGACAAGAACAAGCACCCATCACTCCAGAACCCCATTCAGACCTTTGTTAAGTCAGTTCTGGATCTTCTTTTTCCTCAAGTCCTACCGGTTCACAGTGTTTCATGTTATTCATAGTTAGTCTTCTCCAACACCAATGGATTGATAAGGATAGTGGATAGTCTAGTTGGCATCTTACTAAAAGCTTCAAGTTATTGTAGATCATTCTGGTAATTTAAGGTTTAGTCCTGACTTTGCATTCCCACTGACTGACTGTTTCAATGATGGTTGCCACTATATAGATACACATACATATATATATTGTTATTAGAAAAATACATGTGTATATTAAACAGATTAAACAGACTGATTTCTTATTTTCCTTCAGTAAGACAACTGATTGCACAGACAGAAGGTGTAGTACCTCTTATCTTCTGGGCTTCAGTAAAGCATTTGATATAGTGTCTTTCAAAAAATTATCAGCCAGTTGAAAAGAAATTAGCAAGGTTAACACACTAGCTAATCAGGAAATTGTAGGGTTCAAACAGTAATGAGAGTTCCTTGAGACTCAGAGGCAGGGCTAATTTTATTTCAGATTTTCACTGAATGCTATGGCAAAAACTGTAGAAGCTTTGTAACAAAATTTAAAAGGCAGAATCTATAACAAGTAAAACCACAATGAGATACAGAAATAATTATACATGAAATATCTGAGTAACAGACACATAACTGTATTAAGTACAAAGCAATGCATTCAATTAGTAACTATCACTTCCTCTACAAGTTAGAAGCATGTTAGTTCAGAAATCACAGCCACAGAAAGACTTAAGCGTATCATTATTAAGTAGGCTGAGTATAAGGCATTAATAACTTTGAAAAAAGCAAACATACTTTTCAGATATATCAGGAAAGGTATTACACTTTACCAGCAACGCCATGTATTCTTGCCATTCATATTGAAGAAACGGGGCTAAGGATGCTGGTAAGGATGGAGAACCATTTTTAGGTAAGAAGACTAAAATAATTCAAATTTATTTAGCATTAGAAAACAAGAGCTAAAAGGAGGTATGATTATTTTAAATAAACAGCACATCAACATCAAAGGAAGGAGAAGAGCTATTTAAACTAAGGCAGTATTTCTCAGACTTTAAAATGGGACTGTTGGAAATTAAATAAAAAAGGGCAATAGACTTTCCGATTTCACCTTCTCACATATTTGACACAAAAGACATTCTTAGCACATACTGTTCAAACAGATAAGTTACTGTCTGGAAACTGGATAATAACAAAAACATTCAAGAACAGATCACCTTGTGACTCAGCATAATTCTTTCTCCTTCAGAAAAAGATTAGTTTTCAACTTAGCCCCACTATGAAGCTTCCACCATTTTTAACCACTTGACCTGCGTACATCCAGATTCAGACAAATCCAATTTCTTGTTTGGTCCTGAAGTGCATGAATGAGTATGAGTATTGTCCTCCTTGTAATAGTTAGAGTATTGTTGCATTAATTACATAGATCGATATGACCACAGAACCAGTGCTTTATCCCACACACAATTTTCCTCATTTTATTCTTAATCAGTCTGTTCTTTCTTTCTAATTACTTTAAATGGAAATTAAAAAAAATAAAATAAACCAAAAAACCAACACCCCCCCAAGAATACCCACACTAAACGAACCATCACATTTGAGCACATAGAAACGACTACCTATTTTTTAATTTAATTAAAAATAATATTAGGACATATATTCACACTGTCACAATCACAGAATCGCTTGGTTGGAAAAGACCTTTGAGATCCAGTCCAACTGTACCAGTCCAACTACTAAACCAGATCCCTGAGCACCTCATCTACCCGTCTTTTGAACGCCTGCAGCTAAACAACCCCAGTTCCCTCAGCCGTTCCTCGTAGGACTTGTTCTCCAGCCCCTTCATCAGCTTCATTGCCCTTTTCTGGACACGCTCCAACACCTCAATGTCCTTCTTGTACTGAGGGGCCCAAAACTGAACTCAGTACTTGAGGCGTGGCCTCATCAGTGCTGAGTACAGGGGCACAATCACCTCCCAGGTCCTGCTGGCCACGCTGTTTCTGACACAGGCCAAGATGCCAATGGCCTTCATGGTCACTTGGGCCATTGCTGGCTCATATTCAGCTGCTGTCAATGAGCACCTCCAGGTCCTTCTCTGCCAGAGCGCGGCCTCTGGGGAGGAATAGCCCTCAGCACCAGGACATGCTGGGGACATGTAGCTGGAAAGCAGCTCTGCAGGAAAGATGCTGGTGCCCACCATGTTGAAGTTGAGCCAGCAAAGGCAGCCTGCAGTGTCCTGGGCTGCACGAGTAGGAGCTTTGCCAGCACGTCAGGGAAGAGATCCTGCCCTCATCGGGGTGAGGCCACTCTCTGGTGAGTGCTGTGCCCAGTGCTAAGCTCCCCAGGACAAGAGGGACGGGGCCAGATGGGAGAGAGTCCAGCCAAGGGCCACCACGAAAGGAAAGGGAGTGAAAAGTCTCTGCAATGAGGAGTTGCAGAGAGACAGGACTGTTCAGAGTGGGGAGGAGAAAGCTCTAGGCATCCTCTCTATCTGTATCAATGTCGGAAGGGAGGGTACAAAGAAGATGGAGCCCGGGTCTTTGCCATGGTACCCAGGGTCCATGCGGCTTGGAGTGGTCCTCCTTGTGATGTCATCACTCCATGATGTCACTTGCAGTGGGCACCTGGAGTGTCCAGCATCGCTGGACATCTGCCAGTGCAGATGGGTCCTGAGGGCACCACACGATCAGTCAAGTCCTGCCAGTGGCACCAGATGTCGTGACCTGCCAGCAGTGAGGAGCCCAGAAGCTTGAGCCCCGAGCCCTCAAGTCCTGCCTGTGGCCCCATCCAGTCCTGCCAGCAGCAGAGGAACCAGCCAGTGCCACCAGAGCGAAGAGGAGAGCACCTCCCGGCAGCCAAACTGGAGGCGCCTGTGCGTGAGGCGCCTCGGCAGGGGGACCCCTGTCCCATCTGTCTGCACCCCCTGCAAGAGCCCGCTGCCGCGGAGCCGTGCTGGCTCGCCTTCTGCCAGCGCTGCATCCAGCGCTGGGCCGACATCGCCGCTCGTGCCACTTGCCCGCTCTGCCAACGGTGCTTCCACGCCATCCGCCGCCTGGCGCTGCACGAGGAACGCGCTGGGGCTGCCCAAGAGCCTCCACACTGCTCCCAGCAGTGCTTGGGGCAGCGGCAGCCAGAGCCGCGCCGGAAAGAGCAGCAGCGGCAGCCGGCGCAGGAGGAGAAGCACTAGAAGAAGCCTCAGCCAGAGGCACGGGAGAAGCAGGAGCAGTTGCAGCCGCCACAGGCAGAACAAGAGCGGCAGCAGACGCCTCAGCCAGAGGCACAGGAGGAGCAGCCGCAGCCGGTGCCGCTGCATGTGGGGGAGCAGCCGCAGCTTCAGCCGCAGCGCCGTGGCTCCAGCTTCGCCCGCCGCGTCCGGCAGCTCTGGGCCTGGCTGCGCGGAGAATCCGCGGGGACGCCCCGGGCTCAGCGGACAACGCGCGCCGCCGCCCCCTGCGCCGCCTCTGAGCGGGGCGGCCGGGTCCCCTCTGCAATAAAACTGGCGGTGCCCAGAACTTCCCAAAAGCAAATTCCCTCTTTCCAGGGCGGGCTCTTTGTATTCCTTCAGCAGCAACGCTGCCCAAGTCTCCAGTGACACACTCCGCTACCCTGTCCCATCGCAGCGTAGAACCAACATAGAGATGGGATGGAGAGAGAAATAAAAGTGATGCCCATTCCTGCATCAAAATCCCTATATATTTTTAAGAGTTTAGCCTTAAATCTTTATATATTTGGCCTGAAGTCAGTTTTTATGCCCAACAAAACTCAGGGAAGAAGAATTTAGAAAGGACATGCTCACAGAGCTGAACTGTCACAAATATATTCTCACTGCTGTATTAAACACTCAATTTGCTTTCCAGTGGTCCTACATGACAAAGATTTAGAAGCAAAGGATCACATCCTTCACAGACTTTCCTGTGACTTTAAGAACGGGAGTAATGAAGACATTATTTATATCTCAGTTTAAAAGTTTAACTGCTAATTTGTTCATTAAAAAATAAGGGCACAGGCTGAAACCAAAACTGCTAATTGTCTTTGATACTTTTATTTATTAAAACTCCTCTGTCACTTATTTACTATTGCTTCACCCCTTTAAAAACAAAAGTCTCTGCTTTTTTTCCAACACTGAAAAGTTATTCAGATTCAGTGCACCAGTTCTCACCATTCTGGTCATTTCAACTTCAATGTTAAGATGGCTTTAACCACTGAACATCATAAATCTTCATCCCCTCTAGAAAACCGTATCAAACACAGTGTGAATACATAAACTCTACACAGCATTAAAAAATCAATCTTTTGGATGGAATATTTACAAAATACGGAAGACATTATGTAATATCTAATTGTGAAATTAGAACCAAATTCAATCACATACTTCTCTCCAGGCATACAATAAAAAATTATGTTATAGTAACTATCCGTGCATGCAACTACCAAGAAAGACAAACAGAACTTCAGAATGACTGAGACTAACCAGAGTGATACCTATTCAGTTTCCCAACAGAAATGTGAGGAAAGTCGCATATCGCATTAGTAATGTTTAGGAATTCAGTCTGAAATGTTTCAATAGAAACAGTCTGTTTTGCTGAATTACTACTTCACTACAGTTACAGCAGGCTTTTTTTCTGAAAATCATTTATCTTTATGCCACGTCGCTGATAGTATATAATCCTGCCAGACATTGGTTTCAAGGTTCTATCTAAGGTGCTCCTACCTAATTTTCAATCTTCATGGTATTTGTCATAATGTACATGTACCTCGTACAACTGCATTAAAACCTGGGTTCCTTCCCCTCTTTTCAGGGCCTATCAACCATATAACTGAATTTCTTCCACTTGATTTTATGAAGTAATCACCAAAGCAAGGACTGGTTGCTGAGACACCTCTGTCCTCCAGTCTGCCCAAAGATTCCCTGAAAACATGCATCATTTTGCAGGCCAATAGATCCCCCACCTGACTGCAGAGGAGCTGCACCATTTTCCCCACTAGGGACAGCTGTTAGAAATTGTCCTGGTTGACCTAGGTCTAAGGAGTTGTCTGATGGCCAGGAATGTGTTTCATCCAGACCACTGATTAATTAACTCTTGCAAAGGTACTTGACCTCCCTCTTTAAAGTTTATGGAGCATATCACTTGTGTTGGCATGTGGACATCAGTACTTAGTTATAACAGAGATGCTACAATGGGCACCAATCTGGACAAGTTCAGGTCACATTTTTCAAATGTATGTAGAGTCTCAGAAAGATGCTGACAGATTTCTTCAGGCAACTTTAAAAGTGCCTAAGTAGGTACAGGGAGACTAAAAGTAACTCAAATAGATAAAAATGAAAAATTTGTTGCCTAACTTGAAGAGAATCCATACAGCAGTCAACTGGCATCTTCAGGTGTATAAATATCTCCGGTCTGAACATCTTTATAAATTCAACCCATAAGCCTTAACATAATCTTTAAGTACAGTAGAAGTCCTAATATGGAAGGGGAAAAAAAAGAAAAAACCCAACTCGTACTTCATTCCTAAAAAGCTCCTTAAACAATCTAGTACCATTCCAGACCTTTCCAATTTTTTGCAGTCCAGTGTATAAACTATGACTTCCTCAATGACTACTATAGCACATGAGTAGCAACAGTCTGAGTAGGTTAGTTGCATTCTTTACCTGTTAAGGGAATACCTTTGTCATATCAGGAAAACTGCTCTTCGTTTTTTCCCCCAACACTGATGTGGTGTATCTATGCTAAACATAAAAAGTAACAGATAAGGAGACATGCAATAGAGCCTGGCACAAATTACATACAACTAACTCTAGAAGACAACAAAAATTATCTAAGAATCAACTCAGTCTTGGGAGCTGCCAAGTGAACAAAAAATATTTGACAAAATCCATGCCAAAAAGTTCTCTTTTGTTAAAGGGTAACGTGCCTTGTGCTTTAAAAGACAACCTAACAAGGTAGGACCTTGAAACAGAGGCTGTCACACACTACAGAGCCACTGAAAAGAAATGGTTATTTTTAAAGCACTTTTCAGAAATCTAGACGTTTTCCAGCAGGCCAAATACAGACGACTAAAATCCATTTGTGAAGTCTTTCTCTCATCTGTCAAATCTTCAGAGTTTGCTTCTGCACCACCAGCATCCTGCCACAGTGCGCAAGCTGCACCAGGCCCCTACACCACCAGAAGGTGCTGGGGAGGCCATGGTAAATCTGGTTTGACTCTCCACGTTTCTGGAACTGAAAGACAGGAACTCCAACAGCATGCAACATGAGTATATTAAAAATTCATAGGGAAATCGATAATTTCCATGAAGATCAGTGCAACATCCATCATTCCTTTTGCTTTTTGCTTTTTTCAACAGCTTCCCTTGCAGTTAAGGACAGACTGCTGATAAAGTATCCTGGTATTTCTGAAAATGCTGGATTCAAATATGATTTCTGGAGATCTAATTAGGTAAATTTTCATATAAATTTACAGCACAGACAATTATTATTAAGAAGAAATTTTCAGTGTTACATCCAGAGTTCAATTTAAACCCTATAAAATTTCTAACAGCTTGGGGCTGGGGGGGCGGGGGGGAATGCAGCTTGTAGTAACGTATTGCAAATGTCATTTTCAATCATAAAAGCTACAATGATTAATATTATCCTTAAGACTTCCAGGAGAATGTCAAACTCGCTTCCCTGGGCAGCCTGTTCCAATGCTTCAGCACTCTTTTGGTAAAGAAATTTTCCCTAATATCCAGTCTAAACCTCCCCTGGTACAACTTGAGGCCACTTCTTCTCATCCTAGTACTTGTTACTTGGGAGAAGAGATCAGCACCCACCACGCTACAACCTCCTTTCAGGGAGTTGTAGAGAACAATAAGATCTCCCCTCAGCCTTCTCTTCTCCAGGCTAAACAACCCCAGCTCCCTCAGCCACTCCTCATAAGACTTGTGCTCCAGACCCTTCACCAGCTTCGTTGCCCTTCTCCAGACACGCTCCAGCAGCTCAGCCTCCTCCTTGTATTGAGAGGCCCTAAAATGAACCACGTATTCAAGGGGCAAATATTCCTTAGTATTTTGTTACTATCAACTCTGCAAACAGAAAAAAAGTCATACCACTAAATAACGCACACTGCTGCATCACGTGAGACAAACTCCAATCTTTTCACCCAGCTTATAAAACAAACCACTTCAACACGATCTTCTCAGTGATCTGAAAACTGGGAGGAGGCGGAAGAGATTAAAAAGGAACAACTTAATCCCTCTTCTAAAAAGGAATGTAAAAGCTTCATGTAAATACATGCACCTTTCAGAATTTCAGCCTTCTCTCCTGAAAACATTGTTATTACTCAGGTACCAACCTATATTACAGGTTGCAAGCAGCACCCCACCCTCAGACTCCCTGCCAGCCCAAGCTCCAGAAACTACGCCACGTGGCAATTTTGACTCACCCAGACAGCCAGACATGGCAAGTCTGAAATACCATCAGGCCAAGGATCGTTCTAAAAGCAGTCCTTTTCCTCCTAAAAGCATTCCCCAAGCAAAGCAAACAAAAACAAACCCGCTTCAAGAGAAATCAGACCTACAAGGTGAACATTCTTGGGCCCTTTTTCCCAAACACTTAAAGGTTGCTTTGTCTAATATCAGCTTTTAAAATAGGTTTCATTTCATGGAAGACGAGAAAATAAAATAAATTTAGAAATTTGAGGCAAAACAAAATGTCCCCCCAAAACCACTGTGCTTCAGCAAGGTAAAAGTGAATAGCCTTACAGTATTAGCATAGGATAATTTGGGAGAAAGTGTTTTTCTGTTTAAAATAAGTGCTGCTAATAATGTATTATTACCCTATTAGTAATTAAAATGTTTCTCTCTTTGAAAAAGGCAACTTAAATATTTAATAAAAATAATAAGTGGCTTTAATAAAGTATTATAGACTTTTTCCTCATACTTTGGAGGACAAAATGTGAATAAGCCACGAATAAATCACATAAACGAGATACCACAAATAAAATGAAATTAAGTTACTTGCAATGTTTTAGGGTAGGTGAGCAAGCTACACACAATTCAGTATTCTCTGAGTATTATGTTTTCCGAAAAGATAATATGAAATATACTTCATCTTGTGCTTGCTAGTAATATCAGTATATATTGGCTGAATTTTTCAAGGAAAAAACACACATTTTAAGTTCCACGTTTTTAAAGACTGAAACTGAATTTGTTCCCCCTCCCAACTTTCACACTCAACATCACATACAAAAGCACATCACAATTTATTATATGCAATGTTACTATATTAGTGTCTGAGGAAGCAAATGACACTAAGACCACCACTTAACCTGAAAGCCTTAGGCACAGAAAACAAGAGTATGCAGATATACAGTGTAATTACAAGAATTCTGGACTAGCAAAGAAATTGTAGGGCTACAGGTGGTCTCCTTCATTTTACCTGAGATTTGTACTCCCATCTCGTAGCTTTTTAGTCTTCACATTATTCATATTTTAGCTAATTCTGTATTTTACACTACAAACTCAAAGACAATGATGGCTCCACAGTATTAATAGTTGTTTCACCAATAACTCCTTCCATGGCCTTACACACACCATTACTCTTCCCAATAGCTAAAATATTGAAGTCCACTTCAGAGATCCAGCTCTATTTGTACACTAACAAGCAAATCCATCTCTAACTGAATGCAAACCTGAGATAGCAAGGGGTAAGCTATTTAAGTTTTTAATATACCAGTTTGGCCACACTTTCTACTTTAATCTCTCTGTGTCTCTGCATATGAATTTCCCTCCCCAACACTTTCCTCCTGTTATGCCCCTACTCATCTTTTTGCTTGGCCAGCTGCTTCCCATCTCCCACCATCATGTGCCCAAGTCAAGTTTCAGGAGCCATGAAACAGAAGAGCCAAACCAATGACTTCAGTGTGGTGTGTCATCTCAGATGGCAATGATAGAACTACCTTGCTATGCCCTGTTAGGTTGCTCCTCTAGAACACATCTAAAACCGAGACTATGATTCTTCCTAGCATCCGACTCCCAATATGCACTTTGTGTTGGAATGTTAGTCAGATACTCACCACATCTCTTCTCCCAGGTTTCCATGGTTGGATATGAGTGGTGAAAGACTACAGGATGTTACAGCAAACATATCTGCTCCACAGTTCTGAGGTTGCTTCAGAAGAAGCTCACTTACAAAATAAAGTTTGCTTATTTCCAGGTCATATTCTTGTGCTCCAGTCATCTGATGGGGAAAATGGCTGAGAAAAATGTGCACACACTCCCAAACTACATATGCTTATTTTTATCATCGCAACTAGAATCGATAATAAATGTTAAGATAATTTGAAAATACATATTTGCTTTTTATATCTAATAAAGCTATGCAGTTTGTTTCAAACCTAGAACTTTTTTCCAATCCCTAGATCAATATTAAATTAGTCATCAATGCTATATAAAGTATCTATTGCATCTGATTTCAGACAGGGCACCTCAGTTGTGCAAAGGGCCAAGCAGTCAGGATAAAAGCACCTGGTCTTAAATACTCAGGACCTGGACTCTCATAGTCAGAATCAACTACTTCCCTTTTAATCAAATAAGAAGTGTAATGTTGCACATGTTAACTTACAGCATCTCAATAAACTGCTATAAATGACAGCCCCTTGCTAAAGAAGCAAAGAATTTATTGTCCATTCCATTTATAATAATTCAATCACATCAAGAATTATAACCTAATCAAAGGAAGTGTTTAAGCTAAACAGTTTCATGCAATTCAGTAGGATTGTATCACAGATACAAGCACAGTAAATACAAATTTCAGGACAATTTCTCTTAGAAGGAGACTGACAATCCAGAATATCTTATGTTATTTCTGCTAAGTTTTCAGAACGTAAGTACAACCTATAACCTGAATTTCTATTTTTCCTGTGTAAATGACAGATTACTCATACGCAATGGTATTTCAATAGATATGCCCACTGTGTCCAACTAGAGGTGAAAAAAAGCTGCAGGTAACTCTAGGAACAGCTTCATCTAAGAGTTTCAGAAACACCAAGGAAACAGCATAGTCCATCTCAGGCAAACAAAACAAGCTGCACACCCACACAAACTACAAATCTGGAAAAACGGGAACTGAAGGGAGTAGGAGGGGAAACAAAACCAAAGCAAATAATGGTTTGCTTTTTCAAATTAGGTGATGTCACTTAGCTTCTTGTTACTGTCCCTCCAACTCCTTCAATCGACAGCTCATGGGTTTGGGGGCACTATATTTAAGAGAGATCCTAAAACTGCCAGTATCCTATTCCTGTTCCTATGCCACTGGAGTGAACAGGCTTTTTGTCTTCTTTTTACTGAACATACTGCTGATTATGATGTTTCACATGTCTAAAAACAGACATGGAAACTTCAAGCCCTCTGGTCCTTCCTACAGGAGCTTATTCTTGGGGCCAGCGAGCTCTTACCTGAGGAACACTCTTAAGAAAGGAGCACGGAAAGGTATCCACCACTGTCCTACTACAAAAATACGCTGTACTAGGGCTAACTCTAAATCAAGACAGATTTATCCACTAGGACAGGATTGCTAACTGATACGGCCAAGGTTATCTTTAATAACAATGAAACTCAGGACACCAGTCTTGCACAGTACTGGATGTACACAGGAAAAGTATTTCAGGAAGCATCTCAATGGAACAGGGTGTATGTGCATATACTTCAATTTATACTGCAAGGACAGTCTTTCTGCTCTCATACCCAAGCCTGGGCACAGTTAATTATTCAGAACCTTCCTTGTCACAGGGGTGATGTTATTTCAGAACAGAGTAGCAATAATTGGGCAGTAACTATCCAGAGCGTCAACATTCAGAGATAATTTCTTGAGCAAGAGCCTTGCAATTACTTCTTTTTGAAAAGATGCCAAGTTATTCCCCAGGAACAGAGGCAATGAGCATCTATAGCTATAAAAAAAATCAAGGACCTCGATGCTCGATTTTGATAAGGTAGCTGTGTGTCAAAAGCCAAGCCTTCCGAGCATCTCAAAGACATACTGACTGTTGCCTTCTACAGGAAATAAAACATATTTGCCCCACATGACACAGATTTTCCATCAGGAAGCAGACAATCCTGTCTGAAGTAATCTCAGCAGAGAAATGGTTTTCCCCAAATCGTGAATCTGCATTTTAGGACAAAATGGACCCATACAACTGCTCACAGTGCAGATCCTGTTGCAATCAAAGGAATTAGGTTTTATCTCTCAGTGCATATACAAAAAAGTTTAGTACTCTGGAAATTTTCTGACGCTCCCAGTAAAAGCTTTAATGGGACAAGTAGGGAACAAAAAAATGAGGAGCTGCGATCCAACGCTCTGGTACTGCTTGAAGATTTTGGTGGAAGAACTACAGACATAAACTTGCTAGATGGTAGCACCTGCACAATTTTGTGCTAATAGATCCAGGAGATTTAAAGGTGGTATACTCCACTCTTACTTCTACTCCATGATTCAGTGACAACTGTCCCATACTTTTACCATACAACCAAAACCCTGAGCAATGTAGACAACCACATGTAACAGGCGAGACATGCATAGTAAGAAGACTTCAGCCTCTGCCGGAAATGATTGTACGCATCAAGTCAGATTAATGTAATACACATCCTCAAAAACTTCTCATCACAAGAATACATACACTAGAACTGGTGCAAATATACTACTCCTCAATGTGTATGACAACACGTCTGCTTATCAACTTACAGACAAAATGCATTTGTCTAATTTCTCCTCAATGAAAGCACTCTGAACTTCACTTGAAGACAGCTCAGGTGTAAGATTTACAGTCAAAGCTGATAGAACCATCTTTGCTAATTGGTATCTCTGGTTTTGCTCTAACCTATAATGTTACCTTGAGAGCTCTAGTACAGTTATCTTTTAAATACTGTGCCTTACTGAAATATGCTGAAGCCTGCAGAGAAAGCTACGGAAGAAAAACAAACTAGGGGAGGGTACTATACTACTATGGGGTACACATTCTCTAAAATTCAAATAAAATAGAAAGCCATGGTTTTCTCCATTCTGAACTGGAGGAAAAGAAGAAAAAATCTTATTAAAAGCTCTTGTATAATTGCGACTTGTAGCTTTTACATTTCACATTAGTGAGACTGCATAGATGACAAAGGATTTCAGGATAATAGACTGCAAGAATAAACATGAACAGCTACATGATACTATTAAAATATTCAACTATGCTTGCTTAAAAACACCATGACTGCATCAAAAAGAACTCCAGGAAAAAAAAAACCCACCAAATTCTTAACACCCTAGAATGCCAGGGGAAAAAAACCACAAACCAAACACACCCCGCCTGCCCCCCCCAAAAAAAATTAAAAAAAAAATAAACCAAAAAGACTAACTGTAATCACACCTAAAGTTCCCGTGCCAGTGACTCCTTGGTAATGATTCATAATCTCATCACTAAGTAATAAATACAAGGTGAGAAGTCAGTTTATTCCTCAGTGAAATTTGTCTCATAAAGCACAAGGGGCCCTAACACTCTAAAGCAGATGATAACTTTGTTCAGTATAGTAACTGCTTTGTCCTACAGGTTCATGATGTTCAGTCACATTTACGTGGACGAGATTTTTTGGCAGCTCCCCCCAACCTCCGAATTTGACAGACTACGAGAGAACCAAATGCACTAAATTTTGACCACTCTACAGACTGCATTTGTCCTGCCTTTTCCTGGCCTTCCAGCCATCAGTAATGCAAGCTGCAATGTTTGTTAAAAAACTGCATGTTAGAAAGCAAGAGTTTTTTCCTCCCTTTATGATCATGCAATTCATGGTGAACAGATCAAAACAAAAATCCTCAGTTCTGGCAGGAAGAAAGCCAAGCATGGAGAATTTCAGCCACATGGGAACTTCCTTCTGTAATGTACTGCATGGTGATTACATAAGGAGGCTTTGTTTACTGTAAAATTCCACGATACATGCATTTCTAATGGCACTGGAATTCCTAAATGATTACACACACCCTTCACGTTTATTCAAATATTTAAAGTACAGCATAATACAGTAAACCATTTAACTAATTCACTCAGAGCAATTTATTATGCTTTTCTCACAAAAACTTGCTTAAGAAAATAGTGTCTCACATTACATCCAATGCACATGATTCTTATATGATTTTTAAATAGAATTATTTGTTAGCTTTACTTCATAAACACAAAATTTCAAATAGCTATATTTACTTGTATAAGCATATGCATAACTGTAAAGAACATTTTTGTGAGACACATGGTAATACAAGAAAAATCTGTTCTACTAGATCCAATTTTTCCTGATTTCAATTTCCCAGAATACACCCCCAAAATTTTGAAAGAAAACTCTGTTTTAAAAATTGCTTTTAAATGCTTGTTTTCATAACATGAAAGCAACAGCAGACTCGCCACTCTTCCATATACATTTCTTTGCATCATTTCAATCCTTATTGCATCTCAATATATTTAATATTATGCAGAAATATTTTTGCCACCAAAGGACTAGGTTTTAACTATACCATACCTGCTGGTTTACATCAATATTTGAAAGTGCCTTTCTGTGAAGAGAGATGGTTGGGAATATAAGATATGTTTGATTTTCAAGATACTAAAGTATTACGGTAACAAATATTATAAAATAAAAATTAAAATTCGTATCAGGAAGTAACTGAAATGTTTCCATTAGCAGTGAACCAGGCTTTGAGACAAAAGGAAAACTCTTAGTGAAGATTAAGAAGCAGAAGCTACACTATAAATGTTGATTTTTCTTCTTTTTTTCCTCAACATTTAATTTCTACAGTTAATTAGTTTCTATTACTGTACAATTTTGGCTGCAAGTAAAGGAGGAAGCAGTGTAAAGACAATTACTTCTAATAGAAAGAGTATTCTAAAGCCTTGTCAAGCACACATAAAACATGAAAAATTAAACAGCAGTTGCTCACAGTTGTGATTTTTCAAGGAGTTTAACATATCCACTTAAAGTTTGAAGCACTTCTACGTGAACAAGAGAGGCATCAGTTTTTCAGGAAAAGAAGGTACCAAAAATGAGTCCAATAGGCAAAAACTGAGCTTTCCAGAAAAAACATCCTCCTAAGTTTTCAGCTTTTTTTTGACCTGCACAATGCCCCCATTTACAAACTACGCATCAGCTATAGGTAAATATGTCAACTGCTGTATGTATAATCATTGTAAGTAGCTGCAGCTAATGGTACACATCACTATTTTCTTCGGTGTCAATTCCAGTTTTGTACATTTTAGAGAGTTTGTGCTGTTGTGATGGGTTTCATCTGACACAAAAGGTAAATAACCAATGAGAACAGACAAATCTTATCCTTTGAGTCATTCAGACATTGCCATATTGCTGTACTGAGTACAAGGAAATCCTTCACACTTCACCTGCCCACAGAAGCACCAGCCACCCTTCAAAGCTGCTCCAGGTGCTTTGTCCAGGGGATGCCTGGGTCAAAGGCACCAGGAGGGAAAGCAGATCAACCCTCTGAAGGGACAGAAGCATATTCCTCAATCCAAGCTCATATTTTCACAGCAAGGTTGTTTCACACTGACTAACAAAAGTCTGCCACGCTCTTCTTTCTCTTGCATATTTCAGAGGAAAACATATTAGGTATGCATCCTCAAAATCTAGAGGTTGACATAAGGCAGTGTAATAACCACCTTGGATTTGTTCAACTATTCTGATGTGCTGTGGTGGAATGGAGCAATGAAGGCTTTCTATGAATACACATATACACGGTTCTCATGGAAGAAGAATACATTTATAATCTTTTTGGACTGTGCTACAGAGATTAGAACAATCCTGCCTATGTTACTAAAATCTTTAGTTGGTTAAAATAAAAATCTACATGATGTTATCATTTACTAGATGGTTCCCTTATTTCTAAGCAATTTTCAAGACATCTCTTTACATTTTAGAGTACAATTGGTCTCATCTCTATATAGTATTACAGCAGTTTTCCAAAGAATCAGCTCTTAGACTAAACATGCACCTGATGTGAGGCATCAGTAGCATTTGATTGACAGAGAAGCAGAAAAGGAAAAGAAAACAGAAAATTAACAAACAGTAGATCACAACTTTCCCCAAAGGTACAGCAATAGGGAGAACTTTTCTCATTTAGGAAAAAAATAATAAAAGGATAAGAGAAAAAGTACAAAAAGTGGGACGCTTTCAAAGAGAAAGACATTTTTGCAAAGCCAGATCCTTCCATTGCGTTTTCAAGGACTAGGTGCAAAGAGCAGTAAGGCTGCAAATGGACTTTAAGTTAAACATACCTGTAACTTTCCTGGTCTTAACACTTACCCCCAATTCTCTTACGGATTCACTAAGATAGATGAAGCCTGCTTAAATCCTCAGCCACTTCAAAGAATGATTTTATTTCAATCTAAGCCCAAATAAAAGTCAGAAGTTTGAATTTCTCTTTATGTATCCAGACTTTTAAGAAATACTGAGAGAGACTAACAATAATGCTTTAGGTGCATTTCACATGCAGAAGGAAAACCCACCACCCCAATATCTCTAAATAATGGTGTTTAGTAAGAACATAGAGTTGGACATAAAAGGAAAACGGAATCGATCAACAAGTATGTATTACACAATTTTGAAAAAAACCATGACTATCTAAAGGTTTATTGCAAGTATTTCTAAGGGTAGGACCATGGCACTGCACAGCACTGCTCTATTAAGAAGAAAGTAAGAGTTTCTAATTTAAGGCAATATTTCTCTACAAATCCTGCAGAGATGACAGTGAACAGAACTGAGAAAATTAAAACTTTGAAGTGCTTTTTCTTCAAAGTAGAGCACTTCAACACCACTTCAGGTTTTAAAGAAAAAAAAATAACCCCAGTTTTAGTTTTCACAAGAGTGGAAGACTAAGAGCACTCTGGTAGAGGTATAGCATGAGTAGGTGTGTGCAAGCTTCCACATTTATCTCTGCTAACGCGTCTTGCACGTTGCTCTGCAGTGTTCCTCATATTCAAGCCATGCGCCTCTTCAGCAGGGATAACAACCCACACCAAACCACAGGGTGGTTCTGTCAGACAGATAGATGCCCATGAGGGAACATGGAACACTGTCACTTCAGATTCAGCTTCACAACTGAACTCAAAGCCTCTTTCATGACAGTCTTAATTTCCCACTTGCCCCAGTGTGATTCAGTATTAACAGGGATACTTGCAACATTAGGAAACACAAAAAGAAAAACCTTCTGTGAATTTTCATTCATAGTGAGTGAGCTTAATAGAAGAATCAAATCTCAACAGGTAAAAGATGTAATTTGAACCCAAATACTCTAAAATTGTCACTATATAACACCTCCCAATATCCAAAACTGCACTTCTAACCCTACTACTCTTAAAATTATCAAATTAATCTAATTTTTTCTCAGTGATTAAGAGAAAAATCAGGAAATAACAAATGCAAGATCAGACTGTAGAACGTGGAGTATTTCAACTGCCTTATATGCCCGTCTCCTTGTTCTCAGGAGACAGCATTAGAGTGATTATTTATCAGTATCACATGTGAATCTAATAGTTATATCCATCCAAAGGAGGTGATATCTACCTGCTCATATTTAAGATAAATAGCAAAAGTATCCATTAAGCCTCTAACTCTACTTGCTATATCAAGTCTCTGCTTTTGAAGCTTTTCCTCGAGCTTCCTGCTTTCCATCTCCTCCTAAAGGTAAGGGGAATATGTGAAAGGTGTTCCAGAGGTTAGATACAGAAAGTTATCACTAGATACAGAAAGTTGCTCCTGTCCTCTGCTTGCAGCAAGTCTCCATGTGTGGATCAAAAGGAGGTGGCCCGACTCATTGAAAGCCATACCAGAACTTTACATTTACCTTACAAATGCTGTATTAAAACAAACACAGCCCCGTCATAAGATACACAAATATTTTCAAATCCACTTTACAAACAGAGAAGTCAGTGTAGTAGGAACTCAGGCTGTAGGTGTAAACTGCATTAAACAAATCAGACATAGATGCAACTACAGAACCACCGATCTTGGAAAACAAGCAAAGAAAAGCCTTGCTTTAGTTAAACGTTACCGTTCTTTTCTAAAAATACAGCCACATTGCTTCATGCAACAAAATTCAGAAGGCTTGCATTCTAAACAGAGAACAAGACCACAGCCTCCCAAACTAGTCACTAGGCATTCCCTCCTCTTAATGCAATAAAATTTAATCTATTTTGTATTTTCTTCAGGTCTGCCATGTGACAGTGGTACCTGACTTGTGCTAAGCAGTAGCTAAGCTCCTGCTTTAAAATTTGCTAGAGAAAACCGGGCAAACCTGCATTCTTATAGGAGAGATATTAAACACATGCCTATGCAGAATTGGTAATACTTCACAGTACACAAGCGTCTAATTCCAATCATCTTGGACAATGACTTAAAGAATAGGTGCCACCTCAGCATTAACACAAAACCCAACTATCAAAAAACATTAAAGACAGTGTACTCAAGTCAGTGAAACAAATTTGCTCACGGCAATATGGGAAGAAAATATTTCTGATGTAGAAACATTGTACATTTTTCAGAATATGGCATTACCCACTGCTTTGTATGTGTGGCTTTACAGGATTTTTAAGTTGTATTTAATAAGTATACTCTATTAACTTCTTTATTCCAAATACATCAAATTCCAAATAGCACAGTCCTCATAAAAAGTTTCTATTTACATGAAAATTTAGAGTAACCAATCACTCTAACTTAGGAAGACTAGTCAAAACAAACAAATACTGTGTTGCATTGAATCAAAAAGCCTCAGTTACAGAAAGCCCGACACAGCCAAGATATAATAATGATTAACATCAGATAGACACGCGTAAGAAGTGTAAAGTGCAGTCAGAACATTCAGTGTGTCGAGCACAGTGAATGTGACACCAGCTGCACAGTATTTATAATAAGTACTTCTACTACACTTATTTAAGTTAAATGACAGGCAAGTGTGAAGTTAACTGCCTGCTTTCTGATATAGGGATGCAGGCATTGCAAAGTAATTTCTACACCTTTTTAAAAAGGGCAGCACAAGTAAGAATGTCAGCAGTACCAAAAACGAGTTCTGGTAATCTCTCACTGCGGAGCATCTCTTTTTACTTAAGCATTATGACCTGCATGCACAAACTGAGCAGTAAATAACTATTTTTATATTGTAGTAAAAATCCAGTGTGTGAAAATGAGAGCTAATTCTCATGTATAGACAGAAGCAGATCTAGACAAAAAGCAAGGAAATGCTTTCTCCTGTGATGTACCCCCTGCCCTTTTCCCACCTTCTCTACAGTCTCCTATTTGTGGCAGTAAAATCCTGCTGAGTTTAATTAACGCACAGAAATCACTTCCTCCAGTTTCATTTTAATAACAAGAGAAATAAGAAAAGTATACTTCTGAATTGTAGTGTGATGAAGAATATTAGCTACTTTAACTGGTTAACTGAAGTAACTGAGAGTAGTACAGCCCTGATGTTGTGGGAATTCTTAGCACAGCGTTTTGCCCAATTTCTGCAAAATATTTTGCAGTCAGATCCAGGTTTATTCTGCCATCAGCGCTCACCTGTACGAGCTGGCAACTGGACTGGAAGCATGGTCTAGAACAGCAGAGCATACTCAACAGCCTTGGGTCCCCCCCTGCCAAGTGCATTACCCATCTGTTTGGAGGAATGGTAGGGCTACATGTTGTGGCCATGAGCTGTGGCTGCAGTTTTTGAGGACCAAGAAAGCCATCTTTATTGAAGCCTTGATAATCAGAACTGTGATGCCAGAGCACCTGAAGAAGCTTACTGCTGAAAGGACACATCCCACTTCTTGGGTCATGAAGCAAGCACTGAAGCCTGCGCTGCTGCAGCTATGCTGGTAACAGTATCAAGCTACAGCTCATTTAAACCTGGCTTTTATGGATCTATATACACCACCAGACTCAAAAAAAAAAGTAACTTGAATTAATAGAAAAGCACGATTGCTTCCAGATACAGGAAAGAAAGTCAAGCTTTTTAGCTTTATCACCGCTGATAGCCCAGGATGTAAACAGAAGTCCAAATAATTGCCACAAATGGAGATGCACCCTGGGTGGCCCAGGGTCATTCACACATGCTGCAGTTTAAACCAATTTAAACATTTGTTTAAATCTTACGGCTTTTTTTTTTTGGCCTACAACCAGTTTTGAAAAGGCTGAATATTTAAAAGGCTAAATATATGTAAACTAGTGATGAAATTAACAGTTTCCACTATAAAAAGATACTATAAACTATAGGTACAGAATGTTTTACATAGGAATTACGTAGCTTCTATGACAAAATAGAAAGGTGTTCTCTCTCATGAATGACAGGCTATGTTAATGGCATTCTTCTGGGAGAGAATCTAGTCACAGTTGTAAGGAACAGTTATAGAAAGTCCATTCAAGTTTGAAAATCAAATTTTATTGATTCTCTAGGCTAGACCGTTCACATCCATCTTGTCTGTACAAGATGTAGTATATAGGTCTGCAAATAGAAGAGTGACAGTACAGGGATAGCTCTATGAATCAAGTCCACTTTTTTTGCTTACGGATAGTGTATTATTTTTCATCATCTGTCAGTCACAATAGAAACTGTAAACTATTTGTGCACAGGTGACGACTCTATTGACTAAAAAGCAGATATGATTTTAAGCCTCATAACCCAGAATTACAATATCCACACTGTGAAAATATGTGTACATTCCCCTTCTCCAGTTATTCTTAAATGGAAAGAATACCTTAGTCAATAAACTGAGAGAAATCCAGATTCTATATCTAAAATACTCCAAACATTCCCACTGAAGCGAGGAGACAGATCTAATCTCTTTGGTCACAAAGGTCCAAAATTTAAAGAAACATATCAACCATTTTCTACCTCCAAAACTCAAAAAGTTATCCTCTAAACATACAAATTTACTTAGGTTAAGCAGCTCAAAGAGTCTCAAGTTATGTCTTCAATTTCCTTCCTATAGATAATGAATGCATATACAGTCACAACATGAGCTTGTACGGCCTTTAATAATTTTTTGTGCCAATTATAAACGTGAAGAGCAACTCAGCTAACTAAATACAGGTGTCAAGGACCATTTTTGATGCCCAGGAGAAAACTATCAACTGGATTCCAGCTGCCACAGAAGAAAACCACAGATTTCCCATAGGTCCTATGATACCTTCTAGCTCTGTAAGACTATCTTAGATGACCTGGAGTACATAAAATAGCACTCAACGTCTACATTTGGCAGTTAAATCACTCAAATAGTCCCACTGACCTCCATGTATCCTCTTGAGTGAGCAACTGTTTCTCATATAAGAGCTGAGAGCATAATCTTCACCCTTAGCAGTGACACAGAAGATTTTGGTCCACTACAAATCAATAATACCAGCAGCAGCCACAGGAATGCTGCAGTATCATCATGCAAGATATTAAAATAAAATATCTCTCTCAAACATCAGTTTACTACCTCTATTATCATCCTGGTTTGGGCATGTAAGTAAAATATTGTCAGAACCATATTTCTGAAATATTATTCATAGTGATGTTACTTGATTCTATTTCATATGTTCTCTGCCATTGAAAAGCAGACAAGAGTAATCTCTTATTTACCAGGAATATCTGAGCTGAATCATGTCACTAATTAAACAATAGCAAAGGTCCATCTTAAGTGCATGGTTCCTTACTCTCTAATAGGACAACAAAAAAAGTACATTTTAGGTATAAGAGAAAAGCAAAACTAATTCTACATAAACCTGTTTCTGCAACTTGCAAACTTGCTAAGGAGAGACGAAGAACAATATGGCAAGAAACTTAATCCTCAGTCAGATTTATGAAAGAAAAAAAGCAAAGCACATACCGTGTCTTGAGATTTATCTTTGACATCATAGACTGTTAGTTTTATTTTAGTCTCCTCATAGATGGGGTATTCCGGTGGGAATGTCACACCAGTCAAAAACAGTGGATCCCTTGTACCCTGCGTAACATGAATAAACATTCAGTAAGGTAACAGCTGTGGGATGTGTAGGATGCTGTTGTGGCTGTACAGAAACTGGAGGCTCTTTAAAAGGTGTTAGCTTTCCACAGTAGAGAGATGTGAACAGCTAAGTATTATCCAGTCAACAGGAAACCAGAAAAAACTTTAAGACTTTGTCAGGGAAGTTTAAAAAGGCTTTCTGTAAAGTTTTTTAACTGGAAAAGATATTAAGTGCTTCTGAAACAAAGCCTTGCAACGTGCCTTCAACCAGCTCAGCCAGTAGGTATCAGAACACAACCTGTAAAAAACAATCCTTTTCTTTCTCCCACAATACTTTCTGGAAGTATCACAATTGCATATTAATTTAAATGAACTAAAGATATAACTTACACACACACAAAAAAGACATCTTCATTAAGTCACAATAAAATGACTATAGAAATGTTATAGACATTCAGGATAATGATCTGTGGGGCAGGGATTACAATATCCCTCTTTAGGCAGTGGTGAAGTATGACAACGTTCCTGTACTTTGTAGCATTATAAGTATATTTAAAGATTGTACACAGAAATAACTCTATCATAGTTTCAGATATACAAACAATTCAATGAATCATAGCAAATGTTGTTTATAATTTCTTAATGTTTAATTATATTTAATTTCCAAAGATTACCAGATCAGTATCCTTAAATTTTCTACTAAGTAAAATAAAGGATCTTGCAAAATAAATGTCATTTCTCTTGAATAAAGTCACTTTTCTGTCCTCTTGCCTTCCCCTCCCCTAAAATTTGATTATAGAGCTGAGAGCCTCGATAAAATAAATTCAGAGATTTGTTCAGATTGCATTAGGAAATGCATCAACTTCTGTTTTAGGGGAAAAAAACCCTATTTCGTCTTCTGCATGACTTCATACCAGACAGTCTGCAATGAAACATCCTGATCAGGTATGAGATATTTGAATTAAGCAGTTGCAGAATGGTTGAAAACATAACAATTTATTTAGGAGACAGTTGAAATTGAAAGAGTTAATGAAATACTCTCATTGTATCTAACAGTTAAAACAAGCCTTTGATAAAATTGTGTGTGTGTTTACAGTAAGACTTCCCTGTTCTTAAGGAGTCTTAAGCAAGATACACCTACATTGCCTGCTCACACTTAATTTTCTCCATGAAACATTTTTGCTGTTTCTGACACATGCTTACAGGGCAAAGCAAAAACTAGCAAAGCAGCCTCAGACAACTTTTGCTGTAATATGTGATGCAAGTTGCTAATTATTTCATATAAAGTCACAGACATTACACACAAACACTTTTGCATAACTATAGAAGTAGGCTATTATTTTTCAAATTGCAAAAGTGTCTACTTTGTAATGGAAAAAACAGAACAAGAAACAGATAAAATAACAGACCACATAACAAACCTATATTCTTCTGTAATTTAAAAACATTTTACAAACTTACCCTTAATTTAGCCTTACTTTGCATTGCCTTGTTCTTTCATGAGAGCAACATTCCCTTTTTAATTCTAGCCATGTCTGGAGAACCGGTGTATTCTCTACGGCTCTACTTGGAACAACAGAGCTTTCATGAAAAGCCAAGTTCATTTCTAACTGTTTATCCTGGTTAAATGCCAAGAACTACAGAACACTCCTAGGTATGCTTTACTAACTGCCAGAGCGTGTACTAACTTGTTTTATGTCTCATTCACTTTCTATGGAAGAAATGAGCAATTCATTAATCAACATGTTAATTGAAGAAGAAAGAGTCTTACCTCCACGATTTCAGTGCTGGAGTATCTTGTCAAAAGGTGCTCTGCTGGATGTAGCACCGAGACTTGTATAAAAGTATTTAGCTTCCGATCACGGGTAGCAGCCACTAGATCCTTGCATGCTGCAGAGAGTACAAAATAAAAATAAAAGAAAATTCTGGGAAAACACAGTCACAGGACAAAGGAGACTGCACTCAGGCTCCAGACTAAATCTCTGGAGTCAAGCCAATTTAACAGAGGAAGTCCCTTGGAAGTAACTTACAGAAATAGGAAGTCACATGCTGCACAACTGAACTGAGATTTCATTTCCACTAAAAATACTGCAGCTTCTGCAAAGCTCCCTGCCAGAGGCTCACAGGCTCTGGAATATGAATGTGCGTGCGCATACGCACTCTCACACACTGCAACAGTAGGTAATTTTACGTAAGCACACATTTAACTTGCCACAAAATCTCCTAACTCAATCATCTGTCATCTGGCAATTTTCACAGTACACAACCATTTTAAACATTCTAAACCAGTTAAAAGCTACCAGTGATTAAGTTAGTTTATGTAGTCTGATACTATATTATGAAATTTTTAGTAGAATTAATCATCGAGCAAAAGTCTACATAACTAAAAATAGACAGCAAAAAACCAATTCTTTTGTCAGTGACTGGCATATAAATAATAATAATTGTATTCTGACTATATGACATCATTACTAAAACTCATTTTACCTGATGAATATAAAAAAATTCAGTTCTTGTTTAATAATTCATTTTTATCCTGGGCTCACAGTTATACAGGTGAGTGAGTTCACTCTTTAGACTAACACACCTCATGCCTTCTAACCAACAGGATGAAAGCACCAAGGGAAAAAAGGAAAGGAGGAGGAAAGAAACAAGTGCAGCATTAGCTGCTCTGCAAATGGATGTGGACCAATGGGGCATGGATCAACTCAAATGTAAACCCCATTCACCTTACTTTCCTCAATAAGGAAAACGCAACAGTAAATACTTAGATAGCATCTATCCAGTGTTTTCTTCAGTGTGCCAAACTGCACTGGGATCTTAGCAGCCTGAGCAAAGAAAAGAAAAGCTTACAGTTTGGTGTAGAGGGGTGGAGGAGCTAATTGTCAAGAATGAGCTGAGAACATTTTCTAGGAGTTACTGCCAGCCAGGGGCTTCCTCAATTGCAACTGACCTTTAACATTTTCAGCGGTGAGTCAGATTATCCTCACAGCAAGCAAACCTGCTCTGATGAGAAGCAAGGGCAAGGAAAGCTCTGATACACACAAAAGGCCAACTCAACTTGTTTTATACTGTTTTTTTCTTTGGGTTTGGACCTGCTGCTTGAGGAAATAAAAGGAAAACTGGCTGAAGCTTTTTTTTATCACACTTTTGTAACAGTTAAAAGGATATAAGGAAACAATTAAATCAAACCTTCACAGACTGTTTTGAAGTTTTAGCCTTACCCAATGAAATCTCTCAGCAGACAGTCTCAAACTGCCCCTATCCTAATTTGGTGGTGAAGTGGGATAAGAACAAAGGCTTGTGCACAATGAAGTCTTCATGAAACGGTTTATAAAACAGCATTAGAATCGAATAGCAAGTTGCCAGCAATTCCTTGCTACTAAGGCTCACAATATTAATGAAATTACTCTAAGTACTAGCACTGCTCGATATAACCTGAAGAATTAGATGAACAGATTTAATTAAAAGGAGTTACCAAAGCACAAAAGATTGGGCAGAAACCTGCCTATTTGAACTATATCCTCTCTAAAGTTGACCACAAATGCAGCATCAGATCACTGAAATTTCCAGATAGTTATCTCCCCCCATGAACCTTACACCATCATACAATCCTTAAATATTGCACTCTATAATCGTGTTTTTAGACTATAGCACACTAAAGCACAGTTTCAGAGGAACAGAAACAGAGCTCGTGTTCTTTACCAGAAGTTGGAACACTGAGAGATCAAGTTTAATTTTTCACACCTACCACAAAGGAAGGCTTGCCAGCTCACAGCTTAATGGACTTCCAAAAGATGAGAGGAATACACCAGAAGGGAAAACCAGAGACAGACAGAAACTTAGGAAAAACAAAAATAAATCCCCCTCAAAACACCACCAGTGACTCTGGCAGGAACCCTACAGCTGAACTCTTGTAAAAATTACTGGTGAATGATGAATGGAGATAAAGTCCCCAGAAATAAAGGGAATTCACCTCTGTATCTCCAATGGAGAGGATGAGCACAAAGTCTCAGAACTCTTTGGGAGATCCTAGTGCAGAATGCAACCTACATCTAACTTCATGACAGAGATATTCATCTCTATTGTGACATTGGGCTACTCCTGTTTCACAACTACTCCTTCGGTCAGGGAGGATATTCAGTAAGGTTGTCGCTGGCAGAGAACTGAAGACACAGTATGACACAGAATTTGTTAGTTTGAGCCACAATGCATCACTTCCCTTAAAAACAGCCCAACTGAAATGTTTAACAAAATATAAGGACTACACTTACGTTGATCCCAAAGAACAGAAGTATGTTGTATCCTGTTCACAGTCTGGCAAGTTCCACAGCCCCACACTGCATTATTCAACTTTTTTTTTTCCCTCCCCACTATTTCACTAACTTTAGGTCTTCTCAAAGAAACAGTCAATGTTCTTTGAACAAAGTGAAAAATTACATGGCCATGACAGTGAAATACCAGCTATATGGTACATATTTAAATACATCTGTTGAGCATTATTGACATAATACTCAAAAAGAAACTGACAAAAATACAAACGTGACAGGCCTGTTAAGGCTGTTTTCTTAACTGCAAATATTAAAACAGGTAGTATCATCAATACACTTTCTATCATAACCTATGCCTAAGCAGATTGTATACATAAGTTGCTTTGCTTTTCAATACTTTGCTACACTTGAATTAATTCTGAGGAAAAAAAAATCAACAAAACTCAGTGAACTGAAGTGACAGCTTGTACTCACACGTCAAAAGTATATGAATCTACTCATTGTGACTGTTGACTCAGTGTGTAAAAGTCTGAATCATCAATTCCTTTGGTAATCCCATCTCTGCTAAGCCTATCAGCGTACAACAAATGTTTAAGGAAAAACTGCGTTAGGAATCATTTATGCTTTCATATCAACAAAAAAAAAGTTAAGCTGGCAGGAAGAAACAGCTTCACTACACACCGAGCAAAGAAAAAGAAGGAAAGATAGAAAAGTAATCACTGTGTAGAGCAAGATGAAAGTCTGTAAGGAAAAAGAATTGCTCTAGAATACATTTATAAATACTTAAGTATTTTGCAAAACTGTGGTCTACATATAAAACTCTTACCATTTAAAATACCTTAAAACAGGTAACATTTAATCAATGTTATCCTTTAACACTTATTTTCTAAAGAAAAAAGCAAACAGAATATTATTTCGTTTCCATTAGTACTGTTGTTCTACTATTAAAACAATATTATTCTTACATGAATCACATCAAACAAGTGCTCCTTCTCTATCAGTCATGCCTGTACATTGTCTCCTACATGCCAGTACTACTACAAAGAACACAAACCACACGTGCTGCAAACGCAAGTCGCACAATAGCTATTTGATTCTCAGGTCCTGACACATTCAGCATGTCACTGCTCTCTGTGCTACACTACCATGCTAGCTGCACTCTTCACCCTTCTGTGTGTCTGTGCATGTGCATGTCAAGTAACCGAAATGGACTGGAAAATAATCACCTGCCTTCCCTGAAACTACACCGGCTCTGAGCAGGCGTTCAGCGCTCTCTCAAGAACTAAGCCCATTGGAGCCAACATACATTAATCTGGCAGAAAAAAACAGGGAGATGCAGCATCTCCCAGAACTGTAAAAGATCATAGAATCATCTGGGTGGAAAAGACCTCCGAGATCATCGAGTCCAACCATACCTGTCTCCTTACTAAACCATCTCACTAAGAAACTCAAGCGCCCATCTTTTAAACACCTCCAGGGATGGCGACTGAACCACCTCCATCAAATAACTGAAACAAATGACATGGGAACTGAAAGACATCATCAATTCAGAGTTCACAGAGTTTTTTGGGAAGAAAGCCAAGGACCAACCCCAAAATTGTGAAATGTAATTGAAATTGCAATGTTTGGTTTTTGTTAGTGGGGAAAGTTAGAACGCATTGGTGAAAGTCTTCCCAGACTATGGATTCACACAATGCATGTAATTAGCCTATGTGGAAATTTTCCTCTAAGCAGTGACAGAAACACTGTTTGCCATAGCATCATTTCTTCCCATTTTTCAAACCAAAAGAGACAGGAATTAACCACTCTAGTCCTGTTGACTACAGGCCACTATTTTGTATGCTGTCAAAACAGAACAGAACATTAGTAGTATCTGAAGACAAGAGGCATGGGAGCAGTCTGTGTGCCTCACACACATATAGATGTGAACAGAATGTTCAGCATTATTTTTTTTCATTTCATTGGCATTGCAGCAGCATTATTATATAAATAATAATGTGCAATCTGTCTTGATAGACTAATTAACTGAGGTGCAGCTGTTCCTTAGCGGGCAAAAGGACACATTAAATAAGAGAACACTGCATTCAGCCCTGTGCTACCTGCAGGACACTAAACAGTATACAGTTTTCTTTCCTCCTCCCTGGGGGGGTGTGTTGAGGAAGGTAGGGAGGTGTAAGAGAAGAAAGTGCACATCACTGCTGCTTCTGCCTCTGCTGAACACACAGTGCTAACAGAAAAGAATACCTTCAGTCAGACACACACAAAGGCTTAGGAATAATCCACTTCAGAACATACAGGAAAACTTTGGCCATACTTTTGAATTAGAAGTGTAAATGCAACTGAGAAAGGGATGAGAACAGGACAGCAATGTGTTCTCTGTGCGGCAAAACATGCCTGAAAGCAAACAAGACAAACGTTTAAGGACAGCACAGAGTAGTGTTAATGAGCACCCTGCCAGCTAGTGCTCTTTAATAAATATTATTAATTGGCTTATCATAAATACTACTAATTACTTGTCCCATTCATGTGTCAGCAGGAATACTTCAGTTTGCTGGAGTGTAAAGAACATCTCTGCCTAGGGACCAAAAGAACCAAGAAGTTATTCCCACAACAATTTGCAATGTAGACTACCAATAAAACGCAACATACAACACTAAATATCAAAGGATGCAGCCACAGAAATTATAATATCCATGTTATCACAAAATAAGGACACAGTTACGTTATCACAGAACAGTATTAGTATGGGTACTCATTATCTGTAGCGACTAAAACAGATGCTCCAACTAGGGTAATCTCTGCAATAAAAAGAACCTCTATAGAATAGAAGACTACATTTGGCCCACATATACAAAAAAGTAAAGATCCACTGATTTTTACCTAAGAAAAGGTCCAAGATAACTGCTCCTGACTCTGGGGATGAGAGGCTTGTATAAAAATATCAGTTCTCTGGAATGTACAGCTGGTTGCTAAAGTAACCTAGTTACATCTCAAGGAAATGCACAAACATGATACAATCAGTACCCTTTGAGGAATGCCTGTAATTAACAGCAGGAAAAAATTTCTACCAACAGTCCAAAGAGAAAGAGATAACAGGGAAATCTAATCAGATGATGCATAAAGATATCTCTATGACATCTCTACAAATACAGGTTTGGGAAAAAAAAACCCCACAAACACCATCAATATTAGCAGTACTCACTGTAAGTAATCTATCAATAAGCTGTCCAGAAAACCATAAATCATTACCCATTTAATATGTTGCTAAAAGAACATGATTATTTAGGAGTCACTGAAATAAGATAGACATGAGCACTGCTGGTGAAAAATGTTGTATGTTGATGGAGGGCAGGGACAAGAGATCATGCCCAGGAGCTGAGATGCCAGCTGCACTCATCATCCTATTTGCATATGAAGTGATAAATCCGGCTAGAATTACCACTGTGAAAATCAGAAGTGATCTATTTCAGAATAAGTTCTGCCCACTCTGGGTTTTGCAGGATAAGAAATGTTAGGTTTTGTGTCGTGTGATTTTTCAAAAGCCTTGTGCTGGACTAGAGCATTAAGCAGAGCACTTTCAAACCGCCTCCCCCTGCCTTCTCCAAGAAGGTAAAATAAATGCAGAGACTTAGACTGTAACACTGCATTGCCATTACCAGTAGCAATAACAGCCACTTCCTGAATGTGGGTTTCAGTAGTTCTGAAGTGTTAGAACAGGCCTATTTCATACTGCAGCTTTGCTATTCAGCCTGGACAACCCCAGTTATTTATAGAGTTTAAGTATGATAGATGCAAGAGACCCAGGGAAGTGACTGACTGGATCAGCGTACACTGGACAGACAGTATTTCCACTGCAGAAGTGAAAGCATGGTTACATGTGTTAACCATCCATTCAATACAACTTCCATTTGGATAGGGCACTAATCCATTGCTAAAGTTAAGAAATCTGTTCCAGCACATTCACTGCTAATGATCTTGTTTCTCCAGTTTTATTTACAACTGTGTATACTGAATTCCACCACCTCTGTGCTCCAGACTTAAGCTACACAATGGCAACAAGGTCATAGAAGAAAATTCCTAGCTTTGCTCAGAACAGTTGGTTCCTTAAGTTATGAAACAAACTGCTTCTGGTCAATATTTTTAAACTCCTTTAATTTTTTAAACTATGTCTGAGAATGTGTCTATGCTTTTCATGCAGTGCTACATGTAGTAATAAAATTGTAATTATTGAAAAAACAGTGCATTTCCTTACTAAGCACACCGTGCCTCTACCAGCACAGAGAATTCTGTTCTTCCTGAGATGATGCAGTAGTCTAGTGACAGCAAAGAGCAGCTCTTGCTGTTGCTTTAGATTCTCAGTTATCCTCTTTACCTTCTATGCAAAACTACTCTTCTCATTGCACTGTCTATTAATGGTATTTGTGCTCTGACCTGACTTCAGTTCTCTGGTGAGAGAAACGAGGAAAGAACAAACAAAAAATGCTTCAAGTCTAACAAAAACTTGCTATACATTAGTACACTCCACAATAAATTCATATCAAAAGGGATTTTGATACTGCTATTCCAAAGCTGTAATTTATTTTAGCATTGGTATTTTAGAATACCACAAAAGGGTTTAAACCTCCTGGAAATAGAGCTAAACACCATTTCCCCCTCTACCTTTCCCAATATTGTTGTCTAATCTAGTAAAGATGTAAACTTGCTGCAGTTTCTTTCAGACGTTCCTAACTATCCTGAAACAAAAAAGTGGTTACAAGTTGAATTATCAGCTGAAGAATTCGAATAGCAAACTGTGAGCTTCTTTATACTGTAAGCTCATAGCAAACATTCAGAACCTGTAAAAAACTCTTTGATTTGCAAATAAAATATAGTTTGCTGGTTCCTAACTTTGTCCATCTCTTCAGAAATAAAATAAATGCACAAAAATATGTCAGCAATACCATAAGAAGATGAAAAGAAACAACAGTGCTAAGTCTTTCTCAAAGTTTTCAGGCTGCCACATCTGTTTTTATTATAACAGCATACATTGCTTCCTTTGACATAAGCATTTATACACTGCTATAACAGTTGTCAAGTGAAGCATTATGTGGTTTTGATCCTCAGCGTGTAGTATTGCTTTACAACACCACAGAGACAGGCTTTTTCTCTAATATGTAATGAAAATTCAGCTGTTGCTTAGCTTCACTCCAAATCCATATCATCACATACATCTTTACAACACACTTTCAAACTTGGTGAGGAAAGAATCTTCCCTTGCAAAACAAAGGAAGGTAGGCAAGCAACACAAGACTCCAGCAACTACATCACACAACAAGCTTCAGACAGACCTCTAAACAACCTGAAATCTTTTAGGGTGCTTCTTCACCACAGTACAGCTGCTTTGAGCAGCTGTAAGAGAGCTGCTCTGGGTAGAAGTGCAGCTACAAGAGCCCAGACCGCAGTCGGGAGCGATCCACCCTGCTTCTTCACAGTGTCACGCAACCCAGACAAGAATCCAGGGTCCCACAACTATGTTGCTATTATAACTCAGGGTAGCTAATATCAACACCCACTCAAGCACATCTGAACAATAGTTGTAGAGGCTGCAATAAGCATGTTCCTTTCACATAAAACCTAAAACCAGTTGTGTGGCCATAGCCTTATTGCCCCATGAGACACTATTAGCAGATAAAGCTACTCATTTTCCTTCAAGTGAAAATGTCACACAATAAAGCCAACCATGATGAGTGTGTCTAGAGGAGGGCCATGAAGATGATCAGAGGGGTGGAGCACCTCCCGTACAAGGACAGGCTGAGAGAGTTGGTGTTGTTCAATCTGGAGAAGAGAAGGCTCCAGGGAGACCTTATAGCAGCCTCCCAGTATTTAAAGTGGAACTAGAGGAAAGCTGGGAAGGGGCTCTTTATCGGGGAGTGCAGTGATGGGATAAGGAGTAATGGTTTCAAGCTGAAAGAGGGGAGATTCATATTAGACATTGAGAAGTAATTTTCTATGTGAATGTGGTGAGACACTGGCACAGGTTGCCCAGAGAAGCTGTGGATGCCCCCTCCCTGAAGGTGTTCAAGGCCAGGCTGGACGGGGCTTTGAGCAACCTGATGTAGTGGAAGGTGTCCCTGCCCATGGCAGGGGTTTGGAACTGGATGATCTTTAAGGTCCCTTCCAATCCAAATCATTCTATGATTCCATGGTATGATAAAGGCGCCAGGACAAGATGCAGTAGGGACCTATATTAACAATAGTAACTCAAAAAAAAAATAAGACTGACAATAGTTAAACTTGTAAGTAAAGGTATTGCTCGACTGTCTAACTGAACATCCTTTGAAATTCATTTGTCTAAAAAGATTTGTCTTCCTTCTTTTACTTATGCCAAGGAGGAGCCTCCAGTGAAGGGTGAAGAAACAATGTACTGCTGATGAATTTCACAAAGATTCCTGGGAAGAAACCCAACACCCAAGGAAGTAAACAGAAAGGTTTGAGAACTGTAGTACTCTATGTGTAGTGCTCAAACGAGACAGAACATGGGCTTTAAACAAAGTAGGCATGGTATTATTGAGTTGCATGATTGTAGTATTATTTATCCCTCATCTTGGGATGCTAAACACTAGCCTGATTCACAATTGGTGATCAGTGCACGGGTGCCTGTCAGAAGTTAAGAACAATTAATGAGTCTCTCCAAAAAGAGAGACCTCTACAGAAAACAAAGCAAAGCACTAGTCCCTCCAGCATGCCAGAGGTCATCTTTTAACAAAACAAAACCCACGCTATTTGACGTGTCTGAAAGGAAATCAGACTAAAATTTACTTCAAAGTCATGGCAAATAAGAGCAACACACATATTTAATGAAGGGTGAAAATAGATTTCTGCAATCCAGAACAATCACTTTTAGCCCTGTAACGATTAAATTTCCTAGTCAGGAAATGCGTGATAAATGCTAAGTAACCTGCATGCAAGCTGCAGTTCCAATATAAGAACTAATGTGTCTGCAAAGGTGGCAAGTCTGGATTAATAACTAAATTAGAGATCTAAAGAAGAGATAACGCTTTATTCCTCAGGGGATTTTTAAACAGCCATTCTGACAAATAAATTAACATTACTTTAATAGCACGGGACCTACATGAGACAACAAAGTATAACCCCTTCACAAGAAATTAAAATATATATGCGCATATTTTCAAATAAATGAGAGTTCAGAAATATTAACAGCTCACATATCAAAGGTTGTGTCAGAGGATAAGTTTCAAGGAATCCACTTCCCATGATTGTTTTGGATTCACTTACTAACATATCCTGAAGAAATAACCTTTACTCCTAAACTTCTCCAAAACGTATGTCTCAACAGTGAGAACTCTGTTGGTACAGACAAATAGCCTTTAAAAAGTACAGACTAACAAATGCCACATTAACTGCAGCTTTGTGATACACTTAGATGTTATTTTAAAGTAACATTTGAAAATAGCATATTCACTTGAATTTCCAGTTTTTTCATAGAATCATAGATTTATCTGGGTGGAAAAGAGCTCTGAGATAATCAAGTCCAACCGTACCTGTCCCCTTCCTAAACCATGTCCCTAAGAAACTCATCTGCCTGCCTTTTAAACACCTCTAGGGAAGGTGAATCAACCACATCCCTGGGCAGCTGTTCCAGTGCCTGACAACCCTTTCAGAGAAAAAATTTTTCCTGATTTCTAATCTGAACCTCCCCTGGTGCAACTTGGGGCCATTTCCTCTCGTCCTGTCACCTGCAAGAAGAGATCAGCACCCACCTCACCACAACCTCCTTTCAGACAGCTGTAGGCAGTGATGAGGTCTCCCTTCAGCCTCCTCTTCTCCAGGCTAAACAACCCCAGTTCCCTCAGCCATTCCTCATGGGATTTGTTCTCCAGCCCCTTAACCAGCCTCATTGTCCTTCTCTGGATGTGCTCCAACACCTCAATGTCCTTCTCGTACTGAGGGGCCCAAAACTGAACCCAGCACTTGAGGTGTGGCCTCACCAGTGCCGAGTACAGGGGCACAATCCCTGCCCTGGTCCTGCTGGTCACACTGTTTCTGATACAGGCCAAGATGCCATTGGCCCTCTTGGCCACCTGGACCAATGCTGGCTCATATTCATCCAGTTGTCCACCAACACCCTCAGGTCCTTCTCCTCCAGGCAGCTCTCCAGCCACTCTTCCCTAAGCCTGTAACGCTGCACAAGGTGGTTGTGTCCCAGGTGCAGGACCCATCACGTTGGTCTTGTTGAACCTCATCCGGTTGGTCTCAGCCCATCAATCCAGCCTGTCCAGATCCCTCTGCAGAGCCTCCCTTCCTTCAAGCAGATCGACACTGCCACCCAGCTTGGTGTCATCTGCAAACTTACTAAGGATGCACTCAATCCCTTTCAAAATCAACATTGAGCTCATCTCAGATGCTGGCCTGTACTTATTAATCTAAATTAAATCAAAGATTTTAAAAAAGGTCTGCAGCTTATATTTTGAGACAGATATAAAAGGGGGAGACATTAATGATCTCTACAGAGCATTAGAGCCCAGCACACTGCACAGTAAACCAGAAAGTTGGATCCTTATAGCATGAATGGACTGTCATTTCCAGCAGGAGTTTCTTCAAAGGTGAAAAAATGCTGTTGACATGTTGCAATACCGTGTTGCAAACTGCCTTGGGTTTGATGTGTTGACATATGTAAAGACATAGTTAACGTCTTCTGAGAGAAATAATTTTGAATAATTTCAGCTCCTTTGTACAAGGAAATACTAGACAAGAATTAAAAGGGGGGGGGGGGAAATTCCTTCATTTGTCTCTGCAGATAGATTCCCTGGCAGATTTGAGATTTAAATCCAGAATAACCAAGATATTGCTGCTCTTCATCTCAATGGGAGCACATTCAGATCTCAAAGTCAAAACCAAAGCCAGTCCATTTTAGTTTTTAAAGCAGTTCATTTACAATCCTACAGCCAACAATCCTCAGTTTCTTAAGTATGAAGAATCCTAGTTGTCAAAGAATATTAAGACCTAATTCTTCTTAGCTCATCATAATGAAATTCTGAATTCATTCAGTCCCTCAGAAATCAATCTTAAATGCAACATGATTTCAGATTGAAGTGTCATCTTTAACTCCTTTTGAACTATATTACACAATATAGGCATTTTATAAATTTAGTCCAATTTATTTCATTTTAATTTCATATTCCACATAACAGAAAAAACAGCCTAAAGATATGGTTTGTCACAATAATTACAGGGTCCATAACTGTACTAGATACTTTGCTATCCACAGGAGGTGGTGGTAAGACAAGAATGTAAAGCATTCTTAAGCATTTTGTTTGTTTTCAACAAAGCTATTCCAAGTACCTCAGGTAGGTCTTCTTGTCATGCTGCATCCAGGTTCTTGTGAGATTTTGTGGTGCTTTTTAGAATTCCATTTTTTTCAGGGCCTGCAGGGGGACCTCATTTTCAATTGAAATCTCACCATTGGACACACATTTCAAAACTTCCAAAAATAAGTATGTCTATAAGTAATGTCTTCAAAAGAGGAGAATTACTTCAGTCTTCTATTAATTAGATATTTTGCTTTTTATGGAGCTTCTGTTACCACATAAGAGGATTAAAAAAAAAGTCCATTGGGAAATATTTTATAATATGAAAGTATTACTTCAATTATTTCTATAGGCATATTTAGAGATGTATTTAATAACTTCCATTTGAAAGACAAATGTCCAGGTAACTCAGTGCAGTACCATTAGAGTGAAAAAAAAGGCAAGAGCTATCATGCTTTGAATTACTTAAAAATGTTTCAGTTAATATATTATTGGCCTACCAAAACAGAATTGTTTTGTGTTTATTTAGTCATTACCATTCTGCACAACAAGAAGCACAAACTACATGATTACTGTAATCTGCAAATAATTTGCTTCCATTTGTCTCTCAAATGATCTACACTCTTTTGGAATTACAAGGTAACTAGAACTTCAAAGAGAAAAAAACACACAAGGAAAGAGAGGCAAGGAATTCTCTAGACAATATTTCAGGAAGTGTTTCACAGCTTGGGCTAAACGTTAGAAAAAACCAACTGCAAAAAGTGACAGTAAGAAGTCAAGTATAAACTCACAAAAAAGACAGAGATGTCAATGAGTGTGTTTTAAACAGAACACTCTAAGCCTCCACGCACTTGCTACAGAGCTTTGGAAGTATTTAAAGTCTCCAGGTATTTAAGCTTTCAACTGGAAGAGGTCCCTACTGCCTGTAGGTTGGCTTTGGGGCAGCTCCCTGTTGCCCCAGCCTTGACAATGCTGAGCAGCTCTGAGCCTGTCAGGGTTTGGAAGCCACACACACCTATCCTGACAGTCTCAGGCTGGCACATGGTGGCAGGGCACAGCTGCAAGTCCACACCCTGTGAAAACATCACTGCTTATTTCCTTCACAACAGACCCAGCGGGAAGGCTGAAGGAGAGATGGTGCCAGTGCCCCTTTTAATTCAATAGAGCGCTGGACCAGAAAGAGGTCAGACACAGGGCAGACCCACAGGTTTACCATTCTGCCCACAACTACAGCAGCTATAATCCACAAAAAGATGCCAATTACCACACAAGAGTCACATATGCAGACACTCCAGGCTTACTCTTGAAGTTGTCCCACCTTGATTTAAAAAAGGGAAGACTTGCTGGCAGCAGGTGTAGAATGGACAAAAAGTCATTTGACAGGTAATAGCTACATTTTATAGATATTATTTTATATTCAGTTGTCACTGAATTCAGGTCACTGTTCAGAGTCACTCCAGAACTCAGGTTCACCCCACTAGAAATAGGGCAATAGTCACTAAACAGTCTTCCTCAGCTTATTTTGTCTTTGAACCAAATTCTTTTATTGTGAAGAAAGGGAAAAGAGTTTCAACTCAGGATAAAGTTTTCCATTTCAATTTTATTCCTGGCCAATTCCACTGCTACAACTACATACCCAGGAAACATTCTACTTTAAGCTGGCATTTTGCAAGCATTCCTACCAGGAAGTCTTCTCTGTGAGAATGTACAGAAAAAATAAACAAAACTTTGCATGCAAATGTACAAAAAAAATCCATAAAAATGAGCACTAATAAGGTATTAGCTCAGGCCAAGAGCATTAACAAACCTTTAATTCCACATTTGTTCAACTGTTTTCAGTCCTAACTTGTTCTTTGCCCAAAAAGCAAAGCAATTCAGGCTGCTGTTATGTCCTTATGTGAGGCAAACTAAACACACAATAAAGGATTTAAAAACAATGCAAGAGCACAAGTACCCCAAAACTACACAGATGCAACAATTTTAAAGTCTAATTGCAACATAATTATGAGAGGTTATCTAGAAATCCTGAAGAATTTCTAGATCAAGGCAACAGATACCATTTTCTCAACATATGGTACAGAACGTGACAAGAGTCCATTGCAAACCAATCACTAACAGCAAGCTCTAAGAAACCTCAAAAATCCTACTGGAAAGTTACATGACAAATTTCTGCTACATAAACCTCAGAATCAGTCTTGAGCTGATCTAGTCCGACGCCCTGCTCAATCAGGGTCAGCTACAGCAGGATGCTCAGGACTGCATCCAGTTGGGTTTCAACCATCTCCAAGGATGGAGATCTCACAGCCTCCCTAGGCCATCTATGCTGGTGTTTGATGACCCTTAAAGTAAAAAAAGTTGGTGGTGAGGGGTAGATGGGGGGATGTGTAAGTGTTCTGATTGAATTTCGTGTTTGTTTTAGCTGCAGTCCATAGTCTCTTGTTCTTTCATTGGGCATAACTGAGAAAAGTCTGACTCCCTCCCCTTCAATCAATCTCTGCTGCCAGGTATTTAGACACATTGATAAGATCCCTCGTGAACATTTCTTTCTGCAGGCAGAGCAGTCCAAGCTTTCTCAGCCTCTCCTCATTTGAAGGATGTTCCAGTTCCTTAACAATGTTCAGTTCCTTAATCATAAATACTACTTTTCACATCTAAAGTGACTCTATCCAATAATTTGAAAATGTAAGCTATTTTTTGTACCCACCTAGAAGAAATCCCAGGACTGTAAGGGCTATTGGACAGCAGCAGAGAAAATTAGGATTTCAGCCACTGAAGCACAAAACCAGGAAGACTAAGAATGGCTCTTAAGTAAGCTTAGTAGCATACACAGTTTCTTTAAGTAGAAATAAAGTTTAAAATTTTAATGCTCCCAATCACTGCAGTCTGATGAAAAAAAAAAAGCCCTTCTACCAGAGGTAGGAGTGTAGTTTTAAAGGTTTTATGAAAATATAGTTTATTCTTAGTAATGAAGCTGTGGAGAAGACTAACATCTATTGTTGAAAACGTTCTGCAGATACTGTGTGTCTTCTAAGCCTCCCCAACATCAGCATTGCTAAGGAATTAAAAAATAAAATCAATTACGTCCTGAATAGTTAAAATGTCAGCTTCCTGGGAGGTAGGGAAAGGCTAGAAAAAGGCAGCAGTGCCAGGACTGTCATCCAAATCTCTGTTGTAGGTAAGGAAGTCTAACAGAGGTTTCTATATGAAGAAAGGAATAGCTCATCCTTATTTTGTTCTCTATATATAAATGTCTGCAACAGAAATTACTCTCAGTAAGGATCAAAATAGACTAGTTTCTTGGATCAATAGAGGAATCAGTCATGGACTCATCAGCTATCAGTTAAGCACAAAGCCATAGGTCATATGAGAGCAATACCTGGGGACACGCTGCTCATGCAACAGGAGAGTGGGCTCAGTGCCAGTCTCATCTAGGAAGATGCTGCCTATAAAAGCTCCTTCCATAGCAGAGAACTGCTTGGTTAGCCACTGTTCTCCCCTTCCCAGCTCAGCCACTGAACTTGCATTTTTGTCTTCTACCAGCTCCACTCCCCCACCATGGCACCCTAAATACTAAAGGTGTAATAAGCTACACACACGTGTACACACAAACAAAGCAAGTCTCGTAGTATGAGATCTAAGAGACCCATATGGGAGACATACTGCGGAACCTGAAGAGATTCATGTAAGACAATGAGGTTCAAAAATTGAACTGGGAAGAGTACATAGCTTGGCAAGACAAACAAGAGAAAGTATGCACAGTGGAGGTGCATTTTGGAGAAAAAGCAGGATGAGGAAAAATAATGAGGAAAACAGAGCAGCAGCATTTGCCAAAAATAACTTCTCTCCAACTTTATGATCTTTAATCCTACATTCCTATGAACTAACTTAAAATACCCTGGAAACACAACTTTTCAGTTTCATCATGATAAATTAAAACACCAAAACACCTAACACTTCAGAGGCCAAGCATAAAGCTTGTAAAAATACTAAAGGACAAATTAAGGTACCCATTGAGTTGTTTGGTTGTTTTAAAAAAATCTATGTGAAAAAAATTAATGAGGGTCCAATTTTCAAAGAAATGCATTAAATATCTACCTACATCTACAAAATCTTAACTCTTTTCTTAAATAAATTTCAATAGGCCTTACCTATCATAGGTTATCATAAAGACTTGTGATTGCTTTCAGTATTTTACCTCATAAACTAAAATTTGTCCAGGTAAAGCAGCATGAGCATCCTTGTTGGTAAGGAATGAGGGAGATGAACATAAGCTGTTGGAATGAATCTCCTTCCAGTACCTAAACTCACTTGGGCACTGAACTCGCACCTAGCCTCACAGAAAGTGTTATTAGTTTTCAGCATATGGACAACGTTATCCCTTTGAAAGTCTGGACAGAAGGAATTTTGCAAACATGACACAACTTTTACAAAATCTAAAAGAAAAATGTGAAGTGGACACAAAAGTACAATTTAAAATATCAAGACAAAACTGATTTTACTAAGAAGCCTATTAATTTTATTTATGTAATATTTGAAAAAGAAAGCTCCTTCCTAGTCTTATCGTTCTTTTTCCATAGCCTTGTAAATGCAGCTGTTTGCTAACAAGCTAACAAGATTACAGAATTAGTACATTTCTGTCTGAAATTAATCCTATTATCTGCTGCCTCACTCGATAACTAAGATGATAAAACCCTGTCTCTCAGAATGGCTAAATTAAAAAAAAAACTTTTCAACTGTTAAATAGCTTTTCACATTCAGGTATCTACAAGCTTCTCTCTAAACAGATTAGCCACAGCTATTCAAAATTTATCTCTAGATAAGTGTTTATACCACAACACATGATAATGTGTATTCTCTTAGATTGAAAAGTTTTCCTTAGTCACAGCCCTGATTTACACATAATTGCATTTACATGGTTGTCACCCATTTTCTCCTGTTAGTTCAAATATAATTTTCTTCCTAAAAGCAAAAAGCTTCCACAAGGAACAGATACTTAAATTTCACAGAAGAGAATGGGAAAAATTGCCCGAAACCCAGTTGGCACCTGTGTTTATGAACACTGACAGCATAAAACATCTTTGCACTACTTACTACTCACATCAGTATGCCAGTGGATTTCTCTGCTCCATCACACTGGAACATGCTCAAATCAGTAATGATCTACACCCTCGTGCTAGTTCATCATGTGCTCTGTCCCACTTCAGAGCAAATAAACATCCCTGCATGTAATGAGCCCACTGTGGTGACTGACTGCTACACAGAAGGGTGTAATGTAGAATTTTAATCTCTATAATCTACACAGAAATTGAATTTACACAAGTCATAGCTGTTTAATGAATAACATTAAGCAGCAATGGATGCCAACAGGTTGAAAATATTTCTGTGATTTACTTCTTCCTGACACAGAAACTAAGTAGCTAACTCAAAACCGAGTGATGCTATACTAGATATAACAGGCTGTCATCAATGAAACTAATTTTCACATATATGAACTACATACATAGAATATATATCTATACAACTCTGTACATAGCTATATAGATATTCTACAAAGAAGAAAGTTTTGTACAAAGTTTTGTAGCGGGGCATACACAGGGTGGTTTCTGTGAGAAGTTGCTAGAAGCTTCCCCCAAGTCCAACAGAGCCAATGCCAGCTGGCTCCAGGATGGACCCGCCATGGGCCAAGGCTGACCCCACCAGCAAAGGCAGTAGCACCTCATAATCTCATGTTTAAGAAAGGAGGAGGGGGGGAAGGGGGGGACGGGGCAGAACTGTACAACAGCAGCCAAGAAGAGGATCGAGAATATGTGAGAGAAACAGCTCTGCAGACACCTAGGTCAGTGAATAAGGAGGTGGAGGAGGTTCTCCAGGTGCTGGAGTGGAGACTCTCCTGCAGCTCATGGTGATGACCACTGTTAGGTGGGTTGTCCCCTAGCAGTCCATGGAGGTCCACAGTGGAGCAGATATCCACCTGCAGCTCGTGGGGAAGACCATGCCGGAGCAGGTGTGCATGTGCCCAAATGAGGCTGTGACCCCATGGGAAGCCCCCAATGGAGTAGGTTTTCTGGAAGGACTTGTGACCCTGTGGAGGACCCTCTATGGAGCAGTCTGTTCCTGAAGGACTGCACCCCATGGAAGGGACTCACACTGAAGCAGCTTGTGAAGAACTGTCTCCGGTGAGAAGGGAGAAATTTGGAGAACTTAGTGGGAGACTGTCTCCCACGAAAGGGACCCGATGCTGGAGCACGGGAAAAGTGTGAGGAGTCGCCGCCATGAGGAGAGAGGAGCAGCAGAGACAACTGGTGATGAACTGACTGCAACCCCCATTCCCCACTGGGAGAGAGAGGGGAGTAGGAGGAGATGGAGAATCTGGAACTAAAGTTAACCCTGGGAAGAAGGGAGGGGTGATGGGAAGGTGTACTAAGATTTAATTGTCTCATTATCCTACTTCAATTTGATTGGTAACAAATTAAATTCATTTTCTGCAAGTTAAGTCCGTTTTGCCCATGATGGTAACTGCTGAGTGACCTCCCTGTCCTTATCTCAAGCCATGAGGCCTTTGTTGTATTTTTCTCTCCCCTGTCCAGCTAAGTATGGGGAGTGGTAAGAACAGCATAGTGTCACCTGGCATCCAGCCAGGGTCAAGCCACCAGAGAAGTATATATTATATCAGGTCAGATCATACTGTATCATATCATATTGATTTTTTTTTCCAAATCTCTCAACATGGGGGAAGCAGGCAGAACACTAACTAAACATCGTCCAACATTTCATTACTGGGGGGTTTTGAGTCCTTGTCTATTCAGCAACACAGTTAGTACTGATTCATATTTAAGGTTTGTGACAGCAAATGAAGACAATCCCTACCTTAAAGGGGTTGAAGGACAGATTTCTGAAATTACAGTACTGCCTAAAGATAAAAATTTGAAAACCTGGTCTAATTCTCTAGAGCCCGCCATATCTGGAAAAAAAATGAAAAAGGATATGAGTTTTTGAAAAGACTCTTGTTTTGAGCTTTTTTGGTATTCCCCCCCAATATTCTGGATTTACATTTTCCAATTTTTTTTTCCCTGTATACATAACATTATTAAAAGAGGGTTTAAGATAGTGAGCAGTGTAGATTAGCAAACCGCAATGGTATAATACATTATGCATAAAGTGAAGTGGAATATAATGAATGAAATTGGAAAAACAAATAGCAAATGCAGGCTGACACTGTCAAATGGAATGGGACAACCTTCTGCAAGAAGGAAGCTGAATATTCTCATAACAGAAGAGTCTCGCAAGACTAAAAGAAGGCAAGATTTTTAAAGGGAAAGTGCGTCAATACATTCCATTTGTATTTTTAATTGCTTCTGTAGTGGGATTATGACTACTTTTTTTTTTTTACAACAAAATGGCCTAAAATTACCAAGTCATGCCAGTAATATGCAGATAGTTTTGGCAATACCACTGAAAGAGACAGTCCTTTTCTCTGACAGGGTACACATCATGCAAAATACAGAAGCGATGCTGATATATCAAAGAGGCACACCACGATGAAGAAGCAGAGTTTCAGAAAGCCATCTATTAAAAAGCTTTCTCAAAAGCTAACAAAGTACAGTGAGAAGAGAGGTAGATACAGAAGGATGACAAGTCCTACTAGGAGTGGCTGAGGGAACTGGGGGTGTTTAGCCTGGAGAAGAAGAGGCTGAGGGGAGACTTCATCGCTGTCTACAACTGCTTGAAAGGAGGCTGTGGCAGAGCGAGTGTTGATCTCTTCTCCAAAGTGACAGGTGATAGGACAAGAGGAAATGGCCATAAGTTGTGCCAGGGGAAGTTCAGACTGGATATTAGGAAGAATTTCTTTACTGAAAGGATTGTCAGGCACTGACACAGCTGCCCAGGGAGGTGGTTGAGTCACCATCCCTGAAGGTGTTTAAAAAACGGGTAGGTGAGTTTTTGAAGGACATGGTTTAGGAGAAGATGGTACGGTTGGATTCAATGATCTCAAAGGTCTTTTCCAAACAGCGAATTCTATGATTTTATGCAGCAAAACCACCAAAATCACTTTTCAGTAGTGACATAATGGCTGTGAACGTAAAGAAAGCTTACTATAAGCACCACAAAACAAGAAGCCCAGTCAGGAGAGTTTACTCTCCTCAAGAGTCACAAATTCAATATTACTCATCTCTAGGTGATCCCACTAATTAATTTGCTCACTATGCATTACCCCGATCCACCATCAAACGTTGCCAAAAGAGATGATAGCATGACATAAAAAGTGATAGACATTCACTACCTTAATAATGCTTCTGGAAGATATTTTCCCTTGTTGCCTTAACTACACTGAAACCAACTGAAAGCTGGCTCAAGTACACCTGCATAAGGTGGAGGACAAAGGAAACTCTTCTAGGAGTTAGTTCAAAAACCACTGAAAACATGCCAACACAGACTGGGCTTAAAACTGTTACCTCTTTGAGAGACTCCTTTCTGTCAAAGAAAGTTCATCCTTGCAACACTGAGTTGCTAAGAATAAAATGCATTTACAGCATCTTATGCTGCAGTGCGAAAGCCTCAAACAGGCAGAAGCCCAGTAATTAGTACCCAGAGCAAAAAAAAGGATTCTTTCCAATCACAATACCTTTTCTACTTCCTTAATTTCTTCTGTCCAATTTAACTTTTATTGGTTTGTTGTTGTTGTTGGGAAGACACAGCATCTATTACACACCAGTAAAACCACGTTTTGGTGGAAGATGAAATTTGTCTGAGACCAGAACAAATATATGTAAAATTCAGCAAACTTTTTCAACAAAAAAGGGTTGAAATGTAAAAATAAAATAAAATAAGCACAAACCCACCCTTCATTTTTGTACTTTTGATAACATTGTTTCTAACATGGCCTAGATAAATATTTTCTGAGTGAAGAAAACCCTTCAGCATAAAGAGACACTTTGTCTGATTCACAGAGAAATGACAACTTTTCTTTTAAAATTTACCTAAAAATATTAAGATTTTGTTTTTTTTAATTTGGGTAACACAACAAAGTATCAGTTATCCACCAACTCATAACATGGTGAACCAGAAGGATAATCAGGTTAGATGAGAAGACTCTGCTAGATTAAGACACTGATTCCAAGTTTGTGGTATGGATAAAAATAGTATTTCTGCGTAACACTCTTCTAGGAACAGCTGCTGCTGAAAAGGTCCAGATTATGTTTCAGAATTGGAAAAATCATTTAGTCATGGTCTTTGAGCAGCATCAATGTACCATCTAGGTTCAGTATGCAGAGTTAAATCTGCTTCAAGACCTTTTCCAAGGGATGCTATCACAGTATTAGTCCAGGGAAAATAAGACAGTGAAGAAAAAGACTTGTGCATTTACAGGTAGACAGCTCTTGTATCAAACCACTATTTGGTAAAATGAAAAAAATAAATGCCAAAAAATTGTAACTTTTAATTCTTCCAACTACTTGATGAAGTTTTCTATGAATTGTATACTATGAGATCCTGTAAAAGATGTAACTGAGATTTGCATTAGGTACTTCACAAGGTATAGAACAGAGGTTATGAAACAGTAGGACAGTCCATCAGACTTCAGTGTCCTAACATACTTCCCAAGAACACAAAGGCTTTTAGAGATGCTACACAGTTGCTTTCATTAAAGTAAGAACCAGAACACTCCTATCCGCAGAGATATTCCTTTCTATCTACACTATCTAGATTATTATGGTACACTCACAACTGCAATATCTTTGCTCTCTTCCCAACTCTAACCAATTAGACAAAGTCAAAACCACTGAAATGTATCAAAATGAACTCTGCTGCTCATTGGGGGAGTAACAAACTTCTCTTTTAGACTTTCTTTTCAGATATATTTCTCCATAGTAACATCAAGTTCATTACCAAATGCCCATTACCATTGCCTTCTGCCCTGCTCCCTCATTTTTCTGATTATTGAGTTTTCTTGTGCTACTTTGTCAATTCATCATCAAGTAAATGCAAACATCTCTAGAGGTATCAGCTTTTAAAAACCTCACAACAGTGTTCACCAATATGCGTAATTTGTTTCCCATTAGTATTACACAATACTTCAGCTAAGTTCACATATCACAAGGCAACTACATTAAAATCAATGTGAAGTTAGGAACCTACACCACCTCTAGTTAGATTTGGGACTCAAGGGCTGGGATATTTTAAAGAAGCAACCAAGAACACTAACTCCAAAATAAACTTCTGTAGAAGAACTAACCCTGTGCACTTCAAAGTCATGGGAAAGATCCTTAGAGGCTTCACTGTTTGTTATTTAGGCCCAGGATGTGTTTTCATTCTTCTTTACTCAATTCCTCCTTCTTACTTGGGCCTCTGCAGAGATTGACATATGCTACCTCCTAGTGATTCATAAAACAGAATGCAGAATAAAAGACTGGGAAAGCCAAACAACAAGATAAAACTTGAAACGTAAAACTTCCCAACAGTTATAAGATTCAAAACCTACTCATATTTCTGAAGAGTCCTCAGGAAAATAAAAATAAATACAAATATCTTAGTCTAAAGGAAGATTTGACTCCAAAAATAAGGAATGTTACAAGATCCAAAGAAATGGTGAGTGTATTACAGTGGAGAGTTGTAATTCAGAAGAGTTTTTTTGTTTGCTGTAACCTCAACAAAAAAAAAAATTTCTGAACTTTAAAATGAAATAAAAACAAGGCAATATTTTCGACATTTTATAGCGAGAACACCTTCCAGCGTGTTATGGATATAAAAAGCAGCAAGATAGCTACCACAGTAGGATACAAGCATCTAGCAAGCCTTTGTAATAACATTATTTCAAAATTCAGTTATCTGAACTTCAAATTTTGAAGAGCAGTATTTACTGTCTCTAAATAAAAGTCATATACTAGGCAGCACCCAAATATTATTAAAAAGCTATATTCTGTTTGTTACTGGAGAGTTCCATTTCTCAATGTTATTTATTGACCAACTAGTGAGACAGGAATTACAAAGTACAATTATGTGATAACTGACAATTATTTTTAATATAGTTAAAAGTATGTACACATTAACTGATATAAACAAAAGTCTATCTGTATACAAATGTATGCTACTCAACTAGTAGAATATTGTTTGTGTAATGCATATTAACAAAATTATAGATATAAGCCATTCTTTCAGGCCTAGAGACCAGTTTTATAGGTTATTAACTGTTAGATTTGCCTTCCAAATTCTAAATGCCAAAGATTAGTCTAAGCAAGTTGAAATGTCTCTACATCACCCTAAGATTTGTTTACCTAAGTTAGGCACATCCCTGCTTACCACACTTTAGTTTGCCTCACAGAGGGATCTTGGAAGTCCTTCATTAGCTAAAGCTAATGCCAAGGCTTTAATTTGACATAAACCAAGCCTTCAAAAGGTGAGATCAGCCAACCACTGCCTTTAGCCTGCTAGCAGCTGGCACGCCAAGGTAGCACGTGTTTCCCAGACAGCTGGACAAGCCTGTAAGGCTGGGAGCCCCTTCCAGCCCGATCAATAACCAGGTGAACAGCACAGAAAGCATCTTGACTGGCTCCCCTTGCGAGAGGTGTTTTAACTGGCTGGTTGGGCCAAACAGCACGTGCATCCTTCCCAGCTAAATTTTTCCTGCCTCATTTATCAGCAAGAGGTGTCTACTGGATGCTTGTACTTTCGTATACCTATGAGTAGCACAGTGGTGGTCGGTCGGATGCCTGGAGCTAGGAAGCAGCTGGCCATGGGTACGTTGATATTCCAGTAGGAAGGGTAACTTATGATAAAATTGAAGTCTTCCATGGACCACTCAGTCACTGAAGGTGGATTCCCCTAATGCAAATGTGTTATGCATAAATATTTAGTATTATTTTAGGATCAAAGACAGCTTTACATAGTTGCCTACACTGCTAAATATCCCTGACTTATGACACGGGTTGAGAATACCACTCAAAAACAAGGGGTTTACACTGTTACTCTTGTTACCTGAGCAACAGCAGAAGTCAAGGCATAGATCACTCACAGAGCTGCAATGACTCAGTCATTAACTCTGCAGAACAAACCAGAGAACTACTAAAAACAACAAAATACAAAACACACATAGTGACACCATGAGTGAACAGAGCTCCGTCCAGCATGAGCCCAAATAAGTCTGAACATTTTTACAGCTCTGCCTGCTCAGGCCTATTTATCACTGAAAGCAACTTCTCCTAAAGTATGAACCATCTAACCTGCAGTCACCGCCTGTAGCACATTCCTCCCTCTCCTGTGTCACAGCAGGGTCATTCTGAGAGTGTGTTATCGCTGGAGCACAGCACTCACTAGCCATGCCCAAATACTATAGCCACATCACCTATAAAATGCATATAGAAAGGCACAAAAAGTTAATATCTCTCTTAACAAATATTAGAGCATAGTAATTCTCCAACAGAGAACTAGGCCTTTCTTCCATGCCAATATTTAACAATTTCAGCAGAAACAGTCCCTATAGAAAAAAACCAAAACTACTTGACAAACTTTTTATAATACTATAACTGACAACTTTTCAAAAGGCATATGGGCAAAGCTACGCAGATTCAGTTAAGGGCATCTAAAAATTATTTGCATCAGACAGAACTGCATCTGCCCCCAGGGCACAGCTTTAGTGTGTCAGCTTTTACATCAGCACAGTTACAGCAGCACTCAAACCAAGTGTAACCCAGTTCAAAGGACAGGGCAGGGAAACAGGTCACCATGGTGGAATGAGCAATGTGAGAACCTGCAGGCCATGGTGATTGCCATGTTGGGGCCTTTCTGAGGGAGAGCTGATCGTGCATAATTTAAATTCTTCAAATAGCCGAGCTTGATTTTATAGAGTACTCTGTTCACAAATGGGTTTTTCCCTCACATACACACACTTTTGCAACTGACATTTTAAAGCATTTTTATCAGAGTAAATATAACAGATATTGAATAGCACTGAATAGAAGTTTCTCAGTGTAGAGCTACAGAACACAAGATGCATACTAGGAGGTATAAGAATGTAAATATCATAACAGATTGGACAAGTTTTAGTCATTTCAGAATGTATGCAGCATATAGCATCAGGTACTTCAGGACATATATTATTTCTGGCTGTGTTGTTTTACCATATACAGGAGCTGGGAATAATCACAGGAACATTAAGGTTGGAAAAACCCTTAAAATCATTGAGTACAACAATTAATCAACTAAACCTAGCTATTATTCTGATTTCTGATATGGAATTATTATATTTAGTGCTTCCACAGCAAATAATTACTTCACTATTTCAAAAGCTTCAAACCTTTTGCACTGAAAGAGCAAAGTTGACAGTTTTCCTTTCTAAGTGGCACAGTTTGGGCTGCAAATATTGTGCACTTTTTTCTTGTATTACAAACACATGATCATTCAATTAGCTTGCTTGACTCACTGAGCAATCTTAACCATGCTGTATACCCCTGAATAGAGAGGGAGGTTTGAGCTGATAGAACATCTCCTGAAACAAAGTCCTCTCTCTATATACTAACATATACTATATATACACTATACTAACACACAGTTCTCATACACTACTTATCCTAAGCATAAAAAGAGAAAATCAGGTAAACATTTATATTGATTCTTTCCTATTGAATAACAATCATGATGATCCATGCTTCTAAATAAAAGTTGGTTCTAAAGGATCAGTACTTTTATTTAAATATCTTTTTAAAACCTCCATCTTAAATGTCTTGTCCCAAATCAGTAGTATTTCATAAACAACATTCACAAAGCTATTGAACAGATTTTCAGCTTGGTAGAGCAGCAACAGATTTTTAGTCATTTCAACCAATTAAGAATCTAAAGTCAGCATTTCAAAGACATGCACTTGCACTTCTCCTACCTAAAGTAACTGGGGTTGTTCTACTTTTTTTAAACAGGTAACACATTACTTTGTATAACGCTATATACATATATAAACTCTTAATACACATAGGCTATTGCAATTCCAAGAAGTTAAAATTGTTTCTTACCCAGACTGAACTCCAGTTTTGGCTCATTTGCAATTCTCTGAATACCTTTTAGGGTTAAGAAAAAAAATATTAGAAATAATTTAATTTTGATGTCTAGCTTTTTAGTATATAGTAACAGTAGGTATGTCATCACGTTAAAAACCGAAACAAAAACATGTTCTGTTAAAGTATGTAAATTACGTTAATACAGTAAAAAATATCACCATGTTATTGACCTACATATAAATTGTAAAACAGCAGAATCAACTTCTTTTTGTTGCAAAATAGCACGTGAATTCTTCTTTTCATATACAAGGTCAATAAGAACGTTTTCATTCCCTCCATAATGGAATTACATTCTAGTGCATATTTCATTGCAAAGGACAATAAAGGAGTGAATCACAGAACTGCAACAAGAGGAACATAGGAAGGATTCATAAATAATACCAAGTTGTTCACCTTCTGCAGGAAGTAATTGGATCACAATTACAGTAACAGCAAACTTTGTAGAAATTAAACTCTCTCATGGACATCTATGTATTGTCTCCAGCAAACTAATTTTAAAGAAATCGGTCAGATGAAAAGGAAGTTGGTATATGAAGTAGAACGTAAGATTTTTATTAAAAGTTAAAAGAGATGCTAAAAAAAATAAAAAAGAAATCCAACCCCCCCAAAAAATCCCAAACAAATGAACAAAAATAACAAAAAAACCCCACTCCCTTCAAAAAAAACAGCCAAAATCCCACCATAACTTATAGCTGTTCATGCTCCATGAAAACTTGATGTTCCCGCTGTTACCATACTATAACTAACCATTCAAGTTTGTGCAAGAAAAATGACAGCTGAAGGGCTTAGAAAGGCCTTGGTCAGTAAGAAATAACAAATAAGATTATTTTGGTCTTTATAAATTAATTTAAAACAAATTTCTGAGTTGAATTCTGCCACTTGCAGAGTCAGTATATTGTCTGAAACACCTTTATGAATATGCTGGATAAGGACTTGATTAAATGACTGGGCAACTGAAACACAGCGCCCAGACTCCATTGTACCAAACATGACTCAGCATATGGCTACGTGCCTTTATACCACAAAGAACAAATCTGTGATACTGATTTAGGTATCACTAAAGCTTTGTCATTTATCAAAGTTATCAGACTATATTTTAAACAGTAGCTCATGTGTTCATATAGGACAAAAAGGGGAAAAGAATATTTCTAACTAAACAATTTCTAAGTCTGATGAAGAAAATAGATTAGAAACAGAATAATCACATATTTGTTTCCCTGAAAGATATCTGCATAAATAAAATTACATCAGGTAATGATATTTAAAGTTAATCTTCATCCATTGGCTTTCTCTATAACTGTACTTTGCCAAGTATCAAATTAAACAGCATTACAAACCCTGTTTGTGACACAATCTGTACAGCTACAGAGAGTAGGCCATTTTTATCGTTCAACTCAATAAAATGAATATATGCACTTACTTGTAAACTGTGGCTCTCCTAGACTGTCTACTTGGGATGAAGGGAGAAACTGCCGTGCTTCATCTGTTGACCTCTCCTCTTTGATTTCCATGATCAGCCTTTGGAGCTGCTGAATTTTATTGTGCAAACCTTCCGAGTTTGCTTCTCCCAGTGCCACAGCCCAAGATTCACAATCTGGTTTTGATGCAGCTTCAAGGTGAAGATCTGGTTCTCCGCTCTGGAACTCTGTACTCAGAAAATACAAACACAGTTTTTAGGAACTCTGACTCAAAATGGAGATCATGAAAATACTGATGTCACACACAATTAAAACCACCACACACATATTTCTTTTCATGGTCACAGAACCATGCATCTGATCCACCTCTTAAATCAAATCCCAGTTCTTTCATAGTCAGTGCAGTACTAAGTCTGCACAGAGTGGTTCCAAAAGCAATTAACATTGTTAAACTAGGTGACAGAATGAAATCAAAATAAGAAATTCTTTTTTAGCACAGATTCTGTAGCATAGAAGGTAGCTATCAGAGCTGCTAACTTGAAAATTAATTTGATTTAGCAGGGACAGTAGATATGGTTCTGACAGATAGTAAGATTCACCAGAATGAATGTGTCCATCATTTCTTGTATTAGAGCTCTCCCTTATGCTCAGCCTTTCATTCATCCTTGCCAGAATGCTGCTCACCAACACATGCCGATAATTTAGCATGACATAGTTCCTCTGTGAAGGCCCCAACAGGTTGTATGTGGGAGCTTCTGACCTCATTACTATCCATGTGTATCCTTTACTGTTCTGCCTGAAGTCTAATTGTTTAATGATCAAAATTTCTAAGAACAAACAAAAAAGGGGAAAAAAAAAACACTGAAGCTCCCGAGGAATCCAAGTAAGCTGCAAGGGTCAGTCATTTGATTAAAATTAGCACAGGAATAAAAAACACCTCTTAGGCATTTAGAATTCAGCAGTATAGATGGCTTCACAGAGCCACAAATTCAATGTGACATGTAGTGTGACACACACTGAGAAGAACAAACTGGGAAACAAAGAAAAATCAATACTTCTTTAAAAGAAGTTACCAACCAATTTAGAAACATAAAACTCTACAAAACACCTGCGTTATTGTATTAATGACTGAAGTATTTAGTTGGACATCAAAATCATTTTGACCTAAATAAGCTATGGATCATATAACTGGATGAAACAGAACACCTACCTCTTTTCATATTTAGTTCAAAAATCCAAATAACTTACAAAAGTTTTTTTCAATATAACGTGAACTTAAATTCCCTTTTACTAACTTGAGGATGTAACCTTAGGCACTTACCCACATCCATTATTCTAAACCAGTTCACACTTCATAAACTGAGCATCTGCTACTTAGAATTAACTCTGGTTTTATGGTTAAGAGGGAACAAATAATGCAAACCTCAAGTCAGAAGCCTCTTAAAACACTACTGGCACAAATACCTACAGAGCTGGAGCAATTTTTCTGTCAGGGGGTGGATCTAAGAAAATCCAACTGTGTGGCTGCAGCTGCTGCTAAGAGTGCTGGATAAGATTTCACATACCAGTTGGACTATCAGGGAAGACCGTGAAGAAGAGCAGCAAGGGATGGAATACCTTTGTGGCTTCACAGGCAATTTAAGAAGTGCTAATAAGGACTCAAACTTTTGCCTCCAGCCCTGGCGCAGTCAGAAACCAAATTATTCATTTCTTGAGACAAGAATATACAAAACCTGAGGTTGCTGCAGATCTTCATCAGATCCTTATTTACACACAAAACTCATACTTGTCTTGAGTAAACAAAACTAAAAACATTGAGCTTTACTGTTTGTCAAAGATCAATTTAGAGACATAAAAGTTTTAGCTGTAAACTCGCATGTAATCTGCTACTGCATCTGAGCCACAAGGGCAGTGGCCTTCAAGAAGACTGGGTATTAGAAGAGATAATAACTTTTCTGCTCCTTCAGTCAGATCTAGAGCAGCACACTTGTCTACTGCCTTCTGTCACTGACCCCAATAATTCAAAAGATTGGTTTGATTCCTTAGTATTTTGGAACTACCAACGGAAAACAGAAGGGAAAGAAGAGGCACGTAGTCAACCAGCATCAAGACCAAAAGTAACCAACATCCATTCTAATGAAAAATACATATATACATTTACAGGCATGCAAAACACCTGCTTGTACTATTTAGCCTTTAAAAGCACAATATTAATAGAAGCAGTTTGGATATCTTTAGCTTTAGATAGTTTACCTAAGGAAATAATTCCAGACAAACAAGCCAACATTTAACAGTAAAAACACAAATATATCAAAATGTTCTTTTCTTATTGCTCTTTATTTTTACATGTAAATAGGAACAGTGATCTTGCCTTGAAATATCCTACCACTGGCTAAATAAAAAACATCTGCTTTGGGAGGAAATCAATGTTTTGCAATTGAAATCATGCTATTTATATTTACCTCTTAGCTGTGGAAATTGGACTGCCAAGCACAAAAGGCATACAGAATCACCCTTAATATGCACGGAACCAGAAATGGATATAAAATGCAGTAAGAGTGGGAATAATTCACTGTATTCTGATCTAACAGGTGCCAGTTTTGATATCTGGAAACTCATTCTAAACTGGCACTTCAAAACACTACAGTCTGCTATATTTAGATATTTAGAGTACTCTGACAGCTAAGTTAAATTCTGAAAAGCATATGAAAATATATGAAACATTCATCATTGCAAATGCAGAAAGTTTCATTCTGCAGATCCAACAGTTGGCAAGTCATATATTTCACATGTTGTTTCAGGGCATGTTTATGTCCAAGTTCACATACTAGAAGAAACGCAATGTCCAAAATGCACATTAACAAAAACGTCTGTTGCAATAAAGGAGCACACAGGTTTGTTTACATAATGAAGATCATCATCTCTTTGCTCTTCTCTCCCAGATTGTTCTGTTGACTATTATTTTAAATCAGATGCAGTAAACCCTGACAAGCTCAGACACTTAATTCCAAATTTCAATATGGAGACAAAACTTAACTGAAATGGGTCTAACTGAAAATAAAACTAACAGATCCACAAAGGTAATGAAGGCCTCAAATGAATGGTAGGCATAGCAGAACTATATTTGTATCGAAACACTCTAAACAGGAATATTTCATAGGTGGACAAAAGCACTTTGCAACTAAGGAGTTACTGTAGAAAACACAAGTACTCAATCATCCTTTGTTATGTTGTATTATTGCTGACATGAGTCACTATGAGTTAGTTTTGAAAAAACGTCTTGACTTTTTGAGAACATTTACTATTGACTTAAATGAGTGCAGTCCTTTAGCCGGTGGTATGCATTCCCAGTTTGAGGTTGTTCAGCCTAGAGAAGAGAAAGTTCCAGGAAGACCTTACAGCAGCCTTCCAGTACTTAAAGAAGGCCTTTAGGAAAGCTGGGGAGGGGCTCTTTATGACAGAATGCAGGGACGGGACAAGGGGAAATGGTTTTAACCTAAAAGAGGGGAGATTTTAATTAGATATTAAGAAGAATTTTTTTCCTGTGAGGAGGTGAGGCACTGGAAAACACTGCTGTCGTGGATGCCCGATCTGTGGAGGTGTTCAAGGCCAATTTGGAGGGAGCTTTTAGCAGCCTGATCCAGTGGGAAGTGTCCCTGCCCATGGCAGAGGGTTTGTATGTGGATGATCTTTAAGGCCGTTTCCAACCCAAACCATTCTATGGTTCTATGATATAATTTTTGAAAAAGAAAACATGTAAGATCTAAGAATATACAGCATTAAGAAAATTTTTTGTCTACTTTGCCTTCTGCAACAGCAATTTTCATCTGAGTACTGGACATCCCCAGTACGTTTTAAAGATCAATGGCATAAACCTATGGAAGACATTCACACAGTTAAACACAATGGTTTTCTTTGTAAAACATTCAACGTACTAGCCCCAAAACCAAAGCAATATGGTATATTGCTTATCCCTTTCTTGAGCTGAAGGAGGACTGCATAGCTACAAGAACAAACAGAGGACCTTTTGACAGCTTGCATAAACTCAAAAAACAGAAATAAAGGGAAAGATTCTGAAATCAGACCCTGAGATATTAATGTAACCTACAGTAACCTGATAGTGTTTGTCCTAACAGTAGATTTATATCTATCTCATTGAAATCACTGTCTAATCTATCTCATTGAAATCACTGTCTAATCTATCTCATTGAAATCACTGTTTACAAAGCTTTGTCCTCAGCTTTTCCCAAGATATCTCGTTTGTTTCCTGGAATCTCAACAGAGTGCTTTAAAGGAAGAGTACTGCAACCAGTATAGTCTACATTCCTACAAGAGCAAACGTAAAACTGTGTGCAGTCAGGCACACTCTTCCATAATTGCCATAAAGTACCAGTCTGCAATTGCAATAATAAGAAGCTATCAAAACATTTCTTCCCATATCTCTTCACTGTTCGTTCAGTTTTGAACTGCCCAGTTGAAAACAAATTAATGCTCACAGCTACCAGCCTCAGGAGGGCAGTGTTGGGGAAGGAGGGTGAGCATGGAGAAGATCAAATATTACTGATTCTAATTCATGGAGTGGTCTCTAAATGTTCACACTGACTCTTGGATAATGCAACTGGTGCTTCAATAGTGCAGTAAAAGCAAGCTAACACCAAGGCATCACTGGTGAAAACTCTGGGAACAGATTCTGTAGCAGAGTATTCTGCATTTGCTCTGGAGCAGGTGGATGTAGCACTTGGGACCATACAAACTCACACCCGTTTGGACAGGAGTTGCTACACATGCATTTCAAAGGAGCATTTTGTAGTCTAGAAACTGCCCAACTTCCACAGCATATAACTGTGTTCAAACCCTTGACAGACAAAGTGGGCAGAACTAGCCATCACTTATACTGACATTTGGAAAGTTAATGTGGTCCAGCAGCTGTTACTGCTTCAGGCACTTTCTTAGGTGGAGACATCTCACTAGCAGGTGCTTAGCAGCCCTTCCAGCAGCTTGCCCACCTTGCCTCTTTTCCTTATCTCAGTACTGGAGATACAATGGGAGACAAGAGGTGAGGAAGCAGATAGTGGAAAGCAAACGTTTCTGATCAGGACTCTCTTCACCAACTCTTTTACTGAAGCATGATTTCAGTAAGACTTTCTCCTGCAGAAGCCAGCACAGAAAGTTATGGTCTCATAGTACTTTGGCAGCTCAAACAAAAAAATTCAACTCCTCTGCTCAAATAAGACTGCCATCAAATAAGAAAATAGCACAAAAAGGAAAAAAAAAGGGTGAAAAAGAAATTAATGGCAGGATTTAAATGAAAACAAGAATAAAGCACGTGGTCAACATCCAGGATCACAGCCTCTCCTTAGAGGATCACTGTTTTTCTTCCTAAGCCAATATGCAAAGAATTCAAAAAGGTCAAAGGTTGTCTCTCTATTTTCACATGCACTAGCAAGCAATAATTCTTAGTTGCTACCTCAGTAGTGGAAAATGGTTGAGAGTATCAGTGAGCTACTACCACTTTAAAATATAAAGCACCACCACAGCTAACCACCATATGCTGTAACAAAAGTAGAATGGAAGCTTTGAACGTAAATTATATCCACAGGATATTTCTAATACAAACATCGGAGGCTTTTAATTCACAAAGCTGACTGAATTCTATATGCTGATGCATTTCATGTTCAAATTAGTACTGATGAAATCACCCCATGGTTACTCATGATGCTAAGTTAATCTTCCTTTGGAAGTTAAACTTTCAATGAAAGACAAAGAATTTAATTAAAAACTTGATCTTCAGTTTTGTAATTTTCATTATTTTTTTTGCTTTGCTGAAATAAACTTATATAAGTTACCACTACAATCTCCATTCAAGTCCCCACAGAATCTCACAAAGAGCCTCAGGTATTTGCAATGAATCTAGTGTATAAAACTTCGTTTTCTTTTAATACCTGTAGAATTTCACACGTTACTTCTCCCCTTTCATCAAACAAATACCGCACCCATGCTAGAAACAAGGCAGACCATACAAATATTAAAATACCACCATGGTATCTCAAGACCACTGAGCAGAAATACTGCAGCATTTCCTGAAAGTACCAAGTGTAGCCTTTGTAAAGCAGTAGACTGCTTTCATTGAAAGGAGGTGTATCACATCACTGGCTGCACCATCACTCTACCTTAAAAAAGGCACGATTTGAAGACCTTGATTCTCTTCCTAGGTCTGCAAAAGTAACCTTAGCACATGCCTCAGTTACTCCGTCTGTAAACCAGGGAGTGGTTCTGACCTGCTTTTCCAAGCCCCTTCTACTGAAGGAAACAAAAAGCTCCAAGTCAAGTGATTTACATAGCACAAATGGCAAAAGGGAATGTTTGCTGTCTTAAGGGTATGCCTATAGGCAGGCCTTTTTTTTTGTCCAATAGCCTTCAATACGTTTTAGAAGACACTGACCTTGGCCAAAAGTTCTTTCTCCTCTGTTCTCTCCCTTCTTCCTCACATCTCCCCAGTTCTGTCTGGATGTTTAGAGCTCTTAGCTCCCCAGTTCTCACTAAGGGACCACATACAGTAATGCAATTAATACAGCCTTATCCCTTATCCTGAAAAACAGAAGAGATTTACAGATGAAGAAAAGGCAGTCCTTGAATGCTGCCTCTCACATCTAATTTCATTTAATTGTTCCTGTGTCTCTTGGATTCATTCTCAGTTTTGTGCTGTACAACATCCCATGGAGGAGAGGAGGCAGAGTTCTTTACTCTCAGCCACAAGAGGCTCTATACAACAGATAAACCCCAACTTGCTCTTGGGACAGGTTCAAACATCAAGACACTCGCCTCTGCCATATTCCAGAGAAATGTAACACTGACTCAAAACTACCAACATTAATGTAACTTTTTGTTCTTGGTTGCCCATCCTTTTGTGTCTGCTCACTGACACATTTGGAAGTGGACAAAACACTTAAAGAAAAACATCTGATGCAAATTAACTGTGGTGTGTTGACCCTGGCTGGCTGTCAGCCACTTCCCCAGTCACTTACCCAAGCCTCCTCCTCAGCAGGGCTGGGGGAGAAAAGATGAAGAAGCTCATGAGTGAGATAAAGACAGGGAGATCATCACCAGCAAAACAGACTCATCTTATGGGAAAAATAATTTAATTTATTGCAAATTAGAATAGTGCTGACTAGGGAGAAACAAAGACCTTTCACCCTTCCAATCGTTCCTTTTTCCCAGGCTAACTTCACTCCCAACTCCTCTGCTTTCCCCACACCCTGAGCAGCACGGGGGTCTGAGGGCTGCGGTGGTTAGTCAGTCCATAATAGCTCCTCTCTGCTGTTCTTCCCTCCTCACACTTTTCCCCTGGCTGCAGCATGGTCTCTCCACAGGGGTTGCTCCAGGAGCTGCAGGGCAAGCTCTGCTTGGGTGCCTAGAACATCTCCACCCCTCTTTCTGTTCTCACCCTAGTGGTCACAAAGTTGTTCCTCACATTTTCCCAACCCCCTCACTGCGCACAGCATTTTACCCACTCTGACACATGCTTTTCCTGAGGCACCACCAGCAGGGCTGGGGGACTGAGCACAGGGCAGCTCAAGCCTCCCCAGCCACCCTGCAGCCCACTGGGCATTTAAACCCAGCATATTAACCACCTTTAACAGGGTTTCCAAGGTCCAACAGAGACATATCTATTTTGTAAATAGCTGCTATGATATATTTCTGTGTCTGGTGAGACCACAATACCTGACTATATTGTACAAGGTGCAAGCTTAGATGGTGCCAACATGGTGATAATTCCTAAGGAGAATCCAAGGCAAGGCAGTTAACATTGCATTGCTCAAAGATTTCAGTGTACAGCAGCAGTTTCCAGGTTTAAGATATTTTTGGACAAAAGGATTGAAATGCTCTCCTTATCACACCTTCTGGGGTTTCAGGAAAGAATCACATTCATGTGAACTGCCACATTCAATCAGATCCATCTCACACCAGTGTCTGACCTTTTCTGCTAATAGCAACTAGTTCATGTTACAAGGGCAAGCAAGGAATCAGCCACATGCAGAGCAATAGTTCATCTAACAAATCCTTCTGTGTCCTTTCACGGACCAGTTATAAACCTTTAGAGTTAGGCTGCGTTGCGAGTACAAGACTTGGAGCATGCACAGGATAACTTGCTGTGACTGCCTGACCTCTTATGTTTTGCGTTTCGGTGCCCACACTGTCCTGAGGTGATGATCAGCTCCACAATATCACTACATACTTCATGAAGGCGTCCTTTTTCCTCTCCAAGTTTATTCTACTGCCTTTTATTACACTCTCTGCATATCCCAGTTAGTCTCCCCATTTCTCACTCTAACTCCTGTCTCCTAGGATTCAGCATACCACTCAGAGAAAGATGGAGACAATCAGCCAAAAGCTCAGTCCATAACCCCCTCACAGTTCCAAGCTGAACCTCCAGATGATTTTCTTCATCTGACAGCCTGCAGACAGAGAACATGTCCAATCCCAGGGACGTCCCACACCACAAGTTAAATCTCAAAGATCAACTCCACCTCCTTCTGCTGTGCTCAGCCACAGCTCTCCTCTGTCCGATCCATAGAGAATTTGATATTGTGAGTAGGTATGTCCTCCTATTCTGCTTCCACTTGAATCCTTTAAAGTCCCAGCTACACATTTTGGAGCTTTTTTGGCTCCCAACAACTAACAGATACATTCTTGTGACAATACAGCTAGTTTTTGATGAATGAAGCCCCTATTGACAAAGTTCTCCCTTCTTAGTTCCAGAGTTTTGCCTTTCTCCTCTGAATTTTCTTCTCTCCTACAGTCATGGATTATTATTTCACTTCTTTTGGTATTTTATCCTCACTCAGTATGCAGTATATCATCTTTATTTGTCTTCAGTTTCTTCTAATACCTCGTAATAGTCTGGCTTTCTTTCTCTCTTCCCATCCAACAAATCATCAGCCAAGCTCTTGTCCTTGTTCTCCAGCACAAGAAAACTGCCAAATTTGAAATCCATTTCTCCTCTGTCTGTCTCTTCCTCTACATTCTGTTGTATTCCTTTGGTTGCACCCCAGGCACCCATCATAGTTTGTTGGCACTGGATACCTGGAGTTTTCTGTACTCTTCCATCTACTTTAATATGTTTTTAGAGGCAGGTCAGAATGCCTCCCTTACCTGTAACCACACTACTGACCTTCAAATTTTGTTGAGAAAGTCAGATGCTCAGGTAGCACTTTCTGTTCCTAACTGTGCAAGTATATTTCCTCCTCCATGCATACCCAGAGTCTCTTTTTCACCAGAGGCAGCCTGAACTGCTTACTCAGTACTCATTGTTATCTACTTTCCCAGGTTTTGGACTTAAATCTGCCAGTCTCACAGCCACAGAAACTGTCGTATTTGCAGGCTTCAAAGTTAATTGAAAGAATTCTGTCAACAGTTACAACCGTCTTCTTGGTTCAGTTCAGTAGCATTACATTCCAGCACAATAAAAGGTGCACCAGAAAGGAACTGACATGACTGTATTTATACCCAAACTGTAACAGCACCCCCTCATAAAGCTGATGATTACAATCAGTGAACTGGAATCAATAAGGGCATAATTAGAAAAGTCTAAAGTTGAGAGTTAATGGTGATCATTCAGCTGTTATAGTCAAGCAAAACGATGCTTCCAAATCCAGAAAGAAGTGTGTTTTGATGCAGTGCCTCGATGTCAGGCACAAGACATAAGATTTAATTCCACCATTAAAGATGCAGGATTTGAGCTCTTCCCCAGAATACTACCCAGAAAAGGATAAAACCCATAACAAATACATTTTAAGCCACTGCCTTCTCAAACACTTAAGAATCACTTCAGCAGGTGAGGACAAAAGTTAGGACGATTAATGCAACATTTTCCTTGAAGAGACTTTGATTAGTATAAAAAAAAAGAAGGTAGGAACATGTACTAACCATAAAACATAACCATCAAGCCCGCTACTGCAGCATAACCTTCTTGCCCTGCAGCTACCAAAACTCCTCTTAGACCACTACAGTAAACAGAAAATGGTGAACTGACCTAGGGACTTCAAAATTCTGCAGAGATATCAGAAATAATCCACATCATGAAAAAGTTCCTAAGACAATGGCTATTTAAGTTGTTCCTGCATAGAAAACTCTATGTCAGCAGTTTCTCAAAATAAAATCTTTCCACTAAAATAATGATTCTGATTTATATGAAATAACTGTTTTCTACTGTTTTAAAAAAAACACAAATGAAGAGTCGAGAGGAGGTAAGAAAACCAGGAAACTATTCATTTAATAGGGAGGTTGGCAATAATTAATCATTCAAGAATAAAATGAATTGGCTACACATCAACATAAAGCCCATATTGTACCTACCAAACCAAAACATCAAACTTCTCTTTATTGTCAAAGGAAGACAACATAAGAATTTCACTGCATTTTAGAAAAACAACAGCTTTTAGGGGTTTCTTTTTAGGTATGAATTCAGAGACAAGCACCATTTACATTATATGCATCTAACAGACAACAGGATATATTTCAGCTAAGTTTTACATAAGTTTCAATGTCTGAGTATTTTTTGTTGTTGTCATTTTTGTTGACAGAAATAAAAACAAAAATCACACTGAACATATAGAGCTCTGTCTTACTTACTGAGAACTATTGAAACATCTGTTTTACTCCTGAACTCCACAATCCAGCAGCGTTCCAGGATTACCACTTCAGAGGCTTCAGAACTCTGTGAGACAAAGATGACATAATGTTAGGATTTGGAACCTGACTGGGAAATCCTTCTGTTTGGCTGTTCACAGCCAACACAACACACAGATATACAGACAACAGAGCATAATAGTCACTAGGCAGATGGATAGAGGAATTCTTTAATTACTGATTTGTATCATCCCATCCCAGATCAACGAGCTGTAATGTTAAAACTGTTAGAAAAGATAAAACAGGAAACTAAGAAAAGAGGAACTCAGCAGTCATGTTTTTCTCTCATAAGTATTCCATAGTTTAGGTGCCATCTAATTCCTAAGCAAATCAGGCAAAGTCCAGTTCACTCCAACTTCCATATTTACTAATAAAGCGGAATCACATGTCAAATTCTATTCAGAGAATGAGTAATTTTCAAGTGAACAAAATAACATGCAATTTACTGGATGCATTTCTCTCCAGTGTTCATTTAAAAGGGATTTCTTTTTCATCGCTTGAAACTTTGAATGCTGTCTCTGGCTATGCAATTCAAATTACATCAAGTGATATGGACCTACAGCAGAGTGCAAGATGATACAAATTGTCACTATCATTTCTTGTGAGCACTCCATAGAGAAAATGCAGGTTCTTCCTCTAGTTTAATAAGCATGACTCATTTTTCAGGAAAGCAAAGTTATCAAGCACTCCCTCAGAATTAATCTTTTTTTCCTTAAAACTTTTATTTTTCACTTTTTATCCCTAACTTCTGGTAACAAATAACCCTTAGAACATGAACCCTCATTGCAGGCTCCCAATCTGAACATCACAGAGCTCATTCTCTACTTCAGTGAGATTGTGCAGGGATTAATGTAAATTCTTATTTTAACATTCCTTTCTCAAGTACTTCTTTATTCCAAGTGATCCTAAAAGATGAAATATTTTTCATACTGTGGGCCAATTTAACCAAAAGCCTGAGCTTTAGTTCCACATACTTGATACTTAACAAATTACTCCATGAAAAATTCACCTTCCTAATACACACAAGTTTTCTCATTAACCTCTTTCTCTGCATTTATGCTGTGTTTTCTGATATGTCAGAATCAGACTCAAAATTTGCCAAGAGTTTCACATTTTTTTCAACAGAAAACTGATCCTGCATTTAACCCTCATTTGAAAAGTGGGTGATACAGCCAGGTTCCTTCATAAGCTGGCAAACTTTCAGAAGAGATGACCAAAAGAAGGGGTTTATTTTGTAGGCTAACAAAGGTCTAAGACAATTTAACACTCAGGTGTGAGTACATGAAAGACTCCTATCCAGTCTCTGTCCAAAAAGTAGTCAATCAATTCTAGCAAACAGCTTTTCCCTTTTTCATCCTTACAGACAATGGTTTCTCTGCTGGTATTCATGCTCCACATATGAAACATGCAAACATGACAACTCCCTAAAAACATATATCTGCAGGAAATGGAAGTCTGTCATTATATAAAAGAGAAGCAACTTCCTGTTTCTTGGCTTTCAGACAGGCCAGGTATTTGAAAGACTTTTCTGCCTTTCAAGACAGCCGATGCTGCAGTACAACAGCCTCTCTAGAGACAAGTTATTCCACTCTCTACACCAGCAGAAGCTGGAATGAAACAATGCTGCAATTTCAAATGAATCTGGATGCTTTTCCAAGATAAGCAATCAAGTACAGTGATGAGAGGATATGTATTTACTTTTTCTGTACATGAGAAGAAGGGAAACAAGAAAAAAAAATGAAAGAGCATAAGGTTCCCACAAAGGAAAGTACATGTTGCTGCAAACCATCTCCCACATCCTGATGACACAAAACTGAAGAAAAAGACCTACAGGATTACTATTATTGCAGACTTCTTTCATTTAGATGAACAAAACTTCTTGTGTGGTGGACAGAGCAAACAAGAAATTTATTTACAAATGAAATTGCAAAATCATAAACAAGGGAAACTTTATGTATATCTGACAGAGATCAGTTTTGTTTTTCAATATCTGAAGAGATATAAAATGTCCCTTATTCCTTAAGTGCATAGTATAATTTTATTTGGTCTAGCTATTATTTTATTTTTTTAGGTTTGATTTTAATAAAACGGTAACTTTAACAATCTGGCCTTCATGCATGGCAAATACGATTAAAATCATATCTATAGTAATGTGTTACAATCCCATATATTGTTTTCCTTCCTACCACTGATAATTTTGGATAATTGTTATTAAAAACTTACTGGATCAATCCAAATGCCTAACAGAAACTACAATTTGAACTGTTACATCTTTCTTACAAAAAACGATGTCTACAGGCAGCAGGACCAACCCCATCACCCCCAGATCAAGAAATTGTTTTAACACACTCATTTGATGAGGAAAGCAAAAGATTCATTAATGTAAATTAAACATCCTAGTAAAACTGCTAAAGTAGAAGAGTGCCCAAAACCTAGAATTAGCAGAAACTCTTTTAATTCAGTGTGCCAAATGGCTGGAAAGTAGCTGCAAATCCAAAAGTACTACTGCACTACTAAATCCACTCCTGTCTACTTTAACTGCCTTGAGTCTCAAATCAGAGTCATGAAGGCACCCCTGTTCCTGGGGAGTCCATACCTAAAACTGAAATAAGAGACAGTCATACCAAAACACATGAACAGGTGTCTCCTAACTGTGTCTTCACACCTACATAATCGTACACAACTCCCTTCAACATAAAGGAAGCTTAATGTTATTAAACTACCAAATATCATTCAAGTATTTGGCTCCAGATTCACACGCAATTTGAAGGATACACTGTGTGCAAAATACACATTTGGAGAAGTATTCTGTTAAATACAGCATTTTTGTTGTTAGACTGTAAAAAACCACCTTCTACAGCAGTAAGGGAAGCACACAGTACTTGAACTTGTATTAGTCCATACTTTCAGGTGCTTCTAACTATCTGCAGGGAATTTGGAACTACAATTGTAACTGGAATTTGGAACTACATTATTGAAGATTCCAAGGAGCCTTTTCTCCTTTGGGCTGGTGAGTAAAAAGAGCTTTCAAAAAATGAAAGCCCTGAGAAAATTTTAAAATTGAGTGGCATGTTTGAGCGATTTTCCAGTTCCTGTAGATCTGACTTGATGCATCACTGGGGGAAAAGTGTGACATTATGAAAGGAGTTTTACAATAGAAGCTTTGTTGCCAGGGTGGGGGAAATCCACTGTTAGGTCTATCAAGTCAAGTATTAAACTGACAGATAAGAATTAGAAATGACATTCCAAGCAATTCCTGTGTGTTAAAACAGGAAAATAGAAAAATAAAGCTATACTATCGTGGAAAAAACCCCAAACACTACAGAAAGTAAAATATCTTACAAGATGACACTATAAAAAGCCTCCACAGTCAACCAGGAGCTGGTCTGTATGTGTGAATGTCACAGCTCATTTTTTTAAAAGCTTTTTTTCCCAGACTTGAAATAATTAAATCAAAAGCCTTACAGAGTAGGGATGCTACACACACCAATCTACTTACCATGCTTTTCCAATCACTTTTCTGCATTTTTAAGTATTCCTATGATAAAAACAAGTTTAAGACAGAAATTTTACAGAAAGGTAACAAAAAAAATAAAATGGACAAAGTTATGGTCACACAAAAGTAACAAAAAAAACTATGCAAGGGAACAAAAAAAATGAAGATACTTTCAAAATGTGAATGATGAGAATTGGCTTCAGTTCTTGCTTTCTATTAAAGCAAATATTTGCAATAGAGTTTGCCTGAAGGGACTGGTAGCAGCAGGTGAAGTATATCAAATTATTCAGAACCCATATCCTCTCCCCCACAGACTGCAAAGCCATCGCTGTCCAACACTTACGAGAACACCTATCTAACGCCTTCATTGGAAGCCTTAGCAGAAAACCTGGTGACGGAGGAAACTGAAAGACCAGGTATCCAGGTATTGCTTTCAGTGATTTACAGGCTGTGTGCCTAATTTGCGGGAAAGGAAAGTGAAGTGCCTACTCCTCATCAGGGACTCTTCCCTAGTTCTACCATGTACCTACGTCCTAACTGTGTCTCAGTGTCCTCATAGTCCTACCAAAGGCTGGCTTCCCAGCAGGAGAGCTAGAAGAGAGTGAACAGGTGTGACATGGCTGCTGTATCTTGGCATGCCTACAGTGCTTCCAAAAGTCTCCAACTCACACATGATACATAAACGGCATTAAGGATAGCCTAGAGTTAACCTAACCAGCTCTGACACCAATAGCTAAGTCCAAATGGGATTAAAAATGACACAAGCTATACAAACTGCGTATGATCCTGAGTTTTTACATCTTCACTGGTACTGGAAAAAAATCTATTCAGATTGATGCTAGCTCAATAATGTATCTGCTCTAGTTGGGCTTTTGACTACACTATAAACTTTACCACCTATGTTCCCTATTTCAGTCTTATCATAGATGAGGTTCACCACTCCACAGTTACAATATAGGGGGTTTTATAGGTATATTAACAAGAAAAAAGCAACAGGATTGGTCAGGGTAATTTCATTCACAACCAGAAAAATTAATCATCTTAAAATGCAGGCAGACACAACGTTTCTCTACAGCAATATGTCTGTTACCAAATAGATCAAAATACACTGTTCTAATTTTGAGGTATTAACAAATGACTGCATGACATACACAAGCATATAATTTGCAAAATTAAAAACGTCCCTTTAAGCATTGTCAAGGAGTATTCAGCAACCTGAAATCTCCTTTAATATTACATATTCTTATTGATATTCCCATCCTCTGCTTATTAAGTATCACAAAGCCTATGACCCAAGATGGGTTATAAGAATATCCTTCCTGGGCATCTGTTGAGGTGCATCGATTACTCCAGACAGGCTGTAACCTGGTATTTCATTGCAACCACATCTAGAAAATGTCACCTCACTGAAAGGTACTCAAATCATCTTTTTCAAAAAATGCCTTACCCCCTGTGATTAATCCATCATGCAATGCTACCAGATACCAACTTCATGCTGGGAGTACAGTACCACTAATCTGCATTCACTCTGGAAAATGCGTCACTGAACAAATCCTGTGGAACAGATAAGTACTTTTAATAGACTATTACCTTTAACAAATGCGAATACTTAACCAACAGTAATTTTCTTATGCATTTCAAAATGCATTAATAGTAATAATAATAAATTGCAAATACACAGTCTCTTAATTAACACCCCATATTCACTGTGTTTGTTATGTACAAGCATAATTAAAAAATTAAAATAGAACACTTTCTACATTCTATATACAGCTTGAAACTATCTCAAATTAACCTTCCTACCTAAGAAGTTAATTATATACAGTTCAGATATGAATTAGTTAAGTTTTTCGAAGTTACATTTTGTTCCAAGACTCCAGTGCAATATAACAACACATAATTCAGATAATATGCTTTTAAAAAAAACTCTCTCTCTTTGTTCTACACTTTTTGGCTGTCATTTAAAAAACGTGTTATTAATCTCTGGCTCAGATCCCAATATATTGCTTTTTTAGTAAAATAATGGCTTAAAATAAGAATTAAACGTTAACTGTATTTTTAAATTAGGTATGAAAGCTTAATTACAGCTTTTACTGGTTTCATCAGTACCAGGGAAGTAAGGAAGGCAGAATACAAAAACATTACTGGTACAAGTACTTGTTTTTTTCTAAAATGCATTATCTTTGGATATTTAAAAGTGGACAATGAAGGATGTTTCTTTCCCCGGTAAGAATTCTCATAATTTTTATCATTTTATTGTGAGTCTCTCTTTCTTTATAGTACATTTCTTTTCGGTGCAAGTCTTATGTTTTCCCCTGAAGGTTTTCACAAAGTGAAGAATCAATTCAAAATTCACCACATGCTATCAACTTTTCCTACAACCTTAGAATAAAAAGCAGGAATAAAAAGATGGCAAAAATTATGTGGTTTGAATATTTTTAATTAAAAACTGTAGACATTACTATATCCAACGTACATCTTCTAAAGATAACTCCTGCTCTTCTAATCCCTTGGACTGCCCATAGTGATGCACACTTTCATTTGACAGCAAACTGTGTCTTCCCTCCTGAGCTTTAGTATTCCGCAAAGTGATTTTGAAAGAAGCAAAAAGAATATTTTTCAAGATGCTTGAGACTCAGTGTGCCAAGAGATGGGTGTTGTGATTATAGCTATAATCCCAAAGAGGATCAAAAGAATTCCTAGCACACCTGTAAATTGTCCCTAGGTAGCCCTTGCCTCAATAAATTCCAACTTGTAAACGGAGAACTACGTAAGAAAAGCCTTTAAATTCTTTTTCAGGCTTCTTCACGGCTCCTCCAGCATTTGTTTGTCCTCTCTTCTCTTTTATTCAGCAAAAGGAATGGCAGCCCTCCAGATCACTCTCAAGCTATAAACAGGTGTAACAGGGTGTGCTGGAGTACAGCTCTGCCTTTAGCCTGCCCCAACATCCATGCCAGGACCAGTCTGTGTTCTTCGTAAGAGTAGCAAAATCCGGCCCTTGATACTCTATATGCATATCTACTACATTTTATATTTGAGGAAAAATAAAACAAAACAAAAGAAAAATCCAAACACATGCAGAAACTCAAACTTGCTACAGCCATGGAAATGGATGAGAGGTTTTTTTCTCCCAGAGAAACTTTTCTTCTCATATTCCCTTACAACCAATAAGTCACTGGACATAAAAGGCAAAGTAAGCAATTCCCATGTGTGAGCACCCAGAGAAAAAGCCATCTAAGGTTATCAGCTCTAAGTTTAGAAAACTTCCATCATACTCTTGAAATGCAATAGAAAAGACAATCCTCATCAATTTTAGTTTTAAAAAAGAAAAACCCCTCCCTTCCCTGATGATTAACAACAACATTTTATTTCAGACATGGTACTGACTTTCTGATCTTCAGGATCACATCTCAGGAACTCCCTCACTAAACAGGACCTAGTAACGTATTCCTGTGACTAAATGTACAAGTTAGAAGCTTGGGAATTAGAAGACAAACATTGTAAGTGGCGCGAATAATTCTTAATCAGTTAAATACCAATAAAGATGGTGGCATCTCACAAATATTAAGTTTATCCCACTTTATTAATAATAATCATAGAATCATAGAATGACTTGAGTTCGAAGGGAACTTAGAGATCACCTAGTTCCAATCCCATGCCATCCCTTCCACTACATCAGGTTTTGTATATAGATTTTGAACACATACCTCCGTTCAGAAGAAGTGCTTGTATTCTTATTGTAGTTACATTCTTACAAATATCCTAAGCATCAACAAATATTTTTTAAAAAGTACATTCACGCAGACAATTGATTCAGGACAAAATAAGCCAGATATCAGTAGAAGGACACTTCTCATAAAACAGTTTCTTCTCTAATCTCTCAGGACATCCTCAACAGAAACCTACACACCACTACTCAAATATGAGCTTTGGAATGGAGGCTGCAGTTTTACAGGCAACTAAACTGACATAACAGCTAAAATTCGTAACTCTCCTAGATACCAAATACGTCCAATGGGCCATAAAGTGAAAATTATAGGTTCAGTACAATCTCTTCCTCCACAGCCAACTCCTCACATTCCATCAGCAATAAACTGCCTGTCTCTTCCCCTTAAGATACAACTGACTTCTCATCTCTTCCCTCCACCAAGAACAGCCTAGTCTAGCCTTTTCCCACCTTCCCTCTTAGGAGCTATCTTTCCATTCTGAGATGGTAAAATTGATCTGCTTTAACTGAATGCTGAGCAATGGTCTTCATCTTCTATTTGGTTTAGAATACTGATTTAATTTCAGACCTTAACAAAGGCACTTTTAATCAACAACCTATCACTTCTCAGCTGTGTTACTTGCTCTAATAAACTCCACAGCCTATAACTACTTGTGTTGATTATGTTCTCACACCATCGCAGATACACCACCACTATCATCATTCAGAGGAACATGCACAAAAAGAAAGTGGAACTAATAAGCCCACAGAAAGAAATGTAAGGAATGGTATTTTTAAGTCAGGAATCAATGGGCAAGCATGCATGACCAAGCAGCATACCTACTTTTTTGAGCAAGCACACCACAGCACACTTCTGTTAAAACTAAATTTAGTCACTTGATGTACAGTGCAAATGAAGTTTTCAAAGATACTTATCAAAGAGTAGCACTGGGGTTTCTAACCTATTTACATGAAAGTAGAATTTCTGCTAATGATCAGCAAATACTTTAAAGCAAACATTTATTTGTACTTAGACCTATCTACTTATCTCCCTACAAATAAAATCTTTTCTTTCTACACTTTATAAATATCAAAGTATATTTAAAAAGAAAACCACAAAATTCAGCCCGAGTTCACAATTGCAAATTCCAGCTATACAATCACTAGTTGAAGCCAAGGGCATGAAGAACAAGCGAGCCTACCTGCACAAGCTACCATCAGTCTTCCAGATTCTCAAATATTTAAGTGGCATGTTCTGCATGCAAAGCAGAAGTAAAACCAAATATAGCTATTACTGTCTGTTGATTACAGCATCAACAGGCCCTAAGTATTTCTTTATTTACATCTTAATACTATTTCAGTACATTTTACGTGCCTAGATACAGTGTAGAAACCGGGGTCTGCTGTAACATGTGCTAACTATAAATGGCAAGCATGAAACTAATTTTTAAAACTAGTGGTAAGTGACAAGTTTTAAGATGCCTTAAAAATATCCTTCATAGAAGCATAATAAAAATATTCACATCACGGATTCAACAAACAGGTATTCATAATCTTAACAAAAACTACGAATAAATTGCAACTTCCATCTTCTTACAGAATTCTGCTTTGAACATGGAGGTTTTATCAAAATGATCTACTATTTAAAGTAATACAGGTTTTTACACTCATTGGGAAAAGAGAGCTAAATGATTAGTGCTTTTTACTTCCAACAGACACACTTAAGTTTCTGGTGTTATAAATGATTCCATTACAAGGCTGTGAAGTAGTTCTCGCATAAAGTTATTTGGCAGTACGTTTATAGTGGCACAAAGAAATTTAAGTTTCACGTTGCAAACAATTGCATTTCCTAAACTAACATTACATGCAGGGAAAATGTCATTGCTTCTACAAAAGAAAACCTAGATCTCCAAAACCAAAAAAAAACACACAAAAAATCCCACCCACCAAAACCACAAACAAAACCACAACATGTTAGTGAAAGTAAAGTAAATAGGGAAAAAGATTTATTTATAAAGAATAAAAAAAATGAAAAAAAAGAAAAAAAAGAGAGATCTTCCAGAGGTTGTCCATACCTTCAGCTGGAAACCTATCAACCTGCTTCCAGATTAGGTTTCTGAAATGAAATCATCACTAAAGGTGTCCAGAAGGTTGTCTTAAAGAATATTAAAGATAAGATTTTAAAAGCATTTTACAGAGAAGCAAAAAAAGAAGGTACATTTTGAAACATGTGCACACTATGCAGATATTGGACAACTGACCTGGTTATTCTTTCTTCAAACATTAATAAGACAACTTAGAACAATCCATCTTGCACCTAGGTGAAAACAGAGCATCAGTCTTCTCTCTAGTCCATTTTCAACCGCCTGTTAAAGGCCACTTTTACTGAACATTAAGTAAAAGTAGTTGACAGAGGCAGAAAATCTTCTCCAATAAAATATATGAAAGAAGACCCACGGAGATTAGTCAGAGGTAAAAGTTAATACATAGAATCAAGAAACAAAGAAATGCCTACTCTTTAGAAGCTTTTCATAAAACCATGAAAGTCACATTTGAAAAAAAAAGGCAACAAGAAAAAAAACTCACAACAACCTTCTCTTCTTTAGCATCCACTTGTGGAGCTGAGAAAAAATTAAGGTTGTTGCACACAGCTGTCTTTGGCTACTAATCACGAAACTAATGTCAGATCTTATCATCACTGAGGTAATTGGCTCAATTTGCTTCTACATTTGTTCAAATTGCATTCATATTGAACTAAAATGTTGCCAAGTAAATAAAACAGATAAGAACAGAAATATTTTGAAATCTTAGCAGCATTCCAGGGAAACAATGTTGCTTATCACTCAAATTATGTCACTATCTCACAAAAATTCAGACTGTTAATTTCCCAAACAGATTACTTTGTCAGAAAAACAACAAGATTTACATCACAACAGAACTGAGAAAATTAAATTTTAAAAATGTTTAAATAAATAAATAAACCACACAAGATTTGTTGCATCTTCGCAAAGGCCCATCTAGCACAGTTATGCATCAATGATGGTGGACCAAAAGCAAACAGGGAATTCTTTAAGAATAGGGCAAGAACATTGTCATGCTTCTCTAAAACACTCTCAAGCTTCTATCACCCTTGTCAGGGACTCTTCTGAACAAATGGCTAATAGTATTCAATGAACTTGTATTGATTCCTTCAGCAGATTACACCTGCCAGTATGTCCACTTCTACATTTTAGAGCAATTTCCTCAATTTTTTTCTGGCTTTATCTTCAATTTTATTTTAAACAACATCCTATAAAAGCCATTCTTCTAGCTTGCTGTACGCCCATGACAGCCACCAATGAACACAAATTTAAATCCCCAACAGAACTTTGTTTGAAAACCCCTGTAAAAATGCAGGAAGTATATCATACAGATTTAAAGCACAGCAAGGGACAATATAGTCAACTTTCATTTTTGCTTCTGAAAGTTTGAGCTTGGCTACAAAACAGAATCAAACCATTGCAAAAATCCTATCCTAATTTGTAAGTAAATGCTTTAAACCCGTGACACATTTGTTAAGTAATTCTATGTAAACTCATGTCTTGGTTTGAGTTAAACCAGAACCAATCATCCTTTTACTTTTCAGTTAGATCTTCCTCTAAGAGACGGCGTTTTCTGAAGAATATGTTTTTCTGCGTCAGCCTCTAGAAGTGATAACTCTTAATATATATAGTTATCACTAACTCATGGAATGAAAGGCCTGCAGAAAGGCCATTGCTTATACCCAGTTCTTACAGAAACCAAAGCCATCCTTGAGCTGATGGAATGCCAAAAAGGCAAAAAAGGGTCATGCTTGCAGGGAGGAGCAGACAGGACAGGTGACACAAAACTGACCAAGTATACTCCATTTTATTTACATCATATTCAGTATAAAACAGAGGGATCAGGAGGATCAAGCTCTCTCCTTCAACAGCCAATGTCCAGTGAGAACCTAGTCCATCCATCTGCTCCTGATCCCAATCTGTGCATTCCTGAGTGCAGTTCCTTTCTGCCACTGAGACCAGTCTGGGACTTTCCCTGTGCCTGCTCTGCAGCTTCAGTGGGACTCTGATCTCAAAGGTCTTTTCCAGCCTAAACGATTCGGTGATTCTGCATTCATCAGGGGATTTTGATTTGGTTCTGTGTATTTGCATATTATCATTAGTATTATTACCACGATTTTCTTTCTATTGTTATTGTTTCATTAAAAGTGTTTTAGTTTCCAACCCACAAGCCTATTTTCCCTTATGCCTTCTCCCCTTTTCCTGAGAGTGGGGGGAACCGGGTCAACCAATGCCCACTGCTGCTGACTGAGTGAGGAAGGGAAAGTGGGGAGCTAAACCAGGACACTTGTTAGGAGAGATCAGTTCTAGCAGACTTTACAGCAGATCACCCTCAAGGAAAACTTAGCTTTATGTAGAGCGTACTAATACAGAGTCTCAGAAGAGCCTGTGCATTTTAACAGTCCAAATAAGAAGCTATAGTTGGCTTACAAAATTATATATAAACAAACTTCTAAATTGATGACATACTATGCACAATCAGGTTAAACTTATCCCACCACAAATAAGAACTGTTTTCAAGACTAATCATATTGGTCTCTGGGAAAAAAGAAACAAAGCAACATTTTTAACATTGTAGTATTGCAGAGACACGTTATAAAGGAGGAAGTTGACTTCGCTGTGGTGGTTTTCCCTTGCTTACTCCCCTTTCCCCCCTCCCCCCTTTTTTTAAAAGTTATTGGTTCATATTGCATTTGCAGGTCTTTACATAAAATATTCTAAAAACTCACTGGCAACTAAGTAAGCATGGGATATAATAGCCATTATCTTGCCCTTCTGCATTTTTCTCCTTTTTTGGTCATAAAAAGACAGCTTCTCCTTTCTGAAACAATTATTTCAAATAGTCAATTACAGATAACAGTAATTAACTTTCCCCAAAGTATTTTCAGAACACAATTAAAACACATTTATGGCTGGTATTAAAAGAAAGGTGCAGCTGAAAGCACTGGATTAAAGATGACGAAGTTGTACAGTGTTCTGGAAATGTCAGTGCTTAATGCAACATAACAGCCTAGAAACACTTCTCAGAGTAAAGTTCAACCTTCCTCTGGGCTCCACATTCTGTCTTGAAGCTGTAACTACTGGTTTTAAAAAGGGGAGAAAAAAAATCCCTAGTTGTCATAGTTTTAGCACTGGTCTCAAACAGCAAATCAAAAACTTTCCAGTGTATGTCAGAAATGCCTAAGCTTAAATGCTGCAGTGCCTCTCCTCACAAATAACCCCCAAAGACCCCCAAAAGCCACATGCAGCACTTTTCTCCTTACAGGCATTGAAATAAGCAGTAATTTCATTTCAAAAAACTGTTTACAACATATCTATAGCTTTCAATTCCATGCAAACACAAGGAAGTACATCCACAAACTCTGCAACTACACATGTAAAGCATCTGCCTGCAAACAGATCCATTAACAATACTAACACACAACGCTATACTTTTGATGCTTTGTGCTTTTAATAAGATTGCTCCTTTGCCATGATACCAAATGCTTCAAAGCATGCTTTTATGAGCAGTTTACATGCAAAGAAGAGACACTTAGCAAGTAGGAAAGTGAAATGCTCTCAATATAAAGCAAGTTTAGTTTTATTTTTGATGTTTCCACTTGCTATTTTATTTTCTGTCTAGAACAAAAGAGAAAAATATTTTCCCAAAAAAACCTTTTACAAACAGTTCACCAATTTAACAGCCTCATCAGTGCTTTGGCATTTAACCACCTTCAAAAGCCAGGTATTGCTTCATATGCCTTCTCACTGTAACCACTCTGTCCTAAACATTGAGCAAAGTATTAGATATTCCCCTGGAAACTGATAAAAATGACCTAGCATAAAGGGCAACCAACAATCTAGGATATAATAAAATAACGGCACATGAAAGGGTTAGTACATTTATACTCAGTTGCATAGAAACCCTGTCAAACTACTTACAACATTGACTTCAGTGTGTCCACCATATAACTACTCATTTAAATGTCAAAGCAAAGTGACTTTTGAAAGTATTACAGAATATATGTGTTTATCATACTAAGATGCTGTAACCACATTTGATGAAGGATGAGAACTCAGTAGCTGAACATCTGAAAAGGGAATATAAACCATTAATGAAACCGTTTTGTCTTGTTGTGTCCACCCTAGGTACATTTAAGGACATTATAAGCCTACGAACATCCTGACAAAATAATGCAGTAGGCACAGCAACATTACTGCACCTTAATTTTCAGTTCTCTTGGCCAAACAACACTTCAGTCCCCATTAACCAGGATCCAGAGATGAATGCTCTCATGTCTCTAGTGGCAGGGGGCCAAGGAATACAACACCTAATTATGGTCTGATATTTCTTTCTGGAACTCCACTCAGAGTGGGAATATGAAAAATTTCCTTCCCTTTTGGAATTTTAAAGAAAAAATAAGCATATTTTCTCCCTTTACTGGAACCCCTACAGATCTCGTCCAAATTCCTGTTTTGGGGGAGCCACCAGCTCTCTCTTTACCCACTGAGCACATTTGCTCTGGCACCCTGTTTCCGTAAGTCTTCACAGGCCAATAGTCCTGGTTCCTTTGCCACCTGCATCTTCCCAGAGTTTGTGGCAAAATGGTGGATAAAACTGAGCAATGGTGACTTTGTCAAAGCAGCCCTCACCTCAAAAAATTTTGTAGGAAGCAACAACTTTGACTAAGCTGATTCTTGTCCTTACATTGCCATGGACTCAAATCCAAACTCAACAATCAAAAAATTAGATAACCATATTTGACATTTGGTAAAGACTTCTAGAAGTAAAAAAAAAAAGGAGATAAATGCAATTCCGTTCAGATGCTCTCATCTCTAACAGTCTTCCGCCTGCACAAGCCTTGTTATTAGTAATCACTACCTGTATGTAACAAACAAAAGAAAGACTTCATAGTCACATAGGTCCTATCTTCTTGCATAAAACAAGTCCCACATCACCCTGGAAAAGTGCACAAGTGTAAGTCAATGCACCAGTAGTGCAAAAAGAGGAGATATGCATCCAAACTAAATTTCGACTACCTGAGTATACAAGATTCACAAAAAATGATCCTGGGCACAGATGTTCATGAAGAGAGGAAGGGTTGGACGTAAAAGCAGTAAGGAGAAAGCTCAGTGAAGTGTTTCAGAACTGAGCACTGGTGCTGTGGTTGACAATATGACTATAGTCAGGGATGGAGAGAGGGAAGGGATGTCTGTGCACCAATCAACCACACCAGTCTGTGTACTTCAAAAAAAAACTTTAATCTGGTAAAGATGAAAAAAATGTATAAAAACAGAAAAAAAAAAGATAAAGCAACACTGGATCAAAGATCATTTTACCTGCTTGCTTTTTTGTCCTTTACAATCTGAATTTATCCCTACTAAATATGCACTATTAGAGTAATATTAGTGCAGAACTAAACTGTACAGAAGAATATTCCAAAGATATGTCTGTAAGTGTAATTTCCAGAGACAATGAAGAACTTTTGAAGGATTTTTTGTTTGTTTCATTTTTCTAAAAACATCAATAAAGCAAAGAATAGAACCTAAATTTAGGACTTGCAGCTACAAGCTTGAACGTGCTTAAATTATTCTGTTCTAAGGATACAATATAACTGTAGTAAATTCTGAGAAATAAAAGAATGACTCATTCTACCTAATCTTTCTTACTATCGCCAAGGATTCGCACAGCCAGTCTTAGTTAATTCTTTACCACAGAACACCTCTTGAGATAAGTTTCTCATACAAGCAAGAAGCCCTCAAGTAAAAGAGAACTTGCTTTCAAGAACATCGTACCCAATGCAATATATTAAAGATGAGAACTACTGCAAACATTCAACCTCTTTTACTGTTTCTAAACTGACACACACTGAGTACTTTCTTAAACACAGTTAGAGTTTAATCCAGGTAAGAAGTGGCTGGGAATATGAAGTAACAGTATCACATCCATAAGCTTACACACAAAAATAAATCTAAACTTTCAAGGCAGATTGACCAAAGAGTGTAAAAGAATAAGAGCAGTATTGCTATTTTAACACTTAAAAAGAACCACGAAACCCACTGGGTGTGTGAATTATAATAAACATACATATCTACATATCATTAATGCCTTTAAAAAAAATAAGTTTAAACAGTGATTAAAACCGGAAATTTGCTTTTAGGAGAATGTGCAATGCTTTTATTTTCAAAGTCGATGTGTTCTCTTTAATTAAACTTTTCAATAGTCACATAAATTTTATGGACTGCTATTTGACTGGCTCTCAAAATCACTAATTTTCTTGTACATACATCACTTAAAATCTGTTTTCCTAGTATCTCATGGCTATGCCACAGTAATAACTACCCCAAACAAATTTATTCCAAATTACCATGTTTATTGTGCCAGTTTGAAGCTTTTTGCATAATTTTTTGGATAAGCATAATCTGGAATTGAACTCTATACTGTATTTTTGTTTTTTTTAAAAAAAAGAAAAGAAGGGAATGGCTAGAACAACATACTCAAATTTTGAAATTTTTGGTTTGCAATCACAATATAACATCCTGCAGAAGAATTTAATGTCATTTATTTATCTTTAGGCACTACCATCCATCATGTCTTTAGACCTTAAATGAGCTGAATTCTGCCAGCGACAACAGTAAGGGCCCACTCAAGCACAGAATGCCAATGATGTCAATTCTCTTCACATAAATGGATCCTCCAGCCATATATTCTCACAGTAACTGATTATCTATCTCGTGCTTTAATTCAAGAGTGCCAGACAGGCCGCACAAATTTTACCAACAAGTATTTCTACAAACATGAATCACCAACACCAACTAATGCTAATGCACTACCATTCCAGGTTAGGAAGACGTAAAGGCGAGATTCACGGTTTGGCTGTTATGCTGTATTTAATCTCCTGTTCACATTTTCATCTTCTTAAAAGCATACTCTATTAGTGAGGGAATACATTGCAATTTAGTGTAATTATCACTAAATTTGTTTTCCCAGCAAGTAAACTGCAGTAGAATGAAATCATAGAATCACAGAATCATCTGGTTGGAAAAGACCTCTGAGATCATCAAGTCCAACCTCCCCAGCGCAACTTGAGGCCATTTCCTCTTGTCCTATCACTTGTCATCTGTGAGAAGTGACCAACATCCACCTTGCTACAACCTCCTTTCAGGCAGTTGTAGACAGTGATGAGGTCTCCCCTCAGCCTCCTCTTCTCCAAGCTAAACAACCCCAGTTCCCTCAGCCGTTTCTCGTAGTACTTGTTCTCCAGCCCCTTCACCAGCCTTCTTGCCCTTCTCTGGACACGCTCCAGCCCCTCAATGTCCTTCTTGTACTGAGGGGCCCAGAACTGAACCCAGTACTCAAGGTATGGCCTCAGCAGTGCCGAGTACAGGGGCACAATCCCTGCCCTGGTCCTGCTGGCCACACTGCTTCTGATACAGGCCAAGATGTCACTGGTCTGCTTGGCCACCTGGGCCACTGCTGGCTCATATTCAGCTGGCTGTCAACCAACACTCCCAGGTCCTTCTCTGCCAGGCAGGCAGAAATATAGAATCATAGAATCATTAAGGTTGGAAAAGACCTCTAAGATCAAGTTCAACCATCAGCCCAACACCATCGTGTCTACTAAACTATGTCCCAAAGTGCCATGTCTACACACTTTTCGAACCCCTCCGGGATGCTGACTCAACCACTTCCCTGGGCATCTGTGCCAGTGCTCAACAACACTTTCAGTGAAGAAATTTTTCCTAATATCCAATCCAAACCACAACTTGAGGTCATTTCCTCTCATCTAATCACTTGTTACTTGGGAGAAGAAACCAACACCCACCTTGCTATAACCTCCTTTCAGTTAGTTGTAGAGAACAATAAGGACTCCCCTGAACCTCTTCTCCAGTTTGAACAAGCCTCTCAAAACCACAAAAGCAGCCCCTTTGTTATGAATGGGAAGTCCTTCCGCTCCCCCGCCCCCTTCACGGTAAGGACTGGATAGAAACAGAAAGGCGTAATGGGGACACCAGGGTGAAGGGACCAAGAAGCCTCCCAGACATTTACACCTCCCAACACAATTTCAATCCCTATGCTCCACTTAAGGAGATGCACAAAAAGGCCACAGAGAAAGGAAATACAAGAGAAAAGAATTAGCTTTCTCTATGATAAAGATTTCTGACACTTCCCACAAGCAGAGAGGTTGTGGCATCCTTGCCTCCCCTGGGCTGCTGCCAAACGCATGCTTCCTTCCAGTACTGGAAAGCAACAGAAAGCCTGGTGGTTCCCACATTCTGCAGCAACTGCTGCTACTTTGTAACAGACCAGCTCAACCTCAATGCCACTTTCTTTTGAGCCTTACAAACTTCCAACGCACCAAGCTGGAAAAACAACTCCAAACTCCACGCAGTCATTCATACAATATTTAATTTGGGCTCATTTCATTAAACTCAGATAACAGTTATGCAATGACTTTCCCCCTCTGGCCCTCAATGTAAAGTGTTTAATGCAGAATGTAAATCTTACCACCTTGCCACGTGTGAAGGCATCAAAATCAAACCTGGAAGTACAGTAGAAATGGGATTTCACATCTATAACAAGCTCATCATGAAAACATACACTCACCCACATCTTACACATAAAATGAAAACACTTCTTATGCAAGCGTAAGAGACTGAAGGCTGGAGACAAGTGTTTTACCTCTAAACTACTTCAGGAGATTTTTGTTTTAAATTGATGAATAATGCAGGCAACAGACTCTTTGGACATAGCTGAAGAATCTTTTATGACAGGCAACCACAATATAAATTGCAAGAGTAATTTCAAAAGCCACACCAACTTCCCAGTACAGTGCAAAGCATCATACCCACTTTCACACCACTGAGGAGAAAACCATGCCTCCACCTCTGTACTTCAGAAGTAACAGCAGAGCCATCCCGCTGAATGTTCACCTGCCACATGATGCACACCCCATGCTCAGCAGAAAGCAGAGTCTCAAGTAGCAGCGTCAGAGCAGAGACGCTACAGTGGAGTTAGAGGTGAGTTGGTAAAAAGGCATGGATGAATCCAAGACGTTGGACATTATGGACATCTCCCGACACAAAGGAAATCCTCCGGATTCTCAGCTGAAGTCATTCTGTATGACAAGGAAAACATTCCCTCCAGCATCTCGCAGTAACTTTGTGGCTGATAAAGGGTAGAGTAGGGCTACAGCCAGCACCGTCAATACAGCTAATGAGGCAGTGAACACCAGCAAAGGGCAGAAAATTGTACTAGCAGCACACCTTCTGAGGAAAATGCACATAGAACTGCATCCTCAATGGTAGATGAGGGCAGAAAACATAGCATAAGGCAAATTGCTAAAGTACTTTCCTGAGTTGTTCCTTCACGTAAAGCTCTGGAGCCGCACAGTAGCGTTACAGACAGCTGAAGGTAACAGGCAGTGGATGTGCCACTGTCTTCTATTACAATTACCAGCTGGCACACCAGCACTTAACACCTGTAATGGTCCGCTAGATATTTTAAATCTCCCATTACTGAGACAAAACTGTGCATCACAACCGAAGACAGGCTGTCATGCCCAGGCAACTGCAGGCAGCTGTGCTGGGCTCCTTCCAGCTGCTGCATGAATGCCATTGCTGATAAACCCTCCTGAGGGTGGTGACAAAGCCTATTCAAATTTCAAGAGGTCATTCATTGCTAATTCTTTGAGTGCACCAGAATTTCAGCCTTAACTAAAGCTACGCTGACCTACATACATAAGCACCACACTTAGTCATAATTGCTGTTAGTTACTTGATATGTACATGTATTACAATCATTTAGTTTTGCCAAGAAAAAAATGTGATTTACAGAGTTAATTGCATTGTGAAATTCATTATTCTTCAGTACATAACCTGAAACAAACTGTGCCCAAAACACTAAGATTTAACATTAAGTTGCTAAAATTTTCATCATTGTCATGGTTATAACAAATTAAATGGTTTGACAGTTTGCAAAGGCCATAAAAAGACAGCGTCATTCTGAAATTTATTTATTATAAGTAATACTATAGTACAAGAAGGTGCTAAGAAAACAGACTCATAATTGTGTATTATCACCTTCTGTGAGTTTTACTTACCATAAAAAGTTGTTAGGAATAGCACCTAAGATGAATCAAAGATGTATGACAGAATTTGATGCTATTAAGCAATTATCAAAGACAAACTATGCCAAAAATGTGAAAAAATAAGTGAAATATCCCATTTGGTGTATACAATTTGGGTTAAACAACCAGATGTGACCTGGCAAGTTCTGTCATATGGAGATCACTCTGCTTCTGCATCACTGGGTACAAATTCCAGTCAAGCCTTTAGGCTCCCTCCATTCTAGGTGTTAATTTTGACCTTGTTCTTCCCTCATTAAACACAAATCCCCACACATTTTTTGGTTGAGAAGAAAAAAACTCTCAAGTCTAAGTTCAAGAAATAAGCTCACTCTGGTTTTCAGATTAATAAGAAATTATCCATGCTACATTTCAATACAGCATGTAACAAATGTCTTGTTCACCCTCCTGCTCCCTTATCTTGGGCAAATGGGCTACAGCAGGAAGGAACAGGCTGTAAAGGCCAACATTCAACCTACAGGAGACACTTCCTTCAAGCAAAAACAGTTGAGCACATGGAGCAATGGTCCTCATGGATTTGGAGATTAAACTTAGGCACTTCCCTGATCAGCCTAGAATCATAGAATCATCTGGGTGGAAAAGACCTCTGAGATCATCAAGTCCAACCGTACCTGTCCCCTTCCTAAACCATGTCCCTAAGAAAGTCATCTGCCTGCCTTTTAAACACCTCCATGGAAGGTGAATCAACCACATCCCTGGACAGCTGTGCCAGTGACTGACAACTCTTTCAGAGAAGAAATTTTTCTTGACATCCAATCTGAACCTCCCCTGATGCAACTTGAGGCCATTTCCTCTTGTCCTACCACTTGTCACTTGGGAGAAGAGACCAGCACCCACCTTGCTACAACCTCCTTTCAGGCAGTTGTAGACAGTGACGAGGTCTCCTCTCAGCCTCCTCTCCTCCAGGCTAAACAACCCCAGTTCCCTCAGCTGCTCCTCATAGGACTTGTTCTCCAGCCCCTTCACCATCCTCATTGCCCTTCTCTGGACGTACTCCAACACCTTAATGTCGTTCTTATACTGAGGGGCCCAGAACTGAATTCAGTACTCAAGGTGTGGCCTCACCAGTGTCAAGTACAGGGGCACAATCCCTGCCCTGGTCCTGCTGACCATGCTGTTTCTGATACAGGCCAGGATGCCATTGGCCCTCTTGGCTACCTGGGCCACTGCTGGCTCATGTTCAGCTGCTGTCAACCAACACTCTCCGGCACTTCTCTGCCAGACAGCTCTCAGACATCCTTCCCCGAGTCTGTAACTTTGTAACCCTAGCCTAAACTCCTGCCAATTTAACAATGTGTCCATAAAACCTCACAGTAGACAGACTGCTCGCTCTGTCAGGCTGACCTCAGACTTAGCAGCAAGTACACAATGTAAGATCCTGATCCCCAAATTGTGAGGACTGGGAATGTAGCTTGAGCATACAGAGGCAATCTTCCAACCCACGCACTCAGTCCTCCCACATCCAGAAGATGGGATGATAAGGGTAAAAAGCTGTCTGGGACTTCAAACACACGACAATGTCCATCAGTTTTGCTGTAACTGAAAAGCTGCCTTAAATTCTACTTCATTATGCTCCCTGAAAACTATTGCACAGGGAACCTCATTTATCTATTATTTTATTAAAAGCCATCATTTTTCAACACATGGAATATGTATCATCACACAAGGAAACTTCTTTGGTCTTGACAAGAATCCTCTGAACCACAAAACACCAGGTACAGAGGGCTGATGTCTAGTATGTTACGGTGGAAAAAAATTATGCTATTAAAACAGAGAGGATGCAAAACCAGAAATCAAGCAAGAGCACATCAAGTTCTATGAAGTGTGAACATTTACACATATACACTTCACAATAATAGGGTTTTTTTCTGATTATTGGGCAACTTTTTGAAACTAAGTGGTAACAACCCCTGAAGCCTTCATTCAGAAAACGGTAAATTTTTCTACCAAATAACTTTTGTTTTTCCTTTATTACTTATTTTACCACTGTACCAAAAGCAACCATTAAACTAACTCTTCAAGGGCCAAAACTCCAGCTTATACCTGTAGGAGTGCCAAACCCCCCAGCTTCATCTGACAGTATGCAGTATAGTCCAGGACCAACTTAAAACAAGCAAACAAAAAATCCCAGCCCACCCCAAAAAACACCAGATGCATACAAAATACAAATAAGAAACTAAATCAATCCAAGAACCATCAGAAGAAACACGGGGATGGGCATAGAATCATACCACTGCGACCATGGGAGAGTCCAAGAAGTGTAATAACTTGCTTTTAATAGTAATACATTGTGGACCTGCTCACCTATGCTGCACAGTTTCACCTTGATTAGTGACACTAGTTAAAATGACCCAATGATAATTTTAATCAGTATTATTTAAACCTTACTATAGAGTTAGAAAAAAAAAAAGTTATATTCTCTGTATGTTAATTGTTTTCTCACACCCCGTACAAATGTCTTTATTTCAAAATAAAGAAAACGCAAGTTCAGGAACAGAGTTTTTCAGTAAAGAATAAACAAAAAGTTGACTTCTTAATGAAAAGCACTGCACAGGCACAAGGCATACAAGATTCTCAAATTAGTCCATATCAGAACTTTAATCCTTAATTTTCTGGCTTCTTTCCCATTAAAATTTCAATTTGGCATTCCAGTAAACTGTGTCTTTTCAACTTAAATACGGTAGGCTTTAAAGCTATGCATTTAAAGATCAGTAAAGATCAAAACACCCCATTAAATGACCACCATCGATTAACTAATGCTCTTGAGGTATTTTACGCAAACTTTTCTGGACAAATAAAATAAAATTAATTGAATGAGAGGCAACAAACAAAACAGAAGCCCAGTAACAGACATAGACCCTCAACCAACACCTTGTGCTCCTGGGCTGGAATAACACTACTGTTGCTCCACCACAGCTGTCAGCAGTTTCTGAATACACAATGCAGTCAGCTGCTCAGCGACATCTGAGGACCTGCAAGAAAACTACTTCTTAATCCCGGTGGCTGTGAGATGTTGTAAATCCAAAGAACATCTGCCTCACTGCTAGCTGAACAGATATACAGTTTCATTTTGGTGAAGTTAATGTGAGCTTGCAAGCTGCTTTTGGCTTCACCTGTTTTTTTTCAGGAAATCATCACCACATTAACATTACAAATTGCCAAAACATTTGCATAAAACAACAATTAACTTTAAGAGAACACACATGCCAATGCTAAACTTGACAATTATATGGCATTGCTATGTTGCAGTTTTAAGACTTTGATTGAGACATAAAAAATTACATATATTATTAAACATAAAGGTCACAGGGCATTCTTAACAGCAGGACTAAATTTCAGATAGAACATTCAAATGCTCCCTACAGGGGTGAAGTATTTATTTTTAAATTATTACAAAAATCAATTATTTTCCATGCAATATTTGGAATGACAGCTCCCTAGATCCTCCAAGGCTAACTCTGCTTTATTCCTGTTTCGAAATTCCCCACAATGTAGAAACCAAAGTTCTTCAATTTTTATAGAAAAACATAACAAACATTTTATTTCACTTAATCTTCAGATAGCAGAATAAAACCAATATGTTCAAATGAAAAAATCCACAACTCTTTGAATGGTGTAATCAATACACAGCATTCAAATCTAAGCTCTGTCCCAAAGAACACACTGCGTGTTTATAACCTTATTTCAGTTTAGAGAACTGTGCTCACATGACTGATGATGTCCAAAAATGAAGAGACAGAGTAACACAGAACTGCAGCAAACAGAAATCAGAGTCCTAACCCAAATCAATACAAAAAAATAATTCAAGTTATCTTATTATTTCATGAGAACAGCTACTGAGATTACAAACAACCTTTTCTAGAGTCTAAGAAGGTGTTAAGTAGAGGTTCTGAGTGAACTACTTAAGCAGCAAGGCTCCACTTCACTACATAACCAGTCAGAGACGCTGAATAATTTTCACAGTACCTAAGGGTTTTCTTCTTAAACACTTGACAACTCAAGCCCTTAAGTCAGCAATCACTACAAGCAATATAACCATCACAGTTCAGGTTAGGTGACAGTGACAGCAGTGTTTCCACACGGTGACTGCTATAATGACGTTTCAGACCTCATTCAAACAACTTCTCACTGGATGTGAAATCACAGCCACTTTAGGCTGTGAGGACAGCAGAACCCAGCTGTCTAAAAACAAAAAGAGAGGTCTCCAAATATTTTCAACAAAGTTGTTTTTCACAGGCTACCTCCCATCTAACCAACATACTGCTATAACGTTGCAATTACCCAACACCAACCAGTTGCCAGCTCACCAAGCACCTGGTGTTTTTCGCAAATCGGCTTCCATAAATTCATCAAATCAGAGAATAGTAAGGTTTCAGCCTTGCCATAAAACAAATCTTTCTCCCAATTAGCTCAAAGACATTACAGATCTACATTGCTTTAGTATCCCTAAGACCTCATTAATTTTTCCATCTAGACAAATACCTGTCTCCTCCCCAGCCTCAAAAAGCTTTATCTACAACATTAAACACTTTCACTGTTATCTGAGGTTGAGAAGAGTCAAAGTCCTCCTTGTTCAAAATCACAGAGTGGTATCACTGCCATGAAGAAATCCAACTGATATCCAACAATAGACCTGAAGAGAGAGTGAGCAGCTCTCCTTCGAGAGTGACTTAGACCAATGAAAGGTACATTTAAAATCTGTAGGATTCCTCTGAAAAGCCTAAGAACTCAAAAAACACAGGGGCAGGTCCTGTTACTTGAGTGGCTGATATCAGGCACTCCATCTGGGAACACCCTCCCTTGAACAAGGTTCATAATTCATAGATTCAAACCCAATGAAGCAGGCAGGGAAGAACTTTTAAAGGACACTTGATTAAGCCTTATTTTTGCTGAAACTGGCAGTCTCCCATTAGCAAAATGTCATTTTATGGTTACTCAACTGATATCGGCTTTTGGAAATGTCATTCAGCTGGTTTAAGCCCAGTTATATTCAAAACTGTTGGGTTGGGGGCTTGTTTTAGTGGGTTTTTTTTAATTTTTTACTAAAATCTTTAAGACTGTTCTACGTTTTCTAAGACAAAACCAGAAATCAAGCATTTTGCTTTCCTATCTACTCTTCCATGTATCCTATGTTCTGAAGTATATTCATGACTACTTTCCTCTACTCCAGCCCTACTTGGCCATACATTTGGGTTTTTCTAAAGTGATACTATTACATTGCTCCATGACCATTGTGAAACTTTTAAAGTGAAGACACTCCCCTAGATGATGTGTAAAGTAAAGATACTGAGTTTCATGGTACTTTTTCATTTTGCTTTTTCAGACTTGGAGTTAAAGGCCAGAAAGTACTATAGCTGTTAAATTCCTTTTGAAAACACACCTTAACCCTGCCCCCCCCCCAAAAAAAAGCAGGAATTCACAATGAAATCATTTAGTCTAAGACATAAACTTCAGAAAAACCTACACTGAACATAAAAATCCAGCTACTCTACAGAAACACAGATCTGGTTCTTCTTTCAATTACATTTTTTATAGGTTTACAAGTGGGGAAAAATTTCCATGAACAACTCAACTTCAGTGCAGAAAGCAGTATTTTGAAAACAGTAACTCTTAAAACACAAGAAGCAAGATTTATTTTAAAAATCCAGCTGGTGTTTTCAAAGGAATAATAAACTGTTTTCAGTTTCCTGATACAACTGCTCTTCAGCCCACAGCAATGAAACATAAAGTTCCCACAAACTGGGCTGTCCTTTTCGCGTAAGAGGAGGAAGTCTCATATCTCTACAAGCCACTACAGAATCCACACGATCTACTGAGGTTTAGGCTGAGAATATGATTAATTTTTGCAAATATTGCACACTTCTAAACATTCATGGAGCACAGCTATAAAGAGAGCACTCAAAAATACGGAATATTTGAACAATCCTAGCACAGAAAAGCAAAACTGAATTAAATGCAGGTGTCTCATTAGATCACAAATATAGTTGAGCTACACTGTGGATACTGTCACCCTCCTCAGGCAGGAAAACTGCAGAACTAAGGGCACTTCTAATTCTGAATAATAAGCATGCAGATGACAGCTCGCCTTACTTATGGGGGAAAAAAAAACAAATAACACTTTCTTTTCTTTCTTATACTTGATCTCAGTCTTTCAAATGCTGCTTACATTGCTTGGGTATCATAACTTGACATCCACTATAGTTCTCCCATCTGCAAAAACCAACATGAAAGACTATTCATCCATTACTGTAAACTACTTCCAGATCATTTTTCACTTGAACACACTATGAAAGAACACACTTTTTAGGTTTGAAGAGGGTTGTAGAAGAACTGTTCCACTAGTTTTATCAAAGAACTGTTTGGGTTAAAAAAGAATTTTAAGATCATTGAGTCCAACCATAGACTTAACACTGCCAAATGCACCACTAAACCATGTCCCTAAGTACCACATCAGCGCATCTTTTAAATACCTCCAGGGATGATGACTCCACCTGAGCAGACTGTTCCAACTCTTGACAACCTTTTCAGTGAACTAATATTTCCTTATAGTCAGCCTAAACCTACTCTGGCACAACTTGAGGTAATTTCCTCTCATTCTATGTCCCTTCTCGCAAGAAGGGACCAACATCCACCTTGCTACAGCCTCCTTTCAAATATATGTAACATAATTCAGAGTTTTCTGTGACTTCCAACCAAATCTTATTATCTTGCAGGAGAATATGACAAATAGTACAGATATGCAAATAATATAAATGCCTTTGAGAAATGGATAATGTCTAGACTGACCTAGAATTGAGAGAAGCTGTACTGATCTAGGACTGTACTCAACTGCAGTCATAGATTAATATATGAAATATTAAAGATTTAATCCAAAGAGCTAGAAAATCCATTCTAAAAGCATATCAAAATCATATATTCCTTAAGCAATTATTAATATATTCTACTAATTAATTCACATTCAATTTGACCAGAAAAACAACTGACATGCGCACACAAACTAAAAGTACTGTTCCAGAGTCTTTTGCCTGAATAAGACCACCGATGCACACATGAAGTATGTGAAATGTGAAACTATCTTGCTGCTCATCCTAAAAACAAACAAAAAAACAATAAACAAAGAAAACTCCAACTGTTATGGTGGTGTTTTGTTATTAACAATTGTCATTTTCTACACCACCAGCCAAGGAAGTTCTGGATACCATGTATATGAAGCCTCTTAAGAATCAAACACTGAAATTCTCAAACTAATTCTGCCAGTAGCCTGCTGGGACACTGTGGCTACCAAGCTTTCTATGTAGATGAATATTGCTACAAGATGAACGTTACCGTTGCACTCTAGTAAAACAATGAAGGTTTATCTGCTATTATGAGCTTACTGCAGGGAGACAACACCTTCCCTAGTTCTGCAACCAAAAGAAATTTCAGAACTGTATCACCATCATTTTGGGGATTTGCTGTGATGAACCCTACTTCAAATCTAGGACATAAGAGAGGCTCTGCTGAACTCTGCTCCTCAGTGGAACTCTGCCTGCTATTGCCTATCCCAGGCTGAGTCAGGAAGATTATTCCCTTGCACAGTGGGCAGAAAAACAGTGAAACCAACTCTACTCAAGTTGTTATGTTAGTTCTAAAGCTATTTTTAAAGTATTGCCTAAAGTCTCTATTACACTTGCAGTTCTGGGTCACATACATTTGTTAAGCAGAGAATTGCCATTTGTACATGAAGAAACAGGCCTGGAAGCTGTTAATATTCCGTTGGTGCCATTTGGTGAAAAGAGCTGGAAAAGACAACGCAAAATGCCTTAAGAATGACACATCATGTGCTCACACTCATGGCCTTTTCTGGCACCTTGGTCCCCCCAAAATACCACCACACTTAATAAAGAAAAAAACTTTAGTGTTCACAGTACTAATAGTTCAAACATTTTCCCTGTGCCCCATCTCCTCCTCTCTTTACTTGCCCCTGTTATCAACAACTGACCTGTAAATATCTGTCAATCTCACCTTGGGATACAAAGGTAATAAGGGGACTTGCAAAGTTTCAGCTCTTGAGTGAAAACAGACCTTACAAAAATATTTATCTCATTCATAGCCATAAGAAAGGTAATATAGAACACTAACGGCGAACTATTACCAATATAAGAGGCTGAAAAATAAAGCTCAATGGGAATTAAAGGGACAAGATGCATGGATAGAATTAAAACTAAATCCAGCTCAATTACATGTAGGAAAACACATCTGGGTAAAAAAAAGCCCAAAATATAAATGTTCTTGGTAAGAACTATTGCTTAAAGATTATGAGGAATTACAGAAATTCAAGTACAATTATTAAAAGTCCTGTGCTATTACGGAACCTGAATGATTTGTGTGGTAGGTAAAGCGGATACTTAGCACTCTTTGGGGCTGTAACAACCATACAAGTTTCCTTTCGTGCCCCTTTAAAACATTTCTCTGCTCTGAAGAAATAATTTTCAACCATTCATAAAGTGTTCAGTTTTATTCATTTTACTGCTGTCCTTCTACTATTAAACAGTATCTTACCATTTTATCTCCCTCTTCTCCTGATCCAAAATATACTGTTCTTTCCTTCAAGGGATACCTGCCTTCTCTTAGAAGATCACCAGCCCATCAGAGCTGAGATGGGAATTACTTTGAAAATCGGCACGACCTTCAATTTCTTCTTCAATAAAGAAGAAATAAATAGAACATCCAGGAAAGAACTGAAGATGATTATCCAGTGATTCACAGGAGTATAATCAGGCAGAAAAGCCAAATTAAAACAATTTGAAAGTGGAGTGTTTTAACTTTATGACCAGGTATCTACCTTAGGGGGAAAATATGGTCTTGTAATTACATGATCTAGAAAACATATACCAATTACCTGAAAATCACAATTAAAATATCCTTGAGCTACTTTTTAATTTTTTCCATCCTTTTTAATACAATATTTTAAGTTATGTTAAGAATATATTCACCCCCTTAGATAATGGATTTTAAGGCACACTTTAGAGATCCTCTTTTTCTCTTTAAAAAAAACAGTGTGAGAATAATTCAAAATTTAGTGACATTGGACTATACAAGCTTTCACGTTCAATACAGTATCATTAAATATTTATTGCCATAAGTAAATTTCCTTTACTTATGTAATTGGAAAATCAGCCTTAAGTTCTGCGTGAGCAGGCTTCCTTCAAAAGTGCACAATACAATGGGAAAAAACAGTTGAAATATATAGGATGACACTTTAAAAAAAATAAATTCTTCAATAGGTAGAGGACTGATGCTAAACAGTGCTTGCTACACATACGAATGACTCCAAAAACTACAAACAAGAAGCTAAGAGGGAAAGAATATTTGACTAGAAGACTAAAGTTTTGTAATTCTCTCTCATTTAAAAAAAAGATTTCTGCATGCCAAGTACTAACTGATGAAGAGAATTGTTCCAACATCTTGTACAGTTCACTGTATGGTTCCAGAGAGATTTAAATTCCTGGTGCCAAACCCTTGAAAGAGCAGAAAATCTGTGAAAATTATAAAGGTTAGTGAGGTTTGACTGCAGATAAATGAGACATCTTGAAATCTTCTCAACTTTTCTTAGGATGGCATCGTCTTGCCCTTGGCCCCAGGTTTTGACTTTACTAGATTAAAGTGATATCCATTAAAAAGCTTCAAAGCTAATTTGAGAAAAAAGCCTAAAGAGAGGAAGTTCAAATGGTTATTTCAAGTCTTCTTCCCAGATGCCTCTAACTCTAGAAAATCTGCATGCCAGCTTCTCAACTTAAATGCATTGCCTGGACTCCCATACAACTCTTCTGCAGTTAACAAAAAAAGGAAATTAAAGCTTCATTTCTCATCTCTTTCATGAAAGCTGCATTCAGAGAGACAAGGGAGATAAAAAGAAGAAAATCTGTTTCAACACTTCTTCAATGACTTGTTCCAAAACACAGGTTTAGACTATATTTGCTTGAGAATATAAATTATTTCTCTTGTGCATTAAGAGATGTATTTATACAGTTATACTGCTTATAAACCCACTGACAAATGATACAGTGCCTACTGTGCCTAGTTTTACACTGACATCGAGCTCTGAAAACCCTTAAAAAAATCCAAAGTAAGTGCATTAAGAAGAACAGAACCTTAAGGTATCCTGAGAAATACTACAGTTTGTTCCTCAACCTAGCTATTTTTTTTCAGCTGATGACTCCATAGTTGCTTTTGTCACAAAGATACCGTTATGTATTTTACCAACATCTGTCAGTCAAATATATTCTCTGGAATTCTTCAATGATTTGGGAATTACACTAAGAATTAATTAAATTTCAGAGCTCAAATTTTGGATCAAATGACAATCTGTAGATTCAAGAGAATCACTGTTATAGCACAGGCTGCTATCTTTCATAAAAATTCTTCTAGGATGGAGACAAAACCACAAAACAATCTCATGGTCTACACTTTAAAATACATAAAACAGTTTTCTTCCTTTTATAACTTCATTTGATATAAAAGCATAGCTACTAACAGAGCCCCTTCTTGCCAAAATTTCTAGAAGACTAATGTGAAAGTCACCAAGTGCTGAAAACTAAGCCAGTAGACCTTTTTAAAGCTCTGTACACTACCTAGCAAAACAAACTATTCCACCACATTAAGTTGCCTGTAATACACATCCCTTCTTACAGGGTTACTGTCACCCCATCCAGACACTAGCACGATCTTTGCATCTTTCCAGCTATGAAGTTCTGAAGGCAGCAATTTGAATCTACAAAATTTAATGATGTCAGAATCAAATAAAGTCCATCTTACAGCTTTGGGTTTTCCATGTATAGTATCTGATTTCTATCCATCTACGGCTATGGATAAAGCAGGCACATGGAGAAGGTTCTAGAGCCCAGCTTTTCAATCAAGACCAAATCATTATACAATTGAATTTACACATGAAATCATTAAATACAGAACACCTTCATTTTTCTCACATAGTCAAAATATTATCTCTAGCATTAAAAGAGGAAAAAAGGAGTTTTCCTTGAAGCATCTAAAATTGAGGTAAAGAGAGGAAATCAAGCAATTGAAAAAGAGAAGTTGAACTAAGACTTGATATTATAAGATTTCTGACTCTATATTAGTTAAATCTATCTACAAGAAAAATTGAAAAAAAATATAAATTGTTCTTATACAGGTTGTCTCTCTGTTCCTCAGAAAACTCTGCATTTTAAATTACACTTATGGGACAAGTTCCAAGTGGTAATTACTCCAGAGGTTTGAAGAGTGGTTCTGATGTGATTTACACAATTTAGGGCCCCCTTGACCGTGACTTCAAATCTAAACAGAACATTTCAGATATGTGACAATACAGCACAGTACCAGCTAGCACCATAATAAGGACATCTACCTCTGCTGGTTGAACGGAAGAATCTTGAGCAACAAATAAGCTCAAGGGAAGGCTTTTTGCTGGGAGGGTGGAGGTTGTTATTTGGTTGGTTTCATAAAGAAATTGTAGCCAGGTCACTACCATAAGGTTTCAAGATGAAATTTCCATTAAGACATGATTTTCTATCAAGGATAGTTTAGTTCACAAACCACTAATATTTCATCAGTGTGACCAGCCACAGCAGGTCACACGTATTACAGATGAAAACCGTGGTGCCTCAGACTAACTATAAAAGGTAACTGCTAATCTTATCTGATTCAAGGATCAGCTGTAAATTCCAAGAACCAATATCAGCTTTAAAACCTTAACCAGAACTGAGAAAGGTGACCAAGAATTATACCCATTACACTTTGTGGAAACTTGCCATTTTAAAAAATAAAAAAATGCATGTGGGTCCCCAAGGTGCACTTGCGTGGTGTTTGCATAGTCTTAACCCAAAAGGTATAATGGCAGACTAAGCCATGTCTCCAAATTACAAAAAAATAGGCAAATGCATTGAAAAACTGAACCTTGGAAGATTTTAAATATTTTGACACAAGCTTATGCCACACCTTCAGAAAAGGTAAAAAAAATCCTGTTTTCTATTAGACAATATTTTCATTTGAAGTTGGGAAACTATTTCCACTGTTTTCCATGAGAATAACCTACATTCCATCACAGTCCAAATACCTTATTTTTTTTTAAGAAACTCAACTAATACAGCTCTGATACACTGGTTTTGTCTTTATGAATACTTTCTCTTAATTTTAAAGGTTTTCTCTCATTCATTAACTTATAAAATCGTATTTTAGAACCTTTCAGCAAGAATGGTTTAAATTAGCTACTAAATGGCTGACCAACCCTGTCACATGCAGGCAACAACCACTTTAATCACCTCATTACAGGAATCCTTAATTCACATAACTGCAAATTCTATGGCTATTTTACCTTAATTGTTCATATTATGGTCAACAAAATAAAACCACAACCCATCAATGAAGGATTACTAGCAAATTCAAACACTCCTGTAGATTAACCATGTCAATTTTAATACCTAAGCACATAAAAACTACAAAAGTGGATTTTTTTCATTTCAAGATTTTAAACCTGATACAGTTCAAAGGACATACTATTCGAACCTGGGACATTTCAAAGGTCATCACAGTATTTATTCACACTCAGCAACATCATTCAGCATCTGCCTCCATCAAAATGAGAGCATTCAAGCAGAACACTAGGAGTTACTCCCAAATGAACAGGTTATTGACCAGTATCGTCACCTTACATCAGCAAGGTCCTTGCGAACCATTTCCCAGTGAACTTCCGGTTACACAGAACCAGAAAAAACTCACTTTTCTCACAGCCTCTGCCATTGCTTCTAATCATTTCATCTCACATTTGATTAGCTCATGTGAAATCAGACCTCAAGAACTGCCTGATGACAGAGGAAAATGGAAGAAGATCTGGTTTAAATCAATGGTTACAATTTCTCCCCAAGCTTCCACTTCTGATTAGCTCACCATCTCTGAAAAGCCAAAGAAAATTATTGTATCTGTTATGCCTATGCTGTTTGCAGGGTACAGATTCGAGAACGTGTCTGGTGTGCCCCATAATCCAAACATTGCATATTCACGTGGCAGTACAGTCAAGCTTTTTCTCCACCACATTCTGTCCTGGAGCTTTCTCAAGATCTGCACTTCAGCATATTTGTGAATCCCAACAGACTGAAGCCAAGGGATTTGCTCAAGGAGCAGACATACACAGGAGCTAAATCAACAGTTGCCTCTGCTGCTGGAAACCGTGCTCAGGTTTTTAACTCTCCCTGACGAAGTAGCGGTACTAAACACCAGCTGGACAGGCTGGCAGCAAAGCCATGTGCTTTTTTTAAAAAAATTGCTTGGAAACAGCAATGCTGAAGTACTCAGGATGAGCCCTGTCCTCACCTCTGCCATCAGAGTGGTTCCAAAGAACGTTTATCAATATGTGATAGGCGCTTTATATATAAATATATATATAAACCAAATGTGTCAGTCTTCAAAATGAGAGCCCAGGAGAATGAAAGGAGTTGAAATAGTAGTTTCACTGTAGTTAAAAACCTGAAATGCATTCAACCAGTAACATCCTTAAAACCACTCATGGTACAAAAAAAGCTACAAGCAATTTGGCATTATTCCATGATTAAATAATTTACATTTCTTATGTCATTTGGAATATTATATTCCTACTGTTTTTAATGAATTAAATTTCTCAAAAGCACTGACTGCTTTGAACAAAGTGCAATTCATACCACTGTTGGACAAGTAATTTTGAAACATATTGTTTTTTCTACTAGAAGATAGCTTTCATTCTACTCAAATTATTTATTCTCTCACTTTAGCAGAAGCTGAACTAGAGAAATAGAAGAAAGGGATATTCAGGAAATTTGGGGGACTTTATTAGGAATGTCAGGTACATAATAGACAATAAAGCTACCCATGATTACGGTATACATTGGTGACTTGGTTGGAACATTTTCATTACATTAGAATTATTAGTCCTACTTATCCACAAACAGTAGCCAAGGGGTGCAGCTCAGCTGAGTTCTGTAGGGAGAGCAGAGGGGCAGGAGGGAAGGATTGCTATTACATTGGGGCACACAATTGGGCAGAAGTCTTTTCACTGCACCAGGTTTTGCTGGTTTATTATTGTCTGGAAGAAATGGCCCTGGGATCAGTAATTCATTCCTATATGATGGTGTATTATTCGACTTGTATATGTAGATTTCCAGAGGTGATTTCTCAGCTATTGTCAAGGCCATTAGAAACCATATTTCTTCACTACAGTGTAGGTCTATTAGCACAGCAATATTCTTATGAATTCAGACAGCCAAATTGCATGGAAAGCTGATTCCCAACACTAGCTATATTATTTCTATTATCTCTTTACAGAGCCAAAATATTTTATTGCATCCTAGCTAAAGCTATAACTACTGGGACTGCTCTCCATTTCTTTTTGAAATTTATCCATCCATTTTTCACATGCAAAGCCCACAGATGTAGTTATTCAATACCCTTTTAAAGTATCCTGAAGAAAACAAGCCTGCTTGCATATTGAGAGCCCAATCATAATGAACGGAAGTAGACCACCCCTCTTTTAATATACCAGTGTCATCAGAAAGTTTAGAGAACAGATTGGGATACCTAATCTGTGCCTGAGAAACTCCTACCCGGGCAATTTTTCCATCAGGTCATTTTTTGTATTTCCCTTTAATTCTAAAACAGATTGTATCTAGAATAATAATAATATATATACGTATATGTGTATATATATATATATGAAGGTAACATTTACCAGGCTTCAGAATAACCTAACTACCATAAAGTTCTTGACTAATACTATTACATTTTACAGTGCAGTGAATATTACAGAAAAAATACATACACATACATGTATTTGCAGAATCCTTAACAGCTTCTCCTCAATGCTTCCCACAGCCATCACAAACTGGCTGATTCTTCACTCAACACATATTTTTCTCTTCTGTTCACCTATTCTACTGTATGAAAGAAGATATGACTCCCAAAAACTACAGGATGTCATTTTGAAGTGAAACTCTAGCTTCAATGAAGTAATGTAGGTTACTTTGATACCACGTCAGTGTAGCACAGAAAGGAACTGGGGCTTGGAAGCAGATGATCTTTAAGGTCCCCTCTGACCTAAACTATTCTAAGATTCTGTAAAGGCATAGAGGATCACTAGGCAAACCACACTTTCCATTGATCAGGTCTGTACAGCAGAGAGCTACAGCATCTTCTTGATCTGAGCTGCTCGGCTCCACAGAAAGTTAAACACTACTGTATAAAATGAGAAAGAGGGTTGTGGGAGACACACCCGGGCAAAGCCCTACCCTTGACACAAATCAATTCTTCACTCCCCAGTACATCACCTCATTTACCTGAAAGAGGGAAGGCTGATACAGCCTTTTTTTTAGGACAAGTGAACTTCTTCATACCCAGAAGAATTTTCTTCAGTGCAAGGGAAATGGCTGGGGTGATGCAACTAGAACCCACTCTGTCAAAAGGCAAACCACAATAAGAACTGCACATTATTTGAAAAAAATGAACAATTACGTTAACAGCAGACACCTCTGGTGTTTGGCATGACCCAAAACACTTAGATTTTTTTTTAATTTATTATTTAATACTTCGGAAAACACTCATATCAATATGTACACTTAGCAGCATAAATTTGAGCTTTTCAGTTAACTGCCAGTACTAGGAAGGAGAAAGAGGCAGAACTATGAGGGTTAAAGCAACTAACTTTGCCAGTAAATTATGAGAGTGCATCAAGAAACAGTGCAAAGTAAGAATGCTTTAAAATAATTAAAAACCACTACCCAGCCCTCAGTCAATTACAAACAGTAGATTTTTTTTAAAAAACCTGTCTCTAAGCAGTTCTTGCTATCACCATTTTAGAAGCCTCAACAGAGCAATAGAATCCTTTATTTTACAATGCTATCAAAACTACAATGACTGTAGTTTAACTGCAGAGCACCTTGAGGAACAAGTAAACAAAACAAATTTTAAAAAATTCATACCACAGCTTGTAGCACATGCTAAAAAACTTGAGCTTAATCAGATCTTAAGCCATATATGAAATGGAACTAAAAAAACCCCAGTAAATTCCTTCTTAGAACATGTTTTTGAAAAACAGTACAATATTGGCTGTTGTAGGATATGTGCTGGGCTGGCGTGCTTTTCAAGCACCGCCTTAAGACTACATGTAATCAGCATTCTGCTTAGAGCATGAATTTACTGTGGTACTTGCAGCAGAACTGACAAACTTCATCCAGAGCAGTACATACCCAAATCACCCTTCCAATTTCAAAGAAAGATTTCTCAAAACACAATGACTGAGTTCTGGGAAAAAATTCTTAATCGCTTTTTTTCCAGGTTTTGGGGAGATTTCACACTGATTTTTCTGCTTCTAAAATCCAGGCACCATGAAGATGAAACTTATATTCCTTTGTTTATATTAGGAAGCACGACATGAAGACATGAGGCATGGTTTAAATAGGTATCTAGAGATTTTCCATGTTTTCAAATCTCCACATCCTGCTACTTAGCAGATGTAGAGCTCTATGTAGTAGAGCAGAGGGGGTAAACACCACAGTCTGAAGACAGAGTAGATTCTAGAACAATTGTTTAGGGCTATAAATTAGAAGGAACAAGACACTAGAAGAGAGACTGTGTGAAACTGGGGTTAGTTGGACATGTTCATAGGGATATCCCTATACTAGGGATAGTACAAAGGATAATAAAATAGTATCATGCCCACGTCTGTCCTGCATGAAACACCTTTATACAAATCCTTGAGACTATAAGCTTAAAAAGTTTTCAAGGAAAACAAATGAAGAGCCTCACCTATTCTCATCACCATGAGATTAATTCATAGCTTTTCTTCTACAACTGCCCAAATTAGAAACATGTGTGAATTGAAAATTCCAAAGAGGAGAGCTGGGGAAGTTGTCCACAGAAAAGGAACTAAATCGAGCAAGAGAGAAAGCTGAAATGCGTCCCTGTCAATCTATGAAGACTTCACATATTGCAGTTAGACATCAGTGGCCTTTGCCTATTATGCCAGAGCCTCATGTGGCATTAACAGATGCAGATCTGCTAGCTGAAGTCAAATTGAACTACTTTAAAACCAGTCAGGGTTCAGTTGCCTTTTTGTCCTCTGCCGCTTCTTGAGCTTTTAAGCTTTAGGGAGGATGGTGCTTAAAATAACAAGACAGAGCGCATTGTTCTATTACTGCTAAATTTATAAAATAATAAAACTAAAACAAAACTAATGGAGCTCAATATGTTAGAAAATTTTGTTAGAATCCCTAATGAGATACATACACTCATTTGTTCAAAAATACTACCAGTAGTAAAAGTGTCATCTCACTGAGTTAGCAATTTTCACCTAGTATAGCAGCTGACCTTCAAGAAAAACTCTACATATCATAACAATGCATTTGTGCCAAACCTGCTGTTCCATCCAACAACTGCACAAAACATGACTGGCAATCCAGGAGCTGACCTTTTGCTTTAATCTTGCACCATTCTTTTTCTACATGGAATACAATAAGTAGATGCAGTTTTCCCATTCCAAATCTTTTTTTTTTCCTTCAAGTAAGGAGTTTTTCTTGTGTTCACAAACATTTTTCGTTTTTTGGGTTTTCCTCCCATCTGCATATTTATATGCAGTATGCATTTATAAACTGCATGCTAACAACTAAAGATTGGTTTATTTATCACTAACAAAGTTACATATAACAAGCAATTACTTATTCCTGACCAGATTAGAGAATGAATTTTGCCTCCACAGAAGATTCCCAAGTTACTTTGTACATCAAATTAGACAACAAAACCAAAAATAACCACAGTTGAAGAGACTTAAAGCTACAAAATCATTATTGAAAGCAGTTGCCAAATTTTCTGTATTGCAAACAATGACTGCTTCTGTCCTAGATTGATCAAAGACAAAATATAGAAAGGTTTTTAAAATTCAAAACCACAATAAAAAAAAAAAACCGCAATTAAAAGGGGAAGTTGGATAACAGAGTAAGAGACTTGCAGCAACATTTCTTCATTCATTAAATTTGAGCACGATTCCTAGTAGCAGAATTGCTGAGGGGAATGGTTTTAATTTTGTTTTTCCTGGAGTTTCTTCTCCAGCTATAGCTCAACTGTAGAAGCTGCAGCTTGTTACCTCCGTAGCCACATGCTATCTGTCAGAATCCAGCACTGACAACCCTCAGCTCTACAGCCCCATAACTGCCTTCTCTTACTTTCCATTTACTTTGCATTTAAGTTCCCATCCACTGCACCAAAGGCATTCTTTAAACATGCCAGTACCTGAAACAGACCAATTCATTACTCGGATACATTTTTTTGTGAGCATTTGAGGAGGATTATAACCAATTTTTTGTCTTGACAGGTATTTACATGAATGCTGGTCTGCATCTCATTTCTAATGTTTAGCTGAAAAGAAAAAAAAATTATGTACTATATTTCTTTCAAAGTGCACTGAGATAGAACTGATCAAGACAAGAAAACTCACACTTCAGCAGAGACAGAAGCCCAGAAGAGGACAAGTTGGTCTCAGTGGAACCTTTAACAAACAGGTCAACACAAAGCCTTCATGTAACTAAGAGACTGCTGATCCATAGGCTTCAGGGAAAGACTATCAGGCTCCACAGTGAGGGCAAGGACAGCTCTTCCAAGCACCAGGAGGGCTCTTGTGGCAGAGCGCCCCTCCACCTGCCCTGCAAACACTCAAACCTGACCTACCCCTGGGAAACTTCAGGAAACTGGAACATGATCCAATTTGAAGGATGACCTCACAGCAAAGATTTGCCTTTCTCCCAGGCAGCAAAAGCCAAACAATACTCCTCCTCCACTGCCTGCTTAGCTTAATCTGGGTCCAAAGAGTCCTTTTGGAAAAATCATTGTCAAACATTAAACGATGGGACTAGTTGAATATGATGGACAAGCCTGATACTACATACATCTATAAATTTTTGGTCCAGGGAGCTGGGGCAGGAAGAGCAAGGAACCACAAACCCACATTTACTTTCTGCAGTTCTTGCCTTCTGCTCATAAACAAAGTATAATTATAGCCCTCTTCAATGATTTTCAGCCAGCCTTTACAGAAGTTAAACAAATTAGCCTAATAGGGGACAAGCATCATGCACTCACATTTGTGCTAAGAAGATTTCAGCACCTTGAATTTTGTGGCTAATATAAGCAGAATTTTAAAACAATGCTGTAATTTGTTTTGCAATAGCTTAACATTTTTGAACAAGTTTCCTTTACTGAAAATTATATTTAGGCGTTTACTAAATTTGAGGTCCATCAGCTTTTCAGTTGTTATTAAAAACTGCAGATTAAACTCCATATCCTGTTTTTAAACTGAAAGAAACTCAAGAACTTACTGTCAGTAAGTCAAAAAAATCACAGCAAGTTCTAGCAGAAAGGTCACGATCAACGCACCTAGAATTCTTTGCAATAAATTTTCATTATTTTAAGAAGCATGAAAAACTGCAGTAGTCTTGCAGTGGTAGCCCAATGTATCTTCAGTTACAAATATTAAGAAAAGCTCTATTTACAGTGAAAATTGCCTGGCATTATAAGACAGACTCTCAATTTAGCTGGTTTACTGAAAAATAACTAATCTCAAAAGGTTAAATGGGTGTTAAATCACAAGCAGATTGTTAAAATTTGATTTAGGGGTCACAGTATCTCTTACTGCACGGTGAATGATGAATGGATATTGAAGTCATTCAGCTTCTTGAACAAATAGACCCTTTGGTAGATGGAAAAAGCAATCACAGTCTGTGAACTGAACCATTTTAATGTTTTCCATCCTTACAACGCCCTTTCTAACATATTTAAAATATTCCCCACATAAAGTAAATAATAACTGACTTTAATAACATGGAAAAGAACTATTTCATTATATTAGTTACTGGTCTTTTTTGTCTTGATTAATAGTTAAGGATAATTATTATGACATACAATCGTAAAGAGTTACAAAATATGACAGGTTTAATGGCCTCATAAAAATTGCAACACAACATTGATATGCCTAGTAACACTGAAGTTATGTAGCATCTGAAATATGGATCGCATGAAAAATAAGAAAAAATGCCAGTACAAAATGAGAAAAAAAAAGATAGCTAATGAAGAAAAGGATCTTGAGATGTAAATAGAGAAACTGGACAAAATGTGAGAAAAAAAAAAGAGCTACAGGGGAAAATAAAACTGGGAGGCAGATGGAGAACTGTGGATTTCACACAAAACTAGAAGAAAGAATCTGTCCCCGAAGAAACAGGATGAGAAAGCCAACAGAGATTAAAAGAATGACAATGGAAGGAATAAAAAGATCTGAGTCAATTAAACAATATCAAGTCCCAGATGAAGCAACTAGATTTAAAAGAACAGCTGAGATTGATAATAGCCCTGTAACAATTTGACAGCAATGAAGCCCAAGGAAGGGACTAAATAACTTATACACTAGAGTAGAAAAATCCAGTTTGAAGTGTTCAGGAATTCAATGACCCTGGCATCTGAGAACAAGGACCATCAGTCCAACACTGCATAGATGGTCAAGTGCACACACCCATAAGAGCTCTTCAGGCTTTGTGCCTTGGACACAGGAGTCTGGATCCATGTATGACATTCCACAAGAACCTCTTTCTCTCTGTCCTTTTAATGAAAGCAAGCACACATGTAGCAAACTGCATTTCCAGCTTTCATTTATAGAAATCAGGTAGAAATTCAGACACAACAATGTATAATATCTGCCAGAGTTTCAAATTTTAGGTGTTTTTTTTAAGAATGACCTAAATGAGTGCTGCAATCACAGCAGTCGCCCCTAAATCAGACCCAGCTCAACTGCAGTTTCTGCAGCTCCTTAAGAATGAAAGGTCATTCCCTACTACTGAGAAAAATCAGTATGTAGAGTGCAATGCAGAGACAGCAGGCTGCCCTGCCACCAGTGAGGGAATAGAACCACAGAAGGGAAAGGTAAAGACATTCGGTCCTTTCTGAAAAAGCACCTTTGAAGACGTAATTGCACATACATTCAAACTCCCACTCAGCAAGAACAGAATCCATAAAAATGATTTAGGTATTTTCTTTTATATTCATCACCTTTCAAGTTGGTGTTTCTCTAGGTGCCTTTCTTCACTGAACTTTACTGACCCTCTTACCCTACATTTTACACTAACCAACACTATTTCATTCATGTTCCTACCCACAAAACAAAATATTTTCTAGGATATCCAACAGTCATGATTGTTGGTGCATAATCTAACATCCTCTTTGAGCATCTCAGCCACGGAAAGAGCAATTTCTTCTGCTTCTACTGTGACAGATACTGTCTCCAAACCATCCTATGAAATGCATGCAAGCAGGATGAACAGCAGATTTCAGTTCCTGGAAAACAAACCACATAACTATTCTTTTGTTTGACTTTCAGTCAGCTGCAGCAGCAAACCAGAAGTAGATACAGTACAGCTGAGTCTACTGGCAACAAGGAAGAACAAATAGAACAAGGAAATTTCAGGACCTATAAAGGCTCAGTCGAGTCAGTACCTTCCTGAGGTCTGCAAAGCACAAAACCAGAACTACTACAAAACAGCATCACAAGCCTGGACTGTGATAATCCTTAATTAATCTGCAACCAATATCTGTGCAGAAACAAGTATCTGAAACATTACATACATTAGTATTGTTGTAACCATCAAAATTACTCAATTTCAAGTTAATTAATTTAAAATTAATTTTTAAGGCACAGAATTTACCGTTAATGTCATCCCTAAGCCTAAAAACTTGTCTTGATAATGTCTTCCAAGATGTTCCGAATCTATCTAGGCAAAGATAATGGATTCCTAGCTTAAGGCACAAAAAAAAGTCTTTTTAAGAACTTCAACATTCATGTTCATCTTGGTTGATTTCAATTAGACATCTCTCTCATTTAATCTAACAAGCACAATGAATTTTATCTTTCTGTTCAGTACATGTTTTTAGTCTTTGTAAATACATTCAGCACATATTTTATTTTCCATTTTCCAATGTTTTATGACTTAGTCTGATCCTTGAAGAAATAACCTCAATCTCATTATTTCATCAGTTTTATGACATCTGAAAACAAGTGTTTTAATGACGTGGAAAGCTGTCTGTCTTCCAGTTTGTTCATTCTATAATTGTAACATATTTTTTACAATACGGACATTTTTTTCCCACTGGATAGAATATCTAATGTTATTAGGTTGCATACAGTATGTGCACATCTCACTCACTCATCTAAGAAATCAACGTAACAGACGGTGATGTTGAATTTAAATTTGAATTCTCTCATCTCAAATGCTTCATATATTAAGCACATAACCGTACAAACCTTAAGCCCACAATATTCTCAGTGGAGTCAAAATGAATGACACATGGGAATAGTTTGGAGAGCCTTATACCTGATCTACCTCTCAGTTACTGCAACCTCTATTATCGGCAGGCAGACATGAAATTACACACAAAGTGTAAGCTGAGATATCGCTGGCATTAAGGTATTAAATAAAAATCAATACATTTTTGTGGTATAGAATTTTAACTGATAAAGTAAGGTTGACTGTAATATAAAACTTCCATCTTAAGTAAGACAATAAGCAAATGTAACTGCATAATTACATATATTTCAATATTTAATGCAACCAAAAAGTACAAAAAGGCAAGAAAGTCTGACACACGTGACACAATCATCTGTAACAAAGTGAAGGAATATTATTTTTGGCACCATGCACTACTCAGAATAAAGTTCATCATAAATTTCAGGGACTGCATTTGCTGAACTTCGTTATCATTCAGTTCTATAACTTGAAAGAATGACACTAAGGTACATTGACACTGATTGCAAGATAATGATGCCTAAAGTCTGCTTTTGGAGAGCTCCGCTTAAATACAAATGTTTGCTTAATGGACAGTTAAACAGAATTAACTTGGAAAATTCAAAGTTTGCTTAACCTATATTAACTTTTAATTAGAATATAATACACCCTTATGAATAATAAAGCCTACCAGAACAGTCAGTATTATGGAATTCCAAAAATATAGTCATTCTTTAAATACTTTTTTAAGAAAAGTTGTCTCATGTGAAATATATGAAAGGATACTTTTGAAAGAATATCCAGTTACTACAGAATCCATAGAAAAAAAAGTCTACTTACTTCTGGAATTAACATACTTGATTGCTACTTCAAAAGCAGTCAAAATACATTTTCACACCTACCCTTACTTGTTTTATAAGAAAAAAAAGGAACCTTAATCAGTGGTAATAATTTAATCAAAATTAATACATCATATCCTTCACATTTGTTAAGTTTATCTATATGTCTTTGAACAATCACAAACCAATATTCAGCAGCAACACAGAGCTGAAGTATTAAAACTTTGCAGAATGAGTACTACTCTCTTTCGGATGAAATCAGAAATACCAGCGTCTCACAATCAGCTCATTCTCTTAACACACTCTCATTTCTCCATGAAAGATCTGACGCACAATGCTCTTCTCAAAAATTCAGTAATTACCACCACCAATTACTGCCATATAGAGTATCAACCCCACACTTAGCCCTGGCTGACTTCTCACTTAAACTTTTTTTTTTTAAAAAAAAAAAAACAAACAACTAAATGGCGAAATCCAGACCCAGAAGACCTCACCATGATGGCAAAACACACAGAACTGTTGAGAGAAAAGCAGAGAGCACAGCCTTGACCCTCTTTCAAATTTCTAATGTATTTTTTTGCATAGATGTACAAAAATACACAGTGAAACAGGGCCACCAAATTGGAGAAGGGTTTAGCGGGGAAGTCGTATGAGGAGCGGTTGAAGTCACTTGGTCTGTTCAGGCTGGAAAAGACCAGGCCAGAAGGTCAGGGGAGACCTTGTTACAGTTTACTGCTTCCACACTAGGGAAGGAGAAGGAGCAGGTGCTGATCTCCGCTCTGGTGACCCCAAGGAATGGCAGAAAGATGTGCCAGGGGAGGTTTAGGTTGGATATTAGGAAAAAGTTCTTTACCCAGAGGGTGGTGGAGCACTGGAACAGCTCCTCGGGGAAGTACTCATGGCACCACGCCTGACAATATTCAAAAAGATTTCGACAATGCCCATAGAAACACGTTATGAGTGTTGGGGTTGTCCTGTGCAGGGACAGCAGCTGGACTCGATGATCCTTGTGGGTCCCTTCCAACTCAGGACATACCGTGATTCTATGAAATAGCCAACACACCTCTCACTTTTTACACTGCTCCACTGAGGAGGCTAGAAATCATTAGAACACATTTTATCTTAATCTTCTAGAAGTGTGTTAGGCTACACTTCAGCAGAGCTACTCAGAATTAAGGCTTTGTTACCATCTGCTGATCCAGGGAAAGCAAAGCACCTCGTGAAGACAGTCTGGCAAGTTCTAGCTAGAGCCCATGGTCTCCATGGATCTGGAAAGGTGGCCTAGCCTAAGGCCAGCAATATTGATGACCTTTTATCTCACAAACCAAAACCAGGCAGTAATGTGGAAAGAGCTGCATAAGAAAAAAAAGTAAACCAATCAACACAACCAACCCCAAAACACACACACCAGAAACACAGCCTACACACTCCCCCTGAATCTCTCAAGAGAAAATAAAAATATCTGTTACCCGTTAATGGAAAATTCTGCGTTTACTCCAGTTTTATGGAATATCTTCCCCTAAAATTCTTTCCCATTTATAAAGGTTTGCTTACTTATTGGACCAGAAAATGTCCCTATTTCAGGGTGGGGAAAAAAGAAAAAAAAAACAACCGGCTTTGCATCTCTAGTTTCACTTTTTTTCCATTTAAAATACAAAAGGTCACTCACAACACAGAATGTTGGCAATATATAAACGCACGGGAATGAACCAAAATGGGAACGCTTGACTCTGAACATTTCTAAAGCCGAACTTACTTTAAACCACTGCCAAACAGTAACATTTTTTCCCATGGCATTGTTCTCCAGCTCACACTTAAGTATTTCTTTTATAATTCTGAAGGCATAACAGCCAGCAATACATCAAAATGAAAGCTGCAGTTTCAGATATTCCATTTCACTATTTTACAAGCTACAACAATTTTACTTAATAGGCAAGAACTGGCTTCCTTCAGCAGTCTTCTATTCACTTTGGATAGGAAACTATATATTCCTTTACAAGTAGAACATTTGAATATTTACAGGTTTGGAACTCCTGCATGACTGGAAAGAAAAGAGAAGAATGTTTTAGAACAATACTTCATTGAGAAGGTATTTCACACTGTTTTATATTTCACTGGTTGTTCTAAGGAGACAAAAAAATGGCTTTTTTTGGAAAAACAATAAATATTTAGAGATTTCCTTTGTGGAAAACCTTAATCAACAAACAAAGATCACATAGAAGACCCAATACTAGGACTATTTTTTTTTTTTTTACTGCACAGCTCAAAATCACTTCCAACTTTAAGAGAATATGCTCCTATCTTTCAATAGGCAAAAGTTTTAATATATTTTAGAAGTGGATTGCGATATTTAGCTTTCCCACAGAAATAGAAAGAGTTATAGAAAGTCAGATTTAGAGATCTGAAGCTGTCATCACCAAGATTCCATTATTTCACTATTCCACCATTGACACTGTTGGCAGCTATAAGCATATATCTTCAGGACTGTCCTTGAAGATAGTAGTCACAATTTAGGTAGCATCTAGCACAAAGAAAAATCCTAGGACCTTCTTTCAGGGATGGAAAGTCCTTGCTGAAAGAAGCAAGAAGGGCATGGGTAGGAATAATAACCTCAAAGGGGTTATTATACAGAATTTGGTGCAGAACTCCTTGTCTTTTATGGCCTCTTCCATGAGGCAGGGAGACAATGGAGGCACACAAAGCAATAACCTATTACAGTAGGGTCACCCAGACAATCCCGATTCACTATAAAGCAGAGATAAAGAAAGATGAAGTAAAGATCAGAAAGCATCTATTAGAAGATCACGAAAGCACACTTCATATTTCCTTAAGCAGAATTTCTACAATAATAAGCTCACTTCTGTTGATAACTTATTTTACCCTGTAATGTTTACATATAAATCATGTTGGTCTCTACACAAGAGGTAAGACCTTGCTTTCAAACTACACAGTGACCAGGGAAGGATGTTTTAAAATGTACAACTACAAATATCTAGTTTAGGAATACTGTTGAGCAGCGGAATAATCACTATAAAAATTTTCTCAATTTTGAGCTTTACTTTCAAATATAAACATCATCTAAATGGAAGGTGAGGAATAAAGCATATAATCAAAAAACAGAGTAATCAATTAAGAAATCAAATAAATTACAGTTCCATCTCATCCTCAACTTATCTACTTGGCACAAATCAAGACATAATGAAAATATCTTTTGAAAATAATTAGAATATCACAGTATCACAGTATCATAAGGTTGGAAAGGACCTCTGAGATCATCAGGTCCAACCTATATCCCAGCACTAACACCAACACTAACACCATCATCTAAACCATGGCACTCAGTGCCTCATCCAGTCTCCCCTTAAACACCTCCAGGGTCGGCGACTCCACCACCTCCCTGGGCAGTGCATTCCAATGGCCAATCACCCTTTCAGTGAAGAACTTTTTCCTAACATCAAGTCTAAACTTTCCCTGACGAAGCTAGAGTCCATGCCCTCTAGTTCTGTCACTGGTCACCTGAGAGAAGAGACCAACCCCTGCCCGTCTACAACCTCCTTTTAGGTAGTTGTAGAGAGCAATGATGTCTCCCCTGAGCCTCCTCTTCTTCAGACTAAACAACCCCAACTCCCTCAGTCGCTCCTCGTAGGGCTTGTTGCTCCAGCCCCTTCACCATCTTCGTTGCCCTCCTCTGGACACACTCCAGCATCCTGACATCTTTCCCAAACTGAGGGGCCCAGAACTGTACACAGTATTCAAGATGAGGCCTGACCAGTGCCGTGTACAGGAGGACGATAACTTCTCTGGTCCTGCTCACCACACTATTCCTGATGCAGGCCAGAATGCCATTGGCCTCTTGGCCACCTGGGCACACTGCTGGCTCATGTTGAGCTTCCTGTCAACCAGCACTCCCAGGTCCCTTTCTGCCTGACTACTCTCCATCCACTCTGTCCCCAGTCTATAGCTATGCATGGGATTGTTGTGTCCCGAAGTACCCGACATTTGGACTTATTAAACATCATCCCATTAGAATTGGCCCGTGTCTCCAGTCTGTCCAGGTCCCTCTGTAGGGCCATCCTACCCTGTAACAGATCAACCCTTCCTCCCAGCTTGGTATCATCTGCAACCTTGCTGATGATGGACTCAATCCCCTCATCCAGATCATCAATAAAGATATCAAACAGGACCGGACCCAACACCGATCCCTGGGGGACACCACTGGTGACCGGCCGCCAACTGGATGAGACACCATTCACCACCACTCTCTGGGCTCGGCCATCCAGCCAATTCCTAACCCAGCACAGAGTGCTCCCATTTAAGCCACGGGCTGCCAGCTTCTCTAGGAGTCTACTGTGGGAGACAGTGTCAAAGGCCTTGCTGAAGTCCAGGTATACCACATCCACAGCCTTCCTCTCATCCACCAGGCGAGTCACATGGTCATAAAAGGAGATCCGGTTGATCAGGCAGGACCTACCCCTCCTAAACCCATGCTGGCTGGGCCTGATCTCTTGGCCGTTCTGCAGGTGCCACATGACTGCACCCAGTATTATTTGCTCCATAATTTTACCTGGGACCGAGGTCAGGCTGACAGGTCTGTAATTACCTGGATCATCCTTACGGCCCTTCTTATGGATGGGTGTCACAGTGGCCAACTTCCAGTTTTCCGGGACCTCTCCGGTGAGCCAGGACTGTTGAAAGATGATGGAGAGCGGCTTAGCAATCTCATCCGCCAGCTCTCTCATCACCCTAGGATGGATCCCATCCGGCCCCATAGACTTATGAGGATCCAAGTGGCTCAGCAGGTCTCTGACTTCCTCCTCATGGATTGCAGGAGGGCCATATTTCACCCTGTCCCTATCAACCACTTCAGAGGACCAACTGTCAAGTAAACAGACACCCTTACTGTTGAAAACTGAGGCAAAGAAGGCATTAAGTACCTCAGCCTTCTCTGCATCTTTGGTTACTATATTTCCCTCCACATCCAATAAGGAGTGGAGATCGCTGCCGCCCTTCTTTCTACCATTAATATATTTATAAAAACTCTTCTTATTGTCCTTAACAGAAGTGGCCAATTTGAGCTCCAGCTGGGCTTTTGCTTCCCTGATTTTTTTCCTACACGACTTAACAACATCTTTGAACATGACCTGGCTTACGTCCCCTTCTTTCCAACGGTGATACATCCTCTTTTTCTTACTTAGCTCCTTCAGAAGCTCCTTACTCATCCAGGCCAGCCATCTGCCCCTACAACTCCTCTTACAACACATGGGGACGGCCCGCTCCTGTGCCTTCAAGATTTCATTCTTGAAGTGCATCCAGCCTTCCTGGATCCCCTTGCCACTAAGAACTATTTCCCAGGGTACTTTCCTGACCAGTTCCTTAAATAATCTGAAATCTGCCCGCCGAAAGTCCAGCATCGGTGTCCTGTTCCTGGATTTTCTTGTTACATTGTTTACAGAAAACTCAATTACCTCATGATCACTACACCCCAGACAGCCTCCGACAACAACATCACCCACCAGCCCTTCTTTGTTTGTAAACAGCAGGTCAAGAAGAGCCTCACCCCTGGTGGGCTCACTCACCAGCTGTGACAGAAAGCAGTCCTCAATACACTCTAAGAACCTCCTGGACTGCCTCCTCTCAGCAGTGTTAAGTTCCCAGCAGATATCCGGAAGATTAAAGTCTCCTAAAAGAACAAGGGCAGCCGATCTAGAGGCAGCCTCCAGCTGTTTAAACAATAGAAGATCCATCTCCTCCTCCTGGTCAGGCGGTCTGTAACATACTCCAACCAGGAGGTCAGACATGACTGCCCCTCTGACCCTTACCCATAGGCACTCAATCTGGTCATCACCGATCTCGACTTCGACAGCATCCAGTGTTTCCTTAGTATAGAGGGCTACCCCTCCACCCCTCCTCTCGCGCCTGTCTCTCCTGAAGAGCCTGTAGCCTTCCGTGGCAGCACTCCAGTTATGAGAGTCATTCCACCACATTTCCGTGATAGCAACTATGTCATAGCTCTCCTGCTGGACCAGGACTTCCAGCTCCCCCTGTTTGTTCCCCATACTGCGTGCGTTTGTGTACATGCACTTCAATTGGGTTACTGATGACACCCTTTGAGATGGCTCGTCCTCCACAGCAACATCTCTAGTGAGCCTAGTAACTCCCCCCTCCCCCTTCATACCTAGTTTAAAGCCCTCTCTACAAGCCCTGCCAGCTCCTGGGCTAGAATCCTCTTACCCTTTGGAGTTAGACGTGACCCATCTGGGTCAAGCAGGCCAGGTGCCATAAAGGTTTCTCCATGATCATAGAACCCAAAATTCCTCTGCCGGCACCAGCCCCTAAGCCATTTATTAAGAGCGTAGATTCTCTTGTTCCTTTCAGTATACATCTCTGCCACCGGAGGAACCAAGCAGAACACCACCTGTGCTCCTGCCCTATCCATTGACCGTCCCAACTCCTGGAATTCCTTTTTACAACCCTTGACCCTCTTTTAGCTAGCTCATCACTGCCAGCCTGGACCACCAGAAGCGGGTAATAATCTGATGGTTTAATTAGGTCCGGGAGTCTCTTAGCAATGTCACCTACCCGGGCTTGGGGAAGGCAGCAGACTTCCCTATGAGTTGGATCCGTTCTACATATAGGTCCCTCCCTCCCTTTCAGAAGGGAGTCACCCACTACAACTACCCTCCTTTTCTTTTTCTTACTTGAAGTCCTGACCTGTCTGACAGGCAATGCAAAGCCTTTAACCTCCTCAGGTGAGTTCTCTGTGATACTGTCCTCCACCTGAGCATCAAATTCCAGTACCCCAAACCTGTTTTGTATGGGCAGCAGGAAAGGTGGCATCGCATCTGAAAGGGAGGTCTATGACCCCCACGAGAGCAAACCTGCTCCCAGTCCTCCTCACCAACCAGGTCACTCTCCCTATCATGTTGATGAGGAATATGGCGTTCCTCTGCCTCCTGGGGAGGATTACTGGGAGGAGAGAGGGTTCTACTCCACCAGTCTATCTCCCTTTCACTTTCACGGATACTCCGCAGCCTCTCTACCTGATCCTTAAGATCTGCAACCATAAGGAGCAGATCTTGAATCTGTTCACACCTCACACAGGCGTTTCTTGTATGGTCCTCAGGAATCACAAGCAAGCTGAGACATTCCTTGCAGTCCTGAGTCTGGGCAGCCGCATCCCTTAATAGAGGCTCAGTTTGGACAGCGACACTCCTGGTAGCAGAGGCTTTGCCACGCCTGGTCACCATTGCTGCAGAGGAGTGGGAAAGCCAATCACCTGCCAGAGAGTGCCTGCTTGCCCGAACTGCCGTGCAAACCGCCTCTACTGCGACCCTGTTCGCCCGCTCCTGGGAGCGCAGTTTAAATGTCCCGCGGCTTCTTCCGCCCCCCTGGCACGCGGTCGGCCCACGTGACAGTCGCCGCTTCTGGGGTTCAGAGAGAGTCGCCCTGGCGGGGTCCTCTCCTGAGCTCTTGCCTTTCACCAGGAACTCTCCACCCGCCCAGACTGAGCACCCGGCTGCAGTACTTACCGTTCCTGCCGCCGATCGCGCCGAATATTCCTCCATTCAACAGAGAATTGTATGTAGAATACTGCAGAACGGGGCTGAAAACATTTAAATTAGCTTGCATGTATGCAAAGAAGATCTGGAATCACTGTTATTTAAGTGACAGCTAAAGAAACCACTCTGAAGAATATTCCCAGCTTCTTTCAAGTTTTGGAAGACGACAAAATTGTTAGCATTAGCACATCAGACACATATTCAACTTTTTTCCAGTACCAAGCAGAAAGAAAATGAGGACATTTCTCTCCAAACATCAGTCTGAACTAAGTTTTCAAAAAACAGCGATGTAAAGGCTAAAAGCATACACAGGCTGCAGATTTAGACAAGATGGATTTGCATTTGGTATGGATTGGGGCTGTGGGAAGTACAGACATTGAAAAAACAGATCCTCCACAAATAAAATAAAATACAAAATAAAAGGTAAATAGTACATTCCTGTCCATGACATTCTCGTTCCTGGTCTCATGCCACTTTAAGTGTAAGAAATTTTCATGTTTATTCAACGTGGTGGAACACTGCAGTAACGTACTACTGAATTAACAAGGACATATTATTGAATAAGCTATGAAAAAACATCCTGCCTTTCTGCTAGGATTTTGTCAGGGTAGGAGGCACAGAAGAACGTTTGATTCTTCTATAAGGTAGAGACCTGTTCTTCCCAACAGAGAAATGCAGAATATTTCAGGTCTGAACTTACTTAAAAGACCAATAAGTGACCCCATGTCACAGAAAAGCAGTCAGACTAAAACTATCAATAAGGAAAGAAATGCAATAAGCCAATGGATCAGAATGGGAAAAGGTGCAATCAAAATGCACTTTGACAGCAAAAATACCTCCTTTGAGGGCTCAATGCTGTATCCAGAAAGCTTTACTGAATTTCATGAATTGAACGCAGCCAGACCATGTGGAAAACCAGCCTGGCACATCTTTCAAAGTTAGGTCACAGTTTAGCCCCACCTGGCTAAATTCGGTGGCTAAAACTGTGCAGTTGGGCTCCCAGTTCCCTTCCCTTCGCACCTCCAGGGAAAAAGGAGAGGAAAATGAGAGGAAAAAGACTAGCAGGTTGGAAACTAAAACTACAGTTTTAATGAAATGATAGTACTACTAGTAATAATGATGAAAATAACTATAAACTAATGAAACATGCAAAAATATCTGAGATCACAGCCCTACCCCACCCCTTGATGACTGTACATCACCACAAACACTGTAGGACAGGCACAAGGGAATGCGTGCACAGCTAGGAGGGAGCTGAACTCAGGAACTGGATTCAGGGATGCATGCACCCAGAATCAGGAGCAACCAAACTGATGAGGCCCTCCCTGGAAGTTGATCATCACAAAAGAGAGCAAGACCCTCACGATCTCTCAGTTTTATACCCAGTATGATGTATATGGGATGGAATACTCCATTGGTCAGTTTGGGATCACCTGTCCTGTCCACCCCTCCCTGCAGGTGCAGCGGCTTTTTTTTGCTAGCTCGAGGATTGCCTCGGTTTCTATAGGAGTAAGTACAAACACTGGCCTTTCTGCAGACCAGTGTCCTGTGTTATCAATTCTGGAGAGAAACTGTCCAAAAAACATGCAGTCAGCTTTCAGAAAATGCAGTTACTGAGACAAAAACAAGTTAGAGTCAACTTTTAACTCAAACCACAACAAGATACTTTATGTAATCTTTCAGCTTAACATTATATTAATGTGTGTAATAGTGTAGAGGAAGCAAACGGGTTGGTGGCTACATGTATCATCAGGTCAAGCAAGATTTGTTCAGATGAAATACAAAGTTCTTGTGTCTGTCTTCAAGAAACACAGTTTTAATCCAAATTCAGATCAAGATTTTAGATGCCTCCTTTTGTGCCATTTCTGACTGTTGGATGATCAATACTTTTTATTACAGGTTTTTGAATGCCTGTAACAGTCATGCATTCATTTTATGATAATATGCACAAGTAATGCCTCAGTGATTTTTTTCCCCAATTTTTCTCTACTAGAACTGAAAATTTTTATTATTTTAAAAAATAAACTATTCATTCTGTTCACAATAATGTATTTATTTGAAGAGCTTTCTGGAAAAATCAATAGATTAATATAATAATTTTTTAAAAACAACAGAAGAGTAGTAGCTCAACTTTAATTTTAAAGTAAAATTAATTACAGTGAAGCTGTCCATGAGTGTGCAAAGTGTGAATGAGCATTAGGCTGAAACTCAAAAGGGAAGTCTATCATATCAGGAAATAGCAATATGATTTGTATTGCCCACACTGGATCCAAGACTATTAGGCAAATTCACGAGCTCTGGCTGCCGTTGTAGGAGCCTAGGTGATGAAGGGAAGCTGACCAAGACACACAGCTAGAAAATTAGAGGTTAGCTATAAATTAAAGTTTTTGCTCTACCACTTGTACCCATGAAAACTAAAATATATTAAAAAAAAAAGTAGAAAGCAGAAAAACAAGAAAAGGAAACCAACACACACAGCCTCATATCTGCAGATTCACAGAGGGAGAAGCCTGCCCCAGATCCTTTTCTTTCCTCCCCCAGTTTCAGAGTTTCCAGAAGCTCTACTGACATAACTCATGTCAGAGTAGAGAGGGTAGAAGACTGGGTCTTCACATGTTCCATAACGTGGAAGGATGAGAAATTCTGAACTTCCAGGTCTTGTATTTCTGAGTTTGTGACACTATTTGGACATTTCTTGTCATTCAAAATAATTTTAAAATCAATGAGATTTTACCAATCCAAACCCTATATCTACTATGCTTTCCTGAGGAGGGAGCGGAGGGTGGAGAGAACCAAAAAACTCCAGAAAAAATAATCAAATAATCTCAAAAATCAAGCCAAAGTTTTACACTTTATTACAAAGATAAGGGGAGAAACTGTATTTTCTTCCTGATTTTAAAATCTGCCAGACAAAATTTAGCATATTTATTTGCATTGCCTTTCCCAAGAATAATTGTTCTTTCTCTGCAGAGAATTGCTTAAAAAATACATTTTTTATTTCAGAACCAAGCAACATATCAAATCAAAGCAAAATAAATAGAATTATTTCTCTCCAGCACACAGACTGCATAAGTTTTCTAGCAGAGGCTATCAAGCTTCCTTACAAAGGTCACAATTCAGTGGTATTTAAACCCTCTGATTATTATTAATAGCCTATGACTTAGCCCCCAGTGCCTTTTCTATAATGTAGCAGCCTTTCACAGTATTAACCCACAGTGCCATGCAGGACACATCTACACAGCTGTCCAGGTGGAGGGCTCAGACTGCTTCCCACCAAGAGCTTCCACGTTTGCCCAGGACCCTGGGTAAACACCAAGCCGCTAGAGCTTTGCTGCCACCATGTCAAGCCAGTCAGCAACACTTCCGCTCACAAAAGCTGAACACGTGCCTTGGGCTTGCAACACGGACAATGTCTCAGTTTTTCAGGCTTCTGTTGACACAGATTTAATTCCCATCTGCAGTTCTCCCCACTTGAAATTATTTACCATTTCAAACAATTCTTTAAGGTTTTTAATGTTAACATACATTAAAGTGTTTGGTATGATTTGCAAGATCACTTAGAAGACTCTGTCTCCATGTATGTCCAACACCATGGATCAGATCCTGATCATCCTCCTTTGGACTCGCTGTAACAGATCCATATCCTTCCTGCACCGAGGACTCCAGAACCATATGTAGACATTCTAGACATAATCCTCACTCCCTAATGTCTGCATAAAATTTCCCAAATGATGCTCTTGGACTACATTAACATTAATCTTCAAAATGACCCATTAGAGTTTAAGTCTGTTTATTTAAACTTTCTGTGTACATGTATCTAGGAGATATCCATAAAATGAAAGACTGCAACTAAAAGCTGTTAAGCAGTTCCATCTACTGATTCTGAAAAAGGGGGTTGTTCCTGGCTACTTTGGGAGAAGGGGTGAGGGAAGGTTTTTTAAAGGACCCAGTGTTTTTTTTCGCTTTCATCTCTCCCTTGTAGCACATCAACAGGCCACCATCACTAAAATAACTCCTGCAAATAAAGGAGACCAAGTGAACAGCTGCAGATTCTTTATAATCACTGGCAAATCTGTCCAACAAAGAAATGCTGCATCCCCTAATCCCTGTTCCAATAAAATCAAACCACCTGGTGCTGGTAGGACACAGGAGCTTGTCACTCAAGGTACAGTGCTGCAGTAGTATCTGCAACGCACTTAACAGAAATAGAAATAATTGATGCCCTCTAAAGAGCTGATCCATTAGCAGTAGCTTCTTAGGTTGTGATAACAAGGAGACATCATTCTCAGTGTTGAGGCTTATCTTCTCTCATGGGAATACTTCGGAACATTCTTACATTAGGAAGGCTTTTGTACCCTTCTGAAACAGTACATAGTTATCCATTTTTGCTTTATGAGCTTTTGTGTTCCACATCTTTTCTATTCTTTATAAATATTGCTCTAAAGGAAAGGTAAACAGCAAAAGTCTAGAGATACATTCAATATCAAGGAGATTTTTCAAACAGTCAAGAAGAGCCAAAGTCTAAAGAACTTGAGTAAGCTAAGAACAAAGTAAATGTCAGATGCATGTGATGAAAACACATCACCAAAAACTCACCACGGGGAATTTTTATTTAGGTAAGAAAAAAAAATTAAGAATCATAGAATGGTGTGAGTTGAAAGAGACCTTAAAGATCATCCTATTCCGAACCCTCTGCCATGGGCAGGGATACCTTCCACTGGATCAGGCAGCTCAAAGCCCCATCCAACCTGGCCTTGAACTCCTCTAGGGAGGAGCTGAACACCTCTAGGGATGCGGCATCCATGATTTCTCTGGACAACCTGTGCCAGAGTCTTAACACCCTCACACTAAAAAATTTCTTCCTAAACTAAATCTCCCCTCTTTCAGCTTAAAACCGGGTCCTGCACTTTGGCCACAACAACCCCATGCAGCGCTCCAGGCTGGGGACAGAGTGGCTGGAGAGCAGTCAGGTGGAAAGTGACCTGGGGGTCCTGATTGACAGGAGGCTAAACATGAGCCAGCAGTGTGCCCAAGTGGCCAAGAAGGCCAATGGCATCCTGGCATGTATCAGGAATAGTGTGGCCAGCAGGACGAGGGAAGTGATCCTTCCCCCATACTCGGCATTGGTGAGGCCACACCTTGAGTATTGTGTTCAGTTCTGGGCCCCTCAGTTCAAGAAAGATATTGAGGGGCTGGAGAGGGTCCAGAGAAGAGCAACAAAACTGGTGAAGGGACTTGAGCACAAGTCCTATGAAGAGAGGCTGAGGGAGCTGGGGTTGTTTAGCCTGGAGAAGAGGAGGCTCAGGGGTGACCTCATCGCTCTCTACAACTATCTGAAAGGAGGTTGTAGACAGGTGGGGGTCGGACTCTTCTCCCAGGCGACCAGTAACAGAACAAGAGGGCACGAGCTTAGACTCTGCCAGGGAAGTTCTTCACAGAGCGAGTAATCAGGCATTGGAATGGCCTGCCCAGAGAGGTGGTGGATTCACCATCCCTGGAGGTTTTTAAAATAAGACTGGATGTGGCACTTAGTGCCATGATCTAGTAATCATGATAGTGTTGGATAGGTTGGACTTGATGATCTTGGAGGTCTCTTCCAACCCAGACAATTCTATGATTCTATGATTCATTTCCCTTTGTCATCATTACACTCCCTGATAAAAAGACCCTCCCCAGCTTTCCTGTAGGCCACAATATAATAAAACAATTAAAACAGAAAAAACCACAAAACCACACAAGCAAAAGTCTCCCAAACCTAGCAATGCTTTGCAGAGTATCAGATCTGCAATTTTTCATTTCTTTCTACAAAAGAAAATGAATTATGCATTACTTAACTACAGATTGTTTGCCCCACCTTTCACTCTTTCACTTCTTCTGAACTACAGTAAGCTCTAAGTACCATCCACCAAGTGCATGATTTTGATTAATCAAGGTAACATTTTCAGCTTAAAACAAAAACAAGTGTTTAACTTACTCTAAAAAACTAAAGTTGGGTTCATATCTTCAGCCAATCTCTGCCTGTGATCAGTATTACCAATCTTCTGCAAGCAGGTACGTAATAGTAGACTTCAAGTCTTTCTATTGAAAAACTACTCTGTACTGGACAAATGGGTAAAAATTATAGAATAAAATAAGAGAAAGTCATAAAAATAAATTAATAAGAGGCAGGTAAAGAGTTAATAGGTTTTGTAGAAGTCATCACAGGTCACAAACCTGTTAGAGTTATCAGAAGCATTGGGGCAGCAAACATTAACAACTTTTAAAAAAATGTTTTACAATGTCCTTCACCAATTGCTTGGAAAACTTACACTGCAAAGACATAAAGGGTAAACGTCTTGCATTAATAGATGCCTAGGAAAAAGGATATGTAAAGTGAGGTCATAACATTTGCTAATGTCAACAAAAGAGACTCAAAACTGAAAGCAAAGCTATAGGCTCTCAGTGTCCTCACCAATGAAGTGATAAAATATTAAAATACTTTTCAGTGCTGATAAGTGCAAACCACACAGCTGGCAAAACACAAAAAGACTTTTATAACATTGGACTTAAAATTAGCCATCACCACTCAGCAGATAAGTTTTGGCAGCACTGTGGAGAATTCAGCTCAGTTCTCAGGGTTGGGCAGAACAAGAAAGAGAATAGTAAATAGCAGTGATTAGTGAAGACACTGGAGGAGAAGGCACCATTTTGTCCTCAATAGTCATTAGTGGCTGCTGACAAAACAAATGTAAGGCTAAAATAGCACTAAGGCTTTTCTTATCTATTAGAGGCATCTGACTTATTCAGGGAAAAAGAAACTCTTATTGAATCTCAGAGCGAGAGACAGGTATAAAACCCAGCCTTTTTCTTCTCAGCATAGCTATAAGTCTGTGGAAGCTTGGCTACCCTTCACTGCTATCGAGTTCTCCTCCTCTTTCTCTCCCCTTCCCACCACCATCCTGATACACCTTCTGGTCCCAGTGTGACCAGGACTCTGTCATCACCATGCCCATCCCCATGCTGATACCAAGATAACACACAGAAGTCAATTCTCTTCCCTCCCCCTACCAAGTCATCACAGCTGGGTTATACACTGAAGCCCAAGAGAAGGAAAACAGTCCCTCCTTCAAGGACATTACAGCAGCCATAGCACACCTTCTAAATCAACCCTGCTCAGAAGGGAAGAAAAGAAAGGATGTGGGCAGAAAAACACAACCCTTTACGCTGTTCATTCTTAGTGGGTAGGGAGTACAGCACAGTACAGGCTGCTCTCAGACTTCAGAGCCACTGCAGCAGCAAGCACTAGGAAAAAATAAATGCTAGTTAGGACCACCTGGGGTGCAATTTAAAGAGCAGCACCCTGATGTATGTGTATATATGCCATTTCTCTCCTTCCTTCTGCTAAATACAACCTTCGCTAATGAGTATACAGAGGGGCAAGCACAGACTAGCCAGAAGATCATCTTTGATGGTACAAAGGGCTCTATCCACAAACTCCTTGTGCTGATTGGAATCAATCACTTTGCAGCTGCAAGAGGAGTCTAGCTGTACATACACTTCTCTGGCTTCCCTTCTTCTCTCATCATCCTACTCATAAAAGCCTAAATCAATGTTAATCAGCAGCCCCTAGCTTCAAAATCCTGCTTCAGGCCAAAAATAAAAGCAATTTTTTCCCTCAGTGACTTATTTCAGTAGAGTGTTTTTTCTTAGGAGTAGTTAACATCAGTGCAAAATGTTGGTTTAGCTGGTAACCTAAAACTGTTATCTGAAGAGATTGCTGCTGCTGCCATCTACTGACAACTTCCATCATAAACCAAAAATAGAGGGCTATATTCCAAAATGAGAAACTGATTCAACAGAAAAGCTCAGCATGCACAAACTGGCAGCCATGCTACATTGCCTATCCAACAGGATAATGAAGCATGAATACCTCACGTCGCACACGGACCACTTTCAGTGAAAGAAGAGTTTAGCAACAGTATCCTGACAAACTGGTTTACCACCTTGTACAAAACAAATGTGAGGCAACCCATTGGTTTTGGGGTGGCATTTGCTTTGGTTTTGAAAAAAGAAGGTGGTCAGTTCTTCCTTTTAATAGTAGTCACTCAGCATTAAAAAAATGCAGGTATACCATTTCAAAGATCACCCTTTCAACTTTCTCGCACAACATTTTCTCTTAGGACTAATATCCCTATTCAGATTAACAGAATCAAAAGTGCCAGTTCTGCACTTGGCTTGTAACAGTTTTATCTTCCTAAGGGGCTCTTCACTGGAATGTGTTGTGAAGTGAAATAGTTTCATAGGCCAAGCAGCTTTTCCAGCTGCAGTCAATACCAACTTCAAAACACAAACCAAAACATTTCAATTATTCCCTTCAGTATGGATTCACAGAGCTCAGCAGGACTTGTCTCTTAGTGTAGCATGTTAATCCACTGGTATTATTAGTCCTCCTCCATCCTAGAGTTTCTTTCAGTGCTAACAGCTAATATTCAATGAGGTAATGTAAGTATTCTAATTGCAATCTGCTCAGCTAGAGATTGCTACACGTTGTCCACTCGGCACTTGTGCACAGGGCTTCAAAGCCTTTCTTGTTTCCAATACAGTTACCAGGTCTACTCTCACCAAAACCAGACAGCTGTAAGAGTCATCTCTAAAATCATAGCTTGCATCGTAAAAATTAGCACCCAAGGTTCCCAAAATAGCTATGGAAGCTAATACAGCCCTAATCTTGCAAACTTATCTCAAATAATGAATTCCTGCTCAGCCTGAAGAGTCACTCTGCCAGCCATGCATGAAGCTGCCCAAAAATAAGTCTGCCAGACCCCATACTCTTTGGGAACCACCACAGAATCATTGCAACACCAAAAAGAGCAAGAGCCAGTGAACAAAGCCAGAACCACGCGGGGATGCTCTGTAACTGGAGCACAAGCCCTATGAAGAGTGACTGAGAGAGCTGGGGTTGTTTAGCCTGGAGAAGAGGAGGCTCAGGGGAGACCTTATTGCTCTCTATAACTACCTAAAAGGAGGTTGTAGGCAGGCAGCGGTTGGTCTCTTCTCTCAGGCGACCAGTGACAGAACAAGGGGACATGGTCTCAAGGTTCATCAGAGAGGTTTAGGTTTGATATTAGGAAAAAATTTTTCACTGAAGGGTGATTGGCCATTGGAATGAGCTGCCCAGGGAGGTGGTGGAGTAATCATCCCTCGAGGTGTTTAAAAGCAGATTGGATGAGGCACTGAGTGCCATGGTTTAAACGCTGAGTAGGTGTTGGTGTTGGGTCATAGGTTGGACTCAATGATTTCAAAGGTCTTTTCCAACCTTGTGATACTGTGATACTGTGAAATACAGTTATCTACACATTTATCTATTCTAAATAAGATTAGTGCTTGATTACTGCCAATTATATAATTGTAACATATAAAATTCCATATGTTATGCAATTAGAACATACCAATTGCTGCAGGAAGAGAACACAAACAACTACCAAAAAAAATAATTCTTGCTAATTCCATTAGGTAACATTTACAAATTCAGTGATTTTCTCAGATTAAATCACCAGAGTGTTCACAAATGCAGATTAAGGACCACAGGACCCTATGATGTGCTGGACACAGCTCAGAATTAGAACTTTAACTGAAGAACAGGGAGGATACTGGAAACTAGGGAAAACCTTCACAGTGAAAACAAAGAGCTTACAAGGAAGGACATCAGAGTCTGATGCAAAGGAAAGAGTAACACTGAAAAATGAAAAGCCTAGGAAAATCACTTTTGTAAAAGCTCTAATGGATATAACCAAATGTCATCCTTCCCAAGATCAGAAGAATACTTCAGTAAATGAAAATACAAAGTAAGATTATCCCAGTCCAGAGTTTTAGGTGATATAGAGATGGAGAGTAGTCTATCTTAAGAAGAATCTGTAAAACACAGACATACTCAGAACATAAGCACTTAGAAACACATTCCTGTTGAAAGCAATGCTAAAAATGGTACAAGTAGCAGGAAGAGAAGTGATGTTTGCTTCAGCCATCGAAAGCAATAGGAGGAAGAACTTGACAGGAAAGATTAAGCAGCTGTTTGATTCCTGTTGAAATTGAATTCTATGGCTAAATGCACAGGAAAAGGTCTTTGAAAGGCAAGATGAAAGAGTAGTTTGGACAAAAAGGTATTGAGGCAGATCTGGATGCAATTTAGTACTGAAGAATATTAGAGTTTAAGGTACATTTTTGTCATATCTGCTTCAACTTTAGATACAGCATATCATGAATCCCCAAAAAGAATAAAGCCGAAGGAAGAAGTTGAGAATGACCAGGAGAAAATGGAGACAGACATAGGGTGAGTTAGCATTGGAAGCAGCAGACAGTTACATGAACAAGAGAGACTCTTCTTAGCTCTTGTTCTGAAGAGGTTATTCAAAGGGGATTAGTAAAAGACAGTTCTGTAAAGTGCAAGGGACAGCAATGGAACCAGGGAGGATACTGGGATTGAAATGCAATGAGTGGCACTGTAAATTAAGTAGTAATAGACTTTGGATATCAGAGTAAGAGGCACAGGTGAGGAAGTAGGGCAGGTCACAGGCAGGGAGACACAAAAAGGGAACGATTAAAGCATGCTTATGCCATGAAAAAGCTAAAGGAAGAGAAGATACTATGAAACAAGTTAAGGAAGACATGTGAAAGTAGACACAGAAGAAAACCAGGAGACAGAATGGAATTATCAAAGCAAGCACATGTTATGAGAAAGGTCTGTTTCCAACAGCAGGGGAAGGGAAGGGGGGGGCTTCACTATCTGGAGAGCAGCAACATGTGGATACAGGAAGGAGACACAGCAAGATAACGAGAGAAACAAAGATGGCAAAAAGGCAGCAGGGTTTGCCAGGATAATGTCAAACTGGGAAAAAAAAGAGATGCATAGTCTTTCAGTTCATAGTAAAAATGGGAGCAAATAATTATTCTCATTATTTGATGGTTATAAATTGTATTTTCAAGTACTGTTGAAAAGCAGACTGCAACAACAATCAGTGCATATAACTTAGGGGTACTGAACAGGCTCTCAGTAACAAAAGCTCCATGTGCCCTTGCTATCCCAATGGGACATGGTGTTCTGGTGTCACTTGGGCTTGCAGGGGTCTGCATCGGCACTTTGACTGCTTTGGAGGAACAGCCACTAAGGAAATCAAGGGTTATGCTTGTCCACTTACTGTTCTGCCCCAACTATTCCAGACAACTTCATGCTCACCACATTATCTTTTCATGAGCAGTGTGAAGACAGCAGCTTCCTCCCTCCTAACACTACTTTGGCATTCTGTATATCATTCTTAGAGGGGTTTTAAGGCTAGAGTTTATAGTATTCCACTAGCATAAAATTCTCTGTGCAGAATTCTTCTAATCCAATATGGTTAAATGTATCAACGCATCTTTAAAAAATTCTATTTAAATTAAGGCATGCAGAAAATAAGCATTCTGAAATAGTATAACATAAGGGGCAACACAACTGATTATTTAACAATAGGCCCAACATAAGTAAAGGACTTAAAATATATGCAAGCTATCTCACTGAATTAAATGCATTGCCTACAGTAACAGACAATACTTACTGAGGCAGGTGGAAAAGCCCACATGGCAGCATTCCTTCTCTTAACACAACCAAATTCATTTGAGTTCTTAACTGAACACTGCCTTGTATTTAACTTATCTATATGCATGTGTGTATTGCTATATAAAAACCTCAATTCAAGAGCGAGAGGACAACTGATATCTCAGTTGAGTGAAGACAAAAGTAAAAGCAATGTTGGGGCTGAGAATGTTCAGAAACATGCTGACTTTTGAGCCACAGAAGGGCTGACACAGCTTTCAGATCTGCCTGTGCCACAGTTCTGTCATTGCCTGCTTCCTTCTCTATTTAAATAGCACTTGCTACAGTAAATCAAAATCTTACCAACACTCCAACAACATAATTTGCTGAAACTCAGCGAAGGGATATTACATTACATAGATTCACTTACCTGCTTCTCAGTTTAAGACACTGCAAAACGTGGCCATAACCACTATCATACACATAGTAGATAGGCAAAAAAACACATCAGCAATTACATTCAATCCCAAAGCAGTGCTACACAGTGCAGCACCACTTCTGGCTGCTCAGTCCTTAACACTCGAACCAATACAGAGCATGCTCTAGAAAACTGAAATAACTGCTGAAAAATGGTTTATAAAAAATACATCCTTAGACAGAAACGACACTTTTATTTCAAGATGCCCTGGAGAGACTGCTGACTTAGAGAATGCTAAACCACACACAGAGAGAAAACCCCATAGTCCAGCAGACCAGAAAAGGCTCCACAGCTGCAATATAAACAGAGCACAGAATTATATAGTCATAGAATTACCTGAGTTGGAAGGGACCCAAAAGGATCATCGAGTCCAACTTCTGTCCCGGCATAGGACACTCTCAGCACTCAACATCGCGTGACTGAGGGCATTGTCCAAATGCTTCTTAAATGCTGGCAGACCAGGTACCGTGACTGCTTCCCTGGGGAGCTGATCCAGGGCTCTACCACCTGCTGGGTGAAGAACCTCTTCCTAATATCCAGTCTAAACCTCCCCTTGCTCATCTTCCTGCCATTCCCTCCAGTCCTATCATAGGTCACAAGAGAGGAGATCAGTGCCTGTTTCACCTCCTTCCCTTGTGAGAAGGCAGTAAAGAACTATGAGGTCCCCTCTCAGGCTCTTCTTCTCCAGGCTGAACAGACCAAGTGACTTCAGCTGTTCCTCATACGAGTTCCCCACCAGACCCTTCACCAGCTTCATGGCCTCCGCTGGACACTCTCCAGTAGTTTGATGTCCTTTCTATACTGTGGTGCCCAAAACTGCCCCCAGTACTCGAGGTGGGGCTGCACCAGTGCAGAGCAGAGCGGAACAATCTCCTTCCTCACTCGGCCGATGATGCTGTGCTGGATGCACCCCAGGACAGGGTTTGGTCTTCTTGGCTGCCAGGGCACTGTTGGTTCGTGTTCAACTTGCTGTTGACCAGAAGCACCAGGTCCCTTCCCGCAGGGCTGCTCTCCAGCCTCTCACACCCTGGTCTGTACATGCATCCGGGGTTGATGTGTTCCAGGTGTAGAACCTGGCACTTGCTCTTGTTAAATTTCATGCAGTTGGTGATCGTCCATCTCTCCAATCTGTCAAGATCTCTCTGCAGGGCCTCTTTGCCCCCAAGAGAGTCGGGGACCCAGTATTGTGTCATCAGCAAATTTTGTCAGTAAACTTTCAAGTCCTTCATCCAGGTAATTTATGAAGATATTGAAGAGCACTGGCCCCAGGATGGATCCCTGTGGGACCCCACTAGTGACTGGGTGCCACCCTGATGCAACCCCATTCACCGTGACTCTTTGAGGCCAACCCATCAGCCAACTGCACGCCAATTGTATTATGTGTTTATCCAGTTGTTTTCTGGACATTTTGTTTGCGAGAATGCTGTGAGAGACAGTACAAAAGGCTTTGCTGAAATCCAGAAAAATTACATCAATGAGTTTTCCCTGGTTGACCAGGTGGGTGACCCTGTCATAGAAGGATATTAAGTTTGTAAGGCAGGACCTTCCCTTTGTAACCCCGTGCTGGCTGGGATCAGTGTTGTCTTTCAGATGCTTTTCAGTAACTCCCAAACTAACCTTCTCCGGCACTGCAGTGACACTGGCAGGCCTGGAGTAACTGAGGTCATCCCTGATGCCCTTCTTGAAGACTGGGACAACATCCACTACCTTCTAGTCAGCTGGTACTGCTCCAGAGTCCCAAGAGCACTGAAAAACCATTGAGAGAGCTCTCACTATGACATTGGCCAGTTCTTTAAGTACCCTTGGGTGAACCCCATCAGGCCCCATCAACTTGTAGGGATCCAGCTGGAGCAGCAGATCCCACACAAGTTTGGGGGTGATTAGGAGATTGTTTGCCCAGTCATGATCCTCCAGCTCAAGGCTCTGGGGGGGCCCAAGCCCAATGTCATTATTGAATACCGATGCAAAAAAAAGCATTAGAAGTCTCTGCTTTGTCTAAATTGCTGTTAATGAGGTGCCCAGGCTCATCAAGTAATGGTCCAATGTTGTTTCTGGCCTGCCTTTTACTATTAACATATTTTAAAAAGCTCTTTTTATTATCCTTGACAGTGCTGGCCAGCTTCAAGTCTGAGCTTTGGCCACGCAAATTCCTGCCCTACAGTGGCAAGCAGAATCCCTGTAGTCCTCCCATGTCACCTGCCCTTGTTTCCACTGGCCATACACCATCTTCCTACCTCAGTTAGAGTAGAAGATCCCTACCCAGCCAGGCTGGCCTCCTGCCTCGCCTGCCTGACTTCGGGCATTTCAGCAATCTCACTCTGTAAGAGTATCTAGAAGCTATCAAATAGGAAAGGAAAACACTAAAGCTATATAGCTCTGCTAAAATACATTGGTTATGCCTGCTTGACTGCAGAGAAGATTCATTGATACATTCTCACATTTTCATGGCAGAACTTACATACAACTATGCCATGAAAACCCGAATAACATTATCACAGCTGCATTACAATGTCATTCACACCAGAACCTCAGAAGTGTGTCATTATTCTATTAATTTTACCTCACACGTGGTTCTCTAGTTATTGATTTATGAGTCAACCTGAAATCTTACTTTGAGGCTTTTCTGCCAACTGTTAAAAACACATTACACTCATGATAAATGCTGCAACAACATAATTTAGGTTAAGCTATCACAAACATTTCAGGAAAACTTGAGATTATTGACAGCACAACCATTTAGATTTGTTCATTAATCTTGTGCTCAAAATCTTAAGCCCAACAATGCACTGTTTTAAGGAATGCTAATTCATTACAAGAGAAGTCTCAAAGTATTCACCACCTTTTACTTAATTCTCTCGGGCATTAGCCGAGAGATTACACCTGTGAAGTTAAGTCTGTCACTTCTTCAATATAAATCCCTCGGTTTTAGGGGGCTAGGAAACAAGCACATAGATACACTACAGTAGGAATATGTCATACAAGTTTGCTACCAAAACGTTGTTTAGATTAGAGAAAAAAAAAAGACAGGTTTATAATTTTTATGTGTTAAATATGACACTAATTTAAGACTTCCAGCATTCATAATAGCTTTTATTTTAAATATGGTCACCTGTATAACTAAATTTCTTTCCTTCTACATATTAATTTTTAAAAATCAATGCATCAAAAAAATCTAAAAAGGTAGCATTTCAAACACAAAAGCAGCATAAGGTCATTGAGCCACTGCATGAACAAACTGACATAATAGACTGGAATGGTTACTTTCACAGGATCATTAAGCCACAGACTAAGAAAGATTCACAAAATAGATACTAATGACTTTCCTAGAGAATCCTTCACAGACTATTGATCAAAAATCCATTTTTAAATAAATTCCTAAATACATATTCAACAATAAGTAGGAATGTCAAAATGTTTACTCAATAGAATGTAACGGGCCCTCTGGAGCTATTACTGAGATACAAAAACATAACTGTACATTTAGTGGCTCAAAAACTGGCTACTTATCAGTATTACCATTTGGGAATACTAGTATGTGGGAAAATGAACCATAGATGGGGTAGGTAACTTCCTTCTTTACTTCAGTAGTAATCACTCCAAATTCACATACATATAGAAAACAACAGTTTAGAAATTTTAACCGCACATGGCAGGGGGGCATTCTGTACTGAATTGGCATAAGGGATAAAAGAGATTGAGAAAGGTTACAATAATCTGTTTACTTCTTTACTGGCGAAAAGAAAAAAAAACAAAACCAAAAAAACCCACACACAATTATTCTGAAGGACCTATGAACAGAAAACAAGGAAATGACACAGTGTGACATTTGATATAAAAAATGTTTTCTCTTTAAAGAACGGAAACAAGAGTAAATCATTGCTATAAATTCTGACCTATAATTAAAAACAACATCAGTACACAATACCCCCAAAGAGATCTGAAACTTCTAATCAAAAGTCCCCTCCTCTACCAATGAAAAAAGGCACATATGTATATAAGACTTATTATACATATTAGGAACTTGTGCCCAGCAACCTTCCTCCCACAGAAGTTTTGGAAGAAAATACCTCTCAGGCTGGAATTGGGCAGAATTTAAGCAAGTAAGCAAATAACCCACACACCATGCACTTTAGGTGAGGCACATATTGCTTTCTAATTTCAAACCTTAATTGTTTTGAAAACACTATTGAGTAATGCTATTTTTAAGTATTTTGAACTAGAACCCATAAGAATTGCTCCGAGTTCAGCAGGATGTCAAACTTTTCTCTGGAAGCTCTGTCACGAGCTAGGTTCCCCAGCCCAGTCACATTGCTAACCACAGCTTTGAGGAGCAGAGTTTCAAAACCACTGCCTTCAAAAGCATCATATACTGACTGTGTTTCTAGGGATGCAAATGTACACATCAGCCACTTCCTGAGAAGTGGACAGAAAGCTTATACATGTAAACTCAAGGTTTTAGGATTTCACACAGGAAGGTAATAACAACAGCTCCCACAGAGGATCATACACGTGGCTGGTTGACCTTGTCAGGCTGCTAGCTACCCATCCAGCTGCTCTCTCACTTCCCCCTTCTTACTTAATAGGGCTGCTGGAGAAAACAGAATTTACAGCTCACATATCAAGATGAAAACAGAGAGATCACTTATCACTTATTACCATTGCAGGCTAAACAGACCCAACCCAGGGAAAACTAATTTAGCTTATTGCTAGTTAAAGCAGACCTGGATGGTGAGAAACTAAAGCAGATTCCTCCAATCCCACTTTTCTCCAAGGCTCAACTTCACTCCTTCATTCTCAGCTCCTCTATCCCCTCCTTCCTACCCTGCCAGTGGCACAGTGGGATGAGGAATGAGGGTGTGGTCAGTTCATAACGCTTGCTGCCACTCCTTCCTCCTCACGCTTTTCCCCTGCTTCACTGTGGAGTCCCTCCCATGGGCTGCAGACACTGAACCTGCTCCAGCATGGGTCCTCTCCATGGGCTACAGTTCCTTCCAAGAGAACCTGCTCTGGCATGGGCTGGCCACAGACTGCAGATCTTTCAGGGCATATCCATGTGTTCTGGCATGGTCTGCTCCACAGGCTTCAGGGGAATATCTGCTCCTGCACCTAGAGCAGAAAAGCAGTCCCTTCCTCTACTTCTCTGACAATGGCATTTGCAGGGCTGTTTCTCACACTTCCTCTCTCCTCACTGTTGTGCAGTGTTGTTCCCTTTCTTAAATTCCCAGATGCACCTCTTGTTTTACCGATGGGCACAGCTAAATCCTGTAGAGGGTCTGTTGCAGAGTCCCTAATCTTTTGTTACAGAGGCATTCCTGCAGACCCCTTGCTACCCTGATTTTGCCACCTACAATCAATCTGGTAAGGAACCAATCTGGGAAAAAGAAGAAAAACAAAACAAAAACTAAAAGAAAAAAATCTTCTAATAAAACCCAAAAGCACCCAACTACCCACATCACACTGAGGTCTACAAAGGCAAAAAGTTTCACTAACACTAGCAGATGCTGGATTGTGTTTCAGGCCTACAAGTAGTTCTACTTCTTAGCCCACTCCAAGGCCAAAGCAACTAACTCCACTGCTAGACCAAGGAAAATAACATGGAGGAATAAGCCGTATTTTTTCCCTACACTGAAAATATACTGCCACACTAAAGATTTACAGTACAGAGAAATCAGGAAACATCCTTTTCAATTAAACTGAGAAGACTCTTCTCATACAAGTAGTATAATTTATGTACATTTGAACTAGAATGAGATTCTGCCATTAAACTATAAGCATTTGTATATGGAGATATGCATGTGTCTGACAGCAATTAATGAATAGCAGCAAATCAGTCTTAATTTCATGACAGTGACTTCTGCAGTTAACTGTTCAGCATTCAGATGAGCTTCTAAAACATCAGAGTTACTTTTCTTCCGTATCGAGCCATATGCCAAGTCAAGTTTCAGCAACAAAAATAGGAACATGGCTTCATCAGCACTGTTCTGGACACGTTTTTCACACACTATATTACTTGAATTAGCAAAGTTTTCAGTAGGATATTAAAAAGGAGAAAATTGGCAACTATGCTTATTAAGATGCTTAATAACTTTTACAATGAGACTATTTTAGCTATTTTAATGGCAAACTACACTCCCAAAATTCAAACTATGATTTCATATGTCAAGAATCTGTTTCAGATGTGATGCCTGTTCATTTCTAGAAAGAGATAAGGGGGAAAAAAAAGAAAAAAAAGACAGGGTACACTCCCTTCTGTCCTCACAGCACACAAATTGCTTTGGTTTTACTTAGTATGCCTATAAATTGCACCCTTTGAAACAGGGATTTGAGATGCAAGAAAAATCCGTCTCTGTCAGAAAAGCTATCCTTTACGGTATCCAACAGATCAAGCCTCTGAAAATGACTGTTTCACAAATTCCTAGGATATAACCTGACTAGGAAGTGCAACATTATTTGGTTTGATTTATTGTAAGGCACTGTCCTTTAACCACTCAGTGGTCTCTGTGCTAAGGTGGGTAAGTTGTGCCATTTTAAAACTGAGCACTATATCTCACTATACTTGGGTTTCCTTGGCCAGTCATCCTGCAATCATTTTAATTTGTTTGACTTTAGTTTCCAAGTTTTTATCTTATTGTGACCTCCCTAATGAAAGAAAGTACCTTTTGAAAATGCTTTGATATTAATCAAGTCAAATCCGGTTGCTTCCCTAGCTTCTACAATGTTGAACACTCCTTTAAACAAGGTTACCAGAGTGAGATGTAGTTTTTCAGCACTGACCCAGACAGAGATAAAAATCACCCACTTATTTAACTGATTCAATCAAACCTCAGCATTTCAAGGGGAAGTCCCGTTTACTTACTGCAAGCCTAAACCACTTCAGAAACAAGCCATTAATTTGTGTCTCATCCTTTAAGTTTCTCAAAATACAGCTTTGCATTTGAAAAACCTGAGTGGACCTAGCGGGTTGGCTGCTTTGTTGCAATTGCCTCATTCCATCCATCCGCACCTTATCTACACAGAAAAAAAATCACCACATCCCACATGAACCCGAGCATCAATCCACAATAAACCCTCTAGTACAGTAATATTAATTCTCTGAACTCCCAGAGCCAAACTGATAGCTACATTCGATTTCAGTAAAACTCTCCTACTCCTCTCTTCACAGCTACAAAGTTGTATCAAAATATTTCCTGAAACTGTTCTACAAAATGCCAGAGAATCCCATGAAAATAACATGCTTGGAAGAACACAGAGTAGAAGAGAGTCACTTCAAACCTAAAGCCCTTTATTAAAAATACTTTCTGCAAGTCACTCAGCAGAATGATAACATATGAGTGTGTAACAAAGGGATGGCCACGAGCTCGCTTTCATCTACATAAAACTTGGTCCTTTTGCCACCCAGGGGAATGCACCCGTATGAAACCCAAGCCAGAGAAACCTTCATGCCATCCTGTCTCATTTTGTTTGCATACATACAGAAATCTATTACAGGCTCCTGAACAGTGCTTTGAAAGCAAAAATTGCTTTAAAAATACACCATATGTTCACATTCATTACTATACTAAAATAAGCCACAATATCACATTGAAAAATCTTTCAAACAGAATACACAAGCCGTCAAATCGTGCTATGATCTCCATCCAACTGCTGGTCCATACAGTATAAAAACATACCAGGAGCCATTATAAAACACTTACTGGTAACAGGTAAGCATCTCAAGCTTCACACTAATCCATAATTCTTTACAATCCAGTGCTATTTTCAGGCAACTCCAGAAGCAGTGTTCACAAAATCAGACAGAAAGGGTAAGAAAAAGAGCGATTCCACATTTAGTGTTTGCTCCTTCCAGAGAATGAGTGTCCTCAACTCCTAATAAAGTCAACGACAAATGAGGGCATTCAGCAGGTCCTGCAAGACTTCCATTGTCAGGATCAAACTCTATTTTAACAGGCCCTTCATTTTAGTTACATAATTGCTCTTTAAAACAAAGGAAGAGAAAAACATCACTCTTCACAACAAACTTAGCTACAAAACCCCACTGAAAAACTGTAGTAGGAGTTTAAAATTACATTTTGAACACTACCACAATACCTCATTTAGCTGTGAGATTTTGGTTTCATTATTTCAGGGAATTTGGTGAACTAATTCTGGATTTAGACCTAAATATGTTACAAGTCTGGCTACAGACTATTTACAATTCAGCTAAAGAATGTTGATATCATGAAGAATATCTAGCGTTATAGAAGGCAAACAATGGGTTTTTTTTCATCTCCACTAACAGTGATGGGATTTTTCCCCTAAGAACACACTGTCAACAGCCCTCACGGAAAAGGATTACCCAAGTTCTTAGAGATTAGACTAACACATCAAGAAAAGCAGAAAGAAAATTATTACCTTATTTTTCATTAGAAAAAGCAGATTTCCTTTCAGTCGGCACCATCTCTCTCTCGGTTCTGTATGCAAAGAAGTAAGAGATTAATAAAAACAACCTTTTGTCTCCACGCATTAAATGCTTCTTAAAAGAAGACGCATTACTTAAAAAGCTCAGAGAATAAAACCATTAACCAAAAAAAAGGCCAGTTTCACTCAGCAGCTGCCTATGCACAACATGCTGTTAAATGCCAAATAACTTCCCAGAAGGTTTCGTCTACTCTGCAGCTGAGAGAATTGGTGACTGCCGCACGTACTCAACTGTGTTTTCTCTGCTTTTCTCTCTTTTCCTCACATAGAAGCAGAAACAGCCACTTCAGCACGGAACGGCTTTTGCTTCTATCATATCAAGACATGAAATGTAAACCTTGCTAAGACACAAAACCACTTACTATTGCACTTCGATTAGAACACATTAATCTGCATTTACAATTTTCAGAAAATAAAACATGAGCAAATGAGACCTAAACATTTACAGTCACTTTGCTATTACTATTTTATCACATTTTTTAAAAGCGCTTAACCAATGCGAATAACAACATATTTGTGTTTATACACCCAGGCAGGCACATAATCAAACTTTTAAGAACATGGAATGTTTCAGAACTTTCAAGTTGGTGAGTGGGCCAAAAGCTTTTAAAAAGTTATCCTTCGTAAACTAGCAGTTTTAAAAACTTCATCACTTTTCTTTTTAAAAATGTAATTGTATAAATATCTATAGGTACACATAACATATTATAGACATACACACAGATAGATCTCACAGACAAACCCTACATCGCTTCTTAACAGAAGGTACACTTTTACACAAGATATATATCCTATTTTATTTTTGAGAGGGCACATGAAACTCCATGTCTCCAGACAGTTGTCGGCCTCAAATTGCTAGGAGCCGGAAGAACAGTTGTACCCTAAGGTCATGTTATTTCACAGCCATCTCTGTGGAACTCTTTAACTTCCCTCAAAACTGGCCGCCACCAGAAACATAATATTGACCAGGGGATGTCTTGTTACAGTAAATAAATAAATAAAGTTCTCTTTCGCTCTTGATAATTTCAATTAAGCTGTTTCAATAGGCCATATTTGAAAAACAAGAAAGTGGAAGGCTTATCTTTCCAGACCTACTAAAGTGTAAGAACAATACAGAAAAGACCATAATATAAATTGATGCACATCCACCAAACAAATTCTAAACATAGTTACCAGACCCAAGTATAATGATTTACAGTACAAGCACAGGACTCCACTACGGCTAAATTCCATCCTCCAGTAACCTGTGGCATCAGAAGGAAGGAATTCTATCACATTCACACTGCAACTTTTTCTAATAAAACATGTTTTTATATAGGATTGGGAAAGGCGCTATCTCGTAAGCATGAAAAAATAAGCCTGTCTAGATGAATGTTTAGTCTGTCTCTGGTGAACCTAAGGTTTTTAGCAGCAATATTAGCACTCAATATATTCAAAAAGTGAAGACAAATTCTAAACCTCCTCATAAACATAAGATGGTCAATGGACAAGACTCGATATGCTGCCTACAATGAGAACACAGGGAGGCGATTCTGTTTAGGAACGCCAAAATAGGCAGAAGTGGATGTTCAGAAAGTCTGCCGGCTCCTCCACAGGGAACTTTGGCTATTTGTCATAAGAAAATGTATTAAATATTCTAAAAATGAAGCACAAAGGTTTTTCAGCCCCTCATCGCAACTGAATCTGTGATGGTTTTGTTTTGGGTTTTTTTTCCCGAATAAAATAAAAGTAAATATAATCCCAATAAAGACCAGTTGGGACAAGTGAAAATAAAACATTTGCTGTTGCTGAAATGGTTATATCAGGACTGACCTTACAGCTAAACAGGAGCCATTTCCTAACAGCTACCAAGGGAACAGACATTTATTCAAGCTTACTGGAAATTTAAAGACATTTAAAATATGATCATAAAAACCTGAAAAAATGAGGTGGGAACTGAGCCATAGAAAATCTGTAATAATGAAAGAACACAGGTTTTGACGGTGGGAGGAGTGGGTCCTGAGGAACTGGATATCTGTACTTTAAAACATGGCAAGTAGTGACTGGTGACAAGCAATCACTAGGAGAGAAACAATCTTCCTTCACAGGAAAAACTAACAATAATGTTAAGGACTGAGTACTGTTTCTCAGATACGTGACAAAGGAAATGAGCAAATTCAAGAGCTGGCATTAAACTTCTCTATTTATAAAGGTATTTAGCATCATTCAAGCATCAGTAATGAAGAAAACTGTAAACTCCAAGGTGTATGTGATTAGTGAAACTGCAAGCTGACAATGGCAGAATACATACACATCAATCACAAGCAGTTTTCAGTGCAAGTCATTTTACCTCTTAATTTTTCACTCCCGACCACTCTGCAAATCTTCAGTTTTCCTTCCTTGTCAAAACAACCCGATGGTTGCCTGGCCAGCAAAGCCAGATCTTTAGCATTGAATCTCATGGGGTTGTCAGGGAAGAGGATGAAGATGAGTAAGAGATGGAAGAGGACGATGATGCTAGTTAGTTTGTTGAAGCTGAGCAAAATCTAGACAGCAGATATGAAGGTCAACTGAAATAGTAAAAAGAAAACAGGAGATGCTGCTGTTTATTGCGATTTCTACTCTGTTGTGCACTCTAAACACTGTCTTTTCTTTCATAGTATGGAAGCAGTGTAATGGCAGGGGGGGATACACAAGGTTACATAGGTAACACCATCTCCCCACACATTTTTTAAGAAAGAAGAAAGTAGCTTTGGCTCCCAGTGTCTCTAAGCTCATACAGAAGTTGTAATTTTATGCAGTACTTCCACAGTTTATCAATATTGGTAAGAAAATGTTTTGCTTATAGAAACATGAATAACTAGAAAGCTCAAACATGCATTCATAGGCCCAGGGGAGGAGGGGAGAAGACTGCCTTGTACTCCCATCTCCTTCACAGGAGCAATAACTTTAATAACATATGAAGTGTGACTGATAGAATTTCACCACATAGTCAAGTATTCATGTTTTGCTACACTGGCACTGACTAGGACAGAGTACTTCCCTTTCATTCATGGTATATTCTGTCAGGTTTCAACTATTTTGGAACATTTTCTTCTGTGTTTTCAGAAAGCGACTAATCATCCTCCCCCCCAAAAAAAAAATTTTTAATTTATTAGAAAAGCACCCACTGAACTTATAATTATACTTGGCACATACATAAGAGATCTTTGTTTCTCTTGGAACTTATCCTCTGTTCATCAGAATTTATATTAATATTAGGCTTCGTAGATGTAGTTTAGACAAGTTAAAGTCTGGAAACAAACATTTTCATCTAAATTGCAGTTAACACAGCAAGATTTCACATTGCTGCAAGAACGAGAAAATAAGGCTAGTAAAGTATTTCTAAATAGACCTTCCTTTTAATTCCAAAAATATTCTATGCTTTCAATATTCAACCTTTTTGTAAAGGCCTTTCTCAAAAAAAGAACTCTTGGTATCACCCCTATATAATCAAGCAGCAGAAGTCTGTCAGATGTCTTTTAATACTTCAATACACTTCAAGAAGACAAAGTGTCCAGTTATCAGCATGTGAGCTTTCACAAGCCTTTGCTCTTCAGAGGACAGCAACTACAACTCCGAACAATTTGTGATCAATTCCCTCTCAACTGCTGAGCGGAAGGGCAGGTTACATCTGTACTGTACCCTTCCGTGGGCCCTTTCATTCCTACTTCTGCCTTTATATTCACTTTCCTTGCTCAAGTTTATCCCCTAATCAAAGACTGCTGTTATGTCCTTTAATCATCCATCACTAAACCACACGAAATTCCAACAATGCCACAACTGTGAGAGCTGATGAAGCTTAAATATTTCTTTGTACGTGTGAAATGGGGTCAAGTCACAAGCACAGCATTCAGAAGACAAATCTCCAAGCAGCTTCTCCCTCCTAGGATGTTTTTACAGTTCTATGGAGAACTTTCATAAAGCTGAAAGCTTTTTAATGTCCCTTTCATTATCAAATTCCCTCGTAAGGTGTAGTGCCAACACCTATCTATGGCTGCAGCTTCAACTTTTCCATTTATTCCCACACATAAACCTTCTTTCTTGTTTTCCCTTTAGCATTAGCAGCTATACTTCATTTTTTTAAGCCCATCTTCATACCTTTGACTCCTTCTTGTAGTCTCTTTGAAATTATAACCTCACGACCTTACAGTCACCACAAAACCTGACCTGTGATTTACAGCATGCAAGGATGTTGCTGAGCCCAAAATGAGCTACTGACTCTAACAGAGGCTCCATGCAGAGGCAACTGGCTGCCTGTGTTTTGTAAATCGATAGGCTACGACTGTGGAAAGACGAGTCACACTTACAAAAAGGTATTTATCATACACCGCAATCTACTACTACAAGCATACTCAGCACTGAAGACCAAACCCATCTGAGGAGCAAGGGAAGATGCTGGCTTGGCCAACACAATACACAAAACCTAGGCACAAAGACCCTTGCAAAAGGCTTACTAAGTCATACAGGGACTAAGGGACCAGCAATGTGTACATTCCTACTGGCCTCTGTATACTGAGTGGCATTAATTGTTGATTTTGTTTTGCAGCCACAGACTGCATTTTTAACAACAGAGCACACTGTTTGCAATAAACTCATTTTTTAAAAAAAAAAAGAAAAACAATCATAAGCTTGGCAAGGTAAGTAATTGTTGTGATCTCTAAGTGTGCACTGTTTTGCTGTCCCCTCTCAGGCAAGTATCTTGCACATCTTTCATACAGCTGGTAGCCTTCTGGTTTAGAGAATACAGTTCTAGAAATACAACTGCAACCTACTGAGTTATTGGTTTGTTGAACTAATCTGTTCCAGTCCATTTTATAAACACCTTACAAATCTACCCTAAACTGCATCCTCAGCTACATACAGTTACTTTAGATTACTTCGATCTTTTTGATCAGCACGGAGGAAGTCAGACTCGACAAGTTTGAGTCCCACATGGAACAGTCATTGAAAACCATCAATAATTGAATAAACCTTATGCTATTAAAGCAATGAAGGTTACTGGCTAAAATCTAATTATGCTCAAATGCAGTAATTACTATAATGCGTGGACATCTGTACTCCAACACAGAACTGCAAAACACAAAAGACCAAGAAACAAGACAAGTTGTAAACTGCTATTTAAGAAAGTTTTCTCTTTCCAGCAAAGGAAAAAAACAGAGCCGGGTAAACAGAATATTTTGGGTTTCTGGAAAGGCTATTAAAATGTGATAAGAGGTGCATATTGATTTTGTTATTCCTCCCCCAAGGGAGACCGTATCTCCTGCACTCATCTATCAGTTAAGCGGTAAGAGTCTAGAAATTCCTTTTATCACATCTATGCATCACTTGCTCTGCATATGAGACATAACATGTAAATCATAAGGGACAGTAGGTGTGGCACACAGCAGTTAAACCCCTGGAGACAACATGCTTCGGAACATATAATCCAATACCTGTCTTGAAAAGCAAGGCATCTGGGCCATCAGAGTTCCAGACTGATAATAATGAAGATGCCTGTTCCCTGGCAGTTTGCATAGGAGCTAAACTAATTTGACAATGTCTGAATATTATTCAGACCAAAACTGGATAAGTGATCATGGGATACAAATTTGGATTTAACTTAGAAATTCAATGACCATCTAAAGGCAATGACAGCCCGCACTAACACAACAATCGAATTAAAGATAAAACACCCTGACAGAAGTGTCTATCTACAGCTGCAGCACTGAGTTTCCTTGAAGCAGCAGAAAGACTTTTTAGCCTAATAATACACTTCACTTCTGCCTCCATTTCAGAATGAAGCTGTCATTCAAGGAAACTACTTAGTCATATAGTGCCTTTAAGTGTTTCTCCTAGCTCATCTCTTTCCTGCCATTGAACTCAGATAGGAAAGATACTATCTTCAGTTATTTAATACTGGTGGTTCAATAGACAGGCATTATTTAATTCTCGTGGTCAGAGAGAGGCACACTGAATCTAAAGTCCCTCAACATTTTTGCCCACAATCATAATTTATAAGGAAACCAGACCAGTCAATTTCTCTGTAAGCTGCCAGGAAAGAAAGAAGTGGAGGAGTCTATGTCTTGGAAGCAGTAATTTCAGAAGATATGACAGTTTTGCCAACTCATGGACCACAAAATTTATGAAGTCTCTCTTGAATGTCCCCTGTCCATCCTCCCCGTTTGCAATTATAGTTTTCATGATCACTATCTACAGACATGGGACAAACAGAACTATTTGATTCATGTGACAGAAAAAGAGCTCAGATGTATTGTAACTGTTAAGTACTAGCCATGCAGCTGTGCGCTTTATCACAATGAGAGAAATGTACATTTTTTGATCCCTTGAATTGATGTAAACCCCCCTCTAACCCTATACATAAACATCAGGGGTCAATCAAAGCCAGCAGTGTGTTCAAGTAATCATGTAAGACCTGCACAAAATTAACTTCAGCAGGTAAGACTAGCATGAGAAAAGCTACACATTGAAACAATTTGCAACTGGTCTCCAACTCTTGTACCCTGCAGGACAGCTGCTAAGAGGTATTTTATTAGTTTTGGATAACCACCAAGGTGTAGCAGTTCAAAGCAGAAAGTGCAAGAGGTCACTAGAGCCAAAATGAAACAGTACCCACCTTCATGGCTGCATACACTACTCTGAAACGACACTTCCAGCACTATCTTTCAGGTTCCACGTTTTCTTTTGCATCTTATGTGCAGTTCAACATTACGGACATTAGCACACAATACCTTGCAGCTTTCATTAGCACTGCATTTAATTCTAGATATTTTGGTAAAATGTTAAAGCAGAAGCTTTCTAATGATGCCATCTCCCAAAGATCATGGCAGGCTGATCATATGTTGTTTGTGACTTTCACTTACACTTCGGTAGGTGTATCGTACTATCGTAATCTATTTTAACAGATGTTGTGGTTTAGCCGCAGCCAGCAACAAAGAACCACATGGACACTTGCTCACTCCTCCCCTGCCCCAGTGGAATGGGGAGGAGAACCAGAAACAAAGAAGGTAAAACTCGTGGGTTGGGATAAGAACAGTTTAAGAGCGCAGCAAGAGAAGAGAGGACACAACAACAACAAACTAATACACAAAATGGCTGATATGCAATGCAAATCGCTCATTGCCTGGAAACGGACACCTGGCATAATCCCAATCTAGAATCCCGAACTGTGCTCCTGAGCCTTTACAAAATCCATTCTCCAGTCACCTACCCCCTTATATACTGAGCACTGGTGGTGTTGAATATCCCTTTGGCCAGATGGAGTCAGCTTCCCTAGCTGTGTCCCCTCACAACTTCTTGTGAAAATTATCTCCATTCCAGCCAAACCCAGATTATCCTCTTCACTTGGAACAAAATCCCTTTGCTAAATTTCAGGCAGCTCTGGAGTTCACCACCATTCTTCTTTTCGTACTAACAGAAAGGAAACTCTCCCACTTTTCTTAATAGTATCAATTCTGCTTCAGCTGTCTTTTCCCCACATGATCTTCAAGAAAAATAACAGAAATGTTTTTCCTTACAGAAACTCTTTAATGCACCTGTGATAATCCAGCAGAAGCTTTGATTTTTTACTACCCCACAGTTAGGGAGAGACCATAAGCTCTCCAGCTTTTGCACATTCCAAGGGAAAGAGACTGCTGGGTTTCCCTGAGTTACCTCTAAACTGACAAAAGGAAAGCATAGAAAAGTGAGGAAGGTAATATTTGATGATTATATTTAATTTGAATAATAAAAAGTCACCCAAAATACCAGGAAAAAAAAAATCATCATATGAAGTACATTCCCTACATAAATATATTGTTCATGAAAGTTCAAAAATCATCTGGTTACCTACATTTCTAACTAAAAAGCTAGTACCGCTGTTCAGAACATAATTGCTGAACAAATAAAGAGAAGAAATGGTGTCTTAGTGCTTTTATATCAAAGAAGAGCAATAAATCACTTTAACTGTGTCTCAAAAATACCGACAAAATTTCTAGTTTCTGCTGAACTGAAGCTTCAGTTGCAGATAATCTGGGAGAAGGAATATTCAGGGACAGATGCAAAACAAAATTACCGGGGGGAAAAATGCAACAGAACTCATGCACCTGGAACACATCAACCCTGGATGCATGTACAGACCAGGGTGTGAGAGGCTGGAGAGCAGCCCTGCGGGAAGGGACCTGGCGCTTCTGGTCAACAGCAAGTTGAACACGAACCAACAGTGCCCTGGCAGCCAAGAAGACCAAACCCTGTCCTGGGGTGCATCCAGCACAGCATTGCCAGCTGGGTGAGGAAGGAGATTGTCCCGCTCTGCTCTGCACTGGTGCAGCCCCACCTCGAGTACTGGGGGCAGTTTTGGGCACGACAGTACAGAAAGGACATCAAACTACTGGAGAGTGTCCAGCAGAGGCCGCAAGGGTGATGAAGGTTTTAGAGGGGAACTCGTATGAGGAACGGCTGAAGTCCCTTGGTCTGTTCAGCCTGGAGAAGAGAAGGCTGAGGGGGATCTCAGAGCTGTTTGCTGCCTTCTCACAAGGGAGGGAGGTGAAACAGGTGCTGATCTCTTAACTCTTGCAACCTATGATAGGACTGGAGGGAATGGCAGGCAGATGTGCCAGGGAAGGTTTAGACTGGATATTAGGAAGAGGTTCTTCACCCAGCAGGTGATGGAGCCCTGGAATAGCTCCCCAGGGAAGCAGTCACAGCACTGAGTCTGCCATCATTCCAGAAGCATTTGGACAATGCCCTCAGTCACACGGTGTGAGTGTTGGGAGTGTCCTATGCCGGGACAGAAGTTGGACTCAATGATCCTTTTGGGTCCCTTCCAACTCGGGTAATTCTATTATTCTATGGAACATGAAAATTACTCTGGACTTTACTGCTTTACACTCATCTGGCAGCTACAGCAATAATAAGTCGTCTGTTGACCTTTTGCCTTAAGATCAAGGACCTATCCTCAACTGGCAGGTAGGAATAAAGTTCATGTATTTTCAAAAATGAATAAGACATCTCAAGAAGATTTATAAGCTTCAGAACTTTTTTAAACCAAGCTGCTCATGAAATCTCCCTATATTCATCCAAAGCAAAAAAAAGAGTAGAATAAAGAGGTGATACTTTAGAACCACAATGTGAATCCAAGGCCAAAGGACGTTACAGAAGATGATCAAGCTCTCCCCACATATTTATTTCAATTAAGATTACGACTGCTCAGCCTGCATATTTTCAAGCAGGAAAACTCTCTTCCTTGGCTTATTCCACACTGACCTATGTGACTGCTGATTTTGTGGTTGCAGAATTCCTCGCTATTACAACTTGTAAGTGGCACAGACACAGCTTGTGGAAACTCAAAATCTACTAATGCCGTCCCACACAGACAGGCAATTCAGGAAGCATAGCACTTAATTTGAGCAAACTTAGATTTCCTATTCTTGACTAGCTACTTGTTTTTGCCAATATGCAACTTATCACTACCTGGAAACACCTAGGAAATTACAAAAAAAAAATCCTGGAAAATAAATCTTATTTCTTAAGTAACTAATTTGGGAATAGAGACATATATTGAACAAGATTTCAGCATACAGTTATATACTTTGCCCTACTCTCTTTGGCCATAAAGGGGTCACAGGCAAGTGTTTCGTAAATATTTTTTTAAACAACCTTACAGTAATGCATTGGAACTGACGAACAGCCTAGCTACATAAACTCCACCAAAAATACAGGTTTTTCACATTGAACACTCATACAAAGATACAAAGTTTCTAGCAATAACTGAAAGAAAAATAATGCTGTCACAGCTATAGAATTATAAAACGGTTTAGGTTGAAAGATACCTTAAAGATCATCCAGTTCCAACATCTCTGCCATGGGCAGGGACACCTTCCACTAAATCAGGTTGCTCAAAGCCTCATCATCCAACCTGGCCTTGAACACCTCCAGGGAGGGGGCATCCACAACTTCTACGGGCAACCCGTGCCAGTGCCTCACCACCCTCACAGGAAAAATTTCTTCCTTGTGTCTAATCTAAATCGCCCCTCTTTCAGCTTAAAACCTTTGCCCCTCATCCTATCCCAGCACTCCCTGATAGAAAGCTCCTCCCCAGCTTTCCTGTAGGTCCTCTTTAGGTACTGGAAGGCTGCTATAAGGTCTTCACAAAGCCTTTCTCTTCTCTAGGCTGAACAACCCTAACGCTCCCAGCCTGTTTTTTTTAATGGGAGGTGCTCCAGCCCTCTGATCATCTTTGCGGCCTCCTCTGGGCCAACAAAAACCACAAAATTCAAGAGCTGGTTTTATAAGATATTCATGCTCCTTAGGTACAGGATTATTTGGGTAAAGAGCCCATGACTTCATCAGTACAATACAGTTATTACAAAACAAGTATGATTGAATTAAAGTAACGGTTTTGTATTAAACATGAAAAATAACTATGATTTTTACTAGAGGCAGTCCAGGGCTGAATGTTTCTGTGATGAGTACCAAGGGTGCGCAGTAGTACAAGCTAAGCTCCTTGACACAGAAACTGAGCTTGCCTCAGGACGTGAATGGTTGACAAAAGCCTTTTTCATCCCTAGTAAAATGGCACATGATTGCCTGGCCTAGAAAAGCTGTTTAACATCTAACTGAAGGATTATCACCTACATTTGAATCAGACCTATGGACTTTGAAGGATTCTCAGCTTCTAAAAGACCCTCTGGACAAGAATAAACAAGAAAATCAGCCTGAAGCAAAGAAACAGACTTAGAAAGGGACCAAGAAACCCAAAGCACAAAAAAGTAATATCCCCTCAGAGCTCCAGTTTGCACACCTCTGCAACAGTGCCTACAAACAGGTTGTTCCTCAGTCACACTTGTATTCTCTGCTTTCCCATCATCCAGTCACAGAGGCGAAGCAGAACAACTACAGCCTGGCCAGAGCTTTAAGGAAGCTCCTTGCACCAAACAAACTCCTTGCACAAAGGAAGCTTTTGAGATATGCTTGCAGCAGGCAGTGATGTGGTAGTAAGGTCTCACAGCCGATGGAGAGGGGCTTCACACAATAGGCACAGTCTGAGGAAGCTTCCTTCCAAGGAAAAATAGTGGCAGGATTAAACTCAATCCCAGTCAGCACTGGAGCAGTTATCAATGTTTACTCGTGACATACAGCCAGATTTGGGAGAAGAGTATACCCACAGAATGACTATATAAAAGAACAATTAATTCATCACTAAAAAAAATTGAATGATATCATAATGAACTATCTTCCTCCTCCCTGCATCATTCCAATACAACATCAATGCATCCCTGCAGACTTGCAGTTATTTTGATCTTAACTACATTTGCATACAGTAATGGATGTGAATCTCTAAGACTTAATTTTTTCAAAATGAATGCTTTCTTTTGTATTAAACAATCAAGATATTTGGTAACATAAAACAAGTATGTTTCTCAAGGAAGTAGTTCAAGGACATAACAGTAGTTCAAGTAGTATGAAACGTAGTTCAAGGACATAACAAGGCCTAGCACAAAAAAAATCAAGAGCATGCCTTTAACTCTTTTTTTAACAAATTAAGAAAAAGAACTATGATCACTTTCACAATAGTTCCCTTCTGAGTTGACACACAGCTGTATACGATGCTGCCAACACGCAAAGCAATTCCACAGATCGTTTTCTGAAAGGCTGTTGAGGATTTTTGCTTTCACATCTTCTACTGACAAAAAATGGATTCCTTTGAGCACTGACTTGTTCTTTGAGAAGAGGGAACCAGGTTTGGTGAATAGGGTAGGTGTTCAAGCACAGTGATGTTATTATTAGCCAAAAACTACATCACAGTCAAAGCGCTGTGTGCAGGCAATTTGTCTTGATTTTAACTCACTGTTCGCTCTTGCACACCAACATTTTCCAACCAAGGGTAAGAAAATATCTGTCTTTGAATACACGTCCACTCATACTAAGTTAAGTGATCAAACTGAGCCCTGTCTCACTGTGACAGGTTAGAACATGCCCTACAACTACCTTTTTTCCTCCCCTCTCCTACTCTTGGTTGCCAAGCTAGATGGTAAGTCTCGGGTTGTTGGGGGTTTTTTTTGTGTCAGACCTTATATTTCTTCGGGTCTGCTTCAAGACAGCAGACTTTGTGGGAAGAGCCACCAGAGAGTAACAACTAGACTAGGACACCATAAGCAGGAGAAATGTTTAGGGACAGAGAAAGAAAAGACGCAATGTGCCAATGCACTGTAAAGCATTGATGTGTAGAGCCAAAATTGTGACCAGCTCTCGCCTGGGACGAGTAATCAGAGTTGGTGGGAACAGAAAGGAGATAATGTGAAGGACTGTGCAAAGAGCCCTGTGTGGGAACTGCTGGCAGATCTAGAGGTAAGAAGGCAGCACACTCTAACTTTAAGGTCCAGGCCAGAAGAATCTGTTTTATGACCCACTCACAGCTTCTTCCAATTCTCTTCACAAGCTAGATAAGGTGGCTGCTCTGTGGACCAACGACTCTGCTGCAGCCAGTGGAGAGAAGTGCTTTCTGCAAGTAAAGCTCTAAAGTCGTTACTTCAAGCAGAACAGCAATGGCTTCAGGATTTCCCCCTGCCCTGTTCTTGAATTTTCAGACATTAGTGTAAACTATTCTGTCCACCTTGCTTCAAGGCAGAAAAGAAACTTGTGCGGGTGTTTAGACAAAGAATTTTAAGAAACTTAAATTCTGCTGGTGAATAGCCATTGCCTTTGCCTGAGAACACCTTAAAATCTGCAGACTGCAAGCACACGCACATGCAGTTGAACAGTATTTTACCAAAATGTTCCATTCAATTTACCCAGCAGAGGTTGTTGTTATTCCCCCTCCCCACACTAATTCACCATGGTGTATCAGTACCTTACAAGGGAGACAAAAAAACATATCCATAAATGACTTGAAAACCAATTTCTTCCTTAATTTCGTCTAGGCAGTCAAGCAATCGGGAGTATGTTAGTTGGAGGATGCACAGTGCCATGTTTCTCTGGTTGTTTCTCAGACTTAACTGTCTCCTTCCCAACACAGATTTTTTTAAAATAGACAGGTAGACAGACAGATGGATGGATGAAAGGAAGACTAAAATTCTGCATTTTGTTTAGAATGCCACCAAGCTGCCAGTTTCTTTGTGCTTCCTAGGTAAATATGACCAAAGCTTTAATTTCAGCTCAACATTTCTCTTTGGGTTTAAAAAAATATTATCGTCCTCCAAGCAGGTACACAGATGCACATTACTTCATTAGACCATTTATTATTTATTTTCTTCCCCCCAAAAAACACTTTGCTAAATTTAGTCTACAGATATATCAACAAAATTCTCCTGCTCTACCAAAATACAAAGATTCAGTCTTTGTTCTGCTTTAGCAAAATAGTCTAGTGTTAACTTAAAATCATTATGCAAGGTAACTCCCTTGCCAGCAGTAGAAGCATCAAGACCAGTCACATCAGAGTCTTTCTGCAGGTGGATGGAAGAGGTGTGAAGTCTGAAGGGGTAGCAGGTGAGGGAGGGGCATTATTACTGTTTCCTTTTTTTTTTTTTTGTGCTGCTGCTTTCGAAATATGTGAGAACAAAAGTTTGTTCCTATTATTACCTTTCAAGCACAAAAAAATTACCAAGGGTCAGAAACCTATCAGTTAGAACAGTCTGTTTTAAAGGCCTGAAGTCCTATCAAACATCTCTCTTGACATGGAAATACAAAATGTAGAGCACCTCTTTCTGCAGGTGCTGTAGTGGCATTTCAACTTAATTGGACTTAATCCTCAAAAGAAACTGTAACAAAAAGTTACTTCTTTTAAAGCTTGTAAAGACAATCCCAAGAGACAAACTGAATGGAACTCAGGGAGCACAGACAGGGTTAGTCCAACCACATTAAAAAACAAACAAAAAGAGACTTCTGAGTTATCAAACCTACTATTATGCACAACAGCACAATCTAATCCTTTTCACAACATACAGTACTGTGTCCAAACCTAAAAGCAGCTAAATAGTTTTGTTGTGATACCCTCAAAGGAACGTTGTTCCGATATCTGACTGGTTTAATGGCAAGAACCTACTGTAATTCCAAGACTGTCTTAACATCCAAATCACCCACATTATTATGCCAACACTGACCTTTACCTTACATTTATGTTCTCTTCTTTCCCTTACTGGAAGTGTCAAAGCAAGCCAAGCTTTGAATTTGTTTTTCTTAATTCTTATCCAATAAGGAATGATTTCCAGTCATCATAATCCTTCCCTGAACCCTTATCTTCAGGAAAACATACAGGACCAAAACCCTATAAACACTTAAGATACATTAAGTCTCAGTTGAAACGACAGTACTCAAAACTAGCCTTACCTGTTCTTGGCCCTGTGATTTCTTTTCAAATTAAAAAAGATTGTTAGACCTCTCAGCCATATCTTGCCCCTATCTACCATTACGAGAAACACTTGTTCTCCAATTGACATGCATGCAGGTAGCCTCTCACACCGTGTCCAGTAATTCTAATCTTTACACCATTACCTGTTCCCAGATTCAGCACCGCATCTACTTCAGACACCCCAGTGTTAGCACGTTTCACTAAACTGACATTAACTTAAGTAGCTCCTGTTCCACTTACATTGTCTCTAAATTATTAGAGCAATGCATCATGTATTACCCTGCCATTCAATAACCTCTATTTCTAGCTTTCCTGAAAATGTTGTACCCTTCAATATTTATGATCTGTCATGACTGCTACACTACTATCTTTTGGCTGCAATATCCAGTTTAATATTCTGCAACTCATATTATTCTATTTTATACCCCAGACTACTGGTATTTGCACAAAAGTGTTTCGGCTTTCTTTGCACTTCAGCAAACACAACCCTAACTGCATTCAAAGCTGGCATAGTCATAACCATTAGTTACGTTACCTGACTACTATTCTCAGATATATTTATTGCACTTAAGTTCTATTCTGATAACTTTCCACTGCTCCGCACATTTACATCACTTTATCTACTGCACTGCCCTGAGTTTCTTACCTCTTTTCATGTGTACTTTAAAGGAAAAAAAAAATCATAGACATTACACAAATCTATCACACTTTTTTAAATGGTCAAAACTTTGAAACCCTTTCTGCAAGACCAGGTCTCAAGCAATCCATGACTTTGTTACCCTGCTATATCTGTTTCTTCTAAGACCTGGGAGAATTCTGTTCAGTGCCAAGTGAGCCTCCACACAGCCATGCAGCTTCCCCAGCCCACTGGACTCTTCCAAAAGAAGCCTTCAATAGTTCTCTTGTCTGCAGAGTCACAAACATACAGCTCTAATTAGCCACCGTTAGCCAGATTTCTCTTCGGCCTTGTTTTTTAGAGCCACATGCTTCCACTCATATATGAGCAGATATGTTCTATCAAGGGGAATTTACCATTTTGCCCAGCACACCTGTAAACTTACATTTCTACATATCCTCATCTCTCCGCTCCTCCAACATGTCAAATATTATGCAACCGCCTGCCTATACACTTCTGGTCTACTCATGACAAAGCGACATATTAAACAAAAAAACGTAGCAGGCTTGGAAAAGAAGCTCATTAGACCTTAGCAGTTCTTTCACCTTTATTCTCTATCCCCGAAGTAAAATAGTTATTGCCTTCACTATGGATTACATGGAGCTTCCGGTGACTCATTTTCTAACCATTAATAAGAAGGAAAGAATAAAAACAAATCTCAAAGGAAAATATAGGGCAGGTTTATTTCTAAATACTCTCTCTTTTAAAAGTTACTAAACTACTCTAGATATCAAAGATAAAAAAAAAAATTCTTGTCCTACTCGAAACTGAAGTTCAAAAACATCCAAACTGGAAATTTGCTTTAGTCACCGAAAAGTATGAGATGGGTTAGTTCTATATTCACAGCAATACAACAAAGTTTTAACTTACAGAGCTGCAATGGTAGTACCACAGTAAGAAAGCTCTGAAGCTCAAATGGTGCCTTTTCTCTTTTCTTAAGCAACTATAAAGAAAATCATGACAAAGTGCAAAAGCAGCAGCCACAAATCTGTACTTCTATACTCCTCACATATAAAATGAAGTCAGAAGCAATTTAGACTAAGAAAAAATAGGTAGCACTATCTCTGTCAGTAGGAGAGATTGAAGGAAAAACAAGGTCTACTTACTAAAATAGAAAGTGAAATAAAAAAATCATGCAGAATAAAAGCAGCAAGAAGGAAAAAAGTTTCAGTTTCTCATAGCATAGAACAGAGAAAGTTAATATCTCTTCCGGGTGCATAAGATAGATTTCTAATCAGTCCATGTAACAAAATTCTTCGAGATTATACTGTTCACGAGATGCTTTGCTTAAAGTTCAGAAAGTTATGATGGAACGCTAATTTTACTGGGCCTATATATGAAACGATAGCGCTTTCTTAAAGAACAGCAAATCTTTTCAGCATATATTTTTCTGAAGATGTTTGGTCTTCACGTTTTCATTAGGAAGAATAAATGTTATTCACACATACTTGAAGTAAATACAAATATTTTCCTTCATCTTGCATGGTCAATCTCAGTAACACAGTTTGTAATAACAGGATATGACTTTTAAAGAAAAGCATCATCTCTCCTCAGAGTCTACTCCCATAAACTACCTATCGTATTATCACCACCGAAGAACAGACAGCGCAGTAACTGGTATACTTTTCTTCTTTATATTACTATATGATTTGTTTAAAAATAGATGAAAGCAGGTTTGGTTTTACCAGCGTACGGCTTTATATACAGAGAAGATGCAACCAGCAATGCTACCAAAACACTACAGGGAGAATGCAATATCCAATGGAATTGAACTGGTACTGCATCCAATTACTATTTTAGTACTGAATCTGAAGTTTACGGACACTGAATTACTTTAGCATTCCCTCAGATTAAGCTCCATATTCTTGCTGAAAAGCCAAATACATGCAGACACCTTTATCCAAAAGCCAGATTATTTAAAATACTGACCCTGTTCTCTCTGGATCCTGTAACATAGAAGCTGAATACACTAAACCTAAAAGTTACGATTGCAACTTTTTAAGCTCTAAAAATGACAGTGTCCATTATCTCCACTTACTTAAAAGCATCTAAGAGCTATCCTTCTGTTCACAGAACTGATTCTCACCCATTTTACAGAAAGAAAAAGAAAGACAGTCATCCTTATAAATTTGAAATGCAACTCTGTCATTACTTTGCTCTCAGCAATACAAAAATGCAGTAACTGCTGCAAACACAAGAGGGAATGCAGCTTTTACCACATCTGTGGAAAGGACACAACACATCTTCTCTCAGGGCACTCCACGGCCATCAACTCACCTCCTTCAAGCAAGTCAGGCCCTACTGTTAGCATTTTCATCCTCTTTCATGTCCACTCAACCTCATCCTTCTAGCAGTTATTTAATTTCAGGCACAATAAGCCACAGGTACTTCACCCTGACAACTTGCTTATAACATATAATCAGACAAGTCTAGTAAAACAAGAAGAGCTGCCTTGATGTACACCAGACTTTTCTGAAAACTAAAATAATAATTCTACTGCAAGTAGTTTACATTTTGTTTCCAAATTATTTTTCAGCAAATGACAGAGCTAAGTTAGACTTACCACATCTGCTTAAACACACATACATATATATATTTACCTAACTTCTGACTAGCAACCTCGCTTCTTGTCATTTTTAAGCATCTTAGTATTTCAAATGCAGTTATATATCCCACATATTGCCTCAATTTTTAATACACAGGCCATCAAAATTCTTGTCTGGTTTTGACTACCTTTTCTTTATTATTGAGTACTTTTTTAATATTAACTTTTTTCTTCTAATCTAGTTACAACTTCAGGATTACTTTTAAGACAAACATGGCAACCCATACTTGACAAAAATGATCAAAAGATAAAAGTTCCACCCAGACATTATGTTCAAACTGCTACCAGTTCTCTATCCAGCACTCATGTACTCAGACCTAGTTAACTGATGCAGGTACAAGACAGTCAAATGACAACCAGAAAAGAAGCTGCATGCACAAAATGATGGGGTTAAAGGAAAAATTATTTACTGAAAAGCTAAAGTAGGATTGATCATATAAAGGATTAGCGGGATATATAAACATATGTGATACCTAAATTAATCCATCTGGGTTTAAGAGACCAAGGCACTGATAGACTTCTGGGTAGTACTAATTTAATGACTGAAAAAAATCATTCTGGCTTTAGCCTGGGATTAGACAGCAGGTAACTCTCAGTATGCCCGACTGCATATTTTTTTCAGATACAATAGAAACCAACTTTAACCAACCTACAACTTGCTTATTACAAATTTCATAAATTTTAGAAAACACTAAACAACTTATTAAACTGCAAATAGCCCTTGTGCCAAAGGGAGAAAGTCTGGAGTCTAGATGTGTAACCTTAAATGGAAACTAATACAGATTACTGGTAAAACCTTTAGACTTCCTAATCACTTTAGCAGGTTTTGTGTATATTACAGTAATTTCCACCGCAACCTATAGAGAATAAGAGAATGGTATATCCTTAGAGGACAGGAAATATTAAGGCATCAAGTTCTGCTACTGAAGAAGAGAAGAAACAGATAGGCTAGTCCCAAAATAAACAAAAGAATAGATAAGGAAGATATTAATTAAGTGCTCTCACAGGGACACAAAACCAAAAAGCTGCTAGAAAAAAACCAGAATAACAGAGATAATAGAGGGATTATTTACAAATATAGAAAGTACAAATCTGTACTTTCTAACTTACACAAGACTCATCAACAAGTAAGGTATAGATAACTGATTTCCTTCACAGCAGATCTCTGTAAATGTAGATAGGAAAAAATCTGCATATTGTAGGGTTTATTACTGTGGGGATTTTTGTTTTGTGTGGAGTAAGAAAATGAAGGAAAAAAAAAACAGCACAGGGGAAACACAAAGCTTCCAGGCACTTTGTGACCAGAAATATCTAAGGAATAGATCTAACATGACGCTGCAACGGACATCTACATTTATTTTCATAGGATTTGTATTGATGAAGAACTAACATTATCACTATTAACAGTATTTTTAGAGTTAGGTTCCAGTAAAATAGCAGATTTTCCATGCAATAGGATAGGAAAGCACACTGATCTGAATAGCACCTATTTATCATAGTTTTCTTTAGGCTGCTACATAATACAAAGCATATATTCCAACAACTATTGCTCCACAAGGCTAAATTGCTTTTAAATACCTCTGAAAGCTTCCCCTTTGTGAGTCAGGACCAGCCTGAGCATAAAGCCAAAAGAACAGTAGTGTGATTCAATACGTGATAGTTAAGAATTACTTTCTGAAGGAAAAAAAATTACATCCAACTATCTTGCCTGAGCTTAGTGTGTCAAGACGCTGACTTTAAAAAAGTAGTACTGATTGTTTCTGCTTTTTCCCTTTTCCCCGAGATTCTCGTTTTCCACAAAGCTTACTCTCTCCCGCTCAAAAAGGCTTGGATGAACTCAGCAGTAACAGCGTTAAACTGTAGTCCTCCTATTTGCCTCCTCTCCCTGCTTGCAGAAAGCAACACCCCCACAGCAAAAGGAACAAAAATAAAGATATGCAAATCCTCAACGTCTGCTATTCAACAAAATGAGCACTTGTATCAACGCAAACCAGAACATCTGAAGACTCAGAACATCATTTGCTTCTGTGGCCCAGCACTAACATCACAACAAACAGTAACTTCCCCAGCCACTTCAGCAAGACACAGCCCTTTTATTTCCCATTCCCTTGTACTAAGCCAGGGATCTCAGGATGTTCAGTAATAAAACTGGGGCTTAATGCCTGAATGTTCCTTTTAAACATGGATGAATCATAATCCCTGAAGGTTATGGTTTTCCATACTTGCAAGACCAGTCCTGATGGGATTAATTCTTGTAGTAGCATAGCTGATTATCCCCATTAAGCAAATAAAGAAAAATATAACCAAGCAGATAAATGCATGCAAATAAACAATTTTCTAAGATCTGAAAGGACTCAGTGCTATATCTAGAGAACAGCAGAATATTATTACTTACCCTAAAATTTAAGCAAAGCATTCAGAAACAAACAAATCTCTCTGCCCACCTGGAGTACTGATTATCCAAGTCAAGCTGCTTTAGTATTTGTGTTGTTTTCTTCTCCAGTCATGTTGTCTTTATGAGAGCACCTAATATGCCCCACTGAGTCTGATTAGAGACTAGACGTGGCTAACTATAGACCAGTGTCATCCTGTTGGCAATAAAATGCATCATTCTCAGCAGAGGTCTTTACAAGGCAGTTCTGTATTCCTCAAAACCTTGGTAGATAAAACAAGCCCTGGAAATCACAGATAGGTGGGCATTAGTGCTGTGATCCTTCAAACGCTTTGCCTTTCAGTGACTGATCATTTGATAAATGGCTGTAAAACTTCAATTCACTTTTGCACCACACACATTGTAGTTAACTGGGAAAAGAAAGCAAAAAACCCTAAATCCTACCTCAGTCTTCACATTGAATCAGCCAAGACATGGTACATTTGTGGAGCTAATGTTTCAGCTGTATCAGAAAGGTCAAGGAATTGTGAAACAGTTACCTCTGTTTAAGTCCAGGACTTTTGCCTCCAAGGGACAAAACTCTGGTTCTACACATTGAGCCATGGAAGAATCACAGACTTCTTAGAGATTAACGGCCTGGCAGCTTGTTATATTCATTTTCTTAAAGAGCTGCAAAGACATTAGATGCTTCTGAATGCTTGTGCCTTCCAGAGGAAAAGTAATTTTCCCTTTCCAGGATGAAAATGGAACTGTAAGTGCTATGTTCTCTCACTCTGATGAAGAAATTCACTTCTGTACAGATTGCCCTGACTGGAAGGAAGGTTAAGAAGAATGGAAGTGCTAACTAACAAACACATCTGGTCAGGAGACAGGCTGAACTAGCAATTTATTTTTCTGCTCCTTACATTCCACTGCTGCTACCAACACAAATCAAGGTCAGCTGAATGGATAATGGAGCAGAAAGCAACAACTGACCAACTTGCTGAAGTTTCCTTCAAGGAAAAAAAACCCTGATTAACTAAGTATTATTGAACAGAAAAACTCTGCGGAGAATCAGTCAAATTTTAGTTTTGGGAACACTTCATAGTTAAACTCAGATTCTCAGTAGAATATTCATGCTGAGGCAAGCTACAATTTCACTTATATTTGAAAAAATAATTGAAACTAAAATTGTGAGTTAAGTATTCTTCCACTGCTGCAGCAAAATCTGGACAGTGTACAGAACTGTTTATTATGTATTCTTAGCAGTAAGGAGATTAGAAAGACATACACACAATGCAAGCAGTCTAAGAGCTTTCACAGACTCATCACTGTGCCAAGATAGAAAGGGCTTCTGGGTACCCACAGCTCAAAAGAAAAGGTGAAAAAATGCTCATTTCATAGTGGCACAGTACCCCCTGACACCAGGACAAACGCACAAACCTGCTTTTCATTAAGGACCTTAACTCTGGCATCCTGGGCAAAATCTGACTAACTGCAAGATACATAACTAGAATTTCCTACGCACTTTCAGTTACATACTGCTCTTCTCTTTGTCCTTAACGGTGGCTACTTAGTTCTGTAAGTGGCTGCTGCATTTCACCCCAACATAGTAAAGATAAATAAACAAATAAAAATCCAGCAACAGAAAAACTGGTACCTACCATTGTATAGTACAAGTCTCTAGTTGCACAGTATCTGGAAACATTTTGAAGAGATGGAGAAAGTAGGGAAGTAGTATCTAAATTAAAATATCATTTCTCTATTCTGGGCTAATCCTTAAAAGAAGCAGTAAACTGGCAGTAAACTAAACCCTCATCTTCTCAGCAACAGAATGGTCCTACATCCCCATTCACCTCAGGGACAGAGGTGCTGGAAGCCAATCTGAGCAGGAGAGAAGCAATTTACCCAAAGCACCTTATGCTTGGGCTAATCTGACAGTACAGAGACTGTGAGGCATCAGCTCAAAACTGACATAAATTAGAGCTTTCTCAATTGAGCCTGAAGAGAGAAATGAAACAGTTTAATCTTCTGCTGCCCCAAAATCCAAAACTGTACTTCAGATCTTGCACTCTGAAGACCATCATCAGTGCCAGGCTTATCTATTTAGTTAACAGAAAAAGAGCCCTGAAGACAAAACACATCCCAGGTTTGTTCGTAGCCCTGCTCTGCCAACAGCAGTGCCAGGCTGACTTGTCACATAAGACAGCTGTGTCACCAGCTGCCACCTATCAGAAGTGAGGAACATTGTTCTAGGACACTTCACACATCTTAAAACACATCAGCAGCATTAATACTGTCTGCTTACTCTAAGCTAAACCATTTAAAACACAAAAATACAGAAAGGATAGCTTACCTTCTAATATCTACTTTGCAATAACAGTGCTTTACTACAACTCTTTGCCATACCTGGCCAGAATTGCAGTTGCCTCCTTTAGGCCTGACACTGTCTGGCAGCCAGTTTCCTGTTTTTCTGACATGGTAGGCATCACTGAAGGTGATTTTACTGAATGCTTTGTTCTTTTATACTTTGTTTGCACTTATAAGTCTTCAGGTTAAGTGAAAGGCTAAGTACAGATTCAAGCACACAGTATATATCTATTTAAATAGATGTTAAAGTTTTGAAATGCTAGCATACCAAAATGCTTCCATCAAATCCCTTATCCATAGGAAAAGAAATAAAAGGAGGTCTAGCTTGAGGTCAAATTTTACAGTCATTAAATGAGGACAGCTCCCACTGACAGCTGCATTTTCACCCTTTTATTTCATTTCCATGGATGCTGACAAAACAATTAATAGATCTGACTGGTAATTTGCATATTAAAACTAAAGGAAGGAAACTACAGTAAAAAGTGGTTTTTAAAAAAATACATTAACCTAGAAAAGTATAAGTTGCCTCTTTTTATGTCAGCAGCAGGCTCAATTCTATGGTACCAATTCTACTCCCTTCCTTTGTTGGGTCTGCTAAATTATGCTTCAAGGAGTCAAGAGCAGCAGTTCACCAGCAGCGGCCAGCAGATACAAACAGATTTCAACTCAGCACTGCACCCAATATAAAGGTTTAGGGTTATTTTAAATAAATTATGCATTTCAGTTAGAGCATTCAGGAAACTTTTATGGGTGACAAGTCATCCAAGTACAATAAATTCACTGCTGTCCTGTACCAATTGCTTACAGAATACTCCTATCACTCTTATTTCATATGGTAGAACTCAATACTATCTGGAAAGGCTCTGCATGCTCTTTTGTCTTTTTTTTCCTGTGAGTCCTAAGAAGTGACAAAGGAAGAGATACTCTTACAAAGGAAAACTTACCACCTTCTCATGGAACTTCCTTACTGATCTGGTAAGGTCCACCCACAGTGGAGGAAAACATGGCAACCAACCCTCATTTAAGAAGATACCAAATTTAGCAAAAAAAGTGCAAGTTAGTGATGTCTTATCATTAGATTACCATTATTTGCTGCCTATCTACAACATACATTTCCAAATCTTCTGATATTCACTGACAATCAAATTTTCATCTTTTCATAGAATAAATGTTTATCTCCATCTAACAAACCACATGTCACTAAATGTTACTACTATCCAAATGCCTTATAACCAATCACACTGTCCCAGTAGGATAAGAAATCAGTCTTAGTTTTACAGATTAAGATTACTTAATTAAGATAACTTATTCCTTTGTTGTATCAAAAACATTACCATCATCCTCCATTCTCTTCAAATGTAAAAGAATGATTGGATTTTTTCTTTTCATTAGCACTTTTATTATGGCTTGCACAAGACTTTTGATAGTCACAAGGTAATTTATTTGTAGGCTATCTGAAATAAATTTCATTTTATTTATATTAAAACTTGAAAAATTTCTATTGGAAACCCATATTCACAGAGACATAGGAATATAACTTGAAAACACCAACTACTTTTGAGAGGGGATTTTGTTCGGGCTTTTCTTTTTTTTAAAAAAAAGACAACCACTATCTGTCATGCCTTGAAGTGAGTTGCACTTAAGTTTTATAAAGAAAAACAAAGGCAGAAACTAGGAGAAATACAGAAATATTATCTTTTCTCTTGTTCTCCCAGCATTTCTGTCATTTCTCATTTTTCTGGTTTAAGAGTTTCTCAAATTGCCCAAAGGCAATCAACCTATTTGCAGTTACCCTGCCATCACCACCAAAACCAGGAGACAAGTCATATAATGAGACAGCTTAGATAAACTTTGGTACTTTCCATTGGATTTCCTTAGTCTAAAACAACATGTGCAACTACACTTAAAACTCTCATCTTCTTTTTCTCAGCACTGAATTAATACATTTTGTCAGAAAAACATCCTCAAAAACCATGGAAGAAAACAATGAAGACAGCAAAATGAACAAAGGGACTGCCACTTCACTTCCAGCTTTCCAGGCTATCCTTTTCACCCTTAATAGAACATCCTCATTCTGATCCTTCATACATACCTCCTACTTCAATTATACCTGGCTCTCACTAAAGAAACTACTTGGTCTTTCTTCCCACAAAGCTAGATTTCCACTGTTTCCAACATAAGCTTTCTCTAAAAAAAAAACTCTAGTCCCAATTCTTTCCCAGATAAACATGGTAATTTTTTTTTTCAAATAGAGGTAGAAATTCTCTACAAGGTTGTACACAAAATACTCTTAAACAGTTCTATATCATAGAATCATAAGGTTGGAAAAGACCTCTGAGATCATCAAGTCCAACCATACCTGTCCCCTTACTAAACCATGTCCCTAAGAAACTCATCTACCCACCTTTTAAACACCTCCAGGAATGGTGACTCAACCACCTCCCTGGGCGGCTGTGCCAGTGCCAATATATTCCACAAAAAAAAAATATTTTCCAGAAAGAATCTCTATAATTCTGAGTTGAAAATAAAGGTAACACACCTCCTGCATTCACTGTGAAGAATAACATTACATTTTGGATCAAGGCAGAAAGTTATCACTTTTAAAGACATAAAGAACAAAAAGAAAAAATGTTGAACATATCGTTTCAGTATATGGCTATACATAGCTCTAATCAGATCATTACATACTTTTTCATGATATTGTGTTACAACTGAGCCAAACAATATGAAACCGGATTGGCACACAGCTAAGTGCACAGACAGAATAGCCCCTGCACCTCAGGAGGCAGAGGCACAGGGAACCAGAAGAAATTTTGCAAAAACTTATTTAAAAAAAACATTCAAACCACAGCTCACAGCAAGACTGTTAATAAAACCACAAATGTATTCTAGTTTTAAAAAGATTGCAGATTCAAAGCTTAACTTTAATCGAGGTTAATTTCATGGTCTAATCTGAACATTCTGTTCCAGTTCAGTCATCAAAAATGACCAGCAAAGTGCCCTGCAGAACAAAATTTTTATGAGCATACACCTGAGGAGTCAAACTTTCCACTAAGTCCTACTGCATTTTCATGAATTAAGAATAGAGCTGTAAAATACCAAGTGCCTGGGACAGACCAGCACAGAGGTATAAACTGTGCCAACCCAGAGTTTATTAAGTGCCGACACAGATGAGACCTTTCCACTTTGTTTCTCAGGATTAAGGAAAATTAAAAATCTACAAATATGGTTCTTAAACAATAACGTGAATGAATATAGATTATTTAGTTTCAACATATTCTAACTTCTGCCAGACATATACAAAGGAAGATTTTATGCCTTATCCCTTAAGCAAAGAGCGATTAACAAGCACCAAAACTCCTGAGGTACTTAATGCCTTCTTTGCCTCAGTTGCCTCATGCAATCCATGAGGAGGAAGTCAGAGACCTGCTGAGCCACTTGGATCTTCATAAGTCTATGGGGCCGGATGGGATCCATCCTAGGGTGATGAGAGAGCTGGCGAATGAGCTTGCTAAGCCGCTCTCCATCATCTTTCAACAGTCCTGGCTCACCGGAGAGGTCCCAGAAGACTGGAAGTTGCCCAATGTGACGCCTATCCACAAGAAGGGCCGTAAGGATGATCCAGGTAATTACAGACCTGTCAGCCTGACCTCGGTCCCAGGTAAAATTATGGAGCAAATAATACTGGGTGCAGTCATGCAGCACCTGCAGAACGGCCAAGAGATCAGGCCCAGCCAGCATGGGTTAAGGAGGGGTAGGTCCTGCCTGATCAACTGGATCTCCTTTTATGACCATGTGACCCGCCTGGTGGATGAGAGGAAAGCTGTGGATGTGGTATACCTGGACTTCAGCAAGGCCTTTGACACTGTCTCCCACAGTAGACTCCTAGGGAAGCTGGCAGCCCGTGGCTTAGACGGGAGCACTCTGTGCAGAGTTAGGAATTGGCTGGATGGCCGAGCCCAGAGAGTGGTGGTGAATGGTGTCTCATCCAGTTGGTGGCCCTACAGAGGGACCTGGACAGACTGGAGACACGGGCCAATTCTAATGCGATGATGTTTAATAAGTCCAAATGTTGGGTACTTCATTTTGGACACAACAATCCCGTGCATAGCTATAGACTGGGGACAGAGTGGTTGGAGAGTAGTCAGGCAGAAAGGGACCTGGGAGTGCTGGTTGACAGGAAGCTCAACATGAGCCCGGGTGGCCAAGAAGGCCAATGGCATTCTGGCCTGCATCAGGAATAGTGTGGTGAGCAGGACCAGAGAAGTTATCGTCCTCCTGTACACGGCACTGGTCAGGCCTCATCTTGAATACTGTGTACAGTTCTGGGCCCCTCAGTTTGGGAAAGATGTCAGGATGCTGGAGTGTGTCCAGAGGAGGGCAATGAAGATGGTGAAGGGGCTGGAGCACAAGCCCTATGAGGAGCGACTGAGGGAGTTGGGGCTGTTTAGTCTGAAGAAGAGGAGGCTCAGGGGAGACCTCATTGCTCTCTACAACTACCTAAAAGGAGGTTGTAGTCGGGCAGGGGTTGGTCTCTTCTCTCAGGTGACCAGTGACAGAACTAGAGGGCATGGACTGAAGCTTCATCAGGGAAAGTTTAGACTTGATGTCAGGAAAAAGTTCTTCACTGAAAGGGTGATTGGCCATTGGAATGCGCTGCCCGGGGAGGTGGTGGAGTCGCTGACCCTGGAGGTGTTTAAAGGGGAGACTGGATGAGGCACTTAGTGCCATGGTTTAGATGATGGCTGGTGTTAGTGTTGGTGTTAGTGTTGGGATATAGGTTGAACTCGATGGTCTCGGAGGTCCTTTCCAACCTTATGATACTGCGATACTGTGACAGCAGCAGAAGCTACTTATGCGAATGCCAATTTCTTCCTTTTGGTTTCACAGGTACCTCTGGCATGCTTATGTTTTCTCTCTTGTTGCTGTTCTAGCACTGAGCTTTACATACAGTCATTTATACACGAGCACTCAGTTCTAGCTTTTTCCCCAACTGCAGTAAAGTAGTCAGTGCCCAATGCGCAGACACAGAACAGCAAGAATGCCAGCAATTCACGAAGTAATGCTGCTATCTGCAAATACCATGTCACATATGCTGTAACAATTTAGGAAACCAAGAACATGTTATAATGTTATTTTAAATCAAAGGTTGGAAGTATTACATTGAGTCATTCTGAATTTTTAGGCTAATGGCAAATTTAAAGGTTTAGATTTGGCAGCTCTAGTTACAGTCCAGCCTCACGCTCACACAAACACATCTTTACCCGAGCAATCGAGTGCTTCCCTGGGCAATCCAGTCATTGCCATTTCCGTACACTTCCCCTGTGCTAATGAATATGTTCAGCTGGTGGTGCTGCAGCCACAACGCTGCAACAACAGAAAAGACAAGGCTTGCAGGCCAAGACAGCATCCACAGCACCACAACCTAGTGCAAATAGTGATGATTTACTGCTCAAACTCACTCAAAGATGAGTGATGACTGGCAAGACCAAAATACTATTTTAAAAAATTCACCTTTTAATTGCTTTGAATATTTTGAAAATGTTAAAAACCTGGAGCTAGAATCATACCTACTGAGACTATACTCTGCGTACAGAGCTTCAAGAATTCACCTGCCTCTTCCCCTTGATCTTCTTTCCTGCCCTTAAAAAAACCATGAGCAACAAATTTCCCAATTGATGCTCTCATCCACCCATCTTTTATTCTTCAGCCTTACTTATTTTGAATGGTAAATTATAGGAGGAGGATGTCTGGCTTGATATTACCCCAGCCACACAGTATTATTTTATCTCGTTATGACATGTTCTTAACAGGTCATCCCCTAGCCAAATCACTGGATAAATTATGGAAGAAAAACCACAGTAATACTGTGTGAGTTAACTTGTCTGCTGATTAAAGCTCCTGTTTCCAGTTGAGTTTTGAGGAGACCACATATCACAGGAATTAGCTGAATAGAATAACAACAGAATCATAGAATCATTAAGTTTGGAAAGGACCTCTAAAATCATCAAGTCCAACCATCAACCAAAAAAAACCATGCCTACACAGAATCATAGCACTGAATCCAGAAAAAAATGGATTCTTACTATTTTTTTAACACTCATCTTTGAAACCCTCCACATTTCTCTCTTCAAAAAATAATTGGTCTTTTCCTTCTCACATTACCCAATATTGAAGAGCAATTCATTCCAAAATCACAGAGTCCAAGCCAGGGCTTCTTCAAGCTTCAAAACTATTGGCTTCACAGTCGTCTAAACTCATTCTCTACCCCAACATGGTGCTGCAGCTTACACAATGCGTCTTGAACAACACTGTATCTTCCGTGTGATTCGGGATTTGTTCTCTGGTGTGCTAATATAAGTTAACTTTCTGATTCTCAAATGCCTTACTGCCCGTTTACTCTGTCAATTGTAAAGTTCTTCATATCTTTACCATGGATCAACACTTCATTTTTTTAATATTTTTCCAGATCGCACATTAGGTCACTTACTGTTCTTTCCTAGAACAAAAAATGACTAAACTAATCTCCACTGTCTGCAGTAAAGAAATAAAAAAAATAAAGAAATTAATACAAAAGAGGTTTCTTCACACATGAGGATTTTTAAGTTGACAGACTAAGGTGGTGTCTATTTAAAATATAGTATAAATGGTTCTGTTTATTTTCAATTATCTGAGCCACTGCAGTCCATGACCCTTACAGACACCTGCCAGCTACAGATATTACAAGATCTGAATTTTGTTTACTCATTTGGCTGCATCAACTGTCACATACAGAAAATTCTAAGAGTATGGCATGTTACATGCATCTCCCACGTCAACACCAGGTTCTGGCTTCCACTGTCTGACTCTGTTAGTAGTCTGGGTATGAGAAGAACTAGGTCTGCAAGATATGAATATTCTTCACTGAGCTAAAATGGCAACACTATTTGGACAGAAATAGAACGAGCTGGAAGACAACCATGTATGAAGAAAGAGCAAAAACCAGTACTGCTGACTCTAATAAGAGGACAAGTTAACTGTGGTATGACAGAGACTTTACAAGTTTTCTTAAGTAATGAACACAGGCATACTGAACACTTTTCATCAAGTTTCAAAGAATAATTATATGCATATGCACACTTCCTTAAAAAGAAGACCACTTAACAGTATGTGAGTACATGAAAGTTAAATTGCATCTTCATTAAGAATCAAAACAAACTAAACTTGTTATTCTGAACAAATTAGAACAAACTCAGATCTTTTTTATCTCCCTAATAACCATCAAGACCAAAAGTACGCGACAATTCGAAAGGCAAACCTTGATCACTGTATTACAAAATGATTGGAAGGGACCTCTAAAGATCATCTAGATCCAAACACCCTGCCATGGGCAGGGACATCTTGCACTAGATCAGCTTACTGAAAGTCCTGTCCAGCCTGACACTGAACACTTTCAATGATGGCAATCCACACAACTTTTCCAAGCAACCTGTTTCACTATCCCACCATCTTCACTGTAAAAAATTTCTTCCTTTTGTCCAATCCAAATCTACCCTCTTTCAGTTTAAAACCGTTACCCCTTGTCTTGTCATTACAGGCCCTGGTAAAAAAGCCTTTCTCTCTCATAAGCTCCCTTCTTATAAGTACTGAAACGCTGCAATGATGACCTCCTGGAGCCTTCCACAAGCTGAACAACCCCAACTCTCTTAGCCTTTCTTCATAGGAGAGTTGTTCCAACCCTCTGATTATTTTCATGACTCCTCTGGACCTGCTCAAACAGGTCCCTATCCTTCCTCTGCTAAGGACTCCCGAGATGGATACAGTATTCCAGGTGGGATCAGCAGAGCAGAGGGGGAGACTCACCTTCCTCGACCTTCTTTTTACACCACCCAGAATGTTATCAGCTTCCTGGGCTGCAAGTGCACAGTCCCAGCTCATTTCAAATTTTTAATCCACCAGTACCTCAAAGTCCTTCTCAGCAGGGCTGCTCTCAATCAGTTCATCACCCAGACTGCTTTGATATTGGTGATTGCACTGACTTAGGTGAAGGACCTGGTCTTTTTGAACTCCATGAGGTTCACACTGGCCCACTTTTCTCAAGCCTGACAAGGTCCTTCATGATGGTAAAAGCTTACCATAGGGTATCTAGATCAGCTTACCATAAAGTGACTAGAAAGGAGGCATCAGAGCTCTTGTGAGGGCAGGATAAAAGAGAAAGGAAACCAGAATATAAATAGAAAAGTCTGATTTCTGAGCTTTGCCCGGTATGAACAACACAGGCAAAGAACAGGGCACATTACCATGTATAATACAAACAGTAAATGAGAACCAGAAATGTTTCATTAAGATACAAATCCACACTAAAGACACTGAAAATTCTGACGCTCTCCGTGACCCAAATGCACCACATTGCATTCCTGCCTCATAAAGGGAGTCAGCCTCACATGTGAACATTAAGAGGCAGACAGCTCATCATGTTCTCATATACCCAGAGGTTCTCTAAACATAAACAGGGACAAAACAATCTTGATGTATGACAGAAAGCGGCCAAGCACGCCACGACGTAACTGCATTGGTTACAAGGTTCAGGAAAGCTCCCACAGTGACACCATTCCTGGCATATCCCTTCATCTGTCACTTGGTAGGAAAATTTCTGCTAGCCCTGACATTCTTATGACTCCTCAGAGGTACCCCCCTCTGTAGGCACTAGGTTATCTTTAAGTTTCTCACTACCATTCTAACAGAGGCACATCTTACCTTGCCTGTTCAAGTATCAGCACATTTGACCTAAATACGAGTCAGAGCCTCAGCCCTATGAATGTTTTCAAACTGGGACCTATACTTCCTTCCAAGACATCAGCAATTCTGAGTTTCTCTGACTATCCTCTCTCTTCTGTGCATTTCCAGACCCATTAGAAGAAGAGCTACGGCTACTAACAATTTTTTTTTTTAAATTAAACTAGAACAATTTTTTTTAGAAAACAAAACCCAAAAGCCAAGATTTTACAATGTGCTTCCTCAAGCTTCAGTAAACTTACAGCACTGCCAATGGGATTAGAGTCCACTCCCATCACTTAGGGGAGGTGAGAGATATGTGACATTAGTGACTATACAACAAAGGCTCTTTTGAATTATTTACTACAGCAGAACTAACAAATCATCTGGATGTAAAGCTCCAACGCTGCTCCAAATACAGAAATGAAAAACTAGGGTCATAAATGATGGGTTAGTATTGTCTTCTAAAATTGCTTAAAAATATGTCTTCTGCCGTGCTTCTAGTATTCTTGCACTTCATAATTCAATTTTGTAAAAATATTTCTACCTCAACCTTCAAACTATAGTGAGAGACATTGCTTTTTTCAGAACACAAAAATAGATTCGCAAAGTTGATGTTTTTCAGAACTTGGGAAGCATCTGACAAGAAAGTAAATTCCCACAGACATGGGCTAGAAATTCATCACCATTTTATTTAAAACAGGCAAAAGGTGCCTATGTTTGGCATGGTTTGCTTTACATTTTTCCTCAAACCAGAACAGTTCATGAGGACAAAGCTATTAATTCTTTTTGTATGTACAAAAAGAGGTAGCCACAAACCTCAGGTTAAAATTCTGCTTTACCTTTACCGGCATTATGTTGTTTTGATGAACTAGATCAGACAGAGGAGGAAAAAAAATAGATCACTGCTTCAAGCAAAATGCCCAAGCATGTCATTCTATTGTAACATACCAAAATTGGTTGTTGAGGTAATTTTAGTACATTGAAAATAAGTAACCATCATTTTTCTTTTGAAAAAGAAAAATTTTCTGTGTTCTCTTGTTGACATAAATCTTACTAAATATTCACAGATAACTTTAGGGCACCCAATCAGCAAGCTGTTCAACAAGTTGGGCAAGTGCTGAACTATGTATTTTAAATATAATAATTATTATAAATATATCTTCTCATAGTAACATGGAAACAATTGGAACATGTTTCTTAGTGGAACATCAGATATGTTTAAATATGATAGGAAGCAAATGCTACCACCCAGAAGATGATTGCAGTGTTTGGCTGTACTAGAAAAATAAGTGGACAATTCTAGACGGCTTAGCTTCCCTTTGTCCTGCACTGCTCAGGCATAAAACGATTTGTTCCCAGGAGCTTCTCCACTTGCTTTGTTTAATCTGGGACCCATCATCTTGTTTCCAAGATCAGAATCAGTAATTGTCCCAACTTGTACCCGTGACCATGGGTAACAGACAAGAACACTACATCAGCAATTGAAACACCTGTGGTAACAGAAACAGAGGATTTTTTCCCTACACATGCAAAAAATAAACTAAATTAAAGTTTTTACCTTCCTCGCAACATCATACAACAAAGAACAGGAAGCTCAGAGGGTTATTTTGCTGGTCTAACACACCTTTGATCACAGAGCATGCCATGGGCATGATAGACTTGGGAGCACCCCAAATACTTAGACAGCCATGAGACCCATTCTCAGGAGAAAAGTTTTAGAGGACAAACTGGTGGTCAAGTGCTAGCCAGAACAAAAACATCAGGGAACTGCATGACCAACCTCCAGGTGGGGAAGGGGATGGGGTGGAGGGAAGGGGAAAGGATAGAAAAGAAAATAGGACTGATACTATCACACCTGCACAGAGCAAGCATCCTCAGCCTTTCTGAAACACAACTGGACAAAAGGATTTCAATTTCCCTGTGATCGTGGCTGGAGGTAAGGGAGCCAGGCACCAGATCAGACAGTTTATTTCTGGAATACTTTTTATATGGGTCTAAAATAAACTGCCATTTAATCTTGCTTCAGTGTCTGTACTCCTTTCACCCTGTGAGTCAGCTGGTGACTTGTCACAGTGTGCTTTTGTCAGGGATCTGCTCTGTCAGGTTCCCACACATCTTTAGATCAGCCTTGAGCTGCAAATTGTAGGGCCACTCCTATTCATATTAATATTGGCATCCACAACGGGTTTTTTTAATAAACCAATGTTTAACATGTTTTTTCTTCTGTGCAAGACTACCTCAATTTGTCATTAAAAATGCTAATCACAACAAAACAAATAAACAAAAAAACCCCTAAGATTCTAAGCTGCCAAGGAGAATTTACACAAGGTTTCCTTTGCTGCAATCTATGAATGATAAAAGCTAAAGCTGAATTTTCAGAAGACTACTTAAATGTAGAGGGACACTACTTACTGCACCCCTCAAAGACCCATGTACACACATGCAGTATCTCCAGTCATAGGCTTATTGAAAAATACACATTTCCTGCTGGTAAACCTTCCACATTATCTTCAAAATACTGATATTACAGGGATCAATGGTAGTTAACATCTTCTCCTGTGAAAAGCATTTTAATATTAGCAGAAAAGCAAGGAAAGGGCAGTGTTATTTCCTCACTAAACACTCCTACTGTTTTATTGTACTTTTCTACGGTCCACTTAAAAGGAGCCACTGCCAGAAGTTGGGGCTTTACTCAATATTCTTTCCTCAAATATATTCAGCACATCATGACTTATATCTCAAGCACATGCAGTCTTCCTAGTTTGCCACCAGATTGATTACTAATAAATTTTAATGCAAAGTACTACATATATTTACATATATATTTTGATAACCTGAGCACATTTAACAATCCCAGAATGGGGATAGCTTCGCTTTTTCCAATATGCAATTCCAATGAAGCTATTGTGACCAGGCTTTTCATTTTTGTCAGAGAAAGAAAATCCAATTTATAAAAACGTAAAGCTTTCACGGTGTCACATCAAACTACTTTCTAATTTCACTTGCAAATATATAACACAGTAGTTCAACAACTATGCACACAACCTCAATAGGCTGGGTCCTCTAATCCTTCTTACTTTTTATGCAAGGGAAATCTCTCTCTAGGCTATCACATCTTGATGGTACAGAAACTGACTTAAAGGTTTCTTGTATATGTTATTTTCTCCACCTTGATCAGAATTTTTCTATAATCAGACACTACTAAAAGAGAACTTAGAAAGCACTCCAAGGGATACTAACAAAGGATGTACTTTGCTCACAACAACTGTCATAACTCCCATTCTCACTGGAGCCCCTTTTCGATGCCTAAATATCATTAAGATGCATTTGGGCTTCCTCAGGCTCACACATCTTACCATTTTAAAAAGACTGACATCACAACAACTGGGTTTATATACATCACTTCACACACAGACACTTCCTTTAAAGGAAAGACAATAAAATGTAACAGTACATGCAATTTGACAAACACAAGTCAGCTAACCAAGATTAAACTGTAGACTGCATTTATAGTATGCCAGCTATCTTACAGTAACTGCACAACCATATTGTCTTACTCAAACAAGGTAAACTGAAGATGTATTGAGATCACAAAAAATAAGTGACCTCATATTTAACAGGAGTACAGGCAGTAGAAATATGCTGATCTATTAACTAAGCCCTTAATAAATGTGGCAACTTCTACTGGATTTGTTATGACTTCCAAACGTCTTCAGGCTTCTTCATATTTTACACTGCCATCTAGTGTAGGCTATATTCACACATTCCAAGCTTCCATCAGGTCCTGAGTTATCCAAAACAAAAAAGCTTCCATAAAAATAGCAGCCACACCTTTTGTTTATATTACTTGGAAACCAGCAATTCCTAGAAGGAAAGGACTACACTGGGCAGTTGAAACAAAATACCAAAACTTAAAGCCATCCAATGCAGAAAGTAGGAAAGCTGGAAAAAAATTCTAGCTACAATAATTAAGAATGATAGACATGTATTTTTAACTTGGTGGCTAAACAACCATCAGATATTATTTATTTGGAAAAACGTTTAATGTAGATTCACCGAGTGAAAACACAGGTTAACCGCTTGTGCTTGCATAGTAACTATGTATCAAATTAAACACTATTTCTTGATAGCAGATCTAAACTGAGAATGCTTATTTCAATGTATTTTTTTAAAAAACAGGTGTTTCTTCATTATTTACAGACTCTATTCCAAGGTTTAATCACTGGATCATCGCCTGATTGCTCTGCTCTTGTGCAAAGAGCATGTTTTGCAGGAAAGTTTGCCTCCGTGGGGGAAGCTGATTGTAAAGCATCATTGCCATCTTTATCATTCCCAACTAACATAGAGAGGCTACGCCACGTGGCTGTTCTACAAAAGCCACGCGAACCATGTGTCGTGACAAAGCAACACAGAAATTTCAGACACAGTTCAGCTCTATAGCTGCCTTTGGAGGGGGGGGGTACTCAACCCACACACTTATTTGGCTACAGCAAAAAGGCACTATTCATACACACTTCAACTTTCAGATTATTAATTGGAAAATTAAAAGATCTCATCAATTGAAAGTATATTTTTAAAGCTATATAAATAGCACTGATGTTATTCTGAACGTCAAATGCTGTATCTCCTACTCTGTAGCAAATTCTGGTTTTATTGACAGTGTAAACTAGAAAAACCCATTAAAGAAATTTATTCAAAAATTATGTCACTATAACACAGAAAATAATTTTACCCTAGAAAGCTCAGTTCTACTGGTACTTGCTTTCTTTAGCCATTTATACATACAAAAAGCAAACAAAATCCACGCAGAGTAGTGATGTTACTGCTGAAATGGAAACACTGTACAATACCAAAGTGTTGATGCTTTCTGCTTAATGCTCCATTTGCACAGCAGTAAATACACAAAATACCAAGTCACATTTAACGCCCAAACTGTTAAACCTATTTGCAAGTTTTTTAGTCATTTTCATAAAAGAAATGTGCACCCTACATTCAGGGCATCTTACGAGTATGACTACAATATGGTAAGACCTTAGTTTATAAATAAACAATATGAGAACCTAATAGTACATGAAAAACTGTCAAAATACCATAAAAGCTTATTTCCCACAAGATTTTCTGCCTCCTAATTGTACATTACACATCTACCTCTTATAATTACAAGGAAAAACAGTCTTCTTAGCACCCCATGTTAAGAGATTTCACTCTATTTGTCAAAACAGTGATTTTGCAGCAAGCAAGAAGCTCCTGTTGACAAGCTAACAGAATGAAAAGAAATCAGTTCAAATGCAAGTGTTTTGGTTATGTATATATAGTAATTTTAAGAGAAAATGCTCCCCAGTCAGATAGAGCCCAGATCAACTTTACTTGATAAATTTTTACTGAGGCAACAGCACTGGGTGAAATTTCATAGAAACAGGATATACAACAAAACTAAAAACATCGACAAAAAAACCCCACAGATAGCTTTGATTTTTAATGCCACAGCACATTGTAACAGAGCACAAACTCCGACTGCCAAAGAAATGAACTTGAAAAACAGCATCACACTTAATAACTTTGACAGCATATTATGTCAAGTAAGCACTTTTAGCTTGTGTTTTCTTCTGAAATTTCATTAAACAGAGCCTTCTTCAACATTAAAAACAATCTAAAGGAACCTATTGGATAAATTAATTGACAAATAGGAAGAAGAGGCTTAGTTTGTCAGGTTGAGGCAAAAAATGCCTACTGGTATCCTAGCCTATGGAAATCAATATTAAATCTTCTGTGCAGCTACAAAGCTGAAACTCCTGTAAATACTAGAACTGTCTTGCCCACTCTCTTCTGTATTTAGAAGGGTGGAAAATTCTATAGCCCTTGCATTTAAAACACCTTAGAAGCAGAAGTAATTCCACATTTTTAAGTAGTCTCACCTAGGATACTGGCACCAAACAATTTAAAACCCATTGCTGAAATGCATAAGCAAACCTGTAAATTTGAAAGACCTGCAGAGTAAATGAATACAATTTGTTCTATTCTCTCCCTCTTAGAAGACAAATAAATAAAATCTACCGTAAATTGTCCACTTTTATTTTCAGTATGTTATCTTAGTATACCTTGCCAAAAAGGTACATAAGATGTGGACAACATATTCTGTCTCATAATACGAATTTTTATAGTAGAATACGTTGTATAGATCTGATTTGCTGTTTGAGATTCTGCCCATCTTTAGTTAACTTAGGATGACAGCAGAAATGGGAAAAAAAAAATCTCTTCCCTGAACTGATCTGCTACTGACCTGGACAAATTAACTCAATCCACCTTTGCAGATGATGAGGAAAATAAACTAAAGAATCCTCCATCATTAATTTATAGGTTTTTTTCTTCTCTTAATATTCAGCTGGAAAGCAGTTAACCCAGTCTTCCAAACAGCAGGAAAAAACAATTCGAAAACCTCAAACTCCTTTTTAAAATTGCAAGTGTGTCTTTGTATCAAGACAAACAAGTTTTTTTAATTAAAATCCTCTATCACTGTGAAGACATTTATGAGCTGAAGTCCAGCACTGCATTCCAACCTTGCACAATCCAGATGGCCTTTTAAGGTTTGTCTCAGGTCTTCTCTAACAGAGCAAGTACCCAGGACAGGACAGCCTGATAGGCTAACTGGCCAGATATTTATCTGGCAGGGTTAAGGAACAATTGGGCATTCCTTTAAAATAAACAAACAAAAAAACCCCAAACAAACAAACAAACAAAAAAGGACAAAAAACAAAAACATTTTCTTAACACTTGAACGAGCAAAATCAACCCTGACTGCTCCTAAAGAATGAGATGGAGAATCTGGGACAAAACTGTAGCAAGACCGACAGGTTTGTAGGTGAAATCGGGGAGTCTGGGAAGGGCTCTTAAACCCAGGGTAAGAAGGCAAGACCAAAGGCTTGATGAGGCCAGGACTACCATCTCTCCCCAATTGCCATTTCAGCCTTCCAACCACCCCACATTTTGACATGTGAATTTAGACTTCCAAGTTATTTTAAAAAGCCAAGGAAAATATTTCATAGAACTTCATTTATCTCAGTCCAGATTACTTTGGAAGAAGGAATCTTTCCTCAAAAGTGTGATAAATAACAGTCGCCATTGATCAACAGTAAGCCAAACAAAGACAACCCTTCCTAAAATTTTCCATAAGTCAGAGCATTTGGCAAACAGGAAAGGATATGAAAATATAAATTAGGGAGAGAAACGTAGCTAACTGCCCAAGCGTTTAAGAATGCTAGTTCAAGTTACCATAAATATTGAAAAAACATTAGTGTTGGGAGTAATCGTCTGCCTTTCAGCTTGTCTCTCTTAATAAAATATCTAACTTTCTCCTGTAAATCTGCTACATAAATCCAAAAAGTATTATTTTCATATTTCTCTGCAGAAGACATATGCCAAAAACATACATCTATAACAAGCTAAATAATTCAGCAAGCATATCAATCCTACTACTTTCCCTCAAAATCTATAGTGAATTAAGGCTTAGGCCTATTCAAACACTTACTTCACCTGCAGACTATAAGGCAGCCTCCACTCTTTACTGCTACCTAGCAGAGCTGTCCTCCACAGGCTGACTTTGATGCTCCAGGCAGATAACCTACTCCTGTTTTTTTTCTGTTGGGGTTTGATTTTAGTGGAGGTTTTTTTTCATATTCTTGCTGTACAGTAGACTTCCAGGTGTTAAGCACAGTATTAAATATGCATTTTGATTCACAAAATCTAATGTGAAATCTTCAGGTCAGATCAGAAGATGAGACAGTCATAAAGGAGGATCTGTAGGAGGCATCTGGATACACCTAATATACCTTAGCCTGAGGAAGACAGAATTCTTTGATCAAAAATAACTAAGACAGCCTCACGGATAAAACTCTCCGGAGAAACCAGAGCAAAAGAGATGAGCAGGACTTGTAAGGTTTAAGGAACCTATGGAGAACTGGAACGCAAAGCTTTAGGTAGTCCAAAAGTGGCAGTAAAAGAAAAGCTTATTTTAAAGAAAGATTTAACTTTATCTTGAGTACTGCAGAAACTCTGTCAGAAAGCAGAGGGGAAAAAAAGCAAAAATAGGGCTCTGAAGTAGTAACACTGCCACACACTCCCACTAATGTCATCAGGGCTGTAGAACTCTCACAGGACTAATTTCGGCTCATATTAATGTTGTGACTTATATCTTAATTTTAGTGGAATTATCAGAACGTGTGAAATAAATGGCATTCAGTCCTGCATAGATAGTTAATAGTAATGAGGACTTAGATGCACGAACTCCATCTAATACACAGGTTCACAGGACAAAAAAACCCTCAAGTCTGCAGGGTTTTAAAGCTAGTTTAAATTTAATCAAGAAAGTAAAAATCACATTTAAAAGGCAGTGTTCTAGTCGTTCAGTGTTGGGGGTTTGGTTTGGTTTTTTTTTTAAAGACTGCTATCATACTTAAATATCCAAATACAAAAAGTTCTGTTAGCAACCAACTACTTATATAAAGTCTTGCTTTGATGCAGACCAAGAAACAGACATCTTTCCCCATCACTCTTGCTATGTAGACATCCTTTAAATACAGATAGGAGGTGCCCGTAAACCAGTGAAGACTGAAAATTAGTCTCATTTTTGAGATTCAAAGACAGATTTAAATGGCATATAAATGGCTTGATTTTAGTGTATCTATTTTAACACATCATTAATGGGTAAATAAACACATAAATTTCTTCTGGCAAGGAAGAGAAATGGAAACATAATTAGGCATCAAATGAAAACAGCTCCACAAAGACTTCATCCTATTATTTTTATTCAGACGAGGCACTGGGTTAGCTTTGGGGACCAGTCAAGTAAACAGCACAGGCTCTGTCACCCATGCTTCAAAACACGTATGTCATTTGCAGGAAAAGCAAACAGAGCTCCACCTGATCACAGTTCAGAAATCAAATACCATCCCCTATCCCCTCATTTTTCTGGCCCTTACCATTTCAAGTTACAACTCCGCTCAACTTATCGATACGAAGTCCGTTTCTGGTGGTCCCCATCGCATTTCGGCAGACACTGTGGTTTGCAAGATGGGGATCCAGTAGCTGAATTGCTCGACCAAATTAACCCCTTGGCGGCACCCGCGCAGCCTGCTGCCCTCCTCAATTTCCGAACACGACGAAAACCCTTGGAAATAAAATCCTCGACCCTCCCCAAAACACGCTTTCGGAGAAGCCCCGGCGGCAGCTGCGCGGGGAGCGCCCAGGAACCACCGGGAGAAAGCAGGAGAAACCTCCAGCGGCTCTGGAGCTGGCAGCCGTTCCAGGAGCCCGGGATGATGCCTAGAGAGCGGCAGCCGCCCCACAGCGCATCCCGCGCCGTCTCCAGAGCGGCTTCGCCTCCCACCAGGGCTCCTTGCGGGCTTCAGCCTTAAGAAACTTGATAAGGGAACAAAAGGGAGGGACTTCGGCTGGGAGCTCATTCCCAGCTTTTAATCTCTCCTGATGCGGGGAAAAAAGGAAACGAAACCCATGCCCAGATGGACCGATCCCCCGTGACCCCTCGCTCGCCCGGTTTTACCTGGCTGGCAGCTGGGGTGACCGTAGCGATACTTTTGCCCGCGGTGCGTGCGTGTGTGGCTCGGTGGCAATGCCGAGCCCTGCTATTTATAGTCCGGAGCCTCCAGCAGCGAGAAGGAAATGAAAGGGCTGAGCGCCCCGGCAGAGCAGCTAGAGCCCAGCCCAGCTCGCCCTCCCTTCCTCTCTGCCGCCCGGGAGGGCGAGTTTGTGGCTGACACTCGCCACGGGCACAGGGTGCTCCTGTCCACCCCGGTTTCGCCCTCGGGCGCGTGTCTTCCCAATGTCACCGGCTCGTAGCACCCTTGCAGCCTCCGCCTTCCTCACAGGCTCAGCAGAGGTGACCGGCAGCCAATGCTATTGCTGCTGGAGGAGGAGGAGAGACCGACACTGGGGTGCGGGAGGGAGAAGCCGCCGCTTGCCGTTCACCTCCTGCCGCCCAGAGGGAGCCCGGTCTCTGCTGCTGCCTCTTGCGGGGCTGGGAGGAGGTGCTGGGAGTGCACACAGTCGAAGGGGGCTGTGCTGGGGAGACCGGAGCCAGCGGCACCTCCTCCCCTAGGATGGAAAGCCGTGGGGCATGATCACTCTGGGAACGCAGCACGAAACGTTGGTCGCTTCCCCTTCCCCTTAGGAGGGTGGTTCTGCCCCCTTTACTTGTCCCGCCTGGAGTATTATGTCCAGTTTTGGAATCCCCAACTTAAGAAGGATGTGGAACTTTTGGAAAGGGTCCAGAGGAGGGATACAAAGATGACCTGAGAGCTGAGAGAATTGGGCTTGATCAGCTGGGAGAAGGCTCCAAGGGAGACCTTAGCCTTCCGGTACTTGAAGGGGCCACAGGAAACCTGAGGAGGGGCTTTTAAAAAGGGGCCGGTAATGATAAGACGAGAGGGAATGGCTTTAAATTGGAAGGGGGAAGATTTAGATTGGACATTAGGAAGAAATTCTTTACGATGAGGGTGGTGAGGCACTGGCACAGGTTGCCCAGGGAAGCTGTGGATGCCCCATCCCTGGTACTGTTCAAGGCAGGTTGGATGGGGCCTTGAGCAGCATGGTCTGGTGGGAGATCCCTGCTCATGGAGGGGTGGCTGGATCTGGATGATTTTTAAGGTCCCTTCCAACATAAACCATTCTGTGATTCCATGAGTCGCAGCCCTAGGATGCTAGGGCTCCCTAGGATGCAAGCAAACAGCTTCTCACAGTTTCAGGGCAGACTTCCTCTGAGCAGCAAAAGTTTGGGTGTGTGCAATGAGGTAAACCCCTTCATGGAGTAGGGAGGGCTTCACTTAGCCAGCACCACCACTCCAGAACGTGCCTGTAGCCACAGCTTCTGTTTCATACCACTAGGAGCACTAACAAAGGCTGTGTTGGGGCAAGATACAGGGGAAATTTGTGTGCTTTGCTTCTTGTAAATATATGACTTTGCATCCAAAGCTGTACTGGGCTTTGCATAGTCACTCGGGCTTCCCACAGAAGCCACCTCAGGAGGCCCTGGTGGCAGAGGTTTTAATGCCTTCATAAATGACTTGGGTGGAGGACTTGAAGGTTTAATAGCTAAGTTTGGCAGGTGACACAAAACTGGGGGGAGCTGTTGAAGGCAAAGAAGCCCTGCAGAGGTATCTGGACAAAAGAGAGAGTTGAGCAATCACTAACTCCATGAAGTTGAACAAGGGCAAATGCCAGGTTTTGCACCTGGGACACGGCAACCCTGGATGCATGTACAGGCAGAGGTCTGAGAGGCTGGAGAGCAGCCCTGCAGGAAGGGACCTGGAAGTTCTGGTCGACGGCAAATTGAACATGCGCCGTCAATGTGCCCTGGCAGCAAGGAGAGCCAACCCTGTCCTGGGTGCATCAAGCAAGGCAGTGATGGCTGAGCGAGGGCAGTGATTGTCTCACTCTACTCCACACTGGGGCAGCCCCACCTTGAGTACTGGGTGCAGTTTTGGACACCACAGTATAAAAAGGATATAAAGCTATTGGAGAGTGTCCAGAGGAGGCCACAAAGTTAGCGAAGAGATTAGAGAGGAAATCATATGAGGAGCAGCTAAAGTCACTTGGTCTGTTCAGCCTGGAGAAGAGGAGGCTGAGGAGAGACCTCACAGGAGTTCACTGGTTCCTCACAAGGGAAGGAGGAAGAGCAGACACTGATCCTGGTGACCAATGATAGGACCCAAGGGAATGGCAGGAAGATGTGTTAGGGAGATTTAGGTTGGATATTAAGAACATTTTCTTCACTTAGATGGTGCTGGAGCATTGGAACAGCTCCTTAGGGAAGCAGTCATGGCGCCAAGCCTGGCAGTATTCAAGAAGCACTTGGACAACGTCCTCAAACACACAGTGTGAGTGTTAGGGTTGTCCTATGCAAGGACAGGATTTGGACTCGATGATTCTTGTGGGTCCTTTCCAGCTCAGGACATTCTATTATTCTGTGAGCTGAGCCCTTCATCCCACACAAAGCTCACAAAGTCAATGCTGCATCCCTGGGACATCATCTGAAAATTGGCTTCATGTGTAAAGACAACATACAAATTAAGAAGAGCAGTTTCTAATACATCTTACTCACTTGATAATAATCTTCACATAATCCATTTTTTTAATATTTCTCTTGTAGTTAGATGAATTCCAGTATTTCAAACTTCAATGAATCCTATTGAGACTACTTGTGCATTATAGCAGGGCACCATCTGGGATTTGAGCTGCGCAAGCAGCTCCTACACCATCATACACAAACCAGCTGAATTTAACACAGATCAGATAACTACATTAGCCTATTTGATAGCATTTGTTACAGGGTGAGATTTTAAGGTTTCCTGTGTTCTAATAGCTGCAGTGATCTGCAAGGTACCAGGACAAAGCCTGACAATGATCTGTGTGGAGCAAGATTGGTTTAACTTCAGGAGCTTAAAGTCAAAACCGCATTATACACAGAGACAAAGTTAGGAGCAGAGAGGTGCTAACTAAATACTTGCATTGTAAGTTATGTAAATACTGAAAGAAAAAGCCCGAGAAGACACAAGAGAGGGAAATTTTGCCTTGTCTAAACACAAATATAGCAAATAACACACTGATCTAGTGCGAGTTGTCCCTGCCCATGGCAGGGAGTTGGAACTAAATAAACTTTAAGGTCCCTTCTAACCCAAACCATTTGATCATTCTATGGAAAACGTTGTTTGATGGAACTACCTATTTATGTATTACCCCTCATGCACAAATTCCAGAATCAGGCTTATACTGAACAAACCATTGTAATGAAGTGAAACTGCCTTTTAAATTCAGAGATGAGTCTCTCTAGTGTCTCTCACAAACAGTATTTTGCTTCTCACAACAGGAGGTTTCTTCATAATCTTTCTTCTTGTTCAATCTTTAATGTTCCATAGCATAACACATAGCAGAAAAGATTCTGCTGGTTTAGGAATCACTCATTGGTGCCACTCAGTCTGCTGGTAAACTGTAGCTTGTGAACAGGGAACTTGCAAAAATTAGCAAGATGTATTTCAGTAGCATAGTGTGTTTCTGTGTGTGTGCTCCCTTCAGAACTATTACTCAGGTTTAGGCTGTGGTTACTTTTCAAATGAAAGTAATCCTGATCACTTGGGTGAGAGCAGAACTAAGGACAAAGTCTATAAAATTGATGTCCTGTTAGATTTGGAAGGAATGGCTGTGAGAGAACCTACTTACTTATTTTGGTAATGAAATCTTGAATATTATACATATAGTACTAAACATACAAGGAGCAGTTATCAAAAGTACGGTCTTGAAGTACACTTTTTCATGGGCTAGGTTTTGTTGCACAGTCGTACAGCAGACTACAGGAAGGAAAAAGGCTGATTTTTAGATTATGCTCATGTTAAGATGCAAGATATTACTGGAGGATGCCTGTTTAGAAACCTTTCATATCAGTATTGAACAACAAGATAGTAAGAGTTTTTTCTCTTCTGAAATGTTTTTAAATGGCTATATAGTCTAAAACTATTTTTCACCATACAGTCAGAATTTCCAGATATTGAAAGTTAAGCATAAAGAGTCATCTGATCTTCAAAAATACTGAGCTCAAAATTATTTCAAATGTGTTTCAATGCTACCTACCTCTGAAAATCGCATTTCTTTATGTGCCTAGATATGGATTTAGGGTATTTAACTACATCCATTCAGGCTTGAAAATTTTTGCCTACATTTACCTGAACTTCATAATAAATGTATCAGAAAGCTTCAGACAAGCTATAAAAGCATTCTCAAAAAAGAAATGCAGGCTTGAGCCATTAGAAGACGAGTCACCACCCTGACAAAGTACTCAGCTGTATAATTCAGCTCATTCTTGTATGTGGAACATAGCACATGAAGTGTAGGCTTTAACAGACAACTGTAGTAGCAGGAGAAAAATTAAGAAGAAACATCTACTGTGGCAGTATTTTCCTGTTATTTCCTGATATTTCCCAACATTTTCCAAATTAATGTGCTTCTTTCTTTAAAATCTCCCGTTCTGCTATCTCCCCAACTCCTATATATGACCTCCTGTATTCCACCTTATAAATATTAAGACTATCCAAGCTTCCTGCTCTGATACTATTCTGTTTGACTGTAGAGTAAAATCAAGGGCATCTTAGTGAAATAGGTGAGGATAAAGAGGTGAGGGAGGGAGCAAATCAGAAATTAAACTGTGACAGACTTAAGACTTCCCAAGGGAACAACGCATGGAGCAATTGGAGAATATCCCTGCTCTGCTAGCCAGACTCAATCTGGCTAGCAAGGTTTATTATTCCCATGCCAAGGTCTGGGATCAAAAAGAATACTAAATCATTAAAGAACTTCAGGATGAGAAAAAGAAGTAGGATTTAATGGCCTGTCAGCTGCTGGAGTTGAGCCTGTCTGCTGGAGAAACCGTATCAAGCAATCCGAGTCTCCCAGTGCCCAGGAGGAAATAACAGGGTTGATAGGAATTTACTGAACTTTCACGGAAAGGCAAAGGTCTAAGCAAGAGGAAATGCAAATAATTATTGTTGTAGGCCTTTGTTCAGAGTATATTTCAATGGACAGAAATGGTTTCTTTTGAAAAAGCCCATTTTGTGTTATCTTCAATCAGTGTTCTGTGTAAGGGAAAGGAGTTAGTACACCAAACACAATTGGGTCTGTCACGCTCACCTTGCTAGGAAGCACAGCTGTGTCAGTTAAATTTAGGTTCAGTATCAAAAGGGGGCTGAAAAGGATTTAAAGCATCCTGTATTTCAGAGCACTGAAATATCTTTGAAGGCACAGCTAGGGTAAAAGTCCAAGGCTGCTTGTTCTCTGGACAATTGGAATGAATGACTGAGTAGCATCATTGCATTGCTTCTTCATACTAACTACAATACAGCAAAGAATATTGAATTTATACCCACCTTTTAACTGTGGAGAATAGGGAGCCAAAAATTAAACCCTACTGAAAGCATAAACTGTTCCTGTATCAGTGGCTGATCACTCCCACCCCTTAAAGCCACTGAGCTCCTCATGATGGAACCAACAACCCTGCCTAAAACCAAAGGGCACTTCTGGCACTGAACCAAAACCTGAAGCAGCAAGTGAAAATCAGCAAGCACACAACCTAAGCAGAACTGAACTTGACAAGTATAGCTTCGTGCATACTAGTGTCACTGTAGATTACTGCACAAAATTGAAATGTCAGGCTCTTAACAAACAGAATTGGTGACTTTGAATTACAGTTTGGCTCTTAGGTCCTCACACCTTGTTACTTCACTCATGATGTGTGCATAAAGTTACCCTGCTAATCTAACATGATTTATATCCAATATACTGATTACAATGCTACAGAATCATTGCAAAAGAAGCAAGGAGATGATGAATGGAGGTCTGCAAGGGAACTGAAAACCAGGCATCACCAAAAAAATCAGGGTCTTGACTTTACAGATTATGAGCAATCGATTGTGGCAGTGGCTCCAGTGAGGCCTATGCTGGCCACTGCCAACATAAAACAACTTGCAAGGTCAACATCCACCAGAGGAAGAGCTGTGTAATTAATATAATGGTGGTGAAACTGAAATTGAGACAAATATCATATGACCAAATACAAAAGAAAGCAGTGTCCCAGAAAAAACACTGCAGTTATCTGAAATGATCGGAGACTTTTCATCAAAAGGCAATGAGGAAAAACAATACAGAACCACTGGAGAAAACAACTGCAGAGATAGCATCATACCATGTACCGAAAGAGAAATGGGTGATAGTGCAAATAATAAAAACCTCAAACTAAGATGAAGTCTTGTGTTTAGCAGATTGTGCCTCCTGCTGAAAGACAGATAGATTGGCTTCCTTTACACTTTGACAATATTTATTGTGTTTGTTGTACAAGTAGGTAATGATTGTAACAAAGTGATCCAACTCAAATGTTTTTCTGTGCATTGAGTATATTGTGCAAGTATTTATCATCAACGCCAATCTGAATTTCACTTCTTGCCCCACTCACAGGAAAAAGTCATTCCTAGAAATCCGAGACAATTCCCTGTTGTACTGTTATTGATCTCTTTTTCAATAGCAGTTCCTCCAAGTTTCATCATTTATTACTATGCAAACTTTTGCCTAAAACTATGGAACAAGAAGTTTAGTTACAAGTGACAGCAAACATGATTTTATCAGTAAGATGACCTTGGAAATACATATTCATTCAACATTAAATGCTGAACAGCATAAGCCTACTCTACAACACGTGATAATGGAGTGGCTTTATTGTACTAGAATTTATGTCAGGTAGCCACCCTTAAACCTTGCAGAACGACGGTATCATGTGCTGCAGGCAAAAAAAAGAAAAAGGAGGGGTTTAATGCCCTCACTAGAGGGCATGGACTCAAGCTTCGTCGGGGAAAGTTTAGACTTGATCTTAGAAAAAAGTTCTTCACTGAAAGGGTGATTGGCCATTGGAATGCGCTGCCCAGGGAGGTGGTGGAGTCGCCGACCCTGGAGGTGTTTAAGGGGAGACTGGATGAGGCACTGAGTGCCATGGTTTAGATGACAGGTTGGAGTTGTGTTGGGTTATAGGTTGGACTTGGTGATCTCAGAGGTCCTTTCCAAACTTGTGGTACTGTGATACTGTAATTCCATTTTCTGCTCACTTTACACCAACATAAATGACTATACAGCATGCTAGGCTTTCAAGAATCAAGATCAGTGATTAAATTATTGGTCCAGTACCATTAGTAGAAACTCTGTAGCATTTAGAGTGCTTTTTACTGACCTTGGCACAGGTCAGTACTTTTTATTAGGTCTACTGGTACTGTATGCCATCTTTCAGGCCAAATGCTCTGTTACTGGATGTTGGGCACTTAACCTCTGCCAAAAAATCACACTACTCTATTTTATCTCAGAAAGCAAAAATATTTCAATAACTTTTGGCAATACTGATTTGGGACAGAAGGTGAAAGGCCAAGACAGCAGCTAGTTTACTGTCCAGAACAATAAAGTCATCAGACAAGCTGAAGTGGAAGCAATGCATGATTCCCTACTTTCTGACAAGATTTTGCCATTGTTTTTATCATGTTCCCTGTGTAGGCTGAATTTCAAGGAAGGTTTATGTGATGCCAAAGAAGACCCCTTTTAATGTCCACAGGGGAAGAAATGACCCCTTTTGATGTCCACAGGGGAAGAAAAAAACTGTCAAGAGAATTTTTCAAAGAAAAAAACCCCAAACCCAACCACATTCCTATAGCTTTAAGTACAGCTTTATGGCATTTTTTATTGCACTTATACCAGCCCCTCAAATTAGAGTTCAGACTTTCAGTTTCACAACAGTAGCCACCCCCTACTTACAAAAAGAATATTATTCATCTTCTTCCTTTAATGCTCTGCCAAAAACTCAAGAGAATCTGGTTTTGTCCTAAATTTAATTCCCTATTGTCTTTACTTCACCATTCAGAGACGAAAGTGTCCTCTGGGATAGCAATGCCTACAAAAAAGAGCGTCCCTGCCAATGGCCAGCTGTTCCCAATTCTTTCATTTTCCAAAGGGATGAGTTGGCAGAAAGCAACTGAGTTCGCATCATTTGCATTGCCCTCCACTGCTGTCATTATTTATTTCACATTATATCGTTGACAAATTTCTCTCAAACCATGACAGCATTTTTTTTACTTTGCATAGTGAAAATTAAAAAAGAACCAAAGCCCTTAGAGTTTTCCAGTGCTTTTGGTGGAGTAGTGCAAAAAGTAGTTCACACCCTTCTTTGAAATAGATTTTGGATCCATTAATGGCAGCTGGTTGAAGATGAGAAACATCTAAAAAACTGAAAATTCACAAATGTCTGCCAAATCGAAGTAACAAGATTATAAGATACCTTATCATTGGTAGCTTGATAAAATGATTGTGTGACCTTTATTCTCATTTAACATGTATTTCACTTTAAAGCTGCATACATATCTCCTCTGATGCATACCCTGCAAATTCACAGAAAGAGGAGACCAACAGGATACCATGCTTATCTGAAGCAAACTAAACACTTGAAAACTAAAGGAAATCATTTAAGCTATGAATTTAACATATACTTTCTTCCAAAAAGTATGATTTTATAGCATGAAAGAAATGTTTGGAAATAATATGTGAATGCAAATAGAAAAATAATCTTTAAAAGTTGTATTTTCTCCCATTTACTGTTCATACCCTCTTGCACTGGAATTGGGTCTAGGCCTGTGTGGCAGGTGGAGCTGATAATTGAGGGAGTGCTTTGTGCAAGTCCGTTACTGTGTTAAGCAGCAGATTTCTGATGCAATTTTTGCCTTTAATTTAGAACTAAACATTTTTGCCAAGGCCTGGTGCATATACATAAAGCCAGGGATGGTAAATTTTACAGCACCTGGGTGGATTTCTGACACGTATGCTAACAAAACCTTAGAGCATGGAGTGAAAGTGATTCCCTGTACCATGACACACTAACCCTCTCACATTCCTGCAGAGTAACCACTGGGGAACTCACTCAGATAAACTAATGTAAAACTTACAGCACGTGTGTTTCTATGACCATATTTCACCCATGCATCTAAGGGAATGTCATTGACAACAGAAGTAATTAAGTGCATCAAATACCAACCGGCAAAATGAGGGACTCATAAGGTAGAGCCAATGCTCAAGTGAGCCGGTGGATAGGGCTGAGTAGCATGCAGTTGGCTGTCACAGTTATAGCACCTCGAGGAAGGCATCTGAAGGAGGGGCTGGCTCACTGCTCCCTGTGAATACCAGAGGCAGCAGAAGCAGGGAGCTCCTGCCTGCCAGCAACAGAGGTAAGATGCCACTGATCAGCTAACTGGCAACATCCCATTCCTTGAAAGGGAAACCTCTTCTTGCCCTTACTGAGCTGCTGCTGAGCTCCTTGTGTCACATTCTTCCTCTAATTTAAGAAAGAAAAATAACAGCTCTGACATCCCTCATTCAAAAATTTGCTGACCCCTGTTCCAATCAGCTAACAGTTTAAGACACAGTCACCTCAATTTCAGAGTTTTACTTTCTCTAACAATTTTGTATTGACTTATTCATGTACCTGTGATGTATCCAGGCCTGTGTTGAACAATGACTTTCCTTCTATTTCCTACACGTCGGCAGACCACATTCAGACTCTCACCCCTGTTTTTTTTATACTGTTCACAGCAGGACTTTAAAAAGGATATATTTTACTACACAGATGAGCACTTACTTTCAAAACCCTTTGCAGCATTTTCCAGCCCACTGTGCTTCAATTCACAATTTGATGCCATTCAAAAACACAGTCTCTTGTCTGTCTATGATATTGCATCCTGTCTTCAGATAAATGCTTAATCTAAAAACATCCCCACTTAATTGTGTATTCTTTTCCCTGTGCTGCTATTTAAAACAGCAATACAAAGAATATTTTGGAGAGCTATATATATGTCTGGGTGATTATGTCCCTCACTTTTCATCTCCTCATCTTTGATATATTTTGGATTTTGACACTGTCTTCCTGTAGAAACATGTAACATGAATGAGCTAGGAGCTAATGGTGTTCAGGGCTTAAAGTGGGCTGCATGTTCTGCTGGCCGATCTGTTTCTTCTGCTGTTTTTGGAAAGAGTATCTGCCTTGCATCATAAAGTAAATTAAATAGATGGAAATAATTAGTACATGGTGATTGATGGTGAGGATACTGTACCTAAGTTCTGGCTTTGTCACTAACCTGGCATCATTTTGAGAGTTTTACTTAGTTTGTAGGAATCTGACCCACTTGTAAAGCAGCTACAGTCTCCCTTACTGGTGCTGTTAGATTTGGGCTCTAGCTATAACTCAGGTTTTGTGACATTTAGAGTATGAAAAATAATTTTGTCCTATGATGTGCTTTATTTTGACCAAGGAAAATTAATTAATTTGGGGGAAGTGTTGAGGGAAACTCTTTCCTTTTTGTGCCATAAGGCAGGAGATTGCCTCAAAGAGCTTGGGAGAAAGTGGAATCATATGAAATTGTTGGTCTAAAAAGGGTCACAAACTTAGGAAGGAACCATATGTTCTTTGAGTCTTTAACGAACTCTTGCTGATTCGCTCCCCATGTCTAGGACAGACTGGCCTTTAATCAACAGAGGCATTTAGCACAAGTTAAACTCCTCAACCAACAGACTCTACACAAGAGCAAAGCGTTATTATTCATTTTGAGAGGAACATATTTAAAATAATTTAAGTCATGTGTCAGGTCATATGAGAAGTCAAGCCCTTTTTTATCAGGAATTAATATCTCTCAGCTTCTCTGGTTGGCACTAGATTAGTTTCAAGAACTGTCCTCTACACCTTCTGAGTTTTATCTAGGTCATCTTGGTACATGCAAATGTTCCACTGAACAAGAAAAAATGTTTCTGAGTAGATGGGCTATCCCCATATAGCTACCATCTTCCTCTACGTAGTGCTGCTCCAGGACACAGAATGCTTTATTGTCATTATAACATCAAGATATTAGAACATTTGCAGGCAAGTACGTAAAGCATAGAGCTAAATATCCTTATTGTTGAGCTGGAGAAAGAGGTCCTAAATCTTGCTGAGTGACTGTTAAATTCAGTGGAACATTGATACAGTTTGCATCACAAGACCATTTCTAAGTTAGCTATTCATTTTCCTCTCCTTAATGAGGGCAGGGGTTAAAATATGGAGAATGAACAAGCATTTCACAAGTAAGAACTGCGAGTAGGACAGCAGTGTACAAGGAAAAAGCCTGTGAATTTGCTGCTAGTGTTGTGTCCAAGAGCTTGAGTCTATTAAGTGCTTTCACGAGTGCTTTACTTTCTGAAGAAATTGCTGAACGCCATCTCTCTTGATTACACCTGCAGACATGAATTTCTTTTCATACTCATTTTCATACTAAACCTTAGAAAGCAAGGGGAGCTGAAGTATAACACAACAGATTTCATGAAGGAGGGTTGAATTATATCAGAGTGTCTTGCCATTCACTGTTCAAGTGTTTATTTTTCTTGTATATCGAAACTTTTCTTTGTATAACTGACATTAAGACAATCATAGCAAACTTTGGGAAATGATATAACTGTAGAGATAATTCAGTCAAAATCTGGACAAGGACTGAGAAGTACAAAAAGATCTGATGCTCTTCAAGGTGTTGCAATCCTTCCTTTAGCAGTGACATTTATTACCTCAACAGCTATTGGCAAGAGCATCTTCACTTTCTTGCCAGATGCATTCTGGCACGTGATATTTTCCATGTGACAAAGCTTGTTATAGGCAAAGGAGATGGAAGATTAAAATAATGAACATGGTTTTATCAAGGAATTCGTCCCTCAGACTATAGGCTGATAGTTACTGTGCTGTTATAGTTCATATAAGGTGTAATGGGATTCTTTAAATCTCTGAGTACAATTTCTGTAAATACTTTTGCATGGAAAAGAGAACACGAAAAGCTATCAGAACATGAAATATGGTCAAAACAGTGTAGTTTTGATTTAGATACCAAGTTTATGCATTTCAACACAGATGTAATCTTCTCTGATCAACACTGAGGCATGTATTTGTTTTTCTTTAGGATTTCTAGATGAAATGGTGTATAGAAGAGTAGTAAACAAGTCTGCTCTTTGAAAATAGTACTTTGACAAAACCATGTGAGACTTCAGTGCAGTTAACAAAGGTAATGGTGTAATAATAAAAAGCTTAATACATGAGGAAACATGTCAGAATGTTTCTTTAAAATTAAACCTGTATTTGCTGGTTGGGTACACAGAACTCACCCTTGTTCTCACCTGATGTTTTCTTTATGCCATTTCCCAGCCTGTGAGATCAGGTAGTATGCATATGAAAAATATTTATTGTGTGTTCAGGAGAGCTGTACATACAGGCAATCGAATCTCTATCTGTACATCTCAATAAAATAAGAAATACATTCCGGAAGATCCTTTATTTACTGATCAAGCAAAACTCCTAAAAATGAAAGAAAAACAAATCATTTCCAGACAAAGCAATAGTCTAAGATCTTGGATATGCAGTGTTAGAGCAGGACTGGCTTGTAAAGAAAGATAATTTAAATTAGGATGGTGGATTTAGGAAAAAGAACAATTGCCATCTCCTGCACCTGGTAGCTGGACTGAAATACATATTTTAATTATATTTGTAGATGTTCAGAAATATTGGCAGGAATTTAAAAGTACCCATTATAGAGCAGAAATGCTACCTTTGATGATGGCCGAATTTCGGCCCATATAAAATGATAGTATAATGGCTCTAGGAAATATCTATAATTCCTTTCAAAAGTCTGAAGTAACATGAAACCTGTCTTAGTAATGTGAATCTATCAAAATGTTCAGCCTGGGCATGTTTATTTCTTCATATTCAAGCACGGAGAATTTAGAATTGTAAGATGAAATGTAACAATTATATATGCCACTTCAACTGTTCTTGTTTTCTTCTCATTGGATTTCCAAACAATTCAAAAAGAAGCTCAGAGAGATACAAGATGAGAGGGATGGCAACCGATGTCCTGTCCCCCATGGAGGAGGAACACAGCAGCTTGTTTAGGTTCAGGGTGAGCTATAATGTAGCGTGGGGTGTCTCTCCCTTCTATACTCTTTCCCAGACAGTAGTTGCCATAAACAACATTGTAATATTGTCATGTTGAAAGCACACTAATCGTGTCACACATTTGGATGGTAGTGTAAACAGCATAAATGTCTGTTATTGCTACAATAACAGTTTTGGTGTGGGAGTCAAGGCAAGGAAGAACAGGAACTGCAGAAAATAAGGGTGTTAAACAGAGATCATTCTAGTTAAGAGATGAAGATCTGCCTCCAGAAGCTGTTTTTCCCTTCACAACAACCTAGTCAAACCTTCACTGCCTCTTGTTGAGGGGTATTTCTGCAACACCGTTTTTCATTCTGCTCTAAATCAATGATTTCATTGATTCATCTGGCTTTTTGATACAACTGCTGTTTATTAGAATAGTGAAGAGATATGGGAGTAGGCAGAACAAACAAGAAGAAGAGAGGTGAAAGTGTGTAAAAAATAAAACATTTTATGGAAAAAGTCCACAATAATAAACTATTTAAAACTTCTCCGGAGTATTATTTATATATGTGCTTTACTAGAGAATTGTGGTGTATAATACAAGTCAAAAATCTCATAGAAATAACATGCTTTTTACTCAGAATAGATGTTTTGTTAAAACCATTCCTATGGAATTCTATTTCTTTTCATTAGAAGTGAAGTTATTTTTCCATACTGAAGAAATAAAACTGACACAAAACCACAGCCTAAGGTGCTAAGCAGACCATTTTTAGTTGGTTATTATCACTTTAATAGTTTTAACTTGTCAATGCATTTTGTTTGATTTGAGCTAACATTACATATTATGAATATGAAAAAAATCAGACATAAAACTGCGTGCTGTTGTGTAGTCAAGGCAAAATGCAAGCCCGCAGAGTGAGCCTTCCTCTAACTTGGCAAAATAAAAATTACCTACTTCTGCCCACCTTACCACAAACCACGAGATCTTAAGTTTGCACATCACTTCATTTTACTACTAATTCACTTACCATAGTTTGAAGAGGTAGCCATATGGTAAATATATTTTTGCCTCTTTAGCATATAAACTAGGCAAATAATTTTCCTCTAATGTCTTTGTTCCTTCCTGGTCCTATCCAAGTAAAAAGTTAAGTTTCCTAGGACATGTTCCTTTCATTTGCTCTTCATCTAAACACACACTGATATGTTGTAGCTTGACCGTGCCTAATTAAAACCTCATAAATGATTACATAAAGACCAGTTTGCTCAACCTTTTCTTTGGAGATGAGATCATAGCATAAGGAGGCAATTTTTTCTATCCTTTGCCTCACCTTGCTCATCCTACCCTAGACGTGCAGGGGATAAATGGCACTGTACAGAGGAGCAATGACCAGGAGCAGCAGTGTCAGGACACGGCTCTACGATGCCACTTCTGGAGGATTCCCAAGCAAGAAGGGAGAGGAGCACTGTGGAAGGAGGAGCCTGGGAAGTAGTGATATCTTGCGGTAACCTTTCCTTTCCTATAAAACACTTTTTCAGCTGGTTCAGCTCTTTTATCCAGAGCAATTTTTGCAAGCTGGGCCTAATGATCTCTCTACTCCCTGCTGAAGTGGTGTGGCCCCACAGATCCTGTCCTCCCAACTCTCTTCCAGCTAAATCCAGACTCCTCATTTAGGTAACCCTTGCAAGATTTCCCATAACATAGGCATATGTATTGTCCCTGGTGGATGGCTCTGCAACCCAGTGCTAGACGGGTGGGTGCAAATGGATACAGAGTTTTAGTAATGTGTCAATAAAAAAACCAATTAGGATCAAAATACCTTCCACTAGGGTAACATAAAAAGTGATGTGTTGAGTTAAATTACACTAAGAAATAAATGGCAAATTCCTACTTTCTTCTGTAAGTGGGGATTTCATGAATAATCCAGCAGGCTTACTCATGATAATGAAAATGCCTGTGTTATATATTAGAATCACTTCCCCCGTAGTCTCTGCTTTGCCTATTGTTGCACACCATGCTAGGATGAAGAGATGCTAAGGCAAGGCTTGATTTTTATGTTAACTGTCTACTGCAATTAAAGGTGAGTTCTTGTTATTTGCTTCCCTCAAGCCCACAGAAAATGGTACTGCACACTTACGTTACAGTAAAAAAGCTCTTCTGTATTTCTCAGCTAATGGATATCTTTAAACAACATATATCTAAAAATTAAAACTAGCCAAAAATCTGTAAAAAGCAATTCTATCTGTTACCTCTATGATGCTGCCCCGGCAGAGTCATTAACAGGCCTAACTTTAAATGCAGATATTCAGCTTATACCTGTAGGACCACACTAATTTTAACATTTACATCAGGAAGGGTGAGGTCAAATACTGAGCTGGCAGGGAATAATCAACTCTCTTTATAGAAAAATTGTACTGACAGGAATAACCCCCTCGAATTATGACAGTGAAAGCAGAGTGGCAATGGGAGCAGATTACTGGTTAGTCAGTTTATTAGGGCTTCCAGTGTTTGTATCTTGCCCAAGAGACATTTCAGTTACAAGCTAATCAACTGCAAAAGGTATTTGAAGAAAAAGGATATCCTAGTTGATATAGTTCACAAAGCATTAGTTACGCCTCATAGGTCTGATGGACAACAAATTATTTTTGAAACAGCTTAAATCTAAAGAACAATTTTCTGTGTCATTTGTTTCAACTTGTTCTTCTTTGTCACCTAAAATCAAGGAAGCAGCTCTGCAGCACGCTTTTATGCGCTGCATCAGTGACAAGTTTGTTCTTCTGCTATTTTCTCATACTTTTTTCCTGTCTGAAACAAAATAAGCAGGGACTACCTCTGTGGAGCAACAGCAGATTTAAACTGGAACAGCTTGCTGCTCACTGCTCTAAGACTATTTTATGTTGCTCTGGCAGCACAACAGAGACTTAAATGGATTTAAAAGGGTAACTTTCGCTCGCTTTGATTCCCCTGTCATATTGCCAGTAGTGTATAAAGCAGCTTCAGAGTAACCAACAGTCCAGACCAAAATGTTGTGTTACAATTTTATTGCATGCATGGTTTCGCTACAAATCTGTTACTTGGGCTATTCAGTCCTCTTGCCAAGACAAAGGAAGATTTACAAATTACAGCCCAGTCTCTACAGTATTGTCTGCATCTATTATATTCATGTGGGGTCAAAGCATGTATAAAATTCTTATGTTTAGCAAATTGTGGCTAAGCATCGTAATTCAATATCAGTGTGCCAGACAACTCTCCAAGGCACGAGATGAGATGCCAGGGCATATTTGCTTTATTTGCTTGACAAAGATCCCTCTGTGAACTGTTCTGGATATATATTTTAGCCAAAGAAACTTCACAAAGACCTTGAGATTGATATTGTTCTCAGTATAGGTATTTCTTGAGCCTCCAAACATAGCACGGCCTGCAGCTAGAAATAGCTTTGCCCTGTTACAGCTAAAATGTTACAGAACATAAACAAATCATACAGGATTGGACTAAGAGACACAGCTAACCAGTGGTCAAATGCAGATTCCTGAGGAACAGGATGAACATATCTGGTCCTCCCCTGAGTCTCTCCTGCCCTTCAGTCTTTTGCAGCTCCGAGGATTCCTGAACCAGACTTGGTTTCTGGGTACTGAGCAGCCCTCCACAGACTTCTCTTACATAAGGTCATCTTCACCCAAATGCCTGTAGATTGTCAGAATGCACAACATCCTGTGGCAAGGAGTTCCTCGGGTCTGTAACCAATAGCATGAAAACCATCTCTTAAAGGAATTTGGCTTCTGTTATCTCCAGTTGATGTCTTTTTGTTCTTGTAGTGGAAGAAACTGTGAACAATCAATCAGAACAATCAATCACTATCTACTCTATCATGTCACTCCTTGGTTTACATCCCTCAGGCATAACTTTTTTCAGTCTGAAGGATCCTTGTCTATTTAATCCTGCCTTCAACTGGAGTTGTTCCAGTAACTTTGATGAGCCTGTTGCCAGTTTCTGAAACTTTCCAGTTCCACTGCATTTTTTGAACTGCAGGGACCAGAACAGCGTGAGGTATTCAAAGATGAGAGGTGGTGTAGGAAGTATTTTTAGAAGAATCAGGGCATTTTGTGATCCTTGAAGCCTCTATGCACAGCCCTGCCTACATACAGTGACCTTGGCATGTTATAAGAAAGTGGAATGTTTGCTGATAGATAAGAAAGAGAATGTGAAACAGGAGGTTTTAGCTGCAGGAGAAGGGGGTCTGCAGGGTATCAGGTAACAGCGCACTAACAGCCCTCATTGACCAATGATGGTGTGACAAATGGTACAGTAAAAGCATATATATTCGCTGTAAAGAGGGCAATAAACGTCTGCTTCAGCTACCTCATATTGAGTCGTCTGATGCTTTCCGCAAGCCCGTCTCCCTTAAGATGGTTCTCTGTTATGTTCTTTTCCTCACAATTTCTAATGCCAGATTAATGTTTTTTGGCTAGATTTGGGCATTGACTAGAATTTTTCATCAAACTGTCTGTTACAAACTCAAGATCTCAGCCTCTAGTGTCACTACTAAACACAGAGTTTGTGTAAACTTGGGGATTTTTTTCCCTTTCACAAGAGTTACATTGAATTTCAGTTGCCACTGTGTTATTACTGAGATCACGGAATCTTTTACCGATGTTTCTTAATTGGACTTTTTTACTCTCCTGCATCAGTTCATATTACCAGCAAAGTTTTCATTTCACTGCTCGTCACCTTTCCCAGATTGTTTATGAATATATTGCACTGCATTGATCCTAACATTGATCTTGCAGAACTCTCCACTGGCTTTCTCCACTGCCAAATTACTCACTCACTCTTGTTTCCTGATGATGGCTGTTTAACAATTTTTCATCTATGCCAAGTTCTTTCTCCTCATGCCATTGTTGCAAGATTTCATTAAGAGACTTTATATCTAACTCAAACCTTCTGGAAATCCAAGAGGACTACATCAACTCAATCACCATAAACTGAATGTTTAGACAAATCCAAGAGGCTTACGAGATGTAGTTTCTCCTTACAAGAGCGATTCAGCTCCTCACCCAGGTACTGTATTTCTCCACTGTATCTCTTGTAGCTCCTCACTAGTCACTAGTTCCTCAAATCTAGTCTGGAAGGTTTTAAATTTCCCCATTACGAAGAAAATGGAATGGCTGTATTTGAATTAGTAGTATTTTATTACCTTTTTCTTTTATAAGTCTCCTCTGCTGTAATGGTAGGTTATTCAGACATGCTTAGAGGATCAGGGCACTTTGAAAATTCTGTCATAGCAGTTGTCTGTTGTTCATATTGGGCTGAATTCAGCACTATTGAAGTAAAAATTTTCTTGGCCACTTAATTTTGGTATAACAAGTACCAAATTATTTCTCACCTCAAACTACCACAAAGGCTGAGTGCTCTTTATATGTTTTTTCTCAGATTATAGTTTTTATCGCTTTCTGCAGCTACTAGTGGATTCATTCAATCTGACTGGAAAACAGCCTTAATTTAAGATGTACTTAATTTATTTATTCCTAAAGTTTTATCTCCTGTAATCATGTTGCACAGCCTCATTCATTTGAAATCCAGTCCTACCATGTCTATACCTGTTCCACTCTTCTCTGCTCCACTGTTTAAATCAGCACGTGCTGCAAACCTTACTCTCTGTTATTCTGACATCAACAGTCTTCAGATTCCAGAGTGGCTGTGTTTATATTACAACCAATACTTTCTTCTGTGCCTGCACCGACGCAATGTGTGTAAATCCCCAAACCAAACAGAGCCTAGAAATTACTGCTTCCATTTTTAGTAGGCTTATTTTCTTTCTTTTAAATTTCTCAGTGACAGATATCCCCATAATTGGGAAATCAGCTTTCTCTTTAAGAAATATTATTCATTTGAATTCACATGTCACAGATCTAAGGATTTGCAAATAATCTGCTCATGCCCCTCAAATGAATGTCAGTAACAGCATGCAGACACAGAGTGCAGCTATTGCTCTGTGCATCACCTCAAGGCAAGCTATTCCCACAGTCATGTTGCTATCCTCTCATTAATCAGTGGCAGGCGTTGTGAAAGTCCAGGAACACATTTGGAAAAAGGAAGCTGCCTAGGAACAGAGAAGGCCATAAAAGCCTGTAAGATCAAATGCCCTTTACTTTTCCTGTGGTGTTCCTTGGAGGCAAGAAACCCCCTTTCTTAGAGGGCTTCAAGGCCACCTGTGCTGCCAGACACTTGAACAAGGCAATGCAAAGCCCTCAACACACTCCTCTTTTGGTCTGTGCTCTTACCCTACTCCCCAGTCTCCACCACTGGTTTTGAGTGAAAACACAGCTTCCGTCCTTTACTTCTTGAGTTAATGACACAAACTCTTTTCCTGCATGTTACAATTGTGAAAACAACAAAAGCGTCAAACCAATGCAAAGGAGCCATCTAGAGATTTGCTTCCTGTAATCATCTCTTTTTTCATTCTGCCGTGAGAGGGAGTGTTTCAGTCCATGGGCAGCAGGAGAGGGAAGGCCTTCAGAAAGAACTTGTCAGTGGCCCAGCTCAATTTCACTGAAAGAGCTGAGTCTGCCTTTACCAAGATCAGCCAGACGGCTAGTGAGCGCTTTTATAAACACTCTACGCAACTTTTTTCTCAGACAGTGGTGCAACAGGGCATAAAATTTCTGAAATTTCCTTTCCCTGGAGGAAAGTCAGCACGCCCTGTCTCTCAAATTGCATTGAGGGGCACCTCTCTTCTTTTCTCATTGCCATACCCTGATTAGAATTCAGTGTAAAGATTAGTGATGGCAGGACTGGTTCTGGTTGGACAATTTTAGGCCAAAAATATGCTGTTACATAATCAGATGATTTAATCTTTTCATAAAGATGCATTTCTTTATCATAAGAACATACAGGGTTTGCTTGCTACATGAAGGAATTCTCATACTTTAATAACAGAAGTCTGAGTTGTTTATTCAGAGTCAAGACTTTTATGACTACTGAGCCAGTGATGCCCAGTAATTAGATCTGTAGCTTTTGATTCCTTATTATTCAGTGCTGCTGTATTAGGAGGATTACATTTATATATTGGTGAGATTTTTCTTTTATGAATACTGAACTTATGAGAGGTTTTTTTGAATTAATAACAGTGGAACTAATGCTTTGAAGGCATTTTTATTAAAATGGTGATCTCAATGGACACTATGCAGTAGTGCTTGTTGAAAAGTAGGACATATGTTTGAGAGGAAATTCAAAGATTTTTTACATATGTTCTAAACACAAGTCAAGACAAAATGTCAAAAAGCTCCCAATTTTTCATGAGCCAACAAAAACACTTAGAGCTGCTAAGGCTTAAACATTTTTTTAAGGGTACAGAAGAGTAAATGATAAGTTTCAAGAAACCCTTTGTCCCTTCCTCAGGAAAGAGGCACCATAAAGAATGTGATGAGGTTGGTACATTCTCCTGAGATGTTTTTAATTACCTTCAATCAACTCTTTCCAATGGAAAAACCTTTGTTTGAAGTACTTGTGAGCAGGTAGTTGTGTTCTGCAGTGAAACTATGGCTCACTGTTAGAATACAATGAAGCACCTTTCTCAGTTGCTGACGGGGTACATGGTTCAACCTTCTTCATCGCTACAGGATTCCACAGACTTCATGTAATCATTGGCTCATCCTTCCTAACAATGTGCCTAATATGATTAATCAAGTTCCACTTCACATCAAACCATGACGTGAAACCAAAACATGCAAAATTCAAAAACTTTTTGTTTGAGATGTGCTTCTGCCAACCTGTGCAGGATTACTGCCAGGTCTAGCCTTCACTGAAAGAGGCATTTCTCTGCAGAAGATGAAGGTAGCCCTGTCCCGAGCAGCGTGGGTACTGTCAGTCTCAGTACGTACGAAAAAAAGTACAGCCCAGAGACATCACACATAAAGGCAGGAAGTCTGCAGCAGAGCAAAGACATGAACCTGCGCTTGCTGTTAGTTTACTGCCTTGATAAAAAGGTTGTTGTTCTGCATGTGATTTTCTTTCAAGACATGTGACTTGGAGTTTCTGTGGAACTTCAGTTTTGGGCAAAGGTCAAAACTATCAGAAACACTTATTTCCCTAGAGTTGTTTTGGTTTATTTTTTCTAGACTCCTGGAAATTGCTGTTCACCTGCTGTGGCTGGGGAAGTCTGAACAATGGATCACACTATCACACAGTATCACAGTATGAGGACCTCCGAGATCATCGAGTCCAAACTATATCCCAACACTAACACCAACACTAACACCATCATCTAAACCATGGCACTCAGTGCCTCATCCAGTCTCCTCTTAAACACCTCCAGGGTCGACGACTCCACCACCTCCCCGGGCAACGCATTCCAATGGCCAATCACCCTTTCAGTGAAGAACTTTTTCCTAAGATCAAGTCTAAACTTTCCCTGAGTGGCTTGAGTCCATGCCCTCTAGTTCTGTCACTGGTCACCTGAGAGAAGAGACCAACCCCTGCCTGACTACAACCTCCTTTTAGGTGGTTGTAGAGAGCAATGATGTCTCCCCTGAGCCTCCTCTTCTTCAGACTAAACAACCCCAACTCTCTCAGTCGCTCCTCATAGGGCTTGTGCTCCAGCCCCTTCACCATCTTCATTGTCCTCCTCTGGACACACTCCAGCATCCTGACATCTTTCCCAAACTGAGGGGCCCAGAACTGTACACAGTATTCAAGATGAGGCCTGACCAGTGCCGTGTACAGGAGGACGATAACTTCTCTGGTCCTGCTCACCACACTATTCCTGATGCAGGCCAGAATGCCATTGGCCTTCTTGGCCACCCGGGCACACTGCTGGCTCATGTTGAGCTTCCTGTCAACCAGCACTCCCAGGTCCCTTTCTGCCTGACTACTCTCCAGCCACTCTGTCCCCAGTCTATAGCTATGCATGGGATTGTTGTGTCCAAAATGAAGTACCCAACATTTGGACTTATTAAACATCATCGCATTAGAATTGGCCCATGTCTCCAGTCTGTCCAGGTCCCTCTGTAGGGCCATCCTACCCTGTAACAGATCAACCCTTCCTCCCAGCTTGGTATCATCTGCAAACTTGCTGATGATGGACTCAATCCCCTCATCCAGATCATCAATAAAGATATCAAACAGGACCGGACCCAACACCGATCCCTGGGGGACACCACTGGTGACCGGCCACCAACCGGATGAGACACCATTCACCACCACTCTCTGGGCTCGGCCATCCAGCCAATTCCTAACCCAGCACAGAGTGCTCCTGTCTAAGCCATGGGCTGCCAGCTTCTCTAGGAGTCTACTGTGGGAGACAGTATCAAAGGCCTTGCTGAAGTCCAGGTATACCACATCCACAGCCTTCCTCTCATCCACCAGGCGAGTCACATGGTCATAAAAGGAGATCAGGTTGGTCAGGCAGGACCTACTCCTCCTAAACCCATGCTGGCTGGGCCTGATCTCTTGGCCGTTCTGCAGGTGCCGCATGACTGCACCCAGTATTATTTGCTCCATAATATTACCTGGGACCGAGGTCAGGCTGACAGGTCTGTAGTTACCTGGATCATCCTTACGGCCCTTCTTATGGATGGGTGTCACAGTGGCCAACTTCCAGTTTTCCGGGACCTCTCCGGTGAGCCAGGACTGTTGAAAGATGATGGAGAGCGGCTTAGCAAGCTCATCCGCCAGCTCTCTCATCACCCTAGGATGGATCCCATCCGGCCCCATAGACTTATGAGGATCCAAGTGGCTCAGAAGGTCTCTGACTTCCTCCTCATGGATTGCAGGAGGGCCATATTTCACCCTGTCCCCACCAACCACTTCAGAGGACCAACTGTCAAGCGAACAGATACCCTTACTCTTGAAAATTGAGGCAAAGAAGGCATTAAGTACCTCAGCCTTCTCTGCATCTTTGGTTACTATATTTCCCTCCACATCCAATAAGGAGTGGAGGTCGCTGCCACCCTTCTTTCTACCATTAATATATTTATAAAAACTTTTCTTATTGTCCTTAACAGAAGTGGCCAATTTGAGCTCCAGCTGGGCTTTTGCTTCCCTGATTTTTTTCCTACACGACTTAACAACATCTTTGAACATGACCTGGCTTACGTCCCCTTCTTTCCAATGGCGATACATCCTCTTTTTCTTACTTAGCTCCTTCAGAAGCTCGTTACTTATCCAGGCCGGCCGTCTGCCCCTACGACTCCTCTTACAACACATGGGGACGGCCCGCTCCTGCACCTTCAAGATTTCATTCTTGAAGTGCATCCAGCCTTCCTGGATCCCCTTGCCACTAAGAACTATTTCCCAGGGTACTTTCCTGACCAGTTCCTTAAATAATCCAAAATCTGCCCGCCGAAAGTCCAGCATCGATGTCCTGTTCCTGCCTTTTCTTGTTACATTGTTTACAGAAAACTCAATTATCTCATGATCACTACACCCCAGACAGCCTCCGACAACAACATCACCCACCACCCCTTCTTTGTTTGTAAACAGCAGGTCAAGGAGAGCCTCACCCCTGGTAGGTTCACTCACCAGCTGCGACAGAAAGCAGTCCTCAATACACTCTAAGAACCTCCTGGACTCCCTCCTCTCAGCAGTGTTAATTTCCCAGCAGATATCCGGAAGATTAAAGTCTCCTAAAAGAACAAGGGCAGCCGATCTAGAGGCAGCCTCCAGCTGTTTAAACAATAGAAGATCCATCTCCTCCTCCTGGTCGGGCGGTCTGTAACATACTCCAACCAGGAGGTCAGACTTGACTGCCCCTCTGACCCTTACCCATAGGCACTCAATCTGGTCATCACCGATCTCGACTTCGACAGCATCCAGGGTTTCCTTAGTATAGAGGGCTACCCCTCCACCCCTCCTCTCGCGCCTGTCTCTCCTGAAGAGCCTGTAGCCTTCCGTGGCAGCACTCCAGTTATGAGAGTCATTCCACCACGTTTCCATGATAGCAACTATGTCATAGGTCTCCCGCTGAACCAGGACTTCCAGCTCCCCCTGTTTGTTCCCCATACTGCGTGCGTTTGTGTACATGCACTCGTCCTCCACAGCAACATCTCTGGTGAGCCTAGTAACTCCCCCCTCCCCCTTCATACCTAGTTTAAAGCCCTCTCTACAAGCCCTGCCAGCTCCTGGGCTAGAATCCTCTTACCCTTTGGAGTTAGACGTGACCCATCTGGGTCAAGCAGGCCAGGTGCCATAAAGGTTTCTCCATGATCATAGAACCCAAAATTCCTCTGCCGGCACCAGCCCCTAAGCCATTTATTAAGAGCGTAGATTCTCTTGTTCCTTTCAGTATACATCTCTGCCACCGGAGGAACCAAGCAGAACACCACCTGTGCTCCTGCCCTATCCATTGACCATCCCAACTTCTGGAATTCCTTTTTAACAACCCTTGACCCTCTTTTAGCTAGCTCATCACTGCCAGCCTGGACCACCAGAAGCAGGTAATAATCTGATGTTTTAATTAGGTCCGGGAGTCTCTTAGCAATGTCACCTACCCGGGCTTGGGGAAGGCAGCAGACTTCCCTATGAGATGGATCCGTTCTACATATAAGTCCCTCCGTCCCTTTCAGAAGGGAATCACCCACTACAACTACCCTCCTTTTCTTTTTCTTACTTGAAGTCCTGACCTGTCTGACAGGCAATGCGAAGTCTTTAACCTCCTCAGGTGAGTTCTCTGTGATACTGTCCTCCACCTGAGCATCAAATTCCAGTACCCCAAACCTGTTTTGTATGGGCAGCAGGAAAGGTGGCATCTGAAAGGGAGGTCTATAACCCCCACGAGAGCAGACCTGCTCCCAGTCCTCCTCACCAACCAGGTCACTCTCCCTATCCTGTTGATGAGGAATATGGCGTTCCTCTGCCTCCTGGGGAGGATTACTGGGAGGAGAGAGGGTTCTACTCCACCAGTCTATCTCCCTTTCACTTTCACGGATACTCCGCAGCCTCTCTACCTGATCCTTAAGATCTGCAACCATAAGGAGCAGATCTTGAATCTGTTCACACCTCACACAGGCGTTTCTTGTATGGTCCTCAGGAATCACAAGCAAGCTGAGACATTCCTTGCAGTCCTGAGTCTGGGCAGCCGCATCCCTTAATAGAGGCTCAGTTTGGACAGCGACACTCCTGGTAGCAGAGGCTTTGCCACGCCTGGTCACCATTGCTGCAGAGGAGTGGGAAAGCCAATCACCTGCCAGAGAGTGCCTGCTTGCCCGAACTGCCGTGCAAACCGCCTCTACTGCGACCCTGTTCGCCCGCTCCTGGGAGCGCAGTTTAAATGTCCCGCGGCTTCTTCCGCCCCCCTGGCACGCGGTCGGCCCACGTGACAGTCGCCGCTTCTGGGGTTCAGAGAGAGTCGCCCTGGCGGGGTCCTCTCCTGAGCTCTTGCCTTTCACCAGGAACTCTCCACCCGCCCAGACTGAGCACCCGGCTGCAGTACTTACCGTTCCTGCCGCCGATCGCACCGAATGTGGCCATGTATCTAATGTATGTAATACATTTTCTGTTTGTTTTTTCTTTAAAAGGTTTTCTACTTTATGTAGAGTCCAAATGCTTAATATCTGCTTTAATCGGGTGCAAAAATGCTTCATTATGTCAATATTCTTGATAATAGTGAACTGTCAGATACTTCCTCCTTCTATAAATATTGTTACGGTCCAATTTTTTGAGGTTTTGTGATCCTTTTTGTTACAGAGAGTGTGTAGTCTTGGGCAAAAGAGATTTCCCTAAGGGCAGGATAACAGCTAAATGAAATGCAAATGTCGGGATTGCATTAGGATCTCATACAGCACAATACGATAAATATTTTGTCACTTCACGTTCTGTGTTATGATGTACGTGTGAGTGAAACTGACCCAAATTTACACTGTTTTAATGCTGAATTATGTGATGCAAGTGCTTAACAAATACCACACATGCATAATACCCAGAGAGAGAACATTATTTTGAGGCAGTGTTTCTAAACCAAATGGCAAATGTGTACATTTACGTAAGGAATAACCTTAGTACTTTTGTTGGAAAATAATGGGAAAATAAACTCATTATTTCAGCCAGAGATAGCCAGGGACTCCTTGAATTCTAGTAGAAAGGATATTATTAAGGATGCCCAAGTAAGAGAACAGTGTCTAGAAAGTCCTTTTCTTGGTTGCTTACACATTTAAACAGACAGACCATGCCCCACATCTGCTGGATGTAGAGCCCAAGTGTTCATTCATGCCTAGAAAGGAGAATCAGCAAAATATACTTTTTACAGCAATTAGGGACAGGGGATGCCAACTTCTGTTCTTCCGTCTCACAGCTATTATTCTACCTGTGCTTATACTCAGAAAAAACTCTCCAGAATATAACAGTTTTGTGTTGTAAGAAACAAACCTGTCTGCCATGTATTGTGCAACAAAAAGTTCAAATAGCCATGACATTTCCATGTATTATTTAGGTCTTTTTTTTCCTGACTAAATTTTCATCTCTAAGACCCTGATTTCACTTTGCTCGATTCATGTATTTCAAACCCACCAGTAGTTTTAAACAAAGCTACAGATAAGTCATTCTTCTAAAAAACCCAGAACACATATGATCTGAAACAGGGCTAGAGGCTTTTTTACAGCTACTTAATCTCTTCTCCTGATTTACATAAAAGTTTTATATGTCACCATCTAATTCCACAGAAATTCATTTTTCCTTGTATAGAGGCCTAAAGTAGCAATTTTTTCTTTTTCTTTTTTTTAAAAAAAAATAACAAATCCATGTTTTTGTACTATTAAGTGAACAATCTGGCTAATTGGAAAGGCTTAAAATGATTCTTTAGGAAATCCTGTGTATCCTTTTTTTTTGGTAAAGAAAATCCCTTTTCTACAAAATGGACCTCCAGATTCAAGTAGTATTGCAGCAGAGGTTTTGGACGTTGATTTACGATAGAGCTGTATATTGCTTGAAAGAAGGAGGTCTACAGGGCAGTACTCAGAACAAAGCTGCTATGGCTTTTCTAAAGTCAATAACACATTGCAAAAAGCCTTGTTCTACAGAACGGCTTGAGTTCCCTAATGGGAAACGCAGCGGCCTTCAGTCTTGTGCCTTAATGCACCTGATAGTTGAACTTCTCTCTCCAAACTGTAATCACAAAGGCATTCAAGGCAACACTTATTACCCTGCAGATGATCAGTCAAGAGCACGTAGGGACAGCCAGCTGCCACAGCCAAGCCATGGGCAAACGATCACTATGAATCATCTCTCCACAGCCGAGGTAGTTGAGCCTGTGGAGGAAAGATGACGTAAAGGTGACATTCTACATAGGATTTCCCTCCCACTCCTTTCAACATGTTCTCCTATTTCCCTTGTAATCCTGTACCAGATTACGAAATAGTAAATGAATAGATTCAGAAATAGTAAATCTAAATCTATTTGTTGTACAAGTAGACATTAAACCACTTTGTTCCTCTTGCTCACAGAATCCTGCACCTCCAGAGTGCCCCCCAACGGGGGTTTGTTTGACAGCGGCTGAGTATGAGCCAGCAGTGGCCCAGGTGGCCAAGAGGGCCAATGGCATCTTGGCCTGTGTCAGAAACAGCGTGGTCAGCAGGACCAGGGAGGTGATTGGGTTCCTATACTCAGCATTGGTGAGGCCACACCTCGAGTACTGTGTGCTGTTCTGGGCCCCTCAGTACAAGAAGAACGCGTCCAGAGAAGGGCAACAAGGGCAGTGAAGGGGCTGGAGAACAAGTCCTATGAGGAACGGCTAAGGGAACTGGGGTTGTTTAGCTTGGAGAAGAGAAGGCTGAGAGGAGACCTCATCACTGTCTACAACTGCCTGAAAGGGGGCTGTGGCAGAGTGAGCGCTGATCTCTTCTCACACGTGACAGGTGATAAGACAAGGGGAAATGGCCATAAGTTGCACCAGGGGAGGTTTAGTCTGGATATTAGGAAGAATTCCTTTACTGAAAGGCTGGTCAGACACTGGCACAGCTGCCCAGGGAGGTGGTGGAGTCACCATCCCTGGAGGTGTAAAAAAAACAGGTAGATGAGCTTTTGAGGGACATATTTTACTGGATGATGGATGCAGTTGCACTTGATGATCTCAAAAGTGTTTTCCAATCGGAAGAGTCTATGATTCTATGATTCTATGATGGTGAACACGTGGCATAGACACCCCCTTCCCCATCTGCCTCTGCCTTCCTCGTGGCTTCTGCATGTGGCAATGTTCCCCACCACTTCAGTACTCGCCAGCATCTTCATCACATTAGCAGAATATAAATGACTATGGAGAGGAATTTAGGTGGGACAAAAGATTTCCACCAACCTAGCAAAGGGAAAGTAGAGGAAGGTTTTGCTTGTTCTGCACTATGCCTTTACACAAAACCTGGAGGCAGTCGGCAGCCAGGGATAAGCAAGCCCAAGACCTTTGTCCAGCAGCTACTTCTTTCTTTAACTTCTTTCTCACTTCTTTCTGTGAGCCGCTATGAAATTGTAATGATAGTAGTAAAACAAATGCAAATAAATGATGGATAGATGAATACATCTTGGGATTAATAAATTATGGGAGTCACACTGACTTTCAAGAGTAAGAGTTGCTGCATTCATGCTTGAGAGGGACTGTCATGGGGGTTTCTCCTGGGTCTGCCGGCACTTGCAGTGTGGATCTGCAGTCCCCAGGAGCACAATCTTCCAGGAGCGAGCAGCCCATCCATGCAGGCAGGGGCAGGGGCAGGGGCAGGGGCAGGGGCAGGGGCAGGGGCAGGGGCAGGGGCAGGGGCAGGAGCAGGGGCAGGTACAGCAGCAGAGCCAGAGATTTGCTGCTGAAAAAAGCAGCAGGCAGAGTGGTATGAGAATTGGTCTCCTGCAGCTAGGGCCCTTGTGGGAGGTAGGAATTCAAGGGGAAAAAAAAACAGTAGTCCAGATTAGTCCAAAGCAGTCCTTCCTTTGCTGCTGGCATCCAGAGGGAGATGAAAGCATCTGAAATTAGTACCTTCCCAGCCACCCCAGTAGCTCGTCTCCCAACCATATGTCAAGCCCTGCAAATGAATTTCTTTACTCTCCCTTTTTTTCTTCTGGGGTTTTCCACCTCTTTCCTTGTAGCTGATGGGGAAAAAAAATATGATTCTCTGTCAATGTGAAGGGTCATAACTCCCTGGACTTCATTTTTTCCCAGTAGAAGATCATACGTTCATAAAGCAATGCAATGCCAGAGAAATAGGATCAGTTTTATTCCCTATTCGGAGATGGCAGAAACTGTTGGAGACTCTCTGATACAGGAGTTGAATGAAGACCAAGCCTCAAAAAGCTCTGGATCACCTTTTTTGTGCCTCAAAATGGGAATGAGTCCGAACAAGTTTCTGGGTTAAACTGCAATCAGATATTAACCAGTCACAGCTGTACTTTTACCATGAGGAACTGCAACAGGAACTGGTTCAACTCCCTGCCTGACAGAAAGTACAGTGAGGAGGTTTGTGTGAATGGGTATGGGTGGCTACATGGACAGCAGACAGCTATGGCAGATTGGTTCAGGAGGGTACTGGCCAGTTTGAAGGGACATAAAGCTCAGAGACTTCCCTGAGAGGCACCAAAGTTACCTCTGATGTCAAGATACACCACCGCCTCCCATTGCCACCAGTAGAAGAACAATCCTGTTTATTAGGGAAGATGCTATGTGGTCTCATCCTTTTCAAACATACATCCAGTATAGACCAAAAGATTGAACCAATTGCCATCAGTGGAGACCCAGTTGAAAAGATGGACCTTTTAGCTCTCAGCATAGACTAAATGAGTCGGTGGTGAGCACGCAGGTAGATGCCCACTTTCACTGCAGTCCAGAAGCAAGGCTCAGTCAGCACTTGCTGGTCTTCAGGTGGGACCAGCAAAAAAATTGCATCATCCCTTACTGTATCCAATGTTTTGCTGAAATCCATCTGGTTGCTCTGAAGGAAATACATTATTCAGTTATCCAATATATTCTCATTTTTTTCCATTTTACTAAAGTTACTAAATTTTAACTAAAAATTCTGGTGCATCTTAACAAAACATGCTTGCCTGCCTATGTTGCCTTCATCAAGAAAAAATTCTATTCCAATTCAAATGATTCCATGAAATTAATGTACACGCTAAAATACATTCTAACTTTTAGATACTTCTAACTGTGTAGTTCTATAATCTACATCTATACACACTCCGTATTTAGTACATATTATATATAATACAGTATATTATATACAACATAGATCTAGTATTTTATGTTATGCTAATTATGTATGCTCTCTATATATAGTATATACCACACATATGTGTATACACATGTCTATGTATTTTATATACAGTTAGTTATTATTGAAAACTAAATTTTAGCTAAACATAATACCTTGAAATTATTTGTGTATACTACATATACTGTTTGTTAAGGTAATTCACTATTTAAATCAATAGAATTATTTGGCGAAGTATAAACATGCAACATTGTGCTTTCTGCAGAATCATAAAAATATCATTGATCTTTCAAAGCAGATCTATCATAACAGTCATAGAAATCTCTCTAAAGTGTGCAATACAATATACAAGAAAAAAATTCGAATGTAATTAAGTTGGAATATTAAATAATATATTAAATTTATAGGAAAGGAACTCAACCTAAAATTATCAACAATATTGCTGCCACAGAAAAGAAGCTTTAGCCAAAATATAATTACTGAAATAGGACACAGAAGCAAGAACGTATTTCAAGAAAATATGTTACTCTTTAAATTCAATCTTTTCTCTTTCTAGCTGATCTCAAACTCATGTTCTAAGACCTTCATAACTGCTACAGGTTATTATGTTTTATTATTGTCTGATAACAAACATTTACTTACTTTGGTGATCATTTCAGCACAAAATGCTCTAGAAATGCAAAGTGAATGAATCATCATTAACTCAGACTGTAAAATAACTAGCTCAAAAAAAGTATTGCTGTAAAGTATAAAACAGTAAGTTGGAGGCCTCTTTCAAAATCAGACCAAAATAAAGTTTAATTTGCATTCGGCAGGCAACTTTAATTTTACGCAATACAAAAAAAGGCTGCAGCAGGTTTCTTATCCTACTGTGATGTATATTGTTCCTTTTTAAGTTGTTCCATTTTACAGGAAAAATAAGCTCCTAAAATATTGCTAACTTGAGGATTTGGATGTGCTTCCCATGGTTGCCTGTGCCCGGCCAAATCCTGAAGCCTCTTTGTTGGGCCCTGGCTCCAATAAGCCCTAGATCCCTTGCTGTATCCTGGGTTTTGGGGAGTAAAATTAGGCATCTGAGCCCAAGTGAAGAACTGTCATAATTGTTACACTTTACCTATGTCCCTAATTTAGGTATCCAAGTAACTGGGATTTCTCAATGTGGATAATTTCTTGCGGTCTTAATAAGCTGAGGTTTGTATCAGAAGATCCTGCCACATGTGACAGGTTTTGGCTCTGGTCTGTGCAGTCCTGCTATAGTGCATGAACTATGGACATTACTCTTGCTTCCTTGCACCCTTCCTTGTTCCCAACCCATAGGCTGAAACCTGTCATTTGTTTACATTTTATGTATGTTAGGTTAGTCTATGTGGAAACTGGCCTTCAATTTCAAGCCTTGTATATGTAGCCATACATGTATTTCCATTCCATTCCTTCAACATTGGTTTCATTTACACGTTTAATCTAATATAATTCCTGAAATAATTTGGTTTCTACAAGTTTTGTTAATATAGATAGCCAGTTAGAAAGGAAGCTGTACTCAGAGGCTGGACTGAGGGAATGGCAACAACATGCACTCACACATTATTAGACACTGGAGAATCTATGTGGGGGACAGAGACGGAGAGACAGAGACACTTTTGAATAACATTACAATGGGGACTAAAAATTCCACTAAATTTAAACCTTCTAAAATCTATCTGAAAATCAACCTATTATAATTGAAAACAAGCCTTCATTAGTTTCAGTGCTTAGAGAAGTTTATCTCCTCCCTACGTGCCCCACAGGGGTTTCCTGAGAGAAGCATACAGCTTATCAGTCAAGAACAATAAATTATGTAACGGAGGGCAATTAAACTCTACAAGTGCACTCTACATTTATGTAAACTACTGGCTCACTCGTGAGCTTTGTCCTCTCTTTGTTAGATCTAGGCATTTAGCCAGAAAAATGTTGCTTTAAAACTAAATGACAAATTATTATATGGAAACAATGGAACGGACACTGATAAGAACTACAGTGGTCTCGGGACCTTGTCCATGCATCTATGATGTCCATGTTCACCTCACAACTTTTGGTTTATAGCCACTTCTACTATGTCATCATATTCCAAACAGAAAAAGGCAAACTATTTTTTTTTCGCTCTTTAACAGAAGTCTCTCCATTCTCTGTAATATCGTATGAGCTTTGACACTGAACTCAGAGATTTCTCTCTTAGCTGCTTGTAAATTCTCCAGTGAAATAAGGAAATAATTCTGTCTTGAGAAAAATCTAATGCACTTTAAAATACTCAGTGCATTTCCAGACCCTTTCTTAGTTTCTCCTGGTAGCTTCCTTGATAAAAATATTTTCAGTTTTAAGAAGACAAAAAGTTACTTGAATTTGTTCATCTCTGCTGAGAATTTAGAACGCATCACCACCTTGCTATTTTAGCTTTAAGACTTCAAAGCTTCAAGTCTTTAGCATCATAGAATCCCTCAACTAAATTATTTTTTATCAGTTCTGTCTTCAAGGTCTGAAATTCACCCCGTGCAGCTTCACAGTGGATATGACTTCCTTGCATGCTGTACGTGTTAATGAGAAAACAACAGTACCTGTAATAATTTGTATAAATAATATGATAACATGGAAAAGAAAAATAATCTTTAGCATGTTTTGTAGTAACATCAATAATTTAAAAATGTCCAGATAGATCACCTTTTGCTGCATAAAGATGTGATAGCAAAACTAGCTCCAAGGTAATCCCCAATGCAATTCTGACTACATCAGTTGAATTGCATTAAGGATAACTGGGCTCATAGCATTCTGCAGGTTCCTAAATCCAAAAAATCCTGCACAAGGCTAGAGCCATTAAAAAATAGTTGCTGGTACTTCTGTACAGTAGAATTTAGTTTAAAACAGGAAACAACCTGAAATTCCATATAAATGTTACTCAATATGCAGCTCCTTGGTCTGAGAATAATATTCATTAAATTTCTTTTTAGGAAGCTGATGTAATCTGATCCCTACTAAGTTAATATAAAAGGTGATTTCCAATTAGGATGGCTGTTACCTTTGTGACCTGATATTTTTGCAATGTTAGATTTTAAATACTGGAAGAATCTTCCTAGGCAGATCAGATGATTCAAGGACTGATAATCAAATATTAGAGAAACAGCAAGTTTTAACATGGTAATGGCTGATTGGGCCAACTTTGCCACACACACACACAAAAAAAACTTGAAGTTGCTCCTGAATAGTTCAGATTTTTCTGGATTTACTCAGATTGTTTAGTCAGAAGGTGAGCATTAAACAAAAATTTAAGAACAGAACAACCCAAACCTGGTATACTGTTACATTGCTAAGGATTTTAGAAAAAAAATTACCTTATTTATGATATGTATTACTGCTTGCCTGTTATCTAATGTCAGAAACTACCTGAACGATATAAGGGTTTCATTTGCTTCACAAGTTAGCTTCTCAGGTAAAACAGAGAACCTGGACTGCTTGCTTTTGGGTGTAAATCTGTCCCTGCCATGATGTGACGGATGGGGAACGAGGTGGGATACACAGCAGCAATAGGGTACGCTCCTTCCTGCGCACAAAGTGCTGCTTCAGCTCTGTCTGAGATGCTTGTGGATACCTTGCATCATGCCAACTGGCCTTTGGCAGCAGTGCCATATGGAGGAGGACTACGTGGGCTCCTTCTGCTCCCTACCTGGCCCAGCAGTGCCGAACAGGAACATCCATTTTCTTGTACTGTACATAATTCATTAAGAGCAGACTAGGATTTAAGACACATATATGGGTGTTTACCCATGTTTGCTACAGAGCCTGGAGTACAAAAATGCCTAAGTGGAGCCCAGAAGCCTGCTCTTCTTCAAACAAAGGCTGACTTAAGTTGGTAGCTCACACATAAAGATTGCTTAATGATGTATCAAAATCTTAGTGATTTTGGGATGGGATACAGGCAGGTGAACAAGATTATTCATCTTGTCTGACACCTACTTTCTACCTTACTTGTATATCGACTTTTGCCTGAGCTATTTCTAAGCTAAAGTAGCTACGATGTGTGCATCTGCACCCCACATCATAGGGGCTGTCTTCACTTATTGACAGATTTTCTAGAGACCACTCAGCCTGAGTATGCATTTTAGTTAAAACAGCCATTAATGCAGATAGAGAATGAACTTACTGCAGTATCTGGCATAGTAGAAAGCAGACTCTATGATAAATGCATCTAGCTTTAGGTTCCTCTGGGATGGCTGAAACTTCTTTGACTGATCCCTGCATCATCAAGCTGTGGATCATAGGTTAATTGGAAAGTTTGTACTGGGGCAATGAAGAACAGCAACTGCTTCTTTGCACCATTTTACTTCAGATGCTCTAACCCTCACCTTCATAAAGTCAGAAAACCCACTGATATCCAGAAGCTGACTCAAAACATCATAATTGTTGGTCTATTCTGAGATGTACAGTGAATTGGTTTCCAAAATCAGTTACAGATTTTAGGAGTCTTTTATCCTTCAAAGTCACTGGACCAAATACTGCCTTCCTTATTCATATTGATTAAATGGATCAAATGCTCACCAAATTAAGTGGGAATTAAACATGAGTTTTTCCTCAGCAGAAAAGGAGAAGATGATTGGATTGACCTCAGTAGTTATTCAAATCACAGGTAAAAACTGTTTTCCTTAGGGAATTTTCATTAAGCATTAAGCAGGCAAACTGTTTAACAAGTTTGACATATATGTTAGTGCCAGATACCTGCAGAGCTGGCATACTGGCCAAACAGCCAGATGCTTTTCTTGTATCAGGCTCAGTTTAAAATCAAAGGAAAAAAGTATGCTTTCAGGCTTGAGCTTTTGAGGTGCAAAGGAGCAATGAATGATGATGACCACCTTGCAGGGGGGTTCTAGACTTCTCTATGACAAGTGGCTTTCCCCTCACTGGAGTTCAATTACTGTAGGAGCACAAGTTCCTCCAGCCATTGCAGCACAGCAGTGCTGAAGGCTGTTTCTAGCAAGTCAGAAGCCACAGGATTTTTTTTTGCCCACTTTGACAAGAGTCATCAGCAAGTAAGATTAAATGCAATCAAATTTGAGAAATATGTGAGAAGAAGAGAGTATAAGTGTGTGTGATTCAGATATAAGTCTTTATTTTGAACTACCTCAATGACAGAAGTTATTAACTGAGTGTGAAACAGCTGATTTTCTGAGCTCTGCAAGGTACAATTAATATGACAGAGACTAGAAAATGCACAGCATATTGAAAAAAAATAAGTTACAAACCAACAATAGCCATCGAGTTTTCATTTTAAAGTAAAAAAGGTGGTTGAAGGCAAGGGTCACACATCATAGTATCTACTAACCTCTTATGGTAGACTCTTATTCCCACTACTAGAAGCTCTGGTTTCTTAAATGTCTTCTATGAAGGACAAAAACCTGAATGCCTGAAGGTATCAAAACCCTTCCTTTGTAGGAAAGTAAGATTTATTTGAAGAACATTGTTACATCAAATGTGACTGATAACATGTCAAATATGCTTGGTGAGTTGGCCAAAAACCTGAAAATCAAACCTCCCCTCCTTGACAGCAGATTGCAACAGGCTTGTCTCTGTTCTGATTCCTGCACAGCACGCCAGGATTCTGGTTAGCAACAAGATTTTGAATTCTGTAACAAATTCATAGTAAATGTTTTTCACTGTGGGATAGAAGAAAGAAGGAGAAAAATGATAGCTTGTACAATTTAATGGAATATCCCTTTCATAGTAGCACTTCTTTGTTGCAGACATTGTGCTACACCCTAAAAATGTTTGTATCAAAGGTAGATCAAAGGCTGCTCGCTACAGAGATGGCTAGGAAAGGGGCAGAGACTCAGTACAGAGGCTCCTTCTCCACAGACGTGTTTGCTAGTCCACTAAAATGACATCACTGGACATACCTAGGCGGACCACACACTCCAGGCTTGAGTTTTTTTCCCCATCAGTTTGGTGCATGTGACAACCAATCAGAAGAAAACCTTAGGTGAGAGGTGAGGGCTTTGTTTCTAACAGCGCTTGCAATACCAAGCAGCTCATTGGAAGTGTTTGGTCAGGGCAGGGAGTCAGAGCCCGCTGCAGGCAGTGGAGAAGCCCTGGGGAAGCCGCCTGCCTAACAGCACAGCAAGGTTTCGCACGTGAGGAAAGCTTTTTCCTTGTCTCTGACTCCTGAAGTTGCGCGTATGTAAAAAGGACCACGTTTTAATTGTAATCGATCACAACTGTCAAAACATCTGGCCAATTAAATCTGGGTTCCCTGCTGTATATCATAGCAGGAACTTTATGCATGTCTTTCTTATTGAAGCGTCTGAAATCAAAATCCAGACTCTGGCTTGCTCCATCTCCTTTGAGGTCCCATAAAGAACAGACACTGAAAAATGGACTGACTTCTCTCAACATGACTGTTACCACAGGCAGCCTTCAGCAGCACAAAGGTACTGTAGCTTACCTACAGCGCAATATCTGTACTGAGGGCAGGGAAGAGTGGCGTGGGGCTGTGCTGCATGCCAGGAGAACCTCACTGGCATTAGGTATGAGCAGAACTGTTTCTATTTTACGTATGAAACTAGACTTACAGCCAATAGACAGGAAGAATGAGGGTTGGACAGAAAAAACACTGCTGCCTAGTTTTCTAGGTTAGCTTTCTTATGTCTTTTTTGGTAATTGTATTAAAAATAACTCTTGTAGTAATTACTATCTGCATTTCTTTATAATTATATTATTTTATTATATTTTTATAATAGTTTCTATTGGAAAAGGGATATGTTTTTGTAAATGTCCTCGATTGGTCATTTTTCTGTTACAGGTTTTTTAAAAAGTGATAAAGCCATTCAAATAGGGTTTCTGTTTATTGTTTTAGCCACCTTCTGCCTAAGATGATAAATTAGTAATGATTTTGAGTGACAAAATATATAATGTATATTTATGGAATCATAAATAATTTCAGTGACCCTATAACAATTGGGGGGTTTTATTGCTCTAATGGTAAAAATAATGCTGAAAATTTATTACAAGTATCTGTATGAAAGCAATGAAATAACGTAAAATGGTCATAAAACCAATCACACATTTTACAGAAAATAGGACTATTAAATCACTTTGTGTATGGTTTCTCTGCTGCAAAGCAATGTATCATTTAAGAGAAGACAGCTTGCTGCTTAGTTTAAGCATCTAATGCCCTCATCTTCTTGCGACCCATGCATGAATGGGAATAGGTTTTATTATTTTCAATTTCAAAAAGCTGTACTCATCACTGGTAATGCTAGCACGATCTTTCCGTTCCAGTGGTAGAGAAATTTGCCAGTTCTGGTAAGTTTTCAAGAATTAACCCTTCCCTTTTACATTCTGAAGTTTCAGGTATTTTCGCATACACCTTCCTTCACCTGTAAGATATCTCTATTTCCTAATACCTTGGGACTGCTTCACTGGCCAGAATTTTGGGATATGTTCAAATTTCACACATAAAATACACAATTCAGGAAAGTAAAAACAAATTTAATGCTACACTGCTTTCAATTAATTCAGGTAATATTTCAGATGTTTCTATTTAAGAAGGAACTTGGAGCTCACACACTTCACAGAATACTGATGTCTGATCTAGGCTCCTTTTATTCACCTTTTATTGTCCTTGATTTGTAGCACTATTTGATTTACATCACAGGAAAGATCAATTAATATCTCTGAGCAGTAAGTTCAAATTAAATCAGCTATGATATTCCTTTTTTCCCCCCTATTTTATTATAGGATAATAAACAATGCAAATATTCTTCCTTAGCAGCTGTGTGCTTTATCCTATAGCTCTGTTCCTAATAATATGTTTTCTATCCAAAGTGGGATTCTCCTGTAGCCATCCATATGAGCTCCATGAAATACAGTGTTGCACCTTTAGAGGATACTACAGCCTTATGAGTCATTTTTATGCAATACAATTGAAAGGAATTTGTTTTGTCCAAGCCCCCCTCTTGTAATGGCATTGTGTTTTTATTTAAAAAATGCATACAACTATTCATCTTGACTGGCTAATAAGGTGCAGAAGTAAAACCCTCTAAAAACTTTGTTATTTTACAGTATTTAGTAGAGTACAGTTCAGTTTATTATTAAGCTAATTATATGGAGTTCTCTACAACAAAAGAATAGTTTAGTGATACAGACCACCAAATTGACATTCCCTTTTTAAAGTTGCAGTCAGTGACAAAGTATAAGGAAGGATTTGTCACCTTTAAGTTGGATGTATTAGTCTTAGACTGCTGTAAAAGAGCTGGTACAACCTGTTACTGATATGGGGAGATGAGAAGTGAACACAGGGGGAAATAAAGCAAAAGGAACCAGAGGTTGCAAAACCTTTCACTACTCATCAAAAACAAGTAACTGCTGTTCACATTAAAGCGTACTGCTTTAAGGATATGTATATCAGGCTCAAGGAAATTCTAAAAATACCAGGCTACAGTTTCTTCGAAACTTAGCATTTATAGAACGTGTTTTCTCACTTCACTAATTTTGTTAGCTCTTGGCTGTCTTCCCAAGCTGTAGTTTCTCAGGCCACTGTGTTGTGATCTAAATACTAGGTTGGGTTGTAAACTAACTTGCAATGTAAAAAACAATGCTTTGAAGTCAATGTTTCCTACCTACTAAGAGTACTGTTTCTCCTAAAAAGATTGTGAATTTGCTTTCAGCAGTCATCCTGTTTTCCCGTGCAATTACTCCGTTAATGTTCTGACAACAGACCTGTATGTAGTACTCAGAGACTTCACTCTTCACCAAACTCCCTGTTGGGGTCTGAAAGTTTTGCAATTTCATTAACGACTGTTGATTCAAACTCTTCACAGTCAGATTTTTCTTCCTCTTGAACCATCACAACTGATAACCTGAATACAATTTCTTTCATACTATCTCAGGAGAGTTTAAGAAAAATCTGTCTTCTTATTCACAGAGATAGTCAGAATAATGTTAGTGATGTGGTTACACCACTGTAAATCTGGACTTATTCCATTGCCTTTGAAGGAGATAATCTGCATTTACCCATTTTACTCCGCTCAGTGAAGCTACTCATATGGTGGATTTGGGCCTTGTAAAACATTGTTTAAAAGCTGTCACATAAATGAGAATGACAACGTAATCCTGAGCTGAAATCTAAGCAATTGACAATATTTTTTAGCATCATGTCACAGAGCAGGAAAAGGATTTCACTGTAAGAGCTGGGCCAACTGTCAAAATAATAGGATGCACTTGATTTTAAGCTTTGGTTTCACATACTAATCAAGCTGTATTAGCATAACAACTGCTCGTCTTTCCCCATTTCCCGCGGTCTAGTATACTGATGGAGCAAAAAGAGCGAATGAATTTGTTTGCCTGACATAACCAAACCAAACAACAGATACCTCTGAAAAGATTCGTGAGTCGCATTGCTTCAACTTCCTCAGCAGAGAGACTACAACTCCAAAAACAGATCAAAGGTGTTTGGTAGAAGGTTCAAAGGGAAAAGATGATACTTTTCTCCATCTTTTTATTTACCTTTTAATACTTTCTTCTTTCTTTTTACTGCAATCTCTTTTTTTGTCCCTGTCACTGAGTTTGTTCTGGAAAAATGCCCTCTGAGGAGGTCTTCACTGAAGGCCAAAACCTGACAAATCAAGGTCAAAACTCATGCAGGTAAAATGTTATTAGGTCTTCTGCCTGGCACTGAAAATATTTCTCTAGTATTTTAAGTTCTAACGTCTCTCTCTTCCAGGTGCTTCTGAGGGACGTGTTTTGGATGCTTGCCAATATCTGCTCCTCCTTCATGCACCTGAGAGCATGGCAATCCTCAGGCCTTGCTGATGGGGCGCATCTCCAAATCTTTCATCCACAAAACTTCAGGAAGGTAGGAGAGCTCCTAAATCACTACTGAGGTGAGTTCACAGCAGTAGCAAGTTAAAGGTACGGGGAAATAATAACAGCACAAACTGGGAATGACAATTAGATAATAAGAAAATAAGGATGAGGCAGTAGAAAATATAGGTCAAAAGTGGATATAGAACCAGAATCCCTGAACCATCCTGACAGTTACAACTCTGCCTGTGAATAACAAACTGGTTATGCACAGCAACTCTTAGTAAGAGAACAGCTAAAAGCTGAGAACATACTGAGAAGGGCAAAGGAGGATAAACTATTTTGGTCTTGGAAAGCAGACTCTTCTTTATTTTAATATCAGACTTACTGCTTTGCTCACAGAATACTGAAAACAAACCACAAAGTTTCACCTCCTTGATCAGGAACGACTGGTGTTAGAATATGTAAGAGGAGATTAAATTGCCACAAAGCAGCAAGAGAAAGCTTTCCTTTGTTTTAATCCATGTAATACTACAATGCAGACAAATAGAAAGGAAAAGTTTATCAGTACAGGCTGAGCACTGGACGTTTAAGTATAGCTCTAGGTGAAGAGCATTCTGCTTTACGTCCCTCTTCATATAGGTGGTAAGCTTGATCCTCAAGGATGCTGGCTGAACTTCAAGGGAGAGCAGCTGGGTGGGATCCCTGCCTGGTGATCAGAGGAAGAAACATGAGGGAAAGACTCTGAGCAGCAGGTAACCGTGAAATGAGACAGTCTGAGGAGTCAGGTGTGCTGTGTGGTTTTGGGGGTGGGATGGGAGACCATATCCTTATGGAGAGCCCTAGTGGAGTTCTCCATAACAGAATAAGGAGGATTTGGCATAAGTCTCCTTATGCATGTTTAGGCCAGTTGCAGCACACTTACCCATAATTCCAGCTGGTGGTGTGCAGCCCAGCTTCACCCTGGAAGCCACAGATGCACATTAACGTGGCAGACCCAGGCTAGGTGACTTGTCTGTGGGACAACATGGAGTTCCTTGTGGTGGCAGATGCTGGCCACCATCCTCCCAAAACTGCTGCCTCAGTGCTCTCTTTGGGTTGCTGGTTTTCCTGTAGTAGTTAATTTCCCTCAATGTGTGATTTCTGCCTCACAGTCACTGTGGTAATATGTTTCCTTTTTGTTAGGCTAGCTTAGGGTTCAACATGGAGGGGAGTCAAATCTGTATTATGCTATGGCTGTGGAAATAAAGGAAAAGCAACAGCAGAGGGGAAGCAGACAAAATGCTACAGCCTCTGCTACCTTCAGAAAACAAGAAGTACATCCATTTACACTAATGCTAAACTGATGCAGAGCAAATACAAAAAGCTATTAAATCCAAGTGGTATCTTTTAATACTCTGTTTGCACTATCAATAGAAAGAGTTGGGCAAAGGTGACCTAAATCTTTTCTGACTTTCTCTCTACACAGACTACAGTGAATGAAATGTTTACCTAAGATCCCTCATAAGATTTCAGCTAATAAAAGCCTTCAAATCCTACAGTTTGTGTAGTAGGAAGCTGCTAATTGGCATGTATCTTCTCCTACCATGCACTCTGTATAAGGCTATTTCAGTAATTAACATAAAGAAGAGAAGATCTTCTCCACTTAATGGCTGCTTGGCCCCAGATTAACTGTGTAAAACATATAAACCCACCACAGAAAGTGAAATCTAGCAAAAAATAGGCTAGCTCGTCCTGAATTCTGAGCTATTTTTCTCTACAGTCATTTTCTTAAGAGTCATAAGCTGTTCAAATTAAAGTCTTGTTATTTAACAAGGGAAAAAAAAAACATTTACCTCCCATTGCCAACTAATGAACACTTGAGAATAAAACTGAAGTATACCAAGATGCTAAATATACAGATAATCTTGACAGCCCACTATTTATTCTCTCTCCGAAAATTAACGGCTAAGCATATGATTATGCTCTAGCTACAGGGCCAGTTGCAGGAGGAGAAATATTGTTGCCTGAGAGCTATAAAAAAAGGATTTTCATGCTTCACAGAGGAGGTAAATGCTGCTGACTTATGTACCAACTGAGCAGAGGTAAATGACTCAGCATGTAGGAGGGATGGAGCTCTACTCCACATCATTCTGTGCTTGAGGATGCTGGGTGCAAAGTTGGAAGTAAGAAGAAGCTCCTCATTTCTTGCCTCTGTGCAAGGGAGATGGTCCCATGGCGCCATTAGGAGCTCTTCCCAATAAAAACAACTCCGTAAAATAGCAAAGAATAGCTTCAGCATAATATGCAAACTACTTCAGTAGAAAAAGTTCTAAGTAAAATGAAAAACCTTATTATAAATCATAGTTATAAATTTTGGAGGGGGAAAAAAGGGGTGCTCGAAAAACAGTTCTTTCTGTTTACATCCCAAAAAGCCAGAATTCTTTACCTTCCCTGTAGGCAACTTAAGTAGAAAGGGCAAGGATTCAATAAACCTTGTGACTGAAATGCCCTTTAACATCTCAGAGATAGTGACTGAGCACAAAGGCACGTTAAAAGAACTGTCTGGAGGAAGTGAACATTGTCATTGCCTCTCCTTGAACAAAGAATTCAATCTCAAAGCCTGCTACTAACATCTTCTATTAACTTTGATGAATAACTGAATACAATGTTTATCAATCTAAAGCAGAAAAAAGCATGGAAATATACACATGCTAGTACTATTGCCTACTGACACTTTCAGACAATATGGTCCCGATTTGCAGTGCCTGAATGTGTAGTTTCCTACTGCATTATTTTTTTTTCTTAGGCCAGCCACGTCACACATTTGTGAGTCATCTTTTAGAGGAGTTTTTAGATTGCCCTAGCATCAAGTTGCAACGAAAAGCATCACCAGGAACAAGGACAGGCATGCCCTGATAGCCTTGGCTGTGTTATCCTGCACCTAACTGCGTTCCTAGAGTCCTAACAGTGGCACTGAAGCTACATTACCTGTCCTACACCATGGAGAAGTCATCTTCTATGTAGACAAAAAGCTCTCGGAACCACTTGTGCCTACGATATGGGAGCTAGCATGCAAATAGAATAATTTTACAGCATAACTTCAATAAATTGATGCTAAATTAATTGCATTTTCACACCTTTCACCTCTCAGCCCTGTCTTAATAAAAACTTAAGCAGTGCCACCCTCACAGTATTGGCAGGATCAGCCAGAACTGGCGAGCTGTGAAGAGAGGAGCTGGGGTACAAGAGCCTGCATGGCAACAAGCCTGTGGCAGGCACTTGGCATTGCCATGGCCCTGAAGGAGAGAGGGCCCATAGTTGACCTAGCAGTTCTTCTATAAAAAATTACTAACTCTTGAAATATTTCAATTTGTTGTTGGAGGAAGAAGGGCATAACCCAGCAGCCAGGGCGCAGAGTACCCATTGCATTGGGAAATAAGCATCTGACACAAGTCTGTGTTTTCCCAGCAGACCCTAAAAGCAGCTTATCTCAAAATTGAATGAAGTCAAGATAATAGATAAATTTGTCATTATCTGCTTATTCAGAAATACTACCATACCATTATAGGTTTTTAAAGTGTGTCAAATTATAAATGGATAAACTGCTACGAGGTGAGCAATGCAAGCCTGGCCCAAGCTGATATGAGCTGTATTACAACCAGCTTGTAAGCACCCTTTCTGAACTGCATTATCCAGTTTCAAATGTCAGAGGCATCCTCTAGAAGTGTCAAGACAAATTCTTATATTTTTTTTCATTTTGCTTGTGGAAGGCCACCAGCTGGTGAGGCCAATTACGCTTACTTCTGCAATTAAAAAAGAAGCAAACACCAGGCCAAGGCTCCCAGCCAGGCCACTGTCCCCGGAAAGGGCACACTGCTTCATAGTTAGCAACAGGCATGGTGGGGGTCTTTATGATATACTTAGAACAAGAAAAAAGACCTTTGAGTTACTAATTTGATTTAGGCTGATGAGCAAGGCCAACTTTTCGCCAGGTTCTGTGCCAATCAGATGAAAACAATGCTGTACCTCCAAACCTCATCCATTTACGTCTCCAATCTCAGAGGATTTTTTGATCCTGCATACTTCTTACCATACAGGTAAGAACCCAACAGCTTCAAAATCAGAGCTTCCCTTTGTGTGCTACAAACTCTGGAACCTCTACTACCAAAGAAGAAAATCAGTGTCATTCTGAATCACACAAGGATGGGGCGGGGGATGAAAAGCACATTTTACACACTCCTGTCAATGTTTAAAGGGCTCTTTTTAAATTTACACTTCCTGATTCCATAACAACATACATTCCACTTCTTCGAATTTCAGCAGGAATTAGATACCTCAAAGGAAAGTCAGGAAGTGATTCAGGAATTGGTATTATCACTTGCATCTGTTCAGGCTTGTTCTTTCAGGTGTATGTTTGGTTTTGCAATCCATAAGTCTGCTAAGTGTCATCTCACTTTACTGACATGGTTGGAAAACACAAGGGAGAAACAAGGGATATGTTCTTATTGCTGCATTTCTATATGGTAGTACGCCTGAAGCTTTCTGCAGTGTGTGTACTGCCCTGTTCAGAAGATATGACCCAGATGACTGTCCTTACATTCAAATATCAAACTCTCAGATTTCTAGAAATATTTTTAGGATATTTTTTCCCTTACTGCTTTAAATCCTTTTTAAACATTGCGGGTCCTCTAGTTATGTTAGATGTCTGCCAGCCTCACTCGAATTCTTGGAATGTTTCTCCAGAATGACCTTTATCTTATACTGAACAACAAGCCTCACTCAGAGAGTGAATATAGGGTCTTCCTTACTATTTCCATGTTTATTTTGCTGCAGGCTACATCTGATCACAAAACTGACACCTCTCCCTCTTCACAGGAATTTTTCTTGTTTAGAAAAAAGCAAATAACACAGCACAGAGAACTCGAGTCATAACAGATATCAATTGCACAGTGTCTTCTCTCCCAATCAGTAATGAATCCCTTCCTCAGCGTGGTGAGAAAGGAGCACTGAGTTGATGAAGATGCTTGATTTCAAAAGAAACCAACTAAGAGACATGATGTGATGCTGTAATTACTAGAGAGGACCCAGGAAAACAAAAGTTATAGGAATTTGTATGGTTAATAATTGCTTTTATTTTCTTTACTACAGAGTCTAGGCCATTTTGAAAGTTAAAAAAATAAACCTAGAGTAAATGAGGACAAATTATAAACTACGTCAACTTCCAGAAGATCATCCCACGTGGCCTGCACACCTCAGAGCTTTTCACAAGGGCTTTATTTTTTCCATATTCCACCTTCTTGTGACTCATTCATTATGCAAGTGCTGATGGGAAGATCACCCAGGTCGCTTGTGCCCATACCCCACAGATGATTATATTTGCAGCTGGCTCCTCCAGCCCTAGTGGGTCAGATAGTAACCAAAGGAAGAAAAAGCCTCTTTTCCAAAGTCTTGATCTAGCTATTATTCATCATTTTACAGGTATTTTATTAAGCTTAAGCAGCGTAGCACAGGTACCGTGATGGGGCTATAGCTGGCAGATCTGTTTCCTCTGCAGACTGAAGTGGCTGTGATGCTTCTCACCTCTGTCTTGCACATTTATGCAGGGATACTGTGAACTGTTGGATTTTACAGTGATTCAAACACGTCGTGGCAACAGTACAGTGGAAGATTAATTTTTCTATGCGTGTAGCTCATACGCCAGCTCTGCAAGTAGCCTGTTCTTACACCAGCTAAAGTAATGACTCCTTCACCACAGATATCAGTGGGATGAGGAGCAGACTCTGTGTTTGTAACTTTTGGATTCCTCACAGTGAAGTAGGCCACACACAGGCAATGTTGTCATTTTTCATTAATCACAGGTAGCAAAATTCTGGTCACTGCTATAGGCTGTTTTGTCGCTATATATAATCTTGCAACTTTCACACAATTTTTGCAAAGCAAAATGAGAATGAGGAACTAATCCCCCTCAAAATGTGCTGCAGCATTGGGGAAGAAAGCTTTATCTACGTGTCTAGAGGCTAATTGTTCAAGTCCCAGCTGTTCTGCCAACTGTGGTTAATATTTTTCTGCCCTTCACAACCCAAGACATTACATTCAATTGCACAATAACCATTATTCCCAGCTCTGCAGAAAAAGGAACTCTAGAAGTGATTTGTACAACATTGAAACCAGGTTTGACAGGCTAGTATGGGCTCTTACACAGGCTGAGGAGAAGACAAATCAGATGCTTCTAGAATGATTTGCTTCTTATATTAATGTATGACTTCAAAATTTATGTCGCTGTATCGTTTTTGTTGTACATTTGTCACTTTGACTAGCAGCATCCGGTCCTTTAAGGACAGGTTGTGACATCCTCCACGCTCTCCTGAAACTGTGCTTCTCAAACTGCAGTGTGCACTCCCTGAAGGCCAACTATCTCAAACCAGTAAACAAACTGGAGTGCAGACTGGTGCTACTGGCAAGGGTGGCACCCAACAAAAATGAAGAAATCCCATTCAGCACCTTTTGTCCTAGGCAGCTTCATTTGTGTCCTCAGAAACAAGGTGACTGGGTCTCTGCAAATTCCAAAAATACCAGGACATAATATGATAAGTCTTTTCCCAGAACTCAAAGTGTGGCAAATAAACAATACACCCTGTCACGTCTTGATACCAAATGAAATCCTGCCCATCTTAAGCAGGGATTAAAATTTATTCCCAGGTAATTGATGCTTGGAGTCATCACATTAGATTAATTAGTCTCAGCTCCAGCTTCTGCTTCATGTATTTTTCTGCAAAGCTTTGAGGTAGTTTTTTAGGTAAGACACAAACTCTCGCTGCGTGCTTGTGCAGTGCCAAGCACGAGTGCAGTGCCAAGCACGAGTGCAGAGTCTCCCAGAAAACTCCCAGTAGTAAATCTACCATGGGGAGTCGCAACCAATTCGGTCTGAATTTGGAAAGACTGGCAAAATTATAATAATCTCCCAGGGTCAGGCTGGTGGGAGGGGATTATTATCGTTTAATACTGTGAGCTTTTGTCTAATTTTGCAACACTCAATATTTTGTTGTTAGTGCTGTTGTAAAATAGCAAGTTGCCTCGATCAAGTATGCCCTTTGTCCCAAAGGATAACAAAACCAAATGGAACCACAATTGATGGAAACTATAAAAAAGGAAATAAATTTGAAGAGGCATCGCAGAGAATTTCAGGAGCTGTTATGGCTACCCACTTCCATATTTCTTCTTTTTTAAAGGAAGAGTACACAGTGGTGACTGGAAAATGAAGTGGTTTAATTCCAAGCTGGGAGAAAAAGGCAAATTATTGTGACTTCTTCAAGTTCACAGTCAAAACACGTCAATAAATTATAAATATTCCAGTTCTGTTAATTTATGCAAGGGCATTTTAAATAAGAGAAAAACCCAAGGCACTTCATTCTGCAGCTGTTCAACAAGACATTTAAGTGTTTTCCAAAATATTTCTTCTCACTTCAAAATCAAGTTTTTTTCAAAGTAAAAAATATAATGGGGAAGGGAGAAGAACTACCAGACAGAAATTTGTTTCTTTGTAAAAACTGTTTTAATAAAATTTTTTATGAGCTGTCCGTACACATGCTTCTTTAAAATTATCCGAAGAAAAAAATATGGAAGTCAGAAGGCTTGAATGATATTAGAATGAAATTCCAGTTATAGAAGGACAGCAGGCAGTTCTTTCTCATATAGAGCTAGGAGCATGTTACTACCATTCTTCCCTTTGGGGGACTATTTACCTTCAACCAAAACAACCCTGTCTCAGTTTACGAGAAATTCAGGACAAGCTGCTATAACAAACTGCCAATTCTAATTCAGTCGGGATTTCATCCTACTCCAAAACACAGCCATCATAAAATTTTTACATTAGCAAATACATCTGTACTTTAGGGTTTCATATTATTCCAACTATTTCTTCCATTACCAGCCCTCAGCCCACCAATTCTACGTCAGCAGCCTGCAAGCAAAGTCTCTCTCAGAACATATCCATGTTGTACTTGAAGTGTTTGCAGAGCTAAAATTTTATCATTCTGGGCCCTGTAAGGAATCGATAAAGTGTGTATCTGTGCCAACTCCCACTCTACAGCCATTATGTATGCCCGCTCCTGCCTTTCGTTTAACATAGTAGAATGAGTCAGTTATGATGAAAGGGACAACTGGTACCACCTGAAATCACCTTTCCACATTCTCAGAAAGGCTCTGTATTCATGAGTCACACTTGAGTTGTGCCTTTGAGATATTTTTTGTATTCACAAAATTCACATTTCCTAAGTGAATGTTGACAACTTCATTTCAGTGTACAACCCCAAAAGATGGAGCCGTAGGCATGGATATGTACTGCCTGTGCTATAATCCTACGGTCAGTCATCAGATAAAGATGGTCACAGCACCAGCAGCTGGTTATGTGAAGAGGGTTGCTAGGCAAGTAGGTTTTTATTTGTCTGATGGAGTCCAAAAATAATACATTTAATCCAGTAATACTCAAAGGTTTACAAGTTACCTCATAAAACTTTAGGATTTAGAGTCAATGTCTTCACTGCACTCAAAACATAAGAAGGACAAGAAGAAAAAGTGAGTTTTCATGCTGCAGTCTCTCACCACTTGAAATCTGTGGGGAAAATTGCAAATATTTCTCTCTCCATTCTTCTGAGAAGGCCAGGAAAGGGAGAAAGGGATATTTGTACAGAGCCTGCACTCTCGCTCCAGTACCAGCTTTTCTAACAGCTAATACAAAGTTTATCCTGACAAGTCGTTTAAATATCGCTCTCTGAAAACATGAATTACTGGAGCTAAACCTACACCACTGACAACATTGCTGTGTGCGCTGCAGCCAATTCCCAGCTGCCAGAAGCTCCTCCAGGAGGTGTTCCTTCAGAATATTTGTAAACACCTACACACACCACTGAAGAGGATTACAGAGATTTGTGAAAGGGGAAATAAAATGCCAATAAAAAGAAGCATTTTCTTGTTAGATGCATTTTCTTTTTCCTTCTGGTGTTTTCAATTCTGGAGAGCAGAAATAGAAATATGGTAAATATACTTCCTGATTCATTGACTTGTGCCTACTGGCAGATAAACTCAGTTTATTTCATCCACCTATTCTATCATCTATTACGATTAATATAGCTATATTCTATGTCATTTAAGGAAATTTCAATATATTTCCTTATACTGAATTTTTGTACTTCTTATTTTCCTGGTAAATTGATTAATAAATCACTCTTCTACCGCAGACTTTCATCAGACATATAAATAGAAAGAAAATGGGAAACTACATATAGCATTTGTAATAAAATCATCCAAATTATGATCCTTTAAAATGCTTATACAATGTCTGATAATGAGAGATTAGGAAAAACTAAGTTGGCACAAAATTTAAAAAAAAGGTCATAAAAATGAGTGTTTATATACAAAACCCAAACCATATCACACAAAAATGATTGCAGTGATATAAAAAAATGCATCACAGATGATTTGTTCCATCCCTATGTTATGTGCCACTAAGCACTCTGTCAACATGGGTTAATATCAAACTGCTGCACAACTATGACTTTACTGGATGTTTACGACAACACAGCAAAAAGTAATCCCTGTCTCAGCCCACAACCTTACCACGGGGCCAGGTAGTAATGGCTTGGAGGCTTCTGATGTGGAACCATGGAATCACTTGGACTGGAAAAGACCTTTAAGATCATCAAGTCCAACTGTAAATCTAACACTGTCAAGTTCACCACTAAACCATGTCCCTAAGAACCACATCTACATGTCCTGTGCCTGCCATTCAGCAATGGTGACTTTTCCACTTCCCTGGGCAGCACGTTCCAATTAATGACAACCCTTGTGGTGAAGAAATTTTTCCTAATATCCAGTCTAAACCTGCCCTGGAACAACTTGAAGCCATTTCCTCTTGTCCTGTCACCAACACCCACCTCATTACAGCCTCCTTTCAGATAGTTGTAAAGAGCTATAAGGTCTTCCCTCAGCCTCTTCTTCTTCAGACTAAACATCCCCAGTTGCCTTAGCTGTTCCTCGTAAGATTTTAGCTCCAGACACTTCACCAGCTTCATTGCCCTTCTCTGGAAACCATCCAGCACCCCAATGTCTTTCTTGGAGTGAGGGGCCCAAAACTGATGGTGAGAATTTTCTTGTTGAAGGGAAGATTACTGTCACCGGATTATTTTCCAATTGTAATTAGGTGCATTGTATCTGGATTTGATAAATAACAGGGCTTCACTTACTAATGTTTATGGGAAAAAAAAACCAGAATTACATGTTTTTTTAAAAAAAAAACCACAAACTTTTCTTTCTGTACAACTTGCCATCCCTATCTTGTGTTCTGTACCCAGGAAACTTGCTGTCATAAAGTCATGGCGCAAGTTAGTAGGAACCATTTGAAACGACACACTGAAATTTAAATACATCAGCACTCAGCTACTCTGTAGCATATAAGAGGCCCTCAAGACTGGTTCAACACCAGTTATCCACAAGAGCCTCTGAAACAAGTGCAGCTCCAGCTGATTTCAATAGGAACTCAGCTTATTGTCTCAACAATATTTGTATCAGATATGTTAGTCTATAAATTGAAGACATTTCTACTCCTCTGCTTCCCCTTCTCTGCCACTGCCTGAATCACAGACCCTTTCGAAAGGGTTATGAAACTTCAGCTAGATTATCTTCTTCTTATGTACCATGACCAGTGTATGGGCTTTGAAGGCCAAACTGCATTTCCTGGAAAGCTGACTGAACTGGGAGAAACAAGTGCACTGAACCTTTTTCTATTGAGATTCAAATAACGTGCTATTTGCCTTCTTAGTAACAGATGATGACATAAGCAGCATTTGATCTGATTTCCTTATAATGGAATATATGTTACCAGCAGATTAATGGATTTACAAAAATGCACACATTTCTTTTTTATTTTATTCACGACTCGCAGGGATATGCTAAAGGGAATTCATTTTTTATATAAGATATACGAAAACAGTATCTTCGGGTTGTTATCACACAGAAATATAGAAATATGAGCTCTTTCCCATCATAAAAATATGTACTTTGCCAATGTTAAATAATTTCTAGTTTGGTTCTCTGAAAATAAGATTACAAAAGTAGTTTGTACTTCAGTCATAAATCCACTCCTAAAGAGTGATCAGAGTAACAGATCCTGAATTTTAGTGATCAAAGCAAGTCAGACTCTAGAGCTGTTAACAGGTAAGAGCACAAACTCTGGAATACAAGGATGGAAGTCTGATATGCTGTTAAATGAAATACTGACTGAAGAATGGCACCTGTGGGGTGCTGAGAGCCCTGTGCTCCTGGCTCATGTCAGTGGCTGTGCAAGCTGCTCAGTAGTGCAGGAGTGTCACTCTTTAGAGACTTTATATCTCTGGCTGTCATTTATTATCAAGCAGAGACACACACAGTAGAGACTGTCTTAATGAGGTGTAAAGTCTACTTCTCCACACAGACTCAGGATAAAAGTATGCTTATTTACTTCTGATTTTATGTATTATTTTTCTGTCTGCCAGTCATAGCTATTAATTAAACACAGCTGCTCCTGTTAATGCAAAGATGGGAACAAGGGCTCCAGGGCTACAAACGCACAAATTTTAATAGCTTCTGAAAAAGCTGTGCAAGAACTTCACTGAATAAGCTAACAATTATAGTAAAGAACTGCAGGGCCTTCCTAAAATGATCTTCAGCAGTGGGGGAGGAGGGAGCCCTCTTCAGCAAGAGTGAGCTCTGCAGGGAAAGTAGCCGTAGCAGCTCTTCATTTAACAGCTTCTTAGCCTCTGAATTTCCCTTAATTAACAAACCTGGGGAGATTGAAAGAAGTTACCGTCTCGCCCCTAGGCTCTAATCCCTTTATTCTCCTATGAGCTGGTCAGTCAGGTGAGCGATAATATCAGATAGTATGTGTGAAATCTGAGTCCCCCTATACTCAGCCAAACTCTCACCCTCTTTGATTGGATCAGGGTTAAGTTTTGACTCTAAATCTCAGCATCTGGTCTCCAGATGATCAGAAAACAATCATTCAACTTTGAAAATACAATAGAATCATAGAATAATCTGGGTGGAAAAGACCTCTGAGGTCATCGCGTTCAATCACACCTGTCCACTTAATAAACCATGTCCCTAAGAAACTCATCTACCTGTCTTTTAAACACCTCCAGGGAAGGCGACTCAGCTACCTCCCTGGGCAGCTGTGCCAGTGCCTGACCACCCTTTCAGAGAAGAAATTTTTCCTAATGTATAGTCTGAACCTCCCCTGGTGCAACTTGAGGCCATTTCCTCTTGTCCTATCACTTGTCACTTGAGAGAAGAGACCAACACCCACCTCCTTTCAGGCAGTTGTAGGCAGTGATGAAGTCTCCTCTCAGCCTCCTCTTCTCCAGACTGAACAACCCCAGTTCCCTCAGCTGTTTCTCATAGGACTTGTTCTCCAGCCCCTTCACCAGCCTCATTGCCTTTCTCTGGATGAGTTCCAACACCTCAATGTCCTTCTTATACTGAGAGGCCCAGAACTGAACACAGTACTGAAGGTGTGGCCTCACCAGTGCTGAGTATAGGAACACAATCCCTGCCCTGGTCCTGCTGACCACGCTGTTTCTGACACAGGCCAAGATGCCATTGGCCCTCTCGGCCACCTGAGCCACTGCTGGCTCATACTCAGCTGCTGTCAACCAGCACCCCGCAGGTCTTTCTCTGCCAGGCAGCTCTCCAACCACTCTTCCCCAAGTCTGTAACACTGCACGGGGTTGTGTCCCGGGTGCAGGACTCTCCATTTGGTCTTGTTAAACCTCATCCCGTTGGTCTCAGCCCATCGATCCAGCCTGTCCAGATCCCTCTGCAGAGCCTCCCTTCCTTCAAGCAGATCAACACTGTCACCCAGTTTGGTGTCATCTGCAAACTTACTAAGGATGCACTCCATCCCTTCGTCCAGATCAAATATTTTGAACAGGACTGGACCCAGCACTGAGACCTGGGGAACACCACTTGTGACCCGTTTCCAAGTGGATTTAACTCCATCTACCGTAACATTTTGGGCCTGGCCACCCAGCCAGTTTTTTACCCAGCAGAGGCTGTGCCTGTCCAGGTGAAGGGCAGCCAGTTTCTAAAGCAGAATTCTGTGAGAAACAGTGTCAAAGGCTTTGCCAAAGTCCAAGCATCCATAGCCTTTCCCTTGTCCATTAAACAGGTAAGCTTGTCATAGAAGGAAATCAGATTGGTCTGGCAGGACCTGCCTTTCATAAACCCACGTTGACTGGGCCTGATCACCTGATTGTCCTGTGCATGCTGTATGACAGTATTCAAGCTGATCTGCTCCATAAACCTTCCCCGTACCAAGGTCAGACTGACAGGCCTGTAGTTCCCTGTATCATCCCTTCAACCGTTCTTGTAAAAGGGTGTAATATTTGCCAGTCTTCAGTCAAGTGGCACTTCCCCAGTCAGCCAGGACTGCTGGTAGATGAGGGAAAGGGGTTTGGAGAGGACCTCTGCCAGCTCCCTCAAAACCCTTGGGTGAATCTTATCCGGCTCCATTGACTTGTGTATGTCTAATTGCCCAAGCAGGTCTCTAACTGAATCCTCTTGGATCATTGCAGCTTAACTCTCACTGTCTTCTGGCTCAGGGGGCTGAGTATCCCAAGAATGTCTCACTTTACTATTAAAGACCGAGGCAAAGAAGGCATTAAGTACGTCATCCCTCGTCACTACTGTTCTCCCTGCATCCAGCAAGGGAGGGAGATTCTCCTTGGTCTTCCTATTGCTGTTAATATATTTGAAGAAACATTTTTTATTGTCTTTCCCCGAACTGGCCAGTTGCAGTTCTAGTTGGGCTTTAACTCTTCTAATTTTCTCTCTCCATGATCTCACCTCACCCTTGTAGTCCTCCTGGGACACCTGCCCCCTCCTCCAAAGCTTGTAAACTTTAATTTTTTTCCTAAGATCAGTACAAAGCTCTCTACTCGGCCAAGCTGGCCTTCTTCCCTGCCAACTCATTTTATGGCACACAGACAGGGATGTCCTGCTCTTGTGCCACCAGGATTTCCTTCTTGAGGAGCATCCATCCCTCTTGGGCTCCTTTGTCATTTAGAACTGTCTCCCAATGAACTTTATCAAGCAGCCTTCTAAACAGTCCAAAGTCTGCCCTTGCGGAAGTCCAGGGTGGTACTTCTGGTGACCCCCGTTCTTACTCCTCCAAGAACTGAGAATTCTATCATCTCTTGATCACTGAGTCCCGGGCATCTTCCAACAGTCACCTCCCCCACAAGGCCCTCTCTGTTCACAAACAGCAGATGCAGTGGGGCACCTTCTCTAGTAGGTTCACTCAACATTTAAGTCAGGAAGTTATCTTCCGTACACTCGATGAACCTCCTAGACTGCTTCCTTTCTGCTGTGTTATACTTCCAGCAGACATCTGGAAGGTTGAAATCACCCACAAGAACAAGGGCCAGTGAATGTGAGACTTCTCCCTGTTGCTCGTAGCTCTATGGCCCACTTCCACTGAGGTGGCAGACCAGGGGGCCCTCATTAGTAAACTGTTCCTCACAACTTGGAGTGTCATTCCCAAGTTTTATTTCATCAAACCTGGTATTGTTCCCCTCCCACTTCCAATCTAGTTTAAAGCCCTGTCGATTAGGCCTACCAGCTTCCTGGAGAGTGTCCTTCTGCCCTTTGTGGACAAGTGTACCCCACCATGTGCCAGCAGGCCTAACGTGTAGGGCAATCTATTGTCAAATAACCAAAGGTTTTGTTCTTCGCACCAGGTATGGAGCCAAGTATTTAATTCCTGGCTCTTCCTACTCCTTCCATCACCATTACCTATGACAGAAGAGAAAACTACCCGTGCACCTGAACCCTTTACCATTTGTCCTAAAGCCCTAAAGTCCTTTTTAATCACTCTAAGGTTTCTAGCTTTTTTTTTGTATTGCCTATTAATAATAGCTCTTGACTTGTTTTTGCATCACCATGAGTCGGCCCTTACTTAAACAAAAACGGACCCTCAGTTCCTATGCAAAATCATGGAAATAAATATTTATGCGTGACATCAAGGTCCTTTGTTTCAGCACATGTTTAGACCAGTGCTACCCAGCTGGAAGTACTGGCAGGGGAGGATCACCCTGGAACATCCTTTACATCCCACAGGAAGATCAACAGCACAGTGATCTCGATGATCATACACCTTCCTCTCAGGAACTCTTTCTACTAAAGATGGAAATAGTGCATCACGCTAAGGAGTGAAAAGACAGCTCAATTTCAATGCCTCTGCAGAGATGGTTATATTTACCGGTTTAAACACTAAACCATAAACATCGACACACGATCATAAACATGAATATCTGCTGGAAATACTGCACTGTAGTTTCATTTTAGTACCTGTTGTTTGGCTGTGTTCAATTAGGTAGTTTAAAATTACTTCTCAGTAATCATTTCCCACTGCTTTCAATGTCTTCAACCCTCATTCAGGGTCAGAGAAGCAGTAACCACGTTGATGGCAATTCTTTCACAGTTTGTATGGCATAGAGAGCTTTCATGTAAGGAAGAAAGGAATTATGCATGAATGAGATAGTGAAAGCACAAGGGAAAGGAAAGAGGAAAGTGATTTAGTGGGGCATTTCAAATGTTTTAATAAACCATAAATTTACGCTGGAATGTCACTTTAGCAAGTTTCCCCTACACTGATCACTGAATGACAACATATTCTTCAACTGTGTATATATGAAAGGCTGTAATGTGCTGATATGTTTGCACAGCATTTCTGAGGAAATATACTGATTGGAGCATAAATAATTTCAATTTTTACAACTAGAGGTTACAAATGTACAATATAAGCCAGAAATCTCATTCACAGTCCCTAAAGATACGAAATCCAGAAAAAAGCCTGAATTTCTATTGTGTTGAAAATGGAATAACTTTAGGCTCTACTGATTTTTTAATGCAGAAGATCTTGGAGAAAAGATGTAAGATGATGACATGCAGAGATGCAAGAAAATATTTTTTGAAGTGGAAGAATCAGATAAATCGTGAATCACCAGTGTCACTGCTAAATCTGCACATGTTCTCATTGCTATTTTTAGATCACTGACCACCATCCTACCATACTTACCCAGGGATTTTAAGTACTGTTTTCAAAGACTCATAAATAAATGAGACAATCAAACATGAGAAATCAGCATAATCACCATAGTACTCTCCAACTTTCTCTTCTGGTCTGAGCTGCAACTTTCCATTTAAAGTAATATTCCATCCCCAAATTTAGAATTTTAAGCCTGAAACTATTTGCAGATTCATTTGCAAAACAACTGATCAATGGGTGGCTGGAAGATGGATGTAAAAATCAATAGGAATGGACACCAGTCATCAGGGATAAGCTGGCTGCTAAAGATACTGAAAATCTCATCTAGTTTTGCTTCTACAGAAAAGATTCAATTGTGCCAAAAGCAGATATAATAATTAGTACATTTGATGTTGTTTTACTGACAACTCTCTTTGGAAGATAGATTCTAAATGGTCTATCTTCATGCATATTCCTCCTACATTTCAAGATCGTATTGCTACTCATCTACATCTTAGTGGTGCTAAATTCAATGAAATTCAAGAAAATGCATGTTAAGAAGAGCAAATATTTAATCAAAAAAACTTCAAAAAAAAATGTGTCACCATTGTTCTACTGGAAGCATTGTGTGTCTGAGTCCTATGCACATAGCATAATTTTCTTAAACTTTCTGTAGTAGCCTAAGACAGAATAAAAATATAAGAAAAATGATTACTGTACTCAGTAAAACTAGCATTGCCTTTCCCACTTCACCCTCCCAATTTCTACTTTCTTATGCCAACTCATCAGATGTTTTATAACCGCAAGATCCAAATGATGTAGGATAGAAGGGACCTCTGGAGGTCATTTGGTCCACTACACTAAACACCACCAACTTCAAAATCAGATCTAGCTTCAAAACTACACCAAGTTACCGAGGATCATGTCTAGTCAAGTGTTGAGTATCTCTAACAATGGAGATTCCACAGCCTGCCTGGGCAGCGTGACTCAATGATTGTCCAATCTCTTTTTTTTTCCTAGACTCTACGTGAAAATTGCCTTACTGCACAAAGAAGGTTGTGCCTTCTTTGAATCCACAGACTCTTTTAGCTACCTTTAATAGTGTTTGAGTCAAAAACTGGATACAACACAAGACCAATTTTGTTCCTTTAGACAAATGTGGCATTGCAATAGTCCTTGATATTGTGTCCAGAATTTCTTCCAAAATATATTGATTAAATACATAGTCTTCAGAAGATTAAGTCACCCGAGGCTTTGCTGACACACAAACTTCATGACTGCATACTGGCATCTCTGATTAGCCTACTGCAAGATGCATATGTGGTTGACAAGGAAATATGTTTTCATTCTTAATACTGAGATCTACATCATTTAGTCTGAATGTTCTAGGAAAGAGAAGATTAAGATGTCTTAATCAGTCTGAAGTCCCTGGGAAGAAGTTCTTGAGAGAAGTTAATGCCTCTCTCAGAAAACAAGGAGAAAAAACACTGGCTGAGAGATGCCAGGTTATTTTCTGCATAAAACTCGTATAACCCAAGAGAGAATATGGAATGGCAGCAAAAGGGATTGGCTTTTTTTAAAAGAAAACATCACTGAAGCACTGTTTCATATAACTGTGATTATAGCTAAAAGTGGGTAAGTATAGATTTTCTTGGATGTTACTGTGGCAAAGAAGCATTTAGATGATTAAGTGAAAGAGATGAGGATACTCAAAAAGGTGGGACACTCAGTGTGCTATTCCATTGATCTCTGTTTTTTTCAGCTGATTTACTCAGCAATACGAATGACAGCTGAATGAGAGCTGTTCTCTACATTCTTTTTTCTCATTGATTGTTTGGTTCACTGTTTCTGTAAAGGAAAAAAAATGGGTTGTAGGTATTGACAGTTTGACACAACAGCTTAGATCGGCCATTGCATCTTGTAAAATAATTAGCCTGGAAGTGAAGAATCAAGGTCAAGAATGTGCTAAATGGAGCAATCATCCAGCAAAGCGAACAAAGAAAGGACTTCACAGCTGTAGTGGAAAAATCATTGAAACATCCATCTGGACAGCAACCTACATAGAATAAAGAAGGAGGCATATGAAATACTAAGTTTCTACATATTCTGCAGTGTGAACAAAATAAAAACAACATACCACTTGCTGTATGTGGTACCATGCCTTTTGAGCTACTGAAGCAATAAAAATAATACCTGGTCTCAACACCATCAGGCAATTTCTGTGGAGCTGGAGATAGACTCATATGAAAAAAGATTTCAGCATGGCCTAGCAGAACTGAGAATTGTGAAAGAGACTAGTGTAACTGATAGAAATAAAGTGTTAATGCTAGCAGGTATTTACAAGCTAGGGCACCTACTCATTGTTTGACTAGGAAACTCTGATAGCTCTTCTGTTCAAACACCAGCAGTCATAAAGAATAAATTATCAAGTAACCAAAGCAAACATAAAATGAATTCAATGAATGCAAGTTATGGTTTGGTTTTTTTGATGAGAAGGAAGAAAACACCTAATAAAAAACTAATGTGCATATGCAGACCTCTGACTGTAGCCAGTACATCCTGGGGTAGCAATGAAAATACTCAATTTCAAGAGACAAAGGTGTTATTTAAACGAAGAGTGGTTTATTGATTTCTAATCAACCTCTCCTCGGTTTTACCTCAGGCACACTCAGCAAACAGCCTTTCCTTCTAGTGGCTCCTTAAGGTAATGCTCTTCTTTGCCAGTAGAAAGGTCCCGACCCTTCAGCATCACACAGAATTGCTCTCCCCTCCGCTTTCTGGTGTGGACCAAAGTACACTCTACAGGGACAACTGGCAGGAGGTTTTCTTCAAATGTGCTCCCCTGAGCTCTACTGATGTAATGCTTGTGCTAATGTGGATGTACTCAGGGTGTCTAAACGCGCTCCTATTGTGTAGTACAGCCCCATCTACTGATGCAAGTATTCCCTAGTTGACTGCCTGCCTGGGGTTATGCAAACATTTCACTTCCTGTAGGAGTGCTGGTAAGGTTAGAGGATGTTCAAGGACAGGAGCATAAGGAGCAAAGACATGCAGGGACATTACACTAAGCAGTCTGAAAAACTGTAACTTGGAGTCACTCAAAACAAAAAAGAAGGTTCTTGGAACTTCTTCAGAAGCAGCATGATGTAAACTTCTGAGTAACCCTAATCACAGCCAAAAATCCATCTGTTTGCACTCTCTTGAAGTCACATCGGGGATTAATTTGACCCCTAGTGGAATGGGAGCAGAATCAAATGATATTAAGGGAAAGGGGCTTTAATTAACATTTGACTATAGTTATATTATTTTCACTGTACTATTATATTCTTGTATTCTTGTTACATCTGACTTATTCTTCATTATTACTAATGGTAATATTCCCTAAGTTGTGTAAGCTTTCATTAGCACTTTGTCTTACTTGATGGCTTTATTTGTGCACCAACCGAAGAGATTTTATAATTGTACTTTCCATTAGTAATACATTGCTATATGAACACCAGAGTAAGGTGTTACTACAATGTAATTGAAAGAAAAGGAACCCAATTTTTGTTTTACAGTGCAGAGGTGATTCTTCTTCCAGCAAGTATGAAGAATATCATAGCTCAAGACATCCTGAGGAAACAAGGAAACAAGCAAAAGTTCTTCAGTGGTCCCACATTTCAGATTGATTGTGAGAAAGGAGGAACCGTTTCTTATTATTTTGATGATGATGATGATGATGCCAAGGTTCACTATTATTTCCCAGGGAATGACAATTCAGCTCCCCATGGGGAGCTCCCGCAAACCCCCAAGTTCTCAGGTCAACTGAGAGAAATCTACTTGCACCCTCCTCTAAGCCCCACTCTCAGAGTAAGGGCTCACCTACGGTGTCTGATGTGGGGAACTGCTATTTTGGCACCATACATTACAGCTGGCAGATGCTAATTTCATAATAAAAATGCCTGTATCTTCAAACATTCTGTGCAGAAACATTCATTGAAGGAGATGAGTACCCCACAAGCAAGTAGCCAGGTAGATGAACAACCAAGGTACTACTGAAGGAAGACAGTTGACAAGTGGAAGTTTCCCACCAGGTTGTTTTTTTTTCCCCCAAGTGCAATGACACTGACATCTATGTGTGGGCACAGGGGTGGAAGGGAAAGACATGTTGTGTGCATTATCTTTGACTCTGATGGTTGTGCTACCATCTTCCCTGGGCAGAGGTACAGTCAGACCCTAGGCTGAGAAACCCCAGAGGTAGAGGGAACACTTCCTCACTTCTCCATTCTTGTAGAGATAATCGGAGACTGTCCACAGAGTCCTGTAAACTCATTTATCCCACAATGCACTCAAGCCCAGACTCTCAAAGGCTTGCATTATGTTATCCATCCTTCTTTTGGATTTTCACCTGCTCTTTGAGAAACAATCATTCCAGTCTTGCCTAAAATATTCTCTCTTTCTGTATGCTATAGGGATAAGACCTTTTTACAAGAAGCTAATTGCCCCCTTTGTACAGTTTATTTCTTAACTGGGGAAAGACAGAGGAACATCTCCAACTCTCTCATCTTTCCTGTTCATGCACTCTGTCTTGACAGGCTGGCATTCAAACCTCTGCAGAAGCCTCCTGGTGATGACCCTGCCAAGGAGATGAGCCTCCTGGAAAACTCTTCCTACAGTCACTCCCCAGCAGATTAAACCATTTGGAGCTTTCTCCAGTTAGTTCCTGTGTTTCCTCCCCCATGGCATCTAGGTCACAATTTTTGCTCCTGATTTTAACCACACTTCCAAAATGGGCTTATTTTACACAGGGAAGTCAGACAGCTCCTGGCTAGGACTGAATTTCACACACCAAAACTTTTCAAGCCACAATTTTAAAAGGAAGACAAATTTTATTTTCTTTCTGTAATCTTTCCTTGTCATTATTATCAGCAGCAAAGACCAGTTGCATCAATACAGTCATGCTGAATAAGCAGGTTGTTGCAAGTTTCTCCTGGGAGAAACAAAAAGACAGGAGTGTTTCTTTCAGTGATGTATATTTGGTTTCTAAATGTCACTATGATTTCCAAGCCTTTATTTTCTGGGTGGCTCTTTTTGAGTGTAGCAAGAGCTGTCTGCTCCCTTAGGAATGTGAGCTGGGGGCAGTAGGGGCTACCCATGGTCCGTCAGGGCAGAGTCTGCCAAGCAGAGCCTGTCCAACTGCTCTGGGCAGGAGCAGGGCAGCTGTAAGGGGCTGGAGACCATCCGGTCTGGGGTGTTGCTGGGGCAGGCTCTGTCCTTTCCACAAAATAGCCCATCTTTCTCAGTCAGCAACTGCTGTGGAGGCTAACAGTGGAGACAGACAAACTGACTGGAGGAGACAGATAGGCAGACAGCGGAGATAGGCTGCCCTCAGTCCCCTACAGGCCATGCTCAATTCAGCCAGCTCTCTCATGCCAGCTCATGTTTTGTTATATCATCTGTGGACAGTACGCAGGAGGGAAGAGAGAAAGAGAAACTTCTCATTCTATTTAAGGAAATAAGGTATGGAGAATCTTCACTCCAAACTCAAACTGGAAAAGGCTCAGCTTGACACATGAAATGTCATCAGTGCTTCAGATGAACACATTCATCAGCAGAGGCGAGTTTCCACCAGCTGCTTGTACACCAGACTCTGGGGGAAAGCAAGGGGAACTGAAGAGACAGATAAGAAAAAACGTGGATTTTCCATGCCTTTGAAGTGGCGGCAACATGAAGACCTCTGACCATAGGACTGGCAACACCACAACACCCGTTTAAAAAACTGGTATTGTGGTACCTCTCATTTTTCTTCTTTAAACAGGCGACCAGCTTACCAGTGCTGTTTTGTTCAATGCTATTTTCCTACCAAACAGACCTGCAATGGAAAATCATGGATATCCTGACCTGCTCTGCTACTCCTTAGCCACGTTGGAGAGGGATTACATGCAAGTGCCGGTTCCCACTGAAGCCAGCATGTGCTGCATCGGAATGAGAGAAGCATAATGAACTGAAAAAACTCACAGCTGCGTGGGTATAAGGAGAGGAAAGTATGCCATTAAGTAACAAGTTGATATGCTATATTGGCTAATGTCTAAGTTTATACCTCCTCGGACAGCAGGTAAGTACCTACATTAAATAAAAAGCTTAGTGAATACATACATGGAACTAATACACTAATATTTACAACATGTGGTGATAACTTATTATTCTAGGATAGCTGTGGCTTTTCTGCTAAAAACTTTGTGACTACTACAATTTCTTATTCCCACATTACATCTGAGTTAATTTATCGGGAGTCTCAAAATATCATGAAATTAACTAGAGGGATTCACAGCATCAAAAATGTGTTTTACATGTCTAGACAAGTCTGATTATCATCATGCCCATCAGAAATATATTATATATTCCCAGCATGTCAGATTTTACACAGCATTAATGTTAACTGTGGACTAACTTCAGCTGACAAATCAGAAAATAATGATTAGAATGAGTCTGGTGATTTATTTCAGTTTTAAGATAATTATGCTAATGACAAGCAAGATAAGGTATTTGGACAGTGGCATTAGGTGGGTTGAATTAAAAAATCATTTTTAATCTTAAAAAGTATTTCTAAAAACTATCTTCAGTATCATAAATAAGTAAGATAAAATTAAAAAAACAAATAAAAGGAAAATTTTTCATTGCATGGAGTTTGCTGAATTGGTGGTAGAATATTTTGAGATTAAATGGAATTCCTACTTACCTGAAAGCAATTACGGGTACAAAGTTCATAGTAAAGTTGCAAGTCCCACAATCTGCAGAATTTCAAATTTGTCACATTAATGGAGAGGCCTCTGGGGACATTAAAGGAAAAAGTAGACCTAGTTCTTTTTCCTGGAGGTGGTATGAATTTTGCCAGTGATGAGTGTGAACAAGACAGATCTCACTAAGTACACCCAGATGGAAGCTCAGTTTATTGCTTGCTGTTTCCCTATTCGGCATCTAAAGCCAGAATGGCTGAATTCTTACTGTCTTCCCCAAAAGATAAAGATGGTTTCATGATTATTGGTACACTTGTTTGGGGTCTGTTGAGAAAGCGGGTTATTGCTATTGCACCAAATCCAGAAGTGGGATTGTAGAGCTCGCTTAAGAAACACATTAATCGAATCTAGCTGAAACTGGCAAAGACACAGCAGCTGCTCAGAGTGGAGGACAGGTTCTAACAGGCAGTCTGACACCTGGATTGCACACAAACAGCCCAGATCAGGATCCAGTTGTGGCAGTTACTGAAAGCTCCTGCCAGTAGGACCTTCTCATTATCAAGATAAATATGATGCACAAAGCCATGTCAGAAGTATTATATTTTCACTTGAAAAACTAAGGCATAGAGGGGTTAAATACAATGCTAGTGGCAACAGAAATTGAAAATTGAACATACATTTCCTGTGGGCAGTGAGCTCCTACCCCACGTCACCTACTAGGCGAGGACAACGTAAGCCAACAGCTGGGATACGAACGCTTTACCCACGCAACCTCTTAGGTACAACACAAAGTACTCTGCAAGCAGTAATTCCTCCAAATGTTCTGCAATATTATGTTCACCTACCACTCATCTGTGTTGGCCAATGCCACTCAGAGGATATTTTGTTGGCTGCATGGACATGAAAGAAATTACGCTGCACATAAAAGGAGTTGAGTTATTATGCATGCTGTAAGCTTTGTCGTGTCTCAGTTTTAATTTATAGTAACCAGTGCTTTGCAAGGACAAGCTCTGCTTTTCAATCCTTTCTTTCTGTAGATCTTTCCTGTTCCAGTTAAGCTAATCAACATTATTACAATCCTTTTTCATATGAAATTGTCACTATTCCTTAAATGTGTTACTATCAACCCATTACCATTTTCTACTGCTCATAACACTTCTTTCTTTTCCATTAGCACTTCAAAATATTCTCACATTCTATGATATCTCATTAAACTGGAATCCTGATTATTTCTATTGTGCTAGCAAGTGTGTCACTGGCACTATAATGGTTAGATTTTTCCTATATTAACTATCCAAATGAAGTAAAAATCAGTTCCATTTCATTCTTTCCAGATAAATTCCAACTCATTTTATTTGAACATCCCAATTTATACTTATTTCCAGTGCTGCACTACTCCATTGTAATGAAATAACTTTTCATGGCATGCCCACTGTAATCTTACTGTCAGGACATAAGCCAGCATACTAAGGAAAAACTACAAACAAGACTTTGGTCATTTTCACTCCATTCTGAAGCTCTTCTTAGCACTGCAGCAGAAAACAGCCCCCTGGGTGGGTGGGGTCTCCCACCTAAATGTTGCCAGATGTACCTATGTTCATGTAATAGTCACGTACTTCTTCCCTGCTGTGCAAACTTCGTATGTTAATATTTCATCATCGCTGGCAATATTCACTGTGAAGCAAGCCATGCCCTAACAAAAGTTGTAAAAGCAATGTCCACATGAGCCAAGAGAGAAATAGACAGAGTGTGGAGGTAATAACGAGACAATCGAGGCCAGTAAAACAAGGAACGATCACAGCAAGTAAACAGGAGTTCTTCTGTAGGTATCACGTCAAAAGGCAGTTTGACAGAGAGCCACAAAAAGAGAATGAGTTGGTTTTGCAGATATTTATGAGGGTATGTGAGATGGAGCTTCATCAGGAAAGATATTAAGGTGTTTAGAGAGGAGGATTTTTCAAAAGCATTTAAGTAATTTTAGAATGTGCACTCTATTGGCTTTTAGTCCGGCTGATACTCACCAAGCACTTCAACAGTGCAGGGTGTCATTTCTTGTCCTCCTGATCCACTCTTAAAATACAGATAATTTACAATACAAACAAAATCAAATTGCTTTACCGGATAATGTCAAGCTCTAAAATAATTTTGCAGCCTTTAATCAATCGTTCAGGCTGTTTACCACAATATCTATTTCACAAGCAAGTTGTGGACCACTATTAATCTTTTGCAAGGGTTCTATGAGACAGTAGGAAAACCAAATTGTAAATGAACAAGCATTAAAAGCATTAAAACACCTTCAAAAGCATTGGTATTTGTGAAGTATTGGTAGGAAGCAGGGCTCAGAAATACCCAAAACTCAGGCAGGGCTGTCTGATTTGGCAGCACTGCTTGAACACAAGTATTTCAACTGCCTTAATCATCCCTTATCACGGTGAGGTGCAGGACAGGAGGATGTTCATTGGTTATGGTTCAGTTTTAAGGAGACCTGTCTAATATTCATAGGAAACAAGAACTGGAGTACTTTGTGCAATCAGACATTACCCTCAGATGCAGAAGGTTTTGACAACTGCTTCCAGCCTGCATTGATCTACTTTGAAAGGAGGATGCTTCCCCAGCCCTAGCAGAAATGCAGATGCCAAGCAGGTAAATACTGGCAGCAAACTCAGGAAGCGAGCGTGATTTAGAAAAGCTGTTATTCTTACAGTGATAATAAGCACTGCAAGAAACAACCTGAGCCAAAACTCCTTATGTCAGAACTGAAGTTCTGACTGGTGAACGGCCAGACTGGAAGGTGACCGGCCTAAGGGGATGACAAGCGTAGCAAGTACCTTCAAGCCCTCCCCAGGGGACTGACCTAAGCCAGATGTTTGTTGAGAAACTGAAATGGCAATTCTTTTTATTACAAACACCCCATGTGTTTGTTAGGTGTCTGATTTACAATAAGCTAAACAAGCATTAACAAACCAAAAGCAATTTATAGCCACTTAAGTAAAAAATAATTTTCATGTCCGTTATCCAGCTTTTCCTGCAGTAGTTTATGACACTACAAACCTTCTGCGATTCTCTCATGGCCTTTAAATTATTCTAGGAAAATGAAGATAAACACATGTAACAACTGCAGGAAAAACGTATGAGTCTTCCTTTTAATTGGATAAGTTTTATATCAGTATACAGCAAGTAATTTTTAAAAATATGGGGCTGCATCTGCATCAATTGTTTAAAATGCCTTGGGCCACCAGTAATGAGCTTTCATTTTTTTCATATTGCAGATAATAGGTAGCAGAGAATTTTGTCTTCAATAAAGAAAAACAATTATTTTTCTAGATGTATTTACGCTTTGTGTGAAATGAACTTTTACTTTGAATAGGTCCTCTCCCAGAAGAACGAGATCACTGCTATCAGAGCAGGGAAGTCCTGCACCCTGACACATGATTCAACGTTAAGAAGCACTACAAGCTTAGTATATTTGTCTAATTATATGTTATTTATAAAACTGAACATTTACTTGTATGCTGCACTGTTCAAAGAGTTTTCTTTCCAACCAATTTCAGTGCATTTCAGAGCATCATAAAAAGACTGTACTTCTCTCTGATTAAAAGAAATCTGATACTGGAACTGGAACTGATTGAGACTGTGCCCAACTGCTCAGAGAACCAATTATTTTACACATTAACCTAAGCTCCCCTCGGCAGCTACTGTAGGCGAAGAACATGTTAGATCCTGGTTTAAGACGAAGATAAAATACCACCGCTATTGAATTATCACAGGCTCCATCTGTGCTGAAATTTAGAACGGAATCCAAATAAAAACGCATTTATACAATTTCACATTTCAGATTACACATCTGACTCTGCATTGTTTTTCTATACTCCATAATTTTTTTTTTCCATGGATCTTCAGTAAGCTTGAGGTTCAGCTATTCGAACCAAAAAAATGGTTATAATTCCTTTTGTTGTTAGGCATTTGAATTAGTGTATACAAGACTGCACAAAGTGTCAAAACAGGGACAGGCTGGCTTATTTTGGAAGATTATCACAGATTCCAAAACAAAATAGTTATATTTCTTTGTTGATAAAAATTCTTCTGAGGGTTTGAATATTGGAGCTGAATTCAAAAAGTAAAAAAAACCCCACCACAATCTAATAGGTAAATAAAATAGCAGTTGTGCAAACTCTTTCAAAAAATCACTAAACTGCATAGAGATTTCTGGCAGAAGATAAAAACTAATTGTACAATCTGATTACCAATGTGACTATACTTTTTCTTAGGGCTAAATTACTCCTTGTGATCTGCTCACTTAAGTGTGAAATCTTCAAGGATGTCTGTATAAGACCAACATAATGTACTTCTTATGCTGTCCCTGATTTTGGAGGATCTGTGCTAGTGGGTCTGCATCTGACTTCTGTTTCATTAAGGATACTTGCATGTTTACATAAAATACTTTTTAGTTTCTGTCTGTTGTTATTGCCCAGAGCTACTGTGTTCCTCGTTTCACAGTACTTCATTACTGAGTGAACTTATTCAGTGTACACAAAGTGTATAATCTCTTCAGTGTTTCAGGATTCCTTGAGCTGGAGGTCAGGCATCTTTGCTCAGCGTTGCGAGGAAACATGGCATATGTGGCCACATACACGTGTCTGCCTTCCTCTTGCTCATCATGAGCATTAGATTAAAAGGGCTGATTTCACCAGAATTTTGGCAGGAGGCAGAGATTTCAGAGATGTAATGCGTTGGCATTGCAGGTGAGATCTGAAAGCCAGTGTGACCTGGTCAAATAGACCTCCTTTGGACAACAAAAGATCTATCGACCCCACAACAAAGCACAGTGCAGAGACAAGTTACTGGTAACCAAACTCTGGTGTCAGAAGCAGCAGCAGCCCAGCTGAGCCCAGGTGAATGCTAAGATTGCTTTGCTTATTATTTGAGGCAGGATGCCTGCTCAGGTTGGAACTAATCTCCACCATGCAACATAGGTTAGATGCAGTCAGAATGATGACTGAGGATGAAAGGGACCTCTATCAGACATTTTTGACACAGGGTGTTTACTGAATAATTCAGACTTTTGTGAGCATAACCAAGGAAATACTGAGCTGGGAGTTATCAGTACTGACACCCTTTTAAAAATGAAACATGAATAAATTAAACAATGACTTCCTTCATAACTGTAAGCAATTAGCTGCCAGGAAAGAGTCGAGTCAGAAGGAAGCTAATGGTGAAACTGCAGATATCTGAATTTTGCCTTAAGGTCCAAGCAGCATATTTTTAAACAGAGACCAAATAAAAGATGGTAAGAGAAGTTTGTGACTGATTAACAACTGACAAACCCACCTTGGATTTTTGATGGCTGGGACAAAATTCTCAGAGCCTGGGAAAACCGATGCCTAAACTTTGCCAAAATAATCAGAACAAAGGAACTCAAATAGTCCATGAAATATATGAAACCTGATCACTGGTAAGCGCTATGGAAGTAAGAGAAAATTTAGACTTCATGTCAACTATAAAAAAAACCCAAACAAAACTCCCAAAAAAACTAATAGAAGAAAAGCACTAACTCCTCAGGGTTTAAATATGGTTCAAGATCATATGTGCTGTAGGAAATGCAGGGCAAAACAAGACACAAAGGAAGATGCAAGACACAGTGGATCACTTCACTCAGGAGGAGTCTGCACGTGTTGGTAGGACAGTGTTGGCTAGGTGAGCATTGTAGTAGTCCTACTGAAAACAATGAGACTTTTTTTGTGCTACATTATCAGGCATATACTGAAATACTGTGTTTTGTTAGCTCAGGGCAAAGACTTTCATAGAAGCCAAAACATGGAGTTAGTGAAAAAAAGTGTCTTAAGTGTAAGGTAACAACTAGAAATGTACACAGAGATGCCTGATTCCTGGTAAGTCCTCAAGTTCTAATAAGTTGAAGCCCACGTCAATCAAGCCATGGTCATATCCCCAGGGATAAAGTTTTTGTTCAGTGAGACCTAACTTCCTACCTTTGTTTTGATTCCCCATGTATTTTTGGATTTGTTTCTAATGATAATGTGCATTTGCTCCTCAGTTATTCCTTCAAATGTCATCCTTAAAACATATATCTAGAAGATCTGATAGCATGAACACCTTCGATATTCAGCCTTGGACAAATTATACTCTTTTACAGCATCCTTTGCAAAATACCTGGATAATACATGAAGAAGGAGACAGCAAAAGCCCCTAAGTTTAAAAGGTGATTTGCACACCTCATATGAAGTAATAGTAATAAAAATATGAGATTTATGATACAATTTACTCCTTCATTAAGCAGTAGACATTGTGTCAGCCAACGGCTGTAAGGATTTCAGTATTGGTTTGCCTAGTGTCTCATTAAAAACTGATAAAAGAAATAGCAGTCTAACTTCAGCTAAACCTGCTACTTTTCCAAATGAAGCATGCTGTCATATTTTTACAAATTAGAATATATTTCTACTTGTATGCATGTGCCACCACAGAACATTTCGCTTAAGCTTTAGAAATATCACATTGTGAAAAACCTGTTAAGTCAGTTGTGCATAATATCCAGTGAAGTACAATGCTTACTATTTTCTTCACCCACTGAACCTTTTCTTTCCAGAGAAAGGTGTGATATTTGACACATCTTTGGGGGAAGGTTCAATGAAGCATGCATTGTTCTCTGCCATAGCCTCACAGTTAACTTCCACGGCCCATATTCTGTCTAATTTCTGAGTCGCAGATGACCTTGCAGGCAATCTGCTTCTATTATTTTCTGTCAGATAGCTGGGCTGATGGATAACTCTATTTCTATAAACAGGCTATTTCCTCATCAGGTATCTGAATTTTATCAAATGTATCATTTATCACAGAAAGCTCTTCATATAGGCATGGGTCTTCTTGTTTTAAGAGCATTAGAGAGACAACTAGCATTACAATTTTTTTTTCCTGAAAATAGTATATATCATAGCATATAAAATCCAACATACTGCCACATTTTCATATGAATAAACTCAAGTTGAATTTGTATTGCAAATGTACGCATGTAAAATAGGCATTTCCACAAGCAAAATAGATAAAGGATTGCACAAATTCATGGTGTCTTGGCATAATTTACTCTGGTTCTCCATTTTTAAACGTCTAGCCTTACACAGCCTAAATATAATGCAGTTTATGTTGACTTTAAAATCTGGGACACGTATTGTGAACATTTTGTGAGGAAGGAAGAGATATGAAACCCCCAAAACCTCACTTTTTAGACTGTCAGGCCTTTGAAAAGTTATACACGTCTTACCAGTGAAACATAAACTGTTGGCATATACATTGCCTCTGGGTAGTTGCTGTAATATCTAGGCACCTTAAACCCTCCTGACCTCTGTGGGACTTCACTGATGTAATTCTAAATTTCACAGAGACATAAATGAAGAACAATCAAGGCGTGTCTAATGCAAAGCTAAGTTTCCAGTTGTCCAAATATCCATCTATCTGCCATTGTTTCACTATGGCTAGTACATCCACTTTCTTTAGGGGGTGCAATGGGATAGACAACACTGAGAATAATATATTTGGTAACAAATTGTGTTTATTCATGTCATGGAGATTTGAGAGAAATGTTGTACACAGATTTGCTAATTGTCCTTTTCCTTAAAAGAACAAAATACAGTCATCACAGTGGACCAGGTAACCCTTACTGAGACAGAGTACTTAGTGAAGAAGGCAGGTGTATCTAAATAAGAAGCCTACCAAACTAAGGCCAAACTAAACCTGAGCCACGCTGAACCACAGAAATGCTTCTTATTCCTGGAAATTTGCAGTGGCAGCTACAGTTTATCAGTTTATCTCATGGGATATGTTTGCCTTTTAAGACATGAACTTTCGGGCTCTACAGTCCACTCTACATCTTTTAATCCCAACAGAGACCTGAGTCTCCTTGAACTTTTTGGTGTCTCAACCAAATACCCAGGCAGATTATTACCACATGAATGCTGAGAAGCTACCTAGGTCTTCCAACATTGCTGGACTGCAGCCTTTAACCACAGTTGTTAACAGTTACTTGGCTGAAGCTATGGATGCCCCTCATTTTCAAGGTGATTACTACACGGGTCTTCTGAGTGCCAAATACAATCTCTGCAACACTCTTCCATCACGACAGAGGAAAACCAATACAGAATTAGTAATAAAGTCATATTCAGAGAGATATTGCACCTTGACATGGCGTATATATATTATATATGAAAAACTGAATCACAACAAATTGTATCTGCAGGAGCCGAAACAGCTCTTTCAAATCAAAGCTTCCCTCCTCAAAAATAAATAATTGCATCATGACAACAGGTTTCAGTAAGACACTGGGGGCACATGTTGTTCTGTCTTGATTTTTGGATAAATAAACCTGTGCCCTGTTGTTTATTGGATGCATAAACATTTGGAACATATGACAGTGTACAACTAGAACATGATGACTCAACATTGAGGCATTTTTAATCAACACTTTGACAATTAAAATACTTAACTAATACTTGGCAAACATTATCTAATTGAACCTTACAGTGCTCTCAAGAACCTAGTTACTACCGTTTACACTTGACAGATACTGACCCTGCAGTTAAATAAGCTGCTTGCAGTCATGATGGAGTTGATATCAGAGCCATGATTAGCACCCAGAAGCTCCTGACTCACATTGTAGTTTCATGTTACGGTGAAAATGATCTAAGAGCAAGTTGTGACTAAAAAGGAGGCCTGCTCACCATCTCCCCCAGCCTCCTGTTGCCTGTCTTACACTGGATTTAGCAGTCATGCAACTCCATAGCCAAGCCACATCAGGCTCAGTGTCAGAAGCCCTGAACCTATGGCAGATATATGGGGATCCTGCCTCTCAGGGAGACTGAATTCACTGTACACGCAATATGGACCTCTCTGTACATCAGCAGGGAGTCCAGCATTTTAGACTTGCTCATAGGAGTGACATAAGGAACAGACAGATGCACCTAGAGCCTCATCAGCCCTTAGGATGGCCCTGCAGGATGGTCCTCTTACCTACAAAATTTTCTACTAGAAGCAGTCATCACATGCATAAATATCTGCAGGCTGAGGTTGATATGATATCTTTAATCCAGGGGTATTAATAAAAGGTTTCTGTTCTGCCTTAAGATTTTTGAGTGATTAAGGAGATGTCATTATGGTTAGACTTCTATTGCTATTTGTGCTGTTTCACAGTAAGAGTAATTGTTGTTCATAATTGCCAATAATCTTTGGGTTTGATGAAACATGATAGGTTGTTTTCCTTACTTTTTCAGAGAAAATATTTTAAGATATATTTTATTCACTGAAGAACTCGCTTTTTTTTTCATTTTGTCACAACTTAGTAACGTATTTATATATAGGATTTAGATTTCTCTGAAAAGAGAGGAACAGTCTGTGTTCCAAAATTTAGCTCATAAGTATATGTCGATAATTGCATATCTAATAGTAAGGTTGTAATTAGGATCATCCCCACAGCTCAGGTTATTCTTAGCTCTGAGGTCATAGACATACTCAGTGACTGGAACTCCTAACCACTTGGTTTTATTGCTAGTTCTAGTACCTGAATTAAATTCATTAAACAAGGAGTATGCATACTTGGTCATCTGGATGCAAAGCTCCTATGCTAGAGGCAACTTACCCTCCCTCCAAATGCACAGCTGCAAATACCAATTTTGATTCTTCTCAGGGTTGTAGACCTTTATGTGGCTTTTTTGGGAGAAATTGCCTCATCTATGCAGCAATGGCTGTGACCAAGCTGCTAGGCAGAATGCTCCTGGACCTTTGGGAAGACCATTCCCTCAACCCAAGTAGCAGGTACTGCCTCCCCTCCCATCCACAATGCTATGTAAACAAAGGACAAAGCACTGAAAATCTGCTCAGACCTTTGATCTACTAGCCCACAAGAGCTCCTGATCCTGGTAATCTGCAGCTGCTTGTGCTTTCTGCATTCCCCATACTTATACATGCCTGCAAGCCATCCGTATGCCTACAGCTTTTCAATGACCATTCCAGCTCTTTTACATTTGCTTCTCATTCATGGCAGTGGCTATTCTGGTCATCCTTCTGTTTCTCCTACTCTATCGTATGCCCCATGAGCCTGCCATACCACCAGCCTTTCTCCACTTCTCCTCCTTTGTTTTCCTTCTCATACACCCTGACATACCTGAGCACCTCTGCAGCTTCTGACACCTCCAAACTTTCTCCTTCTATTCTCCACGTGATCGTGTCTCCAGATAAGGTCTCACTTTACCCATTTCCATACATGTGTCTTGGGCATCTTGACTTCAGTCCTTCCCCTTATTTTCAGAGTTCTGGTTGGCACTTGAGTGGACTCCTCACCCTTTCCGGCTTCAGAAGATACCATGAACAGTGACAGAAAAAAAATTTGAAAAAGCAAGTTAGTACTTCTGAACTTAAGAAAACAAAAATATTTCTGGTATAGATCACAAAAGGCAAAGCATTAAGCTCCACAGATATGCAAGCTACATAATCCAGCACTTTCTTCAAGGTTAATTTTTTTATGGATATTAACCACAAAGTCCTTTTGAAATTTAGATCTCATTCCAATACGGTACGCTTTACAAAGATAATTTAGATAATTATGATATTGGTAGAAACAGTCTCTGACATTTGCAAAGTTCTCAGAAAAAAAAAGCCCTCGATCAACACAATTTATACTGGAATGCAATGACTCAGCAATTGCAATTTTTTTATTGTACAGTGTTTTCTAGAACTAGGCTTTACATCTGTGAGGAACAAACAGAAAACTGAAGTCTGGAGGAGCAAAGTTAAAGTTATCTGACAGTTTAACTGAACATTTGAAATATTTTCTAAACTGTGGACTCAATAATCAAGTCAACTTTGAACTTTTTAGTTTCATGTTTGCTTTTTGGCAGCTGTAGTTTCTTATAGCTCTCCCTGTAGGATTTGTAGGTGTTTCTTGTTACCCTTAAGTTAACAGTATCCCCTGGCAACCCAAACTCCAGATCAGATTCTGCACCTGTTACACATCAAATATTACCAGGGATTAATTAGGCTCATTTTCCATGCTTCCCTGATGCTGTTAGTCAACCACATAGCAGGAAGCTGCTTGTATTGAAAAACAGAGAACCAGGGTGAGGGCTTTGCCAGCACACCCAACTTACTTGACCAGTGAGCTGTCCTAAAGGATTTTGTCTAAGGAAGTGGAGCTTGGTTTCTGGTTTGCCTACTGCCAATCACAGTTTTAATCCAGTTTCATGGCTTTACTTGTTACCTGGTTCTCAAAGATAACATTCAGTCTGAAAACTGCAGAATTCTGTTTTTTCTCATGCTGGAAATATATTCTGGTGTGGGGAAATAACAGAAGATTGGCGAGGAGGAACTACAGACACAGTCAAGAGACCTTGCAGCTGGGATGTAGAAAAACCCACATATATTGTACTAATTGTTATTTAGCTTTGTGTACTTGACAAGTAGAACCTCTGTGTTTAGATAGCATAGGCCTATGAAACTCAGAGATTCCAGCCCTGCCATAAGAAACATCAAAAGGCTCAGTTCTCCCCTGATAAACAAGACAAAAAGAACAGTTCACTCTCATGCTTTCTAGCAAGAACTGACTCCTCAGTGCCTGTGCTCCTAGTTGCATTCCCTCTGCCTGTGTGCTGATTTTGGAGTTGCCCTGCACCACGAGGTAACGGGAATACACTAATTCTTTTAATTTTATCCATGGCTTTTTTTTTGTTCCAGTGCTTTGCCTGCATTCAGCTCACACACTTGGTATGAAATCCTGATGCTATCAGGTACACAATCAGAATTTGAGTATTGGAAACTGGAGCTGAACTGGATGTAAATGAGGGATAAGCAACTGGAATAAGGATGGGAACATTATAAGCATACATGTCCACATTGCCACTAGCTGCTACTCCATTAAACCACTGTCACACAGCAGGGGTTTCCCTGAGGAAGTGCTGCTGGTTACACGAACACTTAGAATCATAGAATCATAGAATGGATTGAGTTGGAAGGGACATTTACAGGTCACCTAGTCCAACACCCCTACAGTGAGCAGCAACATCTTCCACTAGATCAGATTGCTCAGAGCTTCATCCAACCTGACCTTGAATGTTTCCAGGGATGGGGCATCCAGCACCTGTCTTGGTAACCTGTTCCTGTGTTTTACCACCCACATTGTGAAAAAATGCTTCCTAATATCTAGTCTAAACTTCTCCTCTTTTCGTTAAAACCATTACCCACTGTCCTGTTGCTAAAAGCCGTGCTAAAAAGTTTTTCCCCATCTTCTTTATAAGCCAGACTGAAGTATTGAAAGGCAACAATAAGGTCTCCTCATAGTTTTCTCTTCTCCAAGCTGATCAACCACAATTCTCTCAGTCTCTCTTCACAGGGGAAGTGTTCCAGGCCTTTGGGAATCTTTGCGGCCCTTTTCTGGACCTGCTTGAACAGACCCACGTCCTTCCTGTGCTGAGGGCTCCAGAGCTGGACACAGTATTCCAGGTATGGTCTCACCAGAGCGCAGTAGAGGAGCAGACTCACCTCCCTCGTCCTGCTGGCCACACTTCTTTTGATGCAACCCAGGATATTGTTGGCCTTCTGGGCTGTGAGCGCACATTGCTGGCTCATGTCCTACTTATCCACCAGGATCACCAGGTACTTCTCTGCAGACCTGCTCTCAAACTCTTCTTCCCTCAGCCTGTATCAATACTGAGGGTTGCCCCGACCCAGGTGCAGGACCTTGTACAGGGCCTTGTTGAACCTCATGATGTTTTCACAAGCCCACCTCTCCAGCTTGTCAAGGCAAGAGAAGTCGTCACTTGCCAAGGCATCACTGCCAGGTGGAGTTGAGAGAATCATAGAACTGCTTGGTTGCAAAAGACCTTTGAGATCATTGAGTCTAACTATAGTAAACCATATCCCTAAGCATCTCATCCACCCTGTTTACTTACCTCCAGGGATAGTGACTCAATCACCTCCCTGGGCAGCTGTTCCAGTGCCTAACAATCCTTTTGGTGAAAAAATTTTTCCTGATATACAGAGCAATAAATGCAACCCCCAGGAGAAGAAGGGGGTTGCATTTATTGCCTGCAGCCTGAGGGACATGGACAGGCCTGGCCATCACCTCACCACACTGAGGTACAGTCATGACCACTGGTGGGACTTTCTGTTAGTGGGAGAGCAAGGAAAAGCTGAAGCTTTAAGCCACACAGCTCCTCCTTTTCACAAGAGCAAGTAGTGACAGGACGAGGGGGAATGGCTTTAAATTAAAAGGGGGAAAATTTAGATTAGACATTAGGAAGAAATTCTTCTTGGTGAGGGTGGTGAGGCACTGGCACAAGTTGGTGGCTGCTCCATCCCTAGAATTGTGCAAGACCAGGTTGGACGGGGCTTTGAGCAAGCTGATCCAGTGGGAGGTGTTCCTGCCCACGGCAGGGGGTTGGAACTGGATGATCATTAAAAGACACTTCCAACCCAAACCATTCTGTGATTTAACTATTCCGCTCTTTGCCTCTCCGTGCCAGAGGAACCACCGTGCCCATTGCCTTTTCCACTGGCTTCCAGTGGCTTTCGCACTGCCACACCCACAGCGTCGCCCCGCCCCTGCACCAGTCCTCATTGGCCGGCTGTGCCGCGAAAAAGAATGGATTGAGGAACCCAAAAATTAGCTTAGAAACCAAAAAATAAACTGAGGAACCCAAAAATGGTCTGAGGAACCAAAAAATGGGCTGAGGGACCAAAAAATGGATTGAAGGAAACCAAAAATGGTCTTAGGAAACCAAAAATGGGATGAGGAACCCATAAATGGGCTGAGGAACGAAAAAATGGGCTGAAGAACCCAAAAATAAGCAGAGGAAACAAAAAATGGACTGAGGGACCAAAAAATGGGCTGAGGAAACAAAAAATGGGCTGAGGAATCCAAAAATGGGCTGAAGAAACCACAAATGGGCTGAGGAACCCAAAAATAGGCTGAGGGACCAAAAAATGGATTGAGGAATGAAAAAATGGGATGAGGGAACAAAAAATGGTCTGAGGAACACAAAAATGGGCTGAGGAACAAATAAATGGGCTGAGGGACGAAAAAATGGATTGAAAGACCCAAAAATGGGCTGAGGAACACGAAAAAGGGCTGAGGAACCCAAAAATGGGGTGAGGAACAAAAAAATGGGCTCAGTAAGCCAAAAGTAACCTGAGGAACCAAAAAATGGGCTGAGGAACACAAAAATCGGCTGAAGAACACAAAAATGTGCTGAAAAACCCAAAAATGTGCCGAAGGACCAAAAAATGGATTGAGGAGACCCAAAATGGGCATAGGAACCAACAAATGGGCTGAAAGACCAAAAAATGGATTGATGGACGCAAAAATGGATTGAGCAACTCAAAAATGGGCTGAGGAACCCAAAAATAGGCTGAAGAAACCACAAATGGGCTGAGAAACCCAAAAATAGGCTGAGGGACCAAAAAATGGATTGAGGAACACAAAAATGGGCTGAGGAAACCAATAATGGGCTGAGGGACCAAAAAATGGTTCAAAGGATCCAAAAATAGGCTGAGGAACCCAGAAATGGGCTGAGGAACCCAAAAATGAGCTGAGGAACAAAAAACTGGCCTGAGGAACCCAAAAATGGACTGAGGAACCAAAAAAGGATTGAAGGACCCAAAAATGGTCTGAGGAAACAAAAAATGGGCAGAGGAACCAAAAATTGAGGTGAGGGACGAAAAAAAGATTCAAGAACCCCAAAATGGGCTGAGGAACCCAAAAAGGGGCTGAAAGATCAAAAAAAGGATTGAGGAAATCAGAAATGGGATGAGGAACCCAAAATTGGCCTGAGGGAACAGAAAATGGATTGAAGGACACAAAAATGGGCAGAGGAACCCAAAAATTGGCTGAAGAACCCAAAAATGGTCTTAGGGAGCAAATAAATCGATTGAGGGAACCAAAAAAGGGCTTAGGAACCAACAAATAGGCTGAGGGACCAAAAAAAAGGGCTGATAGAACAAAAAATGGATTGAAAGAGCCAAAAATGGGCTGAGGAAACCAAAAATGGGCTGATACACAAAAAATGGATTGAAGTAAAAAAATGGGATTGAAGAACCAAAAAATGGGCTGAGGGATCAAAAAATGGATCGAAAGGGCTCGAAAATGGATTGAGGAAACCAAAAATGGACTGAGGAAGGCCAAAATAGGTTGAAGAACCCAAAAATGGGCTGAGGGACCAGAAAATGGGCTGAGGGACCAAAAAGGGATTAAAGGAATGAAAAATGGGCTGAAGAACCCAAAAATAGGCTGAGGAACCAAAAAATAGGCTGATGAAACCAAAAATGGTCTGTGAAACACAAAAATGGTCTGAGGAACCAAAAAATGATCTGAGGGAACCAAAAAATGGGCTTAGGAACCAAAAAATTGGCTGAAAGACCAAAAAATGGATTGACAAACTCAAAAATGGAATGAGGAGCCCAAAACCAGGCTGAGGAACCAAAAAACGGGCTGAAGAACCCCAAAATCGGTTGAGGAACCCAAAAATGGGCTGAGGGACAAAAAATGGATTGAGGAAACCGAAAATGGCCTGAGGAAGCAGAAAATGGTCTGAGGAAAACAAAAATTGTCTGAGGAAAACAAAAAAGGGCTGACGAACCCAAAAATGCGCTGAGGGATCAAAAAATGGATTGAGGAACCCAAAAAAGGGCTGAGGAACCAGAAAATGGGCTGAGGAACCAAAAAATGGGATGAGGGTCTGAAAAAATGGATTGAAGAACAAAAAAATGGGCTGAGGAACCCAAAAATGAGCTGAGCAGCCAAAAAAATGGGCTGAGGAAACCAAAAAAGGGCTGAGGAACTCAAAAATGGGCTGAGGTATCAAAAAATGGACTGAGGAACCAAAAAATGCTATGAGGGACAAAAATATGGATTGAGGAACCCAAAAATGGCCTAAAGGAAGCAAAAAATAGGCTGCAGGACTGAAAAATGGATTGAAGGACCCAAAAATGGGCTGAGGGACAGAAAAATGGGCTGAGGATCCTAAAAAATAGTCTGAAGAAACCAAAAATAGACTTAAGAAACCAAAAAAGGACTGAGGGACCGAGAAATGGATTGAGGAACCCAAAAATGGGCTTAGGAACACAAAAATGGTCTGAGGAACACAAAAATGGGCTGAGGAACACAAAACTGGGCTGAGGAAACCGAAAATGGGCTGATGGACCAAAAAAAGGTTTGAAGGCCCTAAAATGGTCTGAGGAACCCAAAAATCGGCAGAAGGACCAAAAAATGGATTGAAAGAACCAAATATGGGCTGAGGAAACCAAAAATGGGCTGAGGGACCGAAAAAAAGTATTAAAGGACCCAAAAATGGGCTGAGGAACACAAAAATGGGCTGAGGAAACCAAAAATGGGCTGAGGAACCAAAAAATGGGCTGAGGGACCAAGAAATGGATTGAGGAAACCGAAAATGGGCTGAGGAAGCAAAAAATGGGCTGAAGGACCAAAAAATGAAATGAAGGAGCCAAAAAAAGGGCTGAGGAAACCAAAAATGGCCTGAAGAACCCAAAAATGGCCTGAAGAACCACAAAATGGACTGAGGGACCAAAAAATGGTTTGAGGAACCCAAAAATGGACTTAGGAACCCAAAAATGGTCTGAGGAACACAAAAATAGGCTGAGGAAAACAAAAATGGGCTGACAAACCCAAAAATTGGCTGAGGAACAGAAAAATGCACTGAGGGATCAAAAATTGGACTGAAGAAGCTAAAAAAGGGCTGAGGAACCGGAAAATGGGCTGAGGAACCCAAAAATGAGTCCGAAAAATGGATTAAAGAACACAAAAATGGGCTGAGGAACCCAAAAATGAGCTGAGTGTCCAAAATATGGGCTGAGGAAACCAAAAAGGGGCTGAGGAACCCAAAAATGGCCTGAGGTATCAAAAAAATGGGCTGAGGAATTAAAAAATGGACTGAGGGACAAAAATATGGATTGAGGAACCCAAAAATGGCTTGAGGAAGCAAAAAATGGGCTGCAGGAATGAAAAATGGATTGAAGGACCGAAAAATGGGCTGAGGGACACAAAAATGGGCTCAGGATCCTAAAAAATAGTCTGAAGAACCCAAAAATAGGCTGATGAACCCAAAAATGCGCTGAGGAATCAAAAAATGGTTTGAGGAACCCAAAAAGGGGCTGAGAAACCAGAAAATGGGCAGAGGAACCAAAAAATGGGATGAGGGTCCAAAAAATGGGTTGAAGAACACAAAAATGGGCTGAGGAACAAAAAATGAACTGAGCGGCCAAAAAATGGGCTGAGGAAACGAAAAATGGGCTGAGGAACCCAAAAAATGGGCTGAAGAACCCAAAAATGGGAGGAGGAACCCAAACATGGTCTGAGGAACCCAAAACTAAGCTGAGGAACCCAATGGATTGAAGGACTCAAAAATGGGCTGAGGAAATAAAAAATGGAATGAGGAACCAAAAAATGGGCTGAAAAACACAAAAATGGGCTAAGGGACTAAAAATGGGCTGAGGGACCAAAAAATTGATTGAAGGACACAAAAATAGCGCTGAGGGACCTAAAAATGGGCTGAGGAACCGAAGAATAGGCTGATGAACACAAAAATGGGCTGAGGAACACAAAAAGGCCTGAGGAACAAAAAATGGGGTTAGGGTACAAAAAAATGAATTGAATAAACAAAAAATGGGATGAGGGACCCAAAAATGGGCTGAGGTATCAAAAAAAAAATTGAGGAACCCCAAAATGGGTTGAGGAACCCAAAATTGGCCTGAGGGAACAAAAAATGGATTGAAGGACACAAAAATGGGCTGAGGAACCCAAAAATGCGCTGAGGGATCAAAAAATGGATTGAGGAACCCAAAAATGGGCTAAGGAAGCAGAAAATGGGCTGAGGAACCCAAAAATGGGCTTAGGAACCCAAAAATGGATTGAAGGACAAAAAAATGGGCTGAGGAACACAAAAATAGGCTGAGGAACACAAAAATGTGCTGAGGAAACCAAAAATGGGCTAAAGGACCAAAAAAAGGTTTGAAAAACCTAAAACTAGCTGAGGAAACCAAAAATGGGCAGAAGGATCAAAAAATGGATTGCAGGAACCAAATATGGGCCGAGAAAAACAAAAATGGGCTGAGGGACCAAAAAAAAGGATTAAAGGACCCGAAAACGGGCTGAGGAACCCAAAAACAGGCTGAGGAACCTAAAAATAGGCTGAGGAACCTAAAAATAGGCTGAGGAACCCAAAAATGTTCTGAGGAACACAAAAATGGTCTGAGGAACCAAAAAATGGGCTGAGGAACCACAAAATTGATTGAAGGACCCAGAAATAGCGCTGAGGGACCTAAAAATGGGCTGAGGAAATGAAGAATAGGCTGAGGAACCGAAGAATAGGCTGAAGAACACAAAAATGCGCTGAGGAACACAAAAATGGGCTGATGAACACAAAAATTGTCTGAGGAACACAAAAATGGTCTGATGAACACAAAAATGGGCTGAGGAAACCAAAAATGAGCTGAGCGGCCAAAATATGGGCTGAGGAAACGAAAAAGGGCCTGAGAAACCCAAAAATAGGCTAAGGAACAAAAAATGGTCTGAGGAAGCCAAAACTAAGCTGAGGAACCAAGAAATGTATTCAGGGACCAAAAAATTGGCTGAGGAACCCAAAAATGGGCTGAGGAACCCAAAACTGGGCTGAGAAACGGAAAAATAAGCTGAGGAACCAAAAAATGGGCTGAGGAACCTAAAAAATGGACCCAGGGACCAAAAAATCGGCTGAGGAACCCAAAAATGGTCTGAGGGACTCAAAAATGGGCTGAAGAACTTAAAATTGGGGTTAGGAAGCAAAAAATGGGCTGAGGGACCAAATAATGGGTTGAAGGATCCAAAAAAAAGGCTGAGGAAACCAAAATGGGCTGAGGAACCCAAAAATGGGTTGAGGAAGCCAAAAATGGTCTGAGGGACCCAAAAACGGGCTAAGGAAGCATAAAATTGGCTGAAAGACCAAAAAATGGATTGACAAATTCAAAAATGGATTGAGGAGCCCAAAAACAGGCTGAGGAACCCAAAAACGGGCTGAAGAACCCAAAAATGGTCTTAGGAATCAAAAAATGGGCTGAGGGACCTAAAAATGGGCTGATGGAACAAAAAATGGATTGAGTGAGCCAAAAATGGGCTGAGGAAACAAAAGATGGGCTGATGAACCCAAAAATGGTCTGAGGAACAAAAATGGTCTGAGGAACGGAAAAATAAGCTGAGGAACCACAAAATGGACTCAGGGACCAAACAATGGGCTTAGGAACCAAAAAATGGGCTGAGGGACCAAAACATGGATTGAAGGATCCAAAAATAGGCTGAGGAAACTAAAATGGGCTGAGGAACCCAAAAATGGGTTGAGGAAGTCAAAAATGATCTGAGGGAACCAAAAAATGGGCTTAGGAAACAAAAAATTGGCTGAAAGACCAAAAAATGGATTGACAAACTCAAAAATGGATTGAGGAGCCCAAAACCAGGCTGAGGAACCAAAAAACGGGCTGAAGAACCCCAAAATCGGTTGAGGAACCCAAAAATGGGCTGAGGGACAAAAAATGGATTGAGGAAACCGAAAATGGCCTGAGGAAGCAGAAAATGGTCTGAGGAAAACAAAAATTGTCTGAGGAAAACAAAAAAGGGCTGACGAACCCAAAAATGGGCTGAGGAACCAAAAATGCGCTGAGGGATCAAAAAATGGATTGAAGGACACAAAAATGGGCTGAGGAACCCAAAAATGAGCTGATCAGCCAAAAAAATGGGCTGAGGAACCCAAAAAGGGGCTGAGGAACTCAAAAATGGTCTGTGAAACACAAAAATGGTCTGAGGAACCAAAAAATGGGCTGAGGAACCAAAAATGGTCTGTGAAACACAAAAATGGTCTGAGGAACCAAAAATTGGGCTGAGGGACCAAAAAATTGATTGAAGGACACAAAAATAGCGCTGCGGGACCTAAAAATGGGGTGAGGAGACGAAGAATAGGGTGAGGAACCCAAAAACGGGCTGAAGAACCCAAAAATGGTCTTAGGAATCAAAAAATGGGCTGAGTGACCAGAAAATGGGCTGAAGAAACAAAAAATGGGCTGATGAACCCAAAAATGGTCTGAGGAACAAAAATGGTCTGAGGAATGGAAAAATAATGGGGCTGAGGGACCAAAAAATGGACTCAGGGACCAAAAAATGGGCTTAGGAACCAAAAAATGGGCTGAGGGACCAAAACATGGATTGAAGGATCCAAAAATAAGCTGAGGAAACAAAAAATGAGCTGATGAACCCAAAAATGGTCTGAGGAACAAAAATGGTCTGAGGAACGGAAAAATAAGCTGAGGAACCAAAAAATGGACTCAGGGACCAAAAAATGGGCTTAGGAACCAAAAAATTAGCTGAAAGACCAAAAAATGGATTGACAAACTCAAAAATGGATTGAGGAGCCCAAAACCAGGCTGAGGAACCAAAAAACGAGCTGAAGAACCCCAAAATTGTTTGAGGAACGCAAAAAGGGGCTGAGGAACTCAAAAATGGGCTGAGGTATCAAAAAATGGACTGAGGAACCAAAAAATGCTATGAGGGACAAAAATATGGATTGAGGAACCCAAAAATGGCCTAAAGGAAGCAAAAAAAAAGCTGCAGGACTGAAAAATGGATTGAGGAACCCAAAAATGGGCTGAGGAACACAAAAATGGGCTGAGGAACACAAAAACAGACTGACAAACCCAAAAATGGTCTGAGGAACCCAAAAATGCACTGAGGGACCGAGAAATGGATTGAGGAACCCAAAAATGGTCTTAGGAACACAAAAATGGTCTGAGGAACACAAAAATGGGCTGAGGAACACAAAAATGTGCTGAAGAAACCGAAAATGGGCTGATGGACCAAAAAAAGGTTTGAAGGCCCTAAAATGGGCTGAGGAAGCAAAAAATCGGCAGAAGGACCAAAAAATGGATTGAAGGAACCAAATATGGGCTGAGGAAACCAAAAATGGGCTGAGGAACCAAAAAAAGGATTAAAGGACCCAAAAATGGGCTGAGGAACATAAAAATGGGCTGAGGAAACCAAAAATGGGCTGAGGAACCAAAAAATGTGCTGAGGGACCAAGAAATGGATTGAGGAAACCGAAAATGGGCTGAGGAAGCAAAAAATGGGCTGAAGGACCAAAAAATGAAATGAAGGAGCCAAAAAAAGGGCTGAGGAACCCAAAAATGGCCTGAAGAACCCAAAAATGGACTGAGGGACCAAAAAAAGGATTAAAGGACCCAAAAATGGGCTTAGGAACCCAAAAATGGACTGAGGAACACAAAAATGGGCTGAGGAAACAAAAAATGCACTGAGGGATCAAAAATTGGATTGAAGAACCTAAAAAAGGGCTGAGGAACCGGAAAATGGGCTGAGGAACGCAAAAATGAGTCCGAAAAATGGATTAAAGAACACAAAAATGGGCTGAGGAACCCAAAAATGAGCTGAGGTATCAAAAAAATGGGCTGAGGAATTAAAAAATGGACTGAGGGACAAAAATATGGATTGAGGAACCCAAAAATGGCTTGAGGAAGCAAAAAATGGGCTGCAGGAATGAAAAATGGATTGAAGGACCGAAAAATGGGCTGAGGGACACAAAAATGGGCTCAGGATCCTAAAAAATAGTCTGAAGAACCCAAAAATAGGCTGATGAACCCAAAAATGCGCTGAGGAATCAAAAAATGGTTTGAGGAACCCAAAAAGGGGCTGAGAAACCAGAAAATGGGCAGAGGAACCAAAAAATGGGATGAGGGTCCAAAAAATGGGTTGAAGAACACAAAAATGGGCTGAGGAACAAAAAATGAACTGAGCGGCCAAAAAATGGGCTGAGGAAACGAAAAATGGGCTGAGGAACACAAAAAATGGGCTGAAGAACCCAAAAATGGGTGGAGGAACCCAAACATGGTCTGAGGAACCCAAAACTAAGCTGAGGAACCCAATGGATTGAAGGACTCAAAAATGGGCTGAGGAAATAAAAAATGGACTGAGGAACCAAAAAGTGGGCTGAAAAACACAAAAATGGGCTGAGGGACCTAAAATTGGGCTGAGGAACCGAAGAATAGGCTGATGAACACAAAAATGGTCTGAGGAACACAAAAAGGCCTGAGGAAAAAAAATGGGTTTAGGGTACAAAGAAATGAATTGAATAAACAAAAAATGGGATGAGGGACCCAAAAATGGGCTGAGGTATCAAAAAAAGGATTGAGGAACCCAAAAATGGGTTGAGGAACCCAAAATTGGCCTGAGGGAACAAAAAATGGATTGAAGGACACAAAAATGGGCTGAGGAACCCAAAAATGCGCTGAGGGATCAAAAAATGGATTGAGGAACCCAAAAATGGGCTAAGGAAGCAGAAAATGGGCTGAGGAACACAAAAATGGGCTTAGGAACCCAAAAATGGATTAAAGGACAAAAAAATGGACTGAGGAACACAAAAATAGGCTGAGGAACACAAAAATGTGCTGAGGAAATCAAAAATGGGCTAAAGGACCAAAAAAAGGTTTGAAGGCCCTAAAATGGGCTGAGGAAACCAAAAATGGGCAGAAGGATCAAAAAATGGATTGAAGGAACCAAATATGGGCCGAGAAAACCAAAAATGGGCTGAGGGACCAAAAAAAGGATTAAAGGACCCGAAAACGGGCTGAGGAACACAAAAATAGGCTGAGGAACCTAAAAATAGGCTGAGGAACCCAAAAATGGTCTGAGGAACATAAAAATGGTCTGAGGAACCAAAAAATGGGCTGAGGAACCAAAAAATTGATTGAAGGACCACAAAATAGCGCTGAGGGACCTAAAAATGGGCTGAGGAAATGAAGAATAGGCTGAAGAACCGAAGAATAGGTTGAAGAACACAAAAATGGGCTGAGGAACACAAAAATGGGCTGATGAACACAAAAATGGTCTGAGGAACACAAAAATGGTCTGATGAACACAAAAATGGGCTGAGGAAACCAAAAATGAGCTGAGCGGCCAAAATATGGGCTGAGGAAACGAAAAAGGGCCTGAGAAACCCAAAAATAGGCTAAGGAACAAAAAATGGTCTGAGGAAGCCAAAACTAAGCTGAGGAACCAAGAAATGTATTCAGGGACCAAAAAATTGGCTGAGGAACCCAAAAATGGGCTGAGGAACCCAAAACTGGGCTGAGAAACGGAAAAATAAGCTGAGGAACCAAAAAATGGGCTGCGGAACCTAAAAAATGGACCCAGGGACCAAAAAATCGGCTGAGGAACCCAAAAATGGTCTGAGGGACTCAAAAATGGGCTGAAGAACTTAAAATTGGGGTTAGGAAGCAAAAAATGGGCTGAGGGACCAAATAATGGGTTGAAGGATCCAAAAAAAAGGCTGAGGAAACCAAAATGGGCTGAGGAACCCAAAAATGGGTTGAGGAAGCCAAAAATGGTCTGAGGGGCCCAAAAACGGGCTAAGGAAGCATAAAATTGGCTGAAAGACCAAAAAATGGATTGACAAATTCAAAAATGGATTGAGGAGCCCAAAAACAGGCTTAGGAACCCAAAAACGGGCTGAAGAACCCAAAAATGGTCTTAGGAATCAAAAAATGGGCTGAAGGACCAAAAATGAAATGAAGGAGCCAAAAAAAGGGCTTAGGAACCCAAAAATGGCCTGAAGAACCCAAATTGGACTGAGGGACCAAAAAAAAGGATTAAAGGACCCAAAAATGGGCTTAGGAACCCAAAAATGGTCTGAGGAACACAAAAATGGGCTGAGGAACCCAAAAATGCACTGAGGGATCAAAAATTGGATTGAAGAACCTAAAAAAGGGCTGAGGAACCGGAAAATGGGCTGAGGAACCCAAAAATGAGCCCGAAAAATGGATTAAAGAACACAAAAATGGGCTGAGGAACACAAAAATGGGCTGTGGAACACAAAAACAGACTGACAAACCCCAAAAATTGTCTGAGGAACCCAAAAACAGGCTGAGGGACCGAGAAATGGATTGAGGAACCCAAAAATGGGCTTAGGAACACAAAAATGGTCTGAGGAACACAAAAATGGGCTGAGGAACACAAAAATGTGCTGAGGAAACCGAAAATGGGCTGATGGACCAAAAAAAGGTTTGAAGGCCCTAAAATGGGCTGAAGAAGCAAAAAATCGGCAGAAGGACCAAAAAATGGATTGAAGGAACCAAATATGGGCTGAGGAAACCAAAACTGGGCTGAGGAACCAAAAAAAGGATTAAAGGACCCAAAAATGGGCTGAGGAACATAAAAATGGGCTGAGGAAACCAGAAATGGGCTGAGGAACCAAAAAATGGGCTGAGGGACCAAGAAATGGATTGACGAAACCGAAAATGGGCTGAGGAAGCAAAAAATGGGCTGAAGGACCAAAAAATGAAATGAAGGAGCCAAAAAAAGGGCTGAGGAACCCAAAAATGGCCTGAAGAACCCAAAAATGGACTGAGG